>JALIGW010000014.1:27500-1440517 GCA_023053685.1 Diadophis punctatus similis | reverse complement strand
AGAAATTAATTGGCGGACATTTAGTGGTTTCTCTCGGCATCCCGAATGCTTCCGCCGGGTTCTCTTAAGGTGCCTGTAATGATGTGGTCTCCTCCTGCCTTTCTTGGAAATTACCTCTCTGCCTCGGCAGCGGAGAGCAGCAGCCGGTACCAATAAAACCATGTTCTCTCTCTCGGGCCAACTATTTTTGTCCGAGGGTTCGTTTCCCGTCCTCCGCGTCAGAAAGTGGGGAGGAAAAGCGGCCTGGGGTTTCGTCCCATGGAGAGTTCGGTGGCTGCCTTTGATGGGCTCTAGGAGAATCTCTGGAGATCTTCTCCACTGAAGTCAAAGGGAATCCAGGGAAGGAGGACACAGCTTCTCAGTTGTAGCACGGATAAATCCAAGCAGTCCTCAATTTTACGACCATAGTTGGGAGCAGGATTTCCGTTGTTGAGCAAGGTTAGTTATTAAATGAGTCGCGTCCGGTTTTAAGACATTTTGCCATGGTTGCTAAATGGATCACTGCAGCTGTTAAGCGAATGATGGGGTTGTTAAGCAAATCTGGCTTTAGTTAGGAGCCTAGAAATTGATTCCACTTTCATGTTTTGGCCCCTCCTGGCCTCTGGGCTTCACACCCAGGTTGGGCAGCTTCTTCTGGACTGAGGATTGCGCTGCACCTGAGAAGGAGGCGCTGGGACTTCTTTTCCAAACAGGAGGCCTGATGAATGGGGCAGCCCCCAGCAAACAGGAGGTCTCTTTTTTTGCAATGCGCAACTTTTGGAGTGGTGTGACAGAAGAGGGTCCTCCCAGACCCCCCCCAAATCGGCTGAATGAGTGCTGGGGATCAGAGGGGAGATCCTGTTGCAGCCAGATGGCCTTATCTTGAGCACCTTTTGGTCCTGACTGTCTTCTCATCTAATTAAGGAGGAATTTCTTCCCGGCGAGAGAACAATTTATCAGAGGGACAGAAGTTGCCTTCAGCAGTTGTAGGTGCTCCATCACTAGAGTTTTTTTTTTAAGAAGAGATTTTCTGAAATGGTATATGGTCCCCTGTTTGGGCAGGGGGTTGGACTAGATACAGGGGTCTCCAACCTTGGCAAGTTTAAGACTGTTGATTGAGGAACTCTAAGAGTTGAAGTGCACAGGTCTTAAACTTGCCAAGGTTGGAGACCCCTGGAAGACTCCCCAAGGTCCCTTCCAGCTCTGTTCTGACTGAAATTTCAAGGCATGATCCAAGGAGCAAACGTTCTCTCGCTTCTCCTCCCCATGCCTGACTTCATCCCACTTCAAGTAAGTCTTCTCTTCCCTAGGGCCTGCTTGGCTGATGCTCTGCTTCTGAAGAAGAACTGGAGAAGAAGGCATCGCCAACGAATCTAACGGTTCCTCTGGCAGCCATAGACTCCACATCCAGAGCTATGCGGTCTGATGGAGGTCTCTCTTCGGAGAGCCCTCCAGGATGGGGGGGGGGGTTTGTGGTCAGGCAGATGGCGATGATCCCTTTGGTTTTGCAAGAGGGCTGGATGGGGGGGGGGCAGGTGCCTTGAGGATCCTCATTGAGACAAACCGTCTCGATTTCAAGATCCCAAGATCCGGGCAGAGTTGTAAGCAAAGGGTTTTGCGCCTCAGCGAAGGTTCCTCCTCTGTAGCAGAGAATTTGTGATCGATGATCTCGGATAGCTTGCGTTTGAAATATGGATCTGGGAAGGGACTAAAACAGGCAAAATCAATCTCTGGAGCCTCTGAAATATGCATCTCCTGCTTTAAAGGCACCTGAAGGTCGTTCTCAGAGGTTCGGAGATGGAATATTCCTCCCTTTCTTTCTTCCCCGTTTTTTGGCCCCTTCAATTAATATCCCATAAGTGGAAATGTGGGTCGCCATCCCCCAAATCCTAGAATTAGAAGAGATGCAGAGGACAGGCAGATGTTCTCCATTCAGGAATCACAGAGTTGGAAGGGACCTTGGAGGTCTTCTAGTCCAACCCCCTGCTCAGACAGGAAACCCTATACCAGTTCAGACAAATGGCTGTCCAATCTCTTCTTAAAAATCTTTAGTGATGGAGCACTCACAACTTCTGGTGGCAAGCCGTTCCACTGATAAATTGTCCTCCCTGTCAGGAAATTTCTCCTTAGTTCCAGGTTGCTTCTCTCCTTGATTAGTTTCCATCCGTTGCTTATTGTTCTGCTCTCTGGTGCTTTGGAGAACAGACCATAGAATAGTAGGATTGGAAGGGACCTTGGAGGTCTTCTAGTCCAGTCCCTGGCTCGAGCAGGGAACCCTATGCCATTTCAGACAAGTGGCTGTCCAGTCTCTTCTTAAAGGCCTCCAGCGATGGGGCACCCACAACTTCTGAAGGCATCAGATCAACCTAAAACCAACCTCTGTTGCGAATCTGCTGGGAACAGAGGGGTTTTAGCACTTCGAATGAAATGTACTGAGCATTTCAAGTTAGGGATCAATCATTAATTGCTTAATGGGGCAACTTGCAGGGCTGGGACAACAACCACTCTGACTACCCTCCCTGCAGGCTTGAGGATCTTAGTGAATTGGAAATCCGTCTAGAGATCCCTTCCTGATCCAGTAGGGCTTTTTCCAGAGTATCCCTTTTATTTAGTCTTCTGGAAGGTAGAAACCCCACCCCATTCCCTAAAATAGGGAGGATTAGAGGAAAAATAGAGGATCCCAAGCATGCAAAAGGAAATGATGGGTTTTTTTTTTTTTTTGCTGGCTATCCAAGGGCTCCCCCAAAATCCGTAGCTTCAGTGGGGATAAAGAGTCCAATTCTTTCAGCAACAATGGGCTCCATGCCCGCAATGGGTGCGAGGGGCCCTTGTGCCATACAGGAAAAAATGCGTATGAAATATTCTAATTGTCGGTTCCAAGATTCCCGTTTCCTCTCCGAAGGGAGTCCGGGGACTTGAGATCATTACAAGTCTCTGCAGTTCTCGCCAAACGGTTTGCGAGTGACTTAATCAGGGATGCGGTGGTTGCTGGCCGGCCCCGTTTTAATTTTATGGCGCTGATTAAGTTTCTTTAGCTAATATGGGTTGCTTTTCCAATTCAATTAAACGAGAATCCCCTTCCGCTACGGGGGGGGGGGGAGAATGCCGGAGGGCTGTTTGATGGGCTGCTACGGTAATATATATTTCTTTTTCTTCAATTGAGACCAACTCCCACATCACCTACCCGAGCTGCACTAAATGAAATCAATGGAAGCTTAAATTAAAATTACTGGGGGCTGGCGCTGCTTGATTGCTCTGTCCGTGTTTTTATATTTTTAATTTTTTTTTGCCACGAGGCTGAGAAGATATTAGTATCTAATGCATTAATTACGAAGGCCAGATCTTCTTCTCTAATTGTGTTCCTTGCAAGAGGGTCTCGGGGTCTGCGTTTTCTGCTGGTGGGAGCAGAGAAACTTTCTGGGAATGGAGAGGTTGGGGTGATGGTTTTGGCATTTGGGAATGGTGTGTTCCTTGTGGGTTGAGTGGCTTGTTGGAGACCCTGTTAGCCCCCGCTCTGGGTCTGAACCAGGAGTGTCCAACCTTGGCAACTTTAAGGCTGGTGGACTTCAACTCCCAGAATTCCCCAGCCATCCATGAGGACTGATCAGAAGTCCCTTCATCCAGCACTATCCTAACTTCGAACAACTATTGAATGAATGGTCGTAACTCAAGTACAATCTCCATAAAATGGGTCCTCCTTTCTGAGCCGAGATGGTTCAAGGCCAGCTTTCTCATCAAAGGATTTGATTTTTTGTAAGATGTACAGGTAGACCCAGGGGTGAAATTCAAAATTTTCCCCTACCGGTTCGGTGGGCGTGGCTTGGTGGACATGGCAGGGGAAGGATACTGCAAAGTCCCCATTCCCATCACACTCTGGGGCCAGCCCAAGGTGGTATTTGCCGGTTCTCCGAACTACTCAAAATTTCCGCTACCGGTTCTCCAGAACCTGTCAGAACCTGCTGAATTTCACCTTACGACCTCAACTTACGACCATAATTGAACCCCTGTTGCTAAGTGAAACATTTGTTAAAGGAACTGTGTCCCATTTGTTAAACAGTTGTTAAATGAATCACTGCAATTATTAAGTCAGTAACATGGTTGTTAAGTGAATCTGGCTTCCCCATTGACTTTGCTTGTCAGGAGGTCGCAAAAGGGGATCACGTGACCCCGGGACACTGCAACCGTCATAACTATGAGTCTATGAGTGACCATGCGGATACTGCAACGGTTGTAAGTGTGAAAAATGATCATAAGTCACTGTTTTCAGTGCTGTTGTAACTTTGAACGGTCACTAAATGAACTGTTGTAAGTGGAGGACTGCCTGCATTTCCTGGAACGGTTTTTAAGGTGACATCTGTGAGATTTGCAGGTTTTTGGTGCGACCGTTCTCTTGGTGCTTATCTCTTTTTCCTTGGTTGCAAAGACTTCATGCATCCACCGGTCACTGGCTTAATTTCAAGGGGGAGATACGATGGGACTGCGCCCCCCCCCATGCATGAATTTGTGGTCCAAATGGGAGGGGCTAAAATGCTGTGGCTCCGCCCCGTGGCGGTCTCAATTCAGAGGTCACCAGCCACAGATAAATCAAGCTTGGGTTGTGGCAAACGGTGTAGGGTCTGCTTGAGTGGGGGGTTGGACTAGATGACCTACAAGGTCCCTTCCAAATCTGTATCTAAAGTGTGGAGGATGTTTCTTGATGGAAAAATGGCATTTTGTGCGAAAATGCAGCACCGAGATGGTTAAACGGACAGTGGCAGTGGTGGGATAGCTTTGCTGCCAGTGGAAAAGCACAATTTTATTATTAAAACGCCCCGGCGCTCTCACCTGTAATTAACTTTGGAACACTTAGCATTCTTCGGATGTGCTTCGATATTAATTTTTCCCTCTCTCCCTTTTTTCTCCCCCCTTTTAAAATTTAAACAGGAGGAGGAATACTGCTGCATTGTAAGGTCTTAAAATAGCAACGAGCGTTTCCATAAAAACGATCTCCTGCTTTGAATGTGCTCGCGCATCCCCGTTTAAGCACACTAAGCTCTGCTTTCTTTCTTTCTTCCTTCCCTTAATCAAATATTTGAAAAACTTCTAAGGCAAGAGGAGAGGGAGAAGGCATTTTCTGCAGACTTTGGTTTTAACAAACGTGGCCTGGTTCTGCACCTCGAAGGAAGCCTTTCAGAACTTGCTTGCTGTTTTTAGGAAGGGTTTTAGGGAACGGGGTTACTTACCTAAGAGAAATTCCTAAGGGCCCCCTGGACCAGGGGTGGGTTCCACTTACCTTCGCCACCGGTTCGCATTGCGACGTTTCGTGCATGCGTGCGTGTTCCCCTGGTGTAATTTCACTTCTGCGCATGCTCAGTAGCAGGATTCAGCCCGAAAGACAGCTGAGGAGCTGATCAGCTGTGCTTCGGGCGAAGAAATAAAGGTCACTATTAACCCAGTGGCGGGTGGGAGGGCTCTTTTTCAAGCCGCGGAAGAGGAGAAGCCATCCAAACAAGGAAAAATTCACAAAAAATTCCAAAAAACAGATGGTGGTGCCCACGGACCGGCACCGACGAAACCGGATCCATGACGCCATTGTCGCGTCACCAGCGGGTCACCAACGGTTTGGGCGATCTCGTCCGAACCGGGAGGAACCCACCCCTGCCCTGGACGCCAAAAACAATTTGGGATCATCATCTTAATCTATGGAATGACCTGAGCTGTTCCTGGGATGATGGTCAGTCCATTTCTCGTTGCCCGCTGATGCTTCAACTGGATCCAGGCTGAGTCTAAGAGCTACTTTAATTTATTGGGTGGGCTCAAAAATACAGAGCTATTTGATATGTGACAAAAAGACACCATGGTAGACCTCAACTTACGACCACAATGGAGCCTGAAATTTACGTGGTTAAGTGAGAAATCAGTCAGGTCAGTTTTGCCGCATTTTATGACTTTTCTTACCATGTTTGTTAAGTGAATCACTGCGGTTGTTAAGTGAGCCTGGCTTCCCCGTTGACTTTGCTTGTCAGGTCGCAAAAAGGGATCAGGTGACACACACACACACACACCCCGGGACACTGCGGCCGTCATAAATGTGAGTCAGTTGTCAAGCATCCAGCTGTCAATCACGTGACTATGGGGTGCTGCCACGGTCGTAAGTGTGAGAAAAATGATCACTTTTTTCAGGGCCATTCTAACCGGACGGTCACTAAACGAACTGTTGTAAGTTGAGGACTACCTGGGTTTGATCCTGGGGAGAACAGTGGCTTCTTTCTCTCTCCTGAATGGGGCCCGACTTGAATGGTGCCCACACCGCCTGAGCATCCAGCTCCTTTTTCAGACAACCAAAGTTGCTGTTGTTTCTTGCTTGGCCTGTTTTGTTTTGTCAACCAGACTGGAAAACTCCTTTTAGCAGTCAATCAGTTACATGCAGGCCAGAGTCAAAGGAAGGAGTTTTAAAGACTCCTTAGGCCCCACTTCGGATGATTAGGACCATTATCAATGTCCCATTATCCCCCACAATGGTTGCCCACATTGGCTGTGGAGGATGGGAGCAGTGGTGAAATCCAAATATTTTAACTACCGGTTCTGTGGGCGTGGCTTGGTGGGCGTGGCAGGGGAAGGAGACTGCAAAATCCCCATTCCCTCCCCACTGGGGCCAGCCAGAGCTGGTATTTGCCCATTCTCCAAACTACTCAAAATTTCCGCTACCGGTTCTCCAGAACCTGTCAGAACCTGCTGGAGTTCACCCCTGGATGGGAGTGATAGAATAAAGAATCACAGAGTTGGAAGGGACCTTGGAGGTCTTCTAGTCCAACCCCCTGCTCAGGCAGGAAACACTATACCGTTTCAAACAAACGGTTGTCCAGTCTCTTCTTAAAAACTTCCAGTGTTGGAGCATTCACAACTTCTGGAGGCAAGTTGTTCCACTGATTAATTGTTCTCACTGTCAGGAAATTTCTCTTTAGTTCTAAGTTGCTTCTCTCCATGATTAGTTTCCACCCATTGCTTCTTGTCCTGCTTTCAGGTGGCCCAACGGATTTCGTGAGTTGGGCAAAACTGGAATAAATGGAAGTGCGTCAACGTCATCAGTTCAGCGGTTCAAATCTCACCGGCTCAAGGTTGACTCAGCCTTCCATCCTTCCGAGGTCGGTAAAATGAGGACCCAGATTGTTGGGGGCAATATGCTGAACTCTGTAAACCGCTTAGAGAGGGCTGTGAAGCACTATGAAGCGGTATATAAGTCTAAGTGCTATTGCTATTGCTATCCTTTCCCTTACCACGAAATGTCCTTGAACACGTCTAAAATTGCTGATTAAAAAAGTAAAAAAAAAAAAAGCAGACACCTGGGGAAAAAAAACCTGGCAGCTTGGCATTTTCTTCTAAAGCCATCCGCCAGCTCATCCCGGGCCCCTGGCATTTCTCTGTATTCAGCCGATTCCCCGCGGCCCCGCTATCCTTCCATCTGCAGGCGTCAGGAGCATCCAATCTCTGCTTTGGGCTTGGTGTTTTCCCGCACCAACAAAGTCTTGATTGGAAAAGCCGGCTGCGGCTCAGTCTCGCCGGGCTCAGCCGCCTGCGGTGCCCGAAGGAAGACGGCAATTTTGCTGGAATGTTTCTGGGCTCCGCAGATGCGGCTTCGATGCCTCTCGGGGAGAGGAGAAAAGCTGCCTCATCGTTGTTCTACCCTTCCAGCTGTCTTCTCCTCCTGTCTCTAGACAAAGGATTTGGGGTAGCAGAGCTGGGATTTGGGGAGCGCTGCCTGTCGAACAGCTTGGCACATCTTTATTTATGAAGTTGTGTGTTTTGACTAACCTGTTCCTTCCTCGGGAAAATCTTCCGCAGGCCTTGAAGAATACCTGCAATTCTTGACTTAACAACAGCGCATTTAGAGACTATTCAAAGTTACAACGGCACTGAAAGAAGTGCCGTTTTTCACACTTACGACCATTGGGTCACGTGATCAATATCAGACACTGGGCAACCGGCATGTATTTGTGACAGTTGCGGTGTCCAGGGGTCATGTGATCAACTTTTGAAACCTCCTGACAAGGAAAGTCAATGGGAAATCCAGATTCACTTAAGTGCCGTGTTACTCACTGAGCAACTGCAGTGATTCACTTAACAACGGTGGCAAGGAAGGTCATAACATGGGGCAAAACTCATTTAAACAACTGTCTCAGTTAGTAACAGAAATTTGGGGCTCAATTGCGGTCATTAAGTTGAGAACTACCTGTATATCCATCATGAAACAAACCTAGGTTGCAATCATGGTTTAGGGGCCATTTCCAAGAGGGCTCTGCTGCTCCAGAAATCAAAGGAGGCTCCCTTCTACCTATTGAACGACAGATGTTCTTCCCCAAAATGTTTCCATCTGTCCCACCAACATTGCAGTGGGGTCAGGCAGGCCAATAGACACAGCAGGGGTTCTGGGAACGAGACTTCTTGTAGGGTGTAAGGATCTTGAAAACCTTCACTGACGCCTTTTGTCAGGATCAAAAGGTCAAAACCCATTCTCCGCCAGATGCATTGGCTGCCCATTGGTCTCCGGGTGCAATTCAAGGTATTGATTATCATCTTTAAAGCCCTACATGGCTTAGGACCAGGTTATTTAAATCCTACCTCATACATCCCTACGACCAATTAGGTCCCACAGAGTCAGTCTCCTCCAGGTCGCTTCAGCCAAACAATGTCGGCTGGCGGGACCAAAGGGGAGAGCCTTCTCTGTTCGGGCTCCGGTTCTCTGGAACCAACTACCCCCAGAGATCCGATCTATCCCCACCTTGCTGGCCTTCCGGAAAGCTATTAAGACATGGCTCTTCCTGCAGGCGGAGTGATGTGACCGATGTACACCTTAGGTCTGCCCCAGGTATGAAGGTGTTGTTTGGTTTTTTTTAATCTTTAAATAAATGAAATGTTTTTATATTTTTTGCTACTGTTTTGTATTGTTCTTGTGCTCTGTTATGCGCCGCCCTGAGTCCCCAGGGAGTAGGGCGGCATATAAGAACAGCAAAATAAAATAAATATAAATAAATAATAAAATAGGACAATTATGGGCTTCATTTTCACTCCACAGACCATTTTGCATCCCCTATTTGTTTTTCTAAGGCAGTGTCAACCTCAGCCTTTTTAAACCGGATGGACTTCAACTCCCAGAATTCCCCAACCTGGCTAGAGAATTCTGGGAGTTGAAGTTCACCCAGCATAAAATGGCCACAATTGAGAAACGTCGTTCTAAGGCAGGGGTCAGCAACCCGCGGCTCTGGAGCCGCATGTGGCTCTTTCATCCCTCTGCTGCGGCTCCGTCGCTCAAAATATGCGTCATAACCACCAATGTGTGACACTCAACGGCACACGATTTATTGAGCTTTTCAACCCATCTTTTTTTTCGGAGTTCAAAATGATGTAGTTGCATGCAGAAATAAAAGTGTGATTTTAAGGAGAAAGTTTACTTTTTAGCTGTTTTCTTCTGTTAAAAGAACCACCGGCTGTGGGGTTTTTCTTCTCTTTTCATGGAACAGCGACCTCTTGTGGTGTACCCTAGTGAAGCGAGCAAGTGTGGTTGAAATTCAAGAAAAAATTTAATTTTTTGTGAGTTTTGCAGTTATATTTTTGTGACAGTTCTTTGGGCCTGGGTCACTCTGACATCTTCGGTAGCGGTTCCTTTAGCATCTCCTTTTCTGCCCGTTCAGTAGCTCGACTTGGAACTGATAAATACAGGTAGCCCTTGAGTTACGACCGAATTTTCTGTTGCTAAATGAGAAAGTTGTGAAGTGAGTTGGGCCCCCATTCTTGCCAAAGTTGTTAAGCGGATCACTTCGGCTGTTGACTTAGGGACATGGTTGTTAAGTGAATCTGGCTTCTCCATTGACTTGGCTTGTCAGAAGGTTGCAAAAGGGGGAATCTGGGACGCGGCGACCGTCGTAAATCTGAGCCGGTTGCCAATTTTGATCGCGTGACCATGATGGGGATGCTGCAACCACTTGTAACTCCGTGCCATTGTAACTTTGAAGGGTCACTAAATGAACTTTTGTAAGTGGAGAGCCACCTGCAAATTAATTCAGTGAGTTTGAATTGGGCAGGGATGGACCTCAACCTTCCCAACTGCAGTTGCTTATCAATGAACCTCCCATCAATGAACCTTCTCTCCTTAAAGGTGCTTTGTTCTTCTTTTCCTCCCTCAGGAATTACTACTACATCACCATCCTGAGGGACCCGGTTTCCCGCTACCTGAGCGAGTGGAGGCATGTCCAAAGGGGAGCCACCTGGAAGGCCTCCTTGCACGTCTGCGATGGGCGGTCGCCCACTTCCGAGGAACTTCCGAGCTGCTACTCGGGGGACGACTGGTCAGGCTGCTCCTTGCAGGAGTTCATGGACTGCCCCTACAACCTGGCCAACAACCGTCAAGTCCGCATGCTGGCTGACCTGAGCTTGGTGGGCTGCTACAACCTGTCCGTCATGCCGGAAGAGCAACGGAACAAGGTGCTCCTGGACAGCGCCAAGGAGAACCTGAAGCGCATGGCCTTCTTCGGCCTGACGGAATTCCAGCGGAAGACCCAGTACCTCTTCGAGAAGACCTTCAACATGAACTTCATCTCGCCCTTCACCCAGTACAACAGCACCAGGGCCTCCAGCGTTGACATTGAGGGGGCCACCCAGCAGCGGATCGAGGCCCTCAATTTTTTAGACGTGGACCTCTACGATTATGCAAAAGACCTTTTCCTCCAGCGGTACCAGTTCACCAGGCAGAAGGAGCACCAGGAAGCCCGCCGGAAACGGCAGGAGCAGCGGAAGGCCAAGCTGGGCCGCAGCAGAGAGCAGGACGGCCAAAACGCGACCGCGGATTACATCGGGAACGTGGAACAGTGGCGATAAGGAGAGGAAGGGCACAGAGCGAGGCGCTTCTCCGGGAGAGCTGGGGAGAGGGGTGGCGGCCTTTTGCATTCAGTGTTGTGCTGTAGATGAGTGAACCTTTTAATCTGTGTTGTCTCGGGTCTGTCCCTGTCAAGAAAGGCAGAAAGGTTTGGCCTCTTGGGCTACCTGGCAGGCCGTCATTCATGATGGCTTGGCGGCTCCCAAGTGGGAAGAGCGAAGGCTGAGCTACAAGGACTATGATGGGGGGAAGGAGGAAGAGGAGGAGGAAGAGGGTTTCCTGAGATGGGGGCGTCACAAGGGAGCCATTTCTGCATTTTATAAGCTGGCCTGAGAGTCTGGTACTTTTTTTTATATTCCATCCAGGTCTCGGAGATCGGGGGGGGGGGGGGGGGAAACCTAGGAAGGGAGTATTAAAATTGGGCAGTGGGTAGCTGCAAATGATCCATTCGTTTATTCCTTTCAGCCTGGCATCATCAACTGGAGAAGCCAACGGTTCCATTTAATGCTCTTTATTTAATATTGTTCATTGCTGTGCCTCTTGGCCGTAGCCCATGGGCTCCCTATTTCTTCCTGCCTTGGAGAAGTCTTTGCTGAGGAGGTGGGACTTCTCTTAAGCTCCGCCCCCAGACATCCGGCCAACCCAGGTCTAAGGGGCTGCCTCTGGCCACTAAAAGCATGGCCAGGGGTGGCCAAAGTGAGTCCCAAGACAGGATTACCTGCCTGGGTCAGCATTGCCACTGAAACCGTCATGTCACATCAAGGCTCTTCCTGCTTCTAAGGTCTGTTACCCTATTGGGGAAGGGATTTAGTTTCAATTCGGTGGGAATTCAAGATCTAATTGTCAGCCCACCCCCCACCCCCCGCTCACCCGAAGTGGTTTTCAAAACTCCAAAAGGAAACATTTGAGACCCCCTTTTTTTAAAAAAAGAGTTTGGCGTTGGCTTCATGAACATCTTTTGAAAGGCTGCAAACGGGCCCGCAAAATAAAGAAGAGGGTTGAGGCGTAGAGGGAAAAAGCTGGAGAAGAAGAAGAAGAAAAGTGTTGATGAGTGCCTGGTGTAAATTGGCTTTTAGCAAAGAGGGGAGGATTTGGCCTATAAATATTTAATCACTTTTTAAAAAGAAAAATCTTGACTGCCGCTGCTGTTGATGGAGCTCAAGAGAGAGAGGGAGAGAGACCAATGGTTTGCTGAGTGTTGGCACCAGAAAACGCAACCGTAGGCTTCTCTGAGGAGGCTGAATTTTAATGCATTTTAAAAAGTATACGGGAATATTTGAACGTTTTTGGGAAAGAGAGATGGCCTTCCATGCCCTCCGTCCATTTTAATAATAATTCTTGCAACGTGTGTATTCTTTTAGAAGGGGGAGGGGGGGCAAAGCTTTTATCCTGCAAAAATTCTCTTTTTTGAGTTATGATGGCAGAGGCTGTTTCCCAATAGAAGCAGCCTTCATCAGAGGGGGAAACTCCAGCATTCGTTTCGCTTTTCGAACACTTTTTATGACCCAGTGTGACATTTGAGCATTTGGGAGGATGGCTTCCTGTTATCATCAGATTTGGAAAATAAATAAATAAATGCGATATTGCTTGTACTTGGGACCAGTTCAATAAGGCAGTTACGAACCTCGCTATGCAAGGAGGAGACCGCCAATAGAAAGGGGCTGCTTTCCTCGGGATCGGACTTACAAGGTCTTGAGGAACTGTCCCAGTGGTGGGTTTCACTTACCTTTGCTACCGGTGTGGGAACAGGAGCGCATGCGCAGAACGTCCGTGATGACGTCCGGGTGGGTGGGCGGAACCGCCCGAACCGGGGCGAACCGGTAGAAACCCACCACTGAACTGCGCTCTGCTCTTGTAGCTACTATTGAGGGTGCTTGTTCTGATTTAGGTTGCAAAATCTGAGGAGGGGAGAGAAGGAGAGGGTCTTCTTGCTGCTATAGCAGGGGTCTCCAACATTGGCGACTTTATAACTTGTGGACTTCAACTCCCAGAATGGCTGGCTGAGGAATTCTGGGAGTTGAAGTCCACAACTTGTAAAGTTGCCAAGACTGGCTAAAGGAATTCTGGGAGATGAAGTCCACAAGTTGTAAAGTTACCACGGTTGGAGACCCCTGGGATATGGGGATTATTTGCCAAGTAAGGTAGCGGGCCATATCTTGGGCGTACGCAGACACAATCCTGCATTTGTGCACACAACAACACCCAGTGAATATGGGGTGTAAGAAAATTTCCTGCCCCATTCATCTGTCAACGAGGACAGAAATCTTCGTGTTGTGTCCGATGGCACACAGCAATTTTTGTGTAAAGGAATTCCGTTTTTCTGGTTAGCTTGGTACTGTGATGGTTGTCTTGATGGAAAGGTAAGAAGATAGAAGTCCTGAAAAACCAACTGAACCAATAAACCCAGGAAGGGGTCAGCAGACCCTTTGGGAACGCAGAGTCAAAGCTGTCCCTAAATATCATAAAGGTCCTTAAATGTCCAGCGGTGTCATTTCCAGGGGTCTAAAATGAGTGGTCATCTGGAATGATGGGCTCATCTCCCTTGAGCTTTCAAGAGCTTGCTCGTCTTCTCCTTTCTTATTTTACCATCCCAGATGGGAGGCCAATACATCTGTGGGAGAAAATGACGCCAGCCTTCCTTGCTGAGGATGATGTTGGGAGTTGTAGTCTTCAACCCTGGAGGGCAGAGGCTTGGAAAGCTTCCCTGATGCTATGGGTTCTCCTTCCACACAGAGCTCCTCCCTTCCTTGGCTCTGTCGTTGTGTCATTCAAGGCATTGGGTTTTAGAATTGGGTGAAGGATCCCAGGGCCACAGATGTTTGCAGCCGAGACCCTTCATCCTGGGTCTCTTTCTGAGAAATGGCCCTTCCTGTCCCTTGGGTGCGATGTCCGTTTGGTATTTGCACTGATGGAAACCAAACACACAATTCTCAAGGCAGGAATCCCAAGTCTACAGCAGGGATGTCCAACCTTGGCAACTTTTAAGACTTGTGGACTTCGACTCCCAGAATTCTCCAGTCAGCATGGATGGCTGGGGA
Organism: Diadophis punctatus similis; assembly: GCA_023053685.1. NCBI lineage: Eukaryota > Metazoa > Chordata > Lepidosauria > Squamata > Dipsadidae > Diadophis > Diadophis punctatus. The sequence continues at coordinate 1,426,651 of JALIGW010000014.1, read as the reverse complement.
AATCTAGGAGTCGAAGTCCACAGATCTTAAAGGTGCCAAGGTTGGACATCCCTTAGCCTACAGCAGGGGTCTGCAACCATAAACACTCAAAGAGCCATTTGGACCCGTTTCCCACAGAAAACACCGGGAGCCACAAAACCTGGGTGGGCGTGGCCAACTCAACATCACTCACTTCCACCAGTCACATGACCCCCAAGCCATGCCTACCCAGCCAGTCATTAGGGCAGAGAACAGGTTGTTAAAAAACACCGGGAACCACAAAACCCTTTTGACATCTCTCTCTCTCTCACCCTCCCTCCCTCCCTCCCTCCCTCCCCCCTCTCTGTATCTCTCTCTGTATCTCTCTGTCTCTGCTCTGGCTGCTTCTCCATCCCCCACCGTCACCTTACCTTCTCAGGCCAGGCAAGGAGTGACTGGGAGGGGAGGGCGAAGGGCGAGGTCAGCCAGTGGTGGGATCACCCAACAGGGAGCCACAGCAGAGGGCCCAAAGAGCTGCATGCGGCTCCAGAGCCGCAGGTTGCTGACACCTGGCCTACAGCATTGGCTCCCCATTGACTGATGGGTGTCTAGAATAGGGACAGTAGCTGCAGCGTTCCAGATGTTTTGGAACGGGTCTGGCATCCGTTGAGGGTTTTTTTCCCTTGGTCCCTTCAAGAAAGGCTCCACTTTGGTGTTTTCTCTTTCTCTCTCTCCCTGATGCTCGAAAATAACTAAGAAAGTGGAGAACCAGGCAATTGGATGCACTTGGACAGTGTGAATCTCTATGCAAAAACTCTTGTGAAGACTGCAAGGATAAATCGTACGCGCTCTGTGCTTTGAAGTTTTTCTATCCTGATGATGGTTCATTTCAGTTTTATGTTCTTTGTTGCTGTATGAGTTCCTTCTCAACTCTAGGGAAGTGGAAACCCTTGGAGAGAGTTTCCTTGTTTCCGGCATATTGAATATTAACCAGCCCCCTGCCCCCCCCTTTTTTTTGAACACTTAAGTCTTTTAAAATTTGGGACACTACATTATAAGAAGCCTTGAGGCAAAAGAGATACTGTAATTTGAGGGTCGGTTTGGCAGGCCAACTGGCTTGGACCAGCTGCTCCTTCCCATTGCGCTGGGACTGAAGTCCTCAGAATTCTGTCCTGGTTGACAGATCTGGAGGCCACAAAGTTAGCAAGAAACCAATATAGAATTTGGGGCTAGGTTAATCTGGAGTTTCTTGCAACAGGGGTTCCTTTAGGCCAGCGGCATATTTTAAGATAGCAGGATTTCAATTCCCAGAATCCCCCAGCCAGCATATCTTAAAAGTGGCTAAGATTAAGAAATGCTGCTTCGGAATCCTAAAACTTTAATAATCCAAGAGGAGTGGGGTGCGGCACATCTTAGCAAGATGCCAAAAAAAGGGGGGAGGGGGTTGCATAGTGTTTTAAAACTGGAATCAACAAAATGCCATTCTAGCATTTAGCACTGATTCTAACAGGGAGAGATGCTCGGCTCTCGACCAAGCAGCTGACCCAATGCTGTGCCCTTATCAAGAGACACAATTTTGTCCTTATGCTGTGACGTGCATGGTTTACAGCAGCAACAACAACAACAACAAAAACCCTTTTCTTTGTGTATACTGTTTGCTGTATATAGGGGTTGGTATGCCTATGATTTTGTCATAACCATACAAATTCTCCTGGTTTCCAGTAGAGGCCGCTGTGTTACTGTATAGGTTTACAACTGGCGGAAGGGTGGGGGGGCAGGTTTAGTCAAATTCAACTGACTCGGATGGTGTCATTTATCAATAGAGTTGATAAAATAAACTTGAATTACTGACTTCAACTGTGGGTTGGTTATTGAAATTGCTCTGGCTGGATCTGTCACAGAACAGATGCCTCTTTGCGGTTGTCTTCACAGCAAACCCAGGTGGCTAACAAAACGTGAATCATTGCTGCTAAGAAGAACAAGAAAGAACAAACCATCACAATCAACAGTTTCTGGTGTGTGCCTTGGAAAAAAAAAACAGCGCAACCCCATTGTGGTCTAAATCAGGAGTCTTGAAGCTTGGCAACTTTAAGACTTGTGGACTTCAACTCCCAGAATTCCCCTGCACAGCCTGGCTGGCCGGGGAATTCTGGGAGTTGAAGTCCGCAAGTTTTAAAGTTGCCGAGCTTGGAGATCCTCGGTCTATATAAATCAGGAGACCAAGTCACAGGGATCCAAGCATTAGGCAGAGATTCTAGGAACACTTTTTTATTATTATTAAAGTAAGGGAAAAATTAGAAAATTAAACCTTGGCCAAATTTCTCTCTGTCCCATTTTACAGTAGCGGAGATATCCTGATGCCTACTTCAGAGTACCATCAAAGGGACCATCTTAGCAGATCCTCTCTTCGTTATGTCCAGAAATGATGCCTCCTTCCTGAGTCTTGCAACCTGGAAACATTCTGGGGAACAGCTGTTAAATGAAGCTGCAGGCATCTCTGTGGCCACAAGGGGGCAGGACACCTCTGATCATAGATAAGATTTTTTTTATTACAGCCTGTATATTTATTTTCTCCAGATGGTTAAGTCAGTGGATGCACTTGCAAAAAACTGTATTGGGACTTAGAAAATTCATCTATGTGATTAATGTCAGTCTGCATTTAATTGGGGGGGGGGTTGATGATATTCTGAGCATTACTCATGCCTGTCGCTTTCCAACACTGATCAGTAGCCAGGATTTCCCCAAAGGTGCTTTTTGAAAAGGCAACTGGACTTGGTTTTTCCTTGAAGACCTTTCGCTTCTCATCCAAGAAGCTTCTTCAGCTTCTTCCTCTTCAAGGAAAAACCAAGAAAGCAGTGGTGAAATCCATTTTTTTACTACTGGTTCTGTGGGCGTGGCTTGGTGGGCGTGGCAGGGGAAGGATACTGCAAAATCCCCATTCCCACCCCACTCGGGGGCCAGCCAGAGGTGGTATTTGCCGGTTCTCCGAACTACTCAAAATTTCCACTACCGGTTCTCCAGAACCTGCTGGATTTCACTCCTGCAAGGAAACCCAGCTGCCTTTTCAAAAAGCAACTTTGGGACAACCATGACCTGGATGACTGAGAATCTCCATAAAGATTTAGCCGGGATTTTATTCTGGAAGTTGGATATATTAGAATTTCTCTTGAGCCAACTTCAGTGGAAGTTTGGGGGAAGATTTTGGCAGCCCACAAGAGCATTCCAGAAGCCCATTCAACAGTCATCTCGCTCAAAATATTCGTCCCCATGGCGAAAACCAAAATAAATAGAATTTCAAAGTGTGGAATTGAAAATAGAGGTGAAGTTTTTTAAAGTCTCCAAATAATTCTTGCTGGTTTCAGTTCATTTGATGAGTATTAGGAGGGAAACCACGTGTAATTACTTAGGATACTTATTTGGCTGAAGGCTCTATACATATTTTATAAAGTATTTAAAAATGCTTGAGGCATCGATGTTTTTTTGCATGGAAAGATTTCCTTCGGTTGCTTTTTTGGCTAACCGAAAACTCCCCAGGTAGCTTTCCCTGCTCCAAAGTTGTTGTTGTTGCTTAACAGAAGTGTGGGTGGGTGTGAGAGAGAACAGTTCCCTGGTTTGTGCAAAGAATACAAACACCCACCCACACCCCTGCAGTTAGAGAAAACAGCCTGCAGGGGGCAGTAAAGCCAAGAAAATGTGATTTATAGTATTTTCAATATAGGGCATTTTCCTTCTACCTCTCCCCCATTTGTCTGATTTTAATCTCATTGTCCGAAAGAGGCATGAATCCTCCAGCTGCTTCCAAAATTGCCAGCCCTTGCAGGAGGCTGACTTTCCTCTGGCCTTCCACGTGAATTTTGAAATCCAAAAAAGAGCTGCTTTAATAAGATGGGTGGACTTCAACTCCCAGAACTCATGAATTCAACCATGGCTGGCTGGGGGATTCTGGTCCACCCGTCTTAAAATTGCCAAAGTTGAGAAAGAGTAGATGAATATGTAAAGCCTTGATCTTTATGGGGATGGGCTATAATTTGTAACCCTCGACTCACAGCCCTTCCTTTTCAAGCATTTGTCCTTCGGGAATGTTTCACAAGAACGACACGGATTCCCCAAGGATTCCTCTACTGCAGGAGGGTTTAAGCCCCACTCTCAAGGGGGGGGGGGAAGGAAACGGATAACAGGTAAGCGCATCTTAACAATAAACCAAAAGCTACAAAGCAAATCATTTTATTTTATTTTAAAGCAGCATAACAACAGGCTGCAGGGTTTAAACCAGGGGTTCCCCAGACTTGGCAACTTTAAGACTTGTGGACTTCAACTCCCAGAATTCTCCAGCCAGCAGAGCTTAGCTGGCTGGAGAATTCTGGAAGTTGAAGCCCACAAGTCTTAAAGTTGCCAAGTTTGGGGACCCCTAGTTTAAACCCATTGTATGGCAAAACTGCTTGAAATAGCCCTCTTTCTGGCACTGAAAGGAGCCGAGGTGGCGCAGTGGTTAAATGCAGCTACTGCAGGCTACTCCAGCTGACTGCTAGTTCAGCAGTTCAAATCTCACCGGCTCAAGGTTGACTCAGCCTTCCATCCTTCTGAGGTGGGTAAAATGAGGACCCAGATTGTTGGGGGCAATAGGCTGAACTCTGTAAACTGCTTAGAGAGGGCTGTAAAGCACTATGAAGCGGTATATAAGTCTAAGTGCTATTGCTAAGAGGTTGGAAGGAAAACTACTGAGGAGCCAGCAAGACTCCGTGGACAGGCGATGAATATTCAGAATATCCCTTAAATGCTGCCCTTGCAAACCCCGATCATCCCCCAACCGCCAGAAGCAGACGCAGGAAGAGCTGTCGACGCAGCAGGGTGGAAGACCGGTTTCTTCTTTTCGGCGTCCTGCCCTCAACCGTCTTCCCCCCGCAGCCCCCACGAAAAGCATCCTGCAGGCGTCTCGCCCGGCCTTTTCGCAGGGTTTGCTGAGTCTGTGCAGAAAGTGGGGTGGAGGAGGGAGGGTGCCACACCTTGCCTGCCCCTCCCTCCCTTGGTGAGCAGCAGCAGCAGCAGAACCAGTTGGGCAGAGTCGGCTTGCCAAGAGCCCTTCCATCCTTTTTTTTAAGGCTTGGAGATTCAGCCGGGTGAATGCACGTGTGCCAGGCCCAGGCTAAGCTTCCCTTCCAAGGGCAAATCCTGCACCGTCAGCTCAGCTCCATGAGCTGGGATTCAAGCTGCTACGTTGGCCACTCTTAGGCCTCTCTGGCTGCCTCTGGGGCTTCGCTTCGTTGCCTCGTTTCTCTGCTGAAAAGAGGCTAATTGATTTAAACGCTGGGCTTGTCGATGCCCCAATTGTGCCAGGTCTCAGCCGCTCTCGAGAAATCCGTCCCCTGCGATCTAATGAAGGGGTTTGGAAGTTTTAATTTGTTTTCCCAGATTGGATTTGCAAAATAGCCTGAATTATTCTAATAGTCGGCGTGAATCCCTGCGGAGCTAAGGCCACCGATGCTCGGATGTAGGGTGTTCTATGTCACCGCGTTTCACACGGGCTGCTAAACCTGGCAGTTTTGGGAATCCATTTTGGGCAGGCGAAGGAAGGGGGTTGTTGCCACGAAATTCAGGCTGAGAAAGCAGATGGACAGCACTGACCCCGGAGGACATACGTTAGGGGAAGAAGAGAAAAAAAAGACCTTTTTATTTATAGATCCACGTAGTTATTAGAATCCAAATGCTACCTGGATTTAAACGCGTAGTGTTTGAATGCTTTCCTTAGTTGGCACATGTCTCAATCGCACTTAGCAATAGCCCTTAGACTTATATACCGCTTTACAGTGCTTTACTCTCTAAGCGTTTACAGAGCCAGCCTCTTGCCTCCAACAATTTTACCCACCTCGGAAGGATGGAAGGCTGAGTCAACCTTGAGCCTGGTGAGATCTGAACTGCCAGATTGCAGGCAGCCGGCAGCCAACAGAAGTAGTCTGCAGTACTGCACTCTAACCACTGCGCCACCGTGTCTCCAGGGAATTTCTGCAGTGATTTCCTGTTTGGAAGAGAGACTCGGGGTGCACGATATGCAAGAGAGGCCGAGCTGAATGCCTGCTTTGCTGTTAAACTCAGGATCAGTAGCCAAAGAGCATCAGAGGTGCTTTCTAGGAGTTCTCTTTGAGAGGATCCCCGGCTTCATTAGGATCGGGACTACCGGAAGTTCATTAGCTGAAGCTGCTGATAAAGAAGAGAGAAGCTCCCATTATCAACAACAGTCACCCCCCACCCCCACCCCACCTGACTGTCTGGATTTTTCCATGACTGACAGCTGCTGGGGAACAGGCTTTGTCGCAAGAGGTGGTGGCACCAACCTTAATTCGGCTCTTCCAGGCCACCCTGCAAGCCCTCGTCTCGCATACTCCATTGCTCCTCCTCCTCCTCTTCTGGGTTCTGCCTTTCTCTGTTGTCGGGCAGATGCCAGCCAGCTGTTCCTCCTCTGGGCAAAGGCTTGGCTAGCTTGTCATGTGGCAGTGAATTCCTTTGGACCAGTCAGGGTTGGCTTTTGCCAAAAAAAAAAAAAAGAGAATTAATTTTTGCCTGCCCCAGAGTTGCTGCTGCCAGCCCCCTCAGTGCCTCCCTCCCCTCCCCCAGTTCTAGAAGTGGGAAATTCAATTCTCTTCCTTTGGCGCTTTGCAGCTGGCCCCAAATGATCTGGCATTTGACCACTGAAAGAGTCTTTTCCATCCTGGGTTTCATCGGCATCTGGCAGAATTGATTTTTTCTTTCTTTCGGTTCTCCTAGCATGACCCATTTTGTCTCTCTGATGGGCTTGGAATCCAACTGCTCTTTCTACAGATTGGAAAAGCTTTTTTTCTTCCCCCTGCACTGGTGTATTTGTGTGGTCAATATTTCTTGGACATAGGGAACCCTCGCTTATGTTAGAGTTTTCAAAACTGCTCTGGATGAGGCTAAGGGATGCCTAGAACGGGGGGAGGGCAAAGACACGGCAAGCCCCCCCTCAAGCCTTCCGTCCTGGCGGCAGAGTTTACGCACCACCCTGACTTCCCCAGAGTTGGATTAAGCTTCTTCAATTCTATGCAACAGCCCTTTGATTTGCAGGTAAACAAAATACTCTCTGGAGCCCTGGATCGCGTTGCTACCAACTCAGGGCCCAAATAACAGTCGGGTGCCAGGTTGCCAGCATGACAGGTTTCCCAAAGCTTGGGTGGCATCTTGGGAAGTGGCACCTTTTATTCATGCCGTCTGTGGAGATTCTCAGCCATCCAGGTCTGGTTGTCCCAAAGCTGTTTTTTCAAGAGGCAACTGGACTTTCTGGTAACCAGTTTCCAGAAAGTCCAGTTGCCTCTTGAAAAAGCACCTTTGGGATTTTTATTCAGTGCCGCCGTCTTTTATGCAGTGGAGGAGATTCTCTGTTGGGCTGTGAGAAAAGAGAAAACCGCCTCATGCAGGGAAAAGGAAATAGACCCCCCCCCTCCTTTTTCACAATAGCATCCATTATGAAACTACACAGGCATCCATCCATCCATATCTGTCTGTCTGTCTATCTATCTGTCCATCTATCTATCATCCATCCATCCATCCATCCTCTTTCCCCCTCCTCCCCTCCCTCTTTCTCTCTCGTGGTCTATGGGAGGAATTCCGTGTCTCTTGTACGAGGGTGAGGCAAAAAGTAATGCCATTTTCTTTAGGTCAGGTATAATTACCAACCCAGGAACATGTAGCATACATCAAAATGAAGCTGGTCCTCTGTGGATCCCATCCCTACTTCTCAACATAGTCACCGTTTCTCTCAATAGCAATGTTCCACCTTCGAATGAGAGCATGTATCCCTGCCTCGTAAAATTCTGTTGACTGTTCTTTGAGCCACTTCTTCACTGCAGTTTTCACTTCCTCGTCACTGGAATAATAACCCTCCATACTCACCAGATTTAGCGCCTTCAGACTATCATCTCTTCGGCCCCATGAAAGAGGGTTTGAGAGGCCAACATTATTCCAGTGACGAGGAAGTGAAAACTGCAGTGAAGAAGTGGCTCAAAGAACAGTCGACAAAATTTTAGGAGGCAGGGATACATGCTCTCATTCGAAGGTGGAACATTGCTATTGAGAGAAACGGTGATTATGTTGAGAAGTAGGGATGGGATCCACAGAGGACCAGCTTCATTTTGATGTATGCTACATGTTCCTGTGTTGGTAATTATACCTGACCTAAAGAAAATGGCATTACGTTTTGACTCACTCTCGTAGTTACCACTGACGTTGAAACTCCTTGAACTGCTGTAAAAAAAGGTTCCAACTGATGCTGGATTCATTTTTTGCCCTCAATTAACTCAATCTGGAAAGTAAACAGCCCGCTAGATGTGAGAATGCTTTACCTGAACTCCTGGAAGTTGATGAAGGGGCCAAATCAATCTCTCCTTGCTGGACAAGCAGGAACAGCTGCCAGGGGAGACATGCCAGGAATGCTCTTCATTTCTCTGGCCCCGAAGAGGGAACAGCTGGCTCCGAGGCGCTCTGTCCTGGGATGACCTCTGCTTCTGCGGACAGGGAGAGCCAAGCAGGGGCCGGGTTGGAGGGCACTGAAGACCATCGTCCTGCTCTACAAAGGACTGGCTGACACACTGGTTTTGTTCAGACCTTTGTGCCGCAGCGCTGCTGTATTTAAGCCCAGTCTCACTTCTTTTCAAACAAAATGCTTTGAAAGGGATCGATCCATCTTCTCGGGAATAACATCCCCGCCCTGGGGAAAAAGCTTTTCGGTCAAAGGTTTGGGAGGTTGCCAAGGGAGCCAGTCGAGGGTCCTCGCAGGGAGGGGTCCCCAAAGCCAAAGGGTGGTGCGATTGAAGGTCCACCTGCAACGCATCTCAAAATGGGGGGTGCTTCAGTTGCACAGTTGTGGCCGCTATCTTGACTTTCTGGACCTCCCCGGGAACTCCAGGCAATGAAGCTGCCCCTTCCCCTCTCTTGCACCAACACACAGAAAAATTGGATCTGCTAACTAGCCACAAGCCACCACCATTTCTGTGAAAGAGGACACTTTTACAGCATTGCTCAGATAATACAGAATAAGAGAGTTGGAAGGGACCTTGGAGGTCATCTAGTCCAACCCCCCCAAAGGAGGAGGAAGCACCTCCAGCTCCCATTTCAGGCCTAAGCGGTTACTTGAAAAGAACAATCAGTGGGAAGGGAGAAGAGGGAGGGTCACATAAACATCTGGATGGGTTCTGCAGGCTACTGCCAGATGTTTGGGGAAGCGGTTGGGGGCAGCAGGTGGAATTGCTATTCCTGCCCTATAAAAGCTCTGACAGAAGGAAACCTGGCTTGCACCATACACGTGACTGAACCTCAGACACGTCTGAAGGGGCATAGACACCCCGCCTGGAATGCCCTTCCCTTTTCCCTTCTTCAGGGGTAGGGAAGAGCCGGGCCTTGGACTTTTCTTAATGGGGGTGGGAAACGATGGGGAGGGGCCAAGAGGGTCCGGGTTTCTGCCACCAACCTCTCCCCCCCCCCCCAGCCGAGCGGCGTCCGCTGAATCCCGAAGTCTGGGCGGGGCGTCCGTTCCCTAGCCACGATGACGTCAGAATGACGCAACGCCCCTCCCAGCTCGCGCAGGCGCATCTCCAAGCGAGGTTGCTTAGCAACGCCACTCTCGACGCGCCTCGGCCGGTGGCTGGCGTGTGGAGGCGGCGGGGAAAGGGGGCATTTCATGCTTAATCTCCGCCAGTACCCCCCCCCCCATACCCCATGAAACCCGAGGGGAGGGCAAGCCAATCCACTCCGTGGAAACTATCCCCTCCCTCGGTTGCAAGGTCCGCCAAGGCCTCGCGCTGGCTCCTGCGGTGGGGGGGGGGGGGTGAGGCAGGCGTTGCTATGGCAGCCTCTCCGACAGGGCCTGCCGGGAAGGGAGAATGAAGGGAGGAGTGGGCGGGGCGAGGGGGAAAAAATCAGATGCGTCGCCCCGCCCCCTCTCGCGCCCCCGCCCCGCCCCTTCCTCCTCCCCAGCGTTGGAGTTCCCCGCCCGGCCGCGGGGCGCGCTCTGATTCGCTGCTGCTGCTGCGGCGCCGCCGCGTCGGCAGGAGGGCGGGAGGAGGAGGGAGGGGGCGGCTCTGCGGCTTCCCCCCCCCCGCCCCGTCCGCCTCGCCTCGCCCGGCCCGGCCTGCCTCGCCTCGCTGCGCCGCGCCTCCTCCGAAGATGGCGGCCCGCACGAGCCCCTCATGCTAGGCGCGCGCCGCAGCCCCAGCCCGCCGCCCGCGCCTCCAGGGCCCGCGGAGAGCTGCTTCCCCCGCCGCCGCCGCCGCCTCAGCCTCGCTCCCCTCGGCCGCCGCAGCAGCAGCAGCAGCAGCAGCGGAGCGCTGCGCAAGGTAGGCAAGGAAGGAGGGCGCTGGCCGGGCCTGGCGGCAGCCGCTCACACGCCTCGGGTGGGCCGCCGGGACGCGCCGCCCTTTCCCCGAGGCCGGGCTCACCCGAGGCCTGGCTGGCGAGTGGCGAGGCCCAACCGCGAGACATGCGCACTGGGCGCCTCCGCCGGTCTGCCTGGAGACAAAGGGGGGTCCGGGGGGGAAGACAGTCCAGCCCACGTGCGAGCCGGGCGGGGTGCTGACTCACGGCGGGACGGAGGGAGGCCTGCCAGGCTGCGCGCTCTGCACCTGCTCAGAGGCCCGGATCACGCGCTTGAAGACACGGGTGGGGGGGGGGAGGACTTCAACTCCCAGGATCCCCCCCATCCTGCCTGGTAGCATCCTGGGAGGTGAAGCCCCGTCCTCCCTAAAGAGACCCGGCAAGGCAAACGGGGACAACACCCCCCCCGTTCGTTTCCTCCAGCTAGAGGGGCTCAAAGAGGTGGGGGGGGGGAGAGAAGAGCCAGGTGGGCCGAAAGATGCGGCTGCTTCGGTTGTCCCCCCCCCCCCAAAGAAGGGAGCAGGAGCTTCTGCCTCTGCGGGTTTGATCCCGGCTTTCTCGGGCTTCCTTGGGAGGGGGTGTCGGTCAAGGGAGGAAGAAGAAGCGGGGAGTCTTTCCCTGGGCTTGGTTGGGGGAGGTGGGCCTGCATGAGCTCCCTGTTCTCTTTCGGCCAGGTGGTTTGATCCCAAGGTAAATAAAACGTTAAAAAAAAGGAAAGTGCAGAACAGCAATGAAAAATGCTTTTGGTGGAAACCAAGGGGTGGTATGTGGGGGACATGTGGGGTCGATCAGTAAATCCCCCTCTGGGCACGGGTAGGGCGAAGTAAAGCTCTCCAAAAGGCCCATCTCCACCCTGCCCCTTCCCAAAGCTTAAAATGGGCTCCTGGGGAGGGTTTTATGGAGGAGGTGGCCCCGGTTGAATTGCCCTCCCTCTGCCTTGGCAAGAGGTGCTTTCTCAGCACTGCAGTGATGGACCCGGGGGATGGGATGCCCTCCAGGGTGGCTGTGGCAAGGGAAGAGCTGGGGAGTCCTGCGGTGAAAGCCGGTTCCCCCAGTACAGTTGGGTGAGCTTAGACTTAGAATAACTTTATTCTCGCTTTGAATGTACGCTAATCGGCATACATTAAAATGAAATTTCGTTGCATATAGCTCTCAGAAGGTCACCACCACCTCCAATAGACACTACGTAAACATGACAAAATAAATACAAAATTATGCCTATACCCACATATATTCTATGACACAGAGAAATAACACAGTCTAGTACGGATGTATATGTGCACATGGCGAGAAAAACGAATCTTAGGAGGTTTTTTAAAATGTAAAAGATTTGTGGCGCAAGGTTTTAAGCAGCCAAACTTTCCAGTCCAGCCTCGATCTATCTGTTAAGGTGGAGCTTCCCTGAAGCTTTTTCTCAGGGCCTGGTGGTGCCCTGGAGGGGAGGCGTCTCCCTTCGCTGATAAGGGGGAAGTTTACAGCTGGTTGTTGCCAAAACTCAGCTTTAGCCATCTGTAAACCAGCTTTTGCACACAGTCCAGGGCCATTTTGAGGTGTCTGGAGGGCATCCCTTGCCATCCAGTATGACCCAATAGAAGGCCCCCCTGGAATTATGGGAATTGTAGTCAGCAACATCTGGAAGTCACCATATGGGGAAGACTAGCAGATCAGCACCCTTGGATTGGGGGTGCCTGCATTTCAGACTTTTTCCTAGGCACTGCCAAGACAAACGCAGAATTTTTCTTTCAATTACTTGTCATTCAGCCTTGATTAAAAATTGAGTGATGTCGGTAGGATTATTCTGCAGTCAAGTTTCCTTCATGTACCCGGCTTAAAAGAAAGAAAGAAAGAAAGAAAAGCAAGCCATATTTGAAGATCCTTGGGAGTTGCAGAATAAGCTCTTGGCCAGACGCAGTCCTAGGATCTCAGGTTGAACATTCTCTGGAACAAATAGATAAATCGTTCGGTCTTCTTACAGATTGCTTTAATAAACCGTAGGAGGAATATTGGGAAAAAGGCAGTTCCAGTTGGATATAAAATTAAGGGTAATCTTGAAGGAAGTCATTAGAGGTGAGTGGGCTGATTTTCCATACGCTCAGTATCAGTCATAAATTTTTGGGAAGTGCGCCACTGGGTTTGTCTCAACAAAAAAGGCAGAGGGCAGATCAGCAGATTTTCAGGTGGCCATGTGGACGTTAACATGAGGCTTGGGTGACTCTGAAACGGCTGAAAATGTCACTTGGCAGCCAGGGTGGGAAGCTTAACCTTCCTTCCCTCTGACTTGACTTTGTGCATTGCCACATAAGTCACAGGTGATTGGTTGTAGGGTATTTCCAGCAAACTTTGGGAAGTTAAAAACAAGTTAACTCTTAGGCCTGATGAGGAAGTCGCATTCTGATTGATCTGGGCCAGGTTTTATTTCCCCTGGGTGGAAGAGCCCTCAAGCACCAGAGATTGTGGCAGTCAGTTGCTAATGAAGGCTGGGGCAGATTTCTCCTTGGGCTCCTGCGTCCTTAGCTTTCAGATTGGGCACAGCCGATGGCCATAGCTGCTGCGTTACATCTGGGGAGATTGTTACTTGATGCAGAATCCAGAGAAAGTTGCATGGGGATTATCATGACACGTGGCTCCTAAACCCAGAAGCTTCCGGTGGGGAGAGGACCCAGAATTGCGCAGAAAAAAAGCCGTCCGATCTGTACACTTTTGGACAAGACCACGCCTAGTCTGGTGTCTAGGATCTAAGCACCATTCTTCTGACATGTTTACAAGTCAGGCCCAGATCTAAGGCCTGCCACTGGCTTTCAGGGGCGTGAATATTGTTTTATTAAATTTCAAAGTGGACGCAAGCCGTCTTTCTGAGTGAGCAACATTCTGCCTTTATGCCAGAAGACGTGTCACCTTAAGAGGCATTTCCATCCCCGTGGGGAAAAGAAAATATGATGGGCTGCATCTTTAAATCCAGACATAAATAACCAGTATTCAAATAGTCTTTTGCCAGGATATGTAAAGTAAAGTTGAGAAGCTAAAGCCACAATTAAAAAATAGCTTTGGCATCAGTTTCCTTCCAAAATATTCAAGTTCTGCTGATAATAGTAATTCATTTTAAGTTCCTTAGCCTCCATGTGAACTCTCGCATACTGTGTGAGTTTCTCCCCAAAGTGACATCCAGGTGGTTTGTGACTCTGTAAGGCTGAGGGTAGGTAGAGTTTGTAAAATTGTTACCTGTTAGAAGAAGTTCTGCCTTCCCCAGTTAGGTGTGAAGTATTCATGTGCACCCTTGGCTGTGTATATTATGAGCAAAATGTTCAATTGTATCTTCAACACACTTTTCACATTGGCAAGAAAAAAGTGAGAAGAATGCTTAATAACTGTGGATGTAATTGCAAACTATATCTAATAGATTTTTTTTGTCAGATGTTCTAGATCTAGCTTACTAGCATAATTGTGATCATCTATCAAAAGCAGGCATTGTTTGAGGCTTTATCGAGCTTGATAAACAAAGAATTGGGTTGGCTGTGTATTGTGTCTATATGTGTTAGGGATGTGTGAGGGTTGGCCTTAAAGGCGGTATTTGAAACTGGTTTAGTTGAATCTCTAAATCAGTCTCTCAAATCCAGAAAAATTAATCGAATCTCCTAAATTATTCTCTTTCAGTCTGTTACAGCAGGAACGCTTTCAATTGATTTATTTATCAAATTTATATGGCCATCTGTCTCACAAAAAATGACTGAGTGGCATACAACACTGCAGTAAAAATAGCAAATATATAAAAATCATGAAAAATATTCAATTAAAAATGTTGAAAAACATTAAAAATAAAAATAAATACCATATATATGGCATAAAATGCAGAAATGAAAAAAAAGACCTATCTCTACTCTTGAGCTGTTTCTGATGGGCAAACCACGTCAACTTTTCTTTGCCTGGCCGCCATTATTTTACCTGACAGCGTATTCATCTTTTGTCCTCCTGCAACGCCTTGAAAACACAGGAGAAAGGAGAGAACCGCTGAGAAAGAGGCAGAGCGGATTTTGCCAATCCATAAGGCTTCCCATATTAGGCTTGTCTGCACAAACCATTTAAGCCTCTATCTCGGGGAAGGGAAAGAAATGGCCAGTAAAAGTTAGGATCTGCCGGGTTCTCTCCAGATCCTTTTTAGGATCACCGTTCTCCAACGCCTGTTGGTCCTTTCCTGATGGGTTGGGACTCCAGTTCCCAGCATCCTCAGCCACTGTGGCCAAAGACATCCCTGAAGGGCTCTCTTGGGGAAATGTGGCACAGACGTGACTCAGCTCACCCCTGGCAGAAGAAGGAACTGGTCACTCCATGCCCAGAGGGCCGAATGCACATCGGGTGTGGGGGTGTGATCCAGTGGCTCGCCCAGCGCCTTGTGCATGGCTGCAAGGGGAATGGGAATCCGATCTGGACTGCTTTCTGCAAGCAGCCTGTGGATCAAAGGGCGGCAGGCAGGTTTTCCTAAGGGAGGGCCTTCTTGCAAAAGGAGTTGGGAATTTTTGGCAGCCCTCCCAACCGAATCTGGCTGCCGTTTGCCCAATGCCATTTATTGTTCTGCTTTTGGCACCCTGTCCCCCCTCCTCCCCAACGTCAGTTCACCACCCACCGCCAAAGCTGAAACCTTGGGCTGTGTCAAGAGCGGGAGGCCCACGGAAGGGTTTGCAGAGATGCAGGCCAGGGAAGAGGAGTAGCTTCTGCTGGGAGGGGGGGGGCAGGGGGTCAAGTTGGGAAAGACAGGGAGGGGGCATTATTTTTTTTTCTTTCCTGGGTGTGTGCCACCATGCTCCAGGCAGATCTGGCACTGGAAGAAACTTCTTTCTCTGTGCCGAAAAACAAAGAGGACCTGGGAGCACCTTTTCTGACTTGCAGCTGTTATTGAACGTGCCCGTGCCTTTTAATAAAGTTTGTGAGGGCAGTCCCCAACCCAGCTCTCCTCCGTGTTTTTTCCTGAGGGGGAGTCTGGTAGAGAGCGCCAAGCCCTAGCCTGGAATGTGTGCAGCACCATAGGCCAAATGCCCCGTGTGTGGAGTCACAGCGTTGCCATGGGCAGTTGTGGGGCTTGGGAGGGGGTGGGTTTGCAAACGTCCCTTCTCTCCCTCCACTTTCCGCCATTGCTTGGAAAGCAATTCATTGTGTCCCTTCTCTAAGAGAAGCCAAAGTCAGATTCTCCTTGCGATTTTCCTGCATTCAGACAATTAAAAAGAAGACTTAATATGCACACGCAGGCACCAAATGCGGCAGTTTCTCTACACCGTGGGGAACAAATGCAGCTAGTGGCAGGAAATGCTGGTTTGGTGAACTTGTTTTGTAACATGCAAGAGTGGAGTTGCTTAATTTCTTCTCTCTCTCCTTCTCTCCCTTCCTCCCTCCCTCTCACTCTCTTTCTCTCCTTCTCTCCCTTCCTCCCTCCCTCTCTCTCTTTCAACTTCCTGTTCACAGTCTGTTTGGATGAGAAGTCGATGTGTTTTTCCATGTAGCCATTCTGTGAATGTTCTTCTGTTCAGCTAGCATAAATCTGACCGTTCGGTACAGTATGTTCCTTACTACTACTAAAGTTTTTTTTATTTTTTATTTTAAATAGCCTCCAACTTTAATTGGGGGGAGGAAATGTCGACCCACTATTTATGGCCCGAAGTTTTCTCTCTCCCCCCCCCTTTTTTCCTTCTTCTTTGAAACGCCCTTGCTGTTGGACGAGAGGAATTGTGCAAAGCGCAGAGTAGAACAATTTGTAATTCAGTCATGTGGAATCACATGGGCTTTTGGGTGCAGGCCTGGGTGAAAGAATCCTTGAGGAATCGTTTTCGTTTTCAGATTTTATTTTTATTTTGCATGTGAGGCTAGGATGAATGGGGCAGTAGAAAATATGCACGACGGGCACATTCCCCAATCGCAGCTATGTATCAGGTATGCTTGAATAAAAAATATAATTCTTGGTAGGAAAAAATAGATTTCAACTTTCAATAGTAGGAAAGTCTTATAAAATGACCAGGTCTGGGGGTGTTTTTTGGTGGTGGGGGAAGCATCTGTGCAGTCCAAATGTATTTACTAATTTCTGCAAACATTTATCCATCCATACACAAAACAGGTCTCTGCTCGATAGACCCAGTTTGTTTAATCCCAGTTTGTTAAAGAGCCATAATGGCTAGCTTGCCTTGCTTACGGCTTAGAAGATCAGCAAAAGAATTTCAAATTTCCCTTTGGGGCCACAGTTTTGTGACTCTGGGTAGATGAAAACCACACCCCACGTTCCTCTGTCACTTCTGCCTCAGAAAAAGATCTGGTATGTCTTTCAAGGACAATATTTCCAAAACTCAACTACTAAACATAAAATATATATGGGGCAGATGGTCTGAACGAAGGACCAATTGAGTGCAGAATCTCGATTGGTCCTTTCTGAACCGGGGGAGATAGTTTAAATCTTGGCAACTTTTTAAGGTGTGTGGACTTCAACTTCCAAAAGTTGAATCCTGGGAGTCCACACACCTTAAAGTTGCCAAGGTAGAAAAACACTGGTTGTTAAAATGTTCTTTGAAATCTGGAGGAGACTAGCAAGCCCCTGCTACAATGTCCGAAAGTCAGTGCTTCTGCAAATAAACTCATAATGGTTGTGGCTTTAAAAATGAAGTGAAAAAGTTTGTCTACGAGGTGGGAAGAGCGATCCATCAGAGTTTGTTAGCCATGATGAAGCAGCTAAAACCAGGTTCCCCTTTTAGAAAATAGGATTCCGGAAATGGTGAGCCACCACACTCACTTGCCCAGAGGAATGGGAACAAGAGCCCTGGTGATTTATTTATTTTTAACTCTGTCAATTCATTTAAGATTTTTAAAGCAGGAAACCTATATTCTGTATCTCCGGTTCTTAAGATTTTTAACGTGTGTTTTTTCTTTAAAGGAAGAACTTTGATCTTCTCCGACTTTATCTGAAGTGGGAGCCCTCCAGCCAAGTTTTAAACGTTTGGAAGGCTGGAAACAGGCATGGCGGAAGGTGGAAGAAGGGGCTGTTTACTGCTCCTTCCTAGCAAGATTGGGATTCCTGGCCTTGGGGGAAAGCTGATTTATGCAGGCTCCAAAGGGAATTTTGAGGTGGGATTTCCCACCGGGACGTAGATGGGGAAGATGGGACAGCAAAGTCTCAGGCCTTTTCCGTTGTTCTAATTTTAGATTTTTAGGGTCATATGAAGAAGTGGTAATATGCTGGAAGACAGGCTGGCAGTACTCATCTAACTAGCATCTTGCAAACTCCGAGTTGCATCTTGGCCTCTTCAGGTGGTTTGATTCCTCCCCATTTTCCTGCACCGTTCTTCCCACCTCCAGCTCTGGATACAGGATACTCACTGAAATTCATGGTCTAAGTGGGAATTCTACATGGTTGGAGAAAACACATGGAAAAATACATCCCTGCACACAAGTCAAAACTTGTGCAGTGTGTCTCCTGCAGCAGATGAAGCAAGGTCTCAGTAACCTTGGCAGCTGCACAAGGCAGCCGTTGCATAAGAACAAATTGTGTTTAGTATGCTGGAGAAATTGCCCAGGAACAGATACGTTTCTTCCCTTTTACCCTGACGTGTTTTATCTACGGCATGACACTTGCACGTTGTAAATGCCACCGTGGAGAGAAACCCCATCAAATGATGGACCAACTTCTGTAGTAGTTCTCTCCAAGGGCAGCAGGACCTTAATAAAAACAAACAAAAATGAACTATAGCAAATGAAGTAAGTGGCAAAAATGCCCCAGGATATAGTGATGTCTCCTGTTGTGTCAGGTGATGGACTGTCTGTTTTCTGGAAGGGAGACCACTCAATTTTCACACTGTAAGACCAGAACTAAGGAGAAATTTTCTGTCAGTGAGGACAATCAGTGGAACAACTTGCCTCCAGAAGTTGTGCGTATGGAGGTTTCTAAGAAGGGACTGGATAGGGTCTCCTCAGCGGTGAAATCTACTTACCTTCCCTACCGGTTCAGAAGCATGCGCTTTTTCACCCTCTGCGCATGTGCAGAAGGTTTTGTGCATGCAGAGAGGGTTAAAAACAAGAAAATGGCGAAGTCTGGGCAGGTGGGTGGAGCCTTGCGCTGCCGCCACTAGCGGTTCTCCAAACCACCGGCAGCTGCCACTACCGGTACACCCGAACTGGGCCAAACCGGTAGCATTTCGCCCCTGGGTCTCCTGCTTGAGCAGAGGGCTAGACTAGAATGCCTCCAAGGTCCCTTCCAACTCTTCTTCTGTTGCTGCAGAAGCAGCTGTATAAATCACTGCAAGCCCCATCTAGAGATTCTTCAGGATAGAAGTTGATGCAGAATTTTTCTCCCCCTTTCAGAGAAGAATTTCTCCCTCATCTACACCTAGGCCAGAAATCCCATCCCAAAGGCATTTTTCCAAGCTCCGTTCCAGCATTTTTCAGTGCTCAGAAATATTTTTTCCCCCAGGCTTTCCAAAAGCTCCGTGAAAAACAAATGTTTGGATTTCATCTGATAAGGAAAGGTCTGCATTTGGGGAGGAAGCGATAAGCGAACGAGCTGATCAAAAAAGGCTGGGGGCTGAAGGACCTCGGCCACATTTTGGGGGATATTGTCCTGCTATTGTTATGGGCCACCTTCATCCAGCAAACCTTAATTTATAGCAATGATGCTATTTTGCAAGAGGAGGGGAAAAAATAAACCTTTGGCTCTTGAATGAGACATTGTGTCCTAGGGCTGGATAGATAGATTTGCCTAAAAAAATCCATTCTGCCTTCTGGGAATTGAATTGGGGGTGCCAGTTCACCCCCTCCCCTCCCAAGCTGTCCCTGTTCCCAGAGCTCAACTTCCTCCTGGCAGGGACAGGTGTGGGGCTCCCAACATCTGTGCTTGCTCTGTCTTTGCTGGGAACCCACTTTCCATGTCTTTTCTCCCCCCCCCCCCCCAAAAAAAAACCGTTCTTGGCTTTCCAATGTTCGCAACGCTGCTGCGGTCATAAACAAGTGTCGCAATTGTGGCATTTCCTGCAGGATGGAAGTTTGGGTTGGCAGCCGCCCCCTGGCTTGCAGCTCGAGCACTCGGGACCGCCTGCTGCCGAGTTCTTGTTTTTGGGAGCTTTTAAAAAACGGTCGTAATCGGGGCCATTTTTGTTCTGCTGAATATTCCGTTGTCCGGTGATTGTTTCACTGTTTATGTTACTGGGAGATTGCTTTCCTCTTAATGGCCAGGCCGTAGTTCTTCCTTCATAATGAGCACACCAGGCTGCTGAGTTTGGTGGGCCAGGACTCTCCTTCAGAATTTGAAATGGGCCTTTGGGGGGGGCAGGGGGGGGAGTTGGAAAAATGTTCCTTGGTTAGAGTTGTGCTGAGGTCTGTGGGAAGGAGAACACCACTCCCTTGTGCTGCTTTGTTTCTGGCAGTGGGGCAAACGTGACTCCTCCGGATGGCCTCTGGGGGACCCCTACATTCAAAAACGTTTAATTATCTATTACCAATGGCCCAAAGTTGCAAAATCGTGACATTTGGGGGCTCCGGTTTGGAATGTTGCAAGATTTTTGAGGGTTGGGTGAGCTTTTAATTTTCAATTATTATGACTATTTTGGTGGTTACCCCAGTCAAAGATCTGAGGCTGGGAATTCTTGCCCATAATTTATGGTTATATGCACAGATGGGAATTGATCCTCTTTCTCTTAAGCAGCCGGGAGCAGGGAATGGCAGCATTTTGTTTTGTTCTAGCAGATTGTGGGTTTGCTTCATTCAAGGCAGACGGTGGCTTAGAATTAAAGCCAGGTCAGCTTCTAAACAAACTGACTTTCAGGGCCTTTTGTGGTTTGTTTTTATTTCCCAGCGGGGGTCTTGCGTAGCACTTCACAACAGGCCAGGAATCTGCTGTATTGAAATGAAGGGTGTCATTTGTCCCCGTGGCTGTGCCAGCCACAAAAAGGGGCCCGTAGGGCAGCACTTGCCCTTGGAACTTCCTCCTTGTGGGCGAAACGCTTGGCCAGGCTGGGCACGATTGTTGGGCAGAAGTCACGGCAGGCTGAATGGCATCTTGCAACCAGAGAGGCAAGAATTTTTAAACCGGTGAAAAGTCAACAATCATTTTAACAGATGCACATTTGTTGAGGTCTCCCGACCCAGCTGATCCCCAGATTTCAAACAATCAAAAATTTTTAGGGGGGGGGCGGTTTGGACTAGATGACCTACAAGGTCCCTTCCAACTCTGTTAATCTAATCTAATCTAAATAATTTTTTTACAGATTTATAGGGCTGCCCATTTTAAACAACTCTGGACTGCCACAATCACAAGACCAGTTACTATAGGAGGTCCTTGACTTAACGACTGCAACTGAGCCCCAAATTTCTGCTGTTGAGACATTTGTTAAGTGGATTTTTACCCCATTTTATGACCTTTTTGCCACAGTTGTTAAGTGAATCACTACAGTTGTTAAAGTTAGGAACAGGGTTGTTAAGTAAATCTGGCTTCCCCATTGACTTTGCTTGCCAGAAGGTCGCAAAAAGGGGATCACGGGATGCTGCGACCGTCATAAATGTGAGCCTGTTGCCAAGCGTCTGAATTTTGATCACATGACCCTAGGGAATGCTGCAACGGTCGCAAGTGTGGAAAAACAGTCATAAGTCACTTTTGTCAGTGCCGGCGTCATAACTTCAAACGGTCCCTAAGTGAACTGTTGTAAGTCGAGGACTGCCTGTATAAAACTACCCTAAAACAACAACAACTGCATTCTGGACCAGTTGTGACTTCCGAGTGCTCTTCAAGGGCAGCTCCGTGTAAAGCGCATCGCAGTCGCTCTAGGGTTGACCTCTCTGCCGCTCCGTCCAGGCCTTTGACATCCTTTGAAGCACCCTTTCAGGCTTCTTTGGGGCAGGGGCAGGTTAAGCAACCAAAGGTGTTTTTCTTTTTCGTAGGTTGCCAAGCTTTACCTTTTAAATTAAGTAAAATTCCTTGGCGAGGGGAAGCGTTTTGGGTACAGAATGTTCACAGAGAAGTATTTGAAGTGTCTATCCACCTTGTGAAGTCCTTGTGTTAACAATTGAGTAGCTCCTTCGGTTTTAAGTCGGAATGTGTTTTCTAGCAACGAGGAGAGGAAAAGGGGCTGTTACCATTTCCTCCAGACGCTTTTACGTGATCTCTCTTTGCCCCTCAATTGCTGGGCACTAAGCCAAGCTCCCGGCTGCCCTGCATGCACGTGGCTTAGATTTGCCAAAACACTGCATCATTCCTGCACTTCATCCTCTCTTGCAGAGATTCCTCAAAATGTAGGAGGTTAAACTGAGACCCAGAAGGAAAGGAAGGTTAACTTGGCACAATGTTTTCATTGTTCAGTTAACTTTTTTTAATTGCCCTTCCTTGGTTGACTTGGGCCTTCCCCTCCCCGGCCAGCAGTCCTGTGAGGAGTAGGTAGGGAATGTGGAGATGGCCTTGAAGGACAGAAGAAGAATCTGCTGCCAAGGCAACAGTCAAGTAAACGTGTCTTGAGCCTGGGCCGAAAAAGTGATTTATGAAAACAGAGTCAGACAGCCCCTCCCGCTAATTCACGGTTTTTATCTTAATAAGGAAAAGGAAGTACATCTTTCAAAATCGGTGTCAGCCAGATAAGGAAGCAGATACTCTTGAGCCAAAATTTCTGTTGCTCAGTGAAGACATCTGTTAAGTGAATTTTGCTCCATTTTACGACCTTTCCTGCCACATTTGTTAAGTGAATCACTGCAGTTGGTCACACGGGCGTTAAATGAATCTGGCTTCTCCATCGACTTTGCTTGTCAGAAGGTCGCAAAAGGGGAGATCACGTGACCCCAGGTTTTTGCAACCGTCATAAATAGGAGTCAGTTGCCAAGCATCTGAATTTTGGTCCATGGAGATGCTGCAACGGTCA
Organism: Diadophis punctatus similis; assembly: GCA_023053685.1. NCBI lineage: Eukaryota > Metazoa > Chordata > Lepidosauria > Squamata > Dipsadidae > Diadophis > Diadophis punctatus. The sequence continues at coordinate 1,404,452 of JALIGW010000014.1, read as the reverse complement.
TAAGTGTGAAAAGCGTTCATAAGTCACTTTTTCCAGGGCCGTTATAACTTTGAACAGCCACTCAATGAACTCTGGTGAGTCGAGATCTAACTAGAAGGTTCTAGATCTAGAACAAGTATACTGACAGAAGCTTGCAAGTCTGAATGTGCCTCCCTTCCTCCCTCTTCTACCGTCATGTGAATGGGTGGCATGCAGCAAAGCCCGTGTTGAGATCCTGATGTCATCTCCATTCCTTATGGGTTTACTAACCTGCTGGTCACCATGGCGTCCCACCATGGCAACATATTTCGTGTTTATTGGGCCCTTTAAAGGGGTGTTCCTCCCTCCCTCCCTCCCTCCCTCATATTTCCATACATCTTGGTTAATTCAGGACTTGTGTTTGCTTAGAGCCCCCTCCCCTTCGGTCTCTTTAGTGGCCCATTGTGACTGCCCAGGTATCAGCCTCCAGCTGCCCAAAGACGGAATTAAACAGGCCAAATGTCCGCTTAAAAGCAAAGATTTTGGGAAGGTAATCAGAGAGGTGAGGCCAGGTCTAGGCACTTAATGCTCAATGGGTTTCTTCAACATTTTAGCAGCAAGCCCCCTAGAGCTAAAGTCCTTGGCTTGAGGTCCTCTGGATGACTAGAAGTGCCAGCATCCATCATCCTGAGCTGAAGTGGCTAGCTGGGAATCCTAGGAGTTGTGAAAGGGCCTGGTGGTCTGTAGAAGGCTGGGAGAGGACCTTCAACCATGGATTCCGATTCAGCCAAGAAGCCTTCTCTCGGTCAAAAGCTGCCCAGTTCTTGCTTTGCTTTAAATGGGTGTGATTCCTAGAAGAATTCCACCTCATTCCAACCCATACCACAGCCTGTTGTGGCTTGTTTGCCGAGCTGCGCCCACTTTCTTTCTTCCCAACTCTCCACCCCTCTCCTCATGTAGTGGATGGAAAGAAGTAGCGCCAGAACCTTCAAGGTGATGAATCGTGCGTTCATGCCCCTCTCCCACAAGAGAGCATCCCTCAGGTGGTTGACACTGCCTGAGGTCTCTCCAAACCAGGCCTGAACCTAGACCGAAAAGGGCCAGGATAACCTTATGTCCTCAGGAACGTTGACCAGCTGCATAGATTCATCTTTTCTCCCTCACCCACCATCCCAAAATGGAGTGTTTAGGATCGGGCAGTAATTGGTATGGTCTTCTGGATCCGCTGAGGATTTCTTCAAAAGGTTATTTACCACCTTTAAGGCTGGTGATATCCATCATCCCACCGAGATGGATTCATGCCTCCGGGGCTCATCCAGTCCCCATTCTCAGGTTGCTGCAATGAGCCAAGGGGAGGAAAAGGCTGAAGAGTGTAGGATAGGCCAGGCAATTGCAAGCATTTGGTCCAAATTGAGGTACACCAGATGGGTTGCTTCCCCTGGCCAGATCGGCCATTTTGTCTTCAAAGGTTCTCACCGTCTATCACAGCAAGTCTGCGGGAAGGTGAGTATAAATGGTGGCTGTGGGGAGCAGATAACAATCAGTCTTTGACCAGTTGGAAACTCTTGTGGTGGCGGACCCCTTGAGAAGGCATTGGAGATCTCAAGCTGTCTTTGCGGGCATCGCTGTCAGCACTGATGGGCATCTGACTGGCACCTTCACTGAAGTTTCCTGCTGCAGTCCAGCTGTCTTTTGGCTTCTCACTGTCCTGAGCTCCCCGGAGGCTCTGGGAGAAACTAGGGCTCCAGAGCATTAAAGAGGACCCTCGGGGTAGTCATGCCAATGTTCTGCTCTGCTTGTCCAACCATGGAAACATCTCGGCCTTCTGGGAATTGCTCCAGGGCATTCAGCGATTCCAAAGGACTCCAAGGGGGGACCTAGCTGATGGTTCCCTCATTCCCAGAGGACACCCGGAAACCAAGTGCCACCTTTGGCCATGTCCACCAGGGCTCCTGTTAAGTTGGGCTTGGTCATGATTTGGAACCAGGTCAGGTGGCTGCTCTTGAATGCCGCCGGATGCCGAGAACAAAAGAGAGAGAAGGGCTATTCTTGCTGGTTTTGTTGATGGGCCTCCTAGAGGCAAGGAATAGTAGTGGGTGTACAGGTGGATGCGCTTCCAGCCAGAATCGCCATACCTGGGAGTTCTCCACATTGGGATGATCTGGGGAGATAGATGGGTCCTTGGGACAGTTCAGCCAGGCTTTTCGGAAGTCCTCTGCTTGGGGCGAGGAATTACCCAGAAACTATTTATTTATTTATTTGTCAAGCGTGTATATGATTACAGACATAGCATAAACAGTAATATGAATATATAAGAAGTACATGATATTTTACGAATACATGGGGACTTTAGGACAGGGGCGGTAGGCACGCTGGTGCACGCCCCTTACAGACCTCTTAGGAATGGGGTGAGGTCAACGGTAGACAGTCTAAGGTTAAAGTTTTGGGGCTTTGGCCAAGAAACTACAGAGTCAGGTAATGTATTCCAGGCTCTGTTGCTGAAGTCGAATTTTTTGCAATCAAGTTTGGAGCGGTTTACACATACATATACATATATATATATATACAGAAACAATGCTGTTTCTGCTCTCCAAAGTTGTGTAAGTTGCGTTGAGAGAAGAACCTGAATTCATAGTTGTATGGGGGGGGGGAGAAATACCCACAGCTGGAGGAGGGATGGCTGCTGCAAAAATCCAGCTGTTCCAAGCTTTTTTTTAACAAGGAAAGAAACAGTCCCTTCTCTCCTGGACACGGCTGAAATTTCAGCCTGCCATTGTGCTGATTTTTCCAGGAAAGTGGCGTGGGGGTGGGGGTGGGGAGGGATGCCATTTGGTGGAGGAAAGACCTTGTTACTTCTCCTGAAACTTTGCCTCTGCTTCAGCGGGAAGCCGTTAAATGTGAAACAGGACGGCTGGCATAGTGGTTATCGGAGTCTCTATGCCCGGGCTCTCCGTCAACAAGCAAGGTTGCAGAAGCCAGCAGCAGCTTCCCCCACCCACCCAATCCCCAAAGGGCAGTTGCCTTTTCCTTTGTCTTTGATGGCGTCACGGCTTCCCCACCCAATTTTTTTTTTGTCCAGCTCCAATCTGTGGCCATTCTTCTTCCCCCCCCTCTGGATTATGGACTTGGATGTGGGTGACGGGGAGGGGTGGTGTCAGGAAACAGGAGCTGTCCAGGAGAAGCCCTGGTGATGGCAACCCTTCTGCATGCCAGGAGCATATTTGGGTGGGGGCCGGGAAGTCTGGAGGCTCCTTGCGGGTGCATTGGCCCTGGGGGTGGGGGCCTGACTGTCCATCGTGTCAGCCGGCGGAGACATTTTGCATACAGTGGCACGGAGGGAGGGGGAGATGAGGCTGAACCAGCTGGGGAAACGCGAGCCAATGTGTGCCAGGATGAGATAAATATGGAACAAGGTCCTCTATTGGGTGTCTGCCCAGACATTGGGTTGCAAGGAGAACTGCAATTGGCTGCTTCCTCCTTACCATGTGCAGCTTCTGGTAGGAAATTCCCTTCTCTCTCTCTCGCGCGCGCCTCTTTTTTTGTAATAAAAGAAAAAGAAAAAGGCCGATAATCAGACAGTGGCCACTGGCTTCAGTTTCCTGCCATATTTGAGATGGAGAGGCTTGTCCAGGGGCTTCTCTGGGTGGGATCTGGGCGTGTGAGGCTCCCTCCCTCCCGGCTGAGCTGCTGTTTCTTCTCCTTGCAGGTCGCTGAAAAGTGCCTTCCTTGAAACTGGCATCGCTACAGCTGCTTCGACCCCCGACTTGGGCTTTCCCTCACCTGCACTCCGAAGGGGATCGAGAGTGCCCACGACCCACAGCCGCCTTCGAGCCCTTCCGCCTGCCCCGTTCTTTGGAAAGAAGCCCCCCTCCGTCGCTGCTTGGTGCGCGTGAAGCATCTCGGCCAGCCGTTCGACCACCATCACTTCTCTTTTCCCTCACCTTTTCCCATTTGGTTCGCTCGGTCATCTTTGTGCCCCCTTCTTCTTCCCAACTATGTAACAAACTCGACCCTGTACAAAAAAAAACGAAGAAGAAAGACAAAAACACAAAACAAACCGAAGGAAATAGGAAAAAAAAAGAAACATTTCTTCCACCGCTTGCAGCTTTTGTAAATGTTTCAGGCACAGGATGAAAGGATAGAAACTTGCTAAAGGTTTCTTTTCTGCCAAGAAGCAAAACCATTCCCCTCAGCCTGTACCTTTGCAGCTGCGTTTTCTTGGACTGATCTGGTTTTGTGTGAGGATAGTGGAAACCCAGAACTTGAGAGCACAGAAACCTGTGAGGACACAGTAACCGAGGAATGCGAGTTGTTTTGAAATAATTTTGGCAGTGGCACAAAACATTACATATATATATACATAAATATATATATATATACACTTATATACATATATATATATATATAAAAAAACATATATAAATATATAACATTTCTATTTTAACTTTGACAATTGCACTTTTAGGAGCTGGCCTCTAATTTGATTTTTTTAGTTAATTCTGATGAGATTTCTATTTTATGATTGGCTAAAAGTTTAACCTTTTCTTTTCGACAAGCATAATTTTGAGTTCCATGAAACCTAAGTGCTGACGAATAGAAATTTTACCAAAGCAACAAAGTTATTTCTTCACATTTTTAACTTGAATTTCCTTTTGATAAAGAAATCCCCCCCCCCGACACACACACACATACACACACATTTTCCCCTTCAAAAGAAATCATTAGTATTCACCCGAAGAACATTGTGTTCCCCTTTTCCTCCTTTTACCCCCTTTTGGGGGCAGTTTTTAAAATATGGCGCTGAACGTTTCCTTGGTTCGTGACACAAAATGGCTGACGCTGGAAGTCTGTCGGGAGTTCCAGCGAGGAACCTGCTCTCGTTCTGACACAGAGTGCAAGTTTGCCCACCCTTCCCGGAGCTGCCACGTGGAAAACGGACGCGTTATCGCCTGCTTTGATTCCCTGAAGGTAAGGATGGGCTAGCGCACTTGTTTTGTAGCTCTGGAAAGCAGAACGTGTTTTTTTTAAAAAAAAAAAAACCTTTCCTGGTATGCATTCAGTTCTTTCCCCAACTTTGGGAGCTCAAGAGGTGAACAATGCGGGTTGTGTATCCACACAAATTAGTTTTTATTCTCAACAAGGACAAGGAAGGACCAAAGGGCTTGGACGGCAGCCAATGTAAATATGAAGGGTCCGTAACCAATCAGTTTGGTCTAGTGGTTAAGCACCAGGCTAGAAAACAGGAGATTGGGAGTTCTAGTCCTGCTTTCGCCATGAAAGCCAGTTTGGGCCAATCAGCAGGAGACTGGGAGTTCTAGGCAGGAAAGCTGGCTGGGTGACTTGGCTCTAATTACCAGGAGATGGTGAGTTCTAGTCCTGTCTTAGGCATGAAAGCTTGCTTGGGTGACTTTGGGCCAGTCCCTCCCTCTCAGCCCACCCGCCTTACAGGGTTGTTGTGGGGAAAAGGAGGAGGAGGAAGGTGTGTTGGATATGTAAAAATAATAAAAAGACAGGATACAAATAAACGGAAGTTTATGCATGCACTCTCACAATAAAGGCCATAAACTGCAGTGGCAAGCATCTAGTACAGGCTGCCACAGGCATGAAAATAACAAATACTGTTTTAGCAAAGGGGGTCCTCCTAAATGCCCTTGATTTGTCCAGCCGACTTTTGACTGTTGCTTAAAAAAAAAGAAAAGTGTCTATTTTCAAAACGCAGCCCTGCACTCTCCTTTATTTTAGCAGCAGACTGCTACCCGCCAATCCTGGTGAGAAGGGAAGTAAAATGTCCAGGCCGAAAAGATTGAAGCAAGCCCACAATTCCATCTGGAAAGGAAGGAAACGGGCTGGAAATTTGTTCCTCTTCAGCCAAATAACCACATTACAGGCCCCCATCCCCAGAAAGGGGGCTGCAGGGAGCTTGGAATAGCCATAGCCTTACTTTGCAGAAAGGAAAGCTAGAGTAGAATATTCACCGAGGAGGAATTTTCGTCCCAGCTCTTTTATGAGTGACAGTTGCCTTTGCCACCGGCCTACACGTTTTATCACCTTGTACAGCCAATTTTAGCTGGAAACACAGCCTTCTCTCCTCACATTTCACCCCAATCCTCCTAAAAAATCTCTGGCAACCGCAGGGGGGGGGGGGAAGCTTTGTGTATTTTTGGCCATCTTGATCCAAGAATGCAAAGGGGGGGATCATGACTTTGATCTGTGTGCAATGGCTTCTTGACTCCCCCAGTCCAAAAGAGAGTTCGTTTCCTGGAGAAACAGAACATAGGTAGTCCTCTTTTAGCGACTGCCTCATTTAGCAATCATTCACAGCGGTGATGAAAAAAGAAATAACTTTACCACCCGTCCTTGGATTTACAACCTTCCGCTGGCCTGTAAAGCTAAGGAGAGTTGGAGTCCGATTGTAAGAGCAGTTGTGGTTTCACTGGCCTTGCTTAATTCTTGTTCTCTGCATCAGAGGTTTTGTGTCTTGCTGCCCAAGAACCTTCTCAGGTGTTGAGATGCAGGGGGCGTGTTGACCTATAGCTTCACCATGGGCCTTTATGGGAGGGGGGAAAACTCCCCAACAGATATGGGCATTAATTGGAATAAGAGATGTTTCCTCTCTGAGATGGCGTGACCATTAATTCGTCTTCTCTCTGTTGTGATGTATTTGGAAAGTCCCGTCCTTCGCTTTCTCAATTCTCAGAGCCAATTCCCGGATCCCTCAGCGATGTTGGGTCAAATTGCTGCTGCTTTAAGGGTTTCTGAATATATATTCAGAAACTATTTTCCCCTGTTTTCTTTTGTTCTGCTCTGTCCTTGAAAGCTGTGAGCTTCAGCAACCACACAAATACCTTGGATTTCAAGAGTAATGTGTTTACATTGCTTTTCTGTGACATTTGTTCAGCAGCTGAATATTTTGCGTGGCAAATCAGTTTGACTCCTGTATTTGAGATGCAGCCAACACAATGACTGATATGGTGTTGTTTTTTAAAAGACCTGAACATGTTGGGTTTTGGACGTGAAAACAAATTAGCTCAGCTCACGAAGCAGAACTGATCCAGTTCACCTCCAAGAAGACAGCAGGGATTTTCCTTTGTCTCCTGTTAGATTTGGGGTTGCTTTGCCTGCTGGCTCTTTCACTCGGGGGGAGAACTGGGTGTATACTTACAACTTGGTGTAGAGCACATCTCTTCCTTCCGTGGATGAGAAAAGGCCTTGCACTTTCTGGCTAATGAGAAAAAGGGAAGAGGAATCAGAGGGAAAAAGAAAGTCGTGGCAATTAGGATGTTGTAACCAGCCATCTCTGTACAGATCGCGTTACATGGAGCCCAGCCATGCAATTAAGGTAATTGAACCGACAGTAATCCTTAAAAACGCACAGGAGGAATTGCAGAGAAATGCTGGAGACTTCTGTGACCATAATTATAAAAAGAAGGCAGCCCTTCATGCTGAAAGGTTTCTAAACCATCCGAGTCCTGGAATCCATTCTTTCTTTGGAAAAAAGCAACAACAACTCAAGAGATGCCTTTCTCTAAATTATGGCTGGCTTATTTCACTTGTTCTGTTTTCCCCTCTCTGCCTCGAGCAAGCATTTGTCCATATTTTTCCTTTCTCCCGTCATGCAGGTGGGCTCAAGTCCTGTTTCTGCTAGCCCCCTTGGCATTTGGGGAACGAGATGGTGGCCTGGCATCCAAGATAGGTAGGAAGCTGATTCTCACAACAGCCGTACGGAAGAAATGTCCCACATTCAGAGATGGGATGCCACTCAAAGGGAGCCTCATCCCATGCATGACTCTTGGGGCTGGCATTAGGATGCTAGTTTAGATGGACCTTTGGTTTGACTGCAAGGTTCCTCTTGGGGAACTCGATACAGGAGAGCCATCCACATTAGAAATCTGAGTGTTCAGGCTTGTCCTCAGGGTACGGTCAGAAAAGTCCAAGATAACGTCCATGACAATGGAAGCTTGGATCATGCCGTTGAGGCTTCCATCTTGATTTCTTCAAACAGGGCCCGTAGATGCTCCTGCCAGTATTTATTCCCATGATCATGGTCTCTCAACTAGGTAGGTATCTCTGCACACTTGAGTTAATCTATTCCAGGAAGGTAGATATAAAGGATCTGATTGCTAAGGGGGTGCATTCTAGGGCAACTTCCTTGGGAGGACCTCCTGTCCCTCTGCTCTCTGAGAGCGAAGCTTTTGTTTCAATATTCCGTGGCGATCCATTCTTTCCCGTCCTACCTATTTCTCTCTTCTGCAGCTCTTTCTGCTGGAGGGCTGTTAATGGGGACAAGCGGAAGAGCAGAAAAAACTGCCATGGCGCTGAGCTTGAAGCCACATAAATATTTCAGGAGCTCTCGCAGCATCCTCATCGCTGGCACGTAGGAAGCAAGCGGCCCTTGTTTGGTCTGATCGGTTCCCGTGGAGCTGCCTGCATGGGGGGAGCCAGCTCGTACCGGGGCCGTCAGGAAGGGGGTGGGGAAAACCGGTGCCGTTGGCCCTGGAGTTGCTCTCATTTGGCCCAAGTATCTGCAGCGGCCTTAAAGTTTGGAGAAATGAGATTGTGGTTCCTTGTGAGTTGCCTCCCTGAGAATATTAGGACATCACTGAGTGGAGAGGAGATTTTCAGAATTAGGGCCTGCAAGTAGGTGAAGCTCTGTTCTTTCTCAAATTTGAACTTTTTCCAGCATCAGATAACATCTGTCTTCCCTCCTTGGGATGTGGGAGAGGTTTCTTTCAACCATTTATTAATTGGCTGTGATCCCCCCCCCAAAAAAATGGGGTTTCCCCTCTTCGTATGCTGAAAAGATCATTAATGTATTTTCCTGCATTTTGTGGGGCCAGAGGGAGAAAAGGACAAGAGTGAAACTTGTCCTTGGTTGGCCATCCCAAGGCACTTAGAGCTCTCACTCACTGGGCTCTGCTAGAAGCAAGGCCGGCTGAGAAACTTCTCAAATGGGAAAAATATTCCCGAGCTGTCCTTAAATGCACCAGTTTCTCAGGCCCGGAGAAATGCATTTGAACGGCTGCTGTGGGCCCACCCGTGGAGAAGGAAGTCCGGTGGTTGATTCCCAACTCTGTGGTTTGTTTGTTTTTTAACTTGAGTTGACTAAACTGCAGGCAGGGAGAAGATTCAGCCCATGTGGGGAGCAAGAGATACAGATCAAGGTCGGGCCTGGTTCTCCTTCAGCCGCCAGGAATGGCAGCCTGCAGGTGACAGCCTGGGTTCCCAAAAGATACTCTGCTAAAGCTCAACAGGTTATGTGTCAGCTTGCTTCAGCACGTCAATCTGACCGTTCTCACCTTCCATCTGACTTTGCCCTGACCTGCTATATTTCTGCTGACAGGGAGGTTGTCCCCAAGTTACCGTTGTGCGTTTCCCCAGCCTTTCCCTGCATTTGTATCCAACTGCTTCCATAATCCCCTGGTGCAGCCAGGTTCATGGCTATGGTTAAGCCATTGACCCAGGCTTAGAATTTGTTCCTGCGTCTGGGCTAGCTCTCGTAGCAGTAATAATTAATAATAATAATAATAATAATAATAACAACAACAACAACAACAACAACAACAACAACAACAACAACAACAACAACAACAACAACAACAGAGTTGGAAGGGACCTTGGAGGTCTTCTAGTCCAACCCCCTGCTTATGCAGGAAACCCTACACTACTTCAGACAGATGGTTATCCAACATCTTCTTAAAAATGTCTAGTGTTGGAGCATTCACAACATCTGGAGGTATGCAACAAACCTGTCTAATCTTTGGCAAACCGCCCGAGGGGATGATGAGTGCCCTATAAGTTTTAAATTATAGTTGGAAGGAGCCAAGGATCATCTAGTCCGGGGGTGTTGTCCAACCTAGCAACTTTAAGACTTGTGGATTTCAACTCCCAGAATTTCTCAGCCAACCATGCTGGCTGGGGAATTCTGGGAGTTGAAGTCCTCAAGATCTTAAAGTTGCCAAGGTTGGAGACCCCTGGTCTAGTCCAGGGGTAGGCAAAGTTGGCTCTTCTATGACTCGTGGACTTCAACTCCCAGAATTCCTAAGCTAGCATGATTGGCTCAGAAATTCTGGGAGTTGAAGTCCATGAGTCATCGAAGAGCCAACTTTGCCTACCCCTGGTCTAGTCCAACCTTCTGCAATGTGTAATAAAGCCATTTAAACCATCCTGGAGAGGTGGGGGGGGGCTCTCCAGCTTCTTCCTGAAATCTTGAGATGGGGAACACTTTCACCATGGTTCAACCCGATTGATCCGCTGGCTATCGATCCCATCTGGCTTGTGCCCGAGAAATTCCCATTTCTTGCCTTCTTCCCGACTCTTCTGTTGACAAGGCCTATGCAGATTCCTTGGCAGCGGCCTTGCCCTCTTGTGACCTCTTTGTTCTCCTGGAGAATCGCCTCTCCGTGTCTTGGAGGGGCTGGGGGCAGCCGGCTCGTGCATGCACGCGGCCATCTCCGGATCCCGGACCTCTCCGAACAATTAAGTGGCACAGGAACCATCTCACGGGGATTTAGGCTTTACAAGAAGGGCTTGTGCGAGTGGCGGATGAAAGGCCAAGCTGAATAGCAGCCTGTCACGCCTCAGACCCCTGGTGTTGATCTATCGAGGGTCTCTTTGGGGCTTTAATGGCCCTTTTATCGCAGTTGCTCTGCCTCTCTCATGTGGGATGGCTGGCTTGCCAGAGAATCCAGTCTATCCCGCTCAGCCGGGGCAGGAAAAAGCAGCAAGGAGATGGGGTTTATTTTGATATTCCTCCCAAAGAAAGCTACATCCGTGTGCACACAATCCCCACCTGTAAGCAGTTGCTGGATAAAAAGCCATTTGGATGATCCTCGACAGTTCGCTTAGTGACCGTTCAAAGCTACAACGGCACTGAAAAAAGTGACTTATGACCATTTTTCACACTTACGCCTTGCAGCATCCCCATGGTCACGTGATCAGAATTCAGATGCTTGGCAACTGGCTCACGTTTATGACGGTCGCAGCGTCCCGGGGTCACGTGATCCCCTTTTGTGACCTCCGGACAGGCAAAGTCAACGGGGAAGCCAGGTTCACTTCACAACCGTGTTCCTAACAACTACAATGATTCACTTAACAACTGTGGCTAGAAAGGTCGTCACATGGGGCAAAACTCACTTAGCAAATGTCTTCCTTAGCAATATAAATTTTGGGCTCAATTGTGGTCGTAAGTTGAGGACTATGTGTGGAGAGATGGTGGCATCCAAGGTCCGAACTTCCACTATGCTATGAATGAAGCAAACCCTGTCAGATCCGATTTCTCCTTTCTGCAGAAGAGGGTGGGCAGTGGTGGGTGGGCTGCCGTGTTTTGTCCAGGCCAGATTTGGGCACAATGTCCCGTCCCCCCCCCCCCCCCCCCGGCAGTAGCAGGCAGTAGTTACAGCGCTTTTTATGGATGCCTGCTCTTTCTTGAAAGGTTAATGAATTCTTGAGAAAAAGAGCTCCTCCTCATTGTTGTTAGACTTGTTAGAAATTAGGATTGGGAGGGAAAACAATGGGGCGAAATGGTGGCAGAGGATATCACCAAGGCTTACCCATTGATACCTATGGCAATACCATCCTTCCGATTTACATGCCAATGGAAGGATCGACAGAGGCATTGTGTGTGTCTGTCTGTCTGTACAATTAATCTTGTTAAATTGTGATTGCCACTTAATCTGCTTCTTTTTGCTGGGTAGATAAAATGAGATAGGGGAGCTTTGCTGGGCCTTGAAAGCAGGAGGCAGCCCCGTGTGTGAGCCAGGCATTAGCCACGCTGCCTTTGTGAGCCTCAGCGAGATGGTTGGATTTGGAGCAAGAGAGGCTTCAGCTAAGAGATACACCCTGGTGCAAAGGCTGAGCCAGAGCAGGCTGGCTGGCATCCTCCCTGTTGGCATTCAGCACCTTGAGAAATATTTGGAAAGACCAGGCCGTTCCTCTCTAATTCACCTGCTTTAATATGACCTGATTTCAAGGAGAGTGGCGTTAAAAAGTTCTTTACTTTTCGTGCTGGATTGCAAAGCCCATCCTCTCTTGGCCATTCCATGCATTGGGGGATGGTCTCTTAGCTTTGCAGCCTAGGAACCCAGGAATCTCTTGTTGACATTGAGAGCAGAAATTTTGGCAGTTGGGTAATTTTTTTACCCAACACTGACTTCATTTGACAGGAGAAGAACATTAGGAGGAGAAATAGCATCTGTTCTTCTTCTTCTTTTCATAGCAACTCTGATTTTGGCATTTTGTGCTGGAAAGAGGTGGGCCCTGTGGAAAAGGAAAAGGTGGGATGTTTGTAAGCATCGGAGGACATGAACGGCCAGGAGCCCTCCGTCCCAAAGCATTGTTCGGAGAGCAAAGGGGGCATTTTGCCATCTCCTTAAGCAACCCAGGAAAGAGGAGAGGGACATGAAAGGCATAATTCCAGATCTTAAACTCCAGCAGGAAAGAATGGCAGCCTGGGGTTTGTGTGTGTGCAGAAGTGTTTTTTTTACACACATTTACCCAGGGCAGTCTACATGTTGGCAAGGCTCGTTTCTCGTCTCATTTCTGCCATAGCTGATTTTAAACTGGAGGATTTAATTCCTTGCCAGGAGAACTCTCCGATTCTACCTCTAAATCTCCCCGTACAATCCACTTCTTGGCAACCCCTTTTTGCAAGTTCGTTTTTGCCTATTCATCTCTATCTCTATCCCTTTCCTTCCGTCCAGCTGAATCAGCGCGATTAGAAAGTAATTTTAAGTTTAGCTTCCTTGCTGCAGAAAAGTTTTCTTGGCTGACTTTTGTACAGAACATCTTCCTTAGTTGTTCAGGCTGGGGAAATTCCACTATTCCCTCTTCTAGTTTGTAAATTCATTGCTGTGGAAGACTGTTTTGATTAATATTACAATCCAGATTTCTTTATGGTACATCCAAAATAATTGCTAACCTTCCAGAAGTTTTGTTATCGTATTTACTCAGTCGTTTATAGCTGTTCCCCAACCTCCAAAGGAAACAATTTTTTCCCCCTAGAAGGAAGGGCCCATTAGCTCTTTCATATCATTCTGATTCTGTTTGCAGACCTGGCTAAAATAAAAGGATGGAGTCACCTTTGTGTCTCTCCTTCTGTGTCTGAGGGAGCTATTTTAAAAATGCAGTACATTTCTTGGCCCAGATTTCTTTCCCAGATTGAAAACAAATTGTCAGCTCAGATGGATTGTTATTTTTAAGTCCAGGAGCTGTTTATGTTAATTAAAGCAGTTGATTTTTCTAAATTATGTGACAACACAAACACACATTGGCCCTTAACGATTTCCGCAGCCTGTCCCTTCAATGAAATAGGGCTCCTTTGCAAGGCCTTTCCTTCTCTTTCTTTTTGCCTTTTTCTGGTGGGCTCTTGATATCTGACGGGCTCCCCAGGAACTGAGGAATTAGCACCCCCAACTCTGCCGCACAAGGAGGGGCTTTCTCTGAGTGATGCCCCTTGCATGTGCTTCCTCTATTATAAAAGGTGCGTTATCATTCTCAGCTTAGTGATCATTAATAGGACACTTTCTCCAAAAGCTGAAATCACTAGTTATCACAGGCTCAGGGTGGTTGTTTTGTGTTGTGTGTTTGTTTGGCCGTCCATTCAAAAAGTCAAGAAGGCGGCTAAAGGCATGCGTTGACATTCAGATGTGGGGGCCCTTAACATCTCCAGTTCAGAGCAGACCCAGCTTCCCTGGGCTAGAACCTTCTGCAGCCACCATAAAAGCAGCGAGGGAGGCCGCATCGATTCTCTGCTCTGCAGCCGCCGTGGCCAGCGACTGTGCCCTTGTAATGCTTGTAGCAAACCTCAAGGGCAGCAACGCCGCCGTCCCCAGGTGACCTTCAGGGAGAATTGCAGAATGAGATTAAGAGATTTGTCCTGGAAATGTCGTGTGTTGATCAGATGAGCCCAACCTTGGCCCAGAGCGGGATTGAAGTGCCATCCCCTCGGCTATGTCACAAAAGGGGTCTGCCCAGGAGTGAAATCCAGCAGGTTCTGACAGGTTCTGGAGAACCGGTAGCGGAAATTATGAGCAGAGAACCGGCAAATACCATCTCTGGTTGGCCCCAGAGTGGGGAGGGAATGGAGATTTTGCAGTATCCTTCCCCTGCCACGCCCACCAAGCCACAGAACCAGTAGTAAAAAAAATTGGATTTCACCACTGGGTCAGCCTCTAGCCAAACATGATGATCCCCAAGAGGTGAACCAGAGTTTACAGCAAATGCCTGATTAGTATTTGTGGGAAGCACACTCAGAGCTATAGGCTAAAATGGGAAAGATAAAACTCCCTTCCACCCCCCAAGGACGTGTGACCTGCCCTGTTGCCAAGATGACCCCATAGGCAGACCCTGAAGACCCCAGCAGTTGAGCTCTTTTATGCCTAGACAGCCCTGGCTGAACGGCATGAATTTAACCTGTAGAGCTGTGATCGGACGGGTAATGGGAGGTGAGGCAGCCTTATTTTAATGGATGTCTCACGATGCGCTGAAAGAGGAGCAGATCGCATGTTTTTGAAGCTGACCAGAAAGGAGCACTTGCAATTACTTGTTTTATTGTACCATGATATCAGCCTGATAGCAGAAATGTCTGTTACCAAACAAGAGTCAGATGGAAGCCAGGCCATCTGAGGGCCCTTCCCAAAGGCAGGAGCGTTTAGCTTGTTGCATCGTTCAGGCAAATCTTAATTTCACTATAAATAGGGCTCGTGTTTAATATCCAGTAGCTATGGGAATTCTCCCCTGATGGCTTCCAGACTTGTTAGAAAAAGTCTACTTGAGCTTTCGTGACCTATAAAATATTCCTTCCTCCACTTTTTCCCAGTCCTTGTGTAGGACCCTAACCATTACACAACGTACTCTCTATTAATAAAAAAACAAGAATTTGATTAAAGGAAGGCAAGTAAAACACAACACACATACACACACATGCTTTTCTTAAGAGTTAGGACTTATTAACACCTTTCAGTCAACAGATGGAATAGCATTTTTTTATTCTAGCATGCTGATTTAAGGAAGGGGCCTGCCCTCTGGAAGCTAAAATCCCCCCCTCCTCCTTCAGTCTGTGGTGCATCCTGCCCTCTCCCCTTCAACCACATGGAACTGCCACGCTGATTGAATGTTCTGCGGAGTTGCCAATTAAAACAACGCATGTTCCCAGTAAAATCTTGGCTTAGGAACTCGGTTGCTTGAGAAGTTGATGGCATATTTTCACACACATCCCAAGAGGGTTGATTCTAAATTTGGCTGGGAAGCCTTATTACCTGTGTGCAGGGCTGAGGTGTCCATAAGCTCAACCTTGACCAATTGAAGATGGGTGGACCACCTCCCAGAATTCACTGGTCAGCATGGCTGACAGGAATTCTGGGAGTTGAAGTTCATGACAGGCATGCTGCTAGTATTATCATGGTTGGTTGTTCAGTTCAGACTGAATCTGGCATTTTTGTCCACCTATCGAGTCATTCCCAAGTACCTGGGATAGGCAGATGTGGATGTAAGCTCTCCCAAGTAAAGCTGCCTTCTGCAATTGACTGATTTTGTGATTCTGTCAATGCCATTGGTGTTCCAGATGTTTTGGGATTGCACTCAAGTTGTCTATTCCTGTTGGTACTATCTTTGCTTTCTTTTGCCACAGACGTTCTCCTTCTGTTTGCAGGTCTTTGTGATTTTCTCCCGTTCTTCCTCTTCTCTTCTGCTGTCTTCAGGAACTGCAATATCCGCTACCCAGACTTCTTGGTCTTTCTTATCAACAATTGTTAAGTCTGGGATGTTGTGTTTCAGATTATTGTCTGTTATGATTTCAGTTGGATAATGGAACCTGGCAGGGGCCAGTGAGCATATAATCACAGGGTTTGTAAACCTGGATAACTAATTTTATTTTTACAGAATAGCACACTCAAATTGTACGTTACTGCTTAAGGTTTTAGTTTATTTTTATTATTACGATACGTACTTTTTTATTACATCCTCACTGTTGGAGTATTTTTAATTTTTGTTTGCTAAACACACTACTTGTTTTTTTATAAATAAATTTAAAAACAGTTGCATCTTGTCACGTATTTTCTGTGCTGATATCGTGCATAGAAATGAAAAGTAAATGTGGGAGACACTCCGTTCTCCCTCCAGGCGCTGAATAATCCATTTTATCCTGGTCTCCCAGGGATTCTGCTTCTGAAGATACGCTTTTCCTTTTTCCCCACAAACCCTTTAGGGTCGGTGCACTCGAGAAAACTGCAAATACCTTCACCCTCCACCACACTTAAAAACACAACTTGAAATCAACGGGCGCAACAACTTGATCCAGCAAAAGACAGCCGCTGCCATGTTTGCACAGCAAATGCAGTTCATGGTCCCTGGAGCCCAGCTGCAGCCGATTGTAAGTGACAGGAGTCATTCTCTGGATAAGGTCCGGCTCGGGGGGGGGGGGATTCTTGGGATAGAAAGGTTAGAGGTCAGATAGGGCCTGTGGCGTTTCCAGCAAGGTGATACTGCACAGGTCGAATCTATCAGGGAGTTCTCAACACCAGCTCGAAAAATGGTGTCAGTGACTTCTAGGTGGGAAAACGCATTGGAGCGGGTGGAACGTCAGCAGAATCCCTGACCTTTCCCAAAAGCCCAACATCAGCATTGGCACTTTAGCGACGAGATCTAAGGTTATTGTGCTCCACGTACCCATCCAGGTTATTTCAGGACAAGCTCCGCCTAGTCCAAAAAAGCTTCTGCCCTCATAAATCAGACGTCCTTTGAGCACCACAAGATTTGTAGCCGATTTTGTTCAAGAGACCCCAACATTCTGACTTTGTAGGCTTAGATGTTAGTTTTCTGGACTCTGTCCTGCCCACACGGACAAGAATACTGTGCGCTTCCGATCTGTGTCATTCATAAGAGCAGGCGGAGGAATCAAATTCCCCCAAAATATCTGAGTGTCGGGTGTATCTTTTGAAAGCAGCATGGTGCGTCAGCCCTTCTAAAGACCAGGGAATGAATGGATGGTGGATGAATATTGATAGATGGCTGTCTGCTCAGTGGTTGGGTGGGGGTTGGACTAGATGACCTACAAGGTCCCTTCCAACTCTGTTCATCTGATGATAGCCTGTCTTTTGCTTGTTCTTCTCCAACAGACAACATTTCCTGTGACTCCTTCGCTTGCAACCAGCCCCACCATGGCATTCAGCCCCTACTTAAGCCACGTTTCTCCAGGGATGGGCTTGATGCCTGCAGAGCTCTTACCAAACACACCCGTTCTGGTGTCCAGCAACCCTGCGGTTTCAGTACCCGGTGGCTCCGCGGGGCAGAAACTCATGAGGACAGATAAATTAGAGGTATTTGCATTGGCTTGGATTCCATTGCCTTATTTTGTGAAGGAATCGATGGGAGAATTTGGGTGCAGATTGCTCTGTTTCCGTTGGCCCAGCGGTGAAATCTACGTACCTTCTGTACCGGTTCGGAAGCAAGCAAGCGCCACTGTTGCACACGCTATTTCACCCTCTGCGCATGCGCAAAAGGCTTTGCGCATGCGCAGAGGGTTAAAAAAAAGAAAATGGTGATGTCCGGATGGGTGGGTGGAGCCTTGTGCTGCCGCCGCTACCGGTTCTCCAAACCACTGGCAGCCGCTGCTACCGGTACGCTTGTACCAGGCCGAACCAGTAGCATTTCACCCCTGCGTCAGCCTTGTGAGAAACGAGAAGAACACCCTATAATTTTATTCTCATCTCTTCCCCCTTTACCTTACAGTTCCAAAAACTTAAGGAGGTTTCCCTTCTGAGTTGATTGCCATGCCCCTATTCTGCCTGCAGGTTCAGCTGCCTCTTATCCGAATATCGCCCCGTTGGTCTCCCAAGGCCATTTCTACACACTGTTACAGTTTCGCTTTCTATATTGCAAATTGATATGGCCCCCCCTTCTTACTCAAACAAACCTGGCAGAGCGATCCAGGATATATCCCTCTTTGAATCCCACCTCCTCTGCCTTTCCAGGTGTGCCGGGAGTTTCAGCGTGGAAATTGCACGCGGGGCGAGAACGACTGCCGCTACGCTCACCCGATCGATATTGCCATGATTGACACGAACGAGAACACGGTCACGGTGTGCATGGATTACATCAAAGGCCGATGCTCCAGGGAGAAATGCAAGTACTTTCACCCCCCTGCGCATTTGCAAGCTAAAATCAAGGCAGCTCAGCACCAGGTGAACCAGACCGCTGCAGCCGCGATGGTAAGAGAGCCGCCTCTGGCGGCGACTTGGCTGAATGTTGTGTTGTCCCACCAAGGGGTGTGGGGGGGGTTTCCCCTTCCCCTTTTTAACAGAGTCGCCCTCCCACAATCACCAGTTCGGCCCCAAGATGCTCGTTTAGAAGGAAGCCCCACAGATTTCAGAATCCATAAAGCAAATCCTTTTGTATCAGAAACCCCTCGAGATGCATTTGTGTTTCAGACAGGTGGAGCTCCATCTGCAGAGCAGCCTCCTCTTTCTTTCTTTCTTTCTTTCTTTCTTTCTTTCTTTCTTTCTTTCTTTCTTTCTTTCTTTCTTTCTTTCTTTCTTTCTTTCTTTCTTTCTTTCTTTCTTTCCTCTCTCAGTATAGAAAGTTTACAAGAAAGAGCTGTTGGGAATTTTCTCTTTAAGATCCAACCTGGCCTTTACAAAGCCAGTTTATGCCGTTCTACCCATATCTGTATCATTCAGTTCCACATTAAGACGCCAATCGTCCCAAAGCTGCTTTTTCAAGGGGCAGCTGGACTTCCTTTGTTTTTCGTTGAAGACGTCTCGCTTGACATCCAAGAAGCTTCTTCAGTTCTGACTGAACGGTGGAGAATGGAAGGATTTATATTCCATCATTCAGTAGAACTGAAAAAGCTTCTGGGATGACAAGCGAGACGTCTTCAAAGGAGAACAAAGGAAGTCCAGTTTCCTCTTGAAAAAGCACCTTTGGGACAACCAAGACCTGGATGACTGAGAATCTCCATAGACATTAAGATGCCAAGCATCAACTCTGGGTTTAGGGTGGGTCTTGTCACTAAACGAGAACACCTTGATGGTCAGGCTTCTCATGGGCAAGCGTTTGGAAGAATCGGCTCACATGATCAGGGCTGATTCCTGACATGCTTCCTGCAACATTTGTCTCCCCACCTCACCCCAGTTCATGCTGAATTCATGCTGTCCCTTGTCAGCATACACTTTATTAGCAGTGTGCCATTTAACCCCCCACCCAGCCTTAAAATATTTTACCGATTGTTTGTTTTCAGAGCTGGGTCATCCAAACTGTCTTGTAATATTCATTAACTCACCACCCCACCCCCTCCCCAAGTCTCCCCCAACTGGCACTGATGAATGGCAAAGCCTGCCCTCCACTGCACCTTTTAAGGTGGCACAGTAACTGGTTGCTTGGTTGATGGGTCGACTGGTTGAATTGATCGATGGGCAAAACAGAGAGACAGAGATAGAAACATTCACCGAGAGATTTTTCAAAAGGCAGCTCTGATTGGTTTCCGCAGCTGTAAGCAAGTGGCGTTCTATAAATCAGGGATCAGGAAGTCAAAGCTGAAAAGAACGGGGGGGGGGGCACGTCTCCTTCACACCGACTTGTGTGTCCCCGGGGGTCTTTCAGCCTTGTCTCTACCCAAGTCATGGCATGAAAAAGACTCAAGGAAAGTTGGTTTCACTCTGAGCAGTGTTCAGATCAGAGGTCTTCAAACTTGGCAACATTAAGACTTGTGGACTTCAACTCCCAGAATTCTGGGAGTTGAAGTCCACAAGTCTTAAAGTTGCCAGGTTTGGGGAGCCCTGGTTTAGATGGAACACTTTCTCAGATCATCCTTGTGTTGGTCATCTTGAAGAAAGGCAGGGTGTGTGGTTGGAAAAACATCCAGAATTCCTGGAGGTTGTCTCAAAATTCTTTGAGAATAGATGGTTCCTTCTTAAGTTGGGAAGAAATCTTGGGATTTCAAATATACGCTAATCCTCCCTTTCTGGACAAGCCCTATGCTACTTATTAAGATTTCACACACCTCCCAATTGCTTGCTAGTAGTGGGTTTCAAATTCCGTCGCTACCGGTTCGCTATTGGGAGCGCACGTGGGGCGCTTCTGCGCATGCCCGGCCTATTTTGCAGAATAGTTTTAGAGTCCAGGGATCTCTAGTGTGAATCCTTCAGCGAAAAGGTCTCCTTATTCAGAGCAAATTTGTGATGGAAGCTTCATCAGGATGGAAGCTCCGCCCCTCGTTTTTCACACGCACCGTGATGTCACGCCCACCACGGAAGGGGCGGAGCTTGTGTCGTGGTGCTGCTTTCGTTCCCCTGAGTGAAGTGTCCGATCCTACCGGCCTTCCCCCTGCTGCATTACTTGTGAAAACGGGGCCCAAAAGGCTTCTGCCCAAGCTTTCCAGGGGAGACGGTGTGGTCCCCCCCCCCCCTCCCCATAGCTATTCTTTGTCCATTTTAACTGTTGCAGACCTCTCTGTGGTGCATGCTTTGTTGTCTGGATTTTTTTGTTTTGTTTTGTTTTTCAAAAAAAAATTACTGTGATAACGCATTCATTTTATTTCATTTTTCTCTCTCTCCGCCTTCTCCACAACGTTGCTCTCCTTTTTGACACATCTCTGCTTGCTGTTTTTTGTGTTGTGCTTCAACCCCCCTTCCTCAATATCGCCATGTACTCGCTGCCTGCTAATTAAGACTCAGCCAGCTCTCCGATCACAGAAGCGACCCCTGGAGGCAAACTTTGACCTGGTACTTGGAGCTTTGCATGTAACCGTCCTATAGATTGCATGGAATACCTTATTATTCATTCTCCTCCCCCCCCCCTTTCCCTCTCCCTCTCCCTCCCTCCCTCCTTTCCTTTTCTGTTTCGGGTGTCGTGTCTGGAGACTGCCCATCACACGAGGAACAACATGTTTCCAATTGGATGTTTTGGTCCGTATTCTTTTGCAGCCCCCTAAGATTGGGAAAGCAAAAAAGACCACTCCCTGCTGGAATTAAAAATCCATTTTTGAACTAGCAGCTGTCTCTCCTACCCAAAAAAATTAAAAAGTCCAGGTGCAGCTTTGCAAGAATCTCTGATGGCAGCTTTTCCCCCCCGTCCGTCTGTTTCCAAACAGTGCAGGGGGCTTCTGGGTGGGATCCTTTGAGGCACTTCAGGGGCATGAAAAAAAGGGTCTCCGGGCCCCTCCTTTGGAAAGGCAGCCACTCTTGGTTGCCAGCTGATTTTCACAGTTTAATGCGACCCCTGTCCTAGTCCGATACAGGGAGTCCTTGACTTATGACTGACCACATCTACAGTTGGTTTGCAGCATCCTGCCGTCACATGGCCACTTTTTGCGATGGTTTACCCAAAACAAGCACTTCCTTCTGGTTTTCAGCCAAATTGCACCCATTTGCAGCCCATTGGTTCGCTTAACAACCGCCACAAAATAAGATCATAAAATAGACCATCACAGGCAAGGATCCAGGGCAGTTGTACATTGTGGAGCCCTCTTTTGTAAATACGAGGTTTGTGGCATTACAAAACAATGAAGGCAAAAGGGTGCAATGCCAGTTCCTGGGCTCTTGAAGAGAGCATGGTCTTTACCCTCATTCAGAGCTTCATCTTGGCTTTGGGGAGGGGGGGCACGTGTGGTTTTCCACGCAAGGGGGAGGCCTGGGTGGAGGAAACCTAAAGGGCTTTTCCTACCCTGGCTGAGCTTCTCCCAAGAACTGGGCTGGTCTTGCAGCCCCTTCTGGCTAATGGGCAGCCTTTGGAGGCAAAAGGTTTCAAAGGTCCTGTGGAGATGGGGGACTTGTCCTGGAGGGTCCAATAGCTCCGGTTATTCCCTCCCCCACCCACCCCCAGCTCAGGTGTCAAGAGTCAGAATTGCACAAAGTCAGATCGCAATTCACACTCTGCACGCTAGCCAGGAGGGGCTGCAAAGCTGCATCCTTCTGCAGTAACAGGGTCTGCGTGTTGCAATCGGGGTGGGATTTTAACTGGCTCTTTGAGAGCCCAACTCAAGTTATTTCCTTCAATTTTTTCTCTCTTAAGTTCTTAAACCCACTGGGCTGATGAGAATCTCTGCCCAGGGAGCGGATCGTGACCTTCGTGTGACGCGCAGCCCCCTTCCCAAAGTTTGTGTACGGACAGAGCGGGGGAATCCTTTCCCACTTGAGCTTTTGAAGTTCATCCCTTTCTTTCCATTTCCATTTGTCATTTTTCCTTGTCTGTTTTCCACGGGAGGAGGGAGGGGGAGGCTGACTTCTGTACCCGGTGCTTAGCTTTCAAGGTGTCAGTTTTTTAAGAAAGAGGATAGGTTGGGTTGCTGTTTTCTTTACAGAAATAATAGGTCTTTAAAAAAAAACTACAAGACTGAAAGGTTTTTTTTTTTTGTAAAAAAGTGTGACTTCTGCCTGTCACAGGTCCTGAAGTGAGTTTGGGGTGAACCTCCCTAAATTTGGAATGAATTAAGTGGGCAGTTTTCCCAAATAATAAATCCAGTAATTTGCTGGGTGTTTTTGTTCGAGAGAGAGAAACAGCCCTGCACAGGGGAAAACAGGAATTTAGAAGGGAATGAAATGCAGTG
This sequence comes from Diadophis punctatus similis, assembly GCA_023053685.1. NCBI lineage: Eukaryota > Metazoa > Chordata > Lepidosauria > Squamata > Dipsadidae > Diadophis > Diadophis punctatus. Next base: position 1,381,957 of record JALIGW010000014.1, on the reverse strand, counting down.
GGGTTGAGGGGAAGAAACACATGGTAAGAAGTATGGCCGGCTGGGGTTTGCTTAGAGCCTCCAATGCATCTCTATTCTCCAGGCACATTTTGGGAAGAGGCAATGTGTAACAGGCTGAGTGAAAACTCTCACGGCAGGTGAGCGTGTTCTCCATTTAAGTGTGAAGGTGAAACAGGTGTGAGCATTAATGCTTTGTGATGCCATAGATCTTCCAGACAAGACAAGCTGGTTGGCAAGTTGCCCAGTCAGCCCAGGGGCAGAAAACCCCAATGAAAGGAACCTTTGGGCCAAATTCATCCTGTCACCAGATCTACTAAAAGACCCCCCACCTGTGTGTTACAAAACATGAAGGGACTCAGCATCTTTTGAGTTCTGTGGCCTGGGAGAGCAAAAAAAAAAAGGAAAAATAAAAGAAAAACGAAGGGAATGGCATTTGAGTAACCCTTGGGGCAAAATTACGATCCCCAAAATCATAGAGCAGCAACTAGCTCAGGAGTGGGCAACAGCAGCATGGCTGGCTCAGGAATTCTGGGAGTTGAAGTCCACTGGTTGTAAAGGGGCTGCAGTTGTTCACCCCTGAACTAGTTTATACACCGAGTAGTGGATGCGAGTTCGATTTCACATCCAGACAAACATTTGCTAGAAGTCTCCTGGCTTAAGTGAAGAGTTAGCGTACCTTTAGGGTGTGTTTTCTCTTTCTGCACCTGTCTTCTCTCAACTGCTCAGCCCAGGATAGCCATTTTTGATTGGCTTTGCTTCCGCAGAACACCTCTGCCCACCCACCCCGGCCAGTTCCTAGGAACACCCCACCCCCCACCCCAAATATAAAAGCCATCTCTGCCTGTCCTCCTATACAAGAAAATCAAATCTTACCAATTGTGTGGTTCTTCAGGAATTCAAGTGGGGCAGAGAAGCTGCTTCTACTGCTATGGCTTTTACACACACACACACACACACACACACACACGCACGCACGCACGCACGCGCGCACACACACACACACACACGCACACACACACCAGATTCTGTTTTATTCCTGTCCCAGATGCATTCACAATTTGGGTGTCAGGGTGAGAAGGAGACATGCCTGCAGACTGTGCATGCTACAGATTTTTTGCCCAGACAAGGAGAGGAAGGCTGGTCTTCGTCTTACTGATGTACCCCATAGGGGAAGTGTTGTTTGTGAGTTGCCTGGAGCCACTGAGAGCGAGTGGGCAGCCATATAAATCCTCTCAATAAAATAAACAGAATTTGCGGAGGCAGAGGCCAGTTGCCCGCAGTGTTATGCTTACAATGCCCTCCGGCACTACACCTGCCCTAGAAGCAGAAGCTGGCCCAGGAAGTGGGGTGGCGTTGACCCCTGTAGCCAGCAGTCTCAGCATTAACACCCCCGTCTCCCTTGTTTTCTGCTAATCTTCCCCTGCTAATAGCCGTATCTCTGACTTTAGCTGTTAATGTTCCTTGTGTGTGTCTTTCACGCTTGTCGCTTGTGTACCTGTGCAACTGTTTCTGGGCAAGTGAAAATTGTTCTCGGTTCCTCTTCTTTTTTCTTTTTTTTAAATTCCCTTCCTTCTTTTTTTTCCCCCTTTGAAAATCGAACTGTTACCACCTTGGTATCCGCTGTAGTCTGAGAATTCCAGCGGCATCCTTGATTGTTGAAATTTTGTGCAAAAAGCAAGTTAAAACATCAGCGGGTTTAAAAGTCACTTAACTGTCAACGCTTAAGAAAGGAGGAGGAGAAGGCAAGCAGAGCTTCTTCAGTTCTGGAGCCTTTACTCCTTTCCCTTAAACTGAGCCTTCCCTGGCCCAGACGTTCTCCAGATGTGGGAACTTCAGCTCCCAGAATCCCCCTGCCTCTGCGGCCTTTCCTGACCCTTTCAGAATGGAAAGACCTCATTTGGGGAAGACTTTAGCCGTGGCAGTTAAGTTTGCTTTAAAAGCAATCGGAGATTGGTGGCAAAGACGATTGCTCGCCCGCTGGTTGACGTTGGCACAGTTTCCCTTCTTCCGGCTGCCTCGGCTGTCAAGGGGTGAATTCTGTCCCATCTCCCGTTTCTTAGCAGTTGCAAATGATTTGAAGATGACACCGCCTCTCCTGGTCCAGACATGCTTCGATTAAACCTGGTTTTCCCTTCTCCCCCCCCCCCCCTTCCTTCCCCTTTCCATCGGCTGCGGTTCTTCCTTTCTGCAGGCATTGCCACCTGGTGCCCTTCAACCTTTACCAAAGAGGCCAGCACTTGAAAAAAACAACGGTGCCACCACAGTCTTCAGCCCAAGCGTTTTTCACTACCAGCAGGCCCTTGCCAACATGCAGTTGCAACAGCCTGCCTTTATCCCAACAGGTAGGTGCCTCTTTGCTCTTTTTTCGATGCGGGGCCACCATGAGACTCTCCAAAGGGTCTCTGCCCAGCTTTTGCCCAGAGCAGCTGTGCATGACTTCCCTCCCTGCTGTGAGCCTTCGGTTTGCTGGTGCTGCCTGAGCCAGAGGTGTCCAGTGAGGGTGTGGGAGGAGAACAGGCCCTCTCCTGAGGGCCGAAGGGCAGGACTTCCTCTCTCGCTGCCTTCCGAGAATCTTAGTGGTCGAGGATCCCCGAGACAGTTTTCCAGTTGAATTAGTTGGGAAGCAGCAAGGATTTCTTTGGGAAGTGGATGGCCAGAAATGCCACCTTTCTTTTGAATATCTTGGTCTTCTTCAATCTAGATGCTTTCTTGCATTCCAAAGAGTAACTAATCTCTCCTGCTGTGAATAAACATCACAGGCAGGCCAGTTTTTGATAGCTGCCCCTCCCTCCCTCCATCCCTCCCTCCCTCCCAGGGAAAGCCTCCCCTGCAGCTGAAAGCCCAGGTGTGAACTCTGCTCTTCACCAAAGATTCAGGTGTTCCACCGGTTTTGTGCAGCTAGCGTACAAAATGCGGCCTGTCAAAACTTTCCAACTTCAAGATAAAACATTTGCCAGTGCGCCAATAATGCCAGCCCGGCTAGCAGATGGGGGCACCCATCATCCCTTCTCTCCCTTTGGGACGTGTCTCCCACATGCAGCCTTCCTGCAGAATTGGCAAAATGTAAGCTTGCAAAATCTGCTCTGAATTAAGCAAGGATTCAGGGAGCGAATTCAAAACTCTGCCTGAACAAACCCGCTGCGTAAAATCCAAGCATATGTTTCCCCTTTTGGCCACAGCGCTAAAGTTTAAACGGTTCAATTACTGTCGGATCCGAGTTTGGTGTGGGCATGGCTGTGGGCACTGCCGCATAGAGAACACCCCCACCCCCACCCTCGTAAAATAATTGTGTTACTCAGAATGTGTGCCTGTTAACACACGAACGGCTTCACTAACTAAATATCCCTTCTGTTCATCTTTTCCACGCTTCACTGCATGACGCTCAGGGTCTGTGCTGTGCATGGCACCCGCAGCAAACGTTGGTAGGTTTTTCTCCACAACCTTTTCCTAACACAAATGAGGCCTTTGGATTAGCCAGGGTTACTGGGAGGGAGGGAGGGGAGGAGGAGAGCGGGAAGGGTGTGTGTGTCTGTGTGTCTAGCAGTGCCCCATGATATACCTGGCTGAAAATCCACTCTCCCTGTAAAGGTTGAAATGGGGTCTATAGTGAGGCAAGTGTGATGATAAAATCAGTGGAACCGAGCTTAGATGAGCGTTAAAACTCAACCCTCCCCCTCGTTCTTTCCCTTCGGCAGTGTTTCCGTGGCCCCTTCTCCTCTTTTTTACTTCCCTTTGTTCAACTCTTAAAAGCTGGCACGATGTCATCAAATCCATTCCATGTTCCTTGCCCTTGGACCCTTGCCGACATCTCCGGGTAGCCCAGTCTGATGGACTATGTAGTGCTGTGATGTCACGTCATCTCTGATGTGATTCCGGATAGACAGCCATGCTGTGTCTTGATCCAGAAAGGAGCAGGACATAGAAAGGGGAAACTGGGCTAACAAAGAGGGGGTGTTAAGAGCAGGGACGCTTTGTATTCCCTTGCCCTGGGGGGCATTTTAATCATTTAGGATTCTGGGACATATTTCCACTCCTGTCAAAGTTCACTCTTATTTCACTTGCTTACTGGGAAGACATTTGGTGGTGGTGCTGCCTGAGGAGTCAACCTGCAAAAGGGATGAATTTATAGCACTTCTGCTGGTTCTGTAAGGGAGAGCTTTAGGCGAGCAACCCTTTGGAGAACCGCTGTTTTTCTTCATGTCGGTCTGTTTGCTTTTAGTGCAGACATATATATATATATATTTATTTATTTATTTATTCCTGGGTGTTTTGTTTCCCCTTGACTAACCTTGATGAGGGAGAACAGAAGGCGGGCTGCGGAAGTTGAGAAACAAGGTCAACAGAGAATGTAAATGTGGGCCATGGGACGGAGCTTTCTTCCTCCAGACCACAAGGGGCACCTTGTTAGTGGATTGAATCGGCAGTGATTTTGCCCTTGCTAAAAATGTAAACTCCTTTGAGGCCAGTTCCAGAGGGTTTGGGGAGTTTTGGGGGATGGTTTTGTTAATGTCCCTCCAACCTAACCTGAGATAAGTAGTAATTTGGTGAAAGTGCGGTTCCAGGATGCCCAGCCTCCTTTTAGAGTTTGAGGCTCTGAACCTTGTGGCGACCTGATCTTTCTCCCTGCTTTGCTCCTTGCGATAGGAGGTAGACTTTAAAGGTGTGACTTGAGTTGTCAGCCAAGGGACTTCCTGGGATCCAAAAAAACCCAACTCCAGTATTTGTGTTCTCCCTCACCCCCCTCTGGCCAAGAGAGAGACTCAAGGTCTGGGCCTCATCCAGTTAATCAGGCCTCTCAGGACCTCCCTTCCCTTGGTCTCCTCAAATTGCAGCCCTCCTTACGCCTTACCTTAAAAAAAACCCCCCACCAAAAACAAAGACCAAATGCCCAGGTTCCATTAAAATCTACAGGCCATTTTTAGTCTTCCTGTTGACTACTTGGCTCCCTGTTATTTTGGTTCTTTCCCTCCTCTCCTATATTCTGCTTCTGGGAGAAATTGGGAGGGGGGGGGACAGGAGAAAATACCTGGAGAGCTGCAATGGGAGGCATCCGCACCCACAACCCCATTGTGACAGAACCAGCAGAAGTTGCAAACTGGGGCAGCTGGAAAGAACCCCAAGGGAGTAACCAGAGGCAAAACAAGGTCCACAAGGACCCTTACTCAAAAAATCAACTGTGCACTACTGTTTTTCAAGACCGGGTGGGGTCCCGTGTGCCGGTAATTGCCATTTCTCCTAATTGGTTGCGGACCACAGACCGCTTATCTTGCCCCTCCCCCCCAGAAAATGTGGTTTGGCTACTTGTTCCTTCTCCGCCCATCTTTGGAAATTTCGATCACCACATGCCCCCCCCCCCGAGTCTTCTATACATCATTGTTCTGCTTATAAATGTTTTACTGAGTGTTGAGAATATTTTAGTTTTTTTTCCCTTAATTATAATTGTAATTCGCTTTTTCCCCTTTTTTCTCTTATTATTTTCTTGTTCTCTTCCCCCCCCCCCCCCCGATGCTGTTTTTTTGCTTTGCTGTGTGGTTGCATGCCGCCTCCTGGTGTCTCCCTCCATGATGTCACCATGGCTTGTCGCTGTGACTCCCGACACGCCCCCCACCGCGTTCCATAAACGCTCCACCCTCCTGTTTTGTTGCTTCCATGGTTCCCTACCGAAAAGTTCCCATGATGCACGGTGCTACGCCCACCACTGTTTCTGCAGCAACTACACCCGCCACCAGCGTTCCTTTCGCTGCAACTGCAACAGCCAATCAGGTTTGCCCCCTTTCAATAGCTTTCTTTCATGGGGGTCAGAGGGGCCAGGAGCTGGCCCACGTCCTGTGTGGGGCCCAGTGCGTTTTGCCAGGGGTCACGTAGAGACGGGGACAGCGAGGGTGCAGACCAAACCCAGCTCGGTCAAGGGCTGTTTGTCCTGATGCTCCTGTTGAGGCCGCTGGACCGGTCTGGAAACACTCCACCAACTGGCATGTTGGGGGCGGTTGTTGACCATTCACAAGGACACCCTCCTGGCAAAGGAGAGGTGCCCTGGGTCCCCCAAACCTTCCTGCACCCCCACTCTCTCTTTATGAGCCTTGAGGAGAGGCCGGTATGTCCGGCCATTCCCTGCACCCCATGAAGGAGGTTGGGTCCTCAGAGATGCTATAGATCTGCCATGGGGCACAGGCCTTCTTCGTGGGTAGGGTCAGTTTTGAAGCAAGGGATCCAGAAGCATCACACCAGCCTTCCCCTCCAGATGTGCTGGGGCAGCAGCTCCCAGACCTGGCAGGCTAGGAGCAGCTGTTCAGCCCATTTGGGACCCCCATTTGTAATGGGGGGGGGTCAAGTTTGATGAGGAGGAGGAGAGATTCCTGCCAGCTCATCAATTGAGGCTGGAGTCCTCCCTCCCTTCCCACCTCCGAAGGAAATGGAGTCCAAGCGTGGGTCACAAGAGAAAAGAGGACGGCTCTCCGCCTAGCCCCAAACTCTTTGCCTCTCTCATATCTTTTTTTAAAAATGCAGTGGGCTCCTTCCAGTCCTTCCCAGCCAGTTGCTCTGCTCTTGGGGTGTCAATTTTGCACTTGGTGGGGGGGGCCTCCTTCCAGGCCTTTGCTGGGACAGGGAACCTAATAACCACCCTGTAAGAATTAACCTGGAAGAGAGAAGATGCCAAGCACTGAACCTGGGGCCATGCAAAATATATTGATTAGGAAAGATCAGCCCACAACCAGCTTTCCCGGAGAGAGTTCAGGGCCCCGCTGCAGGCAGTCTGCCAAAATTTGTTGCTGTAATGTCATGTTTTCATGGAAGTGAAAGGGAACAAGGCTAAATCCATGAAATCTCCCCGCTGTGTTTTCAACTCATTTAAATTGCACTTTAAGATGAGTTTCTCCCTTCCCCCCCCAACTTTCTGGCCCTTGGTTGTGCTGTGAAGGTGTGAGCAAAGCTCTCTGATCTTTCCTACAGCTCTAGGGATCAGTTGTGATCTGGAGGTAGGGACCCATTTCAATCCGCTTGAAGTGGTGGTGGTTTCTGTATTGAATATTCCTGAAATTACCTGATGGCTCACTTGCACCATTAACGTTGTATAACCAGGGCAGGCTTTCTCAATTTCAACTGCTTGGAAGAGGTGAAGACCTCAGCTCCCAGAATTCCCCAGCCAGCATGGCTAGCTGGTGAATTCTGGGAGATAAAAGTCCCCACATCTTCAAAGTTGACGTAGTTGCAAAACACTGCATTAAAGGGGATGCCTGCCAGCAACTGTAAAGGGATGCTTCCTCCAAGGGTGGGGGTTCGATCCCCAAAGGCCCACAAGCCCCCTCTTTCCCAACCATCTTAAGCCAGCCGGTTGTGCATGAATCATCGAGGGCAGAGAAGACATGGCCGTGAGGGCAGAGGGACATCACTCTGTGCATTAGGATGTCCCTGCACAAATGACGTCATGGTGTAGTTGCAAATGAGAGGATTAGCATTGTGACCCTAAACCCCCCCTGCCCCCCCCCCGGGTTGCTTACCTCTCCACCCCCACGTGACCTGCCTTAGAATTCCTGATGGGAATTGGAACTTAGCAGAGAGCGTTAACCCTCCAGGGCACGTTTTAATGCCCTTTCTTTTCCCCTTTGTTTTATTGCAGATCTCCCAGTTATCGGTCGATGAACTGAACAGCAGCATGTTTGTGTCACAGATGTAGAAGCCACACAACAGTAAGTTACGCTCCAGCGGTGTTGACATGACTTGCCCATCTCTGCCAAATGTCTCCGTTGTCACTTGTTTTCTTTTCTCCCTTTTTTTCCAGCATCCTCTTGGCATCCTGGAGCAGAAACGGTGGCACCCCCTGTGCGTCTTGTTTCCTTCTCCTCTCCCGGCGGGAAGCTGAAGTGGGCTCTCTGTGCTTTCTGCCCCCTTTTCCTTCTCTCCGGCATGGACAGTAAGCCTATGGCAAGCATCCATGTTAACCAAAAACTGATCTGTGGGAATGTCAAAACTTTTTTTTTAAAGCACTATATATATATACTAAAAAAAACACGATTAAGAAAACAGTGCTCTGTTATATCAGACATAGAAGTAGAGAACTATATAATAGACTTTTATAACACCTTACTTTAACACACTTTTTTAAAAGTGGGGTTTTTTTTTCCTGTCTACCATCAAGACAAAGTGCTCTTGCACAGTGGACTTAACTAGGTTAATTGTTCTATCGTCAATGGATAAATGTTCGTCTGTTTTTCAAAGTGTTATCTTAATGTTTTGTTTACATCCTAGTCTATATTGACTTTATTTGGAGAGACAAAAAAAAGTTGTACATCATTATCAAGTAATATTCCACACCATTTTTTCCCCCACAATCATCATATCTTACATTTTCATAGATGATCGTTGTTATCCATTTCCCTTTCCCTCCCCCTTTTTGAAACGATATGCTATAAAGGTTACAATGGGAAAACAGGAAGGCCTTGCTTTAAAAAAAATAAAAATAAACGGAAGATCTGAAGATATTCAGACAGGTTGCAGGTGGTTTCTGATCAATTTCTGATTAGGTTGATTTCTAAACATTGTAGATAATGCAAAAAAACAAAAAAAAAAACCACCCCACTTGTCCAGAAACAGACCAGAAAGTAAAAATGGACCAGGGACTAAATGCTGAAGAATTTTCACTGGAGGGCAGAAAGTATTGGCAAGGGGAAAAAAATTCAGTTTTCAGTTACAATTTCCAGCAGTACGTGGCCCTCAACTTTTTAATCCTTTAGTGACCAGGTTTTAAAGAAATCATGTTGAAGAAGATTGATTCTTTTTTAAAAAAAAATGGGCCTTTTTTACCCTCAGAATCAAAGATAATCTGTAATATATACAGAACCAAAAGAGAAACAGGTGTAACCCAACCCCGTATCTTAGATCACATAAGTAGCGCTAAGCAGATGCCTCCGTTCTCCATTTGCTACTTCTCTTACCAATAATGTTAATTAATTAAAGGGCACTTTAAAAACCTACGCATGGAGAGCATTTCCATCTGTCAATTGCAAAAGGCCGCCCTGCTTGGAACCGCTTGTGTATTGCACCAATACATCCTAACCTCCCAGGTCCTTGGGAAGATCTGGATGGGCGTGAAGGCCAACCCCAGCTAAAGAGCTGGCAGCTGTGATTTCACATCGCTGTGTATGTCATAGTCATGAATTTCCTTGCCTCCAATCATGTAGAGAAACAAAACAAGTCTTAACAGCTTTCCCAGAATTTTTCTTTTTCTTTTTCAAATAGGTTAACCCTTCCCTGCCCGTAAGCCGCTGATTTTACAAAGTAGGGTTTAGGATCTGGAGGTAATTCTGGATGCATTAGCCCTCAGGGCTCGCTCGTTTTAATTCGGTGAGTTTGGCTTCCCCGTTCAAATGTCCGGGGGAAGAACCAGCTGGTGCTCAGTTCTGAAACATGAGAGTCTTTAGCCATTTTTACTTTCGGGGATCAAATCACGGGGGGCCAACCTTGGCAACGTTAAGACCTCTGGACTTCAATTCCCAGAATTCCTCAACTCTCTCAGGCTGGGGGATTCTGGGAGTTGAAGTCCACAGGTCTTAACGTTGCCAAGGTTGGACACCCCTGATGTAAGTTGAGATGCCTTTCCAAAATTGGAACCCCATAAAATCCAGAAACGAGCCCATCTTGGAGGACACCTCTGATTGATGGAAACATGGAAATCAGCCTCTGGGGAACTAAGCCCTTTGGTGCTACTTCAAAGGCTTACCGAAACATTCATCCAGCCCGTCTGAATGTCCTTCAGGTCCTGGTTGCAGACTTCCTGTTTCCTGGCTTCGTAACCAAGTTAATGGAGAAAAACAGGATTTGAATACTCCTTAGGCGCAGATAGTTATATATTTTAAAGATGGTGGCAGCAGCGGTGGCGATTATGATGATGATGATGATATGGGATTTGCACAACCTGTGGCAGTGCCTCTACAGAGAACATCCCTGATCTCTAGTTGGAAAGATGATTAGACACACGCACACACTCACGCATTTGTGTACGCACGCCGGTGTTAGCTTTACGCTCTCCAAGCAAGGAGGCGGGGCATCCGTTTTTCAGTGCAACGTAGATGGAGATTTGTGTAATCTTGTCACTTTGATGTAACTCTCTCCGGTTTTCTCTGAATGATGTTGAGAAGGCAAAAAAAAAATAGAATTCTTGTGTAAATGTGCACGGAATGTAAACCTAACACATTTCCACAGCATTCAGTTTCACAGCTTTTAAAAGTGGTCAGAAGATGGAACATCAGGGGTGCAATCTCTTCGTCTTTCTTTTTCCCTCTTTTTTGGGGGGGCAAAAGGTAGGAGCCAAAAAAAGGGGGGGGGAGTAGGAAAGCTTGACTCCTGGCTGTCTTTATCAAAGTGTCCTGTAACCTGTTGAGAACCGTTGTACTCCTGCAACAGACATTGAAACCGATCATACGACCCACAAACATAGCACGTCTCACATGCACACACATGCACACAAACACACACACACACACACACACACACACACACACACTTTATATGGAGATCCAGTGATAGGTGTGTCAGGGTAACTTTTCTAGGTGCCACAAGAATTTTTTTTTCTTGTTTTTTAATATCAACTTTTGCAAATTTAGTGTTTGTAAGAGAGAGGAAGAAAAGTTTTGAGGAAGAAAAGAAAAGAAAAAGCAAAGCTTGAAGCTTTGGAAACTTCACCAAATTTCAACCCGAGGTTGGGAATAGAAATGCCATTTGTGAGGGTAGCACTATTAAAAGAGTGTTTGTGCAATGACTTCTTTATTCAAGAAAGAAAGAAAAAAAGAAAAAAACACAGTCGGCAGACTATAAATTCCTTAGGAGCTGCATTCTGTCTACAAAGTCGCTGAGCTATTTGGTGACTCTAAAATCAAATCTCCCGAACCCGGATTCAGGTGTGAACTTGATTCCAGAGATTTTCTATAAAGATTGTTCAAATCTGTGTGTGAGTTTTAACGACTTATTTTTTAAAAAAACTGGCACAGGTGGGTCCAAGCCTGTATGTTCCTTTTTTTTTAATTTATCCAAAGTTCTTTCTCTCAAAAGTATGCATGTGGTTATCGATTGGTGTACGTGTGCCCATTTTCTCTCAGCCTTATGCAAATAATATGCAAGAAATGCAGAAACTTGAATAAAACGGGTCATTGCAGAGGGAAAACGGAAAGAGCTGATTGGTCGTTTTTGAGGGGGGAAATTTGTTAGCCATTCCATTAAAGAAAAATAAAAATAAAAAAGAACATGTGTTCCTAAACCTTGAACATAACATGCACAAAAACAGAGAGGGTTTTAGAAGTCGGTGGATCTGTAAAATTATGATTCTTATCTTAAAAGTACAGTGTTCTGATGGATTAGATTATTTTTTCATAATCAACCCCGTTCGGTTTGGTTTGGTTTGGGTTTTTTTTTTTACAAAAATTGTTTAGCATAAAGGGATTTTTTTGTGTGTAAAGTGGTGTAATTTTTTGCAATACTGTGTGAAATTCTCTCCCCGGCCCACCCACCCACCCAGCCCTCTTCTCAGAGCCAGCCCACCCCAGGACGGCCTTCTGCCCTTGGGGAAAGTCTTGCTGGGCAGTTTCAACTCCTTGCAAAAGAGAGAATTCCCTTGGGAGTCTCGGCCTGGCCAAGATGGCTCCAGATTCCTCCCAGCAGCCTCTTATTCTTCAGTCTTGCTAGTCAGCCTGCCTTAAATCCTGGGAAAACCACTGAAGAGATTTGTTAAGTGAGCCAAGAAACGAGATTCATTTGGTTTTGCTTAAAAGTGGAATGAATGAGCTGGAAGGGACCTTGGAGGTCTTCTAGTCCAGCCCCCTGCTCAAGCAGGAGAATATAGGCCATTTCAGACAAGTGACTCCTAGGCTCTTCTTAAAAACCTCCAGTGATGGCGTGCCCATGATTATTTTCCTTTCCATTCCTTCCCCGGCGCATTGTTCCTTCCTCATACAGACCGTCCTTGACTTACGACCACGGTTGAGCCCAGAATTTTGGCTGCTAAGCAAGACATTCGTTAAGTGAGTTTTGCCCCATTTTACAACCTTTCTTGCCACAGTCATTAAGTTAGTCACACGGTTGTTAAATGAATCCGGCTTCCCCATTGACTTTGCTTAACAAGGTCACAAAAGGGGATCACGTGGCCCCGGGACTCTGCGGCCATCATAAATATGAGCCGGTTGTCAAGCGTCTGAATTTTGATCACATGACCATGGGGCGTAAGCATGAAAAACGGTTGTAAGTCACTTTTTTCAGTGATAGTGTAACTTCAAACGGTCGCTAAATGAAGTATTGTAAGTCAAGGACTTCTTTACTATCAGCAGAGGATTTGAAAACTCCGTTTCTGAATCTTCAACCAGGCTGAAGTGCAGTCTGGAGTAGCTTTCCAGAAGGAGGGTCTTTGAGGAAAATGCATTTTTTCCCTTTTTATCCTAGTCTTTATCCTGGCTTGCAAGCCTCCTAGAGTCGCTGTAGCGAGGAAGAGGCCGTATAAATTTCCGAAATAAATTCCCAAATTAACCTGGCTTCCTCCCAAATCTCTGAACTCAGGACAGTTGGTTGGAATTTTGTTTCTTAATTCCTCCGAAGCGGACAACCGCTTCAGGCACCAGGAGTTTGGCAGGCTGGCTTCTCAGCAAGCAGTGTTTACTTGGAGAGTAAACCGCTGCTGTCTTGAGCAAGATATTTGAGCCATGACGTTTTATCTTGTAGGGTTGGGGGGGGGGAGTACAGCGGAGCTAGTTATTGCTAGGGAGGGAAGGAAACCTTAGAAATTAGGTTTATTCCCTCTTTTTAAGGGGGTTTGCAGAGAAGCCACACCTATGCGAAGGGTGGGGATTGTGGCGCATCTTATTCCAGAAATATCAGCCTTTCCCTGCCGCGCTCTGGTCCCCAGGTTTTCAGGCCGCAGACATGCAATCCTGGCTTATCAAAGTGACCCTTTTTACACACTAGATCAGGGGTCTCCAAACTTGGTAGCTTTTAAGACTTGTGGACTTCAACTCCCAGAATTCCCCAGCCTGCTATGATATGCTGGCTGGGGAATTCTGGAAGTTGAAGTCCACAAGCCTTAAAAGTTGCCACATTTGGAGACCCCTGTACTAGATGGATGGATAGATAGATAGATAGATATTACATGTGGGAAGTCTCACCAATGGGCAAAAGGCAGGCTGGCCTCCTGTTGATCTCAACCAATTACTTACTACAGGTGCGATCTCTAGGACGCGTTAATACACAAAGTTCTAAAAACTGGAGTTTTTTCTCCCCCCCCTTTTTTTAAAATCCGTAATACATTTCACTGACAACTAAAAGAAAAAAAGTGAAATATATGAGGAAAAGTCTTAAATTTCCCCTTCCTCCTGAAAGGATGTACCGAAATTATTTTTACCACGTTGCCTGAGCAAGGCCTTAGAATATATTGTATGTTTAAGACTGTAGTAATTTTTTTAAGGAAAAGATACCTATTATTAGTTGATAGCCTAAAAATAATTGTAAATAGAACTTAAAAGACGTTGTTAATAGGCTACAACAAGTTAATTCATGTTGCATTACTTTCCATTTATTTTATTGTTTTAACAGATTTTATTATTGCTTTCATATATATATATATATATGCACACATATGTGCATATATACATATATAAATATATAATCTTTAGTAACTAATGGATTTAATTTTTGAAGGAGAGTTAGAGAATGTTAAGATTTTTAAATACATGTATTCAACTCTTTTAGTTACCTTCTTAAAAAAACAACACTGAAGCGCATGCCAAGATAATAGAAAACAGAAAAAATACAGTCCATAATTAGTTTGTATAGTTTACAGTTTAAGAACAAACGAAAGAATTAACTTTGTATGTAACTCCTTACAATGATAGATTCATTGTTAACTAATTATAATTAAGTTGTTGTTGCTATGGCAACAAAACTACAACATGGCTACCTTTGTATACATTATTTGTGAAATTTTCACATGTAAATTAAAAAAAAGTAATGTGTAACAGTATGAGTTTGTTTAAGGTACAGTTCAATACTGTCGGAGAAATATATGACTGAATATTTTTAAAATCCCAAAGTCCCATGTGAACGCTGGATTTGTGTCTTCGATGTCACTTTTTCAGTCAAAAGTTTACAACACATGGATTTAGAGTCAGGTTTTATAGCTTGTAGAAATTGTTGTGTGGGTTGGGTTATTCCACAGTATTTTTCTGGGTGATAGAAATTAGAGAAAGGGTCGCCACCCAGTAGCGTTCAAAGCGTCAGTTCCATTTCCAAATAGTAGATATTTTGGAAAGCGGAATACAGAATTCGGTCCACAGATTCCCAGAAAAGTCCAAACAAAATCAAGGGAATGTAGTATTCTGCAAAATTGAGGCCTTTGCTTTCGGTTGGACTTGATATCATTAAATCTGCATTGAATTTTGCAACCGTTGCCTTTTTTGGTCCCTTTGTGAGGGATTTCCCTGATGAGAAACCAACGGATTTTTTCCATCCTTGACGTTTTAAAAATCATCTGTCTTAAGAAAATCATGTTCTAAGCCCATGAAACAATGATGTCCAAATCAGGACCAGGAAAGAAAGACAAATCTATATTTTTATTTATAAGCAGAACAAGGAAAAGTTAAAATATGTATGAGAGACACACACACACACATACACACCCCAAAAAAATACTGTGGAATAACTCTGACAGTGTTGAAGAAACCAATATGCTGCAGTTAACTGATTCAGTTGGTGTACGAATGTGTGAGAGAGGTCTTTTTGCACTTATGTACATAGTCCACGAAAGAAATCCTTGGAACTTATTTTGAATATATTAAAAAAAAGTCTGTAATAATACAAGGTAAAGTTTGTAAAAGAGATTACTAAGGCTTTGAAAAGGAAGAGATTTTTTGCTATAAAACTTATCTGAACGCATGAAGTTGCTTTTGCTGTTCTCCAAGCTTTGTAGTTTGCCATATAGTTTGTAATACAGCGGACTGGTCACTTCAACCTGCAGCTCAGAAGAAAACTCCAAATACTTGACTTCAAAATCAGAGTCACCCGCAAAGGTTCCTGAAGGATTTTCTAGCCACCCCTTTGGGCCTTTCGAGAGAAGAGCCTGCTCCAAAGTGGAGCCCTTTCGTTCCAGGCTAGATTTTGAAATACCAGAACTTGCCGCTGGATAGGTCTGTCTGGCTCTATCCATGCTGCCTCAGCTGCTTCCCCCTTAAATCCAAATTGTGGGTCTGGTTCACTTGACCCTCTCAACTAAGGCCTCCCCAAGTCCAGTCGTGTCATGCTGGCTGAGGGATTCTTGGAATTGAAGTCCACAAAGTCTTAAAAGTTGCCAAATTTGGAGACCCCTGGCCTAGAGGGTAGAGGTTCTCCTAAGCACCGCGGTCCTGAGGATGGCTTTGCACAGAATGTGGAGGCAAGGGAGTTGACCCCACAAGCCAGGTCCAGTTTCTAAGACAAGGGGACCTGTGCGTAGGCTTGTAGCAATCTAGGAGATCGATGCCACGAGAAAATGTACATTTTTTCCCCTGGGTGGATGTGCACCATGTTATCCGGAAAGATGCGCAGATGAGTATGAACTGCGAGCTCAGGTGCACGTGCTAGCCAAAAATTGATAGATCACAATGGACTTCATGCAGTTTTAAAATGAAAAAGCTCTCCAAACTAGGGGTTGAGGAGAGAGAGAGAGATGTGAGGTAAGGCTTTATGTGTGAGTTGGGTGGCTATATAACCTTGTTTAATAGCTGATAGAATAAATAAACGTGCCATTGAGCCGTCACTGCCAACGCTGGGCACCAGGCTTCAAAAGCTCAAGAAGCTTTGGCCAACCTGACGTCCTCCAGTTGGGTTGACTTTCAACATTCAGAAGCAGAAACTCGGCTGGTTGGGGAATAACGTAGAAGAGCTGAAGTGCCACCTAATCAGAGGAGGACACGCATCTCCGTAAGGCCTCTGCCCCCAGCCAAAGACCCATCTGAAGGTCCCTCGGTTGAGGAAAGAGGTATCTTTTGGGGGTGGGCGTCCTTTGATTGTAAGTGGAGGGAGAGAAGCTCGACTCTTGTAGCCCCCTCCTCCCCGCAAGCCCAGGAAACCTTTGCTGGTGACCCTCGTAGCCACATGTCCTACAATCAGAAGCTTCATGCCTTCCCAAGAAGGCCACGCAAAATAATCCCCCAAACGGCCAACAGATAATAACGATTGAAATGTCAAAAAAAGTGGTCTTTTTTCCAAACACACAACAGAGGGAAATCACCTGACGTAGAATTTACATGGTTTCAGATCTTTGTTACTGTACACAGATGCTATTTGATAGTTGTGGAAGCCAAATGATTTTGTTGCCATGGCTCTTGGTATCCAAATAGCTGAGTGGAACGACTTCTTCTGTTGTCTTAATATGGGGAGGGGAGGATATTTCTGTTCAATTGGGCTTCCTTTTAGAGTAACCGGGACCAAAAATAAAACCTTCCAAAATTCAGAATGCCAAAACAACCTATTAACGTGGTGAGGGTGATTTTTTTTTAAAGGAAGGCCAGATTTTAGTGCAGAAATGTGAATTCTGCTACAAAGAAATCCATGATCAACAGCAGCTTTTTTTTTAAGCCAGAAAACCTCAATCTTTGTCCAGGTTTCAAATGCTTAATTCAGATTTTTGCACGAAATCAAGAGGGGGAGGGGTTTTTTATTCTAAAGTCTAAGTTTTGTAATTATTTGGATTGATTTGACTTGGGTCCCCCCCCCCCAAAAAAAACCCTCCAATTTTGGGAATTTTTTTTAAAAGCTAAAATGATTGAGTAGAAATCAGTTGATTCACTTTCAATCTGGTTCCATCGTGATGCAAATCCAGATTAGTTTGTCTGTTAAATTCAAGGTCAACAAGAAGAGATCATTCCCTCAGTTGTTACGGACAGAATATATGCTTTGATGTTTTTTATATATATTTTTTCCTTTTCGCCACATTTATATTGCTAGAGTGCTTGTTTGTGCTTTCTAGAAACATTGCATAATGCAACTCATTTTACTATGTTACTTCTATATTGTTATTGTTTATTTTTTTTCCTCCCGGATCTTTTAATAAAGTGTATAAAATTCTCTCTGTATGTTTTTTATGAACCTATATCAACACATTTAATAAATAGGACTTTACTTTTTAAGTGTCTGGTTGATTAGTCACAACCTCGAAATGGCTGTTCCATCGTTTCATATTGGGGAAACTTTATTTTTATTTTTTTAAAGGAAAGATTAACGCTGTTTGGCGATTGCCATGTAAATTAAATAGGACAGCTAAGCTCCATTACTCTCCTCTTCATGAAGGGAAGAAAAAATATTTATTATTCAGGACTTTGGCTTTTAAGCTGATACATTTTTTTCTAAATTTTAACTGGTTTTTTTATTATTGATGGGTTTTCTTTTTTTCCCCGTTTTAATTGTATAAATGGAAAAAGGAAAGAATTTTGAGCATATTAAATTTCAGTGGGATGATGTGACGGCAAAAAGAGACCTATTAGCTGATGTGCTTTATATCCATCTGCCAAAGGGAAAACCCCATTCTCCTTCATGTACAAATTAGATTTTGAGACAGTGATATTATTAGGTGTCCTTTGTGTGCAAAGCCCTGTTCTGAGTAAAGTCTTCCAATCAAGTTAATTGGCCTGTTTTAACCACCCACCTCTAAACCTTTTTTTTTTTTTTTGCTTTTGCTAAAAGGACGCTGTAACCATATTGCACAGTGAACGAAATGCAAGGACTTGGTGTAGATACGTATCCACTTGACACACAAACCAGCATTTCTCTCCAGAAGATTTCCATTGAAAAATATTATAAAATCCTAGCGAGAGAGGAAAACCAAGCAACATAAACTCTCCAAAGTAAATGGAGCAAGAAAAGAAAGATAAAGTGATGGTAGAAGAATTTGAAGAGTAAATCCTTGGAACAGTTGACAGAAATATGCTGCGTATTTTGGAAAGTCTTGTCTAAAGACTCGGATTAAAAGCTCCCCTAGAATCTTTCAATTTGTTGATCTTAACAAAAGGGAGTTCCGATTTTGTTTTTCATTTTTAAACTCAAGCATCTGCAGGACTTTGGAAATAGTGCAGGATCAGTTACTGCAGCATAATGGTGTCTGGCTCCAATTTCTGAATTGTGCAACCAGAAAGTTACTGCACCAGTGGTTCCAGAAAAAATACTTCTGCTACTGCTCTTTTCCTCCTAACACTGAAAAGAGCAGCAGACAAAATGCACCGTCCTCTAGTTTCCTCTTTGGGGTGGGGAAAAAGCTTCCCAATAATTGATCCGTAGAACTCTTCTTGGAGATGAATCTGACAAATGCAGGCTAAAATCATAACCCCAAAAATGAATTAAAATGCCGAAGTGCATTGTTGCAATCCGTTATTCGTACCTGGTAACTATCCTGGCCCTTGGTCTTACATGACCGAGGTCAAATAGAGTGAGGAGAAAACAGGATTATTAGATTTTGGAGGAGATTGCGGGAGATGGGAAGGAGATGTAAATTTCTAATTGTCTGACAGGACCAGAGAACTATTCACTGTCTCCCTCCCTTATACTAATTTGGGTTTTTTAGAGTTTCACACCTTCAAAGGGAGGGTTTACATTGGCTGCCCTTCTCCCCATCTTCATCTCTGATGGCCAGTTCCAAAGTTCTGTGGAAATTATCCCATCATAGGGCTCTTAGGATTACTTGTCTCATTTCTTGCATTGAGCCATGACTGGAAAACGGCAGGAATAAAGGAGAAACGACAGACCAAGCCAACATTGCCAGGATGACTTCTGCCCACCCTAATTTGCCTTGTCGGGGGAATGTTTTTGCTCAGGGTTGGTGGGAAGGCTCTGCCTGTCCCAGAGTCACATGTGCAACCTATTTTTTACCTCTTGAAATCTTGCATGGCCCAGTCTGCCTGCAGGGTGGCAAACATGGCACCCCTTGGCACAGCTGCTTGGAGTTTTCAAGAGGCTTTGGGACCTGAAGATGGGAGAAGAAGCGCCAACATCGTTCACAGGAAACAAAATCCTAATTCTTGGGTTGCAGTGGGGAGGAATTGTTGGTTGAGTTCACATTCACGTCAGTATCCCTCCTTTCAGAGACAGTTGTCAGTTGATCTGATTTGGACCAACCCGTGGCTGAATCAAACCATGTCTAGGAACCCAGGGCCGGAGACTCTGCCACGGAACATCTGTGGAACCCATGGAATCGAGGTCAATCGGAGTTTATCGGTTTCTGTTTTGAGGCTGGCCAGTGACCGTCCCTTCTCTGCCAGCAGGGCTCAGTTACAAGAAATCCTATAAGCTTCCTGCATTTGTGCGTTATTTAAACTCTCCGCTGTGTCAGGATTTGGCAGGCCCCAACATGGAAGGTGTCGTTTTCAATTAAGGTGGCCTCCAAGGCAGGGAACTGGACAGCAGCTGCCGGGGAAGAAAACAAGCCAATGGGAGGGTTTGAGGGGAAAAAGTCTTGTAAAATTGGCTGGGTCAGGAAACCTCCCCATGTCATTCTCCAGGGAGGGGTCCTTTCTGAGCAAAACCTGCGCCCCCCCCCCCCTTTTAGGCTCCCAAAGTGGGATCTGCAGGAAAGAATGTTCCCCCCACTTGTGTGCAAATGCCCTCAGCCGGAGAGGACCCTGGAATGGATTTTTTTGGGGGGGGGGGGGGCAGGATGGAAGAGGGAAATCGTTAAAAACATTGAGAGCAATTCTTGTGCTAAGCAAAGCCGAGAAACAGCTGGGACTCGTGATTTAGCATTATTCAGGTAGGAACAATGTTGCAGCTACCTCTCTCGTAAACTTGTTCTGCCTGTTTGGTGGCTTTTCTGCTTTCGGTGATCTGCAAACCCAACCTGCTTAGCTTAGGATTCCCTGTGATGAAGATTTGTAGAAAATACACCCGATAACGTAACTAGGTGGTTAAAAGTAATTGTGTGAACCCAGCTCTAGAGTGTCCCTAATAAAGAGCAAGTCATCTGAAATTTGAATGTAATTCAATCTAGAAATTGGCACATTTAGCCGCTGGGATTGGGACTCTCGACAAATAGCAGCCAAATTCAATTTAAACTGCATTCTAAACAAAATTTGCTTTGGTCTTGGCCCCCGTGGCTGCTTCATCCTGCTCAGTAGGAAAGCCTCTTAGAGAAAAATGTTCTCTTCCCTCAGCAGAGAAGTTCCTCCGCCTGTGAGCTGGGCGGGTGACACTGCTCTGAGTAATGCCAGCCACTCCCTGCTAAAAATGGATTCATCTACGCCCTGCAACTGTGCCAGCCGGCCATTCTCTCTTGACAAGCTGATGGATGCATTTGCAAAGGGAGGAGGTGTGTGTGTGCGTTTGCAGGCTGCACTTTGCACAGCGGTGCCCCCAAAGGAAAAAAAATGCCTGTTTTTAGTCCAACAGTGGGGCGGAGGTTGGAGACAAACAATGCATGACCCCTAACATCCGCATTCGGTCACTGGCTTCCAAAATGAACTCCCCAGCCTGTGCTGGGGTTCTGCAGCGCAGCCTGTAGCCCTCGTCTGCTTGCTTGCTTTGCTTTGCATAGCTAAGCAGTCATTAAGAGGGTGAACTGAAGTGACCCCTACAATCTGTTAGCATAACCTTTCCTCTCTCGGAAACGCTCTTTCCTCCTCCTCCTCCTCCTCCCTCAACTTTGCTGGTCACTATCATTCATGCTTGCGTCAGGGCTAAAATTACACGCTAAGCTTGTCCAGATGGGATTCTGGATACCGTTTCCTCGGCCTCCTTGAAGCTTATTTCTCCTCCCGCTAATGTTCTCCTTGTACATGCTGCACGCTCCGTTGTGTGGCTATTGGACAGAACAATATTTTGGCCACGGGGCCCCTCTCCAGGAGTTTAGCAAAGGGACCAAGTCCCCTTAAGGAAAAATTAGGCATGATTTGAGTTGTACAGCTACTAAGAAAAGCACCCCATGTGTTCGTGCAGAACGCCACTCTCTTAATTTCACTGCTGTTAAATGAAGTGGTGGATCTCTTTCTGTTTCCATGTTCCTACTGGAACTCTTTATTTATTTATTTATTTGTGAGATTTATATACCGCCTCACAGTGCAAGCACTCTCTAAGCGGTTTACACCAGTAAGCAATGTATATATTGCCCCCAACAATCTGGGTCCTCATTTTACCTACCTCGGAAGGATGGAAGGCTGAGTCAACCTTGAGCCGGTAAGATTTGAACCGCTGACCTGCGGATCACAGTCAGCTAAAGTGGCCTGCAGTACTGCCTCTAACCACTGCACCACCTCGGCTCTTAAAAGGCTCTTGTGCCTTTAGTAAATGTATATATAACACATACCAGTGAATCACTTGTGCCATTTCTACTTTGGCCTCTTCCTTTGAAGAGGAACATCCAGTAACATTCAAGGAGTCCCATCAACAATGTAACGGTAATAAGCTTATTGCAGTAATTTACAAACACCCCCTATGGTCTTGTCCTGCATAAAGCAATTTTTAAGTGTTATTTCGGAGGGAGTGTGTGAAAGTGGAGTCTTTTCTTCCCACCAAGTAACAAAAGAGCTTTATTAAGCCCTTAAGAGCAAACCCGAATGGAGAGGAAAAAAGGAGTCACATATTTTCAGAAATCTCCCAGTTTAACAAGGAATCTGGTCCGAGCCATTTAAGGTCATGATGGCGGCCGGTCTTTAGGCCAGGATGTTCAGGAGGAAGCAGTAGGAAGCAGGAGTGTCAGGTATGTTTATTGTCATGACCATTTTTTTAAAAAAGGAATAAAAATGTAACAATAATAATACAGCTTATAGCAGGCCAGCTGGAAGGACGGGCAAAGCAAAGAGAAACAGAGGCAGGGAACAGGATTAAGTGGGTTTTCAGCAACAGCAGCTCTCGGTCCATTGTTATGATTGTTTTAAAGCCCTCCAAGGGACATCACAATCCCAGGATGTGCTGCTGCCTTGTGGGGCCATTGGAGAATCGATGGGGGGGGGCCTTTACCCCCATATGGTTTATTGCAGAGCGATCCAGCCACTGGATGTTCAGCCTGACTCGGTTTCCCTCCTGGGAAGATGTGTCGTGCAGCAAAGGACCAGCAATGCCGAGGAAAAGAGGGGGGGGGGGGACTCTGCATACAACCGCCAGGCTCCACTGTCACTGTGGGGAGGAAAAACTAGGAAAGGCTTTTCGGTCTAGAGCAGGGGTCTCCAACCTTGGTAACTTTAAGACTTGTGGACTTCAACTCCCAGAATTCCTCAGCTTTGCTGGCTGAGGAATTCTGGGAGTTGAAGTCCATAAGTCTTACAGTTGCCAAGGTTGGAGATTCGTGAGGATTGCCCTGGGATCTCCTCGTGGTCTCCCATCCCGACTATGGCACCACTCAGTCTTCCAGCATTCCTCCTGCGTTTTTTTATTTTTATTTTTTTGCCCACAGCCCTTTCTGGGCCTGCGAGGAGCTCTTTCCCTGCCAGGGCGCCGCTTCTCCTCAAACGGGCCGGCCGGAGATGACAGGCTGGGCTCAGCTGAGCTCGGCTTTTCCGCCTCGTGTTACACTTTTTAGCTTCCCCTCCGCCGGTTTCCCCCTGAGTGATCCCTCCCAAAGCATTTCCGGGAGAAATCGAGACAGCCGCTCTGGCCGCTGCTTCTCTATGTTTGTTGAAGGCGTCGCTCTGTGCCCATCCCTCTTTCCCCCCTCCCCCCCACTTCCTTTCAACGGAAGCATTTCGACTCCACCCCGGAAGGAGCGGCCGCCTTCTCGCATCTCTAAGCCCCGCCCCGACCGCAAGCGAAGCCTTTTGTTCAGGCCGTGGGCATCGAGAGGCGTTCGAGAAACCAAGAGGAGGGCTAGAGCGGCCCCACGCGTCGGGAGGGCGCAGGCGCCGCGTGCTCCTTCCGATTGGGCTGCCCCCTTCCGGCGCTCCTCCCCGCGCCCGGAAGTGGCGTCATCAGCGCCGCTGCCGCACTCTTCCGCGCGGGCGGTTCCCCAGGCCGGCCATGGAGTGAGGCGGCGGCTGAGGCGGCGGCCGGGCGGGCGAGGGAGGCGAGGCGAGGGCGGTGCGGCGGCGCGGGAGGTAGGCCCGTGGAGCCCGCCGCCGCCGCCGTGCCCGCCGGGGGGCCATGAGGGAGTACAAGGTGGTGGTGCTGGGCAGCGGCGGGGTGGGCAAGTCGGCGCTGACGGTGCAGTTCGTGACGGGCACCTTCATCGAGAAGTACGACCCCACCATCGAGGACTTCTACCGCAAGGAGATCGAGGTGGACTGCTCGCCCTCCGTGCTGGAGATCCTGGACACGGCCGGCACCGAGCAGTTCGCCTCCATGCGCGACCTCTACATCAAGAACGGCCAGGGCTTCATCCTGGTCTACAGCCTGGTCAACCAGCAGTCCTTCCAGGTGAGGGAGGAGGGGGAGGAGGGGGCGGGGCCTAACCCTAACCTTTGCCCCCCCCACACACACGCACACGCACACACACGCACACACCGGGCGGGGAGGGGCTGCTGGGCCTTGGACGGGGAAAGACCCTCCCGCTGTCGTTCCATACACCCCCCACCCGCCTCGCACACACACAACACACACACACACACAGGCCCCCTCCATCCCCGGGCGGGGAGGGGCTGCTGGGCCGTCCTGGTGGGGTTGAGCCTGCCTGGCCCGCCTTAAACCCCCTCCCAACTCTTCCCCCCCCCCCGCCAGAGGCCTGTCTCTCCCCTCCCCCCCCCCCCAGCCCGAGTGGGGAAGGCTGGGTCCCCGTTGGCAGCCTGGGAAGACGAAGCCTCCCCCCCTCCTGGTGGTTCTGGGCCCGAGGCCTCTCGCCTGGCCCTGCCCAAAGCCGGGGAGCCTCCCAGGGCTGGGACCAGCACCGGCTGCCCCGCTCCTCCCTCAGCCGGTTCCTTGGAGGGTTGTCCACCTTGGCTTCCACAGAAGGAGGCGGGAGAAGCCGCAATGGTCCCCCTCCGTCTTAGACTTGGAGGAAAGGCTGCAGCCTCCGGGACCCCCTGGCCCTCTTGGGGAGGCAGGAAAGGCCCCTGTCCGCTTCTTAATGCCCTTGTGGCCTCCACCAGGATGAGGGGAGGGGTTGTTGACGAACCCCAAATTGCAACCTTGCAGGTCACAGCAGCCTCTCTTCTCTTTCAGCCTGGTGATCCTATTACTTTATACCGGTTTCTTTTGGATAGTAGGATATATTTTTCTTTTTGAGAGTAGAACTGATGATGTTCCCTAGTGGGGTCACAAAACGTCTGCAAGAAAAGCACCAAGCTCAGAGAGCACCGAGGTCCCCGCAGTTGAACCCTGAGCTACAAATATTCTCTTCTATTAGAATATTTTATAGTAAATGTTGCTACCTTAAACTGACTTTTGGCACCTACTGAGGGGGGAGGGAACCCATGCTCTTTGGCCCAGTGTGTTAGCATTGCAGACGTGGTTATGCCCCCACCCCCCCTTTGCTCTTGCACCGCCCCTCGAATTTTGGAGAGCCTTCACCCGTTTTCCCTTCTGTCCCAGGACATCAAGCCGATGAGGGACCAAATAGTCCGCGTGAAGCGATACGAAAAGGTTCCTCTCATCCTGGTGGGGAATAAAGTTGACCTGGAATCGGAGAGGGAGGTTTTGTCAGCGGAAGGCCGAGCTCTGGCCCAGGAGTGGGGCTGCCCCTTCATGGAGACCTCTGCCAAGAGCAAGACCATGGTGGATGAACTCTTTGCCGAGATTGTGCGACAAATGAACTATGCATCCCTGCCTGAAAAGCAAGAGCAGTGTTGTACAACTTGTGTTGTCCAGTGAGGGAGGAAGCAGACTCTCCATCATGGCCATGCAGAGCAGGTAAGGGCCCCCTCCCCTCCTCCCTCCCCTCCCTCTTTCCCAAAAGAGCCTCTGGGTCAGGGATTGGGCTGTTCCATGCAGCAATGCCAGGAGTCCATTGTTGAAGAGAAGAGCAGCTCTTTGGCTCCCTGGCTAAGTTGGTGGCTGATGGGTACTGCTTTAGATGAACAGAGTTGGAAGGGATCTTGCAGGTCATCTAGTCCAACCCCCTGCCTAAGCAGGAGACCCTACATCTGCCTCTACCTAGGATCGAACTCACAACCTCCTGATTGTGAGGCAAGAACTCCACCTCTAGGCCACAGAAGTCCATATACAGTCCATACTGCGCTTGGGTTCCCTTCGGCTCTTGCTGCCTGAGTACGCAGAGCCAGAATCTGCCAGTTTAACTTTGCTGGACGCCTCCAAAGCACATCAGACAGGAGCCTTTTTGCGAATTGGTTGTGACTGAGCTGGCAGCGCCTCTCTTGAGTTCTTGGACTTTTCTTCCACCCGGTTTCCAAAATAATCTGAAGCCAGGATTGGTTGCATCGCAGTGCATGGTGGGTTCGCCAAGTAGCAGGGCAAACAGTTAAACCTGTCTTAAATCCTCCTGCCTCAACACGTAACGCTCACAAGCCATCTTCTCCAGTCCTTGGTAGAGAAAGTGCTATCGTGAGAGAATAAGGGGCCTTTCTATTAGAATCAGAATAGAGCTGGAAGGGACCTTGGAGGTCTTCTAGTCCAGCCCCCTGCTCAAGCAGGAGACCCTATACCATCTCAGACAAGTGACTGTCCTGTCTCTTCTTAAAGGCCTCCAGCGATGGGGCACCCACAACTTCTGGAGGCAACTTCTGTTCCATTGGTTAATTATTAGCCACCTCTTTTCGGAATTCTTACTCTTGCTTGGCAATTTGATGAAATGCAAACTCCACTAGCTTATTCTAAGTATTTTACTATCTGCCGTGCATCTGTATAGGCCCGCTATAGTTGATCCTTCCCTGACTCCTTGTAAATAAATGTTGATTTTCTTGCAAGAGCAATTTTCTCCTGCACACTATTCTGAAAGATGCAAATTGCTTTGTTTCATTTGAAGAAGGGGGAAAGCTAACGGTTGAGTGACAACGCCCGCTTCTTAACTTGAAGCGGCCTCCTAGCTCTAATGGAGCGGGAGGTTGTGAAAGTGTGGTCATGTGTCAGCTGCCCTTGAATTTTCCAGGGGCTGAAGACATGATCAGCAAAAGAAATCATGTTGCAACCACACGGGTGGCATGAAGTGAAATAAAACGGAAGCAATGACTTAATTCCCCCCCCCCCCAATTATCTGCAGCCTTCTGTCTCTTGAGAGGCTGAATAGCTTCCATCTCCGTCTCTCCCCATTCCTGTAACCATGTAGCTGCCCTCTTTTGAAATGGTAGAGTGACAAAGGTCACCTTTCTTCAGTCACCAAGGTGGAAAGCCTCATCAGCTCATCAAAGCATTAAATTGTTCAGGAGGGAAATAACCCCTTTCTCTGATAGATTTAGTCACAAGCTCCTCCCTCCCCCAGCTGCATGGCGTAAGAAACCTGGTTGGGGGGTCTACTGGATTTAACTACCTTTGGGGCGGGGGGGGGGAGAGAAGTGCTGCTACTTCGCTCTGCTCTGCTTGCATTTTCATAAAACAGGATCTCTGTGTGACTTGGAATAAATTGTCCTCTCCAACAAGTCCCCAGGAAAAGCTGTAAAAATAAAACCAAGTCAAAAATAAAATTGTTGGGGTTTTGGGGTGACAGGAAAACGGACCTTCATACCTGGTGATGCTGTGAAAACAGTTTCTTGTGCCCTGGGGGGACCTGGGGGGACCTGGGGCTCCCTGACAGATTTCTTTCTCTTACTTACAGATAAAACTCAGAGGAAATTTGCACAGATGCTGCATTGGAGAACTCTCTTTAAGCCCAGGTTGCCGAACTGAGCCTTGCTTAACCTGGTCTCGGTCTTCAGAGCCCGTTTTTCAGGCATCCGGTGTGAAAGAGGCAAGGGAGAGGCAGGGGCCTGCTACAAACACTTAGCATGTTTACCATTTGATTTGGGAATCTGTTCTTGATCTCTTGGGGTGGTTTTTTTTTATAGCTTTCTAAGTTCCTATTAATGGCTAATATGCAAAAAGTTCATTTTAAACTATTTTATTTCTTTAATTGATTTCTAAATCTTGTATTTATTAAACTTTAAACTCAGTATTACCTACTCAATGCCTTTTTAAGAGAAAAAAAAATTAATGGAGAATAAAAGTGAGCCTTAAACACAAATGGTTACTTCTGTATATTACCTCACATCCGTGCTTGATTTGCAAAAGAGAGAAAGAGAGAGAGAGAGAGAAAGAAAGAAAGAGTGAAAACAAGATTTCTTCTCCTCTAAAATGTCATTGATTGGAACTTTGAAACATTCTGTTTACATGTGATGGTGTCATAGAAGGATGTTTAAGAATTGCCTGATACGGGGAGGACATGGCATCCCTTTTCTCAGCAGCTGTGGTGGCAATGGGGTTGGCCTGATGGGAAGGCTTTTTCGGTGGGGACTGGAGACATCCAGCAATTTGTATGTGTGTTCTCTGTTGTTATATGGTATTTGGATTTGGTTTTTTTGAAAGAAAAGGCTGTGTTGAAAATCACTCGTTCATCTGCTTTATTACATTCATCTTCCAAAAACCTTGTCTTGGAAAACGGACAGTGTGTCTTCTTTAGGTTGGGTTTCCAAAGCAAACCTGAACTTGAGATTCCCTGATAGGATTTAAGGTGACTTTGGCAAAGGGAAAAAAATCGACTTTATTGTTTAACTATTGTTTCTGTCCAAAAACGTTGAAGCAATAGATGAGTTGGCCTGACTTGGGGCTCCATCACTTGCTTTGTCAGTTTCTGTTGGATGCAGCCTTGGTTGGTTGAATAGGCCAAGAGACAAAAAAACAGGAGTCTTGGTTGTCCTGGCCTTCCATGGCCCGTAGCTCCCCAAAACTGCAATTTAACTAATGGTGGTCTTCGAAGAGCAACGGAGATTTTGAGCAGAAGGAAGAGAGCATTAGTGGAAGTGTTAGCACCACAACTGTTGTAGACCTTTTCCTGGCACTGATGTAAGAAGTGGCTTTTCTCCACTCCAGGCAGGGGATGAACCCGCACCAGGTTTAAAAGCCCGCCTGAAGTCCTTTGACCGTACATCTAATAAACGTTGACTTCCGGAGCAGCCCAAAACTTTTAAGTGTTGACCAAATTTCATCCTTAAATCTATCTGGGTTGGCAGTTGGCACTAGCATGCTGGGCCTTTAGCCCTTCCCAGAGTGTTGATCCCTCCATTCAGAATGTGCAGTGAAGTAAAAGGTTAGGCTTGCACTTTAATAGAAATCTCCAAGCGTAAAACCCCGATTTGCAGTGCTCTTTACATTGGCCAAGTATCAGACGTGCCAAGGGAATGCAGAATTCACACAGTGACTGTACCTTATTTCTTCAGTGGTAGACACATTGCGTTAACTTCTAAACTTCTCTGTTGGTTGACCTTTTTTAAAAAGAAAAAAAAAGAAAATTCCAATTCTTTCTCAGTTGGAGTTGGGAATGGCAAAGAGTTTGGCATCTGACCTGGGCTGCTGCTTCAGCGCAGTTTGGAATGGGGAGCTGTCCAGGCAGCCCTTGCGCTGCTGTCCGCCTCCCCTCCCGCTTTGCTTCAGGCCCTGGATTCCAGAAGGCCTCTGGAGCTGCACAAGGCCTCTTCTGGTCCAGCCGAGAAGGTGCTGGTACATTTTGTCCCACTGCCCTGGTTGAATCATGAAGTCTTTGGGCCAAGATCCCAAAGAGGAAGAGGAAGGACTCTGGTTTTGGGGGGGAACCCCCCCCCCCCCAGCTTCAAATGCCTCTTTCTCCACATTGTACAACGGGAAGCCAGACGGTGCTCCGGTGGGTGCTCGGGTGGGTGGGTGGGGTGGCCATCCAGGGGCCCAAAGCCAGCCCTTGTCGGGAGCGATTCCTTTCCAGGGCTGCGCGTGGCATCTCCTTCCTGTTGTGGTACCCCAGCCCTCCCTCCTCTGCCTGAATGTTCTCACGATTTAATTCAGTGAATCAAATGTACTGTACCTCTTTCTTGGGGAAAAGTTAAAAAAAAAAGTCTGGAAATTTGGCAAGTTGCAAAACTAGGACGATGATCAAATGCTTTGTAAAGGTGAATCCCCATTTCTTTTTCTCTCTCCTCGCCCTTCCAATTTCATCCATTCTTATTTTGTAAGACAGCCCTACAGTCCAGCTGTTTGTAACTTTTTTAATAAAATAGATACCTGTATTACCAAAAGCGATTTCCTCTCTTTCCTGATTTAGCTACGGTGGAAGAGTGGTTTTGTGGCTTTCCCTGTAAGGAAGGCATGCTAGCTTCTGTGCAGCATAATACGGGCGTGGGGAACACACCCATATTGTCCTTCGGCTAATGCAGCAACCTTTTGAGAGACTCTTGCACAATTTCAGCTTTTAGAGTTGTGTGAACCCCACAGAAGGGGAAAATGATGAAATACTCTGGGAGTAATTAAATTAAATGTTAAGTCAATTTTAACTCTTCCCTTCTTTTACCTGGCTTTGTCTATTTTGGGGATGTGACCCATGAGGATGACACAACAATCTTCTGTTGCCTTATAATAATTTGGAAAGAAGGTGAGGGCGGAGATCAATATGGTTTTGGGGGATGGTTTGGGCCAGAGGTCCCCAAACTTGGCAACTTTAAGACTTGTGGACTTCAACTCCCAGAATAGCTGGCTGGAGAATCCTGGGAGTTGAAGCCCACAAGTCTTAAAGTTGCCAAGTTTGAAGACCTCTGGTTTGGGCCTTGTCCTGAAGGGATTCTGCAGTCTAGACCTCTCCTTGTCAGGCTTCCCAACTTGACTGGTTCTCCTCACACCCCAAGACAGGGTAGACTTGATGGCCAAGCTTTATCCCTCCGTTGTGACTAGAGGAGGAAATAAAACACGCAGGCCGCCTCACTGAAGTCTTATGGGGACCAGCGACCATCCAGGCCCTCGGAAGGCAATTGGGCATCTCCAATGAGCTCGGAAGCAGCTTGGCCCATCTTGCTCAGCCAGGCTGTGTTGTGAGAGGACCTGGAGAAATTGAGAAGCCCCCCCCCCCTCCCAACTGCACTTTGGTGAGAAGAAGTCAAAGATTGAGCAGCTCGGGCGTGACTCTATGATCTGCACTTTAGATCTGCAACCGATGAAGAAGGGAGAGATGGAGCCGACTACCAAACGGAAATGTCATTTCCTTTATCGCTTCTAAAAAAAAACCCCCACCCCATCTTCAACTTGTTCTTCTTTCGAGATCTCGCACAAGCTGTGTGCATGCATCCCGCTTAGCTTCACAACAGCCCTGTGAGATTGCAAGTGCTCCACCTGAGTTTCAACCAGGAGTGAAATGGGGAGAAAAGACCTGCAAATGGGGGGGGGGGGGGGGAGATCTCAAAATAATAGAACTTGGATAGTAGGATCATCACATTTAATCTCCCTACTGTGCCATAACTGACAAGGCCTTCATCTCATGCCTACCACCCAATGTGAAAACCCAGATTATATCAAACCATAATCCTTTTGAAAAACCAACCAGGAATTCCCTAGAGGACCACCAGCAAAAGCTCTACTGAGCTGCTGTTGCAATTTGTGGCCGCTGTGACAATCCGAGCCTTGCGAAGTGTGGCCTGTAGCTCAGCTGCGCCAGAAGGACCACATAGGTCATTTTTCATGCACCAGAAGGATGGGACATTATTAAAAACTTGTAATAATTCTATGAACTGTGTTACTTATTGTCATTTTGATTATGTTACTTAGAGCCGGGGTCTCCAACCTTAGCAACTTTAAGACTTGTGGACTTCAACTCCCAGAATTCCTCAGCCTGGGTGAGGAATTCTGGGAGTTGAAGTCCACAAGTCTTAAAGTTGCCAAGGTTGGAGACCCCTGATTAGAGGATGGTTATTTCTGCTCTTCTGAAGTGGTGGGGGTCCCTGCTTGGTCACCCAAAACTCCAAGGCTGCAGGGGTCTTAGAGGGGAATGGCAACTAATGGCTTGGGGAAGAGTCCTACCTAACCCCCCTGTGGTTTTTCAGCTATGTTCAGGGTTGCTACGAGAGAGAAGCGGCCTCCTCCGTTGGCTCCTTCCTATCTGGGTTGTGGTCTCTCACCAACCTGCCAGGAAATGGGCACCAGCCCCCTTTGCTCCCTGGTGGGGGCAGGGCCCAGGGTGGCATCCCTTCTGTAGAAGACAGCCAGTGGCTTGCAAGGCGTCCTCTTCTGTACCAAGTGAACGTCAGATCTGCAGAGATGGGGAAGGGTGGGCGCAACCTGATGTGAAACGGAAATGTGACTTCCTTTATCGCTGCTTCTACAAAAACCTATCTTCAGCTCGTTCTTCTCCCAGACCACACACAAGCTCTGTGCGTATATCCGGCTCGTCCTCACAACCACCTTGTGGGATAGCAAGGGCCCCACCTGAGTTTCAAGGCTGATTGAAGGCCTGATTCTGGCACTCCCTCTGGTAAGGCGGCCAGAAAGCCTTGGCTGCGTTTACTTTGGTTCTTGAGATGACGAAGCGGAAGGAGACGGGGCTCAGCCGTGCGTGAGAAAGAGGGCATCAGAAATCCTGCTTGCTTTGGCACCGTCACCAATTCGATGCCATTGAGGGACGCCCATAAAACTGATTGAGCAAAGATAACAAATCTGCCAGTTGAACCCGAGTTCTTGGCAATGATAAGGAAGTGGTTTGCTAGTGAGGTTTTTTTTTTTTAGTTCCTGGTTTCACCAATAACCCCAAATCCCCAAGAGCCCCAATAATTCCCCTCCTAGTGCTAACTGGTCCTGTTGAGTGTCTGAAAACACTCCAGGTGGATTGGATGTTGCCACCTGAACTATCAAAGGTATCAAACACCTTTGAGAGGAGCTCAGTTCCCACAACAAGAGACAATCCAGCATCTCTCTGTGCAACAACGCAGGTGTGATTTACCCTCGCTTTCATTGGGAGGACTTGATGGGCTTTCCAGTCTAGCCTTCAGCTCTTCTGTCCCCCCGTGGTTTGTTACTCAAGGACCAACAACTTCACTGCAGGGGTGTTGTAATAAAAAACACGGGGAAAGGGCTTTCAGCTCAAAAGCCCTCGAGTGAAAAGCACTTCTTATGTTCCTCCACCACTCTTGCATCCTGAATGCCTGAGGGTCAAGCTCTGGAGCAGGAATTTTCCTCCTTCCAGCTGGGTCGACCCCGTGAACTTGGTGCTATTAATAAATGAGGGTTAGGGAAAAGATTTCTTCCCAAACTTTCCTGGAATTGTATCCAAAGCCACATCAAAATAAAAGCCCTTCAGCCTTTTAAGGATGGAAACGTCATGGCATGGATTGGCTCATTGGTCTGCAAACCACCCATTTGCTCAAGCATGAGCTGCCTTTCCCTGGCATATCACAGGATACCAAGCCTGTTAGGTACAAGAACGAACCATGCCAATGTGTAATGCAGTTGCTGTTAAACATAATTCAAGTGGAAAGTTAGCATTTAAACGCAACCAGGAGATGGCGCTCTTTCCAAGCCAATGATGGCCGTTCAGTCACATCGTCCACCAGAAAAGAAAGCAACCTTTCTTGCCACTGTTGTTAAATGTGAACCACTGCCGTTGTTAACTTAGCAACACGGTTGTTAAGTGAATCTGGTTTCCCCATGGACTTTGCTTGTCAGAAAGTCACAAAAGGGGATTCACCTGACCCTGGGACACTGCGACTGTCATAAATGTGAGTCACTTGTTAAGCATTAAGCGGATTTAGATCACGTGACCATTTAGATCACATGCAACGGTCGTAAGTGTGAAAATGGTCATAAGTCGCTTTTTCCAGTGCTGTCGTAACTTTAAACGGTCACTAAAATGAACTGTTTTGTACAAATGAATCATTTTGTAAAGCTGTTTAGATCCTCCTGACAAGGAACTTCAAGGAAGTAACAGCAGGCTGAGGTTTGGTAATCCAAAATTGTTTCAAAAAACTTTTCAGCTTAGAAGTGCCATCTCAGAGCAATCCTAGACCCTTTGACCTTCTGCATACATAATTTTCTGTTTCTCTGGGGAAGTGAAATTAGATTTGGCACAGCTAAGGGTGTTGAGATTCCTTATTCCCTCCCCCCCCCCAACAATTGTTAAAACCATGAAGTGAAATGCAACATATACAGATATTGGGAGCGGATCCATCACAACCACCACTTGGACTGCAGGTGCCGTATTGGTAGGTCCAATTTGGGGATGTGGTTCTTAAGGGGGAACCCAAAAGTGAACGAGAAAGGAAACAGAATTCTCTATAATTGCCACTTGCAAGCAGATTACTGCCCTCTTGGATATGTACCCATTTGGATACATAGTGATGGTTCTCCAAGGGGATTCCTACACTCAGTCCTGCCCTGTTTGATCACACACTGACCTAAATGTCAGGTGGAAAAGATCTTTTTTTTAAAGACAATGAAGATGCAGAAACCCTACAAATTCTGAACCAACAGCCCCAAACTTTAAAAATGGAGAGAAGGTCATTCCTGTCCTGTGCCATTGCCTGTCTTTTCATCTTGTGGACCGACGGAGCAGGGCGGACCAGCTCTGGAGAAATCCTAGGTCTGGTTCACACGCAACACAATCTTTATTTCTTTGTTCCGGGGAGAATATTTTAGCCACTCCACAAGGAGGAACTTGGAAAAGAGGTGAACACGGAAAAAGGCATGAAACAAAAGAAAACCTTTTCCGGTTTCGTGATGGTTGTCGTATCTCCTCCATCTTCCCTTTTGGTCTTCTGCTCCTTTGCAAATATCTGCACTCCAGGCTCCTGTTCTTATCCAACCAAGAATAAAATTCTGTATGAATTGGAAGACGCCCTCCCTCCCTTCAGATTGCACAGAACCTCATCCTCGCTGGCTGCTCAGCCACTCACCTAAGGATGCTTCATCTCAAAGTCCAGTTTCTGGATGACTCTCAGAAAATCTTTGTGGTTGATGTAAGTATATTCGCTGCTTCTTGTCTATTATTTTGCCTGCTGGAATTTGTTTGACCTTCTTGGACTGGATGATGTTTTAATTTCAGTACTGTTTTTAAAATAAATCTAATTAGATGCCTGCATCTCCCCACATTTTGAACAATTGCTAATTCACAGTAAGGACTTTGACTATTTCTAAATATTCCTTGAATTCAAGACCCTTCCTGAGAAGGGTCATGGTTTTATCTGATAATAAATAAATCATTTTAATCTTTAAAGACAGTGTCCACCACTAAATCTCCATCTTGAATTGTAATCCCCAAATTGTTAAGAATTGTAAAAATAGTTATTTTGTAAATTAGCTCCTGCTTCGTTTGTTCTATAAAATTAATGTTCCAAAGAATGAATTAGATGCAGGTGCTGAAAAAGAAGCTTTATGACAGCTAAAATCACAGAATTGTAGTGAGTCAAAATGATAATTAACATTGAGACAACTTATCATTTTGGTAAATTTAGCATTCTTGCAATTTATAAACATGGTGTTTGCCTTATAGCTAAAAGTGGAATTACCTAATACCTTTATCTAAAGGATATATCTTTCTGAAAGCTCTCTGCAAGAGAGAAATATCTATCAGAAGATAAAGGGGTCTGTTTCAAAATGAAATCTTCCAGGCAACAAAAACATACATTTTGGAATCAAACTGCAGTAGAATT
This sequence comes from Diadophis punctatus similis, assembly GCA_023053685.1. Classification (NCBI taxonomy): domain Eukaryota; kingdom Metazoa; phylum Chordata; class Lepidosauria; order Squamata; family Dipsadidae; genus Diadophis; species Diadophis punctatus. Next base: position 1,347,521 of record JALIGW010000014.1, on the reverse strand, counting down.
TTTTCTGCATCCATGTGGATCATGTGCCTTTGTTTTTAAAGAAGCAACACTGAGTAAGAACAGCACAACAATATTGATGGTTTTAGTTCTAAAAGTACACAGAAAGAAGCATAAGTGCAAAATAATTTAGCTTTTAAAAAAACTAATCTCCATCATAATAGGCTATTCTTGATGCCGAATGTTTTAAGATTTATAGTTCAGACACCCTTGGAAACTCAGAGGCAGAGATTCCTTAAGTCCACCTTGGAACTGGGATTTCTGGCTTGTAATCATGAAACCCTACTTTTGTGGGATCAGTTATCCCTGGCTGGCGCAGAGTTTTCCCCCTTTTTTATTTCAGATTCAGCATTTTTCACTTCCTTCTTTTCCAATTCACCCTCCTGCCACTTTGCTTCTTGGGTTTAGCTTTATAGGCCATGTGTGCTGCAAGAAATAACCTCCATTAAAGCCCAGGATTGGGTTTTCTTTTCAAAACCTCCAGAATACCTTCCAGGCATGTGATGCATTTGATGTCAAGTAGTCACCATAATGTCCTGGAATTAAAAAAAAAAAAAAAGAGGAAGAGAGAGAGAGAAAGAGAGATAGCCTAGGGTTACTTTTCCAAGGGATTTTCTTAAACAGACGGGGCTCTTGATAGCAGAACCAGTGGGATGAGCTGGAAGACTCTTAAATGGATTTCAAGGTCAGTAAACAGAAGGGACTTTAACAAATTCTGCACGGAGAGAGCAGAAAGCAGAGTGACGATAGTGCCCCCTTCCTTGCCTTAATGATATGAAGGGGTTCATGCCTCACCCTATGAGAAAATCTAGCAGCTTCAAAGACTCCTGCACAAAATACAAAAACTAATTTGTAAGAAGGCAGCTTTGGATCGAATGGCAGGAAAAGCTCCGTAATGTTGCAGGACAAGAATGAAACCAACGACCCAGAGAGGGGCAGGTTGCCCTCTGTTAGAGTTGAAGATAGGTGGACTTCAACTCCCAGGATCCCCCAGTCCACCCATCTTCAAGCTGCCATGGTTGAGAAATATCACCCTGAATACCCAGGAACCACCAACATTGAATGCCTGGGTCAGATAGTGCAAATAATCAGGAGGAACAGCTGCAGTTTACATACTTCCCTGTCTTTGAATAAAGTGTATTAATGAAAAGGACTCACTGGAGAAGAGCCTAATGCTGGGAAAGATGGAGGGCAAAAGAAGAAGGGGACGACAGAGAATGAGGTAGCTGGATGGAGTCACTGAAGCAGTCGGCGTGATCTTAAATGGACTCCAGAGGATGGTAGAGGACAGGAAGGCCTGGAGGAACGTTGTCCATGGGGTCGCGATGGGTTGGACACGACTTTGCAACTAACAACAACAATTAGAAAAGGTGCTTCCAGACCCTCCCCCTGATTTGGGGGCTACCCTGACCTGCTACACCAGTGTTTCCCAACCTTGGCAACTTGAAGATGTCTGGACTTCAACTCCCAGAATTCCCCAGCCAGCGAATGCTGGCTGGGGAATTCTGGGAGTTGAAGTCCAGATATCTTCAAGTTGCCAAGGTTGGGAAACACTGTGCTACACCTTGAATGTTGCAAGCATCTCAAAGAGCTTGAAAAGAGCATAGTTCCCAGGCCCGGAAGCATCATCGCCTCAATTCAAGCTGTTTCTTTCCAAGTCCCTGGTTGATCTCTCTTGAGCTCTCAAATCCTGCAGCAGGAGGAATAAACAGCGGTAATTGCTTTAATTGCTGTTGCCACTCAGCTGTTTGTAAGGAAATAGGACGCCTCCCTTCCCCTCCCCCCCTTGCAGAAAAGGCAAGTGATCACCCTATCATTTCCCTCCTTGCTTCTTCGGTACCAGGGTAGCAATTTAAACCTCCGTGTGGCTGCAACAAGGGATTATCTGTCAGATGTTAGCATGCGCGCTTTCGCACCGAGCACAATGTGCAGCATGTCAGCAACCCCTCAATTTCCCTGGCAGCCCAAGTCAGAGGACAGGTGCCTCTGGATGGATGCCAGCAGCAATTGGCCCACAGAAACTTCCAAGGGGAGCTGTGGCCCTCCAGAGGAGTTCGATCTTTATAAAGCACCATTTCTAGTTCTAGTGTGGAAGAGAAATATGTAAATCTTATTTTGATTCCACTCAGATATTTATTTATTTTTTGCAACTCTGACAATTTCAGGGTATCAACTTTGCAAATTTCCCAGCGGTTATTTCTCTTATCTCTCCTTTGTGAGTCTGAGATTTTTTTAAAGTTCACATTAAGATAGATGATAAGATATAAGATACGAGGATAAGAGATAAGATAACCTTTATTATCAATTTTTTTCTGTGAATGCACTAGCACACATTAACAAATGAAATTCTGATGTCCGCTCTCAAGTGTATACATACTGTACCCATATACAAAATTAAAATATAGTGCACATTTCTTCCATTCTTTTTATTTATTTTATTCATTTAAAGCCTTTATACAGCCACCCATCTTATAACCACTGAATATCGTCTCGCACCGCACAATGTGTGGCTAATATAAATTTGATAAATAGAATAACCAACTGGGCAGCTCCCAATTATTTATTTCATTTAAGGTATATATTATATATTTGTTACCAGTTTTGTATAATGTACGCAATCTTTGGAAACAAGTTTCTTCAGCAGAATATATTGTTTATACTTTTCCCAGACAGAACCTTTGTACAGTCAGAGTGTGTGTGTGTGTGTGTGTGTGTGTGTGTGTGTGTGTGTGTGTGTGTGTGTGTGTGTGTGTGTGTGATATAGATATAGATAGATATATTCTCCCATTTAAAATCTGGAAGCAGAAATGAATGCCATGAAACTAAAGTGGAATGCCAATATAATTTAATAAGTGTGCAAGCATGCAACTTTGACATAAACAGGATTTCTTGTATCTAAATAAAACCTACTCCAATTTGGGGGGCTTCAATATGTCCTAAAGAATCCCCACCTTTGCAGTTTTGGAAGCTGCCAACATGCCTGGAAAACGGGTTGGGAAGATGGTGTCACTGGTTTATCAAGGATTAATATGTTTAGCGTTCTGAAATTACTGGAACAATCAGGTATTTAACTTTATCACTTTATTCCAGCTGCTTAATTAGCCTTAATTACTGAGGGGTTTGTGCTGCTTAATTAAGATTGCCCCGGCTTTCCCACACTGGCTCATGTCAATTGAGAGGTCAGGACGGAATAATAAGGTGGCAGAATTAAGTTAACCAAGACTTCTTTGGTCAATTTTTGGCATCTGGCAACTCAGGAAATAAACTGGTTGAGGCTTGTTTCAAAAATCCAATTCTTGCAAGGGTCTCTCAAGTTCAAAGACACAACTCACACTATAATAAACTCACTCTCGATGAAGTCACTTGGGGAGGGTCTCTGCTCCACCACAAATCTTTAAGGGCTCCATAAAGACCCACCTTTTTGAAGGAGATATAACATATGCCAGGAGTTTGATTTCCCTTCCTAGAGATTTCACACCCATGTTCCTGTCATTTTTCTGGGCGCCACCTTCTGGGCCATTTTTGAACTTCCCTGTGGAGTCACCTTGTGGTCTTTCATCCTGGCACTAAGGTGATTTGGCCTTTCTTAGGCTTTTCAACGTGAGCTAAGTTTGGTTAATAACTGGAGCTATGGAGGTGCAGTAGTGCTAGGAAATGAGGTGGAAGCATTAAAAAAGATACATTCTGTTTATTTCTTCCTCTCTCTCTCTCTCTCTCTCCATTATGCCTTCCTTCCTTCCTTCCTTCCTTCCTTCCTTCCTTCCTTCCTTCCTTCCTTCCTTCCTTCCTTCCTTCTCTTTCTGGCCCTTTAGCAAAAGTCTTCTGGGAAAACATTATTTAACCTGAGCTGCAACCACTTGAACCTGGCAGAAAAAGAATATTTTGGGCTGGAATTCTGGAGCCCGGCAGGGCATGCTGTAAGTTCGCCCTAACCTCGGGGTGGGGTGGGTGGGGGGTGTTTGTGTAAGGATGCCACATGGAGCTCGGATGTGGGGAGTGAGAGGCTGGGTGGGGAGCTTCCAAAATTGCATTAAGCTCGCTTTAGACACACCCGTTTCCATGGGTCTCGCCCTCTGCAAGGGGTCAGAAGCTGAACTCTTGCGATGTTGTTGAAGTGGGCAGAAGCTAAATGGGACTGGGGGGGGGGGTCTCCTGGCTTGCAGTGGGCTTTCCCTTCCCCAAAGGACCCAAGCCAGTTGGTGGGGGAAGGGGGCGGTTGGCTCAGTCAAGATTCTGGAAGAGAAATTCTGAGAAACTCCTGGCTCTGTGCCTTGTGCGAAAGGGGCTTCTTCCACTAGGTGGGCGAAAGGCCCTGAATTGACCCCTTTATCTCCCACAGACCCTCACCAGCCCTCCGGCCGGCCTTTTGCTACTGCCCCCCCCATACAGTTAGCTGTCCTTTCTCTCTTTGCAGGCCTGGCTGGAACTTCTCAAGCCCATCACAAAGCAGATTAAAAGTAAGTCCCTTGGAGAAGGCGGAGGTGGGGGCGGTCCCAGCCCCCTTCATGCCCCTCGGTGGAAAGCGGGGGGGGGGGGTCAGAAGCTGCTTTCCAGCCTGGGAACCATCTAGTCTTCCTTACTGCTGGTTGAGGGGGGTGATGCCCGCGCAGCCCTTGTAGGGCAAGATGAGGGCTCCTGATGGCACTCAACAGCCGCCAATGGGCAAGTGAAAACCACCTCAATGAAGGAGAACATTTGTAGCTCAGGGTCGAAGTCAGGGGTCCTTGGAGCTCTCTGAGCTTGGTTGTTTTCTTGCAGATGTTTCATGACCCAACTAAGTAACATCATCAGTGCCTTAATGATGTCACCTAGTTTGGCAGTGAAATCTCTGCAAGAAAACAACCAAGTTCAGAACACCAAAGAGCCCACAGTCCTCCTCCTCCTCCTTCTCCCCCAACCCCCTTCCCATCTAGCACTGATGGCATTACCTAGTTTGGTAATGAAATGTATGCAAGAAAACAGCCAAGCACCAGGAACCCCTAATGAAAACAATATGTAGTTAGAAGGTCAATTAACTGCATTAAAGAATTGCTTCCATTGCCAGTTTGGGGACTTCTTAAAGGGCATTGACCTGGAGGTGGAGACCAGGGGGAAGGGTCTTATTTTTGGCTTTTTTAAGAGCTCAGGATAAAATCCTCATCTGAGTATTGCCTTACATGGATTTTAGGACTGGAAAACTTTGCAGGCAGATGATAAGCAAAGTTCTTTCCAAAGACCTGCTTGCTACTCTCAAAGCGTTCAAGAAAAGTCAGGAGGGAAAAAATAGAAAAATGCAATGTACTGGGTGAAAAAACGTCCTCAGAAACCTGCATGTTTTCAGAAACGCTAGTGAAGCATTTCTCAGTCTCAGCTACTTGAAGATTGGTGGACTTCAACTCCCAGAATTCCTAAGCCAGCATGGTTAGCTAGGGAATTCTGGGAGTTGAAGTCCACTTAGGTTGACTGGGGAATTCTGGGGGTTGAAGTCCACGAGTCTTAAAGTTGCCAAGTTTGGGGATCCCTGCAGAAGAGGAAGCAGGGAAGGACGGATCCTCCTCAGGGGCCGGTGGGAATGGCTGGGCGAAAGGGCCGTTTTTCAAATGAAAAGGTGTGTGTAAATATTCCCGACAGACTTTTGAAACCAAACTTATGAAGATGTTGTGTTTTAAGATCCTAAGGACATTCTTTTCAAATTTATGGTGAAATTTTTCCCAGTGGATCCGGGCCATCTTAAAGAAGAGTTGACGAGGTAGGCTACATGTTGCTTTTCCCTTCATTTCTTTTGATTGTTTTTATGCATATGTTTTTTTTGCTCGTCTCTTAAGGCTTCCCTTTTAAAATAAATAAATGCATAATTGCAACCTGAAGAACGGTTTATTTTCTTTTGTATGTCTGTTTAAAAAGAAGGCTTGATGAAATGCAGCTCTCTGGTTAAATTGTTTGTATACGGTTCAGCATGGATGCAAAGAAGTTTATTGTTGTTATTGCTGTGACGACAACAACAGGAGGCAGGAAGTATTTAAAGGCATTAAGTATATTTAATAGCGCATTGTTAAATATGTAAACTAGGCAAATAATGCAATAAAAACAAGGGATAGTCATTGGCATGGAGTCCGTATCCTTAGCAAACAATGCTGGATTCAGACTGCATTCAGCGCTTTTAAGAAGCTGTTTCTCTCCCGTTCATACCAGTCCTTTTCAATTCAAGTTTCTAGTCCTTAAGGTTGACAATGAACAGAGAGAAGCAGAGAGAAGCATATCTGTAAGTCCTGGACTATTTTGTTAAGTGACAATTCAAAGTCACAACAGCACTGGAAAAATGACTTACCACCGGTGATTCACACTAACATCCCCATGTTCAGGTGATCAAAATCCAGGAGCTAGGCAACCAGCAATTGCATTTGGCCCTTTGGGATCTTCCCAGCCGGCATCCGACAAGCAGTCTCAATGTGGGAAGCGGGATTCACTTAACAACTGCACAATTCACTTAACAACCGCACCGATTCCTTTAACAAGGGTGGCAAAATTGTTGTAAACACAACCCAGTTAGTAACGGCTTGCTCAGCACCGGAAATTCTGGTTTCCAAAAGTGGTCGTAAAACGAGACCCACCCGTGTCGTCTCTCCAGAGCAGTGAGACCCTTGAAAAATGTCTTTTCAGGTACCTGTTCACCCTTCAGCTCAAGAAGGACCTGGCCTGTGGGAAGCTCCCTTGCAGTGACAACAGCTCGGCTCTGATGGTGTCGCATCTCCTGCAATGTGCGTCCCTGAGCCTTGCGGGGTCCTTCGGCGGGAGAGGAAGAGGAGGGCAAGGACGCGGCTGGGTCTTGGGGAGGGAAAGGTCCCCAAGGGGTAACACCCGGGGTGGGAAAAGGCATTTCTTCTCCCCCCCCCCCCCCCCCCGTGCCATGGGCTGGTCCTGATTTTGCTCCTGGCTTTTGTGGAGGGACCAGGGTGTGTGACCTCCAAATAAAGCCAATTCCATTGACCGGAAGTCTTCTTCATTGTGTGTCCATTGTTCCTGCAGCTGCACTGGGCGATTTCCATGAAGAAATGGACCGAAAGCACTTGGAAACACACAAATACTTGCTGAATCAAGAGGATCTGAGGAACAGTATCATGCGCTACCATAAGAAGCACATGTAAGTCGCCGGTCTACTCCACTCGCTCTGTTTATGTTTTTTAGGGCTCCTTGGTGCTCTCTGAGCTTGGCTGCTTTCTTGCAGACATTTCATTGCCCAACTAGGGAACAGCATCAGTGCTAGAAGGGAGTGGGGTTTGCAATAAAGAGGAGGAGGAGGAGGAGGAGGAGGAGGAGGAGGAGGAGGAGGAGGAGGAGGAGGAGGAGGAGGAGGAGGAGGAGGAGGAGGAGGAGGAGGAGGAGGAGGAGGACGACGACGACGACGACGACGACGACTGTGGGGTCCCTGGTGCTCTCTGAGCTTGGCTGCTTTCTTGCAGACATTTCATTGCCCAACTAGGTAACAGCATCAGTGCTAGAAGGGAGTGGGGTTTGCGAGGAGGAGGAGGAGGAAGAGGAGGACTGTGGGGTCCTTGGTGCTCTCTGAACTTCTTGTGTTTTCTTGCAGATGTTTCATTACCCAATTAGGTCACATCATCAGTGCTAGACTTTTTACTTTTGCTCAGGATTCCTTGGAGTGAGAGCTTGAACAAAATGAAAACTTCTGAGAAAGTTTCATTCCACGGGACTTTCTGAACTGGAAATCAGAAACTTGAGAATTGAGAGAGATTTCCAGACTCCTAACTGGGAGCAACAGAACTGGGAGGGGAACATCCTGGTTGAGCCCAAAAATAGGGGGTACACAGCCGGCCCCTTCTCTCTGGCTCGGTTGCTGACCCCATCCCCTTTTTTTCAGGGGCAAAACTCCGGCTGAATCCGATGTGCAGCTCCTGGACATAGCGAGGAAGCTGGAGATGTATGGCATTCGTCCCCACCCTGCGAGTGACGGGGAAGGGACCCAGATCAACTTGGCAGTCACCCACATGGGAGTCCTGGTGCTGCGGGTAACAGTCGTTTTTTATTAGGACACCTTTCCAAGCAAGAGACCCAACAGGTGAAGCTGCCAATGTGGCCTCACAAGCATGAATTCTTTTGGACTGGCGGCATTCTGCCCCCTGGTGCCCTCAGCGTTAAAGCAGCATCGTGTGGAGCCCTTTTGGCAGCTGTCAATCATTCTAGAGGGACCTCTTTGATAACTGAATGGAGCCATTGGAAACCAGCTCCGATCAGCAAAAGTCCTTTCTAATGTTAATTAAAAGCTTCCTGCTTTAAGTATAGTCTGGGGAATTGCCTCCCCTGGGGAAGCCAGGGTGGGTAACTGAGAAAAATCTCAGCGGGGTCTCCGTGCCATTTGTGGCTTCGCCCAGCACCCTCTGATGTGGGCGCCTCGACGCCTGTCTTTCCTTGCTAAACCCAACTGCTGCCATGTCAGATCACGATGTTGCACAGTAGGCAGACAACTCTTGACCGTATAATTTTCTGCCGAGAATAGCAGTGTCATTTTTGTGGCAATTACATAGTTCTGCAGCTCCTTGGCTTTCTGCGCAGGGGAGGCGCAGACTTTGCGCTGGCAAATGTGGGCGATGGCTTTGCGACAGCCTTCGCCCACAGCTGGGGAAGGAGCAAGGGAAATGGGGGTGGCCTGCTTTGTTTTCTGGGTGCAAAAATGAGGGTTTTCTCCAGCAAAACTGTAGGGGTGGGGGAGAGAGAGAGAGAATGAGACAATAACTAAGCAATGGTTGGTTAAAAAGGACTTCTGGTTTTCATGTTCCATTGGTGCAAACAAGGCAGCTAGGAAGAGGACTTAAGCAGCCGTCAGAAGATCTCTAAAATAAATAATTTTTTTATTTAAAAATGTAATAATCTCCACTTTGTGCTGGATGTTGAGAGGCCTCAGGCCAAGCCAGTGAAAAGGGTTCTCCGTGAGCCACCTTCCACAACTGGATACTGTCAGGTGTGGTGTTCCTGGTGGTGTCTTCATCTACTTCAGGGGTCTCCACCCTTGGCCACTTTAACACCTGTGGACCTCAACTCCCAGCTGTGCTGGCTGGGGAATTCTGGGAGTTGGAAGTCCCCAAGGCTTAAAGTGATCAAGATTGAACACCCCTGATCTATTTGCTTGTTGGCTCTTAATTTTTCAGGGCAACACCAAGATTAATACCTTCAACTGGTCCAAAATCCGGAAACTGAGTTTCAAACGGAAGCATTTCTTGATCAAGCTTCACGCCAACATTTCGGTACTGGGAGGCGGGGGGGATTGGGATGTCTGTGTTTGTGTCTGTGTGGGTTGGGTTGGGTGATATTTCTGGTCTAAGGCGCACTCTGCAGAAATGATCAATTGAGGCAGCAGGCAGGCTGGCCGGACGGCCAACCATTGCTGCAACCAAGTTCCAAATTGTTTGGGGTGGATTGCAGGAGGAAAAGGGATGGATTTCTGGGGCCCTCCATCAACATTCAGAGAAGAGCAACGAAGAAAGAGGGTTAGGGGGCTGGAGGCTAAAACATTTGAAGAAGGGTTGCTGGAATTGGGTATGTCTAGTTTGATGAAGAGGACCACCAGGGGTGACAGGATATCTGAGGGGCTGCCACATTGAAGAGGGGGAGGGGGTCAAGCTATTCTCCAAAGCACCTGAGGGCAGGACAAGATGGAAACTAATCAAGGAGAGAAGCAACCTAGAACTAAAGAGAAATTTCCTGACAGTGAGGACAATTAATCAGTGGAACGAGTTACCTTCAAAAGTTGTGCGTACTCCAAAGTTCTTTTTTCAAGAGGCAACTGGACTTTCTGGTTTTTCTTTGAAGACGTTTTCCTTCTCATCCAAGAAGCTTCTTCAGCTCTGACTGGATGGTGGGGGATGGAAGAGCTGAAGAAGCTTCTTGGATGAGAAGTGAAGCGTCTTCAAAGAAAAACAAAGAAAGTCCAGTTGCCTCTTGAAAAAAGCACCTTTGGGACAACCACGACCTGGATGACTGAGAATCTCCATAGACATCCAATACTGGAGGTTTTTAAGAAGAGATTGGACAACCATTTGTCTGAAATGGTCTAGGGTTTCCTGCCTGAGCAGGGGGTTGGTCTAGAAGACCTCCAAGGTCCCTTCCAACTTTAATTTTGCCATTCCCTAGCCTCGGTTTTCAGAAATATTGGCTGCCGGCTGATCTTGAAAAGTTAAGCAGAGCATGGATGAGAGAGGACGATGAAATTCCCGGCTGTAATGCAAATGAAGAATCCCAGGAATGGAAGTCTACCTGTCTGAAAGCTGCCAAGGTGGAGAAACACTGGACTAAACCCTTGTGTTTTCCTTCTCCATCCCCAACAGGCTCTCTGCAAAGACACCCTGGAGTTCGCCATGGCGAGTCGAGACACCTGCAAGGCATTTTGGAAGACGTGCGTCGAATACCATGCCTTCTTCCGCCTCTCCACGGAGCCAAAGTCAAAACCCAAAGCCTTTCTCTGCAGCAAAGGATCCAGTTTCCGTTACAGGTAATTTAGGGGACCAAGGAAGCCAGCCACATTCTCTAGTCTGGGTGCCTGTGGCTGGATCTGTCCGCCACAAGTTCTTCCCAGGGGTGGGCTTCAAAAATTTTAGCAAGGGATTCTCTGCCCGGTTGCTGGGTGGGCGTGGCCATGGTGGGCTTTTCTCGAGCCTCCGGGAGGACGAAAATGGCCTCCCCAGGCTCTGGAGGCCCTTCCCAAACTTCCGGTAGGCCCTTTTTTCGCCCTCCCCAAGCCTCCACGCACATATTGCACTTACCTGCATCCAAAACGGGCCGCGTGGGGGACTCCTGGGAGGGGTGGGCGGGGCCAGCCAGGAGTGGGATTTGGGGGTTCTCCGAACTGCACAGAATCTTAGCTAGAGGTTCTCCCGAACCCCTGCGAACCCCCAGCAGCCCACCCCTGGTTCTTCCTCTTTGCTTCTCTCAATTTCCTGCCTTTTCTGGGTGTGAAATATGAAACTGTAAGCTCCTGGGGGGCTGGGGATTGTTCCTCCCCAAGGGACAGCCTCCATCGTTTTGGCGGGTGCAATTTGGGGTGCCTTTGGTGGGTGCTGCAGAGGCAACTCCTCTTTAACTCCTCCTCTCTTTGCAACAACAGTGGGAGAACTCAGAGGCAGCTGCTGGAACACAGGACCAAAGGGAAACAGAAGAGTCTGCCGTTCGAGAGGTAATTTACCTGTTGAAAGAACATTTTTCACGAATGAAGGCAAACCTACGTGTCTCAGGATAATCTTGCAGGATCCAATCGGGGGTCGGTCCAACCAGGACCAGAGGTTTGGTCTTCCGACTTTCCGACTCGTGCTTGGAGCCCATCCTCTCTCACCAGAATCTGTGCTTTGGGCTATTCTCTGTATGTTGTATTTGTGCGGTTGGGTGTGGCTTTTTATTTGTTGATTGCGGTGTTGGTGGCTGGCAATTAAGTCACTAATATTTTTCCTCCAGTCACCTTGCAACCTTCTTTGTAGATTTCTGCTCACCTCCTCCTCCTTCTCTATAAAAGCTTGCAAGGGCTTTCAGGTACCCTGAGATTTCTCAAGTGAAAGGGCGAGACACCCACAAATTACCCGGTTGAAGGAACAGCTGGGCTTTCTTGAGAATGAACCCCATGAAGAGCCCAGCAGAAATGTACCGCATTTTTCAGAGTATAAGACGCACTTTTCCCCCCTAAAAGAGGGTGAAATTTTGGGTGCGTCTTATACACCGAATTTAGCCCCGCCCGCCCGCCCCCACCCTTTGGCCTCTGCCTCCCAGCAATTTACCTCCTTGCAGCAAACAGCCAACAGCCTGTTTGTTTCAGCTTCAGCACAGCCTGATTAGAACAAGCAGCTGATTGTCGGTTGGCTCGGCCTCCCGACCATCAGGCTGCAGGGAGGCAGATTTTTTTTCCTTTGTGCTAATCAGGCTGTGCTGAAACTGAAAGTGAAAGAGGCTGTTTGCTGCAAGGAGGCAAATTGTTGAGAGGTAGAGGCAGATTTTTTTTCTTGTTTTCCTCCCCCCAAAAGGTAGATGCGTCTTATAGTTCGGAGTGTCTTATACTCCCAAAAATACGGTATCTCCTGTAAGTAATGAGGTCCCCAATCTTTGTGCCAAGTCGCATCTTGCTGGGCTAAAAATCCCGCTGTGAACCTCTCCTTGCAGGATGTCGCAGGAGAAGCTGCTGGCCAGAAGGTTGGAGAAGCTTCAGGAATGGAAAAGAGTTTAAAATACCCGTTACTAGACTTTGGGTTGGTTTTTCTTTTTCAGGAAATACTATTCCTCTCGCTACCATGACAGGCAATGCCAGTCCTCCCCAGATCTGCTAACGGATGTTTCCAAACAAGTATGTAATTTGAGTCAGGGGGATCTGTTGGGGAGGGGTAAAAGAAAGGCTCAAGGTAGCAACTGTCCCACCCATGAGCAAAACGGCACCTTGGTGCACCTTAAAAATAGAGTTTCCGCCCGTTTTGCTGTCTTTGGTGTGGTTGAAGGGAGGGAGTAAATGTGATTTGCAGATTCATCCTTAAAGTCCAGCCCAAACAAGCCTAACATGGATTGTTGGTCACCTCTGGGTGAAAAAGTGGCATCAGAAATGGCATCTCGAGGCCTCAGGAAGGCAGCCTAAACCTTTAATCTTCGCTTAAGCATTGATGCCTCGCTTTCCCCACAGATGGAAGACCTGCGGCTTGTCTACGGCACCATGGGGGGCTACTACGGCGCCAACGGCATCCACACTTCTGAACCCACGCTAGACAATCGACGGAGGAACTCGGCCGTGGAAGTAATCTTTGCTGATGAACTGGAGCGGTCGAAACCAGAAGCAGACCCAAGGCTGCTGCTGCTCCATTCCCAAAGCAGCTCTGCCTTCCCAGTGGTCTACACGGAGTTGGACCACGATTGGGAACCAGCCAGTCTCTACGGGCCAAGAAGCCCCCTGACCTCTTTCCATCCCAGCTCCAAGCTGGACGGCACCAGCAAGAGCCCTTCTCTGAGCAACGTGAGAGACAGGAACCCAAGGCAGCAACTGATGTACACCGATGTCCCCTATGTGGCAGCGCCCAACCAGCCCTTGGAGGTGGCTTCTCCTCCGGTTTTCTTCTACGTGGACCGGCCACCTCAGTACCCCAAAAGCCCTACCATTGACCGTGCTGAGGAAAGAGTTGTGGAGGTCAACCCCTGCGAGGCACCCATGAAGCCACAAAGGAATCCAGCTGCAGCCCACCCCAAGTCGATAGAGCCCCCGGCCCTGCCCCAGGCAACCTACATCACCCACCTTAGTATGGAGGAAGAGGAGGACGACAACGTCTTTGACTACGGTGTTCAGGAGGCCCCAAAAAGATCTTGGAGCCAGTCGGACGTCAAAGCCACCAGATTCCCTTGCGGCTCAGAGTTCCGCCCTCTCGGACCCCGCCCCGTCTTGACCAGCAGAAAGGTTGACCTCTTGCAATGCCTGCTCACCCAGCCGCCCTTCCCAGAACCTCCCCAAGTCCAGCGAACCACAGAGTACTATGCGGGCAGTGGGACCGAATCCAGTGACTCCGATTCAGACCTCCTCCCAGACTACTATGCCCTCTATGGGCGGGTTCTCAAAAGACCCCGGGTGCGAATTCATCTCTCCTCAGGGAGCCTCCAATTGGAAGGAGAGGAGTCCCTGATTCCTGCTGCCACCATCGATGATCCTGAGAGCTCCTCCAATTATTTTATGTAGACAGCACAGCAACGGCAGAGGTCAAAAGTATGTGGCATATTGCCAATTTGTCAGGTTATTTGTGAATTTAAAAAAACCTGCTGAATTCATTGACATTGTTAAAGGAAAAGCAGAATTGGCTTTACATATCAGGAGTTTCTTTTCCTTAAAGCAGAGGTCTTCAACCTTGGCAACTTTAAGACTTGTGGACTTCAACTCCCAGGATTCTCCAGCCAGCATAGCTGGGAGTTGAAGTCCACAAGTCTTAAAGTTGCTAAGTTTGAGGACCCCTGCCTTAAAGGGACAATTTCATTCATTTAGTACATATTTGGGAGAGGGGATCACAAATATAATACTGGACAAATTAAATTTTGCATCAAGTTTAGGGGATTTCCCAAATCAATCATTGATTAAGTCCAGAAAAGAGCTTGTTGGTAAAAGGGGGGGTGGGAAAAGAATTAAGTTTGCTAGCACCGGTACAAGTCAACAATTGGAATTTGAACTAGCATTGCTACCGTTTCCTTTTTTTTTAAATAAAGCTTCCAATCGTGAGCTGCAGGGTTGCTAGAAATGCCAAAATGCATTCCAGTTGTAAATGCAGAGGTGGCGTAAAGACTGCCTGGCGTCCACCTGAAGGGTGGAGTCTTACGATTCGTAGGATGCTGCCAATCACGGAGCCAGCTCACCTGTACTGTATGCGGTTCTCAGGTTTACGTGGGGCATGGATGTTTTTCCAGTCCTCGCTTTGTTACTCACTTTTCCAGCGTAGATTTTAAAGATTGGGGGGGTTCTTTCAAGGGCTTGCGATCCTGAACTGATGGCGTTCAGTTCCCACTCGTGGCGTTGTCTAAGCCCAGAGGAAAAACCACACAAGCTTTTCTTTAGAGCAGGGGTGTCCAACCTCGGCCACTTTAAGGCCGGTGGGCTTCAACTCCCAGAATTCCCCAGCCAGCGATGCTGGGAGTTGAAGTCCACAGGTCTTAAAAGTGGCCATGGTTAGACACCCTTCCTTTACAGCATCTTCCTACGTTCTGTTCTGTAATTGCAATTTCTCAGCTGGTTGGATTTCAGCAAAAGGGGTCCTATTCTGACCCCCGATCCCCAAAAGCTGGCTCAGTACCCTGGGACAAGGAACTCAGGACCAGCAGAGACCGTCTTATCTGCTGCACATTTTTTTAAAATTCAGTTTACATGCAAGCCTAGGATGGGGGCCGAAGGATTGCAAAAACTTGACTTGCCTCCTTAATTGATTCTTGGCTCAGGTGTTTTTGGTGGGACACAATCACACAACGACCACAGAAGATTATAGAACTTAAATATTTATTTATTTGTGTGTGTTTTTTTTAAACCCTTTGACTTTCTGCGTCCCCCTTCCTCAAAAGTGTGAAAGAAGCTTCATCTATAAACAGATTTACAGAACTAACAGAGGCTGGGAAGAAGGAGCGCAATGGTTCTGCTCGGATGATACGGTTATTTTGCAAAGCTTCGCATCAAACTGTATTTACAACTTGTACACCTTCTGCGTTTATAAAAATATTTTATTTAATCCATAACATTATTGTTTTCAAAAACTATGTCCAGACTGTTTCCCGCCCCCACCCCGAGATATAAATTTTTAATGGTGTTTCAGGTATATAGCAATGAAACATTTTTTTAAACAAACATTTCTTTAAAATTAAAACGAAGGAGTTAAAAGTACTTTGTGGGTTTTTTTTTTACAGTGTAGGCACCATTGAAAACAATTTCCCTTGGCATTTCTATGCACCCTCTCTTGCCAGTGTCTTTATATCTTTTTGTTTTTGTTTTTCCTTACAAAGAAAAGGTTGTAATGGCAACTTTTAATCACAACAACAACAACAACAAAAATCACTGGTTGTTTGCATTCTTATTTAACTCCGTTCCATATTTGGCTGATACACTTCAAATCCGTTAAAATGAATGTTGTGCAAAAACCAAAAACAAAACAAAAAAATGTGCAGATCTGAACTATAAAATTAAACGTATCCAGACTTTTTATCAAAAATAAATTTACACCCACACTTCCACAACCAAAGACTGAAATACAAAACACTTCGATAGCATAATATACAAACTGGGTTGAAAAGGAAAAAGAGAGAGAACCTCATCTCAACAGTACCATAAATATATAATCGAAAGCAAGTTTATAATTTCTTCTACCTTTTCTGAAAAAGAAAAATCACCTCTGTACTGCACAGTACTTATCTTTTTCCGTGAAAGAATATCTATAACTCAAATTATTTGCATATTAACTGGTAAATAGATATTTAAAAATACACTTTGGGAGGGGGAGGGGGAAATTAAAGGGTTGTCGATGCATGTAAAGGACTTCAAATGTCTATCAATATCTTACAAGAGAAAACACACACACACACCACAAAACGCTGGTGACACAATTTCAGGTACTGCTCGGACGCCGCCAAGACAGAAACAGTTTCTCCTTTCTCTCCAATTTTACTCCAGGAGAAACAACTCGGGTCGAGTTGGGTCCATTATTGCCAATCCCCACACCCCAAAAACCTTTCAACCATATTGCTTTAAAATTTCTTACCATGATGAACATTTATTTCACCCCGGGGGTGTGTGTGACTGTAGGGAACCGAAACGGCGGCTGTGTCCATGCGACTGCAGCCCACCCCTTTTGTGTGCAATGCATGTTTTTTTTTAAACAAACAAAAAAAGAGGAGTGGGCTTCAGAGACGTGGCCCCCGGCTGCCATCTTGGTTTCCTTTTACACCTGACCCCTTGCCCCGTTGACACTGCTGCTGGGATATGTTGCTCTACAAAAGGGTACATACAAACTGTACACAGGATAACTGGCCAAGCCGTTGACGTATTGCTTTCAGGCGGAGGTGACACCCCCCCCCCCAAATAAAACACTGTGCCAAATTCCAAGCGAGCGGAGGCTGTGGCCAGTTCCTCACACTCGGCACGGGCCCAAAGAAAGACGGCCGGGCCCAATGGAGAAGATCTTCCGCGCAGCCTTCGCTCCTAAAAGGTATGTGCCGAGTCTGGCTTTTGGGGGACTTTAGGACGAAACTGCAACTCAGGCAGAGGAGAAGAGAAACCCAAATGCTCCCGAAACGTGTTTTCTACGAAGTGAAAAAGTGAAAAAAGGCTCCAGATTTGTGGAGGCGGCCGATCCACCCGGGGCGGTTGGCAATCGAGAGCCCCCGGCTGCATCTAGAAGCAAACGGCACAGACGGTTTTTGTCTCGTTTGAGCTTAAGATTAAAGAAGTTGGGAACTAAAATATTAAAAGTCGCTCTTTACAAAAAAAAAAAAAATGAAAGAAAGGAAGAAAAAGAAAAAAAAGAAAGAAAAAGCACGTATGCCATTTACAAAAGAGTTAAATCCTTAAATCCGAATCCGCGATCACCAAAAAATCTATTGCGATGATCCCGAAAGGCACGAGGAACTCAGGAAAAGAAGCCGAGCCAGAGGAGGGTTTGGTGGGCTGCAAGGAGACGCATCCTGGGGTGGGGGGTGGGGTGGGGTGTGTCCTTCCTCAGGAGTCATTGGCAGAGAACCTGGGGAGAGAGAAAGGCCAGGAGGGGAGAGTCCGTCAGGGGGTCTTCCGCAAATACAGGTAGCCCTGGACTTACAGCAGTCTGTTCAGTGACGGTTTGAAGTTACGGCGGCACTGAGAAGAAATGACTTCTGACAGTTTTTCCCACCCGTGGTCACAATTCAGACTCTCGGCAACCGGCTCATATTTATGACGGTTGCAGTGTCCTGGGGTCACGTGATCCCCTTTTGCGACCTTCTGGCAAGCAAAGACAATGGGGAAATCCAGATTCACTTAACAACCGGGTTACTAATTTGACAGCTGCAGTGATTCGCTTAACAACTGCGGCAAGGAAAGGCTGTAAAATGGGAACAAAAGACCTCTTCTTGCTTAGGAATTAGGGAATCTGGGGCTCAGTTCTGGTCGTAAGTCAAGGACTCCCAACCCAAACCATCTTACTTCTGAAATTTCTCCATCAGCTTCTTCACCATCTTGTCGGTGATGCCGGGGCTGGCGGCTTCTGCCAGGCTGATGCTCTTCTCCAGCTCTTCGATGGCCTGCCTCTTGCTGGCGCTGTTGGAGTCCTGCTGCTTCAGCTGAGCAAGGGGCAAAGAGCAGGGTGAGGGGCTTCAGCGGCAGCCGTGCAGGGGTCAAGCCAAGGGGTCAAGAAACTCACCTCTGCAAACACGGGATTGATGATCAGGGTTAAACAGCCCAGGGTTTTCAGGAGATCTTGGTCCTAGGGAGTTAGGAGGGAGGTTTTCAGACACAGAATTTCAAGCGGCCGGAAATCTCGAGAAATCTTAAGTCCGAAGCGTCGCAGGCAAGATCTCTCCAGCTGGTAACTCCAGGTGGGAAAGCAGGCGAATCAGGCCTGTTCCATTTGGAGACGTCTTGCCCACGAACGACTGGCAAAGTGCCCTCTTAATCTGGGTAGCTCTTAATGGGAACGATGGCACGGCTTTAAGGTTTTTTTTAAAAAAGATATTCTTTGACCCGGAGTACGAATAATCTGGAGATGTATAACTGACAGTATGCAATAAACAAACCTCAGAGCCTCGTTCTCTCATCTAATAGAAATCAAATGAATCCCTTTTATCCCTTTTGAAGAAGTAATAAACATGCTGGCTAAACCTACTGTTCCGTTCTGCACTTTCTTGGCATCCGGCTTTTTCCGCACGGTAGTGAAACTCCACTCGGGGTGGGAATTGTTCTCCTTGTTGCTAGACTCGCTAAGAGGCAAGAGGGGGAAAAAGGCAAAATCAATCCATCAATTAGAGAACCAGGCTCGGTGGGCTTGTTAAAAACTTTCACAAGGGGGTTCAGGCCCTCCTGATCTGGACCGCCTGGGTGCATGGAGAGCCAGCTGGTCCTGCGGCCCTCACGGCCCCCTCCCCGCCGCCATCCAGACTCACGAATCCGAGCCGTCGGAGTCCGTTTCATCGCTGCTGTGTCCTTCTGCTTTCCATCTCTTGAACCTGTCGATCAGCTCCGTCAGGTAGGAGGTCTTCTTGGCGTTTTTCAGGATGAATTTGTGCTTCAGCAGCTCCTTGGCCGTGGGACGCTGCAAAAGATACGAAGCGTCGGTTTGTTTTCCAGCAGAGCCTCAAAGCACGGGAGACGGATGAGGGCAGGAGATGGAGAGGATGGGCTCCTTCCACCAAGACCTGCTTATCAAATTCTCACACCCAACCACCCTGGGAGGAAAGCCCAGGGGTGGGAAGAGGCCTTCCTCTGGAGAAGACCTCCTCCAGAACCCATTCAGGACCTACTACCATATCTTGGAGAGCCTTCTAGTTGGGTCTACGACAACTTGCCATGGCCAACTCAACGTGGCCAACTTGCTGTGGGACAACTCACCGCGGAACAAGAGTTACACTAATATCAAAGGAAGAGTGGAATAGAATCGTTAAAGAAAGGATGGCAAAGGAGGAGGGACAAAATGAAATGTGGATGACAAAAGTCAAAGTCATGTTTTAATTATTTTAAATAATTAAATTGAATTGTCCCACAGCCAGCTGGCCCTTGGGGAGTTGGCTGTGGCTTCTAGTTGACTCCTGATCCACCTGGCTTTTCTTGCTGTTGTTTATTATTAATTTACCTTTCATTCTGTGAAATTCATTCAGCATCCCAAATAACATTAAAAAATTAAACGTGGATGCTAACCACCATTCTGGAAGTTCAGATCCCAACAGTGGATCCGTAGAATGCCTTGAGATCTAAACAAATCTACTTCTCGTGCGCTCCAGAACAATGACCCAAACGTTCATTGGCCTGAACAGTAAATTCTCCAACAGCAACGATTAGACTAAACGTTTTAATGTTCTTTCACCGGCATTCATGGGCCAACAGATGTTTTCTAGTGATCTTTAACAGCTGTCCACCTCCATGAACTTCTGAGTGAGCTTTGCCAATCCAACCACACTCACTACAAAACTTTTATTACACCTCTCATCTAGAATCTGACTCAAAATGAAGCTTCAGCCATTCATCTGATTCATTCTTCGGCATGCTCCAAACATCCTGTGTGGTTTGAAACATCCTAGGCCAAGCCACAAAAACAACAAAATGCCTGAAAGTGTTTTGGGTGCAGAGAAGATGACGGCAGCCTTCAAAATCCTGATGACGCATCGTGATACATTTAGCTTTTTTCTTTTTTAGAAGCTCCCCACAAGATGGACCTCCCTCCAGATGCAGGGGCTGGGAATAGCCAAAAACACACTCACAAACGTCGGGTCCTTGTTCAGACAGGCGTCGATAAATTCTTTGAAGGGTTTGCTGAATTCCCCGGCGAGGGTGGGGGGGTTGTTTTTAGGGATGAGGAAGAGGACTCGCATCGGATGCATGTCTGAATTCGGAGGCTCCCCTTTGGCTAGTTCGATGGCGGTGATTCCAAGAGACCAAATATCAGCCTGCAGAGAAGAGAACCTGGCCGGTTATTCTGAACCAGGTCAAGAATCCCCCAGCACAAACTGTGGGTTTTAACCTGAATTGCGTGATGTGGGTCGATGCTCTTCCGGGTTTTGGGAGCATCTTTAAACTATGTGCAACTATGTTTTATACCCTGGGCAGTCAGGCTCATGATAAACTGTGGAAACTCAGTCCTCATGCGCACTCACACAGCGCATGAGGAAGCAAACTGGCAGTGAGGTAAGCCAGGACCCACCCCTGCCCTGCAAGGCCTACTAAGGATCTTACTTTTGAGTCATAGGCCGACTGCTGAATGACTTCGGGGGCCATCCAGAAAGGCGTCCCTACAAAAGTGTTCCTCTTAATTTGAGTATCGGTCAGTTGTCCAGCAACCCCAAAATCTGCAAGCTTCACATCTCCTTGTTCAGACAGCAACACATTGGCGGCTGGTCGGGAGGAAAAGAAAAGAAAGATTTCATTTAACAAGAGAAGAAACCTGCGGTCCAAAGGCGGCCTTTTTTTTCTCTCTCCCTCTCTCTTTTTACACACCTTTGATGTCTCTGTGGATTTTCTTCTCTGAATGCAGGTAGTCCAACCCTTTCAGGATCTCCTTCAGCATCGTAGCAATCTGGAATTCGTCAAAGGGCCCAGCACGGAGCTTCAGAGGAAATAACCAGAGTTTATAAGCTTTAACGAAACCCCAAGCGCCGGCCTTAAAAGGCACTCGTGTTGATTCTGAAACACCTGTTTTCTTTTCTTTATAAAGGCCTTAGCGCAATAGAGAGATTCAAGCTTTATTTCCATCCATCTCGCCAGAAATGGCTCTTCACCAAAAATTCTACCTTAACTAAACTAAAGATACCTGGAAAGAGAGCTAGGCCATTATCAAAAATAAATCCGGATGTTGTATGTGTCCCACTTATGACTGTATGACTGTAACTTGTTGTTTGTATCCTTATGATTTATATTCATATTGATTGTTTCCTGATTGCTTACTTGAACCCTATGACAACCATTCTTGACAAATGTATCTTTTCTTTTATGTACACTGAGAGCATACACACCAAAGACAAATTCCTTGTGTGTCCAATCACACTTGGCCAATAAAGAATTCTATTCTATTCTATTCTATTATTCTCCTCAACTCGTATCTTCTTCTTTATCTCTTACTTTGTTACTAAGAAGACCTCTGAACTTGTCGAGATCAGGGGAAGCACCTGTGTGTGGACAACTCAACATACTATTGGTGTGCAAGGCTTGGGAGCCAGCACAAAACAACCTTTGATCAGACTTCAAGGTGAGAATCTGTTGCCTACAAGCAGCACTTCTGTCCCCAGGTGAACTTCTCACGGCAATGAAGCCCATCAGAAGCTCCAGAAACAGAGCAAAATCCATCAAGAGACATTCTCCGAATTCAGGGAACTACTCTATGATGCCTGCCGGATCTTACCCGTGGAAGAAACGATTCCTGGGTGTTACAGATAGACTACCTTCTGCTCTCGTCATCAGGTCCTCTAGCCCAGGGCTCTCCAAACTTGACAACTTTAAGACTTGTGGACTTCTAGAATTCCTCAACCAGCCCTCGACTTCAGCTACTGTAAGACTTGTGGACTTCAACTCCCAGAATTCTACCTGCTGGCTGAGGAATCCTGGGAGTTGAAGTCCACAAGTCTTAAAAGTTGCCACGCTTGGAGAATCCTGAAAGCCCCAATGTTTCTCAACCTGAAGACTTCAACTCCCAGAATCCCCTAGCCGGCATGGAGAATTCTGGGAGGTGAAGTCCACATCTCTTAAAGTAGCTGAGAAACGCCTTTTCTAGTCCAAGTGAGACGGTCTCTGCTTTCCTGGGTGACAACTGAGAGCCATCCAAGGCTGAACGGAGTTTCACCAGCAAAGCTAAACTTAAGCAGATGCTGACATTCTAAGGCAGGGGTCCCCACACTTGGCAACTTTAAGACTTGTGGACTTTAACTCCCAGAATTCCCACAAGTCTTAAAGTTGCCAAGTTCGAAGACCTCTGTTCTAAGGAGACAAAAGCAGGTTTCAAACCCCACTGATGACATTTCTGGACGGCCTAGACGTATATACTGTGGCAGAATTATCTTAGAGGAAAAGGGTGGGTCTCCCGGAGAGGCCTGTGGGTCAAGCTGGCCTGGGGGGATAAGGGAAAACCAGACATCACCCTCCGGGCCCTCTGTTTTCTCAGCCCCCCCTAAGCTGCAGCCGCCATGAAGGCCGCGTCTGTCGTAAGCAATAGGCCCTTTCAGGCTTTAAATTTTACAGGAACTCAAAATGGAAACGCCAGCTCAGTTTCAGCCCTCAATATTAGCTGTGTTTGCTCCCACAGCAAACTCTCTGGATCTCCTTCCAACAGAAACATCTGTGGGTGTTGAAAGCTGGTTTTTTTTTTTTTAAAAAAATCCACCTTTCTATTCATTAACTGCAACGGGTAGTTTTTCCTAACTGCAAGGTTTCCTTTTGCTAAAAAACAGTCAGGCAACAGGCTCTTTATTCCAACAGAAGTTTATTTACGGCCTGAGCTGGAGGGACGGCAGTTCGGTTCCTTTGCCCCCGGACCCGAAGGGACACACTGAAGTCCCTGTGTCAACGGAGGCTCCTGCAGGAAAATCTGCGCTAATAGAAAACATCTTTCACTCGGGCGGAGGAATTCCAGTCCCTGCCCAAGGACTGAGTCACGAAGGCAGCTCCTTCGAGTTTCACACCCTCTGGAGCCTCGGTGGCAGAGGGGAAGGACACTTATATTGGTTTCTGCAAGAGGTGAGCGAACCTTTCTTGCCCCTGAGCCTTTGTGATGGACCGCAACCGGTACAAGATCCCTCCCTGGAGGAATTGCAATCTGTAGAAAGTGGCACAAGGCTGCAGACTGTCACGGGCTGTTACGATCCACCATTAATAGAACTTTAAAAAACACCAGGTGTTTCCAAAATGCAAACTTTGGGACTACGTGCAAATAATCAGGTGTATCTTTTAGTGCTGCATACATCTGGAAATGATCTCTCCCCTCAAACATTGATTTATATTTAGAGTCCCTGACTAGCAATTCCAGAATCATGAAATGACACCATCCATTTCAAAAGTTTACAATACAAATCAACGAAGTTCATAAAGTAACTGAAATACTTACCAAATCCAGGGCCGATCCCCCACCTAAATATTCCATTATTATCCACAACTTTGTGCCCTAAAAGGGAATGCAGGTAAAAAGTTAGCGTTTTTCCTCCTGATTTCTCTGGATCGGAGAAAGCGGGAAAAGGGGGAAGAAACCATGTGGAATTTTTTTGGGGGGTGGTGGTGGTGGAGGCTATAATTGTAATATATCTGGAAATAGCACTAAGCTGGGGAAGAACGGGACGAAAGATCCACCGTGACCACAAAAAAAACAAACTAAATTTGGGGTCTTCTCTGTGCTTGGTTGTCTGAGCTTGCAGACATTTCATTGCCCAACTAGGTAACCGCATCAGTGCCAGTGGGTGAGGAACCACACAAAAGACTGGCAGGGCTTTTTGTGTATATAAACAGAGCGCAAACCTTACATTTTTCCCACTGGGGATGTTACCTGCTTTGGTCACAACATGTCTGCAAGCAACAACCAACAGAGGAACAGAGTTGGATGGGACCTTGAAGGTCTTCTAGTCCAACCCCCTGCTCAAGAGGAGACCTATACTATTTCAGACAAGTGGCTGCCCTAATCTCTTCTTAAAAACCTCCAGGGATGACGCGCCCACAACTTCTGGAGGGAAGCCGTTTCACTGGTGAATTGTAAGCAGCTTGAGACCAGGTTTCTGTACCACAATTGCCTACCAGCTAAAATAGGATTGGGGCCACTTCACCAAGATTGAAGAGCTCTTTATTTGCATGTTAGTTTTGCTGCTCCACTTTTGTTCTCACCCACTCCTGTTAATACTTTAAATGCCAGTTACAAGTTCTCAGATGCCACTTTTAGAAAGTGGTGGGGAATTTGTAGTGGGACGTTTTACTGGTTGTATTGTGTGATTTTATAAATTACACCGGGTGTTTTCAGAAGAACCACACTGCGGCACGGTAATTTCTGAGCCCTCTGTCACTTGAAGGAAACCTTTGTGTACATTCCAGAGATTTGCTCTGTGACTGGTGGTTATTTGTAGTAAAAAGGGACTTTCGTCTTTCCAAACAATGCTGTGATCCCAAGAGTTTCACCACTTTTGAGTATTCACATCAGCAGCCAACCAGGATATTTTTAGCTGGGAACTTATCAGCCTCCCACTTTCCATTTAGAGACGAGTTTCAGAAAAGGGGATTCCAGTCTTAAGCTAAAAACCGGTCCAAACCTCTGGGTAAACAGTCCATGTATGGGGGCTGCTACCCTCGCCCTAGTCGAGAGGCTGCCAATCAAGGCCTTAGAACATGGGTGGGGAATTATGGCCCCTTTATGTCTTGTAGAATAGGACAACGGTCATGAAGGCGGTCTCTGCAAGCGTTGTGGTATGTTAAGAGCACGGCAAGACACGAAAGATGCCCTGGTCAACCACTGTGCCCAGCCCATCTCCAACTGTCTTGACTCTTGTCCTGCTACTGGAGCAAAATGGAATCTGGGAAGAGAGAGTTAGGCTGACTATGCGCACCTCTCCCTCACTTTAATCCAATTCATGCGCAAGTCTTGACATCCCCCCTGATTTGATAGATGTCAAGGTCCTCTTCGAACATGATGGACGAACATCATGGCTTGTGGACTTCAACTCCCAGAATTCTGGGAGTTGAAGTCCACAAGTCATAAAGGGGCCAGGGTTCTCCACCTCTGCTTTTGAAGGAGGAGAGGCCTCTGGGTGCAGGGGCTTGTATGGTCCCTACAGACGAGATGTCCCCCCCCCCTTACCCTCATTAACAGAAAGTCCCCACATCCTTCCTTTGTACCCTTTGCTCTCTGAAGCCAACAAGTAATGCCAGATGGAAGATTTGGGGCAGTTTTCAACCCAGAGCCTCCGTTACGGACGAGTTTTAACTCAGCAGCCTTTTCTCAAGACGGATCAAAAACTAGGCATGAGGCATATTGTGGCGGATAGAAGACCAGCTCCTGAACAGAGCTGGCTTTGTTAGACAAACACACACGGACGGCATTTACCCTCAAGTGGTTGGAAACGGGGAGAGCTCAGGTATCTGTGCTGCTACTTTTAGCACCTTCCATAACGCTCCTTTGTGCTAGCAGGGAAAACTGGAAACAAAACGCTGCTTCTTTTACACGGCTGTGGTTTCACAGATGCCTTTGGTGGGTACAGGGTGACTTAGAACGCCCGGCACCAAAAATGTCTCCCAGAGTTTGCCAGAGTAAACCGTCACTGGGTGTGGATCTTTTGCCCCTTGGCATCCAAGGAGCCGCTTGGCTAACCGTTACAGGCCAAGAACGTTTAACGCAGGGACGTAGAAGCGAGGGCATGTTTAGTCTTTGGAGGAGCAGGGATGTCTTAGTCTGCGGTTTATTCAGAAGCCTCTGAACCAAGTTAAGTTAGTCAGAAAAGGTGCAAAAATGGGTCCCTCTCCTGACTTTTTTCGATCACAGTCTTGAATCCACAGCAGAAATCAGATGCAATTCTGATTATGCTTTGGGGATTATGACACAATTTAGGCATTAAAGAAAAACTCTTCATATTGCAATTCCTATAAAAAGGATGTTGAGACTCTAGAAAAAGTACAGAGAAGAGCAACCAGGATGATTAGGGGACTGGAGGCTAAAACATATGAAGAACGGTTGCAGGAACTGGGCATGGCTAGTGTAGTGAAGAGAAGGACCAGGGGGGACATGAGAGCAGTCTTCCAATATTTGAGGGGCTTCCAAAGAGAGGAGGGGGTCAAGCTATTTTCCAAGGCACCTGAAGGCCAGACAAGGAACAATGAATGGAAACTGACCAAGGGGAGATTCAACCTAGAAATAAGGAGGAATTTTCTGACAGTGAGAACAATCAACCAACGGGACAGAAGTTGCCTTCAGAAGTTGTGGGAGCCTCATCACTGGAGGTTTTCAAGAGAGACTGGACTGCCATCTGTCAGAAAGGGTGTAGGGTCTCCTGTTTGGGCAGGGGGGGTTGGACTAGATGACCTACAAGGTCCCTTCCAACTCTGTTAATCTGTTAGAATTAAAATCCAATGGAATCTGGACACTGTGCTAGTCTAGACTAGAAGTTCATACATAAACTGTTCCGTACAGGGAAGGGCCTCTGAACTGAAACTGAAGCATGTTTGGGCCATACCTGGAATAGAAGAGGGTGAGCTCCCTCCAAACCCAGCCAAGAAAAGGTAAACGGGGCACGCCATGTCCCACCCTCTCTGTGGCTCCTGGACACCCCAACTCGGCCCCTCCCTGCAGAACCCCCCACGTCCCAGTGGAGCCCGGAGCGAAGGTCCCTCTTACCTTCAAGTAGGAGCCGTAGTATTTGGTGACATAAGGGCTGTCACACTGGCTGAGCACGGTGATCTCCTGCTGGATGTCTTCAATTTCATCCTCGGCTTCTTCCAGGTCAATGATTTTAATGGCCACCACATGCTGCGTCCGGTTATCGATGCCCTTAAAGACTTCTCCAAAGGAGCCCTTCCCGATGCGCTCCAGCTTGGTGAAAAGCCCCTCGGGGTCTGCTCGGTGGTTCTGCAGGGGAGCCAAGAGGAGGCACCGACATTTCAAGGTGCCCTGAAAACCTGCACGGGAGCTACTCCTAATCCTGGGACAATTGTGTGCGCAATCTCAGAATCTATAACCAAGTGTGCAACTGCACTTTTATTTACTCCTTAGAGTGGTGTGGTGGCCTAGAGGTGTGGAGCTCTCGCCTCACAATCAGGAGGCTGTGACTTCGATCCTAGGTAGAGGCCAGCGGTGGGTTGTTCCCGGTTCAGCAAACTGGGAGCAGCGGCGGCGGGAGGCTCCACCCACCCACCTGGGACTCCCCGCCCACCCACCCGGGACACTTCTGCGCATGTGCAGAAGCTTCTGCGCATGTGCAGAAGCGTTGTGCGTGCACGCAAGCGAACCAGTAGCGACGGGATTTTGAACCCACTACTGGTAGAGGCAGATATTTCTCTCTCTGGGTGCAATGAGACTGTATCTGCTGAAGAAAACTCTGCACTGGCGACAGGAAGGGCATCCGGCCATTAAAACACTCTGCTCGCTCCATTCAGTTGCCCAGACGCCACCCGCAAGGGATTATGGGATCATTAAAGGAGATGACGACTTTGATTTACTCCTTGGGAGTTTGGAAGACAGACATACCCTGGGGGTGGGGGGGAAGAGATGACACTTTCAGAAAGCGGTAAGAAATGCTTTCATTCTCTTTTGAAGTTTCACCACGCACATTCCTCTTTCAATTGGCTCCTTCTAATTAGCCACAGAGGCGATGGGAAGGCCTGGATCCCAGCCACAGCCTGGCGGGCTCCTCCTGCCTCAGGACACCTATGGCAACCCTGGTTCCACCTGGCTTTTTTTTAACATTCAGAAAGCATCTGGTAATGACCAAATGGGCAACGCTGGTTAACGGCAAAGCAAAGCAAAGCACGGTCAGGCACAAAGGACCGTTCGCCTCGACTTACAATCGTTAATTTAGTGGCTGTTTGAAGTTACAGCAGCACCGGAAAAATGGACTTATGAACGTTTTTCACGCTTAACGACTGTTGCAGCATCCCCGCGGTCACTAGATCAAAATCCAGACCCTTGGGAACTACTGACTCATATTTATGACGGTTGCAGTGTCCCTGGACCATGTGATCCCCTTTGGCGACTTTCTGAAAAGAAAAGTCAACGGGGAAGCCAGGTTCGGTTAACCACCATGTGACTAACTTCTCAACTGTGGCAAGAAAGGTCATAAGATGGGGCAAAACTCACTTAATAAACGGCTCATTTTTAGCAACAGAAATCTTGGGCTCAATTGTGGTCGTAAATCAAGGACAACCTGTATATTTATTGAAGCCTATATAGAAGAATGTGGCCAAGTAAAAAGTTCAGCACTAAACTGGCGCCAGGGAAGGATGAATGGAATTCAGGAGGGGTTGGACTTGGAGCGCTTGTGGGAATGCAACAATTCTAAACTGAGGACATGCTTAACTTCGCCCTCCTTAGCTCTGCCTACTCTTCTACATCACTGGCTTTTGCCGACAGCTCCATTTCCAAGAATGCCTCAGAATAAAAATGGTGGATGGTGGCAAATTAAGATTGGCTTGTCTGGGAAAAGGACAAAAGAAAGCAAGGGTCTTGATAAGGACTTCAAGGCCACCGTTCTAGGGATGCCGAGTTGTGGGCTCAGTCCGGGGTCATGTTTCAAGTCATAGAAAAAGAGGCTAGAACGGCCCACCAAGGCATCCAGATGAATTCAGGAGATACAAGTTAGTGAAACCTGCTCCCAGTAAGTTGCTGTTTGAGTCTAAGGCAGGGCACTCAACCTTGGCAACTTTATGACTTGGGGAATTCTGGGAGTGCAAGTCCAGAAGTCATAAAAGTTGCCAAGATTGGAGATTCCTGTTCTAAGGTACTAGCCAGGGACCATGAGAGTTGTGGTCTACTCTAGCCAGCTCTGTTCTGGCTGAAGAATGGGGCTCTACCGCTGATCCCGTAGCATCTTCAGAAGATGGGCCTTGATGTTCTGCAGCTCGGGGCTTCTACAAAGCCTCTTGGAATCCCAGCCTTGCCGAAAAGAGCCTCTTTCCCGCAACATGTTCGAAATTGTCCTTTTTGTGCACAAGCACCCATGATTGTGCAACGTTTCCCGCTTGCCTAATTGTTTCTCTTTAGAAACCAGCTGATAATTACCCAGACGGCGGCCTTCCTTTCTCACTGGAAAAGTTCAATCCCCTGATGGAAATTTCCATTCCTACATCTCAGGCTTTGGCCCCACACAACTAGCCAAGGCTACTCAGTGTACACAAAGAGGCCACTGCAAGACCTCCCCCTTTCTTTCCTTTCTTTCTTTCTTTCTTTCTTTCTTTCTTTCTTTCTTTCTTTCTTTCTTTCTTTCTTTCTTTCTTTCTTTTTCTTTCTCTCTCTTTTCTTCTGAAGCAAGTCAGGAGGTGTCAATGTCCTGGGTTCCAGGCATTTGGAAGTCAAGCAGGAATTTCCAGAACTGGGTGTATTTTTAGAACAGCCGCCCCTGAAAATCCTGTTTAAAAGCGCAACAGCAGCTCTATGCAAAGATCGCCGCTCCAGTTGAAAGAAACATAAGCACATGAACTAATCCAGTATTCAGACCAGGCCGGATCTTGGAAGCATTTACAAGCCACATTTGCATTCTGAAAGCTCTCCCAAAGCCCTGGGGACTCCGAGGAAGCAGTCAAACTGAGCGAGAAAGCAAGAGGATTGAGGGTGCTCTTGTTCTACAACAGGGGTGCCCAATCTTGGCAACTTTAAGATTTGTGGACTTCGACTCCCACAATTCCCCAGCCAGTCATGAATGATAGAGTTGGAAGGGACCAGAAGGGTCACCACTGTTTCTCAACCTAGCCAACTTTAAGACTTATGGACTCCGACTCCCAGAATTCCCCAGCCAGCCAGCCAGCCAAGACGTATCATCTACCATACTACACCCATGACGTCAGAATTCATGGTTTGGTTCATGCAATGTATGGATCACCCCATACCATGAATCAGTTTTTACCAAACCTCGGGTTAACCTTCTTTAGCATAATGCGTGAACCAGATCTTGAATTTCAATGTCTGTGCACCGTCTGGATCACTTATCAAATCTTCTGGATTAACTAGATCATTTATCATTAGCTTTGGCCCTGTAGAAAAACAATTGAACAATTTCCTTAAGTCATATCCACTTGTTTAAAGCTCTCCAGTTTAAAAACAAAAACAAAAACAGAAGTCTGTTTTGGTCCTCAAAAAACTGTCATCTGCACCTCCATAACTGTCTGGTTCAGTTCTGCAACCCAACAAGACAGACACAGACTTCAGAGGATAATCAGAACTGCAGAAAAAACAATTACTACCAACCTGCCTTCCATTGAGGACCTGTATACTGCACGAGTCAAAAAGAGGGCCGTGAAAATATTTACTGACCCCTCGCATCCTGGACATAAATTGTTTCAACTCCTACCCTCAAAGCGATGCTATAGAGCACTGCACACCAAGACAACTAGACACAAGAACAGTTTTTTCCCCGAACACCATCACTCTGCTTAACAACTAATTCCGCAACACTGTCAAATAATTTACTAAGACTGTATTACTATTATTCTTCTCTTCCTTACTAGTATCTATGTCTTCCCACTTATGACTATAACCATATTGCTTGTATCTTTCAATTATATCATTTTTATTTGTTTCCTAGTATGATTCGATAGCTTATTAGTAACCTTGACTATCACTAAGTGTTGTATCTTTTTATTCTTGATGAATGTATTTTATTCTCCTGATGTACACTGAGAGCATATACACCTAAGACAAATTCCTTGTGTGTCCAATCACACTTGGCCAATAAAGAATTCAATTCAATTCAATTCTTATTCTCTATTCTGTTCAGGTACGGCTTGTTAGCTGTACCTGCGCAGCCTACACAAAATTAAGTTGTGCTCTGAAACTGAACATGCTAACAAGTCTCCATCCATCAAACTAACCTCAGACTGGCTGCTTCAGAAGGCCAAACCGGAGCATAAAGCTGCTTTTCAGAGGGGGTTGTTTGAGCCTGAAGTCGAGAACAAGGCTTTGTGTTTTCCAAGCTCTCTGTCCTTTGTGAAGACACACTTTAACCAAGAGTGTTTGATCCTCCCGGTTACAAATGCAAGAGTAATCTGGAACTCAAGAGGGAAAGTGCCTCTTTTCCTGACGAAGCTTGATGGAGATGACAACAAAGGAAGCGCAACAAGAATAATCTTGTTCTTATAAAATGTACGACAAATGGTTGCCCTTCATCAAAACAGCGCCCAGAAATCTCTCAGCCGGTTAAGATTCTTGAGAAACTGTTAAGACTATTTATTGGGCTTTCCATTGTTAATGGATTTTAGTGGGATCCAGTTCTGAGTAAGCATTTTGGTTAAGAGCAGGGGTCCCCAAACTTGGCAACTTTAAGATTTGTGGACTTCAACTCCCAGAATTCTCCAGCCAGCTATGCTATGCTAGCTGGAGAATTCTGGGAGTTGAAGTCCACAAGTCTTAAAGTTGCCAAGTTTGAAGACCTCTGGTTGAGAGAGATCAGGAACCATCCCAGCCATGATTTTCTATGATTTCACCACTTATAAGATGGATAGGATCATCAATATTATTTCTGTTACTTTCCGAGTCTACAAAAATGGAGACAGAGACGCTGAAAGTTGCCCTTATTTAATTTTAAATCTCCCCCATTCCATTTATTTATATGTTTTTAAACTGCCACAAGGACTCCACAAGATTCAGGAGTCATAACTAAGCAACAATTCCCAACATTATTTCATCGCACAGTAATGCTGAACATGGCACATTGTGTGAACGGTTTATAAGAATCTTTT
The DNA here is from genome assembly GCA_023053685.1 of Diadophis punctatus similis. Lineage (NCBI taxonomy): Eukaryota > Metazoa > Chordata > Lepidosauria > Squamata > Dipsadidae > Diadophis > Diadophis punctatus. The sequence goes on along the minus strand of JALIGW010000014.1, from coordinate 1,315,978 downwards.
TTTTTAATGTTCCTGTCGATATATGCCCACAAACAGGCTTTTCAGTTTCTTGAAAACTGCTATAGAACATAGTTGAAAACAGCTTTTTAAAATAGCCTATTCTGTAATGCCAAGAGCCGTTTTGAATTCCAAATGGCCCCAATAGGAGTGTGGTGGGTGTTATTGTTGTTTTAATTTGTTTGCTAATTTAAACTCCGGTGAAACCTGAAAAACCAAGTGAGCCGTGAACTGAGCCGCTGAATTATTTTTACAAATGGCAGGAATGCTGGTTGGATTCCAGGTTTTTCTGCAGGCCGCCTGCGATATTAGGAACTGAACAAGAGCTAAATTATTGCTAAATATAGATAGTCCTCAACCTACGACCACAACTGAGCCCAAAATTTATGTTGCTAAGGGAGAAATTTGTTAACTGATCCGTTTTACGACTTTTCTTCCCACATTTCTCAAGTGAATCGCTGCTGTTCTTAGTCACACGGTTGTTAAGTGAAATCTGGTTTCCCCGTTGACTTGGTTTGGTCACAAAAGGGGATCACATGACCCCCCCCGGGACACTGCGACCGTCATAAATGTGAGTCAGTTTGTCAAGTATCCAAATGTAAATCATGTGATCGTGGGGGATGCTGCAACAGTCATAAGTGTGGAAAAATGGTCATAAGTCACTTTTTTCAGTGGTGTTTAACTTCAAACGGCCACTAAGTGAACTGTTGTAAGAGGAGGACTGCCTCGCTTCCAGCCCAGGAAAAGGAGCTAAAGGAGTGTTTCTCAACTTAGCAACTTTTAAGATACGTGGACTTCAACTCCCAGAATTCTCCAGCCAGCATAGCTGGCTGGGGAATTCTAGAAGTTGAAGTCCACATATCTTAAAAGTTTTTATGGTTGAGAAGCACCAAGCAAGCAACTCTTATCCAGGGGTGAAATGCTACCAGTTCGGCCTGGATCGGGCGTACTGGTAGCGGCGGGCACCGATGGTTCGGAGAACTGGTAGCGATGGCAGCGCGAGGCTCCGCCCACCTGCCCGGACGTTGCCATTTTCCTCTTTTTAATCCACTGCGCATGCGCAAAGCCTTTTGCGCATGCGCAGAGGGTGGGAAAACGTGCACTTCCGAACCGGTAGGGAAGGTAAGTAGATTTCACCGCTGTGTCTTGTCCCACCAGGATGTCTGCCTCGAACTACAGTTGCAGGATTCAGACCCCAGTTTGGCCACTGCTGAATATTTGGGGAGCTGGACACTTTTGTATCTGAAGACGCTCAGATTCGGTCACCCAAAATCTGATCTCCTTAAGTTCTTACGTTCCTGGGGCCGAATATTCTTGACCCCTTCCTTTTTCCAAAGGGGAGCCTCTCTCTCTCTGCTCACACCTGCCAGGAAAAGATCAACAGGGCTGCAAACCCTGGAGGTCTCTGATCCTTGCTGCAAATTGAAGAATGAGATCCTGAGCCCTTGAGCAGCAGATCCAGCAAAATCCTATTTATATTCAGAAGACCTGCAGTGCTGACATCAGCTGCTTTGTGCTCAATGAAGGAGAGTTATGAATGTAACTAATGAATGTTAACTAAACAAACCGAAAATACACAAATATTTACAATCAGCTCGTGTGAAAGGAATGAATCAGTGGCTTATTTTGCGATCATTTCTGTTTGTACCGGCTGAAAGTCCAAATGTCTGCACTCTCACGTTTTTCCCACAGGGCTAGCTTCCCTGAAACTATTAAAAGGGTCTTGAATTTCAGATCACTTTACACTTCCTGAAAGCAAACCACAGGGACTTCAGCGCCATCCAGAACAAAGTAACAGGATAAGTGAAGAGGCTTCAATAATGGTAATAATTAGAAGTGGCCAAATCCTTTCCTATCTTTTAATCATATAATAGGTCCCTTTCTTTATCAGGAGTGTGGAGGAAGAAGGATGGCATGAGGAGCAATTTAAAAGCTTGGAAGAAAGCATTGTTTATATCACCCGTTTTCCTTTTAAATAATAATCTGATCTAAGTTAAGGATCTAACAACAACAAAAAGAAGCTGTTTCATTAATAGTATTTTCATTATCTTAATACTATGGCAGAATGCTTTGAGGGAACCCACAAGGTTATTCCAGGAATCCGAAGAGCCCAAGAATAAACATAATTAAGAAAAGGAAACTTTGGGAAAAACAGAAGATCAGATTTTAAAATCTGAACATCAAAGGAATGCCTTGAAATTCCTGATATTATATTCACTGGCAAATCCAGGAGGTAAACTGAGAAAAATGGGCTGTTTTTTCCCCCCTTCACCCACTCTTTTTTCATGTTGCTATTCTGCCACAATCTTTTAAGCTAATAGAATTTATAATGGACTATTAATTTTCCCGCACATTAAAAAATAATTGAATTTCATGTCTGATTAGATATATATGCAATGCTTTTTTGGGGGAGGTGGGGAGAAATTTCAGGAGGAAAATATGATCAGCTTAAAAGTACTTCCTGATCAAGTAACTTTGTCTGCCTCAAGTTCCCATATTCCTCGGTGTACATTTTAAGATTACAAAAACATATTTTAACTGAATTACCTCTCTAACGCTAAACATTGAAAAGTTTTATATAGCACCAATATAAAATGAACTGAGCCTCAGAAGAGCTGATAATCAAGATACATTGAAGTTAGACTTCATCTATGTTTAGAACAGGGGTCTCCAACCTTGGCAACTTTAAGCCTGGCGGACTTCAACTCCCAGAATTCCCCAGCCAGCTTAAAGTTGCCAAGGTTGGAGACCCCTGGTTTAGAAGACTGTTTCAACCATTGGTGGGATGTCACATCACACATTGCTCCAGTGTGCGCAGATTATTCCTAGAAAAGTACTTAATTCAAAGGAGCTGGTGGGGGAAACCTGGTGGACTAATATCACAGCCCGCCAAACAATCTTGGTTATAATTAAAAGGGGCCGTATAATTGTTGTCTACATGCCAGAAAGCCCATCACTCTCCATTTCTCCTACTTTGATAAACCAAGTGTTGCAATTCCAAGCTCCTTGGACATTTTTAATCCATCAGCTCAGCCAACTGGAACTGTAGAACTGAGGCAGAAGCAGGCCGCAAATCTATGGGGCACCAGGTAGCTTCACCTTGGGGGGACAGGTGGGGTTTAGAAGGCAAAGCTCAGCTGTGCCAAACTCAACGTATGCAACCAAGATTAACCCTGATAATACAGTTGGAAGCGCAGAGATCAACCTGCCCCAACTTGAACCGAACCGTCTACAAGTTAGAACACGGATGTAAATATAGCCATGACACAAACAACCGCTCGCTCCCTGAAGGATCACGGTGCCCTACGAACTGAAGGCTCCAACGTTCCACAGAAAGCAGCAACAAAAATGCCTGTTTCAACAGCTAATTCTCTGTGTTTGTTCCAGGTCCTCTTGGTGCCTCTCACGTCAAACGTTGCCTGCTGGAAAAGTTCCTCAGTGCTCAATGTTTGTGGAATCTGAGCAGACCTGGGCACAATCGCTTTTAATCAGCAGCTTCAAAGGCCTTAATTCTCAGCAGAGAAAAAAAACCCAACAGGCTTTTTCTCAGTATTTGGCGCTTACGGCATGCTGCTTTGAACAAACAGAGAGCAGAACTGAGTTACGCTTCCTGCACGCAGGGCTATGATAAACTTGTGGCCAGCTCACAGGGGCAAGGAAGATGGGGGAAGATAGTGTAAGGCGTAGATAAACTTCATTAAATACACAGTGGCTAACAGAGCAGAGAGCTATCCTATTCGCTAAGAAGGCAGGGCGATTAATTTTGTACACCACCACAACAACTTCGAAAATACTGGAAATAATAGTCTTTTCAAAGCAACATTATTCGATTGTGCAAAGCAGCAGGCCCAAACCAAGATTGGAAATCTCAACTGGCAATCTGCTACCTTACAATTCACATCTATTCAAAGACGAGTGAATACATGGATGCTTGGTGGATTCACACGAAGAACCAAACCAGACTCGGTTTCACCCATCCACTTCCTGCATTCAGATTGGCTGCTTTTTTTTTTAAAGTTTTGCATGTGTTGGAGAAGGGCAAACGTTGGGAAAGAGGGCTCCTGAAACATACACCAATTCCTAGGAAGACTGGAGCAGATCTTCAAATGATCTACCAAACCAAGGAAGCACCTTGCAAACTTTAACATGGGTTTGTTGAGAACAGATCTTGACGGGCTAACTTTATTTCAAGTTTTGGTTTGGTAACTGCCATAGTAGATTGATTGTCCCACAAGTGCCTTAGACCTGACGGTAAGTCTTCATTTGAGCAAAACCTTTGACAAAATATACTGCACCATTGTGGCTATCGAACTAGATAAGTATGGGTAGCATGACAATTAAATGAACAGCTCAAAAATTAGCTCAAAAAGCACACAGTGCCTCAAAAAGTGTTCATCATTTGTCGTTCCTCCTCAGACTAGAAGGAAATACCATGTGAGATACCGAAAGGTTAAGTCTCAGGCTGTGCACATTTTTATTAATCACATGAAGGAAGTGGAGGGAGAGTGCTTATCCTATTTGCAGATAACACAACATTGAGGGAAGTAGCTAATATCTTAAGACCATAGCAATAAAATTCAGAACGATCTTGATAGATTAGAGAAAGGGCCTGAAGATACCAAAATTAAATTTAAGAAAGAGCCTGCTCCAAGTTAGGAAACTGAAATTCAAAAGCACAGGTAGAGAAAATGGGACACCTAACTAGACGATACTTGTGGAGAATGTCTAGGAAAAGGGGTGGCTTAGAGACTTGAGTATGAGGAAGTGATGTGGTATGGCTACAAAAAAGGCAGATGGAATTTTAGACTGCCTCAACAGAAGAACAGTTCTGAAAACACAGGAAGTCACTCTTTACGCTGCATTAAATCAGACTCCATGTTGATCACTGTGTTCAGTTTTCAGCAACACACACACACACACACACACACACACACACACACACGAAGGGTCCACACCAACTGGAGTAGATCCAGAAACGGCCAAGAGAATGACCAGGGAACTGGAAAATAAGACAGAAGGGAGGCCCTAGAAATGTTTAACCTTGAGAAGAGAAGAACAAAGAGCGATTTAGCAGCAGCTATCAGGATGTTACAACAGACATCCAATCCTGTCCGCAAAGGACATCGAAGCCTGTCCTCGGATCATCCCAGAACACAGAATAAGGGCCCCGAAGGGACAGGTAAACAGATTCCAAGTGAGTATCCTGAAAAAAACAGCAGCCACTTCCTAAGGGCCTGATGGTGAAGCCAACTATCAAGAAAGACCGTAGACTTCCCTTCGCTGGATGAGCTCAAGCAGAAGGAGGTCAACCATCTGTCACTCTGGATTCCTGCACGGAGCAGGTCCTTGGCCTGGGTGGTTAAAGCAGACCCCCCCCTTCCCATCATCATTCATAGGATGAGGAAATGAGCTGGACATAAAAGGCTGAAGAAGGGGAAGAGGAGGAAAGAAAATGTGACTTGAGGCCTCATCATGATATACCATGTTTAGTGAAAAGTCTCTGACCTAGAAATGCACCCCCCAAGGCTAGCCGGGATGATAATAGTTTCTTTCCTGCCTTATTATAAACAATGGTTAATTCAGCTATCCATCCCTTAAAAGAGTCCTGTGGATTAAAGCTGTATAAAAGGCTTCTAAACAAACGAATAAATACATTTCTGATGCCGGGTTGCATGCAAAAGCTAAAAAGGATGAGGGCAAAAATCCCAGCTCTTTCCCGCCTAGGCATCTGATCCTGTTTCATAATAATATGATGCAAAACAAGATGGAATTAAGCAAGGACGAGAAGAATGAAACATGACATTAAATGATTTAAACAACCTTTAACACCCAAGTTTAGAAATTTAGCCTTGGGAGAATGTTATGATGTCTGGCTATAAACAAATTCTGCAGAAGATCCAAAACAAGCTGGAAAAATACCACAAAGTCTAACTTTGCATCAAAACACTTTGGGGGGTGTTTCCAGCCATACTTTTGGGGGTCCTTTTTGCTCATCAGCCCTTTGATGGGGGCACTGCAGAAAATAAAGCTGACCCGAAGGTTTATTTGCCTTTTGAGCAAGATCACATCTGGGGGGGGGGGAGAAGGGACCCAATGCAGCCCAAATTTGTCTTGGCTTGGCTTTGTCTTCCAAGAAGCCCCCAACTCTTTTCAGTGGAGAAAAACACCAGAGAAAGAACGCCACCCCACCCCACTCTAAAACATGGGCGGTGGGTCTGCCAGGATTCCCCCTCCTCCCAGCCTGGCAGCAGGACCCCCTCCCCTTACAGCCCCTCCCCTTGCCACCTGGGCTTTGCCAAGGACCCCTCCAAGGAAACCGGGGTGCAATTCCTGGACCAGAGAATTGCAAAGGGACCCCCGTTGCAAAACTCCCTCAAGAGAGGGGGGAGGCCTTGTCGGGGATCCCCTCGCCCACCCACCCCCGGTAGCCCACCTGCGAGCCCCCAGTCCTGTGGGGACCCCCAGCCTCCCCCATGCCAGGCAGCTCAGCCCCCCCAACAGGGCAGGGACCCCCGCGGGAGGGCAAAGATCACCGCCAGCCCCTCCCCGGACCCCACTCACCTGCATGCCGGGCACCTGCACGGCCACGGGCGAGAGGGCCATGGCGGCTCCGAGGAAGAGGAGGAGGAGGAAGGCGGCCTCAGCTGCAACGGGGCCTGCGGGGGAGGCGGCAGGAGAAGCAGGCTGGGGGGGTTCCGCAGAGGCCCCGCCCGCCCAGGCCCACCCCGGACCCGCCCTCCCACACTCCAGAGCCCATCCTCCCCGCCCGGAGGGCCCTCCCCGGCGGGGCGTCGGCGGCGCCTCCGAGGCAGGGAGGGCCTTGCCGGGCCTCGGGCCCGGTCCCAGGGCGCGGGGGGGGCTCCAAGGCCGAACCCCGCCGTCCTTGGGAGGCGCCCCGCCGCCACCGCCGACCCCGGCCCGCCGCTCGCTCGCGCTCACCTTTCCGCCGCGCAGGGGAGCCGGCGCCCGCCGAACTACAGCTCCCAGCCTGCCCCGCGCGGGCGCCGCCGTCTTTGCCGCAGGGGCTGCCGGGAGTTGTGGTGCGGGCCAGGCAGCCGGTGCTCGCCTGCAGGATAGACGGTGCAGCGCAGGGGAAGGGGGGTCTCCGCCCCGCAGCCCCTCCTCTGCCCTCTTTCTGGACATCCTTCTCGCCCCCTCTTGCATGCATAACGTTGAGCAAGGCTCCCTTGGGGGGGGGGGCGGGACACGGGGGTCGACCTCCTTCATTGGAGAAGCCCCTGCCTCAAATCGGCAGCCGGAGCCAGGCTGAGGGTTCCTCCTCCTGAATAAATGGGGAAGGGGGAAAGTTGAGGTGGGGGCTAAGTTAAGACTCTGCTCCTCCCTCGTTGGGCTTGTTTGATGCCCTTTGGGTGCCCCTTTTGTGCCCTCTTGAGTTCTGGACGTGCAATAGAGGGGGAAAGAAAAAAAAGTTATAAAATCAACCAATGCTGCTCAGGGAGGCTTTCCGAATGAACTTTTCGTATGGGATGCAACGTTTTCCGGGACTTTGCCCTGCTCTGTCTTATTCCCCTCCCCGTTTCGAAGGACATGAGGTTGGGATTCCCGGACCAAATTCCAGGGAATTTGTGTTGTTGCAGGAAATTAGACCACATTACCCTGTAAACTCTGTTCCGGGGACTCCCAACCTAATCCTAGTTTCAGCGAAGTGTCCATGTTGAAGAGGGCGATTTGAACAACATCAGGATTAGCTACAGAGATTCAGCAGGTGATCAAGGAGCCTCATGGTGCATAAAATCCTTCCTAAGGGTGTGAGCCATCAGCTAGGGCAGGGGTGTTGAACCCTTGGCAACTTTAAGACTTGTGGACTTCAAAATCCCAAAATTCTGCTATCCATTTCCTCGGAGAGGGCTGGCAATGAATGGGAAGAGGAGCAGGGGTCGAATTGGCAATGGGGATGGCCGATGGTATTATGCCAGTAGAGATGGGCAGACGGACACCTGCAGATGGGAAATCCAGGGGTGCGTCAGATAAATTGTGCCTTCAGATGCCAGTCGATTAACTCTACACTCTCGCTTTGTCTCCGCACTGGAGCAGGGAAGAAAATCCCGACCTCTTCCTCCTTCTCCCACTCTACTCTGTCACTTCCAAAGCGGCCTTCACACCAAGCTGCAGCCTGAGAAAACGGTGGACAGCGAAAAAGAAGCTGTTTCCATTCAAATCAACATTTGTGGCACACTCTGTATCTCGGCAACGGGCCTTGGAAAAAGGAAATGTAAAAAAAAAGACAGAAGCAGAACTCCCAAGAACTGCTTGGTCAATTCCAGGCTCCGATACCGGGCACAAACCAAGACAAAGCCAGCTTTCTCCCCTGAGCCCAAAAGGAAAACAACGATGATGCCACCCTGGCTAAAAATACAATGAAAAGTGCTCATTGGTTCTGTTAACTGGGGTTTTAGCACTTTAACAACAGCCCACTGTAAAGCCGGGAGAGGGGGGGAGGCATTCCCGGGAAGCAAACTACACATCTCCAAAAATATTTATGAAATATTTATGAAAACAGAATGTAAACAAGTTTCAAATTCTGGAAATATTCTGTCCTATTGTCTAAATTTACCTATACATATTTTACTTTTGTTTATGTTTATATCATACCTGTTATCTTGTACATGTGTTGACAAAATAAATAAATAAAATAAATAAATAAATAGGAGAGGCAGGCTACAGAAAGAGTCATTCACCTTAAAAGTGAAACGTCGGGAGTTTAGCAATAGCAATAGCACTTAGACTTATATACCGCTTCCCAGTGCTTTACAGCCCTCTCTAAGCGGTTTACAGAGTTCAGCATATTTCCCCCAACAATCTGGGTCCTCATTTTACCCACCTCGGAAGGATGGAAGGCTGAGTCAACCTTGAGCCGGTGAGATTTGAACAGCTGAACTGCTGAACTAGCAGTAGCCTGCAGCGCTGCATTTAACCACTGTGCCACCTCAGCTCTTCTCTGCAAGGATCCTCCAGCACAGTGATAGTATGTTGGGTGACATGCCAGTGTTCACCAACACCCAACATTTTCAGTGGCTGTGAATAGGTAAAGAATTGTTTCTCTTTTGTTTGGGTGTGTGAGAGACATACCAGCACAGTCAAGCATTTTCTGAATTTTTGACACCAAGCCCCAAAGTTTTGCCATCGTTGCTCTAGGATGTTTCCTCCTGCTCTCTACAATGCCCAAAGGTCTCTGAAGGAATGCTCTTCTTAACACTTTCCATTTCCCTGGGGAAGAAATTGGGCCACTCTTAGCATGGACATGCTTCCTATGCCCCTGGGTTTGACCGTACAATAGAAATAATGCCGTAAACCTGGATTTGGCCATCTGTGCATCAACAGCCTTGGTGGCTATTCAGTTAGCTACTTTTAATTAACCAAGACTTCATTGGAATGGGACAACTTACCACAGTCAACTCGCCGTGGCCAGTTCTCTGTGGCCAACTCGCTGTGGCCAACTTGCCTTGGCCAACTCACTGCAGGAAAACTCGCCACGGGATTCACTTAGTTCCTTTTGTTGTTGTTGACCACATTTTTGTCAACATTATTTCCTTTCATACATCAAAAGAAAACATTCCTATGACTAACAGCTTTTGTAATACCTTGATGAATAATAAAAGGAACTACTAATCCCGCATTGAATTGTTCTGTGATGAGTTGGCCATGGCGTGTTGGTCGTGGTGAGTTTTCATAGACCGGCAGTCTCTACAACTAAACAGGCTGTCGTTTAAGCCAATGATGGATCCAAGGGTACCTGAGGTCCCAGATGCTTCTTGCCTGTTTATCAGGCAGAAATCCAACAGGGAGTGTTTTTGCCCATCTAAATGTGTTAGAAAATATCGGATGCTGGATGGTTGCTTTTTAAATAACTTCCTGAATCCTCCTCCCCTCCCTGCATGAGAGGCTCCTACATGTGTGTAAGACAGATATTGGTTTAGTCATATGGGACTTCCTGCTAACTTTCTCTTCCTTTTTTCACGAAAGCTTAACCTTCGTTCATCCGCTGCCAGGGCACTTTTGATTCACGGTAGCAAACCTCTCACACCGACTTCCCTCCCTACGGAGCAGATCAGGAGAGATGCTTATGAGGAGTAATCGATCCCGTCTGGGATCCAGTCTGATGCTTAGCGTGATGAGAAAAGTTATCCCTTCCTGAACCGATTGGCAACATCACTGCCCTTTGCCCATGCCCTGTGGGTAGTTGTTAGAACATGAGCTCCCTTCTTAGTTCAATTTCTTACAGATTGTGCCAGTGTCTGCTGCTCTCATAATTGTTAAGCGTTCCTCTTTTTTACCCCAATGTCCATCATCAAAATAGTTTCTGAAGGTGGGATGTTTTTTGTTATTGTGTCATATACTGTATATGCAAGATTTTAAAAAAAAGTTTACATCATTAACATGCAAGGTATGTTGTTTCACCTACAAGATAAAGTTTGCAAGATTTTAAAAAGCTGCTGTGGCATTTTACATCGGCCCCACTAAACATTCTTTCAATGGGACGTTCTCTACACATTACAGCTCTCCATATTACGGACTGGTGGGGAAGCAGTGTCCATTCATAATGGCTCTGTTCTGCCCCCTGGTGTCTGATGTTATTCCTATAATTTATATTATGCCATGAAACTCTGCTGCTGGCTTCTCAAAGTCAGCTAACAGATAGGAAGTGAAGACTTTCCATCTTCATGACATGTACAAAGCACACAACGTACAATATTGCAGCTCTTCTTTCACAGAGACGGTTCCAAAGTCTTGAGAAATTACCTCTTTTTGTCATCCTTGTTCAACCAGAGGCTGCCCTTTGTTTTTTGCACAAGGTTGTTTTTGTTATCCATCCTGCAGACCTCCCAAAATTGCACACATCTTTTTGAATTAAAAAGAAAAAGAAAAAGACCCTTCCACACTCTTCTTGAGTTTTCAACATCTCAGGATTTCCCAACATGTCACGGAGATGTCTCATTGATCTATTTAGAATGGAATTCTTTACTGGCCAAGTGTGATTGGACATACAAGGAATTTGTCTTAGGTGTATATGCTCTGTGTTCATTAAAAATAAAATATATTCATCAAGAATCATAAGATACAACACTTAGTGATAGTCAAGGCTGCTAATAAGCTATCGTACTAGGAAAGAAATAAAAATATAAATTGAAAGATACAAGCAGCATGGTTATAGTCATAAGTGGGAAGAGATAGGTACTAGGAAGGATGAGAAGAATAATAATAGTGCAGACTTAGTAAATAGTTTGACAGTGTTGTGGGAATTAGTTGTTAACAAAGTGATGGCATTCAGGAAAAAACTGTCCTTGTGTCTAGTTGTTTTGGTGTGCAGTGCTCTATAGCATCGTTTTGAGGGCAGAAGTTGAAAAAATTTATGTCCAGAATGTGAGGGCTATTTTCACAGCCCTCTTTTTGACTCGTGCAGTATACAGGTCCTCAATGGAAGGCAGGTTGGCAGCATTTTTTTTCTGCAGTTCTAATTATCCGTTGAATTTAGGATTTGGAGCAATCAGTTGATCCTGTGCCCAATGCTGCTATTCCATTGGTATGTGACAGACTGCCTTGTTACCATCTTTGGAAGCTGGATACAGAAAGGAAAACAGAGAGAATCTAAAAATAAACAAATGAATAAATAAATGGGATCATGTGGGAACACCCTGTGGCCAATCTGAGACCCGACAACTTTTTTTTGCAAACAAACCCAAAAGGGATTCTGTCTAAGAAATGGTATGGGGAAAGATGTAGACTGCTCCAGTCCCTGGCAAGTAAGAATGATTAGCTTTTCAAAAGGATTCTTAGAATAGAATAGAGCTGGGAGGGACCTTGGAGGTCTTCTAGTCCAGCCCCCTGCTCAAGCAGGAGAACCTATACCATTTCAGACAAGTGACTGTTTAGTCTCTTCTTAAAACCTCCAGTGCTGGAGCGCCCACGATTTCTGGAGGCAAGCTGTTCCACTGGTTAATTGTCCTCGCTGTTAGGAAGTTTCTCCTTAATTCCAGGTGAGAATTCCAGGTGAGGAGAAAGAAACTATAATGTGATCTGTACAGTTTTGACTTTGCCTGCTCTGTGAATCAGCCATATTTACACCATGGTCTATGGCTGAATAAGTGATAGTGGTGATTATCTATAGCTCGGGTGTAGGATGGGGGTGGAAGTTTGTTCTCTGAGCTTGTGGGTTGGTTTCACAACATTTCGTTACCAAGCTAGGTAACATCTTCAGCGGAATTAGCGAATTTAATAATAAATAATAATAAATTCCCTAAATTCCACTGAAGATGTTACCTAGCTTGGTAATGAAACATTGGGAAACCAACCCACAAAGTTGGAGAACGAGCCTCCACCCTCATGGCTGAGCATGTTAGGGAAACACAGCCTATTGTTGTATATACCACAAATCGTGGTCAAGAAAACCAGGACGTCATCTGACTTCTTGTGACCCAACCTGCCCATTTCCCTTTGCATAATTATGCTAAAGATGGGGATGTACACTTAACAATTTAGCAACCCTGCGGTGTTTCCATCTTCATCTACCAAATGGTTCACTCATTTAAAATGACATTTTTTTATTTTTTTAAAAAAAGGTGAGGTGTAAAAGAAACCACAGCTGTCATCGAAAGATTTCTCTCAGAAGAAAGAAAACACAACTTTAATGTTCAAACATTTCAATATCACAACAGGTATCTCTTGGAGAAGAGATGATGATATGAAAGGATATTAAGGAATTAAAGGAATTAAAAATAGGCAACAGATAAATATCTTGTCTACCATAAGCATCACAGCTACTTAACAATAGTAAGTCCGCTCAGTAAAACTCAGCTACATTCCAAAAAATACATGTCAAACAGAATATTACCAAGCCGGAATCCCATTTAGAGATATTTCAAGAATAAAAGGACGACAAATGTGTGTGACAAAAGAAATCAAAATTCTTGAGGTGAGGGCCACATACTGTGTGTCATGATTAACATTTACCAATCGAAAACAACATACATTTTCAACCACAGCCCAGGCTAAAATTATTCTAAGGTGGAAAACTAGAAACCTTTTATCAATAACTGGCTACACCTAACATTAAAAAGAGCCTTTGAGCCTTTTTTTCTGGTTCTAAGAACAATTGCCATGGCTAAATTTATGCCAGGCAGAAAACTATAAAATCTATTATAAATTCCCGGCACACTTAGCATTAAAAAGGGCCGTTAAGATGTTTTCTGGTTCTAAGAACCAACATCATACCTAAATTAAGCCAGGCAAGAAATCTACTCAGGACTTCAACGGCCACATATAGAATTAAAAAGGGCCGCACGGATTTATTTACCAGTTCCAGGACCTAATGCCTCACCCTAGCAAAAGAGTACTTATTAATTTATTCAGATGGCAATAACTCGTATTAAAATACGCCACCAGGTTTACTTTTGGTTCTAACAGATTTGGCTGCTACTGAACTTATTTCTAAGAATGTGAAGGAGCAGGACTGGTGAGCCAAAAGGATCCTTCCAGTTTGAGACTCATTTGGGGATCCTCGGGGACTGGGAGAGCCTTCTCTCTGAGCGCTCTGGACTCTTCCAGTGTGATTCGCCCTCACCGCTCGCTCAGGGACTGAAAGGGACGCCTTCCAGTTTGAGACTCATTTGGGGATCCTCAGGGACTGGGAGAGCCTTCTCTCTGAGCATTCTGGACCCTTCCAGTATGATTCGCCCTCACCGCTCGCTCAGGGACTGAAAGGGGCGCCTTCCAGTTTGAGACTCATTTGGGGATCCTCGGGGACTGGGAGAGCCTTCTCTCTGAGCGCTCTGGACTCCTCCAGTGTGATTCGCCCTCACCGCTCGCTCAGGGACTGAAAGGGGCGCCTTCCAGTTTGAGACTCATTTGGGGATCCTCGGGGACTGGGAGAGCCTTCTCTCTGAGCGCTCTGGACTCTTCCAGTGTGTTTTGCCCTCACCGCTCGCTCAGGGACTGAAAGGGACGCCTTCCAGTTTGAGACTAATTTGGGGATCCTCAGGGGACTGGGAGAGCCTTCTCTCTGAGCGCTCTGGACCCTTCCAGTATGATTCGCCCTCACCGCTCGCTCAGGGACTGAAAGGGACGCCTTCCAGTTTGAGACTCATTTGGGGATCCTCAGGGACTGGGAGAGCCTTCTCTCTGAGCATTCTGGACCCTTCCAGTATGATTCGCCCTCACCGCTCGCTCAGGGACTGAAAGGGGCGCCTTCCAGTTTGAGACTCATTTGGGGATCCTCAGGGACTGGGAGAGCCTTCTCTCTGAGCGCTCTGGACTCCTCCAGTGTGATTCGCCCTCACCGCTCGCTCAGGGACTGAAAGGGACGCCTTCCAGTTTGAGACTCATTTGGGGATCCTCAGGGACTGGGAGAGCCTTCTCTCTGAGCGCTCTGGACTCCTCCAGTGTGATTCGCCCTCACCGCTCGCTCAGGGACTGAAAGGCCTCCTCCACCAAGGCGCCATGGCATTTCCACCATCATGCGTGGGGGTCTGCATTGAGGGCAGATGGAATAAGGAACAGTGCAGCCTTTCTCCCAAGAAATGCACCCCATCAACTCCCTATCATTTCCATATCTATGTTGGTATGTGGGATGCTTTGGAGGCATTCTCAAATTCTAAGAACTACAGCTATGGCTAACATTATACCATACCAAATAACTAATTACTACTTTAATTACTATTTTAAGAATCACTGATCACACCTAGCATTAGGGAGGGCCACAGACATTCTTCTTGGTTTTAAGAACCATTGCCTGGTCTTGCCAAGGGGCAAGAAAATCATGGGATCTTATATACATCACTTAGATTTAAAAAGAGTACTTGACCTTTTCTTTCTGGGTCTAAAAACCATGGGTAAAACCACGCCAGGCAAGAAAACTAGAAATTATATTATCTATCAACAGACACAAACAGCATTAAAGTGTGTAGTAGTGTGTTAATGAGAGTGGCTTACAATTTCATTGATTTTTCTACAGGTCAGTTTTGATTGACTGGGTGAAGTTGCATTCTTGGCGAAGATCATATTCAACTCAGTCTTCTCTCTTCTCAGAGGTTGTACTACATGCCTTTGAGATAAAAAATCAATGTTACTGCAGCTGCCATGGGAATATTACTCCTAAGAATACACTATTACCTCAGATGCAGGGGTTACCCTTAGTTGCCTGGGCAAGGGGGGCTATGAGTTAGTGGAAGACCACCCCCTCCCTCCATTATCCCCAAACTTTGAAGAATACAAATCTCAACTCAACTTACCTCACAGCATAGAGGCCACATCGCAGCCGAAGGCTAACAGGCTTGGGCTGGGGACATTTTTTTGCTCTTTTTCCTTCTTTCGCTTTTGTTTCTTCCACTGCCATGCAGAACAAGGGTTGTCTCTTTCCAGGGGGTTGGACTAGATGACCTACAAGGTCCCTTCCAACTCTAATAATAAATTTAAAATCCCATTGCATTGCCTTGGCCCCAAGCAGCCCGGTCTCCTGTGGACACCTTTCACCATAACCCCTGGGGTTATGTTAGGATTCGTACAACTGAGTGCTTTTTTCTAGGGGCACTCAAAGTACACCTTTATTAAAAGGATATACATTATAAACTGAGTTTCGAAAAAAGCAGTGAAGTTTGCCCTCCTGTGGCCACTGTGTGTGTGCTGTAACATTTGGCAAAGAAGCCCCGGAGTGGCTTATTTTCATTCTTTCCTTTCTTTCCTTTGATAAGAGGCTGTCAGGAATAGAAACGTTCGTTCCAGGAGCTAAAATTTCATTTCTACCTAATAGGGCACCGAGGATGGCAAAACAGGGATTGCTGCCCTCCTGTGGCCAGGTATGTCCATGGCATTTTATGTTTCTAAGGTATAGCAGAAAAGGTTACTGGATAAATTAGACTGGATAAAAGAGAGATAGGAGGTTAATAGATGATTGATGAGAGAGATGGAAAATAATTGTATGAAAAGTGCAAAAACAATTTCATTGGAGGTTTATTTTGGTAGAACAGGACATTTCCGAATACACCAAAACCCCAAATCCTCACAAAAGATGGTCCTTGGTGACTTTAGCAAAGAGCAGAAGCGCCGGGTGCCCAACAGGTCCAAGCTCCTGATTGCAGGATCACAAATATAGTCAGACTTGACAGCAGTTTCAAACACTTTATTGTTTCTTTAACACAGTAAACATCACATCTTCCAACCATAACCCGGCTGCAACAGTTTGTACAACCATTCAAATCATAATACAGTCCTAAAGATGATACATAAAAGTATCATCCAATGTTTTAAGGATAACAAAAAGTCACATAACCATAAAAATTACAAAAACAACAATAAAATACAATGATGGGTTAAATGGTTCACTCATTTAAAATGATATTTTTGATTTTTTTTTTTTTAAAGATGAGGTGTAAAAGAAACCACAGCTGTCATCGAAAGATTTCTCTCAGAAGAAAGAAAACACAACTTTAATGTTCAAACATTACAATATCACAACAGGTATCTCTTGGTGAAGAGATGATGATATGAAAGGATATTAAGGAATTAAAAATAGGCAACAGATAAAATATCTTGTCTACCATAAGCATCACAGCTACTTAACAATAGTAAGTCCGCTCAGTAAAACTCAGCTGCATTCCAAAAAATACATGTCAAACAGAATATTACCAAGCCTGAATCCCATTTAGAGATATTTCAGGAATAAAAATACGACAAATGTGTGTGACAAAAGAAATCAAAATTCTTGAGGTGAGGGCCACATACTGTGTGTCATGATTAACATTTACCAATCGAAAACAACATACATTTTCAACCACAGCCCAGGCTAAAATTATTCTAAGGTGGAAAACTAGAAACCTTTTATCAATAACTGGCTACACCTAACATTAAAAAGAACCTTTGAGGCCTTTTTTTCTGGTTCTAAGAACAATTGCCATGGCTAAATTTATGCCAGGCAGAAAACTATAAAATCTATTATAAATTCCCGGCACACTTAGCATTAAAAAGGGCCGTTAAGATGTTTTCTGGTTCTAAGAACCAACATCATACCTAAATTAAGCCAGGCAAGAAATCTACTCAGGACTTCAACGGCCACATATAGAATTAAAAAGAGCAGCACGGATTTATTTACCAGTTCCAGGACCTAATGCCTCAGCCTAGCAAAAGAGTACTTATTAATTTATTCAGATGGCAATAACTCGTATTAAAATACGCCACCAGGTTTACTTTTGGTTCTAACAGATTTGGCTGCTACTGAACTTATTTCTAAGAATGTGAAGGAGCAGGACTGGTGAGCCAAAAGGATCCTTCCAGTTTGAGACTCATTTGGGGATCCTCAGGGACTGGGAGAGCCTTCTCTCTGAGCGCTCTGGACTCTTCCAGTGTGATTCGCCCTCACCGCTCGCTCAGGGACTGGAACCAGTTTGACCCATTTGGGGATCCTCAGGGACTGGGAGAGCCTTCTCTCTGAGCGCTCTGGACTCTTCCAGTGTGTTTCGCCCTCACCGCTCGCTCAAGGACTGGAACCAGTTTGACCCATTTGGGGATCCTCAGGGACTGGGAGAGCCTTCTCTCTGGGCGCTCTAGACTCTTCCAGTGTGATTCACCCTCACCGCTCGCTCAAGGACTGGAACCAGTTTGACCCATTTAGGGATCCTCAGGGACTGGGAGAGCCTTCTCTCTGAGCGCTCTAGACTCTTCCAGTGTGTTTCGCCCTCACCGCTCGCTCAAGGACTGGAACCAGTTTGACCCATTTAGGGATCCTCAGGGACTGGGAGAGCCTTCTCTCTGAGCGCTCTAGACTCTTCCAGTGTGTTTCGCCCTCACCGCTCGCTCAAGGACTGGAACCAGTTTGACCCATTTGGGGATCCTCAGGGACTGGGAGAGCCTTCTCTCTGAGCGCTCTAGACTCTTCCAGTGTGATTCACCCTCACCGCTCGCTCAAGGACTGGAACCAGTTTGACCCATTTAGGGATCCTCAGGGACTGGGAGAGCCTTCTCTCTGAGCGCTCTAGACTCTTCCAGTGTGTTTCGCCCTCACCGCTCGCTCAAGGACTGGAACCAGTTTGACCCATTTGGGGATCCTCAGGGACTGGGAGAGCCTTCTCTCTGAGCGCTCTGGACTCTTCCAGTGTGTTTCGCCCTCACCGCTCGCTCAGGGACTGGAACCAGTTTGACCCATTTGGGGATCCTCAGGGACTGGGAGAGCCTTCTCTCTGAGCGCTCTAGACTCTTCCAGTGTGTTTCGCCCTCACCGCTCGCTCAAGGACTGGAACCAGTTTGACCCATTTGGGGATCCTCAGGGACTGGGAGAGCCTTCTCTCTGAGCGCTCTAGACTCTTCCAGTGTGATTCACCCTCACCGCTCGCTCAAGGACTGGAACCAGTTTGACCCATTTAGGGATCCTCAGGGACTGGGAGAGCCTTCTCTCTGAGCGCTCTAGACTCTTCCAGTGTGTTTCGCCCTCACCGCTCGCTCAAGGACTGGAACCAGTTTGACCCATTTAGGGATCCTCAGGGACTGGGAGAGCCTTCTCTCTGGGCGCTCTAGACTCTTCCAGTGTGTTTCGCCCTCACCGCTCGCTCAATGACTGGAACCAGTTTGACCCATTTGGGGATCCTCAGGGACTAGGAGAGCCTTCTCTCTGAGCGCTCTGGACTCTTCCAGTGTGATTCACCCCCACCGCTCGCTCAAGGACTGGAACCAATTTGACCCATTTAGGGATCCTCAGGGACTGGGAGAGCCTTCTCTCTGAGCGCTCTGGACTCTTCCAGTGTGATTCACCCTCACCGCTCGCTCAATGACTGGAACCAGTTTGACCCATTTAGGGATCCTCAGGGACTGGGAGAGCCTTCTCTCTGAGCGCTCTGGACTCTTCCAGTGTGATTCGCACTCACCGCTCGCTCAAGGACTGGAACCAATTTGACCCATTTGGGGATCCTCAGGGACTGGGAGAGCCTTCTCTCTGAGCGCTCTGGACTCTTCCAGTGTGTTTCGCCCCCACCGCTCGCTCAGGGACTGGAACCAGTTTGACCCATTTGGGGATCCTCAGGGACTGGGAGAGCCTTCTCTCTGAGCGCTCTAGACGCTTCCAGTGTGATTCGCACTCACCGCTCACTCAAGGACTGGAACCAGTTTGACCCATTTGGGGATCCTCGGGGACTGGGAGAGCCTTCTTTCTGAGCGCTCTGGACTCTTCCAGTGTGATTCGCCCTCACCGCTCGCTCAGGGACTGGAACCAGTTTGACCCATTTGGGGATCCCCAGGGACTGGGAGAGCCTTCTCTCTGAGCGCTCTGGACTCTTCCAGTGTGATTCGCACTCACCGCTCGCTCAGGGACTGGAACCAGTTTGACCCATTTAGGGATCCTCAGGGACTGGGAGAGCCTTCTCTCTGAGCGCTCTAGACTCTTCCAGTGTGATTCGCACTCACCGCTCGCTCAGGGACTGGAACCAGTTTGACCCATTTGGGGATCCTCAGGGACTGGGAGAGCCTTCTCTCTGAGCGCTCTAGACTCTTCCAGTGTGATTCGCACTCACTGCTCGCTCAGGGACTGGAACCAGTTTGACCCATTTAGGGATCCTCAGGGACTGGGAGAGCCTTCTCTCTGAGCGCTCTGGACTCCCCCAGTGTGATTCGCACTCACCGCTCGCTCAGGGACTGGAAGGTCTCCTGCTCCACCAGGGGCGCCGTGGCATTTCCACCATCATGCGTGGGGGTCTGAGCACAGATGGAATCAGGAACAGTGCAGCCTTTCTCCAAAAAAACGCACCCCATCAACTCCCTATCATTTCCATATCTATGTTGGTATGTGGGATGCTTTGGGGGCGTTCTCAAATTCTAAGAACTACAGCTATGGCTAACATTATACCATACCAAATAACTAATTGCTACTTTAAGAATCACTGACCACACCTAGCATTAGAGAGGGCCAGAGACATTCTTCTTGGTTTTAAGAACCATTGCCTGATCTAATAGCCAAGAGGCAAGAAAATCATGGGTTCTTATATACATGATGGAACACACTTAGATTTAAAAAGAGTACTTGACCTTTTCTTTCTGGGTCTAAAAACCATGGGTAAAATTCTATTATCTATCAACAGACACAGACAGCATTAAAATGTGTAGTATGGTGTGTTAATCAAAGTGGCTTACAATTTCAGTGATTTTTCTACAGGTCAGTTTTGATTGACTGGGTGAAGTTGCATTCTTGGCGAAGATCATATTCATTCTTGCTTTCCATTCTTTCTTCTATTCTCACCATCAACACTGGAGGCAGACAACTCAGTCTTCTCTCTTCTAAGAGGTTGTACCACACGCCTTTGAGATAAAAAATCAATGTTACTGCAGCTGCCATGGGAATATTACTCCTAAGAATACACTATTACCTCAGATGCAGGGGTTACCCTTAGTTGCCTGGGCAAGGGGGGCTATGAGTTAGTGGAAGACCACCCCCTCCCTCCATTATCCCCAAACTTTGAAGAATACAAGTCTCAACTCAACTTACTTCACAGCATAGAGGCCACATCGCAGCCGAAGGCTAACAGGACATTTTCTTGCTCTTTTTCCTTCCTCTGTTTCTTCCTCTGCCATGCCGAACAAGGGTTGTCTCTTTCCAAGAACATTTAGCAGGTGGCATGCACTTGTTCCTCCCCTCAGTCTCAGAAGTTCTAAAATCGTCTATAGATCACCGGCCACACGTAGCATTAAAAAGGGCCATTGAGGTTTTCGTTCTGGTTCTAAGAACCATTGCCAGGGCTAAATTACACCAGGCAAAAAAGGTATAAAATCTATTATCAATTACTGGCCATACCTAGAATTAAAAAGGGCTGTTGAGGTTTTCGTTCTGGTTCTAAGAACCATTGCCGGGGCTAAATTATGCCAGGCAAAAAAGATATAAAAACTATTGTCAATTACTGGCCACACCTAGAATTAAAAAGGGCCGTTGAGGTTTTCTTTCTGGTTCTAAGAACAATTGCCAGGGCTAAATTATGCCAGGCAAAAAAGATATAAAAACTATTGTCAATTACTGGCCACACCTAGAATTAAAAAGGGCCGTTGAGGTTTTCTTTCTGGTTCTAAGAACCATTGCCAGGGCTAAATTATGCCAGGCAAAAAAGGGATAAAATCTATTATCAATTACTGGCCACACCTAGAATTAAAAAGGGCCATTGAGGTTTTCTTTCTGGTTCTAAGAACAATTGCCAGGGCTAAATTATGCCATGCAAAAAAGATATAAAATCTATTATCAATTACTGGCCACACCTAGAATTAAAAAGGGCTGTTGAGATTTTCGTTCTGGTTCTAAGAACCATCGCCGGGGCTAAATTTATGCCAGGCCAGAAAGGTATGAAATCTATCATCTATAGGTCACTTTTGATTTACTTGGTGAAGTATCATTCTTGGTGAAGATGTTATTCATTCTTGCTTTCCATTCGTTCTTCTATTTTTACCATGGTTGTAGTACATACCTTTGAGATTAAAAAAAATCAACATTACTTGAGTTGCCACTGGAGTTTTACTCATAAGAATGCATAATACTCAGTGGTTACTATTACCTCATATGCAGGGTTACCCTTACTTACCTAGAATAAAATAGTTAAAAACCAACCCCACCCATATCCTAAAATCTTGGGAGACTGTAAGACTCAACCAAACTTACGTGCCAGTGTAGAAGACGACATAACAGCTGAAGGCTAAATGTCTTGGGCTGGAGACATTTTCTTGCTTTCTTGTTTCTTCTTTCACTTTTCTTTCTTCTTCTGCTGTGCCCAGTAAGCGTTGTCTCTTCCAACGAAAAGTTGTCAGCAAGAGTTCATTTGTTCCTCCTCTCAGTCTGCAAAGCTAGAAAACTATAAGATCTTTTATACATCAACAGCCACATCTAGCATTAGAAAAAGGCTGTTGAGGTTTTCTTTCTGGTTCTAAGAGCCATTGCCAGGGCTAAATTATGCCAGGCAGAAATCTATAAAATCTATAATCAATCAACGGCTACAGCTCACATTAAAAAATGCCGTTGAAGTTTTCTTTCTGGTTCTAAGAACCATTGCCAGGGCTAAATTATGCCAGGTGAAAAAGGTATAAAATCTATTATAAATTACTGGCCACACCTTGAATTAAAAAGTGCCATTGAGGGTTTCTTTCTGGTTCTAAGAACCATTGCCAGGGCTAAATTATGCCAGGCAAAAAAGGGATAAAATCTATAATCAATCAACGGCCACACCTAGCATTAAAAACGGCCGTTGGAGTTTTCTTTCTGGTTCTAAGAACCATTGCCAGAGCTAAATTATGCCAGGAGAAAAAGGTATAAAATCTATTATCAATTTTTGGCCACACCTAGAATTAAAAAGGGCCATTTCTTTCTGGTTCTAATATCAATCGCCGGGGCTAAATTTATGGCATGCCAGAAAGGTATGAAATCTAATATCTATAGGTCACTTTTCATTTACTTGGTGAAGTATCATTCTTGGTGAAGATGTTATATATTCTTGCTTTCCATTCATTCTTCTATTTTTACCACCAACACTGCAGGCTGACAATTCAATCATCTGTCTTCTAACATGGTGTAGTATATGCCTTTGAGATTAAAAAAAAATCAACGTTACTTCAGTTGCCAATGGAGTTTTACTCCTAAGAATACACAATACTCAGTGGTTACTATTACCTCATATGCAGGGTTACCCTTACTTACCTAGGAAACGTACCTAGCATAAAATAGTTAAAAACCAACCCACCCATATCCTAAAATCTTGGGAGACTCTAAGACACAACAAAACTTACCTCCCAGCGTAGAAGACGACATAACAGCTGAAGGCTAACTGTCTTGGGCTGGTGACATCTTCTTGCTTTCTTGCTTCTTCTTTCACTTTCCTTTCTTCTTCTGCTGTGCCCAGTAAGCGTTGTCTCTTCCAAGGAAAAGTTGTCAGCAGGAGTTCATTTGTTCCTCCTCTCAGTCTGCAAAGCTAGAAAACTATAAGATCTTTTATACATCAACAGCCACATCTAGCATTAGAAAAAGGCTGTTGAGGTTTTCTTTCTGGTTCTAAGAACCATTGCCGGGGCTAAATTATGCCAGGCAAAAAAGGTATAAAATCTATAATCAATCAACGGCCACACCTAGCATTAAAAAGGGCCATTGAGGTTTTATTTCTGGTTCTAAGAACCATTGCCAGGGCTAAATTATGCCAGGCAAAAAAGGGATAAAATCTATAATCAATCAACGGCCAAACCTAGAATTAAAAAGGGCTGTTGAAGTTTTCTTTCAGGTTCTAAAAACCATTGCCAGGGCTAAATTATGCCAGGCAAAAAAGATATAAAATCTATCATCAATTACTGGCCACATCTAGAATTAAAAAGGGCCATTGAGGTTTTCTTTCTGGTTCTAAGAACCATCGCCAGGACTAAATTACACCAGGCAAAAAAGGTATGAAATCTATTATCAATTACTGGCCATACCTAGAATTAAAAAGGGCCATTGAGGTTTTCTTTCTGGTTCTAAGAACCATTGCCAGGGCTAAATTATGCCAGGCAAAAAAGGTATAAAATCTATTATCAATTACTGGCCATACCTAGAATTAAAAAGGGCCATTGAGGTTTTCTTTCTGGTTCTAAGAACCATTGCCAGGGCTAAATTATGCCAGGCAAAAAAGGGATAAAATCTATCATCAATTACTGGCCAGACCTAGCATTAAAAAGGGCCGTTGAGGTTTTCTTTCTGGTTCTAAGAACCATTGCCAGGGCTAAATTACACCAGGCAAAAAAGGTATAAAATCTATTATCAATTACTGGCCATACCTAGAATTAAAAAGGGCCGTTGAGGTTTTCGTTCCGGTTCTAAGAACCATTGCCAGGGCTAAATTACACCAGGCAAAAAAGGGATAAAATCTATCATCAATTACTGGCCAGACCTAGTATTAAAAAGGGCCGTTGAGGTTTTCTTTCTGGTTCTAAGAACCATTGCCAGGGCTAAATTATGCCAGGCAAAAAAGGTATAAAATGTATTCTCAATTACTGGCCATACCTAGAATTAAAAAGGGCCATTGAGGTTTTCTTTCTGGTTCTAAGAACCATTGCCAGGGCTAAATTATGCCAGGCAAAAAAGGAATAAAATCTATCATCAATTACTGGCCATACCTAGAATTTAAACGGGGCGTTGAGGTTTTCTTTCTGGTTCTAAGAACCATTGCCGCAGCTAAATTATGCCAGGCAAAAAAGGGATAAAATCTATCATCAATTACTGGCCAGATCTAGCATTAAAAAGGGCCGTTGAGGTTTTCTTTCTGGTTCTAAGAACCATTGCCAGGGCTAAATTATGCCAGGCAAAAAAAGTATAAAATCTATTATCATTTACTGGCCATACCTAGAATTAAAAAGGGCCATTGAGGTTTTCTTTCTGGTTCTAAGAACCATTGCCAGGGCTAAATTATGCCAGGCAAAAAAGGGATAAAATCTATCATCAATTACTGGCCAGATCTAGCATAAAAAAGGGCCGTTGAGGTTTTCTTTCTGGTTCTAAGAACCATTGCCGCAGCTAAATTATGCCAGGCAAAAAAGGGATAAAATCTATCATCAATTACTGGCCAGATCTAGCATTAAAAAGGGCCGTTGAGGTTTTCTTTCTGGTTCTAAGAACCATTGCCAGGGCTAAATTATGCCAGGCAAAAAAAGTATAAAATCTATTATCATTTACTGGCCATACCTAGAATTAAAAAGGGCCATTGAGGTTTTCTTTCTGGTTCTAAGAACCATTGCCAGGGCTAAATTATGCCAGGCAAAAAAGGGATAAAATCTATCATCAATTACTGGCCAGATCTAGCATAAAAAAGGGCCGTTGAGGTTTTCTTTCTGGTTCTAAGAACCATTGCCAGGGCTAAATTATGCCAGGCAAAAAAGGTATAAAATCTATTATCATTTACTGGCCATACCTAGAATTAAAAAGGGCCGTTGAGGTTTTCTTTCTGGTTCTAAGAACCATTGCCAGGGCTAAATTATGCCAGGCAAAAAAGGGATAAAATCTATCATCAATTACTGGCCAGATCTAGCATTAAAAAGGGCCATTGAGGTTTTCTTTCTGGTTCTAACAACCATCGCCGGGGCTAAATTATGCCAGGCAAAAAAGGTATAAAATCTATTATCATTTACTGGCCATACCTAGAATTAAAAAGGGCCATTGAGGTTTTCGTTCTGGTTCTAAGAACCATTGCCAGGGCTAAATTACACCAGGCAAAAAAGGTATAAAATCTATTATCAATTACTGGCCATACCTAGAATTAAAAGGGGCCGTTGAGGTTTTCTTTCTGGTTCTAAGAACCATTGCCAGGGCTAAATTATGCCAGGCAAAAAAGGGATAAAATCTATCATCAATTACTGGCCATACCTAGAATTAAAAAGGGCCGTTGAGGTTTTCTTTCTGGTTCTAAGAACCATTGCCAGGGCTAAATTATGCCAGGCAAAAAAGGGATAAAATCTATCATCAATTACTGGCCATACCTAGAATTAAAAAGGGCCGTTGAGGTTTTCTTTCTGGTTCTAAGAACCATTGCCGGGGCTAAATTATGCCAGGCAAAAAAGGGATAAAATCTATCATCAATTACTGGCCAGATCTAGCATTAAAAAGGGCCGTTGAGGTTTTCTTTCTGGTTCTAAGAACCATTGCCAGGGCTAAATTATGCCAGGCAAAAAAGGTATAAAATCTATTATCATTTACTGGCCATACCTAGAATTAAAAAGGGCCATTGAGGTTTTCTTTCTGGTTCTAAGAACCATTGCCAGGGCTAAATTATGCCAGGCAAAAAAGGGATAAAATCTATCATCAATTACTGGCCAGATCTAGCATAAAAAAGGGCCGTTGAGGTTTTCTTTCTGGTTCTAAGAACCATTGCCAGGGCTAAATTATGCCAGGCAAAAAAGGTATAAAATCTATTATCATTTACTGGCCATACCTAGAATTAAACAGGGCCGTTGAGGTTTTCTTTCTGGTTCTAAGAACCATTGCCAGGGCTAAATTATGCCAGGCAAAAAAGGGATAAAATCTATCATCAATTACTGGCCATACCTAGAATTAAAAAGGGCCGTTGAGGTTTTCTTTCTGGTTCTAAGAACCATTGCCGGGGCTAAATTATGCCAGGCAAAAAAGGGATAAAATCTATCATCAATTACTGGCCAGATCTAGCATTAAAAAGGGCCATTGAGGTTTTCTTTCTGGTTCTAAGAACCATTGCCAGGGCTAAATTATGCCAGGCAAAAAAGGGATAAAATCTATCATCAATTACTGGCCAGATCTAGCATAAAAAAGGGCCGTTGAGGTTTTCTTTCTGGTTCTAAGAACCATTGCCAGGGCTAAATTATGCCAGGCAAAAAAGGTATAAAATCTATTATCATTTACTGGCCATACCTAGAATTAAAAAGGGCCGTTGAGGTTTTCTTTCTGGTTCTAAGAACCATTGCCAGGGCTAAATTATGCCAGGCAAAAAAGGGATAAAATCTATCATCAATTACTGGCCAGATCTAGCATTAAAAAGGGCCATTGAGGTTTTCTTTCTGGTTCTAACAACCATCGCCGGGGCTAAATTATGCCAGGCAAAAAAGGTATAAAATCTATTATCATTTACTGGCCATACCTAGAATTAAAAAGGGCCATTGAGGTTTTCGTTCTGGTTCTAAGAACCATTGCCAGGGCTAAATTATGCCAGGCAAAAAAGGTATAAAATCTATTATCATTTACTGGCCATACCTAGAATTAAAAAGGGCCGTTGAGGTTTTCTTTCTGGTTCTAAGAACCATTGCCAGGGCTAAATTATGCCAGGCAAAAAAGGGATAAAATCTATCATCAATTACTGGCCAGATCTAGCATTAAAAAGGGCCATTGAGGTTTTCTTTCTGGTTCTAACAACCATCGCCGGGGCTAAATTATGCCAGGCAAAAAAGGTATAAAATCTATTATCATTTACTGGCCATACCTAGAATTAAAAAGGGCCATTGAGGTTTTCGTTCTGGTTCTAAGAACCATTGCCAGGGCTAAATTACACCAGGCAAAAAAGGTATAAAATCTATTATCAATTACTGGCCATACCTAGAATTAAAAGGGGCCGTTGAGGTTTTCTTTCTGGTTCTAAGAACCATTGCCAGGGCTAAATTATGCCAGGCAAAAAAGGGATAAAATCTATCATCAATTACTGGCCATACCTAGAATTAAAAAGGGCCGTTGAGGTTTTCTTTCTGGTTCTAAGAACCATTGCCAGGGCTAAATTATGCCAGGCAAAAAAGGGATAAAATCTATCATCAATTACTGGCCATACCTAGAATTAAAAAGGGCCGTTGAGGTTTTCTTTCTGGTTCTAAGAACCATTGCCGGGGCTAAATTATGCCAGGCAAAAAAGGGATAAAATCTATCATCAATTACTGGCCAGATCTAGCATTAAAAAGGGCCGTTGAGGTTTTCTTTCTGGTTCTAAGAACCATTGCCAGGGCTAAATTATGCCAGGCAAAAAAGGTATAAAATCTATTATCATTTACTGGCCATACCTAGAATTAAAAAGGGCCATTGAGGTTTTCTTTCTGGTTCTAAGAACCATTGCCAGGGCTAAATTATGCCAGGCAAAAAAGGGATAAAATCTATCATCAATTACTGGCCAGATCTAGCATAAAAAAGGGCCGTTGAGGTTTTCTTTCTGGTTCTAAGAACCATTGCCAGGGCTAAATTATGCCAGGCAAAAAAGGTATAAAATCTATTATCATTTACTGGCCATACCTAGAATTAAACAGGGCCGTTGAGGTTTTCTTTCTGGTTCTAAGAACCATTGCCAGGGCTAAATTATGCCAGGCAAAAAAGGGATAAAATCTATCATCAATTACTGGCCATACCTAGAATTAAAAAGGGCTGTTGAGGTTTTCTTTCTGGTTCTAAGAACCATTGCCGGGGCTAAATTATGCCAGGCAAAAAAGGGATAAAATCTATCATCAATTACTGGCCAGATCTAGCATTAAAAAGGGCCATTGAGGTTTTCTTTCTGGTTCTAAGAACCATTGCCGGGGCTAAATTATGCCAGGCAAAAAAGGGATAAAATCTATCATCAATTACTGGCCAGATCTAGCATTAAAAAGGGCCGTTGAGGTTTTCTTTCTGGTTCTAAGAACCATTGCCAGGGCTAAATTATGCCAGGCAGAACTCTATAAAATCTATAATCTTTCAATTATAGATTGCTCCAATCAAGGAACTGCCAAAGAACCCACTAGAACATAAATTGAGCGCCAACTGCACTCCCTTCCAGCACTGATGTACTCTAGTTTCCTAATGAAATGTCTACAAGAAAACTACCGAGCTCGAGCTCAAACCCTAACCCTAACCAAGGATGCCTCATTTCAACCGTGAGCCACTAATTTTCTCCTTTGTTGGCATACCTCGTATCCAATTGCATCACCAGGTCCACTTTCGGTTCTAAGAAGTCTGGCTGGTACTGGCATTATTTCTAAGGGTGTAAAGGTGGGAGGGAGGTGATCCCAAAGGATTCCCTTCCGGTCTGAGTCTCACTGAGGGGGTCCTCAGGCACTGGAGGAGGCTTCTAGCTGAGCGCTGTTGTCTCTTCCAGTGTGATTCGCCCTCACTGCTCACTCAGGGACTGAAAGGGCAACCCCAGAGAGGACTTCCAGTGTGAGTCTCCCACAGTGTCTGCTCAGGGACTGAATGAGACAGGTAGCGGATTGACTCCCGGGCTCATTCAGTGTGAGCGTCAGAGAGTGGAAGCTCAGGGACTGAAAGACCTCTATAAGTAGGGGCATCACCCCCATCTCCAGGCTGTGTTGGAATGTGGAATGCGCTCTGGTTCTAAGAACCACAGCCAATAGCCAAAAGTATGTTGGGACAGAATTTTTTTTGATACTTTTTCCCTAAGTTAGTTAGACTTATGACTGCTCTTTTTACCATTGATACTTTGTAATGTTGTTGTTTTTTTAGAAAAAAAATCTTTGCCAAAGCAAGCCTTAGAGTAAACTTTAGCAAGGCCCAAAGATTTTTGCAGTAACAAACATGTTGCAAATAGTACCTGCCAGGCTTCCTCACTTTCATGATACACTGAAGAGTAAATGATACACTGAAGAGTAAATGAAACCATCTGTCTTACTGTTGATGTCTTCTTCTTCATCTACAGGTCAGTTTGGATTCATGCCTTTGGGGAAAAAAATCAATGTCACCAAATGACCAACTGATGTTCAGAAACTAGAATGCCAATCAAGTAATTTTACAAAGGGGCTTTTATGTGCTTTATCCTACGAGTGAAAGAAGGCACAATAGAATGAATTGGAACGTTGTGCCCTTGGGAATACCTCAGACCAAGCAACTATAATTACCTTAGACTTTACTGGGAAGTTAATTTTAACTCTTATTCACCTGTGGTGGTTTGGTCCTTTTAAAAGGACATGGCTGAGATTACCTCAGGTTCCACCAAAATTTTATTCTAAAAACTTGGCTAAAGTTACCTCAAACCTCAAGAATTGACTTTATTTCCAGAAAATAAAATCAACTCCTGGACCTGAAGTAATATTAGTTAACTTTTGCCTTTAGTTACTTGAATTAGATACTTTCTGCAAATTTTGCTTCTTTAAGGACTTGAGCCTTGACTAAAATCACTTTATTCCTGAGAGCAAGGTCAGCTCCTGAGGTAATTTTATCTTTACCTTTAAAACTGTTTTTAATTTTGACTCACCTGTGGTGTTTTGGTCCTTTTAACAGGACATGGCTGAGATTACCTAGAATCCTACCAGTATTTTACTAAAAAATGTGATTCTTGGCTGACATTACCTCAGAATTACCCTAAGAGCTGGCTTTATTTCAAGAAAGTAAGGTGAATTCCTGGACCTGTAGTAATTTTAGTTAACTTTTGCCTTTAGTTACTTGAGGCAACTAGTCTTCTACATGTTTTGCTTCTTTTAAGGACTTGAGCTTTGACTAAAATTTCCTCAGGTCCCAAGAAATCACTTTCTTCAAGAAAGGAAGGGCAACTCCAGATACTGAAGGTATTTTGCCTTTAAGCTAATTTTAATGCTTGTTCACCTGTGGTAATTTCCCTGCTTTTAACTGCCCCTGGCTAAAATTACCACAGTTTTACATACTGAGAGAAAAGTCAGCTCCTGGGCCTGAAGTAATTTTAAACTTTCTCCTCTACCTCCTTTTAGTCTGCAAGGACATGGCTATAATTACCTCAGACTTTACTCAGAAGCTAATTTTAACTTATTCACACCTGTGGTGATTTGGTCCTTTTTAAAGGGACATGGCGGAGATTACCTCAGGTTCCACCAAAATTTGACTCTAAAACCTTCAGTCTTGGCTAAAATTACCTCAGACCTCAAGAATTGACTTTATTCCTGAGAACAAGTTCAGCTCCTAAGGCAATTTTACCTTTAAAGCTAATTTTTTCACACCTGTGGTGGGTTTGGTCCTTTTTAAAGGGACACGGCTGAGATTACCTCAGGTTCCACCAAAAATTTTAAGAACTCGAGTCTTGACTAGAATTACTTCAGTGGTTTGCGTTATTCCTCGAGGCAAACCCATTGGTAAGACCGAGGTAACTTATTTTGAGTGACCTGTGGTACCGGAGTCCTTTAAATAACACACCTTTGAGATATTACCTCAGCGGCCCCTGGCGTTTTACTCCTTAGAATACACGCCTGAGGTTAAAATTACCACAGGTGCTATCCTTACTCCCCGAGAACAATAGGCTATTAACTGGCTAAAGAACTCACGCTCCCCTCCGTATCCCACAACGTATAAAAACTCAGGTAGAATTACCTCAAAAGCTCAAAAGGCCCTGCCCGGCCTCGAGCTCGAGGACTTGGGCTGCGGAGGCGCCGGTGAGAGATTTTTTTTGGCTCTCCGGCGCCCCGCAGCATCGTCCCTTTGGAGGAACGAGAGACGCCGCAGCAAGAGAGTCTACTGCTTCGGCAGCGCGCTCGCTAATTTTACACACAGCTGAGGAGCCCGCCGACTTTTTAAATGCCCCCGCCTCTCGGAGCGAGGAGAGGCCTCCCGGCCAATCCGAGGGACGGGTTTTCAGAACAGCCAATCAACGGGCGAGATGGGCGTGGAGAAGGACCCCGGGGCGGCTCCGAGGGATTTGGGCGGGAAAGGCGCGCGCCGGTGCTCGCGCTCGTGCGCACGCGCTGTTGCCCTCGGTTCCCGTTCGGGACCCCAGCCGGGCTCGGCTCCCGGAGCGGTTGCCATGGAGACGGCGGCGCGCGCCAGGTGGGCCGCACAGGTGAGGGAGATTTAATTAAAAGTTCTTAATTAAATTGGAGCCTGCTGCGCTATGAGAGTGTTTTGTGTGTGTAATGCCTTCTCCTCAAGGCTTCGCCCCCCTCTGGGGACCTTTCGCCCCGCCCGTCCACCCTTTGGACTACAAATCCCATCGGTCAGGCAGTCATTGATCTCCTCCTGTGCATGGGAAGCCACTGGGGTTGGGGGTTTGCCTCCCCCGCTGCAAAGGCCCGGTTTTCAAAGTATCCCCATTGTTTTTGCAACGGTGCTTTTTTTAGCATTGAGAGATCAGAGGGTGACTTGGGCTTATACTGGGGATGCTTTGGATTACAAGTCCCATCAGCCACCCCCGGGGTGGGGTGTTGATAGGGATCGTCCCTTCCTGCAACAGAGAGCTTCCCCCCCCCGTTGTTAAATGCTTAGTTTTTTATAAAAATATCTGAAAATTTAATAATTACAAAAATAACATAAAATTATGGTTATATGTACAGTACTATAGGAGATGCTTTGGACTACAGTTCCCATTAGCCAGTCTGTTGCAAGAGAAGCAATCCCCATCAGCCCCCCCCTCCAAGGCTGGATAATGGGAACTGTAGTCCAAAGCATCTTTAAAATTCAACCCCTTTTTCTGTTTTTTTGCATTTTCTCTACCATGTTACAAAAAAAAACGCTATTTTGGCCAAGAATTTGGCAATCATCATGCTGTTCCTAAATATGAGTGGTGTATATATGTGTGGAAAAAAGATCTGGGCACACTGAGGGTCACCTCCATCTCTTTTTAACCTGATGGATTAGTCCATTTAGGAAGAGGGGGGGTTTATAATCCTCATCCCAAAATTCGAGAGTGACGGGAGGCGATTTTTATCTCACAAAGGAGAAGGGATCTTTTCCTGGACATCAGGCATTAGAACATTTGGCAAAGAAGCCCCGGACTGGCTTATTTTCATTATTTCCTTTCTTTCCTTTGATGAAAGCTCACAGCGGCCAAACAGGGATTGCTGCCCTCCTGTGGCCAGGTATGTCCATGGCATTTTATGTTTCTAAGGTATAACAGAAAAGATTATTGGATAAATTAGACTGGATAAAAGAGAGATAGGAGGTTAATAGATGATTGATGAGAGAGATGGAAAATAATTGTATGAAAAGTGCAAAAACAATTTCATTGGAGGTTTATTTTGGTAGAACAGGACATTTCCGAATACACCAAAACCCCAAATCCTCACAAAAGATGGTCCTTGGTGACTTCAGCAAAGAGCAGAAGCGCCGGGTGCCCAACAGGTCCAAGCTCCTGATTGCAGGATCACAAATATAGTCAGACTTGAAAGCAGTTTCAAACACTTTATTGTTTCTTTAACACAATAAGCATCACATCTTCCAAGCATAACCTGGCTGCAACAGTTTGTACAACCATTCAAATCATAATACAGTCCTAAAGATGATACATAAAAGTATCATTCAATATAATACCATGATGGGTTAAAAATCTACCTCAAAATACAATGCCTCAAAGAAGAAGTATGAGGCATAAATTCGGTCTGGCAGGTTTGTGTAACAGGAAGAGGTATAGAAGAAACAGCAAGCAGAAATCAGAGGAAGCTGCAGGAAATAGGTAAATTTTGAGCTGGTGTTTCAACACTGACAAAGATACGGCGCAAACCCCATTGTAGGAGAGCGGCATCGGTCTAGGGTAGCCCAAAAGCAGAAGTCCAACAGCAAAAGGGGATATTTTAAAAAAGATTTTTACCCTGCCTTTGTTTTTTTAAAATGAATAACTCAAGGAAGCAAACAAACTAATACGCCTTTATCTTCCTTTCCCCACAAGTCTTGTGAAATAAATTGGGCAGAGAGAGAGAGAGAGAGAGCACAAAGTCACCCAGCCAGTTTTTCATGCCTAGAAAGATTGATAAGAAGGTTAATAAAAATGCATTGACTGTTGCAAAGTTGCTCCTCAGCTCCTCCTGACTTTGAGCAGTTCCCAGGATCCTGCTGGGACTAAAACATCCTGACACCAAGCCCTTGGGAATCCTTTAGAGCACGGGTCACTAACCTTTTGGACCTCAGGGACCACTAAATTCATAATTTTAAATCCGGTGGACCACTAATATAAATTAGTGATGGAATGGGGTCCTTCAGGCACTTAGCTTGGCTGCCTGTTAGCGGAGACAAGCACCCAGGGTCAACCCTAGGTTTGCTGTCTATTGCAGATAGGAATCTCAAATACGGCCAAGAATGAGTGTTTGTCTTGTAGCCAGCCCGGGTGCTAGATCGGCCCCCTGCAAACTGTCTTTCGAGGAGCCGGCCGTGTGCCGCTCACTGAAGCGCCTGGACTCCCAGGGAGGGAGGGAGGGAGGGAAAGGCTGGAGCTACCAAACAGGCAGTTAAGCTAAGTGACAGAGTAACAGAGTTGGAAGGGACCTTGTAGGTCATCTAGTCCAACCCCCCCCCCCGCTCAAGCAGGAGTCCCTACACCATTTCCGACAAATGGCAGTCCAATTTCCTCTTGAAAGTCTCAATTGTTGTAACTTTAAACGGTCATTAAATGAACTGTTGTAAGTTCCTGAAGGACCCCATCCTGTCAAGCGGTAGTAATTGCTTTGGCAGGCCGTATCCGGCCCAGGGACTGTAGTTTGAGGATCCCTGATTTAGTGCAATATAAAAATGCAAAAATGCGAAGATTTTTCTGCGGACCACCAAAATTTTCTTGCGGACCACCGGTGGTGGTGACCGCTGCTTTAGAGTCTGCTAAATATCCAGGGAGGGCAGAAGAGATGTGATAGCTTTTTTATGTCCAGCCCAGGAAGGAAAGGACAGACTTGGTCTCCATGGGGAGGAGGGGAGGGAGTTTCAAAGTGTGGGGTGAAAAGCCCATTTCCTGGGTCTCCTCAGATGGCATTTGCATGGAGAGGAGACAGAGAGATTCATCCATCCGGCAGATGACGTCTGGGGAAGGAGGTCCAGTTGATCACCAGGTCCAAACCCATCAAGGTGTCATCCAACATCTCAAATCACCTCTTGGACTTGAAGGGACTTTCCAGAACCCTTTCCTGGGCCTTCCCGCCATGTTCTGGGTGAATAGCTGCTTGGTGCCTACCACTTAATTCACCTGGGTACTTAACCATCATTGATGACTGTTATTTTATAAGCTGTCTTGCGAATGTATTAAATTAAAAGAAAAACAAGGGAGGCCACCGCTTTGTTTTGAGAAACTGAAGACAGTAAATGTCAAAATACAAAAACAAACCTTTGCTGACTGGCCCATGAACTTGGGAACAAATCAATTGAAAAAAAGTCTCACCAACCCTTAAGAGTATCAGCCATGGTGGGCCTTACAAGCGCTAACCCGCAAAGAATATCATAAAATGAAAGTAGTTTATTCTATTAGGAAAAAAGTATCGTTCATTATTCACATAAAATGGTACAGCTCAACAAAGTTTTTACAGAACCTGAAAAACATACAAATTAATCTCAAGGCTTTACACAGTTTTCTAGGAAAAAAAAAAAGCTTGCTGGCAAAGATAAATTCACCAGCTCAAAAACATCACTGTAAACATGGATTTGGACATGCACTCGAGTCCTTTCGCATAATTCGCTAGATTGTGCAACCGCTCCGCCTTTGGGTTCCAGCCAAGCTAACAATGATCTTGTTCAGCTTCAGATTTGTGGTGTCGTCTTATCGGTCCCAGTGGTCTGAATAAGCTTATCACTGCTACTGCATCGAAACCTAACTTAAGCGATTAAGATATGTGTCAACATTCATGCGCTTGTGACAAACAAGGACCCGAAACCAGGAGAAAAAGGGGAATAATAATAATAATAATAATAATAATGGATGCAAGTATCACGTGTCTTGTCTGCCATTTTGTCTCCTCTTGAGAAATTGTGGATTCATCCTGATGGGGGGCTAGGTTGCTATCACACAGTTTGTGTGGGGCTAAAAGTTTTGCCAGTTTGATTGCTGTTGAATTGGCACATGTGTATAAAAACACCAGTCCTTTAGAGCCAATGTTACTTCACAGAAGCTACCGTGTGGCTTGATAATTCAGTTTTTGATAACTTTGGAGACAAAGGGAAAGTTGCCAGGTGAAGAGTGAATTTCCACTTCTGCCTGCCTGCATTTGCTGGATCCATCAAGGTGTGATCAATGAATAAGCGAATGCGTGCAAAGGTCCTTCTCCAAGAGGCCACCCATCACCTCTCGAGATGAGTCCTTGTCCTGCAGCATTGGGCTTGCTTGGTTTACATTCAGAAGTCGCTTGATATAAAGACAGGAACCTGACTTTCTCACTTCCTGTAGGCGTTGCAAGTAGAAGCACAGGGTTTTCCTTGGCTAACTCATCTTGTAGTCTATTTCTAGAACAAGAGACAAACACAAGGCCAATGAAATGGGGCAGGGAGAAAGACAACAGGAGAGTCCTCAATTGCCCTCAAGGGCATGATAGCCCAACACCCTTGAAGAACTATAATTTCTGCTTAGGGGTAAACCTGGTTAGATTCCCTCAAAGGTTGTTCTTGAAAATGTTGGGTGGGATAGGCTGGGTCATGAAACAGACTCCGTAAGAACTACTCTACTTATTATACTCTTTTAACTCAACTGTTAAGGGATAATTATTAAACAGAGTTTTGAAAGCCCAACACAGTTTCTTCTTCTCTCCTCTTATACTTGAGAAAATGAAGGCAGCTCAACCTTGAGTTTCTTTCTTCTCTTTCAGGGCTAAGCTGGTGTTGATGTAACCGCTCTTGCATTCTATATTCAAGGTTATCTCTGTACTTCTGTACTAACAGTTACAATCACACAAAGTACTAAGTGTGCCTAATAGTCATTCAGATTTGCATTTCTGTGGCTTGGCACGTTGAGTGAAGCCAGTCCATATGCTTCATCTGTATTCTGTGAAATGGATTCATTCAGTAACCAGTTGTTCAATTTTTAAGTGTAAATGTATTCCACAAAGAAATCCCCACTCATGCACCTCTCTGTATTTTTTTAGCCTGAGTTCCCTTCACCTACTGATTTTATTGGGTATAATGAACTCGGATGGATATTCAACTGGCAGATACTCGTCTCTCTGATCTTCAAACATTCGTTTTAGAACTTTTTCAGGGTCAGGAATTATTGGGAAGATCAACAGCTGAATCCTGCAGAGTGGAGAGAACAAAATAATTAGAATATTCCAGATTGGAAGGTTTGGGTTTTTCCCACTTCTTTTCCATGGGCTGAGCAAAGTGATATATGTCTTTAATGAAAGCCTTCGTTTTTTTTTCTGGCTTCATGACAAATGCCCAGCAACAATGCAGATCTGGCAAAAGGAAAGTCTCGAAATCTCTGCAATTAGTTTCTTACCTCTTCAGGTAAACGAGGACAATGATAGTCAGGATTGCAGCAGATAACGGAATCGTGACGAGCAAAATAATGTTCAATGTTTCCAACTTCTCCTGGTCACCTAAAAAAAGGCAAGGACAATGACACGGTTTCCAAATGAAGCTAAAAGGACGCAAGGACAGCCCATCGTTGCTAAATCATTTCCTTCAGAACAGTCAAGGAAGACTATGGAAACTTCACATGGAACCCCAATTTAGACTTCTGGCCAAGAAAAGAGAGAGAGGTCCTCAAAGGACGTGGTTGACGCTTCACACAGTTAGAAAATCTGACAACACCCTGTGTTCGGAACAAGGAAGCTTCCCTAGAATGGAATCACTGAGAGGGGCTGGCAAGGGGGTCCTGAGGGGGGGGCAGTTTCCATGGCCGCTCTCCTTGCTGACAATCCAAATAATAAATTGGGTGTGCCCAATCAGCCTTGTGAATATTTGCAAAGGACAAACTGCAGTGAAAGAAGAACGTGATTCTTACGCTGAAAGCATTTCCAATTAGAAGAATTGGGAAGTAGGCAACACAGGAAATTCCCCCTGGAAAACCTGTTTCCGCTGAATAATAGATTACAAGGAAGAGTAAACCAGATCAGAAAGACTGACCAGAAGCTACAAGCTCAGAGATACGATGCCCGGTTCCTCACTCTCATGCTAACACCCACACCAAGGTCAGATTCCTTTGAGGAACCAGCTGCTTTCATTCTTGGTGACCTCAGCAAAGACAACACAGATGAGAACCAAAGAAAGAAAAGGACACTTCATGTTCATCCCCTCATTAGGACGGGACAAAGCTGGGAGGTGTGGTGTCTTCCAAGAGACATAACTGAATTTGGCTTCCAGAGAATTGGTGATGGGTTTGGAACTATCCAAGGTCCTGCACTTCTAGCCTCTGGAGACCAGGTTCGAAGGATTCCCACTCATGCCCTGTTAACGTAGATCTGGAATGGCACCATTGGAAAGAATCCCATCAATCTAATCCAGACACTGAAGTCATCCTTCCATATGGCATCCCTCTCTGAACAGAATAGAGTAATATAAATAGTCCTTCCGAATGTAACTGAAATAATCCTATAAATTTAAGCAAGGCAACGAAAAGTGCTCACTGGAACCCAGGTAGGATGCCATAAAGTTAATTCAGATACAACCAGGACAAGATCCTGGTACATCGTTTAAGTTAAGCAGAACCAACTTGGTGGCTTAGTTCCTTAGAAAAAGGTACTCACCCCAGTGCACCGGCTCGCTCCATTCACTCCAGAGACCCCGTGCTTCCTTGCACTCACTGCCAATCTCGCCCAGCACAGCCCTCACTCTAAGCGTGTGATACTTCTTGGGATCAAGGGTGATGCTTACTTTGGTGTCGTCTTCGTAAAACTTTAGAAGAAACATGTAGAGCTTTTCATCGTCTACTCAACCATCACAAGAATGGGGTTTCTCAAACTCAGCAACTCTTTTTTAAAATTTAATTTTATTGCTTTTCTATTAAATACATTTCTTGGTGCTTAATAAACACTGTGTTGTCTGGGTATTTAGTTTGCTTAACAATATAAATTACATTCTTAATCTCCACCCCTTTTTTCCAACCATTGGTAAAATAAAATTCCATGCTTATATTCTAAGTCCTCTTTCTGTTTAATTTTCAATCTCAGTCTATCCATTTCTGCACCATCTAGTATCTTCTTAACTATTTCTTCCTCTCGCGGTATACCTTCATTTTTCCAATATTGTGCGAAAATAATCCTTGCTGCTGTTAAGACATGTAATATTAAATACATACTTTTCTTATCAAGTTTTTCTGATATTATACCTAATAAAAACAACAAAGAAGCGATAGCCATCATGATCTCTGGAACGTTTAAAATTTTATTTAAAACTACTATTAAAATTGCTAAGCTTTTGTCAACCTCTGTTGACTTCGTCAGAGTGTAAAATCCCCATGGAAGAGATGCTTTCTATAAAAGCAAGCATCTCTTCCATGGGGATTTTACACTCTGACGAAGTCAACAGGGGTTGACAAAAGCTTAGCAATTTTAATAGTAGTTTTAAATAAAATTTTAAACGTTCCAGAGATCGTGATGGCTATCGCTTCTTTGTCTGTCTGTGTGTGTGTGTGTGTGTGTGTGTGTGTATACATATATATATATATAATACACACACACACACACTTTGGCACAAGTCCACTACAAACAAAATGTGCCCATTTTTTGGTTACATTTCCAACATTTGCTAGACATATTTTTAAACATTTTAGCTAATCTAGCAGGTGGTAAATGCCATCTATAAACCATTTTATATGGCTGCTGGGGAATTCTGGAAATTGACGTCCACTCGTCTTAAAGTTGCTGAGCTTGGAAAACGCTGCCCTAGAAGTTTTAATGGACTTGACAGAAAAGGGTCTCCAGATCTGTCTTGAGGAAGAGTGAACCCTACTAGCAGCGAATGGAGAGAGGGTGTGAAGCAGCGGTGGATTGCTACTGGTTCAGCCCAGATCGGCGAACCGGTAGCGGCGGTGGCGGGAGGTTCCGCCCACCCGCCCGGGACACTTCTGCGCATGCTCAGAAGCATTGCGCGCGTGCACACGAGCAAACCAGTAGTGATGGGATTTACAACCCACTGCTGGTGTGAAGCCATAATTCCTGCCTCCTTTGTGTGAAGTAGGGTTTTTGCCTAGGAGCAGGAGAGGTTGCTTGAAAGAGAGACATTCCATCATCTCTTGGGTCATCTTTCTCTTTAAAGGAGAAGAGATCCTTTACCTCATGAAGGGTCAGAGTTGAGGTCCCGTTTTATATCCCAAGAGCTCTATGATGCAGGGACCCCTTCCCTGGATCAGGGTAGGAGATCTTCTCGAACCATGAATCAAACCTGGTTCTCTCCATTTCTGTTAGGACTATTGACACCAAGAATTCCCCAACCAGAATGGCCCAAAGGAATTCTGGGAATTTTAGAGAGAGGATTAGAAAAATCAGCCATGGAAAATCTAAGGTCCCCACTATCTCCAGAGGGATATGTCCACCAAGGGACATATGTAAGAGCCTACTTTCAGTCTTCCTGAGTGGGATCTCCCTGGAGATCAGTGATCAGACTGTTGTGGTCATCATCATCATCATCATCATCATCATATCTACATTTATATTGCTTCCTACAGAAAGCACAACATCACCACCAACAATTTGTCTCCAAATCTTCTCCATGTCTTACAGCATAAACCAATCTAAGGTGGCGGAAACTTTTTATCCACGCCGACAGCAATGGGGATAAAAGTTATCCTCCCTTTTGCCATGCTGGCTGCGAATTATGGGGATTGGAGTCCCAGCCCCTCAGGAGTGCTCAGGATTAAATTATGGTGGTTTAATTGTACCAGAGATGGGGCCTCAAAGCAGTTTGCAGACAACTCAAGATAGTTGTCGCTACATTCCATGCAAGATATTCCAAGCGGTCAAACACTGCTTTTAAAAAGGAAAGAAATTCAACACAAAAGGCAGCTTACCTCCTTCCTAACGCCATTCACTTCAACATTATAGCATATGCCATTCCAGGAGCTGGGAGCGTGCCACGATAGAAAAAAAACATTATCGCCCTGCTCGATGTTCAGATTTGATGGTGGGTGAAGTTTTATTGGATAATCTAAAAGAAAACAGATAAGGAGGTGCTGCATTCTTGTTCTAAATGCCATCTTCATTATTCCTACAAACACCCGGAGATCAATCAACTCATTTCCATTTCATTCTCTTCTAATTTTTATGCTGACCTGAAGTTTGGTGGGTCAGTTTCCGTTCAATCATTAATTTGAATGTGCATTTCTCCTAAAATAAGGGGTTCATTATAGCTATTTATGCATCCCACCTAGGGATGCTCGGTTTTGTGTGGGCTCTCCTCAGAACACACTCGTTATTGTGCCTCCAAACAAAGGCCACCTGTGCAAACGACAAGCCCAAATTTTGCAAACCATGATGGGAATGGACTTCTCTCCCAGTCCCCTTGTGCTTCTGGTTTCTGTAAAACCTCACCCGTAATGAAGCATTGGTTGGCTTAACGATCACCACGAAAAAGATAATAAAATCCTGTTGGTCAAAGGACTGACCTCTTTTAAGACACAGCATACGATCATAACAGGCAAGCTTCGTTACGGTCGTATGTTGAAGGCTACCTGTAAAACGTAGATCACAGGGTCTTGCAATGTGTCCTGCACACCTTGTAAAGTGCCAAAGATGGGGAAGAGATTTCCTCACATTCTGGTGGGACACTTTAAAGCAGGGGTCCCCAAACTTGGCAACTTTAAGACTTGTGGACTTCAACTCCCAGAATTCTCCAGCCAGCTGGAGAATTCTGGGAGTTGAAGTCCACAACTCTTAAAGTTGCCAAGTTTGAAGACCTCTGCTTTAAAGGTTAAAGAAGGGAGGTAAGGACTGTTGGATGATCCCAGTTTTGAAGGAAGGTTTCCTTCCGGCTCCTCTTGATGGTTCTAGCTCTAAAGGTTAGAATTAAAACCATCTAGATGGGCTAGAAGGAGACCTTCCTTCAAAACTGGGACCGTCCGCCAGAGGAGAGTCCTTACCTCCCTTCGTTTCCTTACAGAGGCTGGGCCCACCAAGAGGGAAAACCTACCAGAGTTTTCTGTACCTTCTTTCGTAAGCACGCACACTGGCTGGATGTCTTCAGAATTGCTTCGGACAGAAAGAACCACGGTGGGTTCTCCGGAACAGTTGATGGGAAAAGCACATCGGAAGGTGTCTCCATCGACACTGCGATTTGTGCACAGCTGCTTTTCTTCCAGGTTCTTGTGCCTGAAGGTGGGAGGAAAAACAGATGTGAGCAAGAGGATCTGTTCTTGCCGATCAGAGAGGACAGATGGAAGCAATGACAAAGTGCAATGGGGAGGACCAACAAACATAGCCACAGTCAGGGGTGAAATCCAGCAGGTTCTGACAGGTTCTGGAGAACCGGTAGCGGAAATTTTGAGTAGTCCGGAGAACCAGCAAATACCACCTCTGGCTGCCCCCCGAGTGTGGTGGGAATGGGGATTTTGCAATATCCGTCCCCCAGGAGTGGGGTGGGAATGGGGATTTTGCAGTATCCTTCCCCTGCCATGCCCACCAAGCCATGCCCACAGAACCGGTAGTAAAAAAAAATTGGGATTTCACCACTGCACCCAGTGTTAGTTCGGGTGGTGCAGAGAGTCAGGGAGATGACCTTAGCAGAAACATGTGGGAATTCTTGCCTAGACAAAGGGGGCCGAACCTTCTTTTTAAGACCAGAGCAATGAAATAATATTCAGAAGCCTTTATAATTGAGCGGTAGCAATATTTGTCAGCACTGTTTCTTTAAAATCTGGGGAATTCTGGAAGTTGAAGTCCACCCATCATAAAGTTGCCAAGACTGAGACATGCTGAACTACAAGGAGGAGCAGCAGAATAATCACTGCAAGATTTGTGATTATAGCCAATCTAAACCAAAATAATGTATTAGCCTTGTAATAGTAGGCATTTGTCTGTTACAGCTAAAAACTTTATCACAACTTCAAACATGAATCATATTCTAATATCTCCATTTTCTCCAGTATGGTTCAAAAACAAGATAACCTTTGAGAAATATTATGAATTACTAAAGGATTTGGAATGCAGATGTTCTATTATTAGAGGCAATTCTTCAGAAATGCTATTCTGAAATCTAGCAACTCATCCTTTGAACAAGCCGTGGAGATTGACTGGTTGTCTGAAGACCTCCAAAGAACATTTTGGAACATCATTCCCTTAAATAAACAATGTCATCATATCATTTTAATTTATCCAAGAGGTTAATCTGCAGCACAATTTTAAGGACTGGGAAGGGGCACAAAACACAGCAAAAATTTAAACCAGATTTAAAAAGAAAACTTGAGGATGGAGCTTGCCACCCACGACCGATTTGAAGTGTTGTGATGGGAATCAGTCTGGTGGGTGTTGGTGACAGGCCCCAGCTGCAAAAAGAGAATTTCCTCCAATTATCTCTCTTGATTTAATCTGCCTCTTAATGGTGAAAAGCTCAGCTATTCCTGGGCCTTCCTTCAGTTTTTCCACTCTGAAAGCATCCAGATGGATTCCAAGAGCGATAAACACTAGATTAAAACCTTTTACAGTTCTGTCCTGGAACTTTGCAGTGTGAACAAAAATACAAAAGCCCATTGAATACAGATAGTCAACTTAT
This sequence comes from Diadophis punctatus similis, assembly GCA_023053685.1. NCBI lineage: Eukaryota > Metazoa > Chordata > Lepidosauria > Squamata > Dipsadidae > Diadophis > Diadophis punctatus. The sequence continues at coordinate 1,273,221 of JALIGW010000014.1, read as the reverse complement.
AACAGTTCATTTAGTGACCGTTTGAACTTACAACGGCACTGGAAAAAATGATTTATGACTGTTTTTTCACACTTACGACTGTTCCAGCATCCCTCTGGTCAAGTGATGAAAATTCGGACACTTGGCAACTGATTCATATTTCTGACAGTTGCAGTGGGGGGTTGTTGTCATGTGATCCTCGTTTTGGGACCTTCTGACAAGCAAAGTTCACTTAACAACCGGGTTGCTAATTTAAGAACTGCTGAGATGTTAAGTGATGTTCTCTGGCAAGAAAGGTCATACAGTGTGGCAAAATTCACGTAACTGTTTCACTTAGCAACGGAAATTTTGGATTCAATTGCGGTCGTACGGCGAGGACAACCTGTAGATTAAATGGGCTCTTTTTAGGGCCAGGAAAACAAGAGGATTTTCAAATACAAACCAGGACAGATTGTAGTTGGTGTCCCGAGGCGCTTGTCTTCCACGCTTCCACGAACAGGCCATCCATTCCATGTTATGACAAATGCAGCTGACATTCGTAGCTCCTGTCTCTGCTGTCCCTGCAAAGGGCAAAGCCAGAAGATCCGTCTATCCCTCTGCTTATAAATTCCCACCTGCCCAAAAGCAAGGAGAAAAGCCTTACATTCCCCGGGTCTGAAATTCCCAGCTGAAGCCCAAAGTTAAATTCACCTGCCCAAAATGGCCTTTGCCATCCTAAGGGCAGGGGTTTCCAACCTTGGCCACTTTATGACTTGTAGACTTCAACTCCCAGAATTCCTCAGCCGGCATTGTAAAGTGGCCAAGGTTGGAGACCCTCCCCTGTTCTAAGAGGTTTGGAATTAAAAGCAGCAGACAGGAAATTTAATTTAATTTACATTTATTGTATTTCTATGCTGCCCAACTCCCGAAGGAAGTTGTAGGGAAATATCAGGGGTGAAATGCTACCAGTTCGGGCGTACCGGTAGCGGTGGCCGCCAGTGGTTCAGAGAACCGGTAGCAGCAGCAGCATGAGGCTCCGGCCACCCACCCGGATGCCGCCATTTTCTTTTTTTTACCCTCTGCATGCACAGAGGGTGAAAAAGCGTGGGTGACCCGTGATGCGCGAGCAAATTGCATGCTTACGAACCGGTAGGGAAGGTAACTAAATGTAACTGTTGAGAAATATCAATTCCTAAACTCCCCACCCCCACCCATTGTGTTTTCTATTAGTAGAGACTGAATCTGTGCAAATCAAAATATTTGCACCAGCATCCAAGAACGGGGTGGGGGGATTTTGCTCTGCCCCTTTCAAAGCAAGCCTGCCTTTCCTCCGGATGGCCCTGCACAGCTGCTTTAAGGAGGCGTCCAGACCAGGGGTGGGTTCTCCTTACCATCCCTACCGGTTCACAGTGACGGAAGTGCGCGTTTTGCGTGCGCACCTACGTCATTTCACAGAAATGACCCTCTACACATGCGCAGAGGGTTTTTCTACCAGCCGCGGCGACCAGAGGACCAGTTCTGGAGTGTGGACCGCCGGCCATCGCTGCCGGTTTGGCAAGCAGCAGCAAATTTCTGCCACCGGTTCTAAAGAACCGGTCCGAACCAGCAGCAACCCACCACCGGTCCAGAACCCCATCCTGCATCCTCCCAAACTCCCTTGTGCCTTTGATGCAATTACTCGGGACATCATTCTTACAGGAACATCTGCATCAACCCAGTGGCTGAAAATTTACCGCTTTGTTCCAGAGGGATCTCAAACAATTTTCCGTTGTCATCGTTGTTTTTACACGTTGTTTGTAGCCCAAAAGATATATTTTTCCCTAGAGGGACCGGCATTTTCTTGTGCAGGTCTTGGGTCCAGTTCTAACAATGGGAAAGGGAAGAGCGTTTAGGCATAATAGGGTGATCCCAGCATGTCTCCTGGGGGGGTGGGGATCCTCAGGTGTTCCCTGCCTCATTCTGCCTCTCCTTTTCTTTCTCTCTCTCTCTCAGCTTCACCAGGATTTGCTAGACCGGGGGTTTGTGTGTCCACAACCCACAATCTGCAGCCCATTGGGAACCGGCCGGGCCACACAAGCAGCGGGCAAGTGTGAGTATGTGAAGCTCCAACTGTGCAAGAGGCAGGCACCCACGTGAAACCATCCCCTCCGTCCGCCACTGCCAGTCCACGGAGGCAGATAGGTTGGGGACCCCTGCACTAGAGGATTTGCCCCCAACTCCCAACTCCTTCCAATGTCTCAGCTTCTTGAGAGGCCCTTTCCTGCGGATGCCCCCCTCCCCAAAGTCTGTTTGACTTCTAAGGCTCGTGGGGCGAGGACAGGTGACCCCTCCCCCATTTACAGGGGGCTTGTAATTCAGCTTCTATTGTCCTTCAGGTTTTCATTACAGACACTGTTGTGTTGCTCCACTCCCGACGGCTCACTTAGCAACATACATTGTGGTTGTATGTCGAGGACTACGTTGTTGGCTCACCTCTTTTGTCCAGGTTTTGCCATTGAACACAGCCGTGTAATAGAGCACCACGCAGGAACTCCCCGGGGGCAGCCTGACTGGATCCCACTGGACGCTCAAGATGCAGCTGCTGCTATCCAAGACGTAAGTGATGTTGGCAGGGGAAGGCAGGACGGACAGAGCTCCTAGGAGGGAAGGAAGGGAGAAGGAGGTGAGCCAGGGCTCGCTTGCCAAGGGGACCCTCCCTTTTCCTCCCCTTTCCTTCCTTCCTTTCCTCTTTCTCCTTCTCCTTCCTTTCCTCCTTCCTCCCTTCCCCTTTTCTCCTTCTCCTCCCTTCCTTTCCTCCTTCCTTCCTTCCTTCCTTCCTTTCCCCTTTCCTTCTCCTTCCTTCCTTCCTTTCCTCCTCCCTTCCTCTTTTCTCCTTCTCCTCCCTTCCTTTCCTTTCTCCTTCCTTCCTTTCCTTCTCCTTCCTTCCTTCCTTCCTTCCCTTTCCTCCCTTCCCCTTTTCTCCTTCTTCTCCCTTCCTTTCCTCCTCCCTTCCTCCCTTCCTTTTCTTCCTTTCCTCTTTCCTTCCTTTCCTCCTTCCTCCCTTCCCCTTTTCTCCTTCTCCTCCCTCCCTCCCTCCCTTTTCTCCTTCCTCCCTTCCCCTTTTCTCCTTCTCCTCCCTTCCTCCCTTCCTTTTCTTCCTTTCCTCTTTCCTTCCTTTCCTCCTTCCTCCCTTCCCCTTTTCTCCTTCTCCTCCCTCCCTCCCTCCCTTTTCTCCTTCCTCCCTTCCCCTTTTCTCCTTCTCCTCCCGCCCTCCCTTCTCCTTCCTTCCTTCCTTTCCTCCTCCCTTCCTCCCTCCCTCCCTCCCTTCCTCCCTTTCTTCCCCCCTTTCCCTTTCCCTTTTCCCCTCCCTCCCATTAAAAGGCAAGGCAGGGACTGTGATTCAAAGGCTTTGATTTCCAGGAGATCTCTGCGGGGCTGAACTTCAGAGACCAGATCTTAGAGGGCTCCGTCACAGGATGGGTGGGGAGAAAAGGACAGGAAGGGGCTGAATCCTTCAACCTGAGTGGGTGGGAGTTTCAGCCCAGAAAAGTTCGGCAGAGCTTGGTGGAGGGCTCTGGAATTGGGGTGAGGGGAAGACCCTTCTCTGCTTGCCTACATGGAGCCAGGAAAAAGTAACCACCTTAAAAACATCCCCCCCCCCAAACCATTAAACTAAGCTGTAGTTTAGCAAGCTAGGTGAGTTTGCCCCGTGAGTCTATCTGGTGACCGCTTTCTACCCCCTGTAAGATTAGGGTCGAATCGCATCCAAGCCTAGGAACAGAATAGAATAGAAAATAGAATAGAAAATAGAACAGAATAGAAAATAGAACAGAAAATAGAATAGAACAGAACAGAACAGAACGTGGTTCCCTCGGCTAGAGCTGAGGCTGCCAGGGCCAGGGGCCAGGCCGATGCCAGGAAGGACGGGCAGGGGCACCTCAGGGCTGTTCCTATCTCCTGAATCACCCCCGGGGCCACCGAGGGTCTCCAGCCCTGCCTTTGGCTGCCTTTGAGTGGCCCTCCCAGCCAAACCCCTCATTCTGAGCAAGAACCCTTTTTATACAGGTAGTCCTCGACTTACGACTACAATGGAGCCCAATATTTCTGCTGTTAAGTGAGACATTGATTAAGCGAGGTTTGCTCCATGTTACGACTTTTCTTGCCGCAGTTGTTAAGTGAATCCCTGCAGTTGATAAGTGAGTAACCCCGTTGTTAAGTGAATCTAGCTTCCCCATTGCCTCTGCTTGCCAGAAGGTCGCAGAAGGGGGTCACGTGTCTCCCCGGGACACGGCGACCGTCATAAATACGAGCCAGTTGCCAAGGATCTGAATTTTGATCACATGACCATGGGGATGCTACAACAGTCATAAGTGTGAAAAACGGTCGTAAGTTACCTTTTTTTTCTGTGCTGCTCTAACTTTGAACGATCACTAAATGAACCGTTGTAAGTCGGGGACTGCCTGTAATTGTTGTCAGGTGAAGAGGAAGCCTCTTTTTGGTGCAGCCTGCTACAAGTTGAGCTGCACCACCTGGGAAGCTCTTCTGCCAGTCCGCAGCCTGGTGAAGCCCTTGCAAGAGCCGACTTGGGCACCAGCAACCAAGGGCTTTGCCTGCCCGGGTCATGCAAGGGCAACGGAGCAGCTGGAGGGGAGGATCCTTCCCACCCCTGGTTCTGGGGAAGAGGGGCAGGGAAGAACCGGTGCCCTTTCCTAACTGAGTGCCCACCAAGTCCCATCATCCCCAGCAGGGCACCTACTGACCTTCCTTCCTTCCTTCCTTCCTTTTTCCTGCTTTTCCTTTCTCCCACCTTCCTTTTCTTTTCATCTCCTTCCTTCCTTTTTCCTTTTTCTCTTTCTCCCACCTTCCTTTTCTTTTTTCTTTTCATCTCTTCTCCTTCCTTCCTTCCTTCCTTCCCTTCCTTTTTCCTTCTTTCCCTTTCTCCCACCTTCCTTTTCTTTTCATCTCCTTCCTTCCTTCCTTCCTTTTTCCTTCCCCCCAATCATTAGCTAATTTTGACAGCCAATATTTGCAGGATCTTCCCTCCAAACGAAGCAAGAAGGGGAGAGGAGCCCCCCCCGTTTCTCCAGGAAGGTGGGGGGAGAATTGCATCCCTGCTAAGGAACTGCTCCTTGTCTTTATTTATTAATTTCATCCATTTATCTGTCCTGTTTCTGTAGCCCCCCTCCCCCCCCCCAATCCAATTGCTTTTGGGTGGCAAACAGCATCACAATTGACACCATAAAACCAGCTGCAACCCACCACAATGGGTCTGTTTGGGGAAAGCCCCCATTGCACTGTGGCCCCTCCTACCCCGTCAGTCGGACATTGGACTACACCACCCATCAGCTGGGAGAGTTGCCAGAGGCTACTGTTCCCTGGGGCTGTTTAGAGGAGGGGGCTCCGGGAAGCGCTGGTCAGCTCTTCTGTGCTGCCCTAAACGGATTTGCCACGATATTGTTATTGTCGTTATTATATATTACTGATATTATTACTATTATATTACTACTATGACTACTCCCGTAGTACTGGAATCACGTCCTAGGGCAGCAACGAAACACACCCCTCGCGAATAAAATTACAGTAAAGTAGAAGTGGCAAAAACGTTGCGTCTTTGAGCGCGTCGGTTTTACTTCTGGGAAGTCGAATTATTCAGCACTTCAACTGAACGACTGGCGAGGAGAGGATGGGCTTTGTAGTCGAAAAGCCCCCACCCCATCCCCACCCGCTCAGGACGGCGGGCTGCGCAAGGCTGAGCTGGACTCCCAATTCAGGGAAGGCGGAACGGGCCGGGGATGATGGGAACTGCGCTCTCTCCCCGCGAGGCAAGCGGAGCCCAGAGGCGCCCCGGGGACCCTCCCGCCCTCCAAGCCCCTCACCTGCGGCCAGCACCACCCCGGCCAGGTGGGCCAGCAGCTGCGGCTGCCACGGGAGCCCCATCGGCGCGGCCGGAGCTCCTGCCGGATCGCTCGTTCGCTCTGGACTGCCGGGGCGGGTTCAGACGGGAAAGCTCCGGAGTTGGAGCCGCCCCGGCCCGCCCCAGCCGAGGTGGGGCTTCGCTGCACGGGGTGGCTTCCCCGGGGTGGGCTGCGAAGCCTCTGAGGTCGCGCAGAGCGCCGCCCCCTCCCCACCGCAAGCCTGCGCTGCGGGGCCGAGGGCGGGGGCGGCGCGGAGGGAAAGCCCCTTCCCCAGTATAACGGGGCGGAGCCGGGGACCCCTCCCTCCCGGCCCGGGTCTGCGGGGAACGGAGACTGAGGAGCGGGGCAGCCCCAAAGCCTGAAGCCGCCGGCGGGTCCCTGTTCCCCGCTCTTTTTAATTTTGTTAAAAATTGCAATTAAAAGAATACAAACTAGTCCAACACAAAAGAACCAAGAGAAAAATAGAAAGTGTACAAAAGAAAAAATATAGTAAAAAGAAACAAATATATAAATGTATTCTCCTTCAGAGTAATTATAAACAATTTTAGTAATTTAGCAGCTTTTTTTAAAATATGGTCTCTTCTTCCAATATCCCACCTGTTGTTATATACATATACATACATATATATGTAGTCCCTCGGGAGTTGGGGTATATGTGTGTGTGTGTATGTGTGTGTGTGTGTATGTATGTGTGTGTGTGTGTGTGTGTGTGTGTGTGTGTGTGTATATATATATATATATATATATATATATATATATATATATATATATATATATATATACATATATATATATATACATATATATATATACCTTCATTTTCATTATCAGCAAAAAAATGTGTTACACACACACACACACACACACACACACACACACAAATCTTTAAAGCCCCTCTTTCAGTCCTGATCAGTGAAAGTCCACTAGGAATTGCCAGAGATAACAACTTGTTTTAACCTTGATCTAATAAACCAACTTTACATTCCTTCTTTTTTTACTTTTTAACAGTTTTGATCTTTGAATTACTTCAAATAATGCCCCAGAACTTAATTTTTTTCGTCCCTTCTCACAAATTTCTTCAAAGCTTTAACAAGTCTCTTTTGTAAATCCAATTAGAAAAGTTATCCAGATCATACTTTTATTTCTTTTTAAATACACTGATTCCTCCTTATCTGCACATTCTAAAATTTTCTTTATTGTCTCTCCTCCTCCAGGGATTTTCTCTGCTTTCCAGTTTTGTGCAAATACTAGTCTTGCCGCCGTTATTATATGTATAATCAAATATGTATCTTCTTTACCATATTTCTCCGGTAAAATACCCAATAAAAATGTCTCTGGTCTCAATTCTATTTGCTGGTGTAGCATCCCCTCTAACCATGTTCATATTTTAACCCAATAATTCCTTGCTTCCTTGCATGTCCACCAGATATGGTAATATGAGCCTGGTGATTGATGACATTTCCAACATTTAGCTGATTTATCTTTAAACATTTTTGCTAATCTTTCTGGTGGTATGTGCCATCTATAAAACATTTTATACAAATTTTCTTTATATGCCGTTGCCATTGTTAATTTATAGTTTCTTTCCCATAGTTGTTGCCATTTTTCTAATTCAATCGTATAACCAAAAATTTTTATCCATGCTATCATTGTTTCTTTTATCACTTCTTCCTCTAGTCTAACTTGAAATAAGTAACTATATAATTTCTTAATCATTTTTTCATCTGTTCCCATAAGTATCTCGTCGAGTTGTGTCTTTTCCAAATTGAAACCATAATGTCTAGCATCTTTTTTATATCTTGACTGTATTTGCAATTGTGTATATTCTAATATCCACTTTCTCTGTCATATCACCATTTACAATCACCTTTGCCGATTGGTCTTTATATATAGTTTTAACCATATTTATAAACCTATCCCCAAAGTCCATCATTTGCAATTGCATTATCATAAATTTCCAAATCATATTATCAAATGCTTTCTGTGCATCCAAAAATAACAACATCATCTGCTTCTCTGGATGCGCTTCATAGTATTCCAATGTATTTAATATAATATGCATATTGTCTCTAATCTGTCTCTTAGGCAAAAATCCATTTTGATCCAAATGTATAAATTCATTTAACAACCTTTTCAATCTTTCAGCCATAATCGATGCAAATATTTTATAATCCGCATTCAATAGAGAAATTGGTCTATAATTCTTTATCTGCTGTAGATCTGACTCTTCTTTTGGTATGAGAGTTATATACGCCTCCATCCACAAATCTGGTATCTTAGCTTCTAATAATAACTCATTAAACACTTACAACATTACGTTGCTTAATACATCCTGCAATACTTTATACACCTCTGCTGGTAATCCATCTGGTCCTGGTGTTTTATCATTCTTTTGCCTCTGAATTCCCTCCGCCAATTCCATCATTGATATTCTCTCTTCTAGTGCTTTCTTAAATTTTTCTGGAATCTTTGGTATTTCAGTTTTTTCAAAATATTGTTCTATCTTATCCTCTGCAACTGTCTCTTGCTGATATAGTCTTTGATAATATTTCTCAACTATCTCCCTCCCTCATTTTGATAGCATGTATTCCCATCTTGATCTAATAATTGATTTATTAATTTCTTTTCTTTCTCCTTTTTCATTTTATATGTCAACCATCGACCTGGTTTGTTTGCTTTTTCGAAAAAGTTTTGCTTTGTTGCTTTTATTTTATTCGCCAGGTCTTCATTTTCTATTAAGTTCAATTTGTGTTTTTGCAAGTCCATCAAATTCTTAATCTTTTTATTATGTGGATTTTTCTGTAATTCCGTCTCTAACTTCTTGTACTCCTCCTCCAATTTATTTTGTGTTTGTCTACTCTGTTTATTCCGTTTTCCTAAGTAGATCATACTTTTATTTCTGTATCACTTTTAATTATTAACACTTCCGCTGGTTTCATTTGTATATCGAGTATTGCATCTGTTGCCTGTCATTTTAAATTTACTTTTACGTAAATCTTAGTCTTGTCTGGTAAAACTTGTTCCTCTTTCGTAACATCTTTTAAGCACTGTCTATCTATATAGGCAGAAACTCTTAAACTTTGGGGTCTGTTGGGGTCTGTTGTTTAAACATAACCTTCAACATGTTCAATGTTAAGGTATTTTGCTCCGTTCTGCATTTATCTATCAAACTTAAGTATTCTCTTCCTTTAATTGTAATGTGTAGTTCTTTCTCTTTCCCTCTAAGTGTCCAACCTTCAAAGTCCCATCCTTCCATTTAAAAAAGAAAATTCAAAACAATGATCCCACGGGAAGGATGCTTATAATTAATTCCAGAATCTTATTTCAAATCCATCTGGTCTGTTTGTAACTTTCCAAAAACGAAAGCTCTAATTACCCTTTGGCTGCTTATTTCAAAAGAAAACAACTTTTGAGCCCTTAAACTTGTATTTAAAGCTACTTTTATTAAGGATTGAAGGAAACTCACCTGGTGTCAAACCGTTGATCCAAAGTTTCGAAAGCTTAATTGTAAAGCAATTAAGAAGCAATTTCCAAAAGTCATTAGAAAAGGAAGTGTGCAAAGCAGTGTCTTTCGAAAGACACAGACCGCAGATAAAACAAAATGATGGCTTTCCTTCATCGCCCAAGGGCTCTAAAGATGCCGGACACTGCTGAATTGCAGACTCCAGGTAAGGAGATACCATCTGGAGCAGTTGTGGTCCATCTCAAGCCCTTTCCCTATCCAGAGGGGAATTGCGTAGATCCAGTTTATCTGCTAACTCTTTATTCTGCTGTGGTCATCAGCTCTACTTTTAACTGATTTGTCTTCAGTTCACCATTTCTCTACCTGGGGTGCCCTTAAAGACCCCTAAGGAGCATTTGCCAGGCCAGACCGCAATGCCAGGGCAGTGATGGCCAGGTTGCAGCCCTGCTGCCCAGGTGCCATCAAGGAGGTGCTTATCAAGCAGAGTTGGCATGCCTTGGGTCCTGTCGCTAAAACTAATGGCACCCTGGAAATGGGCTTCTCCAGAGCAGCATCCCACCAGGGAACTGTGCAGCTGCCTTCATGCTAAAAGTCCTTTAAAAAACAGTTTTCCCCCAGGACTTTAGCCTCTTCAGAAGACTTTTTCTGCTCAATGGGTTGGTTTTCTATTCTGAAAAACGTTCTGCTTTACAGGGCTCCTTCCGTGTTGATTGCTGTCAATGGGGCAGGCAGCCTAATGAAGCTTATGGATCCATACATCCCCACAAGGACATCTCTTTTTAAAAAGGGACCCATTTTCCCATGACCAAAGGCAAACATGGAAAGGACAAAGGACCAGGCAACTGGTTGACGAAGCACCCATGAATCACCTAAAGGGATTTGCAGAACTGAAGCTCTTCAGGAAACACACCCACGTACTTAAACAAAAATGACTTTTGTTTTAGAGTTGCAGTGAAATGTCAGGATTACCCCCAAAATGGTGGTGCCTTCTGCATAACAAAGCAGTCATGGAAAACTCTCTCTCTGTGGTTGCTAGGCTTTCGGGGAGTTAAGGCGAGGCTGCTTCAAGGGCGATTTCCCACACAGGATACGACAGGTTGCACCGACTTCAGTGGGTGCAGCGTTCCACTGCAGAATAATGTCTGCCCACCTCACAGCTTAGTGGGAGGCCCCGCTTTCTTTCCCAGAAACCCCCTCCCCCCACCAGATGGCAGCCAGAAGGCAAACACATCATTGCTATCAACTTAAAAACAAAGGTCAGCACAGTTGAAGTGCCAAAAAAAACTAGAGAGGGACAACTTCCCGAAAGACAATATATTCTTGGCAGCTCATTGCGTCACTGATACCAAACGCAAACTCAGGACCTCAGGCTAGACAAACCCTGCCTCCCCAACTTCAGTTGGGCCTGTGTGGACTCTGGAAAGCCGTTGGCCACTTTTGCAAAATTGGGAGCAACAGATGAGGAGACAAGAAAGCAGGGGAGTAAGAGACCAGCCGAGAAGCCCATCAGCTAATTAGTAATCACACCTCCAGGAATCTCCAAACTCATTTGGCCTGCAAGAAAACCACACATTTCAGGATGCCTCCTGTTGGGTAGTGGGAATAACGACAGGGGACAGACTTCAAAAGGAACTTTTTTACTTGGCAACTTCTCTGTACAACCAGCAACTTGCAGTCTGCCAGCTAGCCCTTTTATAGGGAGCTCTCAGATGCATCAACCAATGGCGTTTGAGTATTTTCTCACTCAAACGCTGGACCTGGGTGAAAGCATGTAGGCAGTTGATACATAACACCTCCCCATGATTCTTGCCCATAACAATTCTGCCCCTTGAGTTGCTCGGCTGTGTAGGAAAAGAGGGGCCAGCCTGCTTCCTTTGGGGACAGGAAACCTCTCTCGTTCTGCTTCTCTCTTCCTAATCTTGATAGCAGCTCCCAACCTGGCAGCCAAAAAGTACTCTGCATATGCTCAGAAGCTGCTTGTTTTTTTTTCCAGGACCGCTCTGGCAGGGAGAAGGTGCTGTAAATTAAGTCAGATGTGGCTCTGCGTTTTTGTACCTGCTGGCCCTGAACGTCTCAATCTCTTTCTGTTCTACAGCAGGGGCCTCCAAATTTGGCAACTTTAAGATTTGTGGACTTCAATTCCCAGAATTCCTCAGCCAGCGATGCTGAGTTGAAGTCCACAAGTCTTAAAGTTGCCAAGGTTGGAGGCCCATAGAAAACCACAAACCTTCAAGGCCTTTTGCAGACTGAATACCGAGCACTCCCAATGCTTACAATAGTTCTTGTACAAATGTTTTCCCTCCATTCAAATTGGAGTGTACATTCTGTATCCTCTGGATATGTGACGGAAGTCCTCATCTGCACCCTAAGCGACGATCAAGCCTCCTTCTAAGGAAGCCTGGAAACGTTGAGGACAGAGATCTGAGGAGCCACCTCTCCTCCCAGCATCTCCACCCCCACACGATCTTCTTCTAAGGATTTTCAGCTCTTCAAGAAAGTGAGTCCAGTCTTGCACAAGCCCATTGTGGGCTCTCTGAGTTTGTTTTAACTGGTTGTGCGAGCCTACTCATCCGGGTTTAGGGCTCCGTCCAAGGTGTAAGGCAGCCAATTCTGGCCTGCGATAAACCTTGGTTAAACAGCCAGGCAAAACAACTGGTGTGCGAATATCATAGTTGTGGTTTTTGCCCAGTGCTTTTTAATTTTCATAATGATGTTATCTTCACCCCAACTGCGATAACACTTCCTGTATTTGACAACTTACAGCCTCTGTGAGTTTACATAATACCAAATACACATAAGATGTTTTAAAGATGTCACCAATGCTCTTTGCTGCTTTGGGGGGGACAAATCGTGCGGTATTTCTTACTTCAATCATGCGAGACGGGAAGGAGAAAGATTTGGTGTAGGTTTCACACATTCCGGGCTGATTTCAGAGCATGAACATAACACGGCAACATTTCCCTCTGTCGGGTATGAAGGATACCTGAGCGCTGACGCCACAGGTGTCGAAAGTAAACCTCTCCTCTCTTTTAGCTTTTTAAAACTTTCCTTTCCCACTTTAAAACCAGCGAGGAAAAAATCGGAAAGCCCAACAAACGGCTGAGCTAGCTCAAGGGTTTTCAAACTTGGCAACTTTAAAAGGACTTCCAATCCCAGGACCCTGGCTGTGGCCGAGTTGAAATCTTCACGTCTTAAAGTTGTGAGGTCTGAGAAACACTTGAGCAGCCGGTTAGGCAAAAGGTTCAAAGCCAAACAGGGCAGGAAGAGTTTTGGTGAGCTGTTCTGGGGCAGGAATTCCACCTCAAAAGCATTTTTTTTTTTGGCTGCCTTCGTTTATCTTTCTCATTTTGACTTAAATTTTATTTCTGGGGAGGGTTCCTCCCCGAAAGCTGGACTTTTTTTTCTTAACCCGTTCATGATTTGAACATGTTAAAATCAAGAGTCCCCCTAATCTCAGAGGGAGCAAGGCCAAATCCCCCCAAGGCTCCTGAACTGAGCAATGTCACCTCTGGTTATTCGTGTGCTGGATTTTGACAAGGTCTTTGATGATCCAAGCCAGGGCTGTCCACCCCCTCCCCCCCTCCCCCCCTGCAAAGGCTTGTTAGGCATAAAAAGGAACTGATTCATTTCTACCAGGAAGTGAAGTCCCTCTCCCCCTTTATTTGAATAATCAGCTTTGGAACAAAAAGAGCAGAAAAAAAAACAGAAAAAAAACCCCCGCCCTGTTGGCTTTGATAGAAAGCGCAAGATTTTTGCATCCAGCAATTTGTTGAAAAACGGGGAGGTGTGATAGGATGGCTTAGGAGACGACAACCTGACAAGGCTTCTGAATTAAAATATGGGTGGACAGGCTAAAACTTGTCCTAAGGAGAAAAAAATGCTTCTCCCTTGGTGGATTTTGTTTTTCCAACAAGGGTTTCTGAGCTGACTTTAATTTTGAAAGGGGGGGGAGGGGTTTCCACTCTGTTGCATCGCTCTTTCTTTTCTTCCAAGCCTCTTTAGATGCCACTTTCCTAACCTTTTAAGGACCGCGTTGCTCCTAAAAGGAGGGCCCCTCCCGATGTCCTCCTTGGGGACTGGGCAGCAATGGGGATCCTGACGCAGGTTGCAAATCTTGGAAGGATGCGGAAATGAAGGACAGGATGTGCAAGGCTGCGCCATCGTCAATATTTTCCCCAATCTCTGGTCCTTTGAAATACGTTCCAAATCCTCACTGGAATGATGAAAAGTGGAAGAGAAAAGCCAGAGATGTTTTTAGCCCGTGGTTGTTTATTCAGGTTGGCTGAAGGAGCCACAATGGCTGGATCTGTAGAGGGAGAGGAGGCTACCCCGATGCTCCACTCCAATTCTCCACCGTCTGGCAAAGCCTTGGACCAGAGAGCCAGGAAGAGGTGCTGAAGTCCAGTAAAGAGGGACTCTTCCTCCTGTTTCTTGGAATCATAGCAGGTTTTCTGTACAACCATTTGACACTTTGACCTCTGCATGCCATCAAACAATTCACAACCGGTAGCTGGCTTTGCTAGGGCAAACAACTTTCAGCTGCAAAGTAATAAGCAGCAATTGTGCTTTGGAACACATCCAGGATGGAAAACAAGCTGGTTAACCTTTAGAGGTGTGCATTGATTAGCCTGCTCTGAGGTGGATTGGTTTGGGGACAGAAATCCGGGTTTTCCAGGTGGCCAAGAAATGCCTCCTTTGCAGAACCGAAGGAGGGGAACTGGACTGAGCAATTGTGGGATGGAAACGAGAGCCGAGCAATGCGAAGCCGGGCATAAAGGTTTCTAACAGAGGATTTCCCAAAACAAACTTCACGTATTGTTGGTTTAACACGGCATGTGGTCGTGAAAGGCAATTCTTTTTGTTTTCTTGGTTACTTTTCTAACCCATTTAGAGAGTTTTTGGATTCTGAGGGAATGAAGTCAGGGCTGGAGATCTGTACTCATTCCCTCATGTATACTAAAATGAAATTGCGGCCGATAGGATTTGGAAGCCGGTGGCAAAGTTGAAGCAAGATGATTTCACTTGTGCATGATTGTACACACCTGGCAATGGCAGTTGTGCAACAGGGCGGGCTTGACTTAGTCTTTTTTTGGGGGGGGCTTAGTTTATGAGCCAATCTTGGTTGCAAAGCCAGGATGTGGGCTAAGCAAGAAGAAGGTGAAATGTCTTGCATGAATGCACTGACTCATCCCAAAATAATTGGGTTTCTTGGAAATAATAAGAAGGAAGGAAATGCAGGGTAAATAGCATCATAGTTGGATAGTTGTGGATGATTCCACATTAAAGCGTCAGAGGCGGCGAAAAGCAAATATTCACATACTTTCTCCTGGCCAGAAATACCTGGTGTGTAATGCCCGCTGACCACCTTTGCATGGGATGGGCAGAAGAGAGGAAGAAGAGATGCAATCTGGCTTTCATTTGGTTTGGAATGCTTTTGCACAATTAAAAAGTCCCCAAAAGTCCCAACACACACACACACATACACACACAAAACTTCCTGTTTTCTCTCAGCTACAACTTAGTCTGGTGGTGAAGAGGCTGGCCTAAAAACCAGGCGATGGCGAATTCTAGTCATGCCTCAGGCGTGAAAGCCAGCTGCGAGACTTTGGCCCAGCCCGCAATGCCAGGCTCCAGCGACGAGCCAAGGTTGGGCACCCCTGCCTTAAGGCATTGGGCAATTGGGCGGTTTTGCCTTTGCGTGTTTTCCTTTCCAAATAGGGGCTTATGGATTCGGGCCTGATGCGAGCCCAACTAACCAAGGCTTATTAAAAACAGTTAACTGACCTGGATAAGGAGACCAGGGCTTAAGGGCAGCCAGGCTAGGCTTGAAAAGCAAACTGGCAGGAGATTTGTGCTGAGCTTTTCCTTCCCTTGCTGAACCATCCAAATTTCTTCTGAAAGAAAAGGCTGGTTTGGGGGAGGGAGGGGGGGCTTCTCTGGCTGATCTTTGCCTAAGGAGCCCACCAGCTTCCTCTCTTTTGTGGGGTGATTCCCCATTTCAGGGCTGCAGGCGGGGGAGAGAAGCCCTGCTGTGGCAAAGCAAAAGAGACGACAGCGTCACTCCAGTCTGAGCTGATCTGCCTTGTTTTGTTTGGCTGGAAACCAAACTGGCGGCTTCAGCATTCCTGGAGGGGTGGGTTTGATTCGGTGGTTGCGAGTCAAGACAGAACCAGTTCCGCCCCAGCCTTCCCCCCCCCCCCAGGATCATCTAAGGGAATCCTCCAGGAACGAGCAGATAAATATTCAGAATGCTGCCTGGCTTGGCATCAGAGCCAGATGCTGCTTGGAGGTAAACAGAAAAGCAGAACTCCAATTGCTGTTATCTCCCCCGAGATTAAAAAACACACTTTTCATCCCCCGGCATGCATGTCGAGACAGGATTCCCTTGCCTGCGGCATCCAGTCCTGCGAAAAATCCAGAAATTTTGGATTTCTGGATTTTGGATTTCTGGATTTCTGACAAACTTGGATTCAAGTTTGTCCAAAGCCGAGCTATCTACTGAGCGGTAACCTTGCCAGAAAAAGTTATTTTCATTTCTCCTTAATTTGTTTTTCTCTTTCATTTTCTCTTCCTCCTTAAAAGTCAGGGAGGCGGAGCAGGGAATGGTGCCTAAGCAATTCAGGGCAAGCCACCAGGAACGTGGGCAGCCAGAGGTGCCTTTGCAGATGTTTTTAAAATTGGGCCTTGCTAAATAACCCTTAACCTGCCTAGCTCCAGGCCCTACGTTGTTCTGAAGCACAACCACAAAAAAAAAAATACAGTTTAACCTCACGTGCAGACAGTTATGTTCCAACATCTCCTCCCCACCCCCACCTCTTTTAAGCAACCCAAGTAAGCAGGTTGAGCAAACAACGGGAAATGCTTCGAAACTTATTCAGGGCCACCTTCTGTGAGGTTCTCTCTACGTTTGGGAACCATCACGGTTTCTGCTTTGTACGGGAGAGGCCTCCAACCCCGAGCGCCGATTACAAAAACAGCTTCCCACTTTATTATATTCCATTGTACAGCTTTACAAGGCAGGATCTGGGAGTCCCGTGTTCAGGGAGACAGGGTCCGATCAATGCTTTCGAGGTACGTTCAGCACTACGCAACGAAGGAAGGTAGAAAAGAGAGGCAGGAGGCACTTTCCCGGTTCAAATAAGTACCCTGTGAGGAAGAGGGACGGGCATTGGAGGTTCCCCGGTTTCAGGCAGCATTCAGAATATTCCTGAGAAAGGTCTGGCAAGTGTCCAGAGGTTCTCCTGGCCCCCTCCTGAAGCTCCAGGTAGGTTTCAGTAGGAGCCGTATCTTTCTCCGGAAGTCCCGCTAATGGCACAGAAGACGTGAAGGGTGTTGGGCAGCCAGGACGAGTGCCCGGAGTCTTCTTGGTAGATCTGAAACAGAGAGATGAGTTGGCACCGGCTTCTGCATCTCCAAGGAGGAGAGAAATATTTGCTCAACCAAAATGAAAACAGGGCGGTGTTACCCAACCTGGTCTTCAGAGCTGTTGTGGCAAAGGGCAGCATGGAGAAGAAAAGAAAAAGAAGGAAAGAGAAGTTACTGAAGGCTCTTCAAGGCCCTGGAGTTGGCTTTCAAAATCCAGGAGAAGAAAAGAGAAAACTTTCAGCTGGGGCGGCTTTGGGATCAAAAGGAAGGAAAGCAACCAAACAAACGGAGGCCTCTCCTGGAGGAACCACCCAGAAGGAACAGCTGCTTCTTTTCAGCCACGAAGCAGCAGCAGCTTCTCCAAGGCTGATTGGCTCCTTCTGGAGGACGTGGCTTGAAACACATTTCTGCCAAATGCGGCCACATTTCTGCTGAACACTCTCTGATTCATCGTGCATGTGCACACACACAAACACACGGATGGAAATTGCCTGCTACTTGGAGGCTTCGTTGTTCTTCACGGGGTGGAGATCTTGCAAGGCCAAGAGGAGAAATCTGGAGAGGTTACAGCCCAAGATCTGTGGACTTCCAACTCCCGAATTCCCCTTCAAAGGACCTGTGCATTGAAGTCCACAAGTCTTAAAGCAGCCAAGGTTGGACACCCAGATTGGCCGCTTCCCAGCCCTTAAACGGACAGATTCCCCTGAAATTCTCACCTGGGCCATGATATGCAACCTACTTCCTTCTCCTGGGGTTCTGCTCCTGCCATGACTGACTGTCAATCAATCAATCAATCAATCACCTTTTCTGTCTCATTTCACAGTTGCAAGCTGCATCCCAAACCTCCCTCAGAATATCAACCAAGCCTTCTCTGGGTTGCTGCTCTGCTAGTTCTTAATCTGGCCATCCTGTTTCTACTCCAGTGCCTCCTCCAGAGACATGTGAGGGTGGTGCGTGGAGCAGTGCCGGAGGGGGATTATGGGAGGGGGCAGCAGTGAAATCTATTGTTTTGCGCATGCGCGCCACCCATGTGCGCTTTTTCACCCTCTGCGCATGTGCAGAAGGCTTTGTGCATGCACAGAGGGTTAAAAACAAGAAAATAATGACATCCGGGCGGGTGGGCGGAGCCTTGTGCTGCTGCCTCTACCGGTTCTCCAAAACACTGGCGGCCGCCGCTACCGGTACACCCAAACCGGGGCGTACCGGTAAGAGTTCACCCAGAGGTGAGTTCCTACAGTTCTAACCGGTTCTTTAGAACCATTAGTAGTTTGGTGATGACATCACGAAGCCGGTTCTGTCGGTGTCTCCGTGGGCGCCTCCATCTTGGATTTGAGCAGAAACTATTTATTGCTGCGGGCACGCGCGCGTAAAGTGCATGAATGCGCACGGCGCAACCCTGAGCAAAACCGGCAGCAAAAGGATCCAGAACCCACCCCTGATTTCACCCCTGGGAGGGGGTGGTCTGCACGTCAAAGCCTCTGCACAGGATAACACTCAGTTCAACCATGTCCCATTTGGCACCAAGTGGGTTTTTCCAAGGATTGCGGGCCTGGTTCCCTGGCAGATTGCCACACGCTGGGGTTCAATTGTGAAAAACAAGAGCTCCTGCAGAACAAGAGCTTATTTCATCTTTTTCTTTTTTAAAAAAAGGTAGTTTCACAGGCAAGAAAGATTCAAAATTGATAACTGGGTGGATGGTCAAGGCTGCTTTCTGTAGTGGGTAATCCCCGGGTGCGGTTTTACTCTCGTTCTGTTTTTTGCTTTTAATAAAGGTTCCGCTCCTTCTTTTCGCTTCGAGGGGCAGAAGATCCCTTTTAATTTTGCAACTGAGATTTTAGAATGTGGACCCCACCCTTCGGTCCGAAATTGTTGTAGGTGGCAAAGTGGGGGCTAAAGAGAACCTCGGTGGGTTTCCTATAAAGCAGAGAAGGCCCACCTGTTTCTCAGCAGCTTTTTCATAGCTAGGACTTCTTGCTGACTGCAGAAGAGTTTGAAAATTAAAAACTCTGCGTGGTGCTGGGATTTCTCCTGCACTCACATCACCTCCAGATAGTCAAAAACCAGGTTCACCTTGCCAGGTTTTCTCTAGATTTTAGCCCTAGCATTAATCTAGCAGATCTACACAAAGTCCAAGATTCCTGCTATGTAAGGGATGGCCTGGGAGTCTTTTATTGAGGAATACTGCTGATGGTTTGGTTATTTTTTTTGCTGTTTAAATCTAGTTGGCGTAAGGTAGGATTGTAAGCGACTGACAATCAGTGCAGCTGCAAATAAATAAATAGATGACTTAAATGGTGGGGAAGAGGCTGCATCCTGGATCCCTAGGGCAATATTTCTGAACCTTGGCAACTTTAAAACCGGTGGACTTCAAGTCTATTGGTCTTAAATTTGCCAAACTTCAGAAACACTCTCTGGGGAATTCCATCATCAACAAATAATTGCACAACTTGTTTTTCTAAGCCGCCCACTGAATCACCGAGAGTGAGCGGGCAGCCATATACGGTTTCTTAACTAACTAAATAAAACATTATAGGACAGTGATGGCGAACCTAGCACTTTGTGTGCACACGCTCATCTCGGCCGCGATCAGGAAGAGGAGTGGCCCAGGGGGCATACGTGCACCAAAAAAAATAACTTTTGGTTTCCAGCGCGCGCATGCGCGCCAGCCGGCAAGTCTTCTGGTTACTGCCACGCATGTGCACACGCCGATCAGCTGGCTGACGCGAATGCTCACGCTGGAAAACGGAAGAGCAGCTGTTCCGGTTTCCGGCACTGCCACACGTACAAAGGCCAGCTGATTGTCGCATGCACATGCGCGCCAGAAGCCCAGAAGAGAAACAGCCGACGCCGTGTTCCAGGCGACATGGCTCCGAGTGCCACTTCGGGCACACGTGCCATAGGTTCGCCATCACGGTTATAGGATGTCCAGGCAACAGTGCCCTCCCTGTGCCCCCCTCTCCAGGACTTCATCCAACGGTTCCGACTCAAGACCACCAAAAGTCTTCTAAAAATGGAAAAAAATCAAAGGAAGTGATTCTGGCCCTTTGGGGGGCTTGGTCACCCCCGGAGCTGCTGTCTGATACCCTGCTGAGCCAGTCCTATTTATCACCCCCCCCACGCACCCTGGAGCAAAAAGTGCAAAAGGAAGAGGAGCAGAACTGAAAAACTGTCAACCAGAAGAGATCTTTTCCATTTGAAAACAGATCTTTTCCATTTGCATAGAAGGGCCTTTGCCCTATCTATGCAAATCCAGCTGCAAGGACACAGCTGGCCAGGGCGGAGGGCATGTCAATGGGAAGGCTTTGGAGGTTCTTGCAACAGAGACATAAACTATCCTTGTTTTGATTCTATCCCCATGACCTCAAACCAGGCGGTTGTCTGCACAGCACTAAGCTCTGAATCTGTTTCGTAAGCAGCCGAGTCCTTGACTTACAACGGTGCATATAACATTGTTAGTTGCCCAGAGTTCCTGTGGGGTAAGACGAGGGGCTAATCAATTTTATAAACAAACAAATCAACATATGTAGCGACTTTAAACGGCTCTCGGGGAATGCCCCACCTGGATCTTACCTGTTCGTGCAGGATTTCCGACAGCTCTTTCACCATCTCCCTGAAGTTGGACTTCAGCTCCTCCTGATATTCGACTTGGTCTTCCTTGATCAGCCGTTCGTTGAACTCCAGGCCGATTCCGCAGGCTTGGATAAATTTCCTGGGGGAAGATAAATTGACCCCAGCATTTAGCCCATCCTTGGATTTGGCGAAGGGGGGATGGAAGTGAAGTTTAAAACCCAGGCTTTTAAATTCAATTTTTTTTTGTAAAGGATTTTTATTTTTTATTTCTCATACATACATTCACAAATATACAGTTTCATAACCATTTTTAATAATATACATTATTACATGCTTGAACACCATCCTGAAAGTAAACTAAATTGAAAATATGCAAAAACAACAATGGAAAGAGGGAAGGGAAAGAGGAGGAGAGAAGAGAGGAAAGGAGGGAGGAGGAAAGAAGAAAGGGAAAAGGAGAGGAAGATGGAGGGAAAATAAGAGTAGGAGAGAGGGTTGGAAAGGGAGGAAGAGGGGAGGTGTGGGGGAAGGGAAGGGGAAGGAGAGGAGGAAGGAAGGAAGTAGAGAAGGAAAGAAAGAAGAAGGAGAAGAAAGGTTGTTGTGAAATAAGGTGGTATGGGATGGCAGAAGAACAACCCCGAACATATATTTTTAATTTTAGAATAAGAAATGAATTAATATGAATGTTAAAGAATAATGTATATTATTAAAAATGGTTATGAAATTCAGGATTGAAGAGCAGGATTTGGAAAGGCAAGCAGCACATTGTAGCTGTCCAGAGCTTCCTTTGTTGCTGCAAACAGTTAAAATGGTTGCAAAACTGCCAGGTTTTTTTGGGGAAGAGCATCAATACGCCAGGGAGGGCACCCGTAAAGGTGGTAGGCCTTCCTGAAATTAACTGCCTGTTCTCTTGGCCATCTTTCTGTTCCTTGGGGCAGACAGAAGAGGGCTTGGAGAGAAGAGAGAGAGAGACCCATCTCTGATTCAGGATGAAATTCCCAGGGAGGCGCTGGAATTGAATGGGGTTGAGATCCCGGCTATCTCAACTCTTCATTCAACCGCTTCCCACTTACTGGTCCTCTAATTTATTTATTTATTTATTTATTTATTTATTTATTTATTTATTTTGTTATTCTTATATGCCGCCCAACTCCCAAAGGACTCGGGGCGGCGTACAACAAGAGAAATACAAGAATAATCAAAAATTATGAAGAGTTAAAAACAAGCACAAAATTTAAAACAGTTATTTAAAATAACAACATCCATTCAGCACATACATACTTGGGGGGTAGGCTCAGGTGGAATTAAGCTGTCCCCCCCAAATTTAGAATAATTTAGAAAGAGTTCACATCCTTTTGGGTTATCAATGACATTCCAGGCCCTAGTTGGTCTAATGCAGTATTTCTCAACCTTGCAAACCTGAGGATGGGTGGATCCTCAGAATTCTCCAGCTAGCCACGTTCATTTTCTGTCTCTAGGGTAGAGAGATTGCAGAGGAAGGGACTACAAGAGAATAAGCAGGCATGTAACATCCAAAAGGAATGTGTTAAGGCCAAGGAATTCTGGGACTTGGTCTGCCCATCTTCAAGCTGCCAAGGTTGAGGAACACTGGTCTAGTGACAGGCTGGGAGTCCAAGGTCTTGAGGAGGAGCCTCACAGGATTCTTCATAGTTGGGTGTGCGCAGCTGGCGTCCTGCCTTTTACACTGTTTCCCCCTTTGATAAACACAGTTCTGGGAAGAATGAGGTTCCGTGTTTACCTCATTTGCTTGAGCAAAGTGCACAAGGGCACCAATTCAGCTGGGTTGATAAGAAGCAAAGGAGGACGGGTTGGCTCAGCTGGACAACAGACTTTCTCCTTTCAATTGTCCCTTCCCATTTTTAAAAAATTATGGAGGACCCCAAAAGAGATTTTGCTTGTATGGGTGATATCTATCAATATTTACCATATTAAAAATTAAAATGTGTGCCTTTGTAGAATATTGTTAAAATAATAATATGAGATTAACATAACTAAAATACGTTTTGTGGGAAAAACAACCCTATTTTTTTAACAAATAAAAAATAATGAGAAGAAATGTTGGAAATGCCATCAGACACCAGGCTCCTTTTATCATATGTGGTGGACGTGCTCAGATGCCAAAGCTTATTGGGTTTTAATTCAAACATGGATAGAAAAGATGATACAACAACGTATAGAGTTAAGGCTGGAAATATTCCTGTTGGGTATCTTACCAGAGAAATATAACAAGGAAAAATATATATTTGATTATTCATATAATTACAGCAGCTAGAATTGTGTTTGCACAGAATTGGAAAGCATTGACAGCTCCTTCAGAGGGGGAGGTGATTAGGAAAATATTGGATTGTGCAGAAATGAATAGATTAACAATGATAATTAAAGATAAGGAAGAGTCAGAATATTATAATTAATATATATTATTATTTATAATAATATATAATATTATTATAAATGAATATTATAATATAATGAATATCAGAATATTATATTATTATAAATGAATTGACTGGATGATTGAATGTTTTTTAAACTGTTATATTGTTTTTTAATTCTGTTTTTAAATGCTTTTTTATATTAATGCTATTTGTATTCCTGTTAGCCGCTCAGAGTCCCTGCAAAGTTGAGCGGCATATAAATACAAAAAATAAATAAATAAATAAATAAATAAATAAATAAATAAATAAATAAATAAATAAATAAATAAATAAATAAATAAATAAATAATATAAGGTTTGGGGAAATTTTTATGATTGGATGGAAAATGAATATGGTTAGAAGTTATTTAACACCAATTGAAGTGGAAGGAAGGTGATAAGTTAAGGATTTACTACATAGTATCTGACTGTTGGAGGTAGCACTATATTTGCATAAATATATACCTAAAATGATTAGATTTATAGCAGTATTAACATAGAAGAGAACTAATTTCATTATTAATAATATAGAAGTTGGAAGCGTAGGAAGATGAATTGCTTGGATGTTACTCCTAAAATATATTGGAATGGATGCACTCTGGAGAGAAATGAGAGGGAGGAAGAGGGGAAGGAAGGAGATAGGGAGGTTAGAAGGGAGAAGGAGAAGAAAGAGGCGAGGAGAAGAAAGGGGAGAAAGGGGAAGAGAAGGAGAGAGGAAGGAAGAAGAGAGAAGTAGGGAAGAGAGGGGGAAGAGAGAAGGAGAAGGAAGGTAGAGAAAAGGGAGGGAGGAAGAGGGGGAAGAGGAGAGGGGGTAGAGAGGGGAAGGAAGGAGATAGGGAGGTTAGAAGGGAGAAGGAGAAGAAAGAGGCGAGGAGAAGAAAGGGGAGAAAGGGGAAGAGAAGGAGAGAGGAAGGAAGAAGAGAGAAGTAGGGAAGAGAGGGGGAAGAGAGAAGGAGAAGGAAGGTAGAGAAAAGGGAGGGAGGAAGAGAGGGAGAGGGCAGTGTTGTTATGTGGTGTGGGGGAAACAGACGAGCAACCCTATACTTTTATATGTATGTATATTATTATGTTTATTTGTTAGATAATAATGTAAAAGCAATGTATGTTAATACTTCATAAGATGTTATGGTATATTTGTTGATGTGTATGTGGGAGAGTTAAAAAATAAAAAAAAAAAAAACCAGAAAAAAAATATTGAGAAGAGTGACAGTGTTTTAAAATTTGGCAAATCTCTTCAATATCTGGCAAATAATTTTGGTTTTGTGGATCCCTGAGAGAACCTCAGGGAGATCTCCGGAAACCCTTAGACACGCTTGAAGCAATACTGAACCCGAGAAAACTTTGACCTCCATTCAGCTCCTGTAGTGAAGTTATGTTAGTTTCCTTATCACCGACAGTTCCCGTAGAATCATAAAATTCTAACTGGCTCATATAAATAATCAACTACAGCCCATTGTTAAAAGACTACAAAGGAAGACAATCAATAAACCTCAAACCAATAGATGATAATGCGATGAAAGGAACGTTTTGCAACCTTTCAGGGGGTGTGAACAGGAAGTAGCCATCCTTACCTGGGGAAGGGGCTGCTTCTGGGGGAAGGGCTCAGAAGGAGCCTCCCTAAATCCTGCTGTAGGACAGATGACTTGGGCCTGATGGTTCCTGAGATAACCTACCCAGAGCCAGGAAGGACTTGATTGATAAAGTCCAGCATTTTGAACGGTACCCAGAAATTCAGGGGTCTCCGGTGCAGCTGGTCTGCTTTTGGTCAGCGCCTGGGTGGGAGACCATCTGAGGTTCCATCACACAAGAAAGTCGTAAGGCGCCCAAGTCCACGATACCAACCTGAACATGTCCTTGAGTTCGGCCACCTTCTTCGCGGGATATTTGCTGGAGAGCTTGTCATCCAAGAAGGCTCGGGCATAGGCCAGGGGGCCAGCGTTGACCTAATGCCATGTCCCCCACAACAGAGGTACAGTGACAAAGAGATCAGCCAAACAGAGAGAGACAAATTAAGAAGATCTTGGAAGCTGGATCCCAGCACAACGCCCAGGTGACTCTGCACTGCTGGTCATGCTTCAAGGAACCACATAGGTGGTCTTCAAAGCAACCGTGTCCCCCCAGGAATTTCAGGAGCACCAGAGCTTAAAAATAAGCAACTGGGAGCAGAATGCTTAGCTTTGAAAGGCTACATCTAGCCTATTTTAGGCCTGACCTTCAAATGGTAGGAATTGGTGGCCCTGATTTTAAGCAGCCAAGGAACTGTAGGAGCTTCCTGTCCACCCAAAGGAGAGTTGGGGTCTTCTTCTAACCCCCTTGCATTAAACACATAAACACAGATACGCAGGGCAAACACCGACAGCCCAACAGGTCTGTGTGAATCCTTTATGGCTTATTCAG
This sequence comes from Diadophis punctatus similis, assembly GCA_023053685.1. Lineage (NCBI taxonomy): Eukaryota > Metazoa > Chordata > Lepidosauria > Squamata > Dipsadidae > Diadophis > Diadophis punctatus. Next base: position 1,248,139 of record JALIGW010000014.1, on the reverse strand, counting down.
CAAACTGTGTTTCAACTGTTGGTAGTTTACAGTGGAAAGACACAGAGAGCAGAACCAGAAGGAGCATTCCAGCTAAAATTCCCCTCCCCATTTCCAGCCAGGAAAATATTGACTTGTGGGGCAGATGTGCCCAGCTGCTTACTTGCACCGAAACGGCGCCCTGAAGTTTCAACTGCAGTTGGATCATGTCCACGTCCGGCGAAGCACAGAGCTGCTGCAACTCAGAGGTCTTGTCTCTGATTTCGTCCGTTGCCACGTCAATCGGCTTCAGGTTGACCTGCTGTTCGCATTTGACGGGGATTCTTTTCTTAACATACGGGAAAGAGTGGCAGGCTAGGAGAAAAAGAAGAAAGCCGCAGAAGTGCTGATCAAGAGAACGAAGGTGGAAGGAAAGAGAAGAGGATGACACGTAGATGAAGATTGCAGTAGATACATCTTCATCTTCATCTACTTCCAATGGATCCATCGTTGGAAGATCTGAAGGGCCAGATTAGGGCCAGATCTTCCTGGAGGAACTCTCTGTAGGTGGACACTAAGAGTTGACAACAACTTGATGGTGGACTACAATGAATTTGTAGATTTCTGGCTTTGGGGACATTGAGATGAAATAAGGACCACCTCCTCTGAAGAAGAGATTGTCTTCTTCTAGATCTGAGTGTTTATCTCTCTTGAGATAAATAGTTTATTTATTGGCCTCCATTTCAGTAAAGAGCAGGCTGCCTTGGCCATTGAGTTTCATCAGTTGCAAACTCTGTGTTCGTAGTTGTATAACTAGATGGAGTCTTTATTTTCCTTAAATCAGCCAAAGAATTTGTGAGATGCGCAACCAGTCTCTCAGTTACTTAACATAAAAAACCCATACATACGTACACACGCACACACACACTCACTAGTGAGGATAGTCCGCCTCTTGCACTGCTCCTCCACGTTTCCATGCTTCTTGCCAGACAAGGTGTACGGGGTCTCGAAGACAAACTGGTTGATGTTGTGGTTCCTCTCAAACCCTGTCTTCCTCTCCGAAAGCTCCTTCTCGTCAAAAAATGGCTTCAGGTAAGTCACCTGAATGTGAGCGTACTTGGCGTCTAGATCTTTGGGGTTCACCTGGTGTAAGAAAATGGAAAGTTCTGAATGGAACCAAACGAAGATCAACCCAGTTGGATATTCAGGGACCTCCGGCCAAGAAGCCAACTTTTCAGGATCCCAAGCCTACGGTGGCCACTTGAGAACCTCTGGAGATGATGACAACTGGAAGGAAGTTCCCCACCATAACCCTGCAGCAAGGAATGGGGCGTAATGGGCCACCCCAAAGGTCCCCCACTTGTCTCTTTGACTCTACAGGCACCCCAAAGCCAGCCCAAAGTTCAGCAGCATCTTCTGAGCAAAATGGACCTTTTATGGATGACAGCAAGTCAAGACCTCCTTCTAAGCCAGGGGTCCCCAAACTTGGCAACTTTAAGACTTGTGGACTTCAAATCCACAAGTCCACAGTTGAAGTCCACAAGTCTTAAAGTTGCCAAGGTTGGAGACCTCTGTTCTAAGCCAACCGGTTTGCCCAGCAAATTTCTTAAATCGAGACTAGCCAGATTGTCGTTTCACTTTGATCAGATCATGAATAAATTAGAGCTCAGAAGCCATGGATTGGAAGTGCCACCTGAGGCCATCTAGTCCAACCCCTTGCTCAGGATAGGAACCCTAATTAAGCCTCTCAGGCCAATGGCTCTCCAGCTTCTCTTTGAGTATATGAAGCCCGGAAAACCTCTTGGTATTGCGGTTCTACTGTGCCAGAATCAGAGCTATGGTTTCACATTACCTTGTTTGAATCCTGGATAATTTTGACATTCTCAGCTCCAAATTTCTCTCCGTAGAGTTTCAGCAGCCGGAAGGATATCTCTGAGAGGCCAGTTAATTTGGGCTCCTTGTAGATGTACTCTTTCCCATCCTCTTCTTCAAAGAAAGCCTGCAATGATTCAAGCAGCTGGGTTTTAGAAAGGATTTTGGGGGGCGAGAACAGCTCACTTCCACGGGGACACATCAAAAGCCACGAACAAGGAACTCGGTGCAGGAGATTAGCTTTTCTTTTGTTCAAGTTGATAGTCCTCATGGTTCTCATGCTAGACTCAGAACGGTGTGCCTCCAAGGACCCTGAATTTGCAGAAGTCCAGACACATTGACATTTGTTATAAAAATGTTAGAGATTTAGTAAGACAAGGTTTTATAAAGTTGGAGTATGTGGTAACAGAATACCAGATAGCTGACATTTTGAACAAGCCATTGCCAGCAGCACAACATGAATTTTTAAGATATTTAATGTGTGTAGAGTGATATAAGCATATCCACCCAACAGACAAAGAAGGGATGTCACGTAGTGAATATTGTCAGTTGTATGTCTATGCAGGGTGATACACCCCTATCTAATATTATGGTATATTCCAACACAAGCAGAACACGTGATATGATGTGTACGCATGTCCACATTCCTAATCCACCATTAATCTCTTCTGCCTTGGCTCCTGACCTGAACGGTCGTGTTAATTAGCAAAGATGTAATTATTCAGGATTTATTGTTTTTGCACTGAAATAAATATTTTCTATTAGACATTTAATCTCGGTTTTATTTCTAACTGTCTGGATTCCAAGTAAAGATCCAACATCGCCTCTATGAGATTTTATTCTCATCCTAACACACACACACACACACACACACACACACACACACACACACACACACACACACACACACACGGCTCTCTTCTGGCTCTGCTGGTCTTTGAAGGCACAAACTCTTTCAAAGGAGCCTCGTGCTCAGCTGCCCTGGTTACGTCTCTTCTGTTTTTACCGCCTTCCTCCTTTTAAGAACGGGCCAGCCGTTTGTTTTATGGGAGATTGTTTTATCTTGTTTTTATGCACCGGGCTGGAGGAAGACCGGCATAAAGAAAGGAAACCGTAAAAAAAATGTATGAATTGGTAGTTATACAAAGAAAGTAAAAAAAAGTCAAATATGGAATATACAGTAGAATGACAGAGCTGGAAGGGACCTTGGAGGTCTTCTACCGGTAGTCCAACCGGCGCTCAGGCAGGAAACGGTATACCGTTTTGGAGAAATGGTTATCCAGTCTCTTCTTAAAAACTTCCAGGGAAAGGAAAGGAAAGGAAAGGAGGAAAGAGGAAGGGGAGGTGAAGGGGAGGAAAGGAAAGGAGGAAAGAGGAAAGGAAGGGAAGGGAAGGGAAGGAAAAGAAAGGAAAGGAAAAGGGAAGGGAAAGGAAAAAAGAAAAGGAAAGGAAGAAGGAGAAGGAAGAAAAGAAAAAAGTAAAGTAAATATAAAGGGAAGTAAAGTAAAAGTAGTAATAACAACAAAACAAAACACAAGATACCCTCAAGGGAAAAGGGCCCTTCAGAATAAAACATTGATCAATTATGTCTCTCAAGAAAATCACCATTTTTGTCTCTCAGCCTCAGAAGATGAGAAACAGCTGGGAAAGTAAACAGACACACAGAAATTGCCAGAAAGCTGACGAATTGGAATGTCCTAACCTCAAGGGAAATGGATTTAAGGCTAAAGAATTACGTCTGGTCTAATGTCATTTCTAATTACAAAACATGAATAATATCCAAGGAGGCTGAGAATGTGGAGTTTTGAGGGTCCTTTGGAGCCACAAAAGATCAAAACGTGACAACTTCTCTGGGAAAACCTCTCCTAGAGATAGTCCAAAAGGAAAACCTCATGCCAGTGTTTTTCAGTCTTGAGAACTTGCTTAAGACTTGTGGACTTGGGCTCTCAGAATTCCCCAGCCAGCAGGAATTCTGGGAGTTGAAGTCCACATTTCTCAAAGTTGCCTTAGACCAGTGGTGGGCTCCAAATTTTTAAACAACCAGTTCTCTGCTGGATGGGTGTGACTGACTGGGTCATGTGACTGAGTGAGTGTGGCCAACTCTACATCACTTGTGTGGGTGGTACCTGTATGGGACAGGCAGGGTTGGGGAGGGAATCCAGGGGTCTCCGGTGGGGTGGGGGAGGCGGGAGGAAAGAAAGATTCAACCTGTTTTTGTCTGTCTGTGTGTGTGTGTGTGCGCGAGTGCGTGCGTGTGTGTGAGAGAGAGAGACTGCATCAAGCTAAACTGGGAAAGCTGGCTGCAAGAGAAAGAGAAGCTGGGTAACCTGTTTTTTGGGCGGTTTTCAGGCTGTTTTTTGCCTGAAAAACAGCCAAAAACGGCTTGAAAACAACCCGAAAAATGGCCTGTTTTTTTGGCGTTTTTAGGCTGTTTTGGGGGCCATTTTCAGGGCCAATTTTGGTTGGAAAAACAGCCTGAAAATGGCCTGAAAAACGGCCGGGGCCAGCTGGTGGTCCAATTTGCCGGTTCTCCGAACCGCGCAGAATCGGAACAACCAGTTCAGGCAAACTGGTAGGAACCGGCAGCAGCCCACCTCTGCCTTAGACAGACCCTCCAACAAAGAAAATGGAGCTGATTGAGCCACACATTCAAGGCAGCTGCTCTAGAGAAGGGATGATGCTAGAAGACAGAGGGGGAGGGAAGAGAAATTAAGAGATGCCAGTAAAAGGCCCTTGGAGGAGCAACAGACAAAGTGGTACCTGCATAAAGGTGGCAAGGAAGTGGATGCCAACTGAAGCAAATTGAAGAAGAAACCAGGACAGGGGTGGGTTCTAACTTACCTCACTGCTGGTTCGCTTCCTCCTGCACCGCGTGGCCGTGCCTCGTGGGTGCACACGTGCATGCATGCGCAGTGCCAAAAAATACGGGAAAAAATCCCACCCCCAAAAAGCCAAAAACAAGATGGCGATACATGTGCGGTGCCGGAAACTCGGCTTCTGCACATGCGCAGAAGAGAAAAACCTCAGAAAAAATTCAAAAAAATTTTTGGAAAAAAAAGATGGCGGCATCCATGGACCGGCACTGACAGAACCGATTCCGTGACATCACTATGACATCACCAGCAGTGTGCTACCAGTTTGGGCGAACCGGTACGAACCGGGAGGAACCCACCTCTTAACAAGGACATATAAAAAGGCTACTGCAAGACTCCATGGTGGTTTGACTCTCTGTGTCCATCAACCCAGCAATCTGTGGTCTCACCTGTCCGTAGAACGCCACTCGGAAGTAGGTGCCCAGGAGTCTCCTTTTGCTCTGCATCACTTCCAGGATTTTACTGTATGCGCCGTGGAGCGTTCGGTACACCTGGGTCAGTTTCTGTAATGGGCAGAGGGAATAACCTTGAGGAACAGGAGGAAGAGTGGCGAGCAAGGCCACAGCCAGATAAAAGATAGTTGAGTCTGGAGCCAAAGTGTAACCTGAGGAAGCTTCTCAGACCTGCCCTAGGTCCGATGAGGTTACCTAGTTTGGTAATGAAAAGTCTGCAAGAAAACAAGCCAGCTCAGAGAGCACCAAGGGGCCCTCATTTCAACCCTCAGCTACAAATATTCGCCTTTATTGAGACCTGCCCTAATTCTTGTGAAGATAAAGGCCAAGAGGGGGGAAGCACATTCAGGCTGCAAAATTTTGTTATCATAATCTTATAAAAGTAGGATTGGCATGCATGACTTGGGTTTTCTACTCTGGTCTACCTTAAAAGGCTGGCAGTTTCTGAAAATAAAAAGAAGGCCGGAATGTTTTGGGGGAGCTGGAGGAGACCCTCCCCTGCTACCCCCGTGCCTGTCTTCTTTGAGCCTGCTTCGGTGTCTCTGCATCTGGATTGACAACTTTCCCCTTGCTGGCTAATTTGATTTTGGCTCTTTCTCCCTGCAAGACGCAGCAGAATTGCTGGTGCTTTCGATTGGCTACCTCAAATTCGCGCCGCTTCTCGTAGATGGGGATCATCATTTTGGCCACCTCGGCGATGACCTCGTAGCGCTCGGCTTTCCACAAGCCATCGACACATTGCTCCAGAAGCTCCACCAGCACCTCCTGTGAGTTGCACAGAAAAAAAGGGGGTTCACGAGAGCGCCAGTTGGGTCTGGAAGTTGAGGCACCAGGCTAGAGCGCAGAAGACTGTAGGTTCTGATCCTGCCTTGGCCACGAAAGCCATCTGGGTGACTCTGGACCAATCACCAGGAGATTGGGAGTTCTAGTCCCGCCTTAGAGACCCCATCACAGGTGCCAAGGTGCAGAAGGTTGCCAGAAACAGGGGCAGCGGACATGTGAGAAGCAGTTGCAGGGGTTGGGAAGGAAGGAAGGAGATAGAGAAGGAAGCTGATAGAGAAAGAAGGAAGGAAAAGATGGAAGGAAGGGAGGGAAGGAAGGAAGGAAGGAGATAGAGAAGGAAGCTGATAGAGAAAGAAGGAAGGAAAAGAAGGAAGGAAAAGATGTAAGGGAGGGAGGGAGGGAAGGAAGGAAGGAAGGAGATAGAAGGAAGGAAGGAAGGAGATAGAGAAGGAAGCTGATAGAGAAAGAAGGAAGGAAAAGATGGAAGGGAGGGAGGGAGGGAAGGAAGGAGATAAGGGAGGGAGGGAAGGAAGGAAGGAAAAGATGGAAGAAAGGAAAGATGGAAGGAAGAAAAGCAATGAAAGAAGGAAGGAAGGAAAGAAAGGTAGCGGAGAGCCTCCCCTTCAGGATCTGCCAGAGTGGTTCTTGATCCTTTTATCTCCTCTTTGGATACCTGAACAGCCTTGGACCCACCTGGGCTGGGCGATCCATGAGCTTGCCAAAGAAAAACTGGTTAGGCCGGTTGAGCCCTTTCACCTTATTTGTTTACTTACTAAAATGCTGACTCAGGGCTTTCCCAGTTGCTCAACTTATCTTATCACAATGGGAAAGTATTCAAGGAAGTCAGGCCTTTGCTTGAATAATGAGTCTGCAGAGATGCAGAAGCCATTTTTTTTAAGGTTGATATTTCCACTCCCAAAGGAAATGAAGAAATAGCTTTTCATTTTCTGAGCCTGTCTCGTCCTGACACAGTTTGGTAGAATTCCAGCTCTCCAAGGGCCATGCTTCTGACGTCCACTCTGGCCCTTCATTAGCTGCCCTTACCTCAGTGTAATGAACATCCATCATCCCTGCATCTTCCTTCATTGCGCCTTCTTCATCAATGTTGGGTGTGATTTTCCTGAAAGATGAGCATCCAGTAGGGAATAACTCTACAGACGGAAGCCAAGAAAGAGAGAAGGCCTTGGAGATCAGTTGGGGGTTGAAACGGCTACACACGTTCATTTTTAATCCCTGACAGATTGGACCACTTTATGTCTCTCACGCAATCTTATTCCTTGGGACAGAACCCACAGCAAGGTTGTTGCATTCCAAAACTGAGTTCTAGCCCTTATTAGGATGGGAAAATACCACATAAAACGAGAAGTAGGCATCATCCTGAGGTTTTGGAGACCAGGTTCTAACACCATAGGCGGGCGGTACCTCAACTGAAGGGCGGGCTAAGCTTGGGTTGAGTTTCCTTCAACTCTTGCCTTTTGAATTTCAGCAAGTAGGTTCCCCTTTTGTGGGAACTGTAATGTGCTTGCATTTTTGAGGTGGAAAGGCCTTCCAACTCAAGGGAACAATCTGAGGCTTGGGTGAGAGTCTGCAGAAGCAGAACAGAAGCGGTGGAAGAGAGACGGGAGGAGGAGAACCTGAGTGTAAAACTCATCTCCATCTGTGGAACCTCCATGGAGACCATCTCCAGTTGATAGACAGCCAGTCTTGCCTCAGGTTGACAGCCCAGTTCAAGGTTTTCACTTCCTGAGAAAATACCCTGATCTTCAATTCCCAGACTAATGACTGGGCATGTTCAGGAACCTGAACTCCAACCCGATAGTTTGATGCAATCAGATTTCAGTTTATCCGAAAGCTTGTAGGAAGGCAGGCAGGAAGGAAAATAAACACATAAAAAACGAAGGATGATCGGAGGGTGAAAAATCTAGGTTACTCTGAACAAAATGAAGCCCTGTTGAAACGAAGCCAGGCTCTGACTTTCTAAGAAGTGGCTTGAAACACTTTTATCCCCCATCATCAAAAACTTGCTGTCAGATTAAATTGTCCAGCAGCCGACCACAAACCACAGCAGGATGTTAGTACCTTTTTTCAGTTCAGATCTATGACAAGTTGGGCCAGGTCAGCTGATACCAACCAATTCCCACTTCTTGGTTTTACAAATAAATACAAAAGATATGAGCAACGCTCCCAAAACTGAAATCCCAAGCAAGCAACTGAAATAGCCGAATAAATTCGCATTTCAGTGGTTTCTCTCGTCCCTTCGGTCCATAACCTGTGACACCCCCTCCCCCAAAATGAATCAGAACTGTAACGCCCAGTATCCCCATTCAGCCAGTGACCCCATGGACTGGGAATTCTGGTTGTCGAAGAACCATTGCCAAGTTGATAAGACTGTTGGTTTTCTTCTGGTCTCCTGCTGCTCTCTGCAGATAAATTCACTGGTGCAGTTAAATGGTTTCCTACACCCTCTGCCCAAGTTCCTGCTTCCAAGCTACCCAACAAGTTTATTTGGGAGGAAAAACATATCAACTCAACACAAAAATGCCAATCAACAGAATCAGAATTCCCAGGCGGAGGGCTAAAGAGTCTGGGAAGGAACTTGTCCAAGCCTCCGCTTCCTGCTTCGTCTGGGGATAAATTTCTTGAAAATGGAATATTATGAAATCTGGAATAAAATGTACCACTGGTTGGAGATGAGGAGGAATGCTGGGATAAAGGATTATCGATAAGTTGAAAGTGTAGAAATTTTTATGTTAGTACTCTGTGACAAATAGGAATGGTTAATCGGTATTGATGTAATCTTCACAGAGGAAAGAATTTTATGTGTTTGAATAGTGATAGATCGTACATAATAATACAGCAAAAAGAAACTGTATCTGTTGTAAGGGAAAACTTGACGGAAATGTTCAAACCGGAAAAGTCATACCATGTCCAATGTTTTTAATTGTATTATTAATAAAAAACTTTAAAAAAAATTCTTGGAAGCCCTGCCGGGTGGGGCTGATGTTTCTTGATAGCCTTGACTTGGCTTTTCTGGTTGAGCTTCTGCCAGGTTTTCCATGTCTAGGGAGCTCTCATCGTTTCTTTAGCAGTCGTTCGAAGTTACAACGGCAGTGAAAATAGTGACTTAGGCCTGCTTTTCACACCTATGACTAGCAGCATCCCATGGTCACGTGATCGAAATTTTGGATGCTTGTCAACTGACGTGTACTTACGAAGGTTTCAGTGTCCTCGGGGGACACGCGATCCTCTTTTGCGACCTTCTGACGAAGAAAGTCGGTGAGGAAACCGGATTCACTTAACAACTGTTTTGCTAGCTTAACGATTGCGGCGATTCGCTAATAACCCTGGCAAGAAAGGTTGCAAAATGGGGCAAAGCTCACTGAACCACGGTCTTGTTGAAATTTTGGCCTCAATAGTCATTGTAGGTCAAAGACTAACTGTATGTCAGTTTCAGTCGCTTGGGCTACCAAGGGTGCCTGAAGCACAGAAATATTGGTGAGCTACCCAGAGGGTTGCAGCACCAGCCCACCATGGCACCATCTCCACCTTCAGGAGCAAAAACGAGACATTTCCCACCAGAGAAGCTTTGCAGAACAGGAAGGAAGGCTTTCAAAATGATTTCTTCCCCATGTCAAAACACTCACTTTTTCTGTGAAGAAACTCTGCCACTAATGCTGCAACGTGAACGTAGCACATGGCTGCCTGTGAAACGAGAGCAAAGGTGAGCAAAGGTGAGACTTCCTGGAAGTGGTTAAAGGGCCTGGCGTTGGCCAAGGTCATTACCTCCGAGAAATCCCCATTTTTGACGTGGATCTTGGCCATGCTGTCCAGCCAGGTCTTCCGCAGCTCTGGAGTGCTGGCGTAAGACTTGGCTAAGCTGAAGTGCAGGTCAACCAACATTTCAGGGTCCTTCTCGTGTTCTTTCATCTGGGCAGTGGCCATTAGCACCGTGCGGATCCTCTTGGTCAGATCCTTGACTTCGGAAGGGAACGTGGTTGCCTGCCATAGAAGAGAACATCCGTCAGGAGAAGAGCCTTCAAGGTCCCTTTCTCCCATCTCCAGTCTACCTTCTCAAGGCTGTTCCTCCAGCAGTTGAACCAGAGAGGAGGGACAACTGGGGGAAGAGGAGGCCCAGGGGCTCTTCCCAATGAGCCCTGGTTGGGGTGGGTTTTTCTCCTTCCCCCAAGGGACCATTTGACAGATCTTCTATCACATCCCAAAGACCATCCTGGATAACTCCAGAAGATGCTGGCCAAGCCAGGAAGCACATAAAAATACAGGAGAGAGAGAGGAAGGCTACAAGGGCAGATTCCCTGGTGGCAACCAGGTCGGAAGCCACCTCTGAAGTGCTAGCTGTGGTTGCCAGAGCTCCACAGAAGATGCTATCAAACGGCAACTTCTAATGCTACCCAAGGAGAAAATAATTAAATATGGAATTGAGAAGCCACCATGGTGAACGTAAAGAACACATTTCTGATTCCAGGAGATCCCTGAAGATTCATCCAAGTTGAGGCTTCTAAGCAGGACAAGGAAATCTGATCTTGACGGCTGGGGACATTGGCACCATGAAAGAGATCATGAACTGTGATCTCAGGAAAGGTGCCAGTGGATCTCACAAAATATTTTACACCCACAACCATCACCTGTTTCCTCTGCCACCTCTTTTGAGCCACAAGGAAGTGTGGCAGGGAGATGTTGCAGCTCACATTCCCAAAACCCAGGAGGAATTTGGTTGTGTATCCCTCACTTTGCATCTCAAAGCTGCAATACAACATGAGCTTTGAGGTTTTGCACTGAAGACTTCTTGGCTACCCTGCCTTTTGTTTATTAATATGATCCCCCAGCTCCCCTGACAGGTTTCAATTCCTGGAACAGATCCTTCCAGGTCCTCTGTCTGGCCTGAGCTGCAGCCGCGTCTCTTAGCAGGGAGAGCGCCACAACTCACTTCCAGGAATCTTGCAGTTTTCCAGGAACTGCTGGGTGAAAAGATTCACGCATGGCTGGCAAGGCCTCCTTTGAACAAACAAGCCCTTGTAATAGCAATAGCCCTTAGACTTATATATCGCTTCATAGTGCTTATACAGCCCTCTCTAAGCGGTTTACAGAGTTCAGCATATTGCCCCCAACAATCCGGGTCCTCATTTTACCCACTTCGGAAGGATGGAAGGCTGAGTCAACCTTGAGCCTCGTGAGATTTGAACAGCTGAACTGCAGCTAGCAAGTCAGCTGAAGTAGCCTGCAGTACTGCACTCTAAACACTGTGCCACTCTTCCTTCCTTCCTTCCTTCCTTCCTTCCTTCCTTCCTTCCTTCCTTCCTTCCTTCCTTCCTTCCTTCCTTCCTTCCTTCCTTTCCTTTCCTTTCCTTTCCTTTCCTTTCCTTTCCTTTCCTTTCCTTTCCTTTCCTTTCCTTCTCACACTGAAGCAAGTGGGGACTTCAACCGTCTGGTGCTTTTCATCAGGAGCCAAAAAAGTTTCTTCCGCTAAACCAAACCTACCTTCACCGGCCGGTCGCTGTTGGCAAAATTATTGATAATTGAGAGCGATTCCTGGAAACGTGAGCTGCCACTGAGTGCCACGTCGGCTATCAACTGGCTCACTGCAATAATGATCTAGTAGAGAAACAGAGACATTATTCAGAGTTAGGGAAGTGGCACGTTGACTAGCTAGGCTCTGGAAATCCAAAGGATTCCAGTTGACCCATACGGGAACAACTTCGGATATCAAACCTCCTGGGAACCCAAATGTTGGTCCAGAACCCCTTGTCTGCTGATTGCATCACCCCACAAGCAGCCTCCGATGGAAATCAGACGATCTGATTGGCTTTTGATTCCACAGGGGCTGAACTTCAGGGAAGAACCATTCTTTGTCCTAAGGGGGTCTCGCTTGTGAATGTCTCTGCCTGAGTCGCTGTTCTGGGTTGAACCTGCATTTAGTAAGCATCCCTCAAATACAGGCTTGGTGAAAGCCGGCAGTTAAGTTTGGTCCCAGACAAGAGATGGAAATTCCCACAGACCCATGGCATTTCCTCAGTGATCTGAGCCACCAGTTTTCTTGCCCCCAAATCACAAATGTGTCACCTAGGGAGGCATGAAATGAGCCAACTTACACAGCCCTCAACTCTGGAGAAACACCAGGGTGAATTCAGAACCCGAGCGAATTCTCAGATCTACGACATTATTGCAGATGTTTTCAAAATAAGGAGCCACGTTTCTCAAGAGGAGGCAATTTTGGTGAGGTCATAGACACCACAGGAATAGAAGCAGGATTGTCCAACTTCCCCACTTCCTTATTTCAAAAGATAGCGTGCATTCTGGTGTGTTTTCCCTCCAAAAGCGGTGGGCGGGGGAAGACCATGTGCAGCAGGCTTTTAAAGAGGCTGCAAACTGGGTTCAGAGGACTAAATTCAGCCCTGGAGTCTTGTCCTGCATTGTAACGGCATGTGAGAATGACGTTGGGAGAGATGCTGCCTACAGAACAGTCAGATAAGAGGCAGCATAGCCATGGCTGCACAACGGGTGGGGAAGAAACTCAATAGAGACCCTCCCTAGTTTCTCAGGCTGTATAGGAGACTGGAGGAGGTCCTGTACTTTCAGACTTGCAAGATTCTGTTACTTGGCCTTACAAGAAAGTAGAATTTGCTCAACTGGTCATGTTTCCTGTCTGGTCCACCAGGTAAGGCTGACATACAGTCTCTGGGGTCAAGCAAAGTGAAATTCAGACAATGCAGAGGTCGAGAACCAAATTTCTCCTAACAAAACTTCTGCTTTTCTTCTTCCTCACTATTTCAACCTTCCTCACATCACAAGTGCACATTTCCCAGAAAGTTGAAGGTAACACATCCAGCGTCTCTTGAAATAGCCTGCTATCCATACAAGCCGGCCTGATCTGATAGTTATGAAATCTTTAAGGCCATAAAAGAACACATTTTCCACTTTCCTTCTCTGCGCAAAGGGAGAAATATTTCTAAGTGAGGAAGGAGATGGTGAAGAAACAGCGGCCAAGAGAGCCAGCGGAGGTCTCGTGGTTTTGCAAAGCCAACTTCTTTTCTTCCCCTTTCACTGACCTGGAGGTGAGTTCTTAAGAAGGTCTTCCGCTTGGTGAACTCAAAGTTGTTCCTCATGAGGAGGTAGAGGAGGGCAGAGGCCTCGCTCCGCGTGGAGCTGAGCTTGGACGTGCAACACTTCAGGACCTCATAGCAGAAGGCAGAACACATGGTCACCCTCCCCTTGAAGAAGGCTGCCGGGAACTGGAGAAGCAAGAGGAGGAGAAGGAAGTGCCACCTTGGGAAGAGGAGGCCCTGGACCATCTTGGGAGGACCTCTCCTTCACGGCCTCAATAAAGACAATTTAAACCAGGGTGTTGGGCTCTCAGAATGGAGCTATTTTACTCTTTTCCTGTTCTGCTCCCTGGGTAGAAGGACCAACCTCCAACCCCAGGGAAAGCACAGAAATGACCCTGCAAGAGGGACAGAGAGACCAAGCAAAATCGGATGAAATAAGTATTTTGCACAGTATACAGAACAGTATATTATGAAGCCAGGCCCAAAATAAATATTTTACTCTTGCTGTTAATAGAGCGGAACGAAGCGTCTTTGTTGGGGGGGGGGGGGCTTGGAGACTTCCTGCCTCTTTTTTCCTACCCTCCGACATGCTTGGTAAAAATCCAGGACATTTTTTTAACAAAAATTAAATAAACCTGACCATAAAGAGGAAACAGGTGCCTCTTGGTTCAGTGCTTAGAATTGGGGAAGTGATCTATTTTGATCCCAGCAGGGAGGGAAGCGAGAGACAAGCAAGATCAATGGGGCAGCCCCATTGAGTTGTGGGGTTATTGCGGAATAACTCCAATGAAGGCGTTATTCCGCCTCTCGAATTCGCTCACCTTGTTGATAAAAGCTCTGAGAGAGGCAAAGACGTGCTTCAGGGCCGCCTCCGACTGCCCGTTCTTCAGGAAGGCCAGATGGACATCAAACACCTTTTTCATCAGTGGATTATGCCCGTCATTGTTCGAAAGCTGGTTCTAGGGAGAAATAGATCCAGGTGAACTTTGGCTGGAAAATAGCAATAGCAATAGCACTTAGACTTATATACCGCTTCATAGTGCTTTACAGCCCTCTCTAAGCGGTTTACAGAGTTCAGCATATTCCCCAAAGGGGCTCAAGAGATAGAGAATTTGCTGGGTTTTTAAAAAAAAAATGGTGGGCAAATTGCAAAGCTGGAATGGCCCCATCCCAGCAGCCCCAAACAATTGCAGAACGTTTGGGATAGGCAGTCCTCGGTTAGTGACAACTGGGACCAGCAACTTGGTCGTTAATTCACACAGTGAAACTGTGACAGGCCTTATGGTCTGACTTCAGCTCTCAGACCAGCAAACGTTATAAATGCAAGGATTGCTTGCAAGGTTATATTTTTATCATCAAAGTAACTGCAAATGGGTTGTTAAATGAGGCAGTCGCTAAAAAAGGACTAAGACCTCAGGAATAGGAGGGCAAATTCAAATGAAGGTCACAAAGGTGGGTCAGAAGAATATTCAAAGCTGAAGGCTCGGCCAACCGAGAGTCTAGAAGCATCCAAGCTCAGCTCTTACAAGGAGGACCTTCAACAGAGAGAGAGAGAGGGAGGGAGGGAGGGAGGGAGGGAGGGAGGGAGGGAGGGAGGGAGGGAGGGAGAGAGAGAGAGGAGATGCCGAGACGGACCTTGAAGCACTGGGTGAAGAAGGCGATGGTGTCCAGCACCGTCAAGGTCACTTCCGTGGTCAGGTTGCCTTCCAGCAAGGCTTGATGGACAATGTCTGCCTCCGATGTGCCGGCACCTGAGATTAAAAAGCCAAGACTGACCTCTCTCACCCTCATCTGATTGACAAGGAAGGAACGGCCAGGGAGGGCTAATTCAGGGCCTGCAAACCCCCAGGCCATCCCTGCTCAATCCTGTCTACAAGAGCAGAAGACAATCCACCGAGTGGTCTCCAAGGGCCACCCCCTTGTGGCCTTCTGCTGGCCACCTACTGTGATTCAGCGTGAAAGAGCTGTCCAGGCTGCTCAGGTGCTGAAGCCGGGCCTGCATGGTGCTCGCCCGGTTACGGAGGACGGGCATTGTTTGGGATTTCCGGTCAATGCTTGCGTGTTTGGAGAGCCACCCATCCTGGACCCTGCAGCGGAGAGATTCAGAGCTCAGTCCTCCATGCATCGGTCCAAATGTACCCCAAACCACGCTGTGGGCCACTGCACCACGCCTAAACGCAGAATCACCCATTGTCTGTAATTTGGTAGCAGGGCAGCCTCTCTGGTCTCCCTTCTCCTCGATGGTCTGAGATCCT
Source organism: Diadophis punctatus similis (assembly GCA_023053685.1). Lineage (NCBI taxonomy): Eukaryota > Metazoa > Chordata > Lepidosauria > Squamata > Dipsadidae > Diadophis > Diadophis punctatus. Next base: position 1,232,885 of record JALIGW010000014.1, on the reverse strand, counting down.
GAAGGAGAAGCTGTGGCCGGAGGGGGTTGGTACCCTAACAGAGAAGGCACCTCACCTGTCCCCTCCTGTTATTTTTCTTTACTTTTTGTAATTTTAATCCATTTTTATGTTTAGAATAGTTGAATGTTTGTTTCATCTTGAGGAAAGCCATTCAGATTCGCTTGGACCATGAGATGGGCAGCCAAATAAATTTGATAAATAAATAGGCCAACACTGCCGAGCGGGTCCAGCTGGTATATCCACCGAACAAACCCCCACCCATCCCCACACCCCCATTCCCCACAGTACCTGGCAATGTTCCTTTTCCCCACATATCGGAAGTGGAAGAGACAGACTCTGCAGTGAGAGAGAGATAATTTAGATTACTAAAACATCTAGATCAGTGTTTCTCAAACTTGGCAACTTGAAGATGGGTGGATTCAATTCCCAGAATTCCCATGTGACTGGCTGGGGAGTTCCGGGAGTTGAAGTTCAACCATCTTGCCAAAGTTGGGAAACACTGATCTGATATTATCTCTTTCCTTGAGGTGCGGCCATCCCACAAACTGGCGAATGCTTAGTGGACATCTGTGCCTCACTAGATGTGGCCATCTAGAATTCTTCCTCCTAGAAGTTCCAACAGATGATCCTTCTTCCTCCGCTCAATCTCTTAAAAAAGCGTAGACATGCACAAGTAAACTTACTCTAGCAGAACCAAGACATTCATCAGCTCCTGGGGAGATATTTTGTTCCAGTAGGACAACAAGGTATCTGCAGGCGAAAGAAAACTGTTTAAGACGTCTCCCGTCGTCCCTCGCGCTCCCCCAGCTCAGGAAACGGGAACGGAGATGGCTGACCTTCAGACAGCATCTTGACGACGTAAAGGTAGCAGACAAGCAGGCTGCGGATCTCGTACTGGTCCAGCCGTCCAAAGTGGGAGAGGCTGCTGCGCGTGGAACTTTTCTGCATCTGCGTTGACCGAGAGGAGCCCAAAAAAAGGAGTTGAGAAGGGTAAGGAAGGGAGGGGATCCAGGAAAATAAGCTAATACCCTTATTAAGGTATTTTTACCCTTATTTCCCTTTTCCTCTTTAAATAAAGGTATCTAATACTGTTATTAAGCTATCTTTAAATGTGGCCAGGCAATTCTTCCCCCAGACTAGCACAGGTAGTCTGTCAACTTGCAAAGCTTTCAAGTTGCCATAAGCAGGGGGGGGAGAACTGACGGAGTTGCTGACATTCCACAAATGCTTCTTTTACTGATTGTGTCCTAGGTTACCGGAGGTAGCAGGAGGGATGTGGGTTTCACAGCCCGTCAACCGTGGTTCATTGGAGAATGTGATTTATGACATGTCCAGTGAGGAGGGGGGGGAAACAGGGTCATGAGGGCACGTAACCTACGTAAGCTCAGTTCTGACTGCATCGGAGTATTGCCGAAATGTCGCTCCTAAGAAATGGCTATATTTCTTTTGAAGTTTGGCTCGTGGCTCATGAATTAATTAGGGCATCTTTCGGAAACTTCACACAGTCCTTGATTTATGACTGATTGCTTAGTGACCATTCAAAGTTCCGACAGACACCCCCCAAAGGTACTTATGACCTGATTCCAAAAGTCTGATGGCTGCCTCCCTCCCTGTGGCCAAATGATCACATGTTGGGTGCTTAACAATTGGCCCTGTGTGGCATCCTGTAGTCGTGTGACCAGGTTTTATGATGTGTTGGCAGAAAACTGACATTTGCTTCCAGTTTTCAGCAAAACACGCCCCACAGTGAGCGATGGGACTCCCAAGAGCTTATAGAGTCACGCTCTCTGTTCCCCAACCTCTCTGGAACTCCGAAAGAGCGACTTTACGTTTTCACCGGAGGAAGACTGATCGGGGGAGCCGGCCGTTCCTTCCGAAGCGAGGGACCCCCGCGAGTCTTCCCTCTTCAAAAAAAGTCCATTCTGGAAGCCAGCGCCATAAACTGCAAGAAAAGAGCCGAGGGCTTGCGACCAGTTGCACCAGGATGGGGGTCAGAACAGGGACTGCCCCAATAAGGACATTCTGTGGGGCTCCCTGCTGGTCAGTGGGGTCAGCCTTGAGACCCACAAGCTCTGAATCCCAGCAAGGTCTCTTTCTGGACTCAAATCCCTTCCTCTAGACTAGAAGACCTCCAAGGTCCCTTCCAACTCTGTTCTTCACCGCTAACCCACGGGCCAAGGTTAGGGAATGGGGGAGGGGTTTAAACCCAGCATTCCTTACATGAGTCTTTATCCACAATGAGGCTTGACCTGTTGGAAGGGGAGGCGAAGCTGCACAGGAACTCATCGCGGGAGGCCTGCAGAGAAGACGAAGAAAAGGGTTCAGGGAAGGGAGCGACGTGGCTCAAAGTCAAGTTCAGGAGGATAACTAGAAGACAAGACAAGCTGAAAATCTTGCCATATTTGGCCGCTGGGGAGAGTTAAAATCCACCCAGTTTTAAATTCCTTAGCTTGAGAAACATTGGACTAGAACCAAGAGTCTCCAAACTTGGCAACTTTTAAAACTTGTGGACTTCAGTTCCCGGGATTCCCCAGCCATCAATACAAGTCTTAAAAGCTGCTAAGTTTGGAGGCCCCTGGACTAGACTAGATGACCTCTCTGGTCCTACTGGCCTCATGGGGCAAACCAGATAGGAATCACAACTTTATGAGGTAATTCTGTTTTATTGTGAGGCCACCTGGACAGAATCTTTGCAGTCTGAGAGAGATGGTTCCTTCTGAACCTCTTGTCCAGCCCATTTATGGATCTGTGGCCTCTGTCATCTGACCGTTCTCTTGGCCCCGTTTCCCAAGCTCTTCCCCACATATCATCACAGGCGCCTTCCAGCTTTATTATTTAAGGCTCATGGTTTTTCTAAAGTTTTCTCACCCAGGAGGCTGTGTGTGTGTGTGTGTGTGTGTGTGTGTGTGTGTGTGTGTGTGTGTGTGTGTGAACTGAGCTGGGGAGCTTGCCCCACATCTGGAATGATCCAAGTCCCTGCTTCAAAATTACTCACAGAGGTGGACATTGTGGTGCACAAATACAAGTTGTCCGGCCCGGCCAACCGCTGGGCGTTTTCCAAAAGAATTCCGGCAAGAGGTAAATAGAGCTGGGCTATTTTGGCTTGCTGGTTCTGCAAGAGAGGAAGGGGGGGGTGGATGAAGTGAAACTCCCCCCAGATAGGAAACGATAAGAGGAAAAGAAAGTTTTGAATCAACGGGGTCACCAAAACCAAAGAGGGAGAGATCTGGACCTTTTCATCTGCCATAAAAAGCATCCACTTTGGGGATATATTTTTTTCCATTCTGGCCACTGGAAGGACACAATCGCATCCCTTAATGTGATTGTGGAAGGACACAATCACACCTGCAGTCAACAGGAGTGCTGATTTACCACCATCAAGTACTTAGGAGGTGAGGGCTTGGCAGCACAAGGAAACAACAACCAATAGCCAGCCATCAACACCCCAATCAACAACTCAAAAGCCACACACAACCAGGCACCACATAAATACACAGAATAGCCCAAAGCACACACTTTGCTAGAGAGAAGTTCCTTGAGGATGAGCTCCAGCACGAGTCTCAAGCTCAGAAGACTAAACTTCGGGTCCTGGTGACCGACCCAGATTGGCACCTGCCACATCCCTTTATCTCCATCCTTCCATGCAGATCTGCACACGGCTGTTCTTATGATGGTTATTTGTTAGTTTCCTATCTTGTCTTTCCTTCAGGGATTCAAGGAGTCCTCATCACCACCACTGGAGAAGGTAGGTGGTCCCCTAATCCAGGGGTCTCCAACCTTGGCAACTTTAAGACTTGTGGACTTCAACTCCCAGAATTCCTCAGCCAGCTTTAGGAGTTGAAGTCCACAAGTCTTAAAGTTGCCAAGGTTGGAGACCCCTGCCCGAATCCTCCCATGGGCTTCCCAGGCCCCCACTCCAACATCTTCACTTCGGCTCTCACATCACAGTGGCCAGATGCAAAGATGTATCCTGTACCATTTTTAGCCAGAAATTGTAGGTATTGCTTGGGTAGTCTCAGTTCAAAACCAGGAGAAGTTGCCATTGTCTTTCCTTCTAATATTTTTAGAAATTTATGCTGCAATCAGAAGATCAAGGTAACTTGCAAAGGCCAAAACAGAGGGGCCTCTATCCTCACAACAGCCCTAACTTGGCAGCTCAGGAGAGGTGGGAGGAGAGGGGGAGAGAAGGAGAGGGAGAGAGAGGGAGAGAGGGAGGGAGAGAGAGAGAGCCCCCTCCCCAGTTGCCTCTTTGCAGTTGAGGGCAAAGCTTCAGAGTAACCTCTTTTATTATTTAATTAAAGCTTCAAACCCTTTTTGGTTTGACACAGCAAATAACTGCAAAAAGAACACAAAGGAAAAGAAGGGCCCACTACAGAAGACCACCCAGTTAGAGGTGAGAATTAATCTCACAGAGGCGATGATTGGTCTTTCTCTTGGAGCTCAGACATTTAGAAATGAAACCGAAGTTAAAAAGTCTAATAAAATATTTATTTCAGTACAAAAACAATAAATTCTGAATAATTACATTCTTGCTAATTAAATGCGACCGCTCCCGGTCAGAGCCAAACCACAAGAAGAAGAACGGAGAATCAGGAATGCACACATGCGTACAAGATCACATCACGTGTCCTGCTTGTCATGGAATGTACCATAGTATTAGGATAGGGGTGCATCAGCCTGCATAGACATACAACTGACAATATCCACTACGTGACAGGCACCCCTTAAAAGAGAGAAGAATGAGCCACAGTTTTCAATGCTTCAGTCCTGCTTGGCACTTCCCCAACTCTCGGCCAATGGAATTTCATCAGAAACCCTTCAAACTCCAAGCAGAGGAAAACCAGGCTTTGAAATGTATGGACCCAGGGAAGAGGGAGGAGGGAATGAGAGAAGTTCCCAGAAGTTCAGCTCCACAATGGATGATGAGTTGGATACGTGCAGAACTGCAGGATACCAGCAGAGCCTCAAGGGAGCTGGCCTGGCCTGCAGCCGCTCTGTTTTGGCCGGCTCCCAACTCTGGTAGTCATGAAAAGGGATCCAAAAATACATTAAAGAATCAAATGAAGAGGATGTTCCAGCTGACCAAGACTATCGAGCAGAGCATGAAACCCCTTGGTTATTTTGTCCGCCTCATCAGCCACATTCAGCAAATCCATGGCATTAGCCATTCCTGGTTGGGTAAAAATCAATCAATGTACATCCTGTGACTTCTAACCCGCTGGACAATTAATTGGTTGAGGTTCAAGTTACACAACCATCATGTCATTCTGAACCAAACCCATATCTGTGGCCAGGCTCATTGGGTCCAGCTGAGCTAAACCATCATGCTGTTTGTTTAGTTATGGCTTAGCGTGTGATGGGAACTATCCAACAACCAAATCCAAACCAGTCATGCTTGAGTGCAAGCTACAAACCAAGTCAGCATTGGCTCAAGTCCTCCTACCTTGTGCTGGTATCTGTTATCAAAGGCATGCTTGATGAGAAGGCTTTTCAAGATGCTGATGGCCAAGTATCGGACGTCGGAGTTGTCCTTCAGGGCGACGGACGTCTCTCGTAGGAGCACCCCCACCAAGAAGTGGTGGCGGCAATACTCATCGCTTAGACTGTACTCAAGGTTGACATCTGTGGGGGGGAAAGGTTGGAAAGGAATCTTCTGATAGCGTCCCAGGGGCATCTGGTGATGAGCTCTCTTGAGTTCTTCACCAAAGAGAAGAAGATGCAGAAGAACTGGCCAACCCCACTGGCTGATTTGTTTGGTCTTGCTAAGTTGGGGATGGGGTTTTTTTTGGGGGGGGGGTCAAGGGAATTGAGAAAGAACAAAGGGTTGGAGGAGGGGGCAGGGAGTTGGGAGAAATCTGAAGATACTGGAATAAAACAGAAATCCTAGAGCCGCAGCCCTGGATTATTTATATTAACCGTTCAAGACGGTCAAGTATAATTTACTGTTGAGGCTCAATTTCTGCTTCTGGAAATACCAAACTGCAGCTCTTATAAACAGATCAAGATCTTGCAGGGTCAATGTGGGAATCGTTAGAAACTTTGCAGATGTCTTGCTCGGCTGTTCCAACTCGTCTGTTTGCCTTTTTGGACGAAACAACTGCTAACCTCCGCTGGTCGCGGAAGCAGATCCAGATCAAAGCCCCGGGTGCTGAGTAGATTCATAATTAATAGATTGGGAAGTTTTGCGAGAAGCGACTGGATGGACATTTTCTGAGGCCAAATCCTGGCCTATTTTAAGAGCCTTTGATTTGGCTCAAAGAATCTTCCAGGCTTCATTCAGAATAAGAATAAGAATAACTTTATTGTCACTTTGAAGGTACCCTAATTGGCATATACACTAAAAATGAAATTTCGTTGCATACAGCTCTTAAAGGGTCACTGCCTCCAATTTTACACTACATAAACATGACAAGATAAATAAATAAATAAATAAATAAATTTCTACCCAATTTCTACCTTCCATCTAGCAAACCCTTGCAGAGATGTAGAAAAGACGTCTAATTGATGGACCACCATTTGTCTGGAATGGTCTAGGCCAGTGATGGCAAACCTTTTTTGGTTCGCGTGCAAAAAGAGGGGGGCGCGGTGGGGTCACACTGTGTGCGTGCCCACACCCATCATTCCATGCGCCCCCCGTGCATGCGTGTGTGAATCCCCCCTCCCAGCATGCGATGGCACACCCGTTTTTCGCTCTCCCCAGGCTTCAGAGCCTTTCTAGGAGCCTGGGGAGGGGGAAAATGGTCTCCCCCGCCGGAGGCCCTCCGGAGGCCAGAAATGGCCCATTTCAAGTTGGGAAATGGGCGATTTCTGGCCTCCAGAGGGCCTCGGGGGTGGGGGTGGGGAAGGCCGAAGAGCAAAAAAAATGGAATTTCCGGTTCAACCAGAAGTCAGCAAACGGAACGTTTCCAGCCTCTGGAGGACCTCCAGGGGGGAAGGCCTTTCCTTCCTAGAAAGGCTCTGGAGCTTTGGGAGAGCAAAAAACGGGCCTTCCCCACCCCCTCCGCAGGTTGAAAACAGGCTGTTTCCCGGCTCCCAGTGGGCCCAGAAGGGCTGAAAATCAGGTGGCCGGCGCGCACATGCGCCCCGGACCTGAACTCGCGTGCCTACCGATATGGCTCCGCAATGTCACTTGTGGCATGCGTGCCATAGGTTCGCCATCACGGGTCTAGGCATTCCCACTGGAGCAGGAAATTGGACTAGAAGCCCTCTAAGGTCCCTTCTAACTCCGTTATTCTGTAATAGCTGATGTGCTACAGAAGGAAACAGAAAAGAATATAAATACATTGGCTGGGTTAAATTAGGATAGCAGAAATAACAGCAACTGATGGTCTCCAGAAGAGGCACATGAATAAACCTTTCACTGATTGATCTCATTCCATCCTCACAGCCAAAACTTTGTGCTTCTGTCCGTGGCAGTGAATGTGCTCCACTGTGTGGGTGTGTGTCTGTACACAAAGACAACCTTAACTATTTGAGGGATATTTTTATCTCCTTGCTTTGTTTCAACCATTAAAAGAAAGCTGAGGGACCAACAGAAAAGATGAAACAAAGAGGTCTTATCTTCCAGTTTAACCAATTTCATAGCACAATGGTGCCTAACGGGCACGTTTCTGCTTTTAGTGAAGCCAACTCCTAATTATAAACAATATCTGCTGTTACTTAATCCTGCAAATTCTATTTGTGGGCTTTGTTGAATTTCTCAGGAAGTTTTAAAAGGGTGACTGATTCCCCGTTTCAGGCATTGGCTCCGGAAACAGAGAGAGAAATAATTGGGTGTTAGGAATAGCCTATAAATCACGGGGCCACTGCACAGACCTTGCGTTCGCTGAAACTTTGGCTTGGCAAAATTCATCGGCAAATTCAGCGGAATGTAGTGCTCGTGGTTACAGATGGTCTGCAGAAATTCAAACTTGTATTCCACCAAGAGCTGGATGTGGAGAAGGAGAAATAAAATAGGATTTATAACAGACCGCGCCTGCTTTCTACCCCCCCCCAATGGCTCCAGGAAGCTTCATATTTTACCTTCGGGTCTTTGGGACTGAACCCAGAAACATAGTCGTTGATGAGGTTGAAGATAAATCCTCGGTCCATGAAGGTTAAACATCGCTGTGGAAGAGGATAAAAGGTGAACCTCCTGCATCGCATTGACTGAGTGTGTTGTTTCTGGTGTGTATAAATGCTATTTATGGGGTAACCTTTAGGTATTTGGAGGCTCCCATCAACAGAGTTTCAATCCTAGAAGTGGTTCTCAATGCCGGCAGGCTAAGTCGTTCCAACAGTATGAAATGCTTGGCCTTCTTTGCTTTTTCCCCATAAACTAAAATGGGAAAGAGAGGAGAGAAAGAGGCCAAAGTCTACACCAACCTTCAAGAAGTTGGCCAAGGAGAAGTTGACATTTCTCGACTCTTCTGGGATTTCACTGTAGCGAATGTTCACGTGTGGAATTATGGAGAGCAGCAAAGAATGCAGTGCGTAACCGTAGGACTCTGGGAACCTCTGTGGCCTGGGAAGCTGAAAGGACAAGCTGTGAAGTCCGGCTCAAACTCCTTGTATTCCCACAAGACCCATGTGGCTTGTCTGTAAAAGCTTCCCAGGGTGTGCTTCCGCCCTTACCTTAATCTTGTTCTCATCCAGAAGATAGAGAGCCATGGACTTCACCAGAATTTCAAAGAAAAACCACGAATACTGGAAGCAAGGGGAAGAGGAGAGAGATGTGCCCCAGCCAGGACATGTTCCCACCTTACAGAAGAAACCACAGTGTGGAGAAGGCCACCCAACAAACAGCGTGTAGCCTTTCTCAACACCCTTGGCTTGATGGGCTTCAAACTCTGCAAGGAGAGGTGGCCTCGAAGGACTTGACTTTCCATGTTTGGTCTCACCTTCAGCATCTTATTGATGGCCAAGAAATCTGCGGACTGCTTGAGAATTGTTGATATGGCTCCTGCCAAGATTTCGTGCGTCATCTTAGCCTGGGGCCCACTGGGCTTCTCAGGCTGAAAGCAGAACTGGGAGGGGGGGAGAAGAAACATTCAGTGCTATTGATGGTGGGCTTCCTAGACCCAGAGCCTATGACCTAGAATGGAGTCCTTTCTCCAACTCACCTTGATGAATGTCCTCAAATAGTGCTCAAGATTCTCCTCATGGCATCTGGACACGATGTAGAGAAGAACCCTGCAGGGAGGGGTGGAAAAGGAGGACAGAGGGAGAACAACACATCTCGTTGTTACACCGAAGAGTAATCCCATTTCCAGGACAGTCACTCGCTTTCCTATCAGGGGCCGAATGGCTTGGTGGGCGTGGAAGGATGGTCGGTTGGGAATGTCATCCGTTTCCTCCTGCCCATCTTGAGTTGCTTCACTCAAGAGAAGCCACTTGGCCTGCTCATGATGGAATCACACAAAGTTACGACAGTGCTGAAAAAAAGTGGCTTATGCTCCTCCCTCTTGGGACCGTGGCAGCATCCCCAAGGTCATGTGATCACGATCAGGCGCTTGGCAACCAGCATGAATTGATGACAGTTGCAGAAGCATCCCTTGGACACCTGATGGCCATTGGCGACCTTGGTATCCAGCAGGCAAAGGGAGGGAGGGAAGCTGGATTCGCTTAATGGCAAAAAAGACTATAAAATCAGGCGCAGTCACATGTTGACTTATTAATTACTGCCTCACTTAGTCCCAGTTCTGGATATAAGTTGAGGACTAACGCTATTCCTTTCTTTTCCCATGGAGCTCCACGATAAATCTGCATCTGAAAAGCCCTCCTGCTTGAGTAGATGGTTGGTCTAGAAGACCTCCAAGGCCGGGGTGGGCTTCAAAAATTTCAGCAATGGGTTCTCTGCCCGGTTGCTGGGTAGGCATGGCCATGGTGGGCGTGGCCTAGTCGGCCTCCTGCACCATGGCAGGGGGGCTGTTTTCACCTTCCCCAGGCTCCGGAGGCTTTCCTCGAGCCTCCAGGAGGGCAAAAACGGCCTTCCTCGGGCTCCGGAGGCCCTCCAGAGCTTCCGGGAGGCCCGTTTTTCCCCCTCTCCGAGCCTCCACGCGGGCCCTGCACTTACCTCGCATCCAAAACGGGCAACATGGAGACTCCTGGGAGGGGAGGGGCAGGGTGGGAGGGGAGGGGCAGGGTGGGAGGGGAGGGGCCAGCCAGGGGTGGGATTTGGAGGTTCTGCGAACTGGCCATAACGTTAGCTATGGGTTCTCCCGAACTTGGGCGAACCCGTAGCAGCCCACCCCTGCTCCAAGGTCTCTTCCAACTCTGTTTTTCTGTTACTCTTAGCTCCCCAGGTGTGCTAGCTTCTGTACCTGACCTGGTTATGCCACTGTGCTGCATTAGATTGCTAGTGTACTGAAAATATTCCCAAGGCAGAGAGGAAGTCAACCTGAAACAGGTCGCTTGTCTGTGGCCCAAACTCACATAGTACTGTTGGTGGCCACTTCCTCCTCTTCTGGGTGGCTGGTGAGGACTCGGAAGAGCTGCGTAAGAATCACCGGCAAAAACTGCACCGTGACCTGGATCTCCATGGCGTGCAAACACTGAAACCAAGATACGTGGTTAGACTTCAAGAGGGTGCCAAGAAGGAGATCTGGTGATGTTTGAGCCTTTCCTTGGTCCTTCTTTCCATAAAGGTGACCGCATTTGCGCTCTCTCCAAAAGACCCCCCCCCTTGTCCAGACTCAGCTCACCTTCAGATATTTCACAAGTTCTCCTGGCACTCCTTTGGCCCCGCCCTGAATCGTCTGGCAATACTGGAAGAATTTATGCAAGTGACGATCCTGGAATGACAGAACAACAAAATTCAGCAGCCCTGAAGAACCGAGGGAGCCGTTTCCACTCGTTTCCATCCAGACTAGATGACCTACAAGGTCCCTTCCAATTCTGTTAATCTAATCTAATCTAATCTAATCTAATCTAATCTAATCTAATCTAATCTAATCTAATCTAATCTAATCTAATCGTGTCTCGTCTGAGCTTATTGAAATCTGAGAGATCCTGAGCTTGGGGCGTCTTCTCCTCAAGGCCTGGGCAACAGGAATCTCGTCTCACCTGGATCATTCGAAGGCAACTGAAAACCAGGGGGGAAGTTTCACTTTTGTAAGGAGCCAGGTTGGGGTGATGGGGAGAGTCATGGCTGCCCTGTTGTAAAGACTTATTTCTCTGGGGTTGCAAAAGGGCCCCTCTGAAGGCCGCTCTTCCATCCGTGTTTATTTATTTAAGAAAACGTATATGGCTGCCAATGTATTCTCGGTGACCCCAGGTGACTTACAAGGATAAAAGCCCAATGCAAGAACAATAGAACAGCAATAACCTTCCACCCCCCCCCTGGTGACAACAGTCAAATGAGCCACTTGATGGTCCCCATCCCACTCTGGGGTCTCCAGGCCCGTTGGCAGAACCAGGTCTTCTGGGCCTTGGGAAAGAGTGTGAATGTGGGGGCCAGTCTCATCTCCTTGGGGATGATGTTCCACATTGAGGGAGCCACCACGGAGGAGGCCCTTCTTCTTGGCCCCACCAGATGGACCTCCTTAGGAGAGGGGACACGTAACATACCTGAGTATATATGGTGGACTCCAAGTGCAGCTTCAGCTTGAAGAGGGCCTTGGCTCCATCCACCCACTTGATGTCACTATTTGGCTGGAGATCCGAAAGAAGAAAGAGACATTTTTGAAGCTTGGGGGTTTGCCTAAACTGGTCTGGGCTACCTGACCAGGCAGTTTGACCCAACCGGCGATGAGAAGAGCCATTTAAGTTGACCCCAGAAATGGGCCCACACAGGAGAGAGAAAATACTTTGTCTCATGTGGACAGAAAAGTATTTCTAAGTATAGAAAAATCCCAGTTCTTCCAATTCTGCAGCCAACAAGCACATCTTGTTGACACAAACGTATTATATACTCCTCGATAATGTGCCAGTGGGGCAGGGGCTGGAAACTTGGCTAAGAAACTTTGAGATACCTGCCTGGCTGGGTGCAACCTCTGTGGATTTGCTCCGCACCCTGTCTGGAAGGGTGACAAATGTAGTATCCCAAACCCCACGGGGGTTGTCCTCCTTATGACAAAGCCATCTCAGAGCCACCTTACCTTCCGTGCCTCGGTATCTCCAGCGCTCAGGTAGCCGGCTGGCAGGTTGGCCGAGACTGGGAGCTGCTGCTCAGAGGTGATAATCAGCCCGTCTTTCAGCAAAGGAAGCCAGGCAAAGCCAACTGCGGGGACAGAAGAAGACACCGTGGATCAGCCAAGGCTGGTCTGAAGAGCTGCAGAAGGTTTAGGTGGCACCTGCAGCTCATATGCCCAGCTGAGTCTGCAAGAATCTTCAGTTACGAACGAAGGCCAATCTACGTGTCCCAGGATAATAGCAATAGCAATAGCACTTAGACTTATATACCGCTTCATAGTGCTTTACAGCCCTCTCTAAGCGGTTTACAGAGTATAGCATATTGCCCTCAACAATCTGGGTCCTCATTTTACCGACCTTGGAAGGATGGAAGGCTGAGTCAACCTTGAGCCTAGTGAGATTCGATCTGCCAAACTGCTGGCTGCGGGTGATCAGCAGAAGTAGCCTGCAGTACTGCACTCTAACCACTGCGCCACCGCGGCTCATAATAATGTTGCAGGAGCCAATCTGGGTCGGTCAGTGGGACCTGGAGTTTAGTCTTCTGAGCTTTCGGACTCGTGCTGGATCCCATCTTCAGGGAACCTTCGGAACATTCCAGTAGAGAGAAGTCCCCTTGAGGATGGGCTCCAGCACAAGTCCGAAAACTCAGAAGACCAAACCTCTGGTTCCGGTAACCGTCCCAAATTGGATCCTGCAATGGTAAGTTAGAACCCCAGAGGATAACTCGTAGCTGTGCCCTAAATGATCATTCATTTAGGAACCCAGGCAGTTGGGCAAGTCCAGAACCCTGGGGGAAGGAAGGAGGGTACCTGTGGTCTCCACGATGTCCTGTTTTTTCGCCGTCCCCTTTGTGTTAATTTCGCAGCTGATGTGATAGAAAGTGAAGAGCAAGTGGTGCTTCTGATGAAGGTGGATCGGAAGCTGCATTTTGATCTACACAACAGGAGGAGAAGGGAGGCTGAATTCTCCCATGATTTCATTTTTAAAAAAAGATGATCAGCATTTTGTCTTGTCTGGCTGGGGAATTCTGGGAGCCGAAGTCCACCCATCTTAAAGTTTCCAAGTTTGAAAAACTTGGATCAAAAATCAAAGGAGGATCCTAGGTTCTATAAATAGAAAATAATCTATTTTCTCCTTATTTCCATGAATCTCAAGAGAATCGGCCATCTCCTTCTCCTCTGCTGGTTATTTTTTTTCTCACCTCGTCGTAAAACTCGGGGCTCTGATTGTGGTGCAAGACACAAGCGTAGGCGTGCGAGGTGAAGAGAGGCCCTCCGGGTTTGCCGTAGAAGCACTGCAGGACGTAACGAGAACGCAGTGAGGTTGAGAGGAGGAAGAAGACTCAAAAGGCATGATTATCTCCTTGGACCATCAAAAGTCCTTGCCTCACTTCCTCTGCAACCCTGCTCAGTTCAGTCTTATCAGAATTGGGCCCCAAGAAGGGGAGATCTTATTACACCGAATCCCACTGCCGGGATTCAGATGATGGTGAAAAAGATCTCCTGATTCCAGGCTGGCCAGGTCTAGGAGCCCAAGGTTGAAGAGCTCCAACCGGGGTCAACTAGCTCCCTCTAGTGGGAATTCTGGACCAGCTGATGGATCTTCCGTCTTCGTTCATATGGAACGGAGACCCAATTGGGCCTCTTGACAAAGATCTAAGCCTCCTCTGTGCCAAGTGCTTGCAAAACTCAGGAAGCCCACCCATTGCCATGACTAGAGATCAGCTGGCAGGTAGACAGGACCTTCCAAGGGAAGGAGATCACTCATCTGGCCCAGAGGTTGGAGCATAAAGGACAGAGAGGTTCTGGAGATGGAGTGAGCCCCAGATGGCAGCATGAAGAGAAAGGTATCCCAGAAACTTGACCTAGGGCACCAGGAGGCCACCTGCCACCTCAGCACCAGGAGGCACAAGAGGCCAGAAGAGCAGGATCATCTTCTTGTGAGACAACCTCTTCCTTGGCAGGGCTCTGGAGTACCTTTAAGGCTTTGGCGTCTCCTTCGTCAGAGTCCTTGAATTCCACCCGGATGGCGATGTTCCTTGCCTGGAAGAGTGACCCACAGGTGGGCCCAAGGGAACAGTCAGGTCCCCATTTTTGTCACAAGGAAGCTCTCTTCACCCTCTTGTGCGACTCTGTCAGGTGAGGTCTCCTTACTCACCTTGGCAAATGTCTTCTGGCCGTCGTACTTCAGATGCAAAGGGTAGACGTAGAGCCGGTTTCTGTAGGTGGTGAATGGGCAGCAATACTTGGCCACCTCGGGCACAAATTCTTCGACCTCGAGAGCCACACTGTCACGCCGTTCCTGTCCCTCAAAGGGCTTGATGGGGATGAAAGCAGCCGTGACGCAGTCTGGCAGAGGACAAGAGGCAGCACATGGTGACGGTGCACCCTCTTTGGACAAGCAAAGCCAATGGGAGAAGTTGGGTTTTCTTAACAACTGTGGTATCAAGGTTGTAAAATCTGACACGACTTGCTTAATAGCCGCATCACTTAGCGACAGAAGTTCTGGACACAATTGTGATCATAACTTGAGGACTATCTGTATATCGATTTGACAGCCTGAAGGGGACTGACATCTGTCCCATCTCCAGAATATGCAAAAGTGAATTTTCAAACCATGGTTTTTGTTAGTAACTTTGGTTAAAGCCAAAGTGATAGGTGACTTGGTACCTCTCTCTCTCTCTCTCTTTCTCTCAGAGCAACCAACCAACCAACGGCTCAGAAACAAGGTTAGACAAAGGAAACTCGAGCTGATGAATAGCAGAAAGTAACGGTCTCATGTTCCTCCTCCTCTATCCTTACTTGAGAGCTCCAAGGGGACGCACTCCAGCGACACATTCAGTTGGCCAGGTATCACTTGTAGTTTTGTCTTCTCTGGTCTGCACAGGAAACAAAGGACAACTCAGAAGACAAACCAGGCAGCCCAACTCAACAATGCTGGGATGAAAAAATCTGGGTCATCTATTTTCTCTTCACTTTCTGCAGCCCAAAGCTTCTCTTCGGACCCCGTTGTGCAGAAGGACACCCCTGTCCCAGCAGCCTTACTTCTTATACTCCGCCAAGAACTTCAGGAGGTCCTCTGTGGAGAGTTTGCTGCTCTCTTGCTTATAGAGCGGCGAGAACTTCCCATCCAGGTCCAAGGTGCCTTGGGAGTCCTTGAAGACAGACCTGGAGAGAGAAAAGGAGGTACATTTGAGCAACATTCCCATCTGCTCATGGAAACCTCATAGCCTACCAGGTAAATACCCAACGTTAGAACTTATGGAGCTCCAGGAGTTTTGGCCAGGAAGCAGGTGCTGAAGCACAACCAGGAAACAGAATGCAAAGAGCTGGTTGGTAGAAAGTGGCTTGGTGCTCTTCATATATAAGCCACCTTCCACCCTTCTTAGCTAGGTTCTGGAGATGTGTTTGGATGGCAAAGGAAGCCCTACGGGTTGTAGCCTCCTAAAGGCCAGCAAACTTCCAGGGATGGAGATTTCAACCAGGAAATGTCTTTCTGAGGAAGAGTAGAAGAAGCAGACTCCTGGAAGAGCAAAGTCAAAATAGAAGGTCTCCCCCCCTGAAGAACCTTCAAATGCCATCTTCAGATGGCAGTTTGTCCTGGTAGCTGTGGGCAAGCGGTTTGGCTCCTGGCATCTTCCACTCATGGGAAGGGCAACATGTTGGCATTGGTATCAGCACAAGAAGCAGCCTCACCTGACTGCCCAAGCAAAGGGCATCCTGTATCGTCCAAGACGGCTACACACCACCTTTGCCAACTTGTGGACCTTCTGCGCTGTCTGTGGAGGAAGGAAAACAGATCAGATGTGGACACCTGGTTGAAGTTGGAAGATAAGAGAGATCCAGGAGTGGTGGCAGGCAGGGCAGGCGGAGCAGCCAATCTCAGAGATGTCAGGTAAGGCAAGTTCTGAGAAAGGGGGAAGTGAGGTTCCCCCACCAAGATAAGCCCATAAATGCTCTAGGTGAGCATCGAGAACATCTGAAACTTCTCCAATTGCTCACCATCACCTTTGTCTATCCAGGAAGAGTACAAGTGGGCAAAAGGTGGCATATGAAGCTCAGTAAATAAATCCCCCCCCCATCTCTATCCCCAATCTAAGAGATGCTGCATGTCTTGTCCATCTCAGCATCTACTGTCGTCCTACTATCGCAGCACCATTGAGAGTGTCCTGACATATGGTATTCTAGCATGGCATGGGAGCAGCTCTGCAGCAGACAAAAAAGCTCTACAGAGAATCATTACAACTGCTCAGAATATCATTGGGTCCAGCTACCAGCCCTGGACGATATCTCTGCATCTCGCTGTTCTAGGAAGTTGCACAATATTCTCAGAGACTCTTCTCGTCCTGCTTACAATCTTTTTAGACTGTTGCCTTCTGGCAGAAGATACAGAACAATTAAAACTCGGACCACACGTTTTCTGAACAGTTTTTATCCCAGAGCTATAGTTGCACTTAATAATGAATTAAAGGGTCACCATCAGTGAGCTGTTGGATAGTGTTACTTGGTCTGTTGTATGGATGTTTGAGTGGTTCAGGGTGGGGAATTCGTGGAGGGTGGGGTATGTTTTCGGGATTGTTATGTGTGTTGGGGACTGGTCTTGAGGCGTTATGTGAATTTCGTTGCATATACGTACAATGACAATAAATTATTATTATTATTATTCATGTTCAACTCTCCATCTCTTCATAACTTGATCTAGGAGTCACATTATTAAGGTGGAACATTCATAACATACATTCACAACTGCACTAAGATATGGCTTGTGTGATCTGGGTACGTCAGCTCAATCACTCCGATTTGTAAACCAGAGATGGGTACAACCTCAGAATCCAGCCAACCATGATGGCCTCTTATGTGCTCAACCCCTGTTGTCATCTCAACAGGATGTTTCCTGCCCTTCATGATGTAATACGAACTGGAGGAGCTTGATGGGATGGGAGGTCCCACCTTAAGACATTCATTGCCTTATTTCTCATCCCAAAGTCCATCCCATGAAATCAGCTGTACCTTTGCAGGATCTGAATTCTTGACATACGGCTCCACGCTGTGGGCAATGCTTCCTTGAAGCACCTTCTCCACCCGGGCAACGAGAAAAATTTCCGGGTGTGGGTTGGTCACAGAGAAGACCCCCTTTGTGTAAAAAGAGAAGCAGAGCATCAGACACTACAAAGCCCCTAAAGATGGACAAGACAATGTGAAGGCCATTGTTTGAGTCTCAGCTAGAAGCTCAGGCCTACATAAAAAATATTGTAAGCCAGGTGGGTCTGTCCTTACCTAAGAGAGAGTTCCAACTTCAACCAACTCTCTCTTAAGTAAGGACAGAAGGGCTCCCAACAGGTGGGTGCGCTCACCTACAAGAGCTGTAAAATAGTTCCCTCAACTCTGACTGACATTATCTGTGGTTCCAGGATGTAATTCACAATCTGATTCCTACTGGTTAATTGGCTGTAGAGGTATCCACTGTAACAAGCATCCTTGCCCTGGCTTTGCAATAGGAGGCCATTCAGAGGTGGGATTCAGCAGGTTCTGACCAGTTCTGGAGAACCGGTAGCGGAAATGTTGAGTAGTTCGGAGAACCGGTAAATGCCACCTCTGACTGGCCCCGCCCCCATCTATCCTCTGCCTCCCGAGTCCCAGCTGATCGGGAGGAAATGGGGATTTTGCAGTAACCTTCCCCTGCCACGCCCACCAAGCCAAGCCAAGACACGGCCACCAAGACACGCCCACAGAACCGGTAGTAAAAAAATTTGAATCCCACCACTGATGCCATTATCATAACAAGCTCAGCATCTGGATCCATCCTCCCCCCAAAACATAGACCAGTTGTTGGGGAACAAAAATAAATCTGTGGTTTAATCTTGTGTTCTGCTGGAAGACTTTCCTCTGGCATGAAGTTGACTACGGAGAACTAAATAGTAGACTGCTCCATGTTAGGTTTAATCCAGCTCCTATTTCCTTTGGAGGCTTCCTTCCTGTTCAATCTGAGGTCGGGTGGACTCCATAGAACCTCTCACCTGCTTTATGTAGCGCAAGTTGGATTCAGCCAGGCCTTGGAGGGAACGGCTGTTGATGGGGCTGTTTCCAGGTTGTTGGTCGGAAGAGTCATGCAGCATCTCCCGCACTGGGCCAGAATTTAAGTCCACGTGGAAATCCGCAGAGAGCTTGCAACAGTTTTTCAGATCGAAGAGAGCCAGGCTGAGGAAGAACGGCTCTACCTGGGAACACAAAAGATCATCCTGAGGTTGACATTAATTGGACGTTCTACGGAAGGGAATGTTGGGTTTTGAAGGAAAACAATGGGTTGCTTTGAACTTTGACATTGGAAGAGGCTCCTGAGAACACCAAGGCAGGATTGACCAGACTCAAATTATCCTACTTTGGCCACATGATGTGAAGACCCAGCTTGGCGGAGAAGGCTGTTATGCTGGGAAAGGTGGAAGGAAAGAGAAGAAAAGGATGGCTAGACAGGTGGAGGGACTGAGGCGCAACAGTGATGAGTGCATTGGAAGATCTGAAGGACCAAGTTGGGGACAGATCATCTGGGTGAAAATCTATGTGGTTGTTAAAAGTCAACAATCACTTGTTGGCATATAGTCAATCAAAGTGCCTGGGAGGGGGCATCTTCTAGAGCAGGGGTCTCCAACTTTGGCAACTTTAAGCCTGGAGGACTTCAACTCCCAGAATTCCTCAGCCAGTTGGGAATTGAAGTCCACAAGTCTTAAAGTTGCCAAGGTTGGAGACCCCTGTTCTAGAAGACTGGTGGGCTTCGATGTGCTGTTGGTTGGCCACTAGGAGAACATCTGCTGGACTAGATAGCCCAGGGCCTGATCTATCAGGACGTGACTTGTGTTCTTATGACACGTTGTAAGGATCAGGAAACTGTTTGGGAGAGAGAAAATAGAAATTTGGAGAAAGCTCTGGAAACAAAAACCTATATGGCTGGCTGCCTACATTGGAAGGGGGCTCTTTGGAGCTGTCATTCAGATGGGCCAGGAGGTTGAAGGTCAGGGTGTGGCAGTTCAGCAGGAAGCGTGGCCGGCCCCTTTCCTCAAAGGGTTGGCTGTCCACCTCAAGTCCGGAGAAATCGAGCCTCTAGAAGAGAAAAAGGCAAAGGTGATTTCCCCCCATCTGGATAAGGTGGAGTGAGGTTGAAGAAAGCTTTTGCGATTATCATGTTTGGAAAGGAAGGGCAGATGGCACATATTTCAAAAACATCTTTCCTTCCTTCCTTCCTTCCTTCCTTCCTTCCTTCCTTCCTTCCTTCCTTCCTTCCTTCCTTCCTTCCCTCCTTGCTTCTTTCCTTTCCCTCCCTCCCTCTTTGCTTCTGCTTCTCCCTTCCTTCCTTCCTTCTCTCCTTCCTTCTTTCCTTTTCCTTCCTTCCTCCTTCCCTCCCTCCCACCCTCCCTCTTTGCTTCTGCTTCTCCTTCCTTCCTTCCTTCCTTCTCTCCTTCCTTCTTTCCTTTTCCTTCCTCCCTCCCTCCCTCCCTCTTTGCTTCTGCTTCTCCTTCCTTCCTTCCTTCCTTCCTTCCTTCTTTCCTTTTCCTTCCTTCCTCCCTCCCTCCCTCCCTCTTTGCTTCTGCTTCTCCTTCCTTCCTTCCTTCCTTCCTTCCTTCTCTCCTTCCTTCTTTCCTTTTCCTTCCTTCCTCCCTCCCTCCCTCCCTCTTTGCTTCTGCTTCTCCTTCCTTCCTCCCTCCCTCCCTCCCTCCCTCTTTGCTTCTGCTTCTCCTTCCTACCTACCTACCTACCTACCTGCCAGCCATGCTTTTCCCCTCAGCCAAGCACCTCCATCCCCGAGAGGATTACCTGCACTTCTGGATCAAAGGAGAAGAGGTTTTGCCTGCCTTCACTGCGGCTAAGTTTGCTCAGCTGCTCCGTTTCCCGGCCGTACTGAAAGAGAGCAGAGCCCGTCAGACGTGAAGCCGAGATGGGTGGAAAGCGGGAGAAGCAAAATACTCAGGTACGGGGCAAAGAAGGTAGTGGAACCTCTGACAGAGAGAAGCTGGGAAGGAGGGGAGGGGGCACCTGTGTGGCAGGGCTGCCAAGCCCACCAGGTGACCGCCTGATAAGAATTCTCTCTCCTTGCAGTCTGAGCCTAAAACGGACCTCGGATTGAGCTCTTGCTGCTCAAATATGCCGTAAGGAAGAGTTCTGCAAAGGGTGAGATGGGCTGATCCAAAATTTGCCCAGTTGTTCCAGCTGTTTCCCTGGCAGAAAAAGCCAAAGTTACCTTCATCAGCTCTGGATGCAGGCTTCTTCCTAAGCTTTCCAAGATGTTCTCCAACTTCCCATGGCTGCTGGAGTCATCATCTGCAAAGACACAAAGAGCAGATGTGCCAGAAGCACCTGGCAGCAGAGCCCATGGTTTCCTCTGGGAGATTGGGATGAAGGCAGGAATTTCCCGTCCCACCAGCAGGGCCACGAATCCAGCCACTCACAGATGCCACGTGGCCACCTGGGCCTTTCCCTTTCAGCTTCCTTTCCCTTCTCTGTTCCGGGAACTGCTTTGGATGCAGCCCAGCAACACAATCCCCAAAGAGGCTGAGTTGGGGGGGTGTATGGGGGGGGGGACTGATGCCGAAGCAAACCACTTTAAGTCCGGGAGGGGAAACTCTGCTGAACTTGAAAGGATCTTGAGAAAAGCTTGTCTTAAGCAAGCCATGGGGGCGGGGGTGGGGGTGGTTGAAAATAGAACGTGTGTACAAACAAGATCAGATATGAACCAGCAACGGTGCCTTGGATCTATCAAGAGATCCATCCACCACCATCTCCCTCTCTACTCACTGTGTGTGTGTGTGTGTGTGTGTGTGTGTGTGGTTGCATCAAGACTTGTCTCCATCACAGGTCCTCACCAGGCATGAACTCCGCCGCCTCCTTCTTCTCCGGCCCCAAGCCCTCTGTGTTGGCCTGGATGACCTTCCGCAGAGTGGCCAGCCAGTCTCCCATCTCCGACTCCGTTTCCGCGGCCAGGTAGTGGCTGTACTTATCCAGCATCTTCAGCTCAAAGGCGTTTCGGCGCATCTTGGGGCACTTGGGGAAGAAAGGCAGGGGAGCTTTTGAGGCTGGGGGTGACCCGTCCCTGCAGCCCACGTTCCCCCGAGGTGCTCAAGCAGGGACAAAGGTCCCTTTCCAGACCCAGCAGGTGGCGGGATGGAACAGAGAAGGATGGGGAGGAGAAAACCTGGCCATTACTTTTCGGTCTACAGGTGGTCTTTGACTTACGACCTCAACTGACTCAAAACTTCTGTTGCTGAGACATTTGTTAAGTTAGTTTTGCCCCATTTTATGACTCTTCTTGCCACATTGGTTAAGTGAATCACTGCAGTTGTTAAGTGATTCGCACGCTCAGTGGAAAAGAACGAAACTTTGATTTTGGGTTTTACCGATTAGACCAGAGGTCTTCAAACTTGGCAACTTTAAGACTTGTGGACTTCAACTCCCAGAATTCTCCAGCCAGCATAGCTGGAGTCCACAAGTCTTAAAGTTGCCAAGTTTGAAGACCTCTGGATTAGACTGATAGATCCTTATAGAAATGGCTAGTTTATATTACTATGAAAAAACAAAAAGTTGTGATTTGATGCGAATGCCTTATTTTACGGCAACAGAGAGAGTCGGAAGTCAATGCGTTTTTTCCTTTTTCCTAATCCTTCATCACTTTTCTTCCACCCCCTCCTCCCCATTGTTTTCCTATTTTCTTTTGTATTTTGTACCTCATTTTATCTTATAAGCCAATAAAAATGTTTAACGGGAAAGTTAGTCATTGCGAAGTGAATCTGGCTTCCCCACTGACGTTGCTTGTCAGCAGGTCACAAAAAGGGCTCATGTGGCCCAGGGGCACTGCGACCGTCATAAACATGAACCGGTTCTCAAGCATCTGAATTTTGATAGCGTGATCAACGAGGATGCTTCAACGGTCGTTAAGTGGGAAAATGATCGTGTTATTTTTTTCCAGTGCCGTTGTAACTTCGAACGGTCCCTAAATGAACCACCTGTGCTATGCTACTTCCCTCCTGAAAAGTTTTGGGAGCACTGGTGGTGCAAGCCTGAATGCTGGAAGGCCCATCAGAAGATTCTGGCTTGGGGTTCATGCTTCCCTGAGCAACGACGTCTCCTTCAGCCTTCCCTGGGGACTGTCCTGCCTTTACTCTCGGAACAGCTTCCAAGGCGAGGAAAAATACTTGAGATATTCAGGGCACAGCCACTTTGAGTTTTGGTCAAGTGGTTGGGCGTATTTTTCAAAATATAAACTTTACAACAGGGGTGGGTTCTAACTTACCTCGCTGCCAGTTCGCTTCCTCCCGTGCCTTGTGGGTGCGCGCGTATGCAGAAAAACAGCTTCTGTGCATGTGCAGAAGCGAAAAACAAGATGGCGCCGCTGAGAGAGCCGGTTCGTGGGTGTGGCCAGCCGGCCATCGCTCCCGGTTCGGTGAGCGGTGGGAAATTCCCGCTACCGGTTCTAAAGAACTGGTCTGAACCGGGAGGAGCACACCTCTGCTTTACAAGCAAAACCCTTTGGTGATTCACAGTCCGAAGCTGGGATGAAATGCAGCCGGCTTCCCTACCGGCTCGGAAGTGTGCGCGTGCCATCATCATGTCGCAGTTTTGACCCTCTGCGCATGCGCAGAAGGCTTTGCAGAGATGCACAGGGTTAAAACCGGGATGTGACTGACGTCCATCCGGGCGGAGCCTTCCACCACCGCTAACGGCTCGCCAAACCTCCCACCGCCGGCGCTACCGGCCTGCACAAGCTGGATAGAGCATTTCACCCTGGTCCGAAGTAAAATAAACTGTACTTTGGGGAAGCTGAGAATCCGAAGCCAAGATCTTCTGATGGGCCTTCCAGCATGAGAAGGGTTCATAAAACCGGCTGAGTGTTGCCAGTATTTTGTTCTTGCTTTCCTTTGCTTGGAAATATTTCCCAATAACCAGGGAGAAATAAATTGACTGACAGGAGGCAGGCAGGCAGGCAGAGTGGATCCATACCAGATCCTCTCTAGCATGAATCCGCCCCTGGTCTTACAAAATCTCTAGCAAAACCTTTGGCAAGTCCTTACCTGCACAACGTCTATGCAAGAATCCAGGAAGATGCATCCTTTGGATTCCTTGGAAATCTTCTCATCTTTGTAGGAATTGAGGATGTAAGAGCCGTCTGGAAGTTGCGTCAGGTAGAAGTACCTTCTCTTGAACACCTGCTCAGAAAAAGAAGAAACAAAGATCCCTGTAGGACATTGTTGATCTTCCGGTCTGAATTCTGCTCCATTCTGCTCATTTCTACTTGAGGTACAGTTCAGGAGTGGGTTCTAAAACCCGTTGCTACCGGTTCGCGTAGGCGGGTGGGCAGAGCCTCCCACCGCCGCCTGCTACAGGATCACAGAACCGGGCCGAACCGGGAGCAACCCACCACTGGTACAGTTCCAAAATCTTGAACGTCATGCCAAGTAAAGTAGGTTAAAATCAGAAATGGTGGCATTTTCTATCCAGCGGGTATAGAAGCAAAACAGCTGAGATACATTTTCTATGGCATTCTCAGTGTGGTCTACAGACCATCAATGATCCATGTTCTGTGCCTCTAACGTCATCCATTCTCAAGCAGGCAAGCTTCCTCCAGGAATTATTGAGGCATCTTTTCCAGCCAAAACAAACCTAGTTCCTCAGAACCCATTTTTCTCTTTTGCCTGCAAAATGAAACCCAAGTGCTCCCATCTTACTTTCATGGTCACAGTGATGGTACTGTTGACATTGGCCTTGTACAACCAGCCTTGCCTGATCACACCACCCTTTTGGGAGCAGAGCGAGGAAGCGTCCTGGAAGACAGAAGAGACAACTATCATTGCAAGGAAAGGGGACCAAGTGGTATAGCTCAATGAAAGGTCCCACCCACAAATGGCTCCTGTTTCAGGCAGGCAGGCGGGGACTGCACCTTTGGGGCAAAGATGGGGTACAAAGGGAGCCCCCCCCCAAGGAGGCATTCTCGGGAAGGCTCCAGGCATATGCGCAGCAAGGGATTGGCATTTGAAAACTTTGGCAGTGACTCCAGATGCCCTGGAGATATAAAACCCTGCTGTCTATTTGTGTTGATAATCCTCATCCTCTCCGCAAAACCAGTTCTGCCCCTTTGCCCAAGGGGTTCTAGACCACACAGAGGAACCCTAGGTCACACAAGGGAAAAAGGCCAGCCACGTCCAAGAGACCACTTTGTGATCCTGTAGGTGCATCAGATCTTCTCCTATGTGTGAACCGTTCTAATGAAACAGCCTCCCTTTCACACACTGCAAGATTCTTTTCTATTGTGTGGGTGTGGTGGGTGCCTTTTGCTCCTTCACATCTACCCTGTGTAAGGCTGGAGGGGCAACCACACATGACTCAAGCTAAAAATTAGATGATAAAGGCCTCAGGACAGACATCTGAAAGAGACAGGCGGGAGCCAGTGTTCGTCTCAAGAATGTTAAGGGGAATACGAACATATTTGATTTTACATGTATTAACTGCAGCTAGAATTGTATTTGCACAACAATGGAAGAGTGAAGAGATCCCTACAGATGAAAATGTGATTAACAAAATATTGGAATGTGCAGAAATGGATAGACTAACACTTACAATTAAGGAAAAGGAAGAAACTGAATACTTTTTCACGTGGGACTTATTTTATCAATGGCTAGCTAATAAAAACAGAAGTTGGAAACATGTGGATATAAGAAAAGGACTAATGACACAAGGGAGGTTTGTTAAAATGGACAAACAAATATTATTATTATTACTACTATTATTATTATAGAACTAATACCAATGTAATGAATATTGTTGTAAATACTTTGATTATTATTTCCTAAAAATATTTGTACCTAGACAGCACACTGTTTAACTAAAAATGGAATTTTATATGTTATAAGATAAAATAAAATATATATATAAAAAAAGAATGTTAAAATTAAATTGATAAAGACCAAAGAGCAATGCTATTTTCATGTTTGACCACCCGCCTCTCCTTCTTTCACCATTTGTGCAGGTGAGCTCCATCTTCTTTATTTATTCCATGCTACAAACGTGTAGAAAGAAGGCCGGGGGATCCCCAAATTAAGAGAACTTTTTGCAATTGCATGAAAGAAGCTGCGTTGTATCTCCTTATGGCACCCAGTGGGAGCTCGTGCTGCACCCGGTGGGAATCTCTAGCGTGTCCTCTCACCTCGTCTTTATCAAAGTCTTCATCAGTTTCAAAGATGTGGCTTGGAACCTTCTCTGGCCTGAAGGATTTGCTAAAGTAAAAACAGTAAGTTTTACTCCGGTTGCACCATAATTTAAAAACAAACACGATACTAATAATTAACAAATGAAGGGATCCCTGAAGGCTATTCTTGGGGGCCAACTCACCCAGCCACAGGGTACCATGACTTTGAGGAATGCAGCCCAAGGATTTCCCCCCCCCCAAGCCCAGTTGTTGGGTGGTCCACACATTATACTAAACCCTTAACTGTTTAATTAAACCGCTCAGATTCTCAGAGGCCGAGGCAAAACACGTAGGCTTGGCCCTGCGAAACGCGGCGTTGTAAGATCCCATCCAATGTTCAAGCCTGGGCATGCAAGAAACACCCACCCCGGGAGGAAGAAGGGCTTACCACGGTAACATTCGGAAATCACCAGAATATTCGTCGTATTTGTAGTTCACAACGTACCAGTCTGAACTGTAGGCTTTAATGCACTGAAAAGAAAATTAAACCCCGGGGGTTAATTGGGTGCGTGCAAACGGGAGCAGCAGAGAAACTCCGCAGAATGCAAATTCCCTGAGGAGCAGCTAGGAAATTAGATGCATAAAGATGAGGGGGGGGAGGAGGGGGATTGGCATTCTCCATCCCTCGAAGCCCCCTTGCCCAGCCTCTTCAGGGGTGGCTGTTTGGCAGACAATGGCTGGATCTCTGGGGAAGGGGAGGCAGCTGCCTTGGGTCTCCACAAGGCAAGAGAGCCTCTACTGAGATGGGGGACTTTGCCAAGGCCTATCATCTGGTTTATCACCAGTCCTCGACTTACAACGGTTCGTTTAGTGACCCAAGTTACAACGGCACTGAAAAAAGCGACTTAAGGACCGTTTCTCACACTTACGACCGTTGCAGCATCCCCGCGCTCACATGATCAGAATTCGGACTCTTGGCCACTGATTCCTATTTATGACGGTCGCAGGGTCCCGGGGTCACGTGATCCCTTTTTGTGACCTTCTGACAAGCAAAGTCCACGGGGAAACCCGATTCACTTAACAACCCGTGTGATGGCTTAACCACGGTGGCAAGAAAGTGGTGTAAAATGGTGGGGGAAACTCACTTAGCAACTGTCTCGCTTAGCAACAGAAATGCCTGGCTCAATTGTCGTTGTGAGTCTGGGACATTCCTGTACTATCCTGGGACTTGCAGAAATGATTTAAAACTCTGGATCCCTCTCTTTGGACAAGGAATGCCTGTTGATGGACAGGGAATTTCCCCCGGCATTTAGAGTCTCTTCAGTGGGGCAGATGATAAGAGTCACTTAAAAGGGGGGAAAGGACAAGATGCCTTTAAAAGCAGCACAGGAAAGATGATCAAAGCATGGTGTACGCAGAACAATTGTGGTTATTTGGGTTTGTTTCTGCCCTTAAAGGGTTATGCAAGGAAGGGAGTTTTTAAAGAAACGAAACGTGTGACTTGCTTCCTCTTTTGACAATGCTGAAGAGTGGAAGCCGCCCCGCCAAGGCTGGTGCTTCCTCTAGAGAGACTGACTACAACTCCCATCCTCCTCCTCTAGCCAGGGTGGCTGGTAGTTGATGGGAGATTTCAAGCATCACTTCAGGGGGGCTCAGGAGGGGAAAGAGCTGCACAGAAAATGAACGGGACTCTAAAATGTACAAGAAGGGCTGCGGATGAAAAAGCTCCTTCGCTATTGCTCTGGTCTCGTGTCTAACTATTATTTGGAGACCTCCATCTGGAAATTGCTGGAAGGAGGCTCAACGTAGTTTTGAAAAAAGCAAATAAAATCACTTCTCAGAAATCAGGATAAAGGAAAGCTTTCCACCTCACCCACAAATTAGAGATGAACCTGCTGGTTTAATGTCATTTATTTATCCGATTTAGCTACCAACCCTCTCACTCTCTAGTCCCAAGGCCAGCGGTCCTTCTTCCACCCTTCTGGCCATGACCAATGGCCCAATCTAGGTTCTCCCCTCCCACGAGAAGAGAGTCGGAGTCTCACCTCTTGGACAAAGAGACTCTGGGCCTTCTTCAAAGCATCTTCTGGCACTGAGGAACGGACAGTTCTCCTCTGGCGACGGATAACCGAGAGCTGGAAGGAAAGTTGGTTGGCGATTCCAGAATGATTGAAGACCCACTGGGCGGAAGGAAAGTTGGGGAGGGGTCTTCCCTTCCTGCTTGAGCGGGATTCTTTTCAGAAGCATCTAATTAGGCTTGGAGGGAGGGCAGATCCAGCTTCTGAACTTGTCTTATGTTTTGACTGGACAGGGCCTCCTTGGGGGTGGCCCCAAGGCACGAGGACACCTTGTAAAGAAAGGCTGCTGGGGGAAAAAATCTCTGGCCCAAGAGCCTCCTGGGGCTTCTCTGTGGGATCCTTCTGAGCTGGTATCTCCATGGCCAAAGATGGAACCAAACATGGTTCCAGAACAACCATGTTTCTCCTGGCCCATTTCTTTGGTGTAGGAGGCAAGGTGAACAGATCACGGCCTGATAGGGCCTCCCAGGAAGGAACTGGGTGGGGAGCACCCGCCTGACACCCCACAGCGATGGAGAGCAACTCACTGAGGCATCTTCCATGGGAAACATGAGCAGGTCCCGGAAGGGATCGCTGTAGATCTGCGCTTTCCGTTGGCTGATCACATTCTCGTAGTCCAAAGGCTGGCTCACCTTCGTTTTTTCCTGATGGGATAGAGGGAAGACCCCGGGCCTTGTTAGACTCACAGGAAAGGCCCCTGTGTTGGGCGGCACCAACGCCATAAGAGGAGAAAGCAGAAGGGGAACTGGCCCAAAACTATGAGAGGAAATATGGGCTGCTCCCAAAGGCCACCATGGACCATGGGATGCCATCTTGGTCTGATGAAGCAGGTCCCCAGTCACCTCTCCTGATGTAGGAGATGGGAGTTGTAGTCCAAACCTTGGGCCAGGAGGCTACAACAGTGGCTACATTTTCTTTAATTCGATGCCATGAAGCCCCTTTGTGTCTACTCCAAATAAACACACATTCTGTCTACAATTGCCCTGCCTCCATCTGCTTTCTTTTCTTCCCCAGTTTTGGCAACTGGATCTTCCTTCGGGCAGGGAGTTATGCCCTATTTTCTGCAAAGTGCCAGGCACTCTGATTAATCCGTGTTAAACCAACAAAGTGCACAACAATACTATGACGCCCTGATGCCTACAATTAAAATAATCTCCCGTGGAAAAGGAGCCGGTTTCTTTGGTCTGAAGGTTGTGATGCCAGGCGCCACCCCTTTGCCACCCGGCTGGTGCCCCTTCTGCTTTTTCCTTCTTGGAAGAAATGTGATGCTTGGATAATACATTTGCCCAAAAGCAGTGGATTTGCCCGTCCCGTGCCAACCGCAAGCCAATCCTCTTTCCCTATTTTTGGGCAGGTGCCAACGCCCTGGCTGCTGTCCACTCCTGGCAAAAGAACAGAGCTGACCATGAGATAAACACGCGCTATTTTAGCCAGAACATCTTATTTATATTAGCAGTAAAAAGCAAAGGAAAATCTAGAGATAAACAAGAAGGGTGGAAGATAATACGCCCCAAACGACGCTTTTCCAGTTGGGAGATCTTTGAAAGTCTAGACTGGTGCTTCTCAATGTTGGCAACTTTAAGAGAGGTGGACTTCAACTCCCAGAATTCCCCATCTCTTAAAGTTACCAAGGTTGGGAAACACTGGTCCCACCATCGCCAGTTACAGCGGCTACTGGTGAAGTTCAAGATCATCGATTCCAGGGGTCTCCAACCTATTTCTGGTCTATACCTGTGTTTTTCAACCTGGGCAGCTTTTAAGATGGGTGGATTTCAACTCCCAGAATCCAGTTAAAGCGGGCAAGGCTGACAATATTAAATGGAAATAATCATGATTTTTTTCTAACCTCCATTTTTCTTGCTCATGACAAGAAAAACAAAGCGGAAATGCTTCAGGAAGTGGCTAATGACAAAACATCTTCTGTGCCACCAGGAATGCGTTTCAAAACTGCAGCTCCTCGTTTTTTCGGCTACAGCTTTGTTTGCATCTGAAGCCGCTTCTGACAGCATCAGCACCAAAAGGTATTTTTAGTTGCCGAACAAAAAGCTTTCCAGCAGCCACTTAGTTCCTATTGGCTGGGGCACAACCTGACGGATCCAATTGCAGACTTCTGGGACAATAATGCTTTTACCGATCCATAAAGGCATCTTTTTGTTTTTCCCTTTAAGGAAAGGAAGTTAGCTCGTGCATGTGGATCCGAAGAGTGCACCTTCCATTTCATTCTGCAACGATGGAAAGGCTAATCGGTGGCCATTAAGGTGAACCAAATCTCCTTAATTAGCCCTTGTGCTATTATGGAAATCAACCCCCCTCTCTCCCTGCATCAAAAGTGGCGTCCATCAAAACTCTAAGTGGGGCTTAAGCACCCGAAAAAGGCTCCTAAAGCCAGGCAAGCTTTAAAAAAATAAAACAGGTTGCATAGCGAAGCCTCACTTCCATATTCTGCAAAGCTTCTGGGGGAAAAAAAGTAGTAGAAATGCAATGTAGAAGTAATACACATATACCTAAATAGGGAGGTGCTTTTAGCAGACGACTGTTCTCCATAAAAAGGATGCAAGTCTGGTTCTTGAGGGAGGCTCAACTAAGTTTCTTTCGCTAAGGTTTAATCCTTGCTACCCTCAAAAGATATTTTTCATGAAGTAGCCTGAAAGGTGGATTGCCCAAAAACAACAATTGTACAAGTCATCTTACCAATAACAATATCACTTAGACTTATATACCGCTTCACAGTACTTTACAGCCCTCTCTAAGCGGCTTACGGACTCAGCATATTTGCCCCCAACAATCTGGGACCTCATTTTACCGACCTCAGAAGGACGGAAGGCTGAGTCAACCTTAAACTGGTGAGATTCAAACTGCCAAATTGCAGGCAGCCGGAAGTCAGCAGAAGTAGCCTGCAGTACTGCACTCTAGCCACTGAGCCACCGCAGCATCTTCTGTCTCACTTAGCGACTCTGGGCTCAATTGTGGTCATAGGTCGAGGAGTATCTCTGGACTGAACCTAGCTGGTTCCTACATGAGAGGAGCCATGTGGGCTCCCCAGTGTGGGTCAAAAGAATGGCAGCCCGGCAACAGCCAATGCCCTCCCCCCAAATCTTGGCTGGGTTGGTCTCCGGAGCCCCTCTAAACCGAGAAAATTGGCCTGACCAAAAAAGCCGCTTCTTAAATTCCACCGAGTTCATCCCATCAACTGCATCCCATGAACTCAGTTTCAGTTCGCCTAAATTCACACCTGTTTTGCCATCCCTGTTCGGAACAATTACCCTCCCGCTGAGCCCCGTCTTCAAAGGACATGGAAGGAGATTCCACCCGGAAGTCATCATGCAGAGCTCAGACCCGATCCCCACTTCCTTCTCCCCACAGCATTCCCCAGACTTTAATTAAAGCGGAGACAGGGCTGAAATTAAAGCAATTAGCAGACAATGGATTTCTCTCCAGAAACAGGGTGGGGAAGGATCTTCAAACTAGGTATGAGCAAAAAGGAAACTGGGATCACGAGAGATCCATAACAGTCTCCGTAATTCCGGCCTCCCCCTTCTTAATTATGGGTCACAGCCAAGATATGAGAGATCAGGAGCAGCTCTGTAAACAGAGAGTCTCAGGCAGAGCAAGCATTTCTTCTAAATGGGAGGTGGATTTCCCAGGCCTATAAAAAGAGGTTCTTTATGCTGGAAACCCCAGAAAAGTCTTGATCCTCTGCTCCCGTCTCCAGGGACAGCAGTGGTTGTGCGAGGGAGGAAAGCTTTTCATTCAAAAGGCCAATTGCAGGTCAGAGGAGAAAGTTGGAAAGGGATATTCAGGAAGGGCACCGAGCCAGAGAAAGAGAGTCATGGAACGGAAACATGGGCGTTTTCTTCCTGTTCTAGAAGTACGGTAATGCCAGAAAATGTAGTTATTATTTCTGATTTATACAGCTGCCCCTCTCAATGGAATGACTCTCGGTGGCTTACAACACTTAAAAACTGCAGAAAAGGACTGAAAGACATTCTAAAACACATAAAACCATATTTAAAAAGCTAGCAATAAAACCTACACTCCACACAACTATTGTACAAGCATGATTACACATTCAGGTCCTTGAAACTCTGTCTATATACACGTGTGTTGTGTGTGTAAGCTCATCCTAATGTTAATTGTGGCTAATACAGTGCCAGCATCTGTTTTCAAGCCCTGCCACATCTGTTTCACAAGAGGTTATGGGAAAGCAAGACAAACTGCACCCCACATAGGATCTCTCTCCCGGATCCCTCCCCCAGACAAAGCAATTCTTCCCTCCAGCTGCTGGTTATTTCCAAAGGACTCCAAAGCCCATCATTTAAGGCGGAGAAAAAAGCCTAAGAACCTCCCATATCATTCTGGCCTGGGGAATTCTGGGAGTTGAAGTCTACAATTCTTAAAGCTGCCAGGTTTGAAACGCAAAGTTTCACATTCTGCTTTGATTTGATTTCAGCTGACTGGCCTACATTCTGAAAAGGCTCCATTTAAATAAAAGCATTTTATGTCGAATTGGTGCAAGGAAGCAAAAATCCCTCTCTTCATTTGAGTTGCTTTCAGTTTGTTTAAATAAACGACGTTTGAAACCCATCCACTCTTTTAGGACTGTGCCAGACAGTTCATCTAAAAATACTTGATTCTCTTTGGAAAAGTTACCCAAAGACAGATTTATCGATTACAACTCTTAAGCAGGTAGCTAGCTTGCTTGTTTGGCTACGTTCTTGGCGAGCCATCTGTTACTTTCAAATGATTTTATTGAAAGGGGGGGTGGAGTGTGACCAAGCGCAAGGCCAAAGAAGCATCATCTGACCCCCCCCCCAAGTCAAGTTTGCAAGCGGCTGCCCCATCAAGACAAGAACTGGGGTGAAACCTAAGTTTAGCTTTGCTTAAATCCCATTAACTGAAGCCCAAATTTATACAAGCATCCCTCAAGAGGAGTTTCTTTCATAGCATCTGCTGGGCACCCCAGGGGCATGTTACCATCTGCCTCTCGGCTCCTCGGAGCTGAGCCAGGCCCTGACTCTGCCAGACGAAGATGCTAAACCACGGGTCCCCAAACTTGGCAACTTTAAGACTTGTGGACTTCAACTCCCAGAATTCTCCAGCCAGCTATGCATAGCTGGCTGGAGAATTCTGGGAGTTGAAGTCCACAAGTCTTAAAGTTGCCAAGTTTGGGGACCTCTGTGCTAAACGCTCTCTGCACATGGACGGAGGCTCTCTGGCCCTGAATTTGCAGGATCGGAAAAGCTGGCTCTTTCAGGGGGGAAAAAAACTCGGGGAGTGCCCAATTCTTGCAGCCACCCAGTCTAAGAGCAGAAGTGTCTCTTCCCTGGTTCTTCTGGCAAAGGAAAACAACCACCATCCTGGCATCCCTATAAGAAAATATTTCCCTGCTGCTCCTGGTCTGAATTCTTCTCTGGATATTTTGGAAAAAAGAACCTGCCGCCCTTCACAAATGCTTCAGAAGACAGCTGTGGCGATGCCAGCACTGCCAAGAACCAGCCCCCGGGGAAGCTGTGGGCTACGTTTTTCATTTCCTGCCTGGCAGAACTGCAAGAGGCTTCGCTTTTGTAGGAACTCGTGACTGGGCCTCCCCTGGCAGCCCTGCAGTCTCTGCTCTTAAGGCCCTTCCAGACATTTGGTTTCATTGTATATTTGTGGGGTGGGGGCTGCCTCCCCTCCCCAAACCTGCCACGTGTCAGTGAGGAGCGGATGTCCTTCCGGGGTTGAGATGGTGGCCAAGCCCAGGGCGAGGGGGGGCAGGGGGGGAAGCCTGGAGGAAGCTGGGCATCCTTGGAAACACCAGAAGAAGCATCACCTGAGCACTTCCTTGGCCTGCTTCCCAAATACCCTTTTCCCCACTGGAGAGGAAGGGCAGGGGGTGGGGAGGTCTCCAAAGCAGCATCAGATGCTGCAGGTAGGAGTGAAAGGGGAGGGGGGGTTAGCAGGTGCATGACAAGAGCCGCCCTGCTGGACCACTCCCCCATCAACTGGGAGTCCAGGATGCTGGGTCCACCCAGGTGGATGGAGGCCTCCGGGGGGAGGGGGGGCTTGCTCCAGATTGCCAACAGCTTCCAGGAAGTGTGTGTGTGTGTGGGGGGGGGGGCTTTCCAGATCCCCGTGGCTCTTGGAGGCTCAGCCCCTCCGATGCCCAGGCAGGGGTTCAACACCCCGGATTCGGAGATGGGGCTGGGTGGGCAGAGGCGCTTCGGGGAAGGAGGGAGCCGGCGGGGGCCTAGAAAACGTCGCGGGGAGGGGCGGGGGGCTTCCCACACGGGAGCGGGAGAGATGGGGGGGGTTGAGCTTTCCCACCCGCAAAGGGGGGCTCTCTCGGGGCATCCGCGGCGCTGCCCCTCCCCTCCCTCCTTCCCGGCTGCGGCGCCTTCTCGGGGGGGGGGGGGTCGGGAGAGGCGGTCAGGGCGCCCGGCAGCCCCCCCCTTGCAGCCTTGGTCGAGGGCGCCTCTGGGCACGTCCAGAGCGCCGGGTCTCCTCCCCGCCCGTCCGCCCGCCCGGTCCCGCCTCACCTGCGCCGGGGAGCTCCGCACCGCCTCGGAGACGCTGTGCCGCAGCTCGGCCGCCGTGCCCGGCTTGCTCAGCCGCTTGGTGAACTTGCGCACCTCCGCCGCGGCCATGGCCGGGCAGCCCGCGGGACAAAGGCAGAGGCGGGCGGGGCGCGGCGGGGCCGGGAAGCGGCGGGGCTGCTGCGGGCGGAGGGCTCCGAGCGCCCCCTGCCTGCCTCGCCCGCCCGGCCGGAGCTCCGCCGCTGCCCCGCGCGCACCTCTCCCTACTCCGCCCCGCTTGGCGGCTGGGCTCCGCGGGGCGGGGACGATGGGCGTTGCAGTCCCCGCGGCAAGGCGGGGGTCCCGCGGGGAGGGAGGGAGGGAGAGGGGAAGGGGCGGCCGGCCAGGTGAGGCTCCGGTCCTCCCTCTTCCTCCCGCCGGGGGTCCCGCGCTCAGCCGCCTTTCGGGGTTCTGGCGACCCCCGCCTTGCAGTTAGAGGCTCCAAAGCGGGGCGCGCGAGGGGGGTCTCCAAGTGGAACAGCAGCTTTCGGGGACGGGGCGCGTGGGAGGAGCCCGAAAGGGGCCGCGGAAGAGCCGGCAGGGGGGGGGCTGCAAGGCAGAAGACCCCCGCCCCTTTCCTCCTCCCGAAAGAGGGTGTCAAGGGGCAGGTGGGGCGAACCCCCCCCAAAAAAAGTCCAGCAGGTGCTTCTGCACAGGGGCTGAAAGGGCCGGTGGGGCTCATTTTGGGAGTTTGGCAGCGAGGGGCACAAAAAATCCTGAACCAAGCAGGGCATCACTTCTGCTGAGGTTGGGCCAGTTAATGCTTCTGGAAAAACTCACCCCTCCAAAGTTGGGGTGTGTGTGGAAAACACAGAACAAAATGGACCAACTTGGGGCCAAGCAAAAAACTTCACACCGCTGTTGTGTGTGCGAGATTAGAAAATAATAATACAAAGACCAACCTTTCTCAGTGTGACCCATTTTTAATAACACATCTTTTGTTTTCTTAAGCAGCTGCCACCCTCAACAACCTTTCTTGCAGGTTTTCACCCCTGCGAAAGGGTTGCGTCATTGGTTGTTCTTTTACAAATATTTACAAAGCCTTTTAAATTCAGTTTTAACTCTAAACAAGGATAACAAAAACAAAACTTAAAACTACAATATTTTTAAAAATATGTAAACAGTTTTATTTTACATCGTTTGTAAAATATAAGAATTGTTCCTAATGCAGCTTAAGTTGCTTTAAAGTGAGCGTAGTATCCCTGTGCCTGGGATTGAGGAATGAGAAACTCTTTCGTAGAAATATTGTGCTCCAGTGTGCAAAAAAGGGAACAGAACAGAATCGAGTGCACAACAGTGAGAAGACCACAGAAGTCCACGTTATAAAACACCGAAACGAGGTTGCCGCTAATCCATCTGTGGGGTTAGGATTGGAAAGGAGGATCGATCTCACAGAACTTAAAAGGTCTGGCCAGAAATGCAGCTTGATTATGGGAAATTAAAAAATAGATCGGCTTTTTGCAGGGGACGGGATTCTGGGGCAGAGAGGGCATCTACTTTGTGCAATTGCAAAGAATCGGGCGCCACTGAATCAACTAAATTTTCACCTGTGCAAAACTGCACCTGGTTGACCCCCCCCCCCCGAAAGGAACATCTCTGCGCGTGAATCTCTCACTGTACTTTTCATGCAGGATTATTCTGCATCCGGTGCATCACGTAGCAGCAGAATTATTCCGAAATCGCAAAGGCTCGTTTTGCGTGAGGCTGCTGGCCGCTCTTCCCTTTCTAATCTAAAAAGCGGTGGGGAAGGGGTGGCTTTAAGAGGGGGGAGGGAGAGAGAGACTGCTTTTTTGGGAGCTCCAAGTGCAGCAGCCTTAAACGAAGGAATTTAACGATAAGCCAACCTCCAGCGCCAGATTATACGCTGCGTCACCAAGCACAAGATTCACACCCGGGTACCATGATCGCCAGGCTACTGAGTTACTGGCGACTCTTCAAGAGAGGTTTTTCTTTTTGTTGATAAAGACTTTGATGGCTCCGGTGAAATCGGCTGAGAGAAGCACCTCCGTGTGGTCCGCCTTCAAGGCTCCTTAAAAGACAGACGCCGCGGTTTTAGAAAAGAGGGCAGAGAAAGCAGAGGAGGGCAGGGGGCGCTTGCAAAACACCCTCATTCGGAAGCCTCTACCCGAGGTCCCTAATTCCGCTCGGCATCCGAGACAAGGAACCGAAGAGGAGGGAAACTAGGTTGGGTAAACTAGGTTGCCCTGATAGACCGGTCTCACCGGAAAAAAACACACACCACTTACAGTATTTTTCAGAGTATAAGACACACTTTTCCCCCCTCTACAAGAAGGTGGAAATGTTGGTGCGTCTTATACACCGAATACAGCCATTTTTGTCCTCCCGAAGCTCCGCTCCCGCGTCCCATTTTTGCGAAAAATGGGCCCGTTTTTTGCAAAAAAACAGGGTGCACAGAGGGTTTGGGAGGCCTGCAGCGTGCTCCTGGGGGCCGGGGAGGAGAAAAATATTTTTTTCTTACTTCTTCTAAATCTTGGTGTGTCTTATACACCGGTGCGTCTTATAGTCTGAAAAATACGGTACTTTGGTGAGATTTTCTTTCTCCCCACCACACAACTAGCAGCCTTCAATTCCACCCGTCATGGTATCCTTTCTGGACCGAATTGGGGACAGGAGGCCCCAAGTTGTGCTGGTTCTCTTCCTTCCTTTGGGGTGGGTTCCAGTCGGTGTTGAAGAGGGGTTTGGGTTCAGACTGGGGGTTCTACTTTTTGGGGTGCCACCGGACTTGGTCCTCTCCCCTGCCTTATTTAAATCTCCTGCCCCAGTGGCTGGGGGACGAAATCAGAAGCTGCAGGGGCTAAAAACACTGGGGCTCCATGGCCTTGTGGGTCCAGATCGTGTTTGTGGGAGCCTCTTCAGGGAAGCTCTGCTGGCTTTGCTAACTTTCATTTTAAATTGTATTTCATCAAATTCCATTTTAAATTGTTTTTATCAAATTTTAGTAATAGTTTGTTTCTGGAACTTTGCACTTTGATCTGGCCCAAGGGCAAATCAATAAAGACCCATGTCATGCTAACTGGGGAGCTGGGGGAGCTGGAGGAGACCCCGGGCCAGAGAAGGCCACCCTGGTTACCTACCAGAAGGAATGGGGTCTGCAGCCCCTGAATCTTCGCTTTTGCTTTCTTCTGGGGGCTGCTCAGCTGTTTCGGAGGAGACCATCAGGCTGGGGTTCGGGGCGAAAATGGCGGAGGTGACCACAGCGTTGTGCGCTAGAAAGAGAAGGAAGCACATGAGGAGCATTCTCTGGGGAGAGAGAGGGCTCTTCCTGCCCAGTTGTGGCATGCGCAGGCCAGATCCAAGGTAGAGTTTTCGGCTGTGTTATTCTTCTGTATGGTGATTTTATTCTGTATATCCTCTAGGAAGGCTTTTGACCTTGAGGGCAACTCAAGAGGCAGTTTAAGTGACTGTTTAGCTTCTCCAGAAAATTCACAAACATATGGAATAACACTGCAGCTCCTCTTTTTTCAAATACGCCCCCCTCCCCCCACCAGTTGGTTCCACCTCTGGATTTTACAAGCCGATGGTTGTAACCGGTTTCTTGAGGCTCCTGGACAATGATGGGCCAGCTGCCTCCCACTGTCTTCAACCTTGGCAACTTTAAGACTTGTGGACTTCAACTCCCAGAGTTCCTCAGCCAAGGTTGGAGACCTCTGGTCTAGGTCCTAGACCAATACCCAGGACACTTAAAACCCACCCTCCCCAGAGCGAATTCAAGGGCCCAAGGGGTGGGCACCTCTGCTTTACCTTTGACCCCCTCCCAGAAGTCATTGCGATCTCTCCTGACGGAGGAGAATTTGCTCAGGTCGTGGTAGGTGCTCCAGATGTAGACGTACTTGTCTTCCGAGCCGCTGACGATGTAGGTGAAGTCGTGGCTGGAGAGGGAGAGGGGAGACCCCTTTCGCTTCCAGATCAGCTCTCCAAGCCCCACCTCAGGGGAAGCCCCCTCAAGGTGAGCAGGTCCCGAGCTCCGAATTTAGGGCATGTTCTTCCTGCCCTTCAGCCAGGAGCTCTGAGCCAGCCCTGCCTGCTATCCTTCCTGGTCCCCCTTTCCTCACCTGAAGCTGGCTTTGATCTGGCTGCTGCTGTTGACGTAGCCTTTGTACTTCATCGAAAGAGACAGGTCCCGCAGATCGTAGAGCCTGATGCGCGAGTCGTTGGAGGTTACCAGGATCTAGTGAGGCAAGGAGGCATTTTGACCCAGACTGGCAGATGCTCTCCGGTGCCACCCCTGGGATTTAGCTGTCAATTCTGCTGCTTGCTTCGCACGGCATCTTTTGCCTGCTTGACATTGGCAACGGTGGGAGGGGGGAGAGATTGGAACGAGGGGGATTCGGGGGGGGCGTTGGGTTTGGAGCAGAGCCAGCCCTGACTGGGAGGCGCACCAGTCAAGCATGAGGTCAGCAAAAGGCATGCGGACAGAGATGGGAAAGGCGCGAAGGCAGGGTCGCTTTCCAAAACAACCTGAGGACTTTGAATTGGACTGAGAACATGGAGGGGTGGGGTGGGCAGGGGAAAAGGGGGCAAGTTAACTGCATCGGTTTCATGCCAAGCCAACAGATTCTGCCTGCTCTAACCTGTAACTGCTTTGTTCTCAATATACTCTTTTTTTGGGGAGGGGTGGATGAACCAGAAACCTTTCTTTGCTAATTCAACAAGTGGGACGGATGAGATGATCCCTTCAGATTGACCTATGTTTTCAATGCTGTAATGTGTGTCCTCAGATTTATGGCCCAAATTTCTTTGGGAAGTCATGGGCTTTGGAGGCTTGGTGTCTCCTGCTTGTGGCAGTGGGTGTATGACCTGAAATCGCTTGGGCAACTGCATGTAAAGCCCCCCCCTAATAGGTCGCACCCCGAGACTCAGCCTAGCCTGTCGCTACCTTGTTTTCACCCGGCAGGGGCTCGATCCCCGTGATCTTCCTCCCCACTCGATTCCGTCCTCTGGTCGACCGCACGTGGATCTGAGTATGATACTTGAGATGCTAAAGAGAAAAACGGGAGAAGGAGGGAGCTTTCACAGACTCTCCGATACAGAAAAGGGCCACGGCAGACACGGAGGTGGGCCCTGAGGAGATCTCAAGAGGAAAGCCACGGGGTCAGCAGTGGCTTCCGGAGGCTGAAACCTGGGGTCCCAGCAGTAGCGGGTTGCTACCGGTTTGCCCCGGTTCAGGAGAACTGGTAGCGGTGGCGACGGGAGGCTCCGCCCACCTGCCCGGATGTCACCACGGATGATCTGCGCATACGCAGAAGGTTCTGCGCATGTGCAGAAGTGCCGCGTGCAAGCAAAGCAAGCGCGCGTGTTCACAGTTCCGAACCGATAGCGAACATAAGTGAAACCCACTACTGGGTCCCAGGGGCTCACCTCCGTGTCATAGAAGATACACCGGCCGTCGTAGGTGCCGATCACGGCGTATTTGCCATTCTGGCAAAAGTTTGCAGCAGTGATCAGCTTGGTCTGTCCGTCCACCTCGTTCCAAAGGGCCACTTTTTTGTCAGGAATGTTCCAGAGCCGAAGCTTGCCGTCCAGCGAGCCGCTTAAGAAGTATCTATCATCCTAAAAAGGGGCCAGAAGAACCCTTTCAACTCCAAAACCGGGATATCAACCAGGGAGAGGAATCTTGGCAGCCACACCTGGCAGCTGCCGGAGGACAATCCTGGGCCCGTTTGCTCCAAGGCGATGCCCGGGGTGTCCTTCCTCTGCCATGCTTCGGTATGCTGGATCTCCCCCTCCCTCCACCTCGCAGGGCGCGCAAACCCGCTTTCCATGCAAAATGGGTTGAAAACGTAGCACAAAATCAAAGAAAGGGGCCACTGCCACTGACCCTGGGATGGAAGGCGATGGCAGTGACAAA
This sequence comes from Diadophis punctatus similis, assembly GCA_023053685.1. Lineage (NCBI taxonomy): Eukaryota > Metazoa > Chordata > Lepidosauria > Squamata > Dipsadidae > Diadophis > Diadophis punctatus. The sequence continues at coordinate 1,193,109 of JALIGW010000014.1, read as the reverse complement.
GTCGATGTGCTGGAAACAGCAGAGGCATTCCCGCCGGGATATGTGCCAGAGCCGGACGGTCTTATCCATGGATGAGGAGAGCAAGAAGTAATTCTGCGGAACAGGAAGCAAACGGAGGGGGGGTTGATTTCTGGGGTGTCCAAACCACCGGAGGACCTTATTTATGCATTTATCAAACTTCTCCCTCACAGAAGGAGTGGAGGACGGGACCCTGAATGCTTGTGGCCCCAGCCAAGGAAATACAGGAGCGAAATAAGATTTCATCTGCACTAATAACGGGTGATAGATAACTGAGAAAGGGAGTATTCAAACCTGGTTTTGGAATCCCCAAAGTAATCAGGGCTGGAGGTAACATTGTTGATCTCGCCTCCCCCTTGTTTGGCGAAAAGGGAGGGTGCCTGGTCAGGATTTTATGGCTGTCCAAGCTCTTTGCTGGTCATCTTCAGGAAGGACCAGACAATTCCCCAAGTGCAATTAAGCGTAAACAGCCAGAGGGAATGGGACCCCTTACTTTAGACCAGGACAAATCCAGGAGATCGGCCGTGTGCCCTTTGTATTTGCAGAACGGCCGCTGCCGAAATGGGGTGCTCTTGTCATCGGGGTCCTCGTCGGTCCCACTGCACACCTGGAAAGCAGATTTACAAGAATGACCGAAAGCCCTCTCAACCGGTGACATCCCACCTCCTCTTCCTGGATGCAGGCAGGGAGAGCAGCCTCCCCTCTCCCCAATTCCTGGTCGTTCCTACCTAGGAAAACTGATTTGAGCCCCTTACAACTAGAGGAGGAAAAGCGGTGGTGCATTTTGAAGCCATTCCTCTCTGCAACCCTGTGTTTTTTCCTCAGCCTTGGCCACTTTTAAGAGGCGTGGACTTCAACTCCCAGAATTCCCCAGCCAGCATAGCCAAGCTGACCAACCCTGCTGGCTACCGTGGGAGCTGCAAAGACTCTTTCAAGGCTGAAGGGGAAACACCGAAGGATAGAAAACTCCAAGGAGGCCTCCCAACCTTCTGGGCTCAGCCGCCTGACTCACCCCCGTATCGTTATCCGACTTGGCCGAGTTCAAACTTTCCTGAGACGGGGAGGGGGAGACGCGGCCTGGAAGGCAAGACAGGACACCAGCTGAAAGGGGCTTCTCTGAAGAAACACCCCCGCTCCCTGCTCCAGGTGAGGTCGGCTGCCCGGCTGCCCAAGCAGAAGATGGCGGCACCTTCCGAGTTGTACTTCATCCTCATGTTGTTGAAATAATCAAAAGCCGTCTTCAGCACCCAGATCCGCACGAGGTTGTCCTGGCCAGCAGAGGCCAGCAGCCGCCCGCAGTGCGAAAACTTCATGGTCCAGACGGCCCCCTAACCGAAACGGCAAACTTGGTTTAATGAGCCCTCCGCTCAAAGGGTGGAACACACGCGCACAGCCCCTCCTGCCGGACCACGGGGGGGGGGGATAGGGGCAGCAGCTCACCATGTGCTCCCCGCTGAGATCCTGCACGACTTTCACTTGCTCGAAGTCGTACGGCCCCTTGAAGCCATGGGCGGCTTTGAATTTCACCGGCCGGGTGTACGGCATGCCCTCGTCATCACTGGACGACGGGTCGTCCTGATCCGTGTGGAAGACTGAGAAGAGAGAGCAGGTGAGGATATGTATTCGACTGTATTTTTCGAAATATAAGACGCACCTAGCTTTCAGGAAGGAAAACAAGAAAAAAAAACTGCCCCTGCCTCCCAGCATCCATCCGGTATTCATCTGGCCCGTTTGCTGCTGTGGCCGGTTCTAGAACAGCTGATCAGCGCTGCACCAACCCTGCCCCCCCCACCGCAATATTACCTGTAAAAGATGCACAGACATTTCCACCCACTTTTTTGGGGGGGCGGAGTGCGTCTTATACTTTGAAAAATACGATATTTTACATATTTATGTATCAAATTATTGTATGTTATCCTCTAACTATTGTATTTTACCCTACTTTTATTTTAAATTGTTTGTATAGAACTTTATTGGTAATTCATGGTTGAGCCTTGTATGTTATGGCCTAAAGGCTAAACAATAAATAAACTCTCACAATGACGTACTCCAGAGGAAGCCAGGAGGCTGGCAACCCTTCCACAACGCCCCTCCCCCAATCATTCTGCCTTTAGGCAGCACTTTTGGATGCAAAGAAATGGCGAGATGGGCATGGAAGCTGTTCTGTGCCAAGGAGGGGGGCCTTTTCCCTGCCTTGACTTCTGTTTTGACCCAGGAATGCCAAGGGGGAAACATTAGGGGAGGGGTTTGGCTTGCAAAAGCAGCGGTGGGCCCTTCTGGCAACATTTCATTCATGCCTACAGACTTTTGGTAAGATGGCCTCGTCTGTGCAGCCACTGGGAATGGTGGGGTCCTCATCGCAGTGAGCAAAGGCAGCGGAGCTCATCAATCCAGCCCCGTCCCCCCTCCCCCTTTAAGATTCAGAAGCAGCCCCCCCCTCTGACTCCCTGCCTCACCCACCTTCGTCTCGGACGCTCTTCACTTTGTTGACGGCCCGTTCTCCATACTCTTCAGCCAGATGCCGAGCCCTCTTGACCGATTTGCCCAAGAATTTTTTCAGCTGCGTCCTTCGAAAGACACCAGAAAGAAAAACTCCTTGGACCCCCGTTTTTGTCAGCAAAGATCTCCCGACAGCTAAGCTCCTTTCGGAGAGCCCTGTGCAACATTCCCCGTTCAGGGGCTGTGTGACGGACAGGGCTTATGGGGCAAAGCTACGTCTGGAGGCATTTGGACTGAGAACCTTGAAGCCCGGCTTCTCTGCCGCGGGACGAGTCCGTGAGAGCTTTGAAACCCTGGCCTTTTGGCTGTTTTGGAAAACGGGGTGGGTGTGGGGAGGGGGAGGCAGGGCTTGGGGAGGCCAGACAGGACTCCTTGCATCCTTCAGAAAATTGGGGGACCTTCCAAAAATCTCTGAGAAAGAGGGAAGAAACGGGAGGAGCAAAACATCCCTGAAAACAGAAATCCTGGTTTGCAGACTGAAGCCATTTCCGTCAGTCCTGATTTCCCCCCAAGCCCCACTAATAAAAAGGACAGAGCAGAACCCCCCCTTTCACCCTACGAGCCTCACGTTTTCTGTTTCAAGCGGCCCCCATCAGTGTCGCTCTGCTGCAGCTGCATTTTGTCTTCATCATCCGACTGGGCCCCGTCGTTACTGTGCAAGGCAACCGGGGGGGGGGGGTTCAGTGTTAGTGACCGAGGACCCAAATCTTTGGGGCATCAAAGAGGAAGACTGCCCTGTGGTGTGCCAGTCTCAGCCTTTCGAGGCACAGATGGCCCCAGGAGAGCCACTGCTGACCTCCAGCCCTTCTTGGCTGCGGTGAGCGGTACCAGGAGCTCCGAAGAGCACCTCCGTGGCTCATGCGCCTCCTTGCAGCCCCATTCATGTTCGGGGGCAGCTGCTGAGTGGCACAAGCAACAGAAATGGGCAGGAGGGCATCCCCGCGCTGGCTCCATACCTGACGTATTCCTTCGTCCGCCGCATGATATGCAACGTCAGGGGGTTGATGCCCGTGGGCAGCTTTTCCTCCGCCAAGCTCAGGGGTATTTCCTCGCCCGTGTCCAGGTTCTTGATCATGACGCTGGCCAGGATCTCCTAGAGGGAAGGGCAGGAGAGAGAGCGAGAGCAGTGAGCTTCATCTTTTTGGCTCCTTCCAGGGTGGCAGCCGAGGGCTAGAGACGGATTCGGGTCAAGATGCATCGAAGGGGCAAACCGGAGGGGCCACCAGGCCTTTGCAGGGGAAGGGCCCCTTCTTCTGCGACCACAAAGAGCCGCTCTCTTTTGCCTAGAGGGGCTCCCAGCTGCTCGGATGACAAACCTCCCAATGGGACACAGCTCTGCAGGAAGCAGGGCTGGGAAGAGCTTTGCCTGAAGCCCCGCACCAGCCAGGACCGATCTGCAAAGGCAAGCAGCCCAGGGCACCAGGCTTACCTCGTCTGTGAGTTCTCGGCCAGAGTTCGATCTGGGTCTCTGGGATCCAATCACTTCACTTAACACCACCTGACCGTCCGCAGATTTCCCGTTCTCCTGCAATGACAGGAGGCGTGCAAAATGCAAATCTGAAGGAGGCGGAAGACCACCACCCCCAGCCCACCCGTCCTGCAGTGCTGCGAAGAGGATGGGGGCAGATGCCAGACTAGAAAACTAGAAAAGGGGGCTTCCCTTTTAAGGCTTGTGATATGGTGGCTACCTACTTTTGCAACACTCGCAAACAGGCTGCAATTCTCCCCAGGCCAGGGGGTGAGCACCCCTGACCAGATTACAGATTAAAAGAGTTGGAAGAGACCTTGTAGATCATCTAGTCCACCCCCCCTGGCCCAAGCAGAAGACCCTAGACCATTTCTGACAAATGGCGTTCCAGTCTCTTCTTGAAAGCTTCCAGGGATGAAGCTCCCACGACTTCCGAAGGCAACTTCTGTTCCATTGGTTGATTGTTCTCACTGTCAGAAAATTCCTCCTTATTTCCAGGTTGAATCTCTCCTTGATCGGTTCCCACCCATTGTTCCTTTGGGGGCTTTGGAAAATAGCTTGACCCACTCCTCTCTGTGGCAGCCCCTTAAATATTGGAAGACTGCTATCATGTCTGCCCTGGTCCTTCTCTTCACTACACTAGCCATGCCCAGTTCCTGCAACCGTTCATCGCATGTTTTATCCTCCAGTCCCCTAATCATCTTTGTTGTTCTTCTCTGCACTCTTTCTAGAGTCTCAACCAGGGGTGGGTTCGAATTACCTTCCCTGCCAGTTCGCATCGCAACGGAAGTGCATGTTTTGTGTGTGTCCCTTCCCAGAAATGACCTTCTTTGCATGCGCAGAAGACATTGTGCATGCGCAGAGGATTTTTTGGCAATCTGCAGCGACCGGAAGACTGGTTCGGGAGCGTGGATCGCCGGTCATAGCTGGCAGTTTGGCGAGCGGCGGGAAATTTCTGCTACCGGTTCTATAGAACCGTTCCGAACCAGCAGCAACCCACCACTGGTCTCAACCACCTGAGACCTGAGCTCTGACCTGAGAGAGCGCATATACAGGATTGCAAGGTAGTTAAAACAGGACTCTAGATTAGGACCCTTGGAGGTGGGGGGGGGAGACCGAGCATGCTGGTGTTCTCACCTCCCTGCCAATTAAATGCAGCCTTCTCCAAACAGCGGCTTCAGCTAGACTGTGGCCAGTTTTCTCTCGGGAATGCCGGCTTTGAACATGCAAAGAACGTCTAATCTCTTCTAAGAGGCATGCTCCCCTAATCCCACTCTCTGAGGCTGCAGCGCATCCTTTTTCCCCAACCTCAACCGGTGTGCTCTGGCCAACCTCCGCTCGCCATTTGCTCACCTGAGCAGTGACCACTTTGTCGCCGCTGGTGGCGCTCGCCAAGTCCAGGGAAGGTTGAGAGTCTTTGGCCATGGAGTCCAGGGAGGCGATGGGGGTCAGGAGGCCGCCCAGGGGAAAAGGCTCCCGAGGAACTACGGAAGAAACGCGGGAGTTGAAGGGGGGGGGGGCGGAGCGACAGGGAGGATTTGGCTAAGAAAATAAAGACTTGCCTTCCAGGCCGGGAATCTTGCCAGTCTCGATTTCCGAGTCGCTCTTTTTCTTCCTTGGTGGGGGGGCCGGCCGGGCAGGAGGGGGTGGCCTGGGGGGTGGGAGGGCCACGGGAGGCGGGGGCCTGGCCGGGCCAGACTTCTTTGTGCTGGCCACGATATCTGGCTCCATGGTCAGCTGTCGGGGTGGTTTGGCCGGAGGCGGCTCATCAGTGGCAGAGGAGCCTTGGGGGAGTGGGGGATCCGAGGACGGGGCCTGGTCAAAGCCATCTGGCTGCCTCAGGTCGGCGGTCTGGCGGCCTTCCTCCTCCTCTGTCTGGTCTCCTCCATCTGCTTTCCGCTCTCGGCTCTCGCTTGGGCTTCCTGCGGAGATGACGGCGTCTTCCCCTTTGGGGTGATCTGCCCCCTCATTGCTGGAAGGCGGCGAGGCCTCCTGGGACGCCACCCCGTTGGTCAGACCCTCAGGGGCGGCTTTGTGGGGCCCTTGTGTTGTGGCTTCTGCAATGAAGAGTTCGGGAATGTGGTGGTGGAGATCTGCTCCGGAGATCCAAGTGTTTGCATGAGATGAGGGGTTGGTCAGTTCCTTTTGGGTAGGGGCCAAGGGGTCATCCTCAAGCCGATTGGCTTTCTGACTTTCTTCTATGATGTTGTCAATGATCTAAAGAGCAAATAAAGGCGTAACTGCAATTAGCCCATCGACTTCGCTTAATAATGTTAGAGGTGAGAATAAATCTCACATAGAGGTGATGTTTGATCTTTCTCTCGGAGTTCAGACATTTAGAAATGAAACCGAAGTTAAAGTCTAATAAAATATTTATTTCGGTACAAAAACAATAAATTCTGAATAATTACATTCTTGCTAATTAAATGCGACCGCTCCGGGTCAGAGCCAAACCACAAGAAGAATAATGGAGAATCAGGAATGCAGACATGCGTACAAGATCACATCACGTGTCCTGCTTATAATGGAATGTACCGTAATATTAGGATAGGGATGCATCACCCTGCATAGACATACAACTGACAATATTCACTACGTGACAAATAACCACTGCCAAAAAAAAAAAGATTATATAATCCAGCCGGTTACGTGGGCGATACACTTTATTATCATGACTTAGGATGACAATGAGCAGGTTCTAAAATGACTGTAAGATGAGAGCTACTTGCGGTTGGTTTATAGCAGAGGTCTCCAAACTTGGCAGCTTTAAGACTGGTGGACTTCAACTCCCAGAATACCTGGCCAGGGAATTCTGGGAGTTGAAGTCCACAAGTCTTTAAAGTTGCCAAGTTTGGAGAGCCTTAGTATACAGCATCGGATTTAACCTTGAAAGAAACCGATCATTAGAAAGATCCAGTATTGGGGAAACACCGGAACTCTTCTCTAAATAGACCAAATTCCCTTTAAAAAAAAACAAATAATCGTAGCAACAGCAGGCTGCGGCCCCTGGTAACTTCCATCTTGTCACAGGTAAGCCGAATCAGAGCTGTTTGGTATTCAGATGGGGATCACCCTGAAAATGCAGGAGAGCAGCCCACACTTGCTTTAATTCTTTGGTGCTGTTATGCTTGCATTTTATTCTGCTGAATTTTATTCTGTTTTGAATGAGGGGCCTCAGGGTTTACCTATAAACATTTATAGGGGAATAATACAGGCACAAAAGCACAGGCTGCAAACTACGCACTCTGGAGACGTAAAACCCAAAGAAATCTTGAGCGTAACAACTGTGCATTGTATAACATCTGCAGCGCAATGATTCTGATCTCCGTACCCATTTCGCAGGCCTCCAAATAAGAGACAGATTTAGTCTCCCTAAATGGGACACAACCCCTTTTTCAATCTTTTCTCTCTCTCTCTCTCTAGCACATCCTATCCTGGAAAAAATACATAAACCACTTCAATCTTGAGATGGAATTAAGAGGTGGCGAAAGCAAAACAGAGCTTTCCCATAAGTTGCTTATGAGAAAAGCCACCAACAGCACATTGTCATCCGTTCATCGCCCATTTTAAGTAATTGTGGAACAAACCTTTTTGGGGTCATCTTGCTTGATGTCCAGGTCTTTCCCTCCTTCATGCTCGTCCACCAGAGAACCTCCGTCCGGCTCCTGGAAAACAGGATCACAGGTAATCAGTCTCGCCATAAGAAGTCGGAAGAGCTTGAGTCTGGTGGCTGGGCTTCCGCAGGAGAGCGGGAACTGTTGCCTCCGCCAGATGGAGGGACGAGTTGGAGAAAACTGACCTTTGCTAATGCTGATATCCTAGCGGCAGCTAAACACCTCGGCACTGGCTGCATTTTTTCACAAAGTTAAGAGCAGCCTCGTGTCTGGGATCCAAGGGCAGATAAGAACGGCGGCTCTATGTTTCTTAATCTTGGCAGCTTTGCATCAGGTGGACTTTAACTCCCAGAACTCCCCAGCCAGCATGGGCCTCCCCCCAGCGCTTCTCACCCCATCCTGCCAGTCAGCAGGCTAGAGGGCATGAATTATATGCTTTATGAGCCGCAGTGGCGCAATGGTTAGAGTGCAGTACTGCAGGCTACTTCTGCTGATCACTGGCTGCCTGCAATTTGGTAGTTCGAATCTCACCAGGCTCAAGGTTGACTCAGCCTTCCGTCCTTCCGAGGTGGGTAAAATGAGGACCCAGATTGTTGGGGGCAAGAGGCTGACTCTGTAAACCGCTTAGAGAGGGCTGTAAAGCACTGTGGAGCGGTATATAAGTCTAAGTCAGGGGTCAGCAACCCGTGGCTCTGGAGCTGCATGTGGCTCTTTCATTCCTCTGCTGCGGCTCCCTGTCGCTCAAAATATGCGTCACAACCACCAATGTGTGATACCCGCTGGCACGCGATTTATTGAGCTTTTCAACCCTCGGTAGGCCAACCATGGATAAATCCAAGAAAACAAAAGTTTCAGAAGAAAACAGAATGTTTAATTCAACTACATATGCTAGTTCTGTGGCCGCTCAGGAAATAGTCAGGCACGGGAAGGGTTTTATGGCTCCCGGTGTTTTCTTTTCTGTGGGAAAGGGGTCCAAATGGCTCTCTGAGTGTTTAAGGCTGCCGACCTCTGGTCTAAGCGCTATTGCTATTAAGTGAGGGAATCCCAGGCGGTTTCCCCCCTGCCTGTTGCCCTGGCTAGCTAGGTGCTGCAGTTCTGAGGCCTTCAAAGGGAAAGGACAGGCTGCCCTCAAGAGGTGGCTGGTGCTGCATGGCACAAATATTGACACAAAGAGACACACCTTCAGTGCTGACGTCCCCGTGACTTTCGTTGGCGACCTAGTGGAGAAAAACAAAGACACGGACCAGATAAGACCAGGAGGAGGAAACGCCCACCAGCCATTTAAGAATTAAGCTTGCAAGATTCCTTCGCTCGTTCTTCTGCTCAAGGGAAAGGGCTCCTGCTTGCTCAGCCGGTCCGGTCCATGACATGCCCTCTGTGGTGACCACAAGCCCAAATGTCCCCCATTGGTCGCTGGATTTTTTTGGGTAAGGGTTTCTCCACTGAAACCAGCTGAAATGGCCATTTTCCACTGGGCCAGTTTTGAATGCAATTTTATTTGCTTCCATCTTTGGTCTCCAACACTGATTGTGTGAACAGAAGCCCCTGGCTTCCCCAAGTCCCATGCTGTGTCCATTCTAGCTGGCGGTCACCTCCCAGGCTCACAGATAGAGCCGGCCCCGTTGCTTCCTTCCCCTGTTGGGGATAGAACGGTGTGGCCTCCGAAGGTAAAATTTCCACCTTTCCCTGCGCTGCATTAAAGAGGACGCGAGACCAGGACTGACATCTGATGCCCCAATGCTGCCAGACCCAAGAGTGACCAGGCCTAATGCCACCCCAGCCTCTGGCAAGAGGTGATGTGGAATAATGCGGTGTTCTGTGAATCACGGATCTCATCTTTGGCATGGATGACCGCAAAAAGCTATTGCAGAGATTGGATTTCTCTCGGCCTCTTTGGCAAAAGCAGCGGTAATAAAGCAGCCATAAACCACCCTGAAGGTTTATTTGTGCGCAAGGAGACGGAAGGCCTACATCTTCCTCCTTTTGTTCCGGCAGAGAGCACAGCCAAGAGAGGGGAGTTTCTCTGAGCACCGAGGGTGAGCACTGCTACAGAGCAAGGCAGACAAGTGGGACGTTACTAAGAAAGGCTGACTTCCTTGTCATCAAACAAGGGAAAACCCCTTCGTCAGATTTATTCTTCAACTGGCCAAGGGATCCCTTCCAAAGACAAGAAGGGAAAGATGCAGAATGCGCAACTGGAAAAGACACAACCTCATCCTCTCTCTGCTCTGCCAGGAAGGTTGAGTGAGAGACAGACTCAAAAGTTATCTTTTGCATCTGAGTAGACTTAAACCAGAGGCCTTCAATTCCTTGTTCAAGACTGTAACCATTACACTATAAAGCAGAGGTCTTCAAACTTGGCAACTTTAAGACTTGTGGACTTCAACTCCCAGAATTCTCCAGAATTCTCTATACTATGCTGGCTGGAGAATTCTGGGAGTTGAAGTCCACAAGTCTTACAGTTGCCAAGTTTGAGGACCCCTGCTATAAAGGCTTGTCCGATGAGGACCTTCTTTAGCAAAACAAGAGAGGCTTTTACCACAGACACACACACAGAATACAGCAGTCCAGTCTGCCCACTGTTTTACAAAGCTCTGTTCAGCCAAAAACAATCTTGCAAAGGAATAATCAGAATATTAAAGCCTCATCCCACATGGCTTCTCTCTCTGATGTTCCTCACCAGCCCATTTCTGAATGTGGGAACACTCAAAAATGGAATCAGACTCAATGACAGCATCCATTTTTATGCTCCAAAGAATCCGTTCCTCAGAGGCTGCCGGCCACTTGTGAAAAAGACATACTGAGAGCTGCTTTTCTGAGTTACAATTGCAGAGGTGGCTTCCCTAAGAAATATACACCCAGCCTGAGATTCCTTCCTCTGGACAAAGTCTGAGAAAATATATCTCAGCTGAAGATGGAGCCCCAAATGGACTCCATATACTGCACAAATGAACCCTATTTCTATGGAAGCTTAAGATGCCTTATAAAGTGACTGCCACATTACCAGAACCTTACCCATCCAGCTGATGATGTAATGCAGGGGTCTCCAACCTTGGCAACTTTAAGACTTGTGGACTTCAACTCCCAGAATTCCTCAGCCAGCAAAGCTGGCTGAGGAACTCTGGGAGTTGAAGTCCACAAGTCTTAAAGTTGCCAAGGTTGGAGACCCCTGATGTAATCCACAGTTTTATCCTTCAGAATGATAAAGCCATGGAACCAAGTGTCATGCACGGGCCACGCGTTCATCCAAAATGTATCCCGCCTATTCGAATTAAACACGGAAACCTCTTCACAAGTGACCCATAAAGTTTTTGGCTACATTACCGTACACAAATTCAGCTTTAACAAAACAAGCCGAAGAGTTTGAAACAGTGTGTTGAGCTGAAGTTACAAGTTATACACAATTCTATAAACACCCTCCAACATTTTATAAAACAGTGCCTTCAAGAAAAACAAACAAACCCAAGTCTTTTTTCCCCTTCTTTTGCACCAATATAGAACTTCCTTCTCAAGACGGCACAAAAGATGGAAATGCTTTCTCGTGCCCTTTTTTTTCCTTTGTGCTATTGGTTCTGATGAGAGAGAGAGAGACAGAGAGAGAGAGAGAGAGACGTGGCCAGAAATGAGTGGGGTGACTTCTAACAGGAAGACAATCAGCCACAAATCAGGTTGCAGGTCCTGAAGTCTAAGATAATGGAAGTCTCGCGAAAGAACCAGCCAGAGCAAAATTGCTTGCAGTTTTTAGAAAGGTGCATTTAGCTGCTGCTCTAATTTGGTTTAAGAGCTCTTTGAGAGAGAAAGACGCTGACTTCAAATCTGGTTCACGAAAGCGAATATGAATCATCTCTCATCTTCTGCACCCTGGAATTGTTGAGGCTGAAAGCAACAATTGTGTATGGAAGAGGCTTATTCAGCACCATGGGACTTCCCTTTGGAGAGTCTGGTGACAGACAAAACCCATAGCTACTCCCTCCACGACTCTTCCAGCAGCAGAGAAAGACTAAATCACTCATCCAGATCGGGTCTGAAGAGTTGATCAAAAGTATCCGGCTGTTTTCCAATCACCTGCCAGAACAAACTGACCTAACACAGAACAAAACAGTGGCTCACTCTGTATGGGGGTTATGGGGGATTTGTTTATTTGCCCTCCTTGAAAAAAAAATCTCTGGGTTGGAGAAAACATGAGTGTAACCAGGAAAAGGATAGAAAAAGGAGGGTGGGATGGGTGCCCGGCCGAGGGAAAGGACAGAGGGATTCTGGGCTCATGTCCAGAAAGGTGTAATATGCAAAAGCAGACAAAAAGACGGAGGGAAAAGGGATGCAAAAATGGAAGGAATTAAATAGGGGGCTTGAGTGAAATGGAAGAAGGAACAGTCAGATCTCAACCTCAGCAACTTTAAGATGTGTGGACTTCAACTCCCAGAATGCCAGAGCAGCAAGTTAAGACTTATGGACTTCGACTCTAGAATTCCCCAGCCACCCGAGCTGGCTGGGGAATTCTGGGAGTTAAAAAGTCCACATCTCTTAAAACACAATCTGAAATTCTGGGAATCGAAGTCCACATCTCTTAAAACTTGCTGCTCTGGAATTCTGGGAATCGAAGTCCACTTGTCTTAAAGCCCACTAGCTGGGGCATTCTGGGAATTGAAGTCCATACATTTTAAAGTCGCTGAGGTTGAGAAATACTGAGTTAGAGGGTTGGGAGTGACATGGCCAAGGGAAGACGGATGGAAAGCGGGAAGCAGGAAGCTGGACCATAAGAGACACAGCCAGAGTTGGATGCAGCGATGGTGCCCTCCAGCTGGGCATCGCAGGGCTGAGACCAAGAGGTACCCAAGGCTGCAAAGGGAAGCCAGCCACCGCAGAGGCAGAAAGCGGGTGCAACTGGGTGTCAACTTCAAAACGGATCAGGCCTGCCGCAGCCATCTTTCCATTTCTCAGATTGCCACACAGTTTGTATGTGTGTGTGTGTGTCAGTCTGGAATCTCAGCCCAGATGACAACAATATACCATCCTGTGGGAACCAAGGTCATCTCAACAGGTGTTGGCCAGAGATTGAGGGGAGTTGCTGAGGAGATGCCAGAACACCTAATTGGACAATATGACCTGTGACCACAAGGGAAGGAGTTATCTTTTCTTTTAATTATATTGAAACCGTGGGAAATATTTAGAGCTGGTTTTATTTCCATTCGTACCAATGTGATGGACTCAATAAAACAGTCCTTTCTCAAAAGTCTCTGAGGGCTGATTGATTTGGGTTCATTACTCGGAACCTTGACATGGAGGGAGCTTTGGGGGGGCGGCTGCCAAGTTGGACCCGGAAGGAGAAGCAGGGGGAGGGGGCAGAATATCAATGGGAGCATTTCTCCTCCAACCCCCCCCCCCGTTTTGGGAGAGCCCAAGAAGAGGCGGCTAAGGGCAGCCACAGGCCGAGACCCCCTCGCCAGAGATTGGGGGGGGGGGTGCCAAAGATGCGAGGCGGGAGAATGGGGGGTGCCAAAGATGGAGGGGTCAGATGGAGGGTGCCAAAGATGGGGGGCGCCCCCACCCTTTAGCCAGAGAGTCTCACGGGGGAGGGGAGGGGCTTGCATTGGGAAATCCAGGCAAGAAGCAATAGAAAGGGGAAGAAAGGGGTCCGGGGGGGGGAAGGTGGGGGGGGAGGGAGGTGAGGAGATTCGGGGCCAGGAAAGCGGCTCGAGCCGAGGCTCCTGCAGGGCCGGGCTGCGGTTCCGGATTCCGCCCTCCTCCTCCTCCCTGTGGGGGCAGAGAGCCGGGGAGCTCCGGATTGGGGGCGCCCGCTCTCCTCTGCCTCACCCCCCCCCGAGAGAAGCGCCGCCCGGTCTTCCAGGCTCAGCCCCCCCCCACTCCTGCCCCCTCCGGGCGGACTCACGCCGAGGGGCTCCCGCCGTGATGGGCGACGTCCTCGGAGGCGTCGTAGAAGAGCTCCTCGGTATCCGAGTCGGACGCCATGAAGGCGGCGCCGTCAGGGCAGCAGCGGCGGAGCAGCGGAGCGGGCAGGGCCGCGAGGAAATCTCGCGAGAGGCCCGGGAGGAGGCGTGGCCGGAAGCAGCTGGGCAACCGGAAGGGCCCGTTTATCCACTTCCGGGGGACGGTGAGAGTCCGGAAAAGCCTGCCCGCGGGGCTTGGCCACCGCTTGCCGCTCTCGCCCAGGCGGGAACTCGGTTGCCGTCAGGCCGGGCTGGGAATTGGCGGCCCGATGTGAAGCTAAACAGACTTTAATACATCTCAAAGGAAATAAAAAGCAAATTAAAGAATTTGAGCTCAAGTCTTGGTGGCCAAAAGGCATTTCCTGGCCTGCCGCGTCTCTTATCTACGGGCTGAGCGCCTGCAGGCGGATTGTACTCTCATCTCGCTTGGCTTTGTCTGGTTTTATTTCCCATTCTCCTGATTTCCTTGAATTCTCCCGTGATTTCATACCATGAAATGGGATAGGAGGGTCTCCTGCTTGAGCAGGGGGTTGGGCTAGAAGACCTCCAAGGCCCCTTCCAGGCCTATTCCGATGGAGTGAATTGAATTGTCCACTTCTTAACTGGTGCCGGCGCGCCGTGATGTCCTGCTGACCACCTGACCGCGGAAGTGACTTCGGACAGCGCTGGCTGGATGGCCTTGAAAGGGAGATGAGCAGCGCCCCCTAGAGTCGGCAACGACTAGCGGAGTCAAGTCCGCAGGGACTTCTTTTCCTTTTTCCTTTAACTTCTAAATTCTGAATCCCGTGATTAAACCGCGTTTGAATTGTCCCCTGATTACATTTCATTTGATTCCCCGTGAATTCTCCTCCTCTGGTGGCATCTCACTTAGATTCTGCAATTGACTTCGAGGGCAACGGTGGGATTCGAACCCGCAACTCCGCACTGATGCTCCTCCCTTCATTCCTTTTGCGGACCGCGCAGGCGCGGCGTTGCACCGGAGCTCGCCATCTTGGTGACGCAAGGGGGCGGGGACCTGGCGGAGGGGGCGGGGCTCCCAATTCCGGCCTCGGGAGGACTTTTGAAAAGCTCCCGCAGAGGAGCGGCTGGCGGGCGCCCTGCCTTCGGGTCGCTCGACTCCCGGCGGGCCTCGGACACACACCGGCCGACGCGGCGGCCGCAGGTGAGGGGCGGCCTAAGGAGCACCGGGGGGGGGGGGGCGAGGGGGGTCGCCCGTCGTGAGGGAAAAGGGGGGGGCGGCTTTGTGCTCCCTCAGTGACCGTCTGGGGGCGGGATCGCTGGCGCGGAGGGAGGAGCGCGCGCCTCGCTGATTGGCTGCCCGGAGCGCTGCGGCGACGCCATTGGCTGGCGCGCGAGCATCGGGCGGGGTCAAAGGGTGATGTGCTCGCGCGCCTCTGTTTCGGCGCCGGGACTACAAAGCCCATCGCTCGCAGCCCAGGCAGGCTTGGCAGGTTAGGACATGTTGTCCCAACTGGCTTAAGGGCCCAGGTAGGGATTCCCCAGGGACTGGGCTTCCTTGGGGAGGGGGGGCTTGTATTAGGATGGGGGCTGCCCGGCTTGGGACCGTTATAACATACCTTATTGGGGGGGGGGGGTGTCTTCGTGAGGCTTGCAGGCGGGCACTGCCAGGGGGAGGAGGGACTCTGGTTCCTAGGGACTCCGTGGACCATGCTGCTGGGCCGGAGTCTGAGAGTGGCTGAGTGACAGGAACAGAAAGTTCGCTCCCCCTCCCCAAAATAGGCTTCAGTTTGAAGTGGTTTCTCAACGGAGGAGGAGGAGGAGGAAGAGAAGCCCCGCAGCTGAATACGGGGAGTCCTCAACTTATGACCACAATAGAGCCCAAAATTTATGTTGCGAAGTGAGAAATTGTTAACGGTTGTTAA
Organism: Diadophis punctatus similis; assembly: GCA_023053685.1. Classification (NCBI taxonomy): domain Eukaryota; kingdom Metazoa; phylum Chordata; class Lepidosauria; order Squamata; family Dipsadidae; genus Diadophis; species Diadophis punctatus. Next base: position 1,177,679 of record JALIGW010000014.1, on the reverse strand, counting down.
GCGAATCTGGCTTTCCCATTGACTTTGCTTGTCAGAAGGTCGCAAAGGGGGATTTCATGACCGCGGGACACTGCGACAGTCATAAATGTGAGTCAATTGTCGAGCATCCGAATGTAAACCACGTGACCGTGGGTGGGGATGCTAAGTGTGAAAAATGGTCATAACTCACTTTTTTAGTGCGATTGTAACTCTGAAGGGTCACTAAATGAACTGTTGTATGTCGAGGACCACGGGGCGAAGCATGCCAGTCTCTTCCCCTTCCAGCCGACCCCAAATAGTTAAAATGCAATTGAGAAATCCAGTGCGGAAGGTGGTTATTCTCAAGCTTCTATCCACATTTAAAAACCTTCTGTTGACATGCAGCCAAGACAATGAATGTAAATAAACAGATAAGCAAACCTCTCAACTGCTCCATGTGACTAAAGCCAGTTGCAAAGTTTGTTTAATTTATTTCATCCTTTGGAGAAAGGAAAAAAGGGCTTTACTATTATTAACGAATGTTACTGTTGATTACTGTGATTAATTGTCTTACTTTATAATCCGTGCTCTACATTCCGGATTTGGGGTGAGGGGATTATGACTCTGAGAATGATTTTCAAAAAGCCAGGCTGTGTCTGAATCGTATATTTGATAAGAGATTTCTTGGGTTATCCAAAGGTCTGTTTTGTTTGTAAACCTTGTTTGGCTTAACTCTATCAGGCAGTCCATTCTGGCTTGTTCAATAAATTAAGGTGAAGACAAACTAACTTTAGCTAATGTGTTAATGGAAAATAGCTTATTCTATTAAACCAAAGGTGTGTGTGTGTATATGTGTGTGTGTACCAGAACATACCAGAATTGTGCATAGTAATTAAGCAACACTCGGAAAAGTATTAAATGGAGCTTGTGGCCCTTTTGCCAAGTTCTGAAAAGTTGCTCAGCAACTTCACTTTCTCTCTGCCCCCCTCCCTCCCCCCTTCGAGGGTGGAGATAGAACTTTCCCATTCAGTCTGCACTGGGGAATGTAATTCCTTCCTGGCATTCATTGCTAGTCAGTTTACCTATGGGAGGGGTGGGGGAGAGCTGCGTTTTGAACTTTCTTTCATGAGAGAAAATCTGGAGTCTTGCAAAGTAGGCTCTGGTGGCTTATTTCGTGGTAGACTGCTCTGCTAGCCAGGATCTACTTCCTTACAGAGTCCCCCCCCCCAAACACATACCTACCTTATCACAGATGGGCGCTACATGCAGTCACGAATAAAGTAAATAAGGCAAGTAAATAAATACATAAGTAAGTGTAAAAGCAGTTGCCAAAGGCAGATAATGAAATGAACAAACACACACTCTACTGAAATGAAGAGAAAAAAAGCTAACTCGTTATGAGCACCAGCATCTTCCTGATTTTACATGCTGCCCCACAGAATGTTGCCACAGGGTCTGTTATTTAGGAATGTTGCCAGGCAATATAAATGCATGGTTGACCTGAAAAATCTACTAGCAAGGGTGTGATATAAATGCTGCGTCTATGGCTGTAATATTGGCGAATCAGAAATACATACCCCTCTCCAGGAGGGCACAATCATTCTGAATGGGGGGAGGGATTTAGTTTCTCCCTCCTAGCACCGGCTGACTAACGGAAGGGCCCCAACCTTGTCAAAGTGAAAGCTTTTCTATGACCCACATAAATCAGTTATGTAAGGTCCTAGCAAACACTCCCAAAGCATAGGAATCGTGTAAAGGGAGCTTCTCAATGTCCACCTTAGAGGTAGTGGACACCAGCACTGCAAATGGGCTTTTAACATTTAAGAGGAAAGAATTGGCTTGTGATTAATTACAGATGATGACTGTATTGTCTTATGATTGCTCAGTATATTTGGTAGATTCCATAGTGCAGTAATTTCTTAGAATCACCCTTCCTTCTCCTCCCCCTTCTGAAGCAGAAGACTCAATTAAAAGACTTTTTCTCTTTTGTACATTGGCTTTTTCTGGTGGTATTGCACTGCCAGTTTCTGAGTGGGCGCAGGTGTTTGGGGCCCAGGAGGAAGACTCGAATACAGGTCTTTTTTGGCATTCCCAGCAACACAGAGCAGTTCTGCTAGAGCTGATGCCTGCTGGCTTGTAGATCTTCCACTGCCAGAAATCAGAGCTTAAATGTTCTGGCTGGAGTGCTCCATTTTCTCCTCCTAAATCATCACTAATTTCTCTCTCACTTCTCTTCTTTCATTTATTAGTGGAGATTTCCCCCACCACCACCTATTTCTCCCCCCCCCCCCAGAGATCCATACAGATATTTGCTTTGAAGACACGAGGAGCAATTTAATGAGCTATGAGGGTGATTTTATCACCACAGCAAGTTCTGGGTACAAAGACCTAATATCATTTGAAGGGAATTGGAGGAAATGTGATCTAAAGTGCTAGTGTGAAGTGATCCTAGAATGTAATAGTGGGAAGGGAAGAGCTACTCCAACTTCTGCCCAGTGCAGCTGATAAGGTGACAGAATCTGGATGAGTTTTCTGGTATGGGTGGTCAGTGCTGCGCTGTAAGATCCTTGTGAGGATAATTGTGCCTTGTACGAGCAGGGAGAGATTCTGCGCATTGTGCAGCCAGATCTCGCATCCTGGTGTTTCAGAGGTACCACACTGGGAGCAAAGACCAGCAGGGTGGCTGGCGCTCTGAGACTCCGAAGGTGGTGGCAGAGAATTCCTTGCCAAGTTTTGTCCTCTCTTGCTGGCATCCTTCACTGCTTGCTACATGCGGCTCTTTTGAGGTGCAGGAGGCCATCTATATTGTTCCTTTTAAAATGAGGGATGGTAAATCAATTGGCGGCGTCCCCTTACAAGCGCTAAGCACGCTTGGAGGAATGAGTTACAGTCTGAAATAAGAGGCTAGTAGTTTCCTGTGGATTTCAGTGGAGAGACACATCTCTTGCGCTGATATGGCAGGTGGCCGTTGTTTATGGTGCATTTATTGCCGTCGTGTGGGGCAAGATTGGGAATGAGAAGGCGAGGTGCCCAAAAGATGAAATATGGGGCTTAAGCCCCGTTTTGTCATTCCGCCTCTCTTTTCTTCCTGAACCCCTGCAAGGTCAAATCATTTCCCTTATGAAAGCTGCTTGACTGGGAAAACATAACCAGCGTATATACATAATGCATACTGACTGCTGTGCAGTATTTTGGGATTGCATGTCCGGATGTCTAGTCAGCTTCTTCAGTCCTTATTTTGGAAGTATATGGCAGCATTGCTTAGTTAACTCCTTTATGGTAGAATCTATTCCTCAGGGGTCTTTCCTGCAAAATCTGTTACCTTTTGCAGCTACGTTTTTAGCTGCAATAGATTTCTCTGGATATTTTCCTCCCCTGTATGCAGTCCTTCCAGCACTAAAGGGGTGTCTTTAATTGGCACGCAGGCCGGCTTCTGTTGTTGTGAGGCAGCTTGGGAGCTGGGCCTGTAACACAGCTCATAAACAGTTAGGGAAAAGGTAGAATAATGTTTGTAGCTGCAAATGTTTGTTTGGGGCCAAGGGGAGGATCTCCTTTCTAGCCAAATAACTAGTCAGTATTGGAGGGGGCTATTAGTGTTGTACCTGAGCAAAGAAAAGCTGGCTGTTGGTTGGCATTAAGCTGTGCATCTGGCAATGGTAAAACATCGTTAATCCAAAGCCTGTAATAATAATCTTCTGTCTTGGCCTGAAGCTAGCTAGACTTGGGTAAAATCCTTGATTCTTTACACATGTTATGCTCATCTTTCTCTCTTCTCCTGTGGATCTTTTCATAGTAAAAAAGTATGATCTTTTGTGCCTGCACTCCGTCTAATACCTGATTTTGCAGATGGTGTTCTTGGGCGCCTTATTAAGATGCTTGCAAGTTCATAGCTCAAAAATATAAATTACGCCAGCATGTTCTGATTAGGAGGAACAATTACAGTCAAACTATAAAGGACCCATTCCTGTCCTGATTGCAAGAAGAGCAGCCAAAATGCCTTTGTTGTGAGAAATTAATAAATCAGCCTCATGTTTGCATTTTTTAAATATTGTTGGGGGGGTCTTTAGGGCATGATCTGGTAGCCTACTGATTCTTTAGAAAGCCATTGAGTGTTCTTTAATGATCAGTAAATATGCATCACTCCTCTTCTGTTTTCTCACCCAGTATGTGGAGGGTAGAGTATTTGAGAGGGAAGCCACATGTTCAGTTGGACAGTGGGTATAACCACTGTATTTGAAATGTGCTTCTCTTTGTGGTTTTCTGGGCCTCCTTGGCTAATGTGTAAGGACCATCTCAATAGAATAGAAATAGAAATAGGAGGAGAGGAGAGGAGAGAATTCTTTATTGGCCAAGTGTGATTGGACATACAAGGAATTTGTCTTCGTGCATATGCTCTCAGTGTACATAAAAAGAAAAGATACATTCGTCAAGAATCACAAGGTACAACATTTAATGATATAGGGTACAAATAAGCAATCAAATCATACTAGGAAACAATATCAATATAAATCGTGAGGATACAAGCAACAAAGTTACAGTCATAAGTGGGAGGAGATGGGTGATAGGAACGATGAGAAGACTAATAGTAATAGTAATGCAGCCTTAATGAATAGTTTGACAGTGTTGAGGGAATTATTTGTTTAGCAGAGTGATGGCATTCGGGAGGAAACTGTTCTTGTGTCTAGTTGTTCTGGTGTGCAGTGCTCTATAGCATCGCTTTGAGGGTAGGAGTTGAAACAATTTATGTCCAGGATGTGAGGGGTCAGTAAATATTTTCACGGCCCTCTTTTTGACTCGTGCAGTATACAGGTCCTCAATGGAAGGCAGGTTGGTAGCAATTGTTTTTTCTGCAGTTCTAATTATCCTCTGAAGTCTGTGTCTGTCTTGTTGGGTTGCAGAACCAAACCAGACAGTTATGGAGGTGCAGAATGATTCTCCAGCATGGGTTCCTACTAAGAAAGAAACATAAATCATCTGGTTTAAGGTATTGACTAGATCCAGTTTTCCAGAAAGATAGCTTACCGAAGAAGTAAAATTCTCAGGGTATGGAGTTTGATAGCTGAGAAGGGTGAGGTGGTGAACACTTTCAGCCGGTGATCACCAGAAAATCCGAAGGCTTCAGGTTGGACTGGGTGGCAGAGAAGATCTCTTGAAAGAAAGGGCTGTCAGGGGGAGAAACACCTCTGCTCCCTGGTCAAGAAAATCCTCAAGGAAGAGATGTCTTGTAAGTGTCACCAGCAAACTATCCCTTTACTTTTGGGAAACGATGGAAGCCCAGAGCTAGATCCACTTTTGGCAAACAAGGGCAGCCAACTCTCACAAAATTGGCTCATCCAAGGCTGCCCTGGAGTCTTTTTTTCTATTATATGTTTCTAGTATCCCGGTCTGGATTAAAAGGCACACTGTCACTTAGGCAAATGGAGGGTGTTTTGGCAGATCCAATGAGATTGTAGAGGGTGACACGCTGTTCTTCAGAGTGCCTGCAGCTAACTTGTTTCAGGAACAAGTGCTTGTGAAATAATTGAAATGGCTGGCTAGGGATTAAGTTATCAAGCTAAAACTGTCCAGACCTGTTTTCTTTTGCAGTCACACTTGACTGTAACAACTTGCTGTGCATGGAAGAGTTTGTTTCAGTTTTAAGATGACGCCGTTGGTGTCCTGACGAGTGGGGGCTGTTTGGGGAGTTTTACCAAAGCCCTTCTCCACACAGAGAAACTCACCAAGCTGGCTAGAGTGGCTCTCTGTGCATCCGAAATTGGTGGCACATTTGTGAAACGTGCCATTCATCCCGTAGTTACCAGCTCAACTGATCCCTTAAAAGAGAGATTCAGATTCATTCTCTGGTAGCTCATTTGGCTGGAAAATATCCAGCAAGAAACCTTTCAATTACCCAGAAGGATTGGCTTAGAAGAAGCTGTGCCCGCAACTCAGCTAGCATGTTCAGTATCTTGTGCTAGTTACTGTGGTCCAAGACAATCAAGAGGGTTTTAGATGGGAAAAGCTGATTTTGAACTGTTTCTACCAATGGAGATATCGTCTCTTGATTTTTCTCTCCTTCTCTGCGTTTTGGGTGCTTTCTAGTCAATCTGGATTCCTGACAAGTACACTGGCAAATCCATGGAGATTTGTTGGCAACTTTTTGGGAAATGACTTGCCGTTGCCATTTTCTAGGGCTTAAGAGAACGTGACTGGCCCAAAGTCACCCTTCCATACTTAAGGCGGAATTAGAACTCAAGTCAGCTGCCTTCAACCATAGTGCTAGATTGGCTATCTTTTATTTCATCTCTTAATTGATGGTGTAGCAGAAGTAGCTTTGAAAAGATCATTGTGATAAAGCATCTCCTTTAGTTCAGACTCCAGTGACGCTTGCATAGACCCTTCCGGGTACAGATTAGCTTGGACTTGGGTGAAAATGTAGAAGGGGATTCCATACCAATCTTTGCTCAAGGGGAAAAAGCTCAATGTGACAGAAAGGGATTGGGAAGGCGAAATGCTTCTTGGCCCCTTGTAGGGAACTACCTACAACTTCCCCCTTGGGTTGGTTGATGGCCATTACACTCCTGCTGGCCCCAATCTCGGGTAATACCCCAGCCTCCCCCTAGAGATGCCTCCCCAATGTATTAAACATGGATTCCTGTGCTGCTGGAGACGCCTAGGAGTTGATGTTGGGCGCTCCTGGAGGATGGCAGATTCAGAAAAGCCAAGAGGAGGGCTCAAGGCGGTTTTCCAAAGAAAGCCATTAATGAGAGTTTCTATTTCTTGTTTTTTTCCCTTCACCTTGCAGGTGCGCAGAGAGCCGGGAAGGCATTGTATTGTGTCAAAGATGATGTGGAGGGACAGTCTGTGAGTAACCATTTAAGTATTACATAAAACGGTGACTGTGTGAAACTGAAGTGCTTGGCTTTATCCTTCTACTGCTAAGAAATCGCATGCACGGATTTTATTTATTTACAAAATTTATGTGCTGCCTGCTCTCAACAGCTTTAAGCTAATGGCACAGTGAGCCTGGATTTGATTATATAAAACAATAGGCTTTAGTTCTGCCTGTCTCATTCCAGTGTAGCTCATTTTAAGGTGACGATGGGACCTTTTGACGTTAGATTCATTTTATATAATGCTACGCAGCAAACTGCTCAACCCAGTTCAAAATACCCAGAACAATAGCAATGCATTTCATTCCATATCAGCACATTAGTAAGAAATTTTCAGTTACAAAACATTTCAGCAGAGTTTTGGGTGAACTCGAGCAGAAGGTCAGCAGAAGATTTTAAAATTTAGCATTGAAGGTATTCAATTAAGTATTCCTCCAGGGTAATTTTCTCAGCACAGATGCATGCTCAGCACAGCAGTAGTGACCCCATGGCTTTCCTTGTGTATCTTTGCTGCTTTTAATGACACATAATATGGTTTCGTATTTTTATTGGCTGTTTTTACCATCCACAATATCCACCTTTGGTAACAGCTGTTCGGGGCGACTTTCAGTAACAAAGCAACCATTGGAATTTAGTAACATGCACTGATAACTGTAAAAAAAAAATCTCTTAAGTGATCTCTGAGCTTGGTTGTTTGCTCACAGACATTTTATTACCCAACTAAGGAACATCATCAGTGTGAGGGTGTGTGGGGTTTGCTCTCTGTTTATATACAGTCACTTGCCCCGCCAGTATATTTTTCTCCTTGGTGGTTCCTTCATTAGGATATTGTTTTCTGTTTGTTTGATTGTTTGTCTGGTGTTAATCCCTGCTTATCTGGGTGTTGACTGCTGGAGGGGATGTCTTCTGGTCTTTAAACAGGGAAGGAAACCCGGCATTCACTAGCACTCATGATTTCCCTAGCTTATGTAATAAAACATCCGCAAGCAAAAAAACTCTGCTCAGACGGCAGCGAGGAATTCACAGTTCAACTCCGAGCTCCAGATAGTCCCTTTTCTTTAGACTCTTTGAGTGAAGCCAACAGTAGTTCTGAAGATGAAAGAAAAGCAGCAGCCAGATAAAGGAATTTGAGAATGACTGCACTTAGAAAATCTAACTTTTATCGTTCCAGTACATCTTGCACTTCACAGAATATAACCACAGCCAGCCCGGAGGCAAATCCCATTGAACTCAGTGGGACGTCCTCTGAAGAGACGTGCCTTTGTTTGTTCAGTAAATAAACGGCTCCCTGCGACAGACTCTTATGTGCGTTCATCCTCACTGAATTGCTTTTCCTTCACATCAGGCGGATTGTTTGGGGGATTGATTATGTCATTCCTAAGTTTCGGCAATGAACCGAGTGAACTTGCCCCTGTAAAGTCTGTGGCTGAGACACACACGTGGAAGAACGTCTCCCCTCAAGAGGGCAGATCTCTCTCCCGTTGAGGCAATGACATAACCTTATTTTAGCTCAGCCCTGGAAATGTGGTGGCAGACTAAATGCAAATTGCTCTGCAGCAGCTGGGTTTGTCAAGAGCAATTTGGAGATTAGAAGTTCCAGGGGGAGGAGAGAAGAGAGGAGGAGAGGGCAGTCTTGTTCTCCTTTCTTTGTTCTCCTCAAAAGCTTCTGAATAGTCCCCTGTTGCCGGAAGTATTCCCTTACTTTACACACATGGTGGAGTTGCCCTGGAAGGGCATTCATGGCAGACCTTGAAGGGCATTGTTTTATAAACAAGCAGCAGCAACAAAAAACAGGAGCAAAGGAGCCGCAGAAGCCTTCTGTCCAATTTCTGCTTTCTGTCTTCATACCGTCTTCTAACAATTGAATGTGTGCTTCCTCCAGCATCACCTCCGCTGAACTCGTTAAATTTTTAAACCTATTCGTAAAGGGTGGGGCTATGTTATTACAGATCTCTTTTTCCCTTTGCTGTGTGTGTTTGAAGGTGTTTTTTTTTAAACTGAACAATTTGTAAACCAGTGGCTGTACCTTGGTGCCATTTTGCATGAAATAATACCGAAATGCATTGTTTTGCCCTTGCTGGGCAGGAGCACTTTGCAAAATGAGGTGGCATATATTTATCCTGGGCGCTTCTTGGGGTCAGAAGAATTGCATGTGGTTTTATGATGGGATGGGGGGGATGTGCCTGCGCCAAATTTGGCTGCCCCCTCCTTAGCTGACCGGTTCAGATGTCGGTGCTACGTGCATCTGGGGTTCTGTGCATCCATTTGCTTACTTATCGTTTTCTTCCCTGCCTGGAGGTCAGCCTTGGATGGAGGAGTCATTGGTCACATGTGATCCTTCTAGGTCAGAGGTCTTCAAACTTGGCAACTTTAAGACTTGTGGACTGCAACTCCCAGAATTCTCCAGCCAGCATAGCTGGCTGGAGAATTCTGGGAATTGAAATCCACAGGTCTTAAAGTTGCCAAGTTTGGGGACCCCTGTTCTAAGTGAACCTGCTGCCTCCTGAAGCTTTCTGGGTAGCATAGATTGTCACACAATAGTGAATTAAGGGGTTCCCCCCATTAAGAATGTTTTATATATATATAAAAAAAGCATGGTGATGGGCAGAAAAGGAAGGTTTTGCCCTTGTTTAGAGCGACATTTTCTACTCTGTCTCTGCCTTTTGGGGACCCTGATCTCTGCTAACTGAAAAGAGGCCAGTGTTTCTGGTGCTTCTCCTGCAGCTTGTCCTGGCCAGCAAAGGCCTTTCCTGTAATGGAGTCTTCTTTTGGAAGGAGAAGGGAAGATGGAGAGGCAGTGACACCCTCATCCTCCCTCCTCTTTGAAATTCAGATCCACTCACTAATCAGATTAGCAGCCAGCTATGAAAAGCAGCTTCAGTTCTGCATGGACTGCCGCCTCCAAATTGCCGGGGGAGAAAAGTGGGGTTCTTGGGTTTGGTGCATAGCCAAAGGGAAGCGTCCCGGCAGGATAGAAACCATCCTAAAGAATAAACGTGGTGTTGGGGGGGGGGCTCTGTTCGCAGGGCTTTTCAATCCCAGGGGTCACGGCAGGAGAAATGGGAGCCTAAGCAATGCTCCTTAAGCTGCTTTGTCACGTGGATGTTCAATGCTGCCCAGAAAACTCTCTTCAGGGATGACAGTTTTTCTGCTAAGTGACTCCCCCCTCCCCCCCAAGGGATGTCTGTTCTTGGAAATCCGTTCATGTGCCGGGCTCCCATAATGCAGAGGGAAGCCTTTGCCCTTCTTAGTGGCCGGAGCCCATGCAAGCATGTCAGGAGGAGGAGGAGCAGAGAAGGAGAGACAATCATGGCTTCCCAGCATCCTAGGGAATAGGGCATCTTCTGCCCTGCGCTGCCTTGTCCAGAAACAAAGGCCTCATTTTCCCATCCCAGAGGAGAGGAGGTGACTGGCTCCACTGCTGAATTGTTATCCTCTTCCAATCAGCTCCGCTCGCTCACGTGATCGGTTAAAATGCGGTGGTGCTTTGGGGTACCAGGCTTCCTTCCTTCCTTTCTTTTTTTTCCTTTTTTCTTTTTAAAAAGGGCAAGCTTTAAAGTCTTCCTTTGATTAAGAGGGGAGTCATAACATTGCCAGCATGGATCATTCTGTTCTCAGGAGGGAGAGGCCCCCAGTGCTTCATGACAGGTATGTGTTTTCCCTCCTCCTCCCCCCCCCCCCGCCCCCCAGGATTGCTTTTCAAGCTTTCCTGCCCTTGTTGCAGGGCCAAATGACCTTCCTTCCAGAACAAATAAGTTGTTTCCCCTTTAGCTAGAATAAATGCGGCAGAAGAAATTGGCCACTAGCTGATCAGGCTGTTGGACTCTATACCTGAAATCTGGAGTTTTAGGTCTGATGTGGCCTTAATACAACTGGACTAAATAGAAATCAGTCCATGGGTTTGGTTGATCTTAAAGGCATGTGATTCCAGAAAGGCTGGCATTTGTCTGCCACCCTCTAGCAGAGGGAGAGACCTAAAAGACACTTTCGGCAGAAATATAGGACGGTGTTTTGTATGCCAACCAGCGCTGAGCCAGTCACTGGCATGTTTGATCCCTAATCTGCTGTGATTTTCTTGCCAAATCAATTATAGTTGGTGTGATGTTTGTTAAAGCCTGTCTTGAAAGGGGAGGTGAAATGGCTCCCGAGTGGGAGAACCAAGGCACATGCTTGTGATTTATATAGGTCAGCGGAGGCCGAAGGCTGCCTTTCTATCCCTTTTGGCCTTTTTCGCCTGTGTTGCCATAGTACTTAATATCAGTAATTTTGGCAGCCTTGTTGGAAAAGGTTCCACTCATTCTCTCCCTTGATTGCAGTTTGATTGTCTTTGTTGAAAATACAGCTCTTATTTGCCAATTATTTCAACTTAGAATGTCACTGGAATTGCAGCTGCCTCCCGATTATAAAATGGTTAAAGTTCTCTAAATGGCCTCATTTGTTCTAATCATAGCCTGCAGAGGCCCACGTGGCTTAACTCCCTGCTCTGTTCTTTGGCCCCTGCCTCAAAAATCGGAGCCTCCAGTCAAGTGGCCATAAAGTTGCTTCCGTGTAAAAATGCAAGAATTTTAAAAGAGGTTTTCTTAACAAAGGAGCATGAAGTCAGAACTGGAGTCACGCAATTAAGCTGATCCAGGTGCCCCTTTGAATGCTGTTTTCTCCGCAAAGCTGAAATCTGTCCATTATTTGCACAGATTGGAGTTTGCGCCCATGGGAGCTTCCTCCATTGGCGGCAGGGGCAGTCCCACTATGAAAGCCACAGAGATTGTCCATTCCTCACATCTCTGGACACAATGCTGGTTGAACTTTCAAACATGATGGTGGTGTCTCATCAGCCATGAGACAATGTGTGAATTAGTTTCTGGGGTCAAGTTTCAAAGCATCATCAGTATAAACATACCTCAAAACCCTCTGTTTTACCATGGACCTCTCTTTAATCCAGTGCTTCTCAACTCAGCAACTTTAAGATGAGTGGACTTCAACTCCCAGAATTCCCCAGCCAGCCATGTCTTGGGTCTTCTTCCTTTTTTTGAGTTCAAAGTAGGAGGACAGTTGTGACTTCCTTGTGGTTATCTGTGCAGCTAATCAAGTTAAGGTATTCCCAGTTAAGGTTTAATAAGAAATTGGGATGTATTTCTCCTACTTATTAGATTTGCAGCACTCCTTGTTTCTATGCATAGGATATGCATATCCTTCTTTAATTTTCTCCCTCCCATTGAAGTATCTTGTCCTGGAAGGAAGAGAATAGGCTATATGTCCTAGCCAGCTTTCAGGGTTGTGGATGAACTTGAATTTTAAGTCTTTAAATTAACCAAGATGAATTGCGAAGCTTGGCCACTGGGCAAGGCAGAAGCTGTATGGGTCCAGTGCTTCTTTGCAGGTGGTTATGCTAGGCCGCCGGTGTTTCTTGACCGTGGCAAGTTTAAGATGGGTAGTCTTCAACTTCCAGAAATCCCCAGTTACCCATGCTGGCTGGAAATTGCGGGAGTTGAAGTCCATCTCTATAATAAACTTGCCAAGGTTGAGAAACACAGCATTAGGCCGGGATAATTGAGTGTGAATCGGCCAATAGGACATTAAACTTAACCATGGTCTTGTGTTTGAATTGAACCCTCAAGTCCAGAAGTTAATTTCAAATTCTCCCTGTCGAAAATAACGTTTCCAGATGAGGTGCATAGTTCCTAATCTTCTGTGTAGTAAGGGAAAACGTTGGAAGCTTTCCTTTGTTTGTTTGGAAAACCAACAGCTTTTAAGACCCTGAAGATTACAAGGCAAGAGATGAAAAGCAGGAACAGATCCGTGCAAAACAAAACAAAACAAAACAAAACACAAGCTGGTTGGAAAAGAGAGTTTATCCCCCCTGCACTGTTAGGAATGCAAATATTAAGAAGGTTAGAGCTGTTATCCCCAGAAAGATGGGGGAAAGGCAGAGGAAGGAACCCTGGCTCTTTTGCAGCTCCAACTCCAGTCGGTAGTTGACAAGAACTGAAACCACTTTGCATTTGGTCTTTTTCTTTGTTCCAGTGAAGATTTGGAGACCCTCTTACAGGAGCCCGTGTTGTGGCGAGGGCCGCCTTCTCAGTTGCCCTGTTGATTTCATAAAGTATTTATATCCCATCACTTCACTGCAGGCGGTCTGGGCACAGTTCTTAGAAATGTTTGAGTGACAAATGTTTAAACAGCCAAAATTAAATCCGAGGTGTGGTGAATAGATTGAATCCAAGCCAGTTTGCTACAAGCTGAACCACAAGGTCACACACACACACACACACACACACACACACACACACACACACACACACACACACACACACACACACACACTCTTTGGGGAGAAGATTGGACCTTCTTGTCTAGATTTCTAATTGAAAAGTCTCTGGCTGGGTTGATATTTTTGCTAAAACTGAGTTTGTGTTGCCCTGGTTTGTTGAACCAGCCACAACTAGTTCACAATATGTGTTCTTCCCCGCTGGCTGTGAAAGGCGGGTGCATCTAAATGTAGCTGCCCTGGAGGCTTGCAGATGTCATTTTTCCTCTCTTCTTTCTTATTTATCAAATTTGGGTACCACCCATCTCTCTCTGAGAGAGGCACTGCTTCCTGGCTGTTGCTGCCATCTGCCCTGTGGTTGGGTTATTTTTAAGTTGTTGACATTATTATTGACCATAGTTTAAGAAGCGGTATTAAACTACTTTGGGAGGAATTGCTGTTCTCTCTTGGAAGGGGGCTCCCCCTGCAAGCTTGAAACTTTCTAGGAAGGCTTCGTGAAACTGAGGGATTTAAGCTCATTGGCGGCTGGCAAGGTGTGAACTCTTTAGAACACTTCTGACATACAGTTTACTAGTGCTATACTATTGACGCTTAGTATTACATTGATAAAAGATGCCAAACAAAGTACATTGAGTTGTTTTCATAGTAATAAAAATGATACTTTGAGCTTAGTTACAAAGTTAGTTCTTCTGCCTCCGCCACTATTTGATTGTTTATAAACATTAAAAAAACTTCCCTGTAAACAGCACAGATAATTATTTCATTTTTGACTCACCCCTTCTCGGTTTTTCACTGCTTTGCATTATCTGTTGGGGTAATTTACTTCCGTCTCCTTTGATTACTACATTAGTGTTTAATATATGGAAACACCAGCCTGTCGAAATAAAGTTTATGGTTAGCAGCTTTGAAGATTCTCTGAAACTGAGTAAAACACTGAAAGTACCTGCTGCTCTCTTCCATGGGGGTCCCAGGAAAAGAGGTTCTGAAGGCTTTCCCAAATAATTGGGGAGAAAAGGAGGGCGAAGTGTTCCTGATGAAAGAGCTTAATTCAGGCTCCCCGTCTCCTCCGGGCCCGGCTGCTGCCTCTTGCAGCCTGCCTGCCTGTGAAAAGGAAGCCTGAAACTTCCGTTTTAAGTTCCTCCTGTTAATCTCTTCACATCATCGCCAGAAGGTGGCATGACTGATTCTGAACAAGCAATTACCTCACTTTTAAGGCTTTCAAAAACTTCATTGTGTAATAAACGTTGCGCTCCCCCCCCCCGTGGGTGTTACAGGGCTCCTGGCTGACATGCAGAGAGCAGCCAGATTGATGAGTTTTAATTCAAGTTGCCGTGTTATTAATTAGTGCTTAGCGTGTAGTCTTCAACGGAACTACAGCCACAGGGAGAGGGAAGTAAGCAGTGGGATACCCCAAGGTTCTGTTTTGGGCCCAGTACTCTTCAATATCTTCATAAACGATCTAGACAAGGGGATAGGAGGGGAACTCATCAGATTTACAGATGACACTAAGCTGGCAGGAATAGCCAACACCCCAGAAGACAGGCTTAAGATCCAGAGGGATCGTGACAGACTTGAACACTGAGTCCTATCTAACAAAATGAAATTCAGTGTAGAGAAAAGTAATATTTTACTTAGGCAAGAAAAACCAACTGTATAGGTAAAGGCTAGGTGAAACCTGGCTTAATGCCAGTAACTCTGAGAGAGATCTTGGAGTCCTAGTGGACAATCACTTAAATATGAGCCAACGGTGTGTGGCAGCATCTAAAAAGGCCAATGCAATCCTAGGCTGCATTAATAGAGGGATGGAATCAAGATCACGTGAGGCTCTAATACCGCTTTACAAGGCCGTACTAAGACCACCTTGGAATACTGCATCCAGTTCTGCATGCTGGAAAGATGTTGAGACATTGGAAAAGGTGCAGGGGAGAGCAACAAGAAGATTAGGGGGCTGGAGGCTAAAACATATGAAGAAAAGTTCCAGGAATTGGGTATGTCTAATCTAACGAAAAGAAGGACTAGAGGAGATTCGATAGCAGTGTTCCAATATTTCAGGGGCTCCAACAAAGATGGTTTTCCTAAGCACCAAAAGGCCAGACAAGAAACCATGACTGGAAACTGATCAAGGAGAGAAGCAATCTAGAACCAAGTAGAAATTTCCTAATCTACCAAGGGAAGAGTTTTCCTCCAGAACTTGTAGGTGCTCCATCACTGGAGGCTTTCAAAAAGAGACAGGACAACCATTTATTTGAAATGAAAAGCAGCCCTTTCTTTTGGAGTTCTGGGGTTCTTAACGGCAAATGGTGGCTTTAGTAAAGTGTTGATTGATATTGGACTCTCAAGATCGTTGTCAACTCTTAGCAACCTCCTGATCTGTCCCTGACCTGGTCCCCCAAGAGTGCACCCATCACCCCCTTGCCTGAGTCCCTTCCCCTTGCTGCTGGTCATCCTCTTTCCTTTCGCTCCTGCAGTCAGTTCTGTGTGTGTGGCAGAAGAGGATGTGGTGCCATGTAGGAAATGCAACGCACCGCCTGTCGCTTCCAATTGCTTCCCAAAGCAAGATGAGCCAGCAGCTGTCTGAACTGAGGCATGTCGTGTTCTTCTTTCTATTTAGAGCTCTAGAATGGAGAGGTAAGGGGAGGCCGTCTAGACTGTCCTCTGCTGTTCCAGAAACTCTCGATCAACGTGTTTCCTTGATTACTTCTAGAACAGCAAGAAAGAAAGACGACTGGCCTTCTTCCACCCTCGGTGGTTGTCAACAAGGGTTGTTTATCTTTGGTTCTGAAATCGCTTTCTTCCAAACCTCTGTTCAAAGCACTTTGCTGCACAGATTTATTCAGTGGTGGTTTTCAAAAGCTAATGTTCGTTTAGAGCGGTAAGATCCATGATGCTCTTGTGGATCAGATTGAAGGGTTTGGCAGCTGTTTGAGACTATAGCAGTTGAGAAAAGAGACCTTTGACATCAGGCTTGATTCCATGGTGGGCTACATGGACACATCTAAGCCAGTTGGACGTTGACAACTTCTGCTCAGGAGCTTCTGAGACCAGAAGAAACTCCACTTTGAGGGCTCTACACTCAGCCACACTTTCAAGGATTCAGAGCGGATAAAGGAGAGCCTCCGTCTGCTTCGTTGGGCAATGCTCTCCCATTGAGGACCCAAATTGTTGGGGGCAATAGACTGACTCTGTAAACCACTTAGAGAGAGCTGTAAAGCAGTGCATAAGTCTAAGGGCTATTGCTGTTATCTGGGTTTCCCTAGCCTTTTCTAGTGGCCAAGAGTCGGCTGGGAGCTTTAACTGGCCTAAGTTGGCTCCGACGGACCTTGATGGAGGCTTGATTGCTGCTCCTTCCACCCTCGGTTCCCTCTCCCTGCAAGCTGATCCTGGGTAGAACTAGCGTGTTCTCTTTCCCCCTAAGCAGCCAGTCCGAGGTCTGCCGTGAGTGGCAGGCAGTGCATTCAGCTTGAACAGCGGGTGACCCCCATTGTCCTTCAGCCTCTGTGGTGTGTGTGCCACGGGAGCAGAAGCACCCATTGACTGTTAATGATGCCCATTGGTTTTGATTGTTCTGGGGCTAAGGCAGGAGATGGGTGTGTTGCTGAGCCCAGGGTTTCTCCAGGACCTGATGGGGCTCCTGGAAGGCGGCAGCCTCCATCCTTTGTCAGCAGCCTGGCTCTGTCAAAGTAGGCCTGGCTCCACCAGACAAATCCAGCTCTCTGCAAAGACGCTTTCCCGGGGGCTCTCGGGCAGAACTCCGCTTGGCTCATGGTCCTCCCCAGGATTTGTCTTATTTCTCCTTCACGCTTAAAGGTCAGCAACAAGTGAGTTTGGGGCCGTCCATATTGGGTGCATCTGCTCTCATTTTTCCTACTCCCCCCCCTCCCAAGCCATTGGCACTGGATATATGGCTAGGACTGGGTCAACTTGCCTGCAGCATCAAGCCATTGTCCTCCCACCCTCGGTAGCCAGAAGAGAGCCGGAGGCCGGGCAGATAGCCCTCTGTGCTTCCCGAGTTGGGATGGTTTTATTTGTGTGATTAATCTCCCACCCACCCACCCTGCCTCAGTCTGGAGGGACTTTAGGCAATGATTAGCTGAATGGCCAGGCATTTTGGGGTTCAGGGCTGACTATTTTCCCATTCTGCTACTGTAGACCATTCAGCACAGCTGGGAACTTGAAAATTTCGAAGCTGCTGTTTCTCCTGGTGCTCCTCCTTGCCTGAATTACAAATGAAGGAGGAACTGTAAAAATTCAATACAAAGTGTTTGTTTTGCCTTTAAAGAGAGGGTCATTGGGGGGGGCAGAGCCACAGGGAAAGTGGGAGGGGGTGTTTTCAAGTCCCTGGAAACCCTCTGATGACCCCCTCCCTCCCTCCCTCCCTTTCCATCAGGAGAAGCTTTGTTCTGCCACATGGCAGCCGTGCCTTGGTGCTCCTTCACACTGATCGAGGCCCCTCCCGGCTCAGTATTAAACTGCCGGAATAACATTTCCACAAAATCTTGCCTTCCTTAAGTTGGCCCATCGTGTGCTGCTTCAGGGGTGCCCCTGCCTGCCCCTCGGGACAGCCCCACAGAGGCCACAGAACTGTGTGTCACCTGCAAACCGGCTGCTTCCTCCAGACTTCAGGCAGTTTATGAGCTGGGGAGGGCCGGGGGGGGGGTCTGCTCTGTCTGAGTGTTGATTGCATCCCTGTTCAAGGACAGATATTAGCGGCACGTTGCTCTCCAATTCCCAGCTGCAAACCGAAGGCGAAGGACGGCGTTCGTGTTCGCAGAAGGTGTTGTAAAATGCATGAGGCTTTTTTCCTCGCCACGTCTTGGAAGCCGAGGGTAGGGAACACCGAGAGCGCCTTGAATCCCAAAGCAGCCTGGAAAAGCAGGCAGGAATCCGCAGGAATCTGCCCTCCCGTCTTCCTTGGGTGGCTCTGACTATGGATTAGCAAAGACTGGCCCTGTCTTTCCCTCTCTCTTCTTTCCAAAATCTGTTGTTGTTGTTGTTTGCAAGTAGCCTTTCTCCCCCCCCCCCCATAATGGCCTTCTTGCCTTGTTTGAATTGCACGGGAGGAAAAGAGGCTGCTGCTGCATTCGGTCACTGATCTCCCTCCTTCCCCGCCTGGCCTAAGGCTATGCTGAGATTTCTTGCCCGCTTGTACTGTTGCAGCAGCTCCGGCGAAGAATATCCCGAGGATGACAAATGTATTCTGAGTCGGTACGTGCCTTTGTTTTCTTTATGGCATCCATCTCATCGCCTCTCCCCCCCCCCCCCCTCCGCACACCCCTTTCCTCATCATTTCGGGGTTTTTTTTTCCTGCTACTATTGGCCAGAAATCAGGTTAATAGGTATTGAATGTAGCTGGGTGCTGCAGTGTGGCTGGGGAAGGTGGAACAATAGTAGTGCCAGCTCGGTCTCGGGGTGGGGAAGACCGAAGCGGTCTTTTTATAGACCAAAGCTGCATTGTGGTGCCTGGTGGTGTGCAGCCTCTCCCCCTTCCTCTCTCGCCCTCTCGCGCTTTTTTTTTTTAATGTACACTGCAGTCAGCTTTTCTCTAATGAGGCGGTGGCACCATCGGCTGGCCCGAGCCCTAGCAGCGCCCGCCTGCCCGCTTTAAGGGACAGCGGGGGTCAGGAGGAGAAGCCCGGCAGCCCCCTTGGCAGCTTGGAAACGCCAGGTTCACATCCTTGGCAAGCTGGCTTGGCTGGTTCCCAGCCGGAGCAGCCGCCGCCGCCACCATCCTGCCCGGGAGAGTGCGTGCGTCTGGAATGGAAGCCCGAGCCGGCCGTCTGTTATGGAAACGCTGTTTGCTGTTATTGTAGTATCGCGGTGACCAACATGCCATTGAAATGGAAAACGAGCTCGCCTGCTAGCTGGAAGTTCCCCGTGGCTGTGCTTAAAACCTCCCGGTCATCGCCGCTTTCTCCAGCGTACATGTAAGTGAGAGGATGGGAGGGCATCTTGAGGTGGGCATGCCTTTGCAAGATTATATTCCCCCCCCCCCCGGCAGGGTTTGGCTCTGTGCAGTTTTAACACCCCTCTTTCTCTCCCCCCCCCCATTCCTTTATTTGTGGTTCTGTATTCTCTGATTGTGACATTGGTCTCAGAATTTCCATTGTTAACATCCCATTCTCTCTCCTATCCCGGAATGTCGGCTTTTCCTTCCTCTTGTCAGTTCTGTTTCTTCTCCTCCACCACCACCCGGGTGACAGGTGTTGTGTTCCCTTTGTTGGGTAAAGCAGGGAAGAATGGAGCAGATTCGCACCCTTTTTCGGTACCCCTTTTTGAAGTTTTGAAGTGGGGTCGTTGGTCTACAGTGCAGATAGATCTGAGAGGAGTAACTCCAAAGCTCTTCCTTTCTCTAGTTGCTTTTTCATCATGAGATGACACTAAAAACGCCCACCACCACCACGGAGGTGTCTTTTTCAGGACTTGATGTGATGTGTGGGTTTTCCGTGGTGAAATACTGGCTGTCAAAAGTCCAATTCTTTAATCCAAGTAATTGTTCCTCTGGTTAGATTCCCTTTCATCTCTTTGACTCTAAATTCAAGCATTGGCTTTGCAAAAGAGCTCCAGCTCAAGATTTTAGATTTGTAAAGGACAGGCTCACCTTTTTCATAGACGAGGGATGTATTTCTGGCTGAGGTTGAGCAAACTGCCTGGCATGGTAAAATGAAAAGAAAGAAAGAAAGAAAGTAAACTTGATTTTGATGATTTTGCTCATTTCCACAAATACTGTGATCTGAATGCCTTTTATAGCTTTTATGTCTGAAAAACATGAAATATATCTCCACAGCCTTGAATTTGGTTTCCTTAGGTCTTGTGTGAATGAAATGGAGTATTTCAAATATTTTGGATTTTATATTAGCTTGCTCATAAACAAGTCATCACCTCATCTAAGATTTTGGTAGAGACTTCTACCTGTCTCTTTATTTTTATTTCACATTTTATATTATGAGACATACAGTATCTTTTTGCTGCCAATTGCTTTTATTTTTTTAAAGCATCTCACAAACTTTCAGCATTTAGCAGTTAAGAGCATTTTTCCTAGATCTGAAACATAACAGGAAATTTTACACTAGCGTGTTGAAACAGGAAGGACAGAAGCATTTCTCCATCTGAGGAACGGAACATTTCTGTTAATTCAATATATGTTAGACCAGGAACTAGGAGGAATCTCGGAAGCAAGTATAGAAAATATGTGTCTTAAAATACATTTGTTAAATGAGTAAATCATTTTTAAAGCCCTTTCATGGGCAGTTCAGGGTATATATTTCATAATGATTTATGTAATTGCAGAGCTCAAACATACTCATCAAGTTCCTTTGTTTTCCTTAGTAAAATATATGCTGTACTTGGTGTTTAGCCCAAAAAGGTTTTAAAATCTTAAGGAAGAGGCTATATTGGTAATGATAGGTTCAGCACAGTTTATCCTTAAGAAGACTCAGAAATATTTTTAGTCTTTATGAATATGAAGTGCTTTATGCTCCATTGTCCCAAGAACTACAGATCCTGCTTTCTATTGCTCCTTCTCTACCCCCCCCACCCCGTTTCGGCCTCTTTGCCTCAAGCAGCTGAATTCCTCTCCCAGATATGCTTCTGTGAGCCTTTAAATCTAGAAGTCAAGAAACGAGCCACCTGAAGTCTTGGTTTTTTTGACCCCGGGACACGGCGACCGTCATAAATACGAGTTGGTTGCCAAGCGTCTGAATTCTGATCACGGGGACGCTGCAAAGGTCGTGTCCGTGAAAAACGCTCAGAAGTCACATTTTTCAGTGCTGTCATTGTAACTTTGAACGGTCACTAAACGAACAGTTGTAAGTCGAGGACTAACCTGCAGTTGAGTGGATGACCCTAATGTCACTTGACCAGGGCAAGTAGGGCCTTGTGGCTGTCCGGAATTCTCACCTGCGAAACTAGCCTTGCATCTCTCTCTCTCTCTCTCTCTCTCTCTCTCTCTCTCTCTCTCTCTGTCTCTCACGGCTTCCTTGCTTCAACTGTGGAATTGGAGGCTTTGCATTCAAGGCTCAGGGGTGAGTTAGGGGCCATCAAAATGTCACCTGGTGCAATTCACTTCTCATTCAGGCCACAACGAGTATTCGAATCAAGTGGCCTTTCAGCCAGAGGTGGGTGACCAGACTATGCTAAGGGAATTTGCTTCTCAGTTTTTATTATTCTGGAGCCGTGAAATGCACATGGAGGCATTTCCCTCTTTTGAAGAGTGCTTGACTCCTATCTGTCTACCTGGAACCGGGTATGTCTACTTTAATGAAAGGAAGGACTAGGGGTGACATGATAGCAGTGTTCCAATATCTCAGGGGCTGCCACAAAGAAGAGGGAGTCAAGCTATTCTCCAAAGCACCTGAAGCAACAGATGGAAACTAATCAAGGAGAGAAGCAACCTAGAACTAAGGAGAAATTTCCTGACAGTGAGGACAATTAATCAGTGGAACAGCTTGCCTCCAGAAGTTGTGAATGCTCCAACACTGGAAGTTTTTAAGAAGATGTTGGATAACCATTTGTCTGAAGTGGTGTAGGGTTTCCTGCCTAAGCAGGGGGTTGGACTAGAAGACCTCCAAGGTCCCTTCCAACTCTGTTATTCTATTCTATTCCTATTCCTAGTCTAGTCTAGTCTAGTCTAGTCTAGTCTATTATTAGTCTATTATTATTCTATTATTCTATTCTATTCATCTATCTACAAAGATGACTATTCCCATTCTGGACATCTGCTGTAGAGTCAAGATTTTTTTTAGATAACTCCTATTTTGGCCAAAGCCTTGCTGTCCACATTACATTAGTCCAGACTTGATTCTCTTGCCTTGCACCAAGTCAAGGAGTCGATTGGATGTGCTCTCAGTAGGAGTAAAGCAGCAGGCTCAGTCCTGCTGTTTTGGGGTTCCACCAAGGAAAAGGCTTCTTTTCCACAGCCCAGCCTGTTTGGCGGGGGGGGGGGGTGGATTCAGCATTGCTTATCCTCCTCCAAGTGCAGTGTTATTGCAGTGTGTCAAAGATAGTTCCAATCACATTATCAAAGTAATCATTTCATCTCTTCAAGCTAAGGTAAGCAAAAAAAAAATTGGTCAATATAAATCTTGGAACGGACTCTTGCATAACGTGCTCTTACTTTTTTTTTTTAGACTTTTATTGCTCAGCAGAGTCCCCAAAGAGTAAGGTTGCTTGTCAGCATGCTTAGGACCAGAGCAGAACCTCACCTAAAAAAATGCGGCTTTCTTTCTCACTCCAGTTTAGCAGATATTTTTTATTCTTCATAAGCTTTCTTTTTCTTTTTTCCCTTCGCAACTAGTTTACCTTTGGACACTAAATACCAGCTGAACCTCTTGGAGTTTGCAAACCTTTGGAGTTGGGTTCCAAAGAGCTCGTCCGTGGGACTACACTGAGTTGCATCCTCATCCTGCAGTTTGATGGGTGTAGTTGCACTGTCACTTTTCTTCGTTTTTGTTGATGAAAAACAAAGTAGATTCGGCCCTAAGATCGAAATTCAGACGCTCAGGAGCAGCAAAGTTTTGGGGCTATCAGAGGAAGCTTCGGTTCCTTCCAGGATGTGAGGTTATCTAAAGACCATCTCTTTAGCTGTGCCAAAGAAGTTGCTTTTTTATCTGTTATCTCAAAAGGGTTTTATGTTTTCCCTTCACTCTTTGTTTGAAAGGGTAATGTTTTCATTTGTAAGTGGCTTGCTGTGTCTACAGACTGAAACATAGGCTAGAAAAACATTAAATGGAAGGAGGCTGCTCTTAATTCCTTTCTTTGGCAGTTGGTGGGAACATGGGGGGGAGGAAGCCTGGTGGCGTTCCCAGAGGGAAAGTGACCCCTTGTGCCATCCTGGACGGCTTTCCCCCCCTCGGGTGGGGTAGTCCTCCTTCAGTCATCTGTTGGCCTCCTGAGTTAAGTGCATGTCTGGATTCTAATTCTTCCTCGTTTCCATCAGCATCTCGGTTTTGGAGATCACTGCTAGTTTTGGAGGCTGCTCTTGATGTTTAGAAAGAGAAGAGTAGTCTAAGCTGTTCTGAATAGTCATGAAATTGAAAACACAGCAGACCACTATGTTGGACCTGCTCCCCGATAACCCAGAGCTCCTTTGATGGGTTCCTAAGCACCACACGGAAGGGGCCTTTCTGAAAGGTCCCTAGATCTGTTCCTCCGCCTTGGTAGCGTGCGCCTCCTTCGGCGTTGGTGCCAAGGGCCGCCTTACCCGCCTCGTCTTTCTGAAAAGCGTGGATGGTGCTTGACTCATCAGGAGAAGATAGTTTTGCCATTATTGAAGCATCTGCTATGCAGCTTTGGAAAATAGAGCCGACAGAGGCTTCGGGCACTTTGAAAGTGAAATGGGTGGACGAAGATGCAGCCATCCAGCCCATCCAGCGTGCTCAGGCAGGAGGAGAAGCTTAGGTTGCCCCCATACTGTAGTGGGGGACTGGATGGGGGGGGCATTTTAACATTTTTTTCAGCCAGGCAAAACAACAGAAAAATAAGACTAAAATACCCCTCTGGGGTTTTGCAGTTGGAACAAACGAAGCCACCTTCTTAACTGCACTGAGAGCGAAAAGCAAGCTTTGGGTTTAAGCGCGTGGCTTGAGCTGACACGGAGTGCTTCTAAAAAGGACTCGGGTACCTTTTATTATCCACCTGAAACTGGGATGTACAAAAATAACCCAAGCGTTTCATGTTTCAAACAAAGTGGGGGGAAACAGGGCACGGGAGGGTGGAGCAGAGCAATGAAATATAGGATCACTAAACTGAACACCGGTTTTTATATATATAAAAATTGGATCAGCAAGATAAATAGAGCCGAGGTGGCGCAGCGGTTAGAGGCAGTACTGCAGGCCACTTTAGCTGACTGTGATCCGCAGATCAGCGGTTCAAATCTCACGGGCTCAAGGTTGACTCAGCCTTCCATCCTTCCGAGGTGGGTAAAATGAGGACCCAGATTATTGGGGGCAATGTGAATAGACATTGCTTACTGGTGTAAACCGCTTAGAGAGTGCTTGCACTGTGAGGCGGTATATAAGTCTCACAAATAAATAAATAAAGAGACAAGCAGTTGCTAAAAAAGTTTCAAGGTGCTAGAAACGTGTACTCAAGCTTTTGTGCAGCTTTGGAGTTGAATATTTGTGATGAATTGCTTTTTGAGAGTTCCCAAAATATTTGCCAGTGAGAAACTGATTTATTTTTAAAAGAAAACTCCTCCGTGCTTGTTCTCCACCCTCTCCCTGCCCAAGTAGATATCTGGACACACACCCCCACACCCCTCTGATTCTTGTAAAGGGTAGTCCTGATTCTTACAGGATTTAATGTGGATTAAAAGTCCAACTAGTCTCTTTTTTAATATAATGCCAACTATTGGTCATAGCTATGGGAATAATTAGAAGTTTAATTAACTTTATGAGGAATTCTTGGAAGCAATAGCGATTCAGCATTATCCCCAGAAAAGCCTAATCAATATATTTACTCTCCTTATTAACTAATTATTTATAAGAGTTGGTGTGTTAGCTTTAATGAGTGTATATAAAACACCCTTGGTAAATAGGCCTAAACTGAATATCTCTTCATTAAAACTTTTTTTTTTGGGGGGGGGGGGTTTGGACGCATAGTTGACATAATGTGATGGCTCAGGTACTTGTGGATTTTGGGTCTTTGGGTTCCACAGCTCTTCATGGAGGGGTTGCTGGTATTAGAAAGCAACATGGAAGAAGGTTAAAAAAAACTAGATAAGTGGGCTAGATATTTCCCCCCCAGAAATGCAAGCCTTTTGTGTACTGGATAAAGAAGCCCCCACATTTTCAAACCCTAGTTGTGGTCTGGAAACTACTGTTTATCGCAGGTATGTCCAACCTTGGCAACATTAAAACTTGTGGACTTCAACTCCCAAAGTCCTAAAGTTGCCAAGATTGGACATCCCTGGTTTATCAGATCTGATCTAGTCTGGTATTCTGGCCCAGTAATATATATCTTTATGACCTAATGAAACTGGACTTCAGTAACATCTTGCTTGCAGGGATTCTGGAGGGAATACTTACTTTGTGTCAAGCTAATTTTCTTGCAATGCACTCCGAGAGATGCTTTGGTCCATATTTTATATTTAGCCATAATTGCGTGAAGGAGATGGGATTGAACCTTCGGGAGAGCTGAGGTTCAACCTGTAGATGAGAACGTGGATGATTTCTGTCCAACTCGGACCACAAGAACGCAATCTGATTTTACTCAACCAAAATGTGATTTCATCTATCAGAAAATCTTTGTTGTCGCTGCTGGTATCAAAGACAAGTCTGAGCACTGTAATAAAATCATAAATAATGAAATAAAACAAAACAACAGGCATCCATCCTGTTTGGAAGACCTTCAACTTCAATTGTTGTACCAACATCTGCCATCTGTGATTTGTTTAAATTTTTTTCCTACCTCCAGTGGTCTGAAGGCACTAAAAGGAACAGATTTGGGTCTGGGGGCTGTATAAAGGTTTATGCCAATTAATCAGGATGTGACAGGAGACATTTCAGGTTATTTATGGGTTGCTAATTGTGGTGCACAGCAGCATATTCAGAAAGAAGCTTTAATCTTCACAAATCCTTGTGGTGAGGAACCACCTGGTCACATCTGAAATAGAAACTTGCTAAATGTGTTCTGCATTTCCACCCTGCGTGTTCCATGTATTTCACACCCATGTATCAAACCGCCATTTCTGTGTAGTCCACAGTATTTGTTTAGAGTTCTTTTTTATGGCTGATCTCCAAACAATTTGTGTTTTCACCCCCAAATGTTCAAGTTTCAGAAATTTCTTTAAATAACCCCAGTTTCCCTACTCGGTGCAAATAAATAGCAGCTGCAAGCATAACCTGACAATTTATTTTAAACCAACTGTGTTTAATTAGGATTTTTTTTTTATGTAGGCAGGAGACAATTGGCTTGCTCATATTTGGGGGAGCAGTTATCCTGCTGAAGTAATTTCTGAAACTCCTTTTGAGGCCAATGTTTTACCTGCATGCTCAGAAATCAGATGTTTTCTAAAGAGGCTGCAAGTTATATTTAAACATTATGAAGAAGAGCAGATACTTTCATGTCAGCACGGAAGGCATACAAATTACTGTATGTAATGTGATATCCCTGAGCTTTTTATGGACACAGGTGCCGTAAAGGCATCAGCACGTCATACATAGAGCACTTAAGATCTGGACAGACAGAACTTGTGCTTGTAACCCCCCCCCTTCTTTTCGGCCCCTCAGTTTCCTATTCAGCTGCAATGAAGGTTTTTAGGTTCCTAAAAGGTGGAAGGCTTTTGAACCCCAAATCTTGAAAAATGGGATCAAAAATTGCCAACCATCTTAATTACCGGAAAAAATGAAAGAAAGTTGTTAGCTTCTTGCAATGAAGGTTGAATTCAGAAGGAGAAAGTGCCCCGTCACTTTTTAACATTTAATAACAACATTTATAATAGCAATACAAATCGGATTAGGTTCCCTTTGAGATTGGCTTACAGATTCCTGCATGGTCCTGCATTGTTTTTGGTGGTGGTGGCAGGAGGAACAAGCAAAGCTCTGACCGGAGGCCGTTGTCTTCTTCTCTTCCTTCCTTTTCCCCAGATCTTTGGTTGAAGAGGAAGAGCCTCACATGAAAGTCACTCTGGGGAGCAGCGATATGGGCTTGTCTGCTCACCTGCAGGCGTCGAAGGCAGGAACCACTCGATTCTTCACCAGCAACACTCACAGTTCTGTGGTCCTCCAGGTGAGTGAATACCCGGAATGGAGCCACCCAACAGGTGAACTTCTTTGGGAGCATGTTCTTCCGTTCCAGGGGGGAGAGTTTCCTCCAAAGACTCATCTGTTTGGCAGTATCATTGCAGCCCAGATCACCAAGCGGCTGGGGAGGAAGCACAGAACGGGCTCCCCTCCTTGGTCTCAGAGGACTTCCTCTCCCTTGCTAATTAAACATTGCTGTGGCTGCTTTTCCCTGTGATTGAAGGAGACCCGGGCTTGGCATGGTCCAAGCGGGGGGGGGGGGAGGCCTTTGGCCTGCGAATTATGTCCCAACGCCTTCAAGGGAATTTGTCAGCCGAAACTGCCTTTCAGTGTGAATGTTTTGCTCTTCCTATCTTTCTTTGCTTCCATTGGCCTGGAGCGTGAAAAATCCAGTTTCATTATCTAGCAGTGTGCTGTGCAGAAATCCAGGCCCGTCCTCTGACTTCGGCTCTAGAAAGCATCTCCATTGCCCCCTTGCTGATGCTTTGCATTGGCATTGGCCGTGAAATGAGGCCAAACCCCGTGCCTGGCTGGCATTGTTTGCTGCCACCAACTAGGTGGCAAAGTAGGCTAAACACGGGTCTCTTCCCGGGAGCGTTTTTTAAAGAGTGGGGAATTGCTGGGTGGGCAGGTCTGGGGAAGAGCTACAGCCGGTGTAAAAAGGAGCACGGAAGCTTTCCGAAGTGGGTGGCTGGGCAGAGCTGATGCCCCAGGATCCTGCCTGTATTCTGGGAACACCAGGAGCCTTTTGTTCAGTGGGGTAACCTAATAACCCTCCTCCTCCTCCTCCTCCTCTGGCTGGCAGGAACAGAGCAGCCTCCCGCTCTCCCCCCCCCCCCTGGGGGGGGTGTTTCCCAGTGACGCTGAGCCTGGACTGCTTCTGCAGCCCCAGGAACAGGAGCTCCAATTGTGTGGGGCTTCCCGTGGGCCAGCGCCTCGTTCGAGGGGGAGCAGAGCTGACGTCGCCGGTTCTTTCTTGCAGGGTTTTGACCAGCTGCGTGTAGAAGGGTTGCTCTGTGATGTGACCTTAGTGCCAGGCGATGGAGACGAAGTGTTCCCTGTGCACAGGGCTATGATGGCGTCCGCTAGTGATTACTTCAAGGCCATGTTCACAGGTAGGGATTCCTGCTGGTGGATCAGGTGCCACGCATGGAGGCCAGAGGACACCCCTTCTCTGGGTGTTTCTTTCGGGGGTTCAGTTAACGTCAGGGATGAAATGCCATTCTCTCTGCTTTGGAAGAAACTTCCTAAGGAAGCTCTGACTGGCTGTAACCCTTTGGTGTCTAAATTTTGTTCCCAGGCGGGATGAAAGAGCAAGACTTAATGTGCATCAAGCTGCACGGCGTGAACAAAACAGGTTTAAAGAAGATCATTGATTTTATTTATACGGCGAAACTTTCCCTCAACATGGACAACCTGCAGGACACTCTCGAAGCGGCCAGTTTTTTGCAGATCTTGCCTGTGCTGGACTTCTGTAAAGTGTTTCTTATATCTGGGGTAAGAGAAATGAAGGTCATGGCTTGGAGGCTCGTCCCTTCAACTAACCTTGTTTTAATTGCAGGGGGTTGATCTTGCAAAGGGTTTTCCCCCAAAAGAGCCGGTCCACGTTGCTCGAATTAGAGCAGGAGCAGTTCTTCTGCAAGGCAGCTCCTCACAAAACACAAAACTCTCTTACGCACAAAACGCAATTAGTCCTCGGCCTGTGTGGGTGCCATATCACACAATTAAAATTCATCCTTAGGTCGACGTGCTTTGTAGGAGACATAGCGAACGCCCTCTATAAACTGTTTTGGAATAGTTCTGCAAATGGGACTCCTGGAAGCAGAACCATTTATTGAAATAAATAAATGTGCTCTGCCAAGTGGGAGGTTCTCAGCTGTGGGAGATCAGAAGGCGCACATTGTAAATTGCTTTTGACTGCAAAGGAGAGCTGCTATTTTTCAGTTTCGGTGTATAACAGCTGGGTACTTCTGGAGGAGGTGCCGCTACGCAGGCCTCACTTACAGCCTGGGTTGGGTGACTCCGTAAGATGGAAATAGGGGTATGTATTTTGATGGATACTCAAGGATTAAAGGAAAGACAGGGACAGCTGAGCTATTCCGCAACTTGAATGTAAATAGATTTTAAACAGATTTTTAAAAAATAATAGGACATCTAACGTGCAGCTTTTCAGAAACCGGTGGCTTTTAAAAACATGGTACCATCCAAGTCACAAATAACGAAATACCAGCCATTTATACCAACGAGGGAGGGAAAAGGGAGACTTTCAAGATCCATCAGTTTTAGCAGCCGTGGCTGAGAGCTGGGGAAGATGCCATTAACTCTGAGAGGAAGACGCTCCCTGCACCTTTCCTGATAAACGTGTCCTTTTCCTTTCCCAGGTATGCGAGCCTAGAATCCGTGTTAAGTCCTGGTGGAATAAGAGTTGTGACTACACAGAACTGTGACTTTCTCAACCTCAGCAGCTTTAAGACGTCGAGCATGCTAACTGGAGGATTCTGGGAGTTGAAGTCCACAACATCTTAAATCTGCCGAGGTTGAGAAACACTGATGTGGAATAAGCAAATTCAGATCCCAAAAGCAGTCTAGGATGTCCAAATTATGGGCATCCGAACGTGGGCCATCAGGGGAGGCTCAAGCAGGGGAACCTCTGTGTCTTTTATCCCTGGATTTAGCCACAGGGCTGCAGGATCTGCAGGATCAGCAGTCTCTTGGTCCTGCTGGCAAACCTATGAACTGCCGGAGTCTTGCAGATCATCTCCTTCCTCGTCTCTGCTGCTGCTTTTTCAGCTGATGTCATCTTCAGTTGCTTCCACCTCTTGCCTTTCAATTTTAGCTGCCTCCGGCGCTTCCTGCCGCCCCTTCGCCACTTGTCTAGATTTTGCAACTGAGGATTTTCAACCCCCTTTCCAGGAAACCCGATTGGGGTTTTTCTAGCCTTTTATTTCCCTCCTGCAATTTCAGTATTAAGAGTGAAAATCTCCAGTCCCTTGATCCAGTCCATCCCAAATGTGTGGTTCTTCAAGGTAGCAGCATTCCCTTATGGAAACGGATGCAGTCTTACTGATAACAACAGGCAGGAGAAGACTGGAGAAGGGCACCAGCAAAACTTTGGGCCAGTTTTTCCAGTCTGTTGTAGCTCCAGCACTTGATGTTCATTGTGCAGATAGTTGCTGAAGAAATGAAAGCCTTGTGCAGTGCTTCCAATGCTGCTGTCAAATCGGGACATGTTTTGTCCATTATGACACATTGGGAGTGGCTATAAAGCCTGTGGAGACACGGAATACTGTAGTACAGGTAGTATTAAACCACCCTGCAGATAAGACCTTCCATGCTAATAGGTCGTCTCTTACCTTCCTAGGTGTCCTTGGAGAACTGCGTTGAGGTGGGGCGGATTGCCAACACGTACAACCTCACCGAAGTGGATAAATACGTCAACAATTTCATCCTCAAGAACTTCCCAGCCCTGCTGAGTACGGGGGAGTTTGTGAAGCTCCCCTTTGAGCGCCTTGCCTTCGTCCTCTCCAGTAACAGCCTTAAGCACTGCACCGAACTGGAACTCTTCAAGGCCGCCTGCCGGTGGCTACGGTATGAGGAGCCGCGCATGGAATGCGCCGCAAAGCTGATGAAAAACATCCGTTTCCCTCTGATGACGCCCCAGGATCTCATCAACTACGTCCAGACCGTGGATTTCATGAGGACCGATAACACTTGCGTCAATTTGCTCTTGGAAGCCAGTAACTATCAAATGATGCCCTACATGCAGCCGGTGATGCAGTCGGAGAGAACGGCCATCCGTTCGGACAGCACTCACCTGGTGACTTTGGGAGGGGTCCTCCGGCAGCAGCTGGTCGTGAGTAAGGAACTGCGGATGTACGACGAGAAAGCGCACGAGTGGAGGTCCCTGGCCCCCATGGACGCACCCCGATACCAGCATGGCATTGCGGTGATCGGGAACTTCCTCTATGTGGTTGGCGGGCAGAGCAATTACGACACGAAAGGGAAGACGGCTGTGGACACGGTTTTCAGGTTTGACCCTCGCTACAATAAGTGGATGCAAGTGGCTTCCTTAAATGAAAAGCGGACCTTCTTCCACCTAAGTGCCCTCAAAGGACACCTGTATGCCGTTGGTGGTCGCAATGCAGCCGGAGAATTAGGTAAGTGCCATCTCACGCGGAGAAGCTTAATCGCTGGCTAATCGGGACGTCGCGATTCACTCTCAGATGGTTTTCTGGCATCAAGATATATTACGCCAGAACGTTTCCACAATCTACGAAGGCAACTGGAGCGAAGCTTTAGTCAAGCTATCAGTGGCTCTATGGGGATTTAGTCACCAAGGCATTGCATGCTAACCTGTATCATGTTTTTAAAAGGAGTGTTTGGAAATAATAACGGTGCCGCTGTATATTATTATGGTAATGCAGAGTTTAATTGTCTACCTTCCCACATGCCAAGAGGAATAATGAACGGGCCTGTTTTCTTATGAACAAATGAATTGTGTATTGATTTTATGCAGGTAGCGCTGATCTGAATTTATTTTAAGCTGCTTTTGTCTGACGTGTGAAGAATTAAGTGCTGGTGGCTGGCTCTCTTAGTCTGGTCTGAGCATACAGGCTCACCTCTTGGGTCCCCTTGTGAGCCAGGCAGTGAGCAACGCAAGTGTGAAAAACATCCCCGTGAGCTGTGCGTTTTCCACTTAGGACCCTCTTCAGAGGGGCTTTTAAGGGTCTTCCTCCTGATCATTTAGCATCTTCCTCTTTTATAAATACCGAATTCAGGCAGCCATGTCTCCATCGAAACTCCCTAGGCGAGCACCTCGGTTGCTGCCTGACAATCCTCCTCTAATTTCTTCCCTCTTGATACGATCTGTCACTTTTTAGTCCTTGTCTTCAGGGTTACCTTGAACAATCTGTGGGCTGTTAAATAGTTTGCATCGATTTCCAAAATGAGCTGGATCCATTTGTATGAAAGTCAGTCTCTGGCTTGGCGGTCCTGTCGATTCTTAGATCGAAATAGTCTCTCTCTCTCCGTTGAGCTGCGTCGCAAGTCATTTTTTCCCCACTTTCACTGCAGCTTTTGAAGCCTCTTTTTTTTTGCAGCAAAAAGTAGAAAGAATCCTTGTAACTTTTCCCTCTTTCCTGTGAAAGGCAAGAAAGGAAGAAAGATGAATAATGTTTATTCATTATTATTAATGTTTAGATGGCAGGGAATCGGATGTAGCGTTCTTGGCGCAGAAACATCCCCCCTGAATAGTCACGTGGCTCTCGGACCCTATTGGACTGCCACGCTGAGAAATTGGCAAGAAGCTTTTTTTTTTTTTTTGGTTTTTTTTATTGCCTTCTGTGGTTGAGGGTAAGCCCCACCTACATCACTGCTGACAAGCAAGTCTTATTTGCTTAAAATTGAAATAATAAGAAACAAAATCCAACAGACAGTTCTACAAAAGTTGATGCTTGGGAATAATCCCCAAAGGCAGGAGTGATTAAGGCTACTAAAAACTCCGTCTAGGAAGAGATGAAGCAGAAATGAAATGCTGGAGTTTGCTAGTGTCCCCCAAATTTAAACACATGATCTGCTATTGCCCAGAAGATCTTGTTTTAACATGGAAAAATCTCAGCACCATAAAAATGGTGTAAAAAGTATTATTATAATAACAATAACTGTAGAGATCTGGCTGACCTATGGAATATGGAGCTATCCTTTCTGTATCCTTGTTGTGCTGAGGATTGGCCTTGATGATGGCCAAGATCTTGTCTAATGCTTATCCTCTAATTAATAAGATCATTCCTAAATGAAGTAGTGAAATCTTGGAGTCTGAGGAGATTCTCAGTCATCCAGGTCATGGTTGTCCCAAAGGTGCTTTTTTCAGGAGGCAACTGGGCTTTCTTGTTTTTTCTTTTGAAGACGTTTCGCTTCTCATCCAAGAAGCTTCTTCAACTCTGACAGGATAGTGGGGAATGGAAGGATTTATATTCCTTGCAGACAGCTGGTCATTTGCATCCTTTTAGAGGGTCACTGAAACACTTGGGAGGTTTATCTGTGTCCTCAGGATCACCTAAGTGGTGCTCCTGGTTCCTGTAGTCTGCAATTTTTTTCCTCGGGAAATCCATCCCTACTCCCACACCATTCGAAGGGTGTTCTCCCAAATTGTATAGATAAAAGTCTGTAGAGGTTCTCAGTCACCCAGGTCATGGTTGTCCCAAAGGTGCTTTTTCAGGAGGCAACTGGACTTTCTTTGTTTTTGAAGATGTTTTGAAGACTTCTTCAGCTTCTTGGATGAGAAGTAAAACATCTTCAGAAGAAAAACAAGAAAGTCCAGTTGCCTCCTGAAAAAGCACCTTTGAGATAGTGAACTCTTGGCTTATTAGGGAGCTGACAGCAGCAAAGTGAGTGTGTGGTCAACTAAAGGGCAAATGGAGAGATTTCAGAATGGGTCAGAAGTCTTGATGATGATGTTATCCATCCAGTCGTGTCCGACTTTCTCTCGGTGATTCTATGGACCGGTCTCTCCACATCTTCCAATCTTTCACTCTTTCTTTGAGGTTTTCTGTGGTCTGGTCTCAATGCTCTGGCTGGGGTCAACTTTTGATGGTCTCACAGAAGTTTTGGTCTGGAGCAATGAAACGAATTTTGTTCTCGGCCGTTGAAAAACCCATCCAGGTTTCACCTCTGCTGAGAAGAGTGGCCAGAAATGGACATGATGTCCTGATCATGTGGACCTCTCTCAATTCGAGTTTTGGGTAGGATATCCTACAGAGGAAGCCTTGGAGCATGGCCTGAATTGGAGCCTGAATGGGGAAACCGAGGCCTTCCTTTGTCTCCACAGTCCCAGCTGGAACATTTACAGTGGGGGTTCTTTGGACAATGGAGATCTTTCCCCGTGCCATAAGCTTGCTGTTGTGTGTATACGCTCATGTTTTTATTTTTAGAAGCTTGGAAGGGGTGAAGTCACTGCAACAGAGGCCTCAGGCCGGCTCCGGTTCTAGGGGGATGCTGCCCTGGGGAGGGAACAGATGGAAAAGGGTGAGGGGCAGAGGAGTGTTTCCAACCATCATGGCTGCCCTGAGTAGTGTGTGGAAGCAACCACAAGAATAGCAATAGCAATAGCACTTAGGCTTATATACCGCTTCATAGTGCTTTACAGCCCCCTCTAAGCGGTTTACAGAGTTCAGTCTATTGCCCCCAACAATCTGGGTCCTCATTTTACTGACCTCAGAAGGATGGAAGTCTGAGTCAACCTTGAGCCGGTGAGATTTGAACAGCTGAACTGCAGCTAGCAGTCAGCTGAAGTAGCCCCCAGTGCTGCACTCTAACCACTGCGCCACCTTGAAAGAAGCCTTGTGGGACGTGGAAACTGCCTCTGCTTCTAAGCTTGTACATTCAGATCATGACCTGCTCCCACCTCCCATGGCCAGGTCCCTTTGAGCAGCAAACAGGAGGTGGTAGGGAAGGAACCCTTCAGTTCCTGGTTCCTCCCCCATAAAGCCTTTGAGTTGGAAGAGCTGCAGGCTATGCGCTCCCTTGGAATCTTTCTCAAGACCTTTTGTTTTTTTAAACACATGAGATTTATTTTAATGCTGGTTAATGTTTAGCACGGTAGAGACTTGATGTTTTTCTGCTCTGCACCTGAATAGCCTGGCTTCTCCGTCTGCAAAGGTGTGTGCAAAGGTTATTAATACGGTTAAAGCCCGCTTCTGGGAAAGCTTTAATTCTTGCTGGCTATCAAATGGGTGTTTCTGAGAAAGAAAGCAAGGAAGAAGATCATTCACAGATGTGTGTATGTCTGTGTAAAAAAAAGCAACTTTTGTTTAGAAAGGGGGGAGCTTTGTTGAGTTTTTCGACCATACGACTGCCCCACAGGTCCCCTGTTCCCATGGCTGCTCCTCATGCACGGGCTTTCTTTAAAAAGAGGCAACTAAAACTTTGCTCCGTGTCTATTTTCACATCAGGGGACTGAAAATAGAACGGGCACCCTGTCAGAAACATGAAACCAGCACAGAGAGAGAGAGAGAGAGAGAGAGAGTCTGTTTCCGACGCTGATGGCCAAATCATCTGTAAAACAGTTTTGTTCATCAGGTGGTGGAAAATGAATCCACGACGGCGGAGGATTCTGCTCAGCGCCCTTTTGGAAAGGATGGCTGGCAAGGGAGTTTTCTTTGCCCTAAACCAAGGTCCCTAGAAGAGAGGCTGCCCCACAGCCACAGCCGCCTCTTTCCCACAGCCAGAGCCAGAGAGGGCAGCATTTAGGGGTCACCTTAGTCCAGGGGTGTCCAACTTGATTTCATTGAGAGCCACATCAGGGTTGTGTTTGACCTTGGGGGGCCGGGGTGGGGGCATGGCCAGCTCGACCACTCGTGTCGGGGGTACCTGTGGTGGCCCAAGCGCTGTGCCAGCGAAAATGGTCTCCCAAGCTCCGTTTTCAGCTGCGACGGCCTCCTGCAACCCTCTGCCAGGGAAAACGGAAGGGCCACATGCGGCACCCCCAAGCTCCGTTTTCGCCGGCAGAGGAACTGCGGGGCCAGTCCTTTGTTGTTTCCAGGGCGGCCCCGCGGGCCAGATCCAGCCCCCGGGCCTTGAGTTTGACCCCCCCTGCCTTAGTCCGTCCTTCCTTGGGGTCAAGGCTTGGAATATAATGGCCTTCCTTCCTCAGGGCTGGGCCTTTGGGGCCATTGGTGGGTTCAGAGATTGCAGGCACGGATCAAATACAGGGAATCCTTGACTTACGATCACAATCGAGCCCAACATTTCTGTTGCTAAGTGAGGCATTTGTTGAGTTGTGCCCCATTTTACGACCATTCTTGACGCAGTTGTTAAGTGAATCACTGCAGTTGATAAGTTAGGAACATGGCTGTTAAGTGAATCTGGCTTCCCCACTGACTTTGCTTGTCAGAAGGTCGCAAAAGGGGATCAGGTGACTCCCCGGGCCTCTGCGGCCGTCATAAGTACGAATCAGTCGCCAAGCATTCTGAATTCTGGTGGTCTTTTTTCAACAGCTACAGTGGAGTGTTACAATCCCAGGATGAACGAATGGAGCTACGTGGCGAAGATGAACGAGCCCCATTACGGCCACGCGGGGACTGTCTATGGGGGTCTGATGTACATTTCAGGTGAGCCGGCCCGTCGTCAACCCTTTGCCCTCCCAAACCACACCTGCAAACCTCCAGGGCCAGGTATCTTTCACCCTCAAAGAGTTCTCTCTCACTCCTCTTGAGTTTCTCCCCCCAGACGGTTCAGACGAGACGCGCTGTTAAATCTAGGACTTTCCTCTTGGAGATAGTTATTTCAGGCGGCCGGCTGCCTTCCGTGATAGCCACGCCTTTAAAAAGGGAAATCCGGCTGTTTGTTTGTTTATGATGCTCATTCCTCATCAGACTTAGAATAAGAGAATTGGAAGGGACCTTGTAGGTCATCTAGCTGCGTGGCTGATCTTATAAATGTCCCCTGTTTGGAGAAATGGCTCCTTTTCACTGTATAGCCTAGCCCAGAGGTCTTCAAACTTGGCAACTTTAAGACTTGTGGACTTCAACTCCCAGAATTCTCCAGCCAGCATAATTGCCAAGTTTGAAGACCTCTGGCCTAGCCAATCTCGCCAACATTTGAAATCCCGGGGCTAAAGACGTGAACCTTAAGCGTAGAGCTGGGGATCTTTGGAACCCAATCCTGTGTACCTAGAGTGTGGGGCACTGGGGAAAGTGGGGTGAGCCAGAGAAGATGCCTGGGAGACTTGGGGCTGCCCCTCCCCTCCCAGCAGCCCTAGAGCCCATGGGGCAGTGAGGAAGGTGCTGGATTAGGACAGGGAGATCCAGATTTACCACACCCCCTCCCCACTTTCCAGCCCAGCCCCCTAACAGGCTTGCCAGGGGAAGGACGGGAGGAGGGTGAGGGCGAGGGCTCATGACCTTGAGCTGCTAAAAATCTTGGAAGCAGACAAATGAGGCGTGTTTTCCTCAGAGGAGGAGAGCCAGAACAAGCTACACAATCGGTGGATTCTCTTTGTCTGGTTCATACCCACGTGCCCTGGTTGAAAACCTAGGAACATCTGCGCCAACCAGAGGGGGCTTGGGTGGGCAGGTTGGGTGGAAGGTTGATACCTACCCTCCCCCCCTTCTTCAGCCCTTCCTGACTCCGTTCTGGGGCTCAGCTGAGATCAGCATTCAGAGGGCTTCATCCATTCAGTGGTGTGGGGTGAGGGCCTTGCCCACTGCCCTGGCACCGCCTTTGCCTGCTGTGCTGTGAACGATACGGCCCTCTGAATGGGAAAGATCAGGCTGTGAGATGGGTGGCATACACAGCTAGTCCTCGACTTGCAACGCTTCATTTAGCGACTGTTCAAAGTTACAACAGTGCTCAAAACAGGGACTTAGGACCGTTTAGATCTTTGCCACATCCCCACAATCATGTGATCCAAATTCAGACACTTGGCAACCGGTTCACACTTACGACTGCTGTGTCCCAAGGTCAGGTGATCTGCCTTTTGTGGCCTTCCGACGAGCAAAATCCATGGGGAAGCCAGACTCACTTAATGGTGACAAGAAAGGTCACAAAATGGGGCAAAGTCACTTAACAAGTGTCTCCCTTAGCAACAGAAATGTCGGGCTCGATTGCGGTCGTAAGTCAAGGACTAACTGTAGACTTGGTAAAGTGAGGAACTAGCGTCCTGGTCAAGGCTTTGGTGGGCCTTGGGGCTCCCCACCAGCTGTTGACGGAGTGCCTGCCTTTCCCCTCCCCCCAGGTGGCATCACCCACGACACTTTCCAGAAGGAGCTCATGTGCTTCGACCCCGACACGGACAAATGGATGCAGAAGGCCCCCATGACCACGGTGAGAGGTCTCCACTGCATGTGCACGGTGGGCGATAAGCTCTACGTCATCGGGGGCAACCATTTCCGGGGCACCAGCGATTACGACGACGTGCTCAGCTGCGAGTATTACTCTCCGACCCTGGACCAGTGGACTCCCATCGCGGCCATGCTGCGTGGCCAGAGTGACGTCGGGGTGGCTGTCTTCGAGAATAAGATCTACGTGGTCGGGGGCTACTCGTGGAACAACCGTTGTATGGTGGAGATCGTTCAAA
This sequence comes from Diadophis punctatus similis, assembly GCA_023053685.1. NCBI lineage: Eukaryota > Metazoa > Chordata > Lepidosauria > Squamata > Dipsadidae > Diadophis > Diadophis punctatus. The sequence continues at coordinate 1,139,771 of JALIGW010000014.1, read as the reverse complement.
AGTACGACCCGGAGAAGGACGAGTGGCACAAGGTCTTTGACCTGCCGGAGTCCCTGGGGGGCATCCGGGCCTGCACCCTGACGGTCTTCCCCCCCGAGGACAATCTAGCTTCGCCTTCGCGGGAGTCGCCTCTTTCGGCGCCTTGAGAGTGGCCCCGGGGGGGGGGCTCCTGCTGCGCCGCACCATGGGTCCTCTCCTCGTCTTCAATGGTTTCTATGGGGCTTGCCCTGAAGCTGTTGGCAAAACACGGGTGGGGTGGGGTAGGGGGGGCACCGAGGAAAGGCGTGACGGTCCACGGGGTGTTTGGTCTGGGGAGTTTCTCGCGGTGGGCCTGGAAAACGCTGGACTCCAAAGGCTCAACGAAGGAGGAGGAAACGGCGGGGCCTCCTGACGGTTTTTAACTTGCAGGAGAGGGAAGGGAGAAGGTGGGCTGAATGGCACCTGCAGAGCCCCTTTGCCAAGCCTGGAGGAGAGCTTCCTCATGGGTGGGGAGAGGGACCCCCTCCCCTCTCTGGCCCCGGCTGCCTCCCCCTCCCCCTCCCCCTCCTCTGAATGGATGAATGGAGCGTTTTAGACTTCAGCATGAAAAGGCCCTGCAGGAGTTTGGAAGGAGGAAAAGGGCACCTGAGGTGACCTTGGATCTGTACATCAAGTGGGGGGGGCTTCCCCTCCCCTGCCGCCCCCCCCCAATTAAAAAAATGAAGCATTAACTGAGGGTTTTTGTTCTTTTTCTCTTTGCCTTCTCTCTCCTCTCCCCCCTCCACTCCCCCTCACTCGGTGATTCGGGGCCTGGATGGCCTGGCAGCTCCGCACTGGATTTCAAAAGAGACAAGGGCTAAATCTCTCTCTCTCTCTCTCTCTGGTTAAGCCACTCAACGTTTGACCAAACCGGATGAAAACGGGCCTGTGTGTGTTGCCCCCCCCCCCCCGGGCTCCTTGGCCTCTGACCCCTCGGTATAAAATCTCAGTTCAGACGGTTATTTAGCACAAACACAGCTTGGAGAGAGCTGCTTTTTGCTCAGCGAATTCAGACTCTGCCCTGTTTTCTTTTGTTCAATAAAATCTTGAACTGCAATTGGTTGGGAGTTTGTTCTTGAAAGAAAGGCCTCCTTTCTCTACTTCCCGCACTCTCGCCTCCCGTTGCCAGGTAACACTTTTATGTGTATGTTGTGTGGTGTGTGGGAAGCGCAACCGGCTGGGCTCTGGTTCTGCCGGAGCTTCCAAAGGGGGAGGCTTGACCTACTTTTCCCCAAACTCCCCCGGGACGCCCAAGCAGAGCCTGTGGGGGATTCAGTCTTGGCACGGGACAGGCACTGCCTACAGGGTGGGGGGCTTTGCCAGGCTGAGGGGTCTGTGGGTGGCTTGCATTGCGGCGGGGCTGTGTGGGGAAAGAGGGGGGCTCTTTCAGAGGCCTGGCGCTCCAGGCTCACCCAGAAGACCCTATCAAAAGCTTTGCTCAAAGCAACAGACTACTCGCACCTCATGTTGTGATGGGCGACAAACTAATTTAATAAAATACATAAATACACATTATGTCATCCCATCCTTGCTAGTTTCTTTCAGAGCCAGCCTTCCTCCCTTCTCTAAAGGTGGAAGCTTAGTTTTAAGGCTGGCTTTAGATTTTGTTGTGTGCAATGCAGAACTGGGTCGGCTGCCCTTACGGTCCAAAGGGGGCCTGGCAGGTTTAAAGGCTGTGGGTCAGCTCTTGGGCGATAAGCTTTGAGCTTGGTCATCTATTTCAGAAGCAGAGCCTGGGGTGTGCAGTTTGGCCACTCACTGTCCAGAAGGATGGCCAAAGCCAGGAGAACGCTGGTCCTCCAGATGTGGAAGACAACTGGCCTGGCCATTCGTGAAAGATGCTGCCGGTCATAGCTTGTGGACACTAGGAATCGTCTCTAACCTGTGGAATTCATGACGGCCGTATGTCCTGTCATCTCTTAGACCAGGTTAGGTGGGGATATTCTCAGCCTCCAGTCACCTTTGTGTAGTTGGGAGGCTCAGCTTTTTTGTGGATGTTCAGACCTGGAGTGTCCAACCTTGGCAATTTGAAGACCTGAATTCTGGGAGTTGGTCCACAGGTTGGAGCCCCCTGGCTTAGTCCCAGGGCTTGCTTGGGTGCAGTCTTCCTTTCTCTTTCAGAGTGCCTTCTCTGCCTTCTCTTTCTCCTCCACTCATTCCTGGAATACTCAGCTGCTCTGGGAGGGTCCCGTGTTGAGGAAGGGGCTTCTGCACTCCTTATATATTTAAGCCCTTCCAGTGGCAGCTGTTTCACTTGGGGGGGACTGAGCACAGCTGCAGGAAGCTGTTGGTCCAGCTGTCGGACACCCAATCTCGGAACTCTGCAGGGTCTGGCAGGGAGCCTTTGCGAGTCTCCCTTGCGTTTGGTCTGATTCGGTCCATTCGACCGTTCCTGGGGCCTAAAGGTTTATTTACTTCGCAAATTGGGCTTCCCAGAAGCTCCCCCTTCCCAGAAGGCCCGTGTGAAATGGCAAGACCAGCATTATTGGTGCTTTGGGGTTCCTCTCCAAGTTGAGCGTGGCCCACGAGAAGTTTGCCTCTTATTCTGAAGGCAACACCGGGGAAGGAGGAGATTGTGGTGGAATATTTATGGGTGACATCCCCCACCTACAACCCACAGAAGTTGGTTTGGGGCATTCAGACAGCTGATATTTCTCTCTTGCCTGGGGGCTTTCCAGAATACAGGTAGTCCTCAACATTCGGCCACAATTGAGCCCATAATTTCCCTTGCTAACCGCGAGAGATTTTGTTAAGTGAGTTTTGCCCCACCTGACAACCTTTCTTGCCACCGTTGTGATTTGTTAAGTTAGGAACATGGTTGTTAAGTGAATCTGGCTTCCCCACTGCTTGTCAGCAGGTCGCAAAAGAGGATCACGTGAACCCTGGGACGCTGTGACCGTCATAAATGTGAGCCAGTTGCTAAGAGTGAATATTGGTCACGAGGGTGTTAAAACGGTCGCAAGTGTGAAAAACGGTCATTAGGTCACTTGTTTCAGTGCTGTTGTAACATTGAACGGTCTCTAAAGGAAGTGTTAAGTGGGTTAGTTAAATTCAAAGACGCCAAGAATAAGCCTTGACTAAGCCTGCAATTCTAGCTCCCTTCTGCTGGAGTGACAACCTTCAGCTGCCACTGCTATTGTCCAGGGCAGGGGTCCCCAAACTTGGCAACTTTTAAGATTTGTGGACTTCAACTCCCAGAATTCTCCAGCCAGCTATGCTATGGCTGGTCCAGGGTTTTGTTCTCCTGAAAAATCCCTCCTGAATATTGAGCTTTATGCAAGTTGGTTTCCCAGCCTGGTGTTAACTTTGGTGCCCATCATCTTGCCACCCTCTTCTCCGACTCTCTGCTCTTGTCAGCCAGGAGCCAAAAACAGCCGGATGCCAAGAGGGAATTCTGCATTCCCTCTGCGACAGGAGCCAGAAATGTTGCACAAAGTCATTGAGGCGGAGAGAGTTGGGGTCTAATTTAAACACTTGTGTGTGTGTGTGTGTGTCTGTGTCTGTGTGTCTGTGTAGGGGGGGGAAACAACGCTGGTGGGAGAGGATCTGGGAACAAGCCCTTGTTTCTTTTAAATGTCATTCTAATTTTCTGCTTTGTGGGAGCAAGGAGAGTCAGCTCATGAAAAAACGCCTTTCTTCTACCAACCCCCATCTCTTCTCCCCCAACCCCACAGGAAAAACAGCAAACGGTTTGGGGGGGTGTCCCTCTCCCCATAATTTGGACTGTGAGTTTTGCTGGGAAGACGAGGCCGCCAAGTGCAGGGGCAATGGGCATCCTCCAGAGGGCATAGGCTGGGAACTTGGCAGCCGCAAGAAAGTGGCAGGTCATTTCAAATAGTTCATGCAGCCAAAAGGGGAAGCGATTCCCTTAATTGGCAAGCCGGAGTTTCAGAAAGAGAAAGAAGAACTGGCACTTTAGCAGCCACCAAGCTCAGGAGTTAAAACTAGATTTATGAGAGAAAGTGGCATTCTGTAACATAGGCAGGGCTTTTAAAGTCCCTTTCAAAAAGAGGGACAGAAAAATGGGACAGAGCAGAAGGCTCAATCCGTGCCAGACCCACCAGGAACTGGGCTGAGTCCAACTCACGTATCTCCAGCCAACGCTTTGCTGAATCCAAATAAGCTGCCTAAGGATTTGTAGACATGGCCGGCTGATGTTCTCTTCCAACCCTGCTTCTCATCCAGCTACCGAGAGATGCACCCTTTTTGCACAAGACTATTTTTCATCCTGAATAGATGGTCCCAAGCTTTGTTTCGGGTTCCAGCCTTGGAAGGGTGTTCTGATTCTTCCACCACTGAAGCCCCCTTGTGATGAGTTTTGCCTTGACCTCTCCAATCGTTCTTAGATGTTCCTAGGTTTCTCCCTCATCCCTTCCCATTGGTTCTGGTCCGGTTCTGGTCCTCCTTCTCAGTTATCCATCTTTCTCCTCTGATCCAGTCTTAAAGCATCCAAGAATTTCATGCATTTGAAGAAGAAATACATTCTTTGCGGGAGCACCAGCATTTCCAGCAACTTGGGATCCAAGGTATAGGATCAGCTGGATCCCTGGAAGGTCTGGATGACCTTCAGAGGGAAGATTGGTGATGTTCCAACATAAGTTGATCGTTGTGTTCCAGAAGAACCTTTCTTCTCTTGAGGATGAAGGTCCAGGACTTTTGGTAGCCGTGGAACAGACTCAAGGGGCCATCTGCTGGAAGACTGGTAGACTTCCTTCTGCAGTTGGTGGCCACTGGGAGACAAACTGTTGGACTAGATCAGGGGTCAGCAACCCGCTGCTCTGGAGCTGCATGTGGCTCTTCCATCCCTCTGCTGTGGCTCCCTGTCGCTAGTCGGCTCCACAATTGATAGGGCTTTCGGTTAGGAGAGGTAGAGGAAAAAGGATGCCACTCTAGGAGGAGATTCTATGGTGGGGGAACCGGACTTCCGATCAGTTCCAGAATTGAACGGGGGGCTTCCAGTGAGGACCTTTGTGGCTCTGAGTGTTTAAGGTTGCCGACCCCTGGAGTAGATGAACAGGGGTCCAATCTTAGCTTCTTATGTTCTTTGGCTGTGAGTGGCTAACTCGGCCGCTGGGAGCCAGGGCTGATCCGTGTGTCTGATTCCTGAACAAGCTTTTGTTCCTCGCTGGTTCTTCCTGCTGGAGCTGATGCCAATGTCTGAGTTTGGGCTTCCGAAGACAAACCAGCCATTCGATTAATAATCTTTATTGCCTGTAGCCTTTATTTATACCCCAAAGGTCTCAAAAGCGACCACACTCCATTAAAATGGATTCCAAAGGATGCCAAGTCCGAGCTCTGCAGGTATTTGCATAGTTCTTAGTGCCAGTTTATTATTAAAAGGTTGGAACAGCTCAAGATTGAAGTTTGGCCTTGATGCCGGGATGATTTAATACACTTAATGAAGTCTCATTGCCACCGAAAAAATGCTAACTAAAACAAGATTTGGGGGAGGGTTGCTTAGAAGAGCCCCACCCGCAAAAGACTTTGGAGATTAAATTCCTGTAGGATATTTGGAGCAAGTTGGTGTGGATGAGCTCAGGTAAAGAAGAGCCCAGCGTGGAAAGGGGCGACGGGAGGGGGGGGCATTTGGGGAATTTCCATTGCTGGAAAGGAAAGCAGCAGTTGCAATTCCATTTTATTTCCGTTTCTATTCCATGGGAGAAATAAAAATTGTGCACTAAATAGACCAATGACAATAAAGAAGGGGTGGAATCTATGGGCATGCATATTTTTGGTGCCCTGTCCTTTATCCTGGGACACACATGGTACTCCCTATGCCAGTGATGGTGAACCTTTTTTGGCTCGCGTGCCAAAAGGGTGTGTGCGTGCGTGCTAGCGCGCACACGTGCCCATACCCATGCCACAAACCCCCCCGCACATGCACACAGGCCTCACAACGGACTCCTGAAGCCTGGGGACGAAAAAAAGGCCGAAAATCAGTTTGTGCTGGAGCTGACAGGGCAACGCCTTGCGTGCCCTCCGATATGGCTCCGCGTGCCACCTATGGCATGCGTGCCATAGGTTCGCCATCACGGCCCTATGCTTTTCATGGACATCCGTCACTTGGGGCTCGTATATATTTTGGGATAGACAGGGCTGGGAGGGCTGTCTTTGAAAAGGCATCCGGAGGTGATTTCGTCTTGTTTATTTTTGTAACTCTCCTCCCTAGATTGTAGGCAGAGGTGGAGAGAGGCCTTACCAGCTTGTCTTATGCCAGATGCTGTAGCAGATGGCAGCATTTAGCTGACCTTGGCTGATATCAGAGCTAAGCAGTGCCGGATCTGGTTAAAAAGCGGAAGGGACACCACTAGGAAATCCCAGGACTTTAGGAAAAGACAAAAGTCCCTGCTGGAGGAAGGCAGAGGCAAAATGGAAAAGCCTATTGCCAAAATTAAGTACTGGAGTCTGAGGTGAGTCCACAATCCAGAGCCTGCCAGTTGTCCACTGCAATGAAATAGAAGATTTTTGTCTCCAGCTCAGCTCAGCTCTGCTCTGCTCTGCTCCATTCATCCCCCCTTTCCCCCCCGCCGCGCTGAGATTCAGAGAGTTGTGGGAAGGGGAGGCCACCATCTTCTATCTGGCAAATCCGGCTAACCAACCTCTCTGGGTCACAGGTTAATAGGATCGCCGATCCTGACGTCATTCTCCATCAGGCCACAATAAAAGTGGCCGTCTTCCAGTTTCAAATGTCAGCTTTTATGGCTCGGGGGCTGCTTGTCAGCAGAGGCCAAAAGAGAGGAAGGAGAAAAGGAAGAGGGGTTTGGAGGTGACTCCTGGCCCTCCGGCAAGGGGAGGGGGGAGGAAAGGGGCAACCTTTCCATGAATGGCTCAGCTGGCATTTGCTGACGTGGGTTTTGCATCATGAATGAAAAGCCCGTTGGGAGACCCGAAGACACCCAGGGCTTTGTTGGGCAGAGGGAGAGGGTGGAGGCTGTGTGCATGTGGGTATGTGTGTGGGAGGGGGCGCAGTGGGGCGCCTCAGACAGATGGCAGCAGTGGGACTGAAACCCAAGAGAAATCCCCCCTTGGGAGCCAAGGGGACTCTTTTCTCGTAGGCAGATATTGTTGTCGCCTCCTCCGTGTTCTCGCTCTGGAAGGGGGCCTGTCTGTGCCCCACTGAACCGAGAAGGAAGGAATGATGAATCCTGGAACCGGAGGCCGCCTCGTCTCATTCAAAGTGTGGAGCTGCTGCCCGTTGCATCAAAACATCGTGGCACGAAAAGCAAACGCCACCATTGTTCATTGTGCGTGCCAGTTAATCGCTGAAAATCGCACTTCCTCACACGCACACATACCCTCCGTGCACTATTGACATAGATTTCATGCGATGGGGACACGAAAATGAGCCTCCCATGTTACTCCGACATCTCTGGGAGATGAAGGAGGTTTTGACAGATGGTTTGCTAACCAGGCAGCCGCCTGCGTGGTGCGTGGGGCTGGGCTGGCCTTGGGAAGTGTTCGCACACCTGAAGGGCGTAAATGTCCCCTCACCGCATCCTGCTTCTATGTGCATCACCAGTTTGGCCAAAGGTGAGCATGGAATGAAGGACACGTCGTATTAAAGGGACAGGATGAGGCCACATTTTTATGTCAATGTCGGCTGGGGATGTTTTCAGGTGGCCGCTGCAGGGCTGGGGGGAAAGGACAGGAAAGGGGTTTCGTGGCTTCCCTTCGCCTGTTGTATTGTCTGGGCCAGCTGCTTGATATTGAAGACATCCTGATTTCCATCCCAATTTTCCTTTTGAAGGGTACTTGAGCTAGCAAGATCTGACATTTACTTCGGCACTGGCATTTATCATGCGACGAGAGATCTATATCAGCAGGATGGGATAAAATTCAACCTGTATTTCATGATGTCTTCACCACCCTTTAGCCTATGCAAGGATGGCCAAAGGCTACCTTTGGAAGCAGCTCGGAGCACCGACTTTTTCAAGCTAGCAGTTAAGTGAAGACGGCAGGAGTTGCTCAGATCCGAGAGCGGCTGGCAGCCTTGGAGAAAATAGGGTTGTGACAAACTCTGTTACATAACTCTGCAATGTGAAAACACTTTTGGGTGTGAAGCTTCTTGCAAGGTTGATTGTGGTTTGGAGATAAGGCCCGGAATCTCTGGCTGACCTTTGGACTTAAGAGGGTTTTTGGCAGCTTGGATCAAAGGATACTTTCTCTCGAGGGTTAGGCCATCACCCTTCTGATCATGCAGGAATGAACTCGAGAAGCCCTTCATGTGTTGCGACAGGAGTACAGCTTCCTCGGGAGCATGCACGTGAGTTCAGCTTCTCTGTAAGCCAATTGTCCAAATGACCCATCCATAATCCCATCATGCCAAGTTGACCTTGACCAACTGGACTGTCAGTGGTTCCATCATCCTAAGATGGATAGGACCATCATTAGCCTCACCATCCCAAGATGGTCTTGACTAACATGGCCATCAGTGTGTCCCCACCATCCCAAGATTGACTTCCTCTTGTGGAATGGCCCAACTAATTTTCAGGAGCTGCTGCTCGTCTTTTGGCTGTCCTCTCAAGTGAAGGGCACAAGAGCTTGCCCTTCCTCCGTGGCGCTTCCTGCTTATTCAAGAAGAACAAAGCACACAAGGTTTAAGATGTACCTCCATCCCTGCCTCCTCCTTTCTTTCATTAGCAACTCCACCTGCCTGACATTTCATAGGAATGATGGCCTGTTTACTTTATGCAAATAAGGCCTAAATTATGCATGGGCAGTGATGAATTGGCACATCTATTTCCTGGCTTGGCATAAACCCATCTAGAATTAGCTTCGTTGTGGCAGGAGCACAAAGCACATGGATGTGCGGGGGAGGAGAGAGGTGCTGAGTGGGAAATGGTGAGCTCTGCACTGGGGGGCAAATCTGCCCACTGATGGGAGCAAACGTTGAGGAAACGGATCCTTGATTCTTTTTGCTGCTGGAATACGGTGCTGTATTATGAAATGCCTGAGAGAAACAATTAGACGTTGGTTCTCGCGAGTGAAAAAAGTGGGACAATGCCATGGGGGACACACTCTGGTTCTACTCTCAGAGGAAGCATCGTTTCTGGTGTGAGGAACTGGAAGCAGAGGAGCCTGGAAGGAAAATGGAAACGAGCCAAGAACCGTTCTCAGATTTTGATCATCTTCCCGCTCAATGAAAACCGGAAAGAGTCAACCACGGAGCTTACCCAAGTCACGGTGGCCTTTGAAGTTCTACAGATGACACTCGGTGGCATTTCACTCAAGCCAAAAACTGAAGCGCCACTGGACAGTTGAGAGCAAGGGATGAACCTACCACTCCTGGATGCCCCTGTTAAGCAGAGAAGATGAGTCTTCTGGATGAGTCAGTAGATAATAAAAGCTGTCCCAAAATTAGACTGGTGGTGTAGCTGTGAGACCTGCAGCCACATTTGGTCTCCCATCTCCCTCTTGAGGCTGGCTTTGAACTGCAGATTGCAGCCTGGTCAGGTTTTTAAACTTTCTTGCCTCTCTTTCACTCCCATGTTTTGAAACACTTCCCCCTGATGAAGAGTTGGGAGCCTGCCTGCTTCTTTATTTCTGCTGAACAGAATCTCACTCAAGTTGTTACTGACCTACAGAGGTTGTTCTTGTTTCCTTCAACCGTTAAGGCAAAGGGAGTCCTCCAGGAAAGGGACTGGGAGGAGACTGGGGATGGATGGATGGATGGAAGGAAGGAAGGAAAAGAAGGAAGGAAAGGAAGGAAGGAAGGTAGGTCCCTGTAGACAGTCAAATGGTCCACCTGTTTTCCTAGACAGTAAACTGAGGTTCCTGATGTTTTGTCTGCCCAAAACTGCCCAGAATGAGTTCTGCTCTCCTCTGTGTTGTTCCTGCCTTGTTTTTCTTGCATCTGAAGTCAAGGGATGAGAAGCTGCAAGGAAGCGGGAGATAAATGGAGGCACAGGGAGAACAAAAGCAATAATAGGCCTCTACTGTGACCAGGACAGCTATTAGCTAGAAGTGCTTTTCCATAGCAGCTGAAGAATGTGGGTGGCTTCTATTAAATTTAATTATGCACTTGCTGTGTGTGGTGGGCAAAACTATCTGGGGGCTGGAAAGATGGGGAGAAGGGTATTTTTAATTACAATCTGCATAAAGATGAGACTCTTCGGACCCGGGTCAAGTTCTCATTCTCCACTCCGAAGAATCCTCCACCCTATCCTCGGAGTCTGAATCAGAGATGGAAGATGAACAGCTGACAGAGAGCGGGAGAGTGGCTCCGTTGGTTGTGGAGGAAACTGGGGAAGGGCAAAGTCAGGCTGGGCAGAGCAGGGGAGAGGTAGAACAAGGGAGAGGGGGTTCAGATGAAGACCAAGGCCCACCCCCTCCTCATCCTAGGGCACATAGGGAAGAACGGAGAAGAGAGCAACGTGGGTTGCGTGGCTTACGAGGAAGGAAAGGCCCCCGATTCCCTTCACAAGGCACACCTAGGGATGGAGTTTAAAGGAGAGGCAGTTGGGAGGGGTGTTTGTCGGGAACAAACGCTGAGTTCCTGGAGTGTTGTGTGCCATTTGAACTTGCCAAGAATCCTTGCATTCCTGTATGGCATTCTGGACTGATTATCTGTATCTTTTGCTCCCTGAACTCCTTGCTTTGTTCTTGTTTTGCTAGATAAATTTGGGATTTATTGCCATGCAGCCTTGGTGCAGACAGCGCTGGGCTGGACTAATTGCGACCAGAAGCTGTTTGAGGTTTGTTTGGGGGAGATTTGGAGCACTAAAAGGACCAGTTTGAACTGCCAGCTGTTTGTGTTATCTCTGTGCCCTGCCTGGGTCATCACACTATCTCTGCGTCTTCCCTGGGGTGCTCTGGGGAGGATGGGCGATTGCCAATGTTGCAATGCTCGGGAGAGTTCCCGAGAGATGAGGGCGAGCCATCAGCCAGATATCATTGCTGGATTAATTGATGTCGTGTTCTACACAGTTCGGATTCACCCACCGAGATTGGCCGTGACGCCTGGCTCTGAGGTTTGCTGATAGGACACCAGCCCTGCACACTTGTGTGTTGGGAGGGACAGGAAAATGCCACCCAACTGTTTCAGGGTCTGTCCTGTTCAATTCTGTTGAGGGTCTGCTATGGGGCTGGAGCTGTGCTGTTTTGTCGTCCTTTTGAGACATTCCTTGGAGAAAGCCTTGGTGGGCAGGAAAGGTTTTGTTGGTCCCACCATTAGGCAGAACGGAGCCTCAGCCGTTGGCCACAGAAGCTGGAGGACAGAGTGAACCTTGATGTGGGACTCCGGCATGCTAGGTCTCCTAGATAGTTGACTGTACGGGACGGCTGGTCTTTCCACCATCCTCAGTCCATTTCTCCCCGCTTCCCAGCTGGTGTAAAGGAGGCTTCCCATTAGCTGACCACTGAATTTTGGCCTTGGCTTCTCTTTGGTCCAACCGTCTCTTTCAAAAGCTCTTTGTCTTTCAGCAAGCAGGCCAGAGCAGTGTCTCCAGGGTCTTCTGAGCTGTGATGGCTTCCAGAGGTGGCAAACTGGGATAGGACCATCCCCAGAGAGTCTGAAGAAGGAGAGCCACTCTTCTCCTTTGGTTGAATCTGATTCAAGGCTTGCTTGAAGGATCTCTAGCTTGATTGCAAGCAACCAAGAACAGAGCCAGGGCATTTTTCCTCAAGGTGCCCTTGAACCCAATGCTCAAACCATCTTCCTTCAATCTTCCATTGACGATGGGGACAGCTTTTACTTTAACACCTGGATTTCATGTTTCCAAAACCGGGTAGTGGACAGGACACCACTTGTTTGCTTGTTATTTTAAGATAGCTCGGGGCAATCCTTGGCACGGCTTTCTCTACGAGATAGGAATAGACTTGCATGTCTGTAAATTGCTCCCACGCACTACTTGGTCTGTTTGTTTCTGGTTGCCTATTTTATAGGATTGCAGCCTTTAGAGCTGTGATTCATGGCTTAACACAGTACAACAATAACAATAACACAAACCTTACCAGTATCTGTTCTTGAAGATGGGCTGTGCTGAGTCTGGCCTATTCCAAAATACTTGCGGTCATTTCTTCCCAGAATTCCCAGCTGGAATGATTTCCAACCATCTGGATGATCCAAGATTGGCAGTGTCGGCTCAGGTGGGCTTCTGAGTCTAACCTAATTTAGACCATCACCAGACCTTTTCCGCGGGATCTTGACTGAAACCTTGCCAAGCTAATTCTGACACACCTGCTGACGGTCCCATTCATCCCCGGGCATCTTCAAATTAATGAGTCCAGCACAAATTCTGTTGTGCCTTTGAAATGTACTGCTCGGAAAATTGCTATTTTATCCATCCCAGTTAATGTTTGGCAGAAAAACTTCTGGTACATATATATCACCCTATTTCAGGTTGGCTATGGAGTTAAATTCATTTGTGGTTTCTTTAAAAATGAAATCACAGCACTCAATATTAAAAATAATGTTTAAAAGATACACAGAGCAGACTGCATCCTTCTACAACTTCCACTCCAGTCACTGTTATTCTAACATGATTTTAATGCTACCCATCCTACCTGGATCTTCTATCTCGGCTGTGATTCCGACCTCACTCCAGCTCTCTGAGGGTGGTTTAGATAAAGAGAGGGGCCCCATTCACATGCCACTTTTATTGGATCAAAAGACTAAATGTCTCCATTTAGGAGGAGGTTACCTTTAGCTAGGAAGAGTTCAGGGGCTATGTCTAAACTAATTCACCTGTTGAAAATGTTGGCCAGTGGTGGGTTGCTACCGGTTCGCCCCGGTTCGGGCGAACCGGTAGTGGAGCAGCGGGAGACTCTGCCCACCCATCCGGACGTCATCACGGATGATCTGCGCATGCGCAGAAGGGCCGCACACGAGCGTGTTCACAGTTCTGAACTGGTAGCGAAGGTAAATGAAACCCACTACTGGTATGCATCAAAACATTCCTCATGAGTTTTGTGACTGGACCAGGTTCTTCTGGACTCTTCACCCCTGTTTGTTTGCTGGTGGGCAGGTGGGCTCCCCTTGCTTGAGAGCCAAAAAAGGGTCTCCAGTTTTGTCCCAAGGCCTGGGATTCAGACGGACGACCTTGTGTTTCTTCCAACCCAACATCTCACCGGCTCAAGGTTGACTCAGCCTTCCATCCTTCCGAGGTAGGTAAAATGAGGACCCAGATTGTTGGGGGCAATATAAATATATACATTGCTTACTGGTGTAAACCGCTTAGAGAGTGCTTGCACTGTGAGGCGGTATATAAATCTCATAAATAAATAAATAAAATAAATGTACAAAAGACCAGCTGATCCACTGGACTGCGTCAGACTGAAAGCCAGCAAGAAGTTTCCTGTCATGCTTAGAAAGGAGCTCATCTTTCATTCTTCCCTTAGGCTGTACAGTTTTTGATCTGTGCCCAAATTGGTTAACAGAGACATTTCATGCATCATAAGGACAAACCCAGAACAAATCAGAAACCTGCTAATGAACGAGATGAGCTTGCTAATTGCCCGAGTTGTACTCGGCTACATCTCCAGGTGTCTACTGCAACAGAGGCACCTGTGATACCCAGATTGGGGATTGGGACCTTATAGAATGAATCAAAGTGGTCGCCCCTTGTATTGAATTGTTTTTCATCTTTAAATGTATTTTTTTTTTAAAAAAACTTGTGTTTGACATTTTTATACTGATTTGTTTATATTCTGTTGTAAGCCACCCAGAGTCCTTCGGGAGTTGGGCGGCATATAAATATGAACAAACAAACAAATAAATAAATAAATAAATAATGCCACGCAGGAGAAACGGGCAGAAGGGCAGTTGGCATAGAAGCCCACCAGACTTTCTCTGCTCAACATTCAAATGTTTCCAGGAAGGATATTCTGCAGCGAAAGGGAGCGGGGCATTTGGGGAGACAGTAGGGGGGGTCACAAAAGTCAGGTTGGCTTGCAACACACATGAAAAGGCACAGGGTGTTGATTGCATGGTCACAACAACCATCGTTATTTCTCTGGCCCCCACCTCTGCCCTGATGCCTGCAAGGGTCTTCCCTGGGAGGGAAGGCATGGACTGCAGTTACGAAGAAGTGGGACCCCTACCCTCAATTAAGGAAGGGGAAAAGTCAATCTAATTGAGGATGATGGTAGGTTTTGATGAAAGAGGGGTACTTAATGTTCATAACTTTGCCCATTAAGGAGCCATGAAAGACCAACAACATAATCCCAAGGTGCTACAACATTCATTTATCTGGGTTGTATTTGTCCTGAGCATCTTCCATATCTCCTTTGCAATCTCAATATTAATTTCAACTCAGTGGGGTGGCTATTTGCTGGATTGACCAAAGCACCAGAGGGCAGGACAAGAAACGATGGTTGGAAACTAAGCAAAGAGAGAAGCAACCAGGAATTAAGGAGAAACTTCCTAACAGTGAGGACAATGAACCAGTGGAACAGCTTGCCTCCAGAAGTCGTGGGCGCTCCATCACTGGAGGTTTTTAAGAAGAGACTAAACAGTCACTTGTGTGAGACGGTATAGGTTCTCCTGCTTGAGCAAAGGGCTGGACTAGAAGACCTCCAAGGTCCTTTCCAGCTCTCTCCTCTCCTCTCCTCTATAGGCCGTTGAAGTCCCCATCATTTTCTCACTAAGAAAGGCTTTGATCCACATTGGCGCAGACATTAAAAGCATTAAGGTGCAGGGGGGGGCAAGGGGGGAGGCGTTCCTGTAGGGACCAGTTCTGCATTTGCTTGTTCCACTTGCCTTCCACACAGATCGCAGTATCCCTTTCCACCAAGGCCCGCGGTTGCAAATTGAATTTGTCAAGCCGTATTCATCAGATTATGGGGAATGGAAGCACACACTAATATCCAGGCCCTGGCAAAGTGGATGTTTGCGAACCCAGCATTATTAAATGATTTATTTTCTATTATTAGGAAGACAGCAGTGTTTATATTTTAATACCACAGGGTGGGAGCCAACCAGATGGTAGTTGGAACAAGCTGTGTGATTTTATAAAACCAGGAAAGAGGAAGATAAGTGAAAGCCTCTAAACCAGGGTTTCTCCAGCTCAGCAAACTTTTAAGATGGGGCAATGGCAACTCCCAGAATTCCCCAGCTAATATTTCAAACCCCCTGAGTCTGCTCACTTGATGTTTTAGCATCTACTTGATGCTCTAAACCAGGGCTCTCCAAACTTAGCAACTTTAAGACCTGTGGCTATGGAGATTCTCAGTCATTCAGGTCATGATTTTCCCAAAGGAGCTTTTTCAAGAGGCAACTGGACTTTCTGGTTTTTCTTTGAAGATGTTGAAACCTCCTGTGGGCTTCAACTCCCAGAATTCTCCAGCCAGCTGGCTGGGGAATCCTGGGAGTTTAAGTCCACAAGTCTTAAAGTTGCTAAGTTTGGAGACTCCTGCTCTTAAGCTACTCTTGTCAAGATGTGTTGATGAAGAGAAGACATCCTGTCTCTTGGTAGCATCGGTGCCTCCATTTTTTGGAATCCATTGTGCCGAAAATGACCGAAGGAAATGAATCTTGTTGGCTTGGAAGGGGGCAGAGTGTGGAAAACAGCTGGTGCAGTGACCCCCTGCCTTATGCTGTGAAGGATGGTTCCCTTATTAGTCTTTAAAGAGTCGTTTGCATTATCCTCTCCTTCAGGTTTTCTCTCCAAGGCACCAATCATTTATCTTCTACTTGTCCAACCACCCCATTGTAAATGCTATGACCTCTCTTGCTCTTGCTCTCTCCCTCCCACCCTTCCCTATGGGGAAAGTCACCAAGGCCAGCCAAATACTGTATCTGCTTTGGGGGCCAAGATAAACTAGGTAAAGTAAAGCATATTTATTTAGTTATTTGTTTAATTGGTTTATATAGCCACCCATCTTGCAATCAGCAAAGATAGGATCAAACAAGAACTAATAATTGTCATGAAAACAAAGAGAATAATAGCTAAAGGGCCCCTGAGAACAAACTAACTCAACCGTACAATCGCAGGCGTGGCTTAGTGTTGGTCTTGTGAGGTAGTCCAGATAAGAATCACACCCAAAAGTACTATTGTAAAGTTTATGAACTGAATCTGGCAAGTCCGAAAGTACTTCTTTCCCCCCACCTCACCTTTTACAGTCCAGGAAACTAACGGGGGGGGGGTGTTTTCTTTCTGAGACATTTGTCACATTTTCGCTGCTTCTGTGGGCCCAGTTGCCTATTATTTGACGGTCGCCTAGTCTACAGCTCTTCCCCCTGTCTCCCAAGAAGCTTTACCGTAGAATAAGCCCCCCAATCTACCAGCTTGGTGCTTGAATGAAGATCACATAAGGGTTCAAGAATGGGGCTGCCCCAAAGAAGAGGGGCTCAACTTATTTTCCAAAGTACCAGAGGGCGAGACAAGAAACAATGGATGGGAACTAATCAAGGAGAGAAGCAACCTGGAACTAAGGAGAATCTTCCTGACAGTGAGGACAATTAACCAGTGAAAAGCTTGCCATCAGAAATTGTGGGTGCTCCATCACTGGAGGTTTTTAAGAAAAGACTGGACAGCCACCTGTCTAAAATGGAATAGGGCAGTGACGGTTAACCTTTTCGGCATCGAGTGCCGAAACTGGAGCATGCATGCGCCGGAGTGCCGGAACCCGGAAGAGAGCAGCTGGCTGGTGCGCATACGTGCGGTGGCCAGCTGCTCTCTTCCGGGTTCCGGCGTGCGCATGTGAAGACCAGCTGGCTTCTGGAACACGGAAGACAGCAGCTGGCTGGTGTGCATGCATGCTGGATCAGTTGTCTGGTGCGCATGTGCACGACAGAACCCGGAAGAGCAGCTGACGATGGCACGTGTACCTACAGAGAGGGCTCTGCGTGCCAGCTCTGGCACGCGTGCCATAGGTTCGCCATCACGGGTATAGGGTCTCCTGCTTGAGCACAGGGTTGAACCGGAAGATCCCCAAGGTCTCTTCCAACTCAGTCACAGTACCCTTGTCGTGGTTTAGTCACAGTACCCTTGTCGTGGTCAGATCATTTCCTTCTGAGGTTGGATTTCATGGCGCCACTCCTCCACCGCAAGGAGGCGGGACCGATTAAGTGGTTCCGCCCCAGGCGCCTAATGGAATCCGAAGGATTTCAGAGGGAACTTGGGGAAATACCGGACTCCCTGGTACACGATTCATCTGAGGCTCTAGTGACTGCCTGGAATCAGGCGGCAACAGGGGCTTTAGATCGGATTGCGCCTTTGCGGCCTCTCCGTGGCAGCGGATCCCGGAGGGCTCCTTGGTTTACTGAGGAGCTCCGGGAGATGAAGCGCCTAAAGAGACGCCTAGAGCGACGATGGAGAGCCAGTAAAGCTGAGTCTGACCGGACACTTTTAAGAACTTGCATTAAGTCTTACTTAGTGGCGATACGGGCGGCAAAATGTGCACATTTTTCCGCCCTTATTGCGTCCGCCGACTCCCGCCCAGCCGCCCTGTTTAGGGTGACGCGCTCCCTCCTCGCAAAGGGGGGGGGCGAAGAACCCTTGCAGGGTAGAGCTGAGGAATTTTCCCAGTTCCTGGCGGATAAAATCACTCAGATTCGGACAGACCTGGACTCCATTTGGACAGGGCAGGCTGAGATGACAGGGGCGAGTCTTAGTCCTGTTATTTGGGAGGAGTTTGAGCCTATCACTCCTGAGGATGTGGACAAGGCCATAGGAGCGATGAGCGCCTCCACTTGTTTATTGGACCCGTGTCCCTCCTGGCTGGTTTCGGCCAGCAGGGAGGTGACACGCGGCTGGCTCCAGGCTGTTGTGATCGCATCTTTGAGAGAGGGGTCCGTCCCGCAGCCCTTAAAAGCTGCGGTGGTGAGGCCCCTCCTCAAGAAGCCTTCCCTGGACCCAGCGGATTTAAAGAACTTCCGTCCAGTCTCCAACTTACCCTTCTTGGGTAAAGTTGTAGAGAAAGTGGTGTCGCTCCAACTCCTGCGGCTATTGGAGGATACTGATTATCTGGATCCCTTTCAATCGGGTTTCAGGCGCGGCTACAGTACGGAGACTGCTTTGGTCGCACTGATGGATGATCTCTGGCGAGCACGGGATGGGGGTCATTCCTCCATCCTGGTGTTACTTGACCTCTCAGCGGCTTTCGATACCATCGACCATGGTATCCTTCTGCGTCGTCTTGGGGAGGTGGGAGTGGGAGGCACTGTTTTACGGTGGTTCTCCTCCTACCTCTCTGACAGGACGCAGTCGGTGTTGACAGGAGGGCAGAGGTCGGCCCCTAGGCCCCTGGTTTGCGGGGTGCCACAGGGTTCGGTCCTCTCGCCCATCCTGTTTAACATTTACATGAAACCGCTGGGTGAGATCATCCGACGACACGGGGTGAGGTATCAGCAGTATGCTGACGATACCCAGTTGTACATCTCCACCCCGTGTCAGTTCAGTGAAGCAGTTGATGTAATGTGCCGCTGCCTGGACGATGTGAGGGTCTGGATGGGAGTGAACAGACTCAGGCTCAACCCAGACAAGACTGAGTGGCTCTGGATTTTGCCTCCCAAGGATTATGTCGACTGTCCCTCCCTGGTTCTCGGGGGAGAAAAATTGACTCCCTCGGAACAGGTCCGCAATTTGGGTGTCCTCCTAGATCCACAGCTAAAATTGGAGCAACATCTTTCAGCTGTGGCTAGGGGGACCTTTGCACAGATTCGTCTTGTGCACCAATTGCGACCTTACTTGGAGAGGGAGGCTTTGCTCACAGTCACTCATGCCCTTGTCACCTCACGGCTAGACTACTGTAACGCGCTCTACATGGGGCTACCCTCAAAGAGCATCCGGAGACTCCAACTGGTACAGAATGCAGCTGCGCGAGCTGTAGTGGGTGTACCGAGATACACCCACGTAACACCTATTCTTCGCCAGCTGCATTGGCTGCCAATTAGTCTCCGGTCGCAATTTAAGGTGTTGGTCGTTACCTTTAAAGCCCTACATGGCTCAGGGCCAGGTTACCTTCGGGACCGCATCCTACCACATACCTCCCTACGACCGGTTAGGTCCCATAGAGAGGGCCTCCTCCGGGTCCCATCGGCCAAACAATGTCGGTTGGCGGGGCCACGGGGGAGGGCCTTCTCTGTGGGAGCCCCGTCCCTCTGGAACCAACTCCCACCAGAGATCCGGACTATCCCCACCCTGCTGGCCTTCCGTAAAGCCATAAAAACTTGGCTCTTCCGGCAGGCGGGGTGAATAGGAAGATCAGATTCCCCCCTTGAATGTTGTTTTTATAATTATTTTAACTATGCCTTTTAATTTTAAATTATGATAATTGTTTTTATTGTACGCTTCTTATTCTGTTGTACGCCGCCCTGAGTCCCACGGGATTGGGCGGCCTATAAGAACGTCTATTAAATTAAATTAAATTAAATTAAAACTCTATTCTGACACACGTCTCTACAAACCTGCGTTTGTCACCTGTCGTGTGAATGGATTGTTTTCCAGAACCAGAGCAAGGAGCAACTGTCCAGGGGTGTATCTGTACAAAGACAGTCGGCCTTTTGACGCACAGCTAAAAGAAGGGAAAGCAGGAGGAGACATAGAGAAACCCAACTTCAAAAGAGATCACAGGGGCTGAACAAATTCTGGCTTGGCCCAAAGTCCCCAATGTGATGTCTCAGAGTCCCAGAGATGATTTCCTTTTGGCATCTTCCTTCAGCGCCTTTGCAGATTTGGGAGTTCGCAAGCAGCTTGGATTTTGCAGCTTGTCAACATTTCGATCTAAGACAACAGTGATTTGGACTGTTGAGACATTTTTGACCAGTGGTGAAATCCACATTTTTTTACTACCGGTTCTGTGGGCGTGGCTTGCTGGGTGTGCTGTGGCTTGGTGGGCGTGGCAGGGGAAGGATACTGCAAAATCCCCATTCCCACCCCACTCGGGGGCCAGCCAGAGGTGGTATTTGCTGATTCTCTGAACTACTCAAAATTTCCACTACCGGTTCCCCAGAACCTGTCAGAACCTGCTGGATTTCTCCCCTGTTTTTGACCCTTTTGGGGTGCTGCAGTGTTATGTGTATGTTGATTTTCCAGGTGTGCTGACCCAGTTCCTGTTGTGAGGGTAAGAACTATTGTTCCAGTCAGGGATATGAACGGAACAAGACTGGATTCAAACCAAAGCAAACCAAACCAGCATAAAAAATGCAATTACCGAAAGAGCGAAGGGCTTTGCTGGTATTCTATGGCATACTACAATGCTATTATGTTTTCTTTGTGGTCCTTTCTGCACGCAGGCAGTGCAAATTCTTTGGACTGAAAAAGATAAATCAGATCAACATTTGGCTGTGCTTGCAATGCAAATAACAAGTTTGCAATGTAAACACGTTGAAGCAAAGCACTGTTATTTCTGCAAAGGTTGCCAAAGTGGGCCATTATTCGGGAGGTTTTGATGTGGCCTGAAGCTTCTTGATCGCTTGTCAGTTGGAATATGTTAAAAGAGAACTCTCATGGGTTTGATCGTATCGTCCCACCCACCCCTTCCTCCTTCTGCTAGGAGAGCCGGGTTCTAGGAAGCCAAACTTTCTCCTCTCTAAGCTGATTTCTCTACATCTAACCCTGAGGTTGTATTTCTGTTCCTTCGTGGTTTTAAAAAGCCAACTTCTTTTTAGAAGGCAAAAGTTGGGGCTGGGGACAGAGGCCACGAAATGCTTTTAATAAGTGGTCGCCAGCTTCTGTTGTCACATAAATAAATTGCTTTTTTGTTCTGGCCTTCAAGGTGATTTGAAGGAGAGCAGTTTTATTGATCCCACCTCCAGAGGTGAAATGCTACCAGTTCGGCCCGGTTTTGGCGTACATGTAGCGGCAGCCGCTGGTGGTTCGGAGAACCGGTAGCGGCGGCAGCACGAGGCACTGCCCACCCGCCCAGAAGCCCCCATTTTCTCTTTTTAACCCTCTGCGCATGCACAAAGCGTTCTGCGCATGCACAGAGGGTGAAAAAGTGCACGAGCAGAGTGGGGTGAAAAAGCGAAGTGAGCGCACGAAGCATGCACTTCCGAACTGGTAGGAAAGGTAAGTAGATTTCACCACTGCCCCCCCAACATTTCCAAAGCTTTTACCTTTAAGATTGTTCTGAACAATCCATCCCTCACTCCACATGTTTTAGTTTAACCATCTTTTTTTTTTTAATAGTTTTTAAAATGGTTAGTTTAACCATCTTATGACCAATCTGAATGAAAGGCCAATGACCTTTTTGGGGAGGACAGGAGTGGGGTATTATTGGATTTGATGGGCCATTATGCACTTGGTTCACAATGTCAGTAGAAATGGAGAAAGTTCATTTGGAATGTGGATGGGTAAAGAATTCTCCTGTCATAGAACCAACCAAGAATGATCTAAGGAGGAACTATTTGATTCTCCTTTTGCAAAAATGTTCCGACTTTTGCTTATTTATTTATTAGTGAGATTTATATACCGCCTCACAGTGCCAGCACTCTCTAAGCGGTTTACACCATTAAGCAATGTATATATTTACATTGCCCCCAACAATCTGGGTCCTCATTTTACCTACCACAACACTGCACTTACTTACTTATACTTACTTACTTACTTAACACTTACTTATCCACAACACTGCAGTTTTCTGTCTTTTTTGCTCAGCAAAACATCATTGCTCTTATCCCGGGCTGTTTCAGCAAAGGAAATTATATTCTCCATCAGTTTTTCTCTGCGTGTGGAAGTCACCCAACCTCCCAGTGGCAGAATGAGACAATTCGCCAAGGCCAACTCACTGTGGGACAATTCAAGAATTCAATTTAATTATTTAAAATGATTTTAAATATTATTTTAATTGTTGTCATCCACCTTTCATTTTGTCCCTCCTCCTTTGGCATCCTTTCTTTAATGATTCTATTCCACTCTTTCTTCTATATTAGTGTAATACTTGCCCCATGGCGAGTTGTCCCGGGGTTAGCTGGCTGTGGAGAGTTCAGGATCCAGATCCTGTCCTGGGATGATAGTGCACTGAACGGCCAAATGGTTCTCCAAACCCAGCGCCCAGTTGCACGCTCTAGAATTCATGAATGCTAATAACTCATTTACGGTACTTATAACACTAATAATTAATTGGGCTCTGATCGGCCCCTGCCAAGCCTGGCGAAGAAGGAGGGCATGGCGAGGTCACTGCTGTGTCTCACTCTCTGTTAACAGCCCTAATGGGGCGATGATACATCACGGATATCAATTAGCACAGTCCCAATTACCCATTTAGTTATCCGCTCTTGTCAGTTGTCGTCTGCGCAGCGCAGCCGGCCTGCCTGCTGGTTCTTTGTGTTCCTCTTCCATTAAAACCGCAGGCCTCTAACAACCGAGCCATTTTGGGGTCCTGAGACTTCGCTGGGAAGAACGGCATCGCGGCTTCGGCAACGTTCCTGGGGGAGCGTCTCTAAATTAGGAGAACAGTTGTTTTATAGCTGGCTGTTATGTGCGGTTTAATAAGAAGGAATACAATTGGTACTGACTTTTAATTCATCCCTTCTTCCAACAGAGAGAAGTTATCCGAAGGAAATTTCCCACAGAGCTGGAAAAATGCTACGTAACTAGAGAAAATGTCCGTCCAGTCAGATGTCAAATGTCAAGACTCAGGAGCGGAGAATCCTAAGGCTGGAAGAGACCAGGAGGTCTTCTAATCCAACTCCCTGCCTGAGGCAGGAGTCCTTGTACCATCCCAGATAAATGGCTGCCCAATCTTTTCTTGAAAACCTCCAATGACAGAGCACCCACAATTTCATGAGGCAAGCCACATCAATGATTATGTTGTGGCCTGTTGCCACCGGCCCCTCCAGCAACCAAATCACATGAGGAGGAGGTGTGGGCCAGCATCAAGGCAACCTGAGAGCTCCGAGGGGGAAGAGGGAATGGAGTTGTCAGAGAGAGAGAGAGACAGAGGCAGAGTCTGAACCATCAGTCAGCTCAGATGGAGAGTCAGCAGCCCCCAGGTCTGGAAGTGGCTGATGAGGAAGAGGAGGAACAGCGGGGTCCAGTGCCTGATGCGCAGATGTGCAGAAGACAGAGGAGAGGAGAGCAGTGGAAATCTATGGGCTTGTCCTTGGGATGGAAGAGCCACCGCTGCTAGCGAAGCCCCACCCTAACTCTGGGGATAAAAGGCAGGGGGCCGAGATGAATAGACGTGGCAGGCAACTATTCATCTCCCTGCCGGACAGACTTGTTAAGCCTGTGGTGAGAGAGAAACTTTTTGCTGGGGCTGCTGGCGCTCCTAATAAAGGAATCATTGATTTAAATTAAGAGGGTTTGTTGTGTTTGGGGAGCTGGGTCAGAGCAGATTATTTGTTCTCATTGTCAGGAAATTCCTCCTTAGTTCCAGGTTGAATCTCTCTTTAATGAACTTCCACCTATTGCTTCTTGTCTTGTCCTCAGGTGCTACGGAGAATAAGTCAACCCCTCTTTTCTGTTGCAGCCCATCAAGTTATCCTGTCTCTCCTAATCCTTCTCTTTGATAAGACTAGACATACCTCGTTCCCTTCACCGTTCATCATATGGTTTGGCCTCCAGAGCCCTGATCATCTTGGTTGCTCTTCCCTGCACTCTTTGACACATGTCAAAAAATGGAGCAGGGCTACCATGATGGTGAAGTCACAACCACACCTTGACTTTTGGGGTCCTCCCCCCTTCATTGGACCTCTCCGATGAGTTGGTCCTTGCTCCATAATGGAGAAGCTTTGTAAATAAGGCTGGCTTCGTGTTCCCAGCGCAGCAACCACTGTTCTCTGCCAGTAATTAAGAACGCTAATTCTCATGATGCTGATTTCTGTCAGATGCTTATGAAAAATGCATTTCTTTCTCCCCAGGAGTTGACAGCCAGCAAGAACTTATCTGGGTGACAAGGCATTAAAAGGAAGGAAAGCAGGACCGGTTACCATGGTTTTGCCCCCGCAGTCTTAAGCCTGCGAGATGAAATCAGGCTCCCTTTAGAAACGAAGAAGCAGAGAATTAAAGAGAGCCCACCAACAACATGGCTGTCCTAGCATCAGAACAACCGTCTTCCACAAACGTCCTCCGTGGTCTTGCATGGGCTCACAGGAAGGGTCGCTCCTCCACGCAGCCCCTTAACTATCGGCAGGGTGAGCAAGAGCGATCGATCCAGGTTGGGCCATTTCGCATCACTTCCCAAAACAGCTTTAAAAGGACAGGGACCTATTTTTGGTTTGTTGTAGATACTCTATTGTCATGGTAACCTTATCCTTCATCAAAATCTTCGGCATTTTGACGGGAGGCCAAAAGTGCAAAATGCGGAATGAAAGGAAGAGAAAGGAGAACCGGCGTTGATGTTTATCGATTGACGGTATATCAAATATTTCTATCCTGTCCTAAAGAGCGGCAAGGGAGAACTTCGCCTTGAAGAAAAGTCCTCCAAATGTGAGGGGAATTTTTTTAAAAAAGTTTTCTGATTAAAACCATTCACGAGGCTTCAAATTTAGGCTGAAAAGGTCTGGAACACCTCTGGATAAAGAGACAAAGCCTTCTCTCTGCTGGTTGCTGGATGTGAGAGGCCTTCCTTGCGTTAATTTGAGCCTGACCTGGTGGCTTTGTGTCAGTTCCTCATTTAATAGAATAATTGGCACATTCGCCTTAATGCTTTGCAAATATGTTGAAATCTGAGCCTTCACAAATGAACCTGCCTTTGTTTGTTTTTTGTTTTTTAAACATGTGGATGTTTGTATTTTTACACTTTGGTGGACAGTTTATAGATGATCTGATATGCTGTTAAATATCGGGCTTTGGAAAATGAAGACAGACCAGAATCAAGTGGAGAAAGAAAACATAAGCATCTTATGCTTATACATACATTACATACATATACAGGAAGTCCACAATTTACGAAATAGAATAGAATAGAATAGAATAGAATAGAATAGAATAGAATAGAATAGAATAGAATAGAAAATAGAATAGAATAGAATAGAATAGAATAGAATAGAACAGAACAGAACAGAACAGAACAGAACAGAACAGAACAACAGAACAGAATTCTTTATTGGCAAAGTGTGATTGGACACACAAGGAATTTGTCTTAGGTGTATATGCTCTCAGTGTACATCAGGAGAATAAAATACATTCATCAAGAATAAAAAGATACAACACTTAGTGATAGTCAAGATTACTAATAAGCTATCAAATCGTACTAGGAAACAAATAAAAACAATATAATTGAAAGATACAAGCAAAATGGTTATAGTAATAAGTGGGAAGACATAGATACTAGTAAGGAAGAGAAGAATAATAATAGTAATACAGACTTAGTAAATTGTTTGACAGTGTTGAGGGAATTATTTGTTTAGCAGAGTGATGGCGTTTGGGGAAAAACTGTCCTTGTGTCTAGTTGTCTTGGTGTGCAGTGCTCTATAGCGTCGTTTTGAGGGTAGAAGTTGAAACAATTTATGTCCAGGATGTGAGGGGTCTGTAGATATTTTCACAGCCCTCTTTTTGACTCGTGCAGTATAAAGGTCCTCAATGGAAGGCAGTGGAGAATTTCCATTTCTAAAGCAAAGCGGTTGCTAACATCCATTTTTATGAACAATTTTGCATGGTTGTAAAGCAAATTGTTGTAGTTGTTTAGGGAATCAGGTGGTCCTTAAGCAAATATGGCTCCCCCTGCCCCCCAAATTGATTTTTCTTGTTGGAAGCGAACAAGGAAAGTCATGAATGGCAGGATGTTGTAAATATATACTGGTTGCCAAGTGCCCAAACCCTGATCATGTGACTTGGAGATGCTGCAATGGCCATAAGTGAAAGGACTCATCGTAAGTCCCTTTTTCCCAGTGCCATAACTTTGAGCGTTCACTAAATGAATGGTTGTAAGTCAAGAACTCCCTGTAAAGACAATCAAATATTTTGGGAATTAACACCAACAAGCGGAAGGACCAGAATGTAGTTTTGTGGAATTAAACCAATTTATAAAAGTCTTTATTCTGGTTTCCTGGCCTTGATTTGCTCCAGTGGCAGGCAGTTCCCAGACCTTTCTCGGCTCTTCTGGATTGATCGGCTACATATTTCAGAGAAGTTGGAGGAATCTTCCTTTCCTTTCTTTCCTTTCCTCCTGCTTTTGAAATGCATTCAAAAAACAGAGTTTCGAAGAAATTCTCCTGAGCGAAGTGTGATGCTAACGCACGGCAGGAATGGATTTTTTTTTTAATGGCTCTTCTGTTGCTCTTTTATGGATGCTGTCCCTCTTCTCCTCTGCCTCGCTTTGATGCAGAAGATCACAAGATATTGTGGTGGAGACCAACTTTTGATGCTGTGCTGCTGCCCGCCCCCCCATCCCGATGGCTGGCGGCTGCCCAGAGATCTCACATGGGGTCGCTTGTACCAATTAATCCCCATTTGAAGGAGCTTCAGGGGTGAGGAAGCAGAGCCAAGAGGGGACTGAACTGGAAATGAACCCCAACCATGCAGGGGGGGGAGAGCGAGAGAGAGCTCTCTAATCAGGTCGTGTTGTATGCAAATAAAATCCATTTTCTTTCGCTTGGGACGGACGGCGCATTAAAGTATTACAAATAGCTTGGAGCAAGTGGTACTTTCAAGCAGGGAGGGCTGAGCCCTGAAAGGGGAGGTGGGAGCCACGAGAAGCGAGGAGGGGGGTCTTCAGGGCAGACTCTCCAGGTTGCTTTTCTACCCCAAATTGCATTTTCCAAAAGGCAACTGGACTTTCTTTCTTGGGGGGGTTTCCCCCTTTGAAAATTCTTTGCTTCTCATCCAAGAAGCTTCTTCAGTTCTGAGGAACACTTGAATGAGAAGTGAAATGTTAAAAAATAAAATAAATAAATAAGAAAGTCCAGTTGCCTGTTGGAAAAAACACCTTTGGGACAACCGTGACCTGGATGGTGGAGAATCTCCATCAATGTTGCTTTTCTACCCCTTCCCCAGGGGTGAAATTCAGCAGGTTCTGACAGGTTCTGGAGAACCGGTAGCGAAAATTTGGAGTAGTTCGGAGAACCAGCAAATACCACCTCTGGCTGGCCCCAAAGTGGGGAGGGAATGGAGACTTTGCAGTATCCTCCCCCTTCCACGCCCATAGAACCGGTAGTAAAAAAAATTGGATTTCACCACTGCTATGCACATCGGCACATCGGCAAAGCCAGAGTAACAGAGTTGGAAGGGACCTTGGAGATCTTCTACTCCAACCCCCTGCTCCAGCAGGAGATCTTGTACCAAATGGTTGTCCAATCTCTTTTTAAGAATCTCCAGTGTTGGAGCACCCACAACTTCTGAAGTTGTCTCCTCCAGGTCCCATCAGCCAAACAATGTCGGTTGGCGGGCCCACGGGGGAGAGCCTTCTCTGTGGGAGCCCCATCTCTCTGGAACCAACTCCCACCAGAGATCCGGACTATCCCCACCCTCCTGGCCTTCTGCAAAGCCGTAAAGACATGGCTCTTCCGGCAGGCGGGGTGAAGATCGGATTCCCCCATGAATGAATGGTTTTTTAAAATTATGTAATTTTTAAATTGTTTTTAATATATTTTTATTTGTTTTTATTTTTGCTGTACGCCGCCCTGAGTCCTACAGGATTGGGCGGCCTATAAGAACTTTTAATTAAATTAAATTAAATTATTTTTTTTTTGCTTCTGATCACATGGGAATTCTGAGATGGAGGACCTAATGGTCAGGCAGCTCACAGGGACAACAAAATTAGCAGGAGATTCCTGCCAAGTTGAGATAGGGAAAAAGAACAATGAACTAATAAAGTTGTTAAAAGCCAAGAAAGAGGATCTCCAGATCCAGGAGAACTCAGAATGATCTGGCCGAAGGCACCTGAGGGCAGGAGAAGAAGCAATGGGTGGAAACTAATCAAGGAGAGAAGCAACTTAGAACTAAGGAGAAATTTCCTGACAGTTAGAACAATTAATCCGTGGAACAGCTTGCCTCCAGAAGTTGTGAATGCTCCAACACTGGAAGTTTTTAAGAAGATGTTGGACAACCATTTATCTGAAGTGGTGTAGGGTTTCCTGCCTAAGCAGGGGGTTGGACTAGAAGACCTCCAAGGTCCCTTTCAACTCTATCATTCTATTCTATTCTATTCTATTCTATTCTATTCTATTCTATTCTATTCTATTCTATTCTATTCTATTCTATTCTATTCTATTCTATTCTATTCTGATCTTCTCACGGGGACCAGAGCAAGGAGCTTCTCCAACCTCAATGACGAAACCATTTGTGGACTTGTTCCAGTTTATGCATTGCTAAGTAGCTCCTAGCAATTCTACATCCGGTGTGCCTATTTTGGAAAGCAGGTGTGTTTGCTTCACCGGATCACGTTTTGAGTGAGGATAGAACAACTTATTTAGAAGTTCTTGTGCTTTCCCCAGAAAATGTTTTATTTCTGGTTGTTTTCTGACCAGAAAGTACATCAAGGACTCTGCTCTTAAACCACTCAATGTTCCATCTATTCATCTAACGCTTTTATAAGTGACCTTGCCATTCAAGTTTGGAAGACAATGAGAAGAGATGAAAACACAACAAATATCTGCATGAAGAGAACAGCAGGAGTTTTTCAGATTGCATTGTGAAGGTTTTATCCCTTTCTGAGAAGAACCAAAAATACAAAGAATTCATGGCCCGGTTTGCACAGAGGGGATTGGGCTGTGAAAGCTTCTTGCTCACAATGGCTCTACTAACAATCCTATTTCTCTTTCGTTTTTTTAAAAAATGTTTTGTTCCTGGAAATTCTTTGAATATATGCCAGTGTTAAAAAAAATTTTTTTTTTGTATACAAATGTGAGTTCTGAAAGAAAGGCAAGGTATGAATCAGAAGAAGAAGAAAAGAAAAGAAAAAGAAGAGAGGAGAGAAGGGAAGGGAAGGGGAAAGAAGGGAATGGGGAAAAGGGAAGGGGGAAGGGAAAAGATGCCCAGACACACATATATGCACACAAAGATGGAGGATGCATGCTTTTTATGCAAATGAAGCAAGCTGGACCATCATTCTAGACAAGATTTTTTCTCCCCCAAACCTCCAAATCTTTAACCTTAGACTGTCTACTGTTGACCTCACCCCATTCCTAAGAGGTCTTTAAGGGGCGTGCACAGCGGTGAAATCTACTTACCTTCCCTACCGGTTTGGAAGCACACGATTTGCGCGTGGCCAATTTCTCCTCCTCCTTTTCATTCCATTCGCCACGATTGGCCCAGAACTTTGCCTGACTTTGCCTGGGGAAAAGTCAGAGGCCGGAGTGAAGAAGTATTTAAGAGTGGCAGAAGGTTGCTAATTGAAACGATCCCAGGGCTATTAAAATAATCAAGCTAAAGTTTTAATGCAAGCTAATTCCCACTGCCAGGAGCGCCATTTACATGGAGAACCCCATTAAATTTTTAGAGGGCAGTTCGGCTGTAATGATTAATTGGGGAAGAGGCGGGAAGATCTACTATCTTCAACATTTTCTGCTCATCTTCTGGTCCATTCTGGTCTGTATTTTCTCACCTGATACCTGCTATCTTCAGCTGCCGTTGAGACCACAATTCCCAGAATCCCAGGCAAGCTGGTTGGGAATTCTGGGAGTTGAAGTCCACTCATCTTAAGGTGAGTGAGCTTGAGAAATATTACTCTGGGACAGGGGTGTCCAACCTTGGCTACTTTAAGACCTGTAGGACTTCAACCTCCCAGAATTGCCCAGCACCCACTTTCTCCATCCCAAGAATGTCCCACAATGAACTTTTGAGATACTTTGCTTTTAACTGGAGGGATGGGTGCCTGGGTGGCTGTTGGCCAGGTCTGCAATGCCATCTAACAGAACATAACACAGTTGAAAGGGACCTTGGAGGTCTTCTAGTCCAACCACCTGCCCATGGCAGGAGATCCTATACCATTCCAGACAATTCTTGAAAGCCTCCAGTGATGAAGCACCCACAACTTCTGGAGGTCAAGTCCTTCCATTGATTAATTGTTCTCATTGTCAGGAAATTTCTCCTTAGTTCCAGGTTGCTTCTTTCCTTGTTTCCAGAACTGTTACTTCTTGTCCTGCCTTCAGGTGCTTTGGAGAACAGGATGACCCTTCTTCTTTTTATTAGTCCATGATGTGCACTTTTTATTCTTCCAAGGGGGCAGAGATACTCAAGCTAGAGATGGCTACTTAAAGCCAATTTCCCCTCCTCCTCCTCCTCCTCCTCCTCCTCCTCCTCCTCCTCCTCCTCCTCCTCCTCCTCCTCCTCCTCCTCCTCCTCCTCCTCCTCAATCCTCTTTTCCTCCATCTTCATTTTTTAACAGCTACTTCTTGATGCTCATCCTGTGGCTCTGCACTTCTCTGCCTCCCATTACAGTTTTTTCCTCGTTCTGAAAAGCAGCCGTTTCTCCCAAGCCTGGTGCGATTTCTCAGGGGCCCCTTTAAAGCAACTCATCTGCAACAGGAGCTGCCAGCATTGAAATTGGTGGCACCACTTTCTGCCCACGTTTGGAACAAGATGCTGCAGCAGGACCGCTGGAGCGGGGGAGGGGGATTTGCAGGGGATTCTCCAGCTAAATCGGATCTGCAAAGACAATGGCGGCCTCCCTTCTTAAGTGGTGGGTCTCTGCAAAGCCTGCCTCGCTCCCTGGGCCTCCTCTAATGTAGTGGCAGTGCCTGGAGACAGCAGAAGAGAAGAGGAAAGAACGGGAGAAGGTCACAACACGCAAAGACCCGCAAATAGAAATAGAACGACTGTGGCAGCAGAAAGCAAAGACAGCAGCAACAGTAATAGGCGCCTTGGGTGCAGGGGTAGGTTGCTCTTACCTTCCCTACCGGTTCGGAAGTGTGTGCGTTGTGTCGGAAGTGCGTGCTTTGCACGTGTTACATCCGGGGAATTACCCCCTGTGGATGCACAGAAGCCTTTGCGCATGCACAGAGGGTTCATTGCCAGTCGCTTTCAAGCAGAGGCGACCGGAGAACCAGTTCGGGGGCGTGGCAAGCCGGCCATTGCTACTGGTTCGGCGAACGGGCCCAATTTTCTGCCACTGGTTTGCACGAACTGGTCCGAACCGGTAGCAACCCACCACTGCTTGGGTGCAATCCCAAAACATTCTGGAGCATCCCTTGAATACTGTCGGCCTTTACAAAATCACCACCAGTCGATTGGAAAAGGCAGCTTCACCTGGAACCGCCGACATCCTTTGACAACATCTGTAACACCATCAGACAAAAACGTCTTCCTGTCTCAGGTCCTTGGGGAGGAGTCTATGGGTGGACAAAATTGTCTATAGGGCTTTTCAGTCATTCAGGACATCTTCTTCTGCCATATCCGTCATCAGACGTTGGCGATCATGTTGGCGATCCTATTTTTATCAACAGCCGCACGAAAAAGGGCTGCTGAGTTTTGTCCAAAACAGTCCCTCAGATTTTGAAGCCATGAGGTTCTTCTTCTGCCTGGACCTCGTTTGCCTTCCATCTTTCCCTGGAGGATTAAGTGAAGGATGCCGTATTTTTCCAGGTGTTGCATCATGTCCAAAATATTCAAACTTTTGCTTTTTGATGGTTTTAATTATTTCCCTTGGCTTTTCCCAGGCTCAAAGGTGCTTTTTCAAAAGGCACCTGGACTTCCTTGGTTTTTTTCTTGAAGACGTTTCGCTCCTCATGTGGACAGAAATGCCAAATCCCGTCTGAACATCTGACTGTGTGATGAATCATAATAAATTGTATATTGCCTGACTGCCATCAATCCTGGCAGATTGCTGGTTCGCGAAGTGAAAAACACAAAACAAGGGAGGAATAAAACCATATAAGAATAAAGACAAAGGAGTGAATTGCACACAGGTAATCTTTGCGCTAGTGACACTTACACAAGTACAACCCCACCCCAGTTTAATTGGTGGGGGGAGGGGTTGTTCTCCCTGCTTCTTGTTTTGAGTTCAGCAACGATAGCAAAAGATATTCTGTACATTTTAAAAATCTTTACCGGTTATGAACTGTTATTTATTTATTTTCTAATGAACAAGCAGTTAAGCTTTGAACGACAGCTGCAATTTTGGCTCTCACTTAGTGTCATCACAACATCATTATGTTGTTGCTAGGAATTCTAGTTTGTGTGTCTGAGAGAGAGGGAGCCTGTGTGTTTAATTTCCCTCCCACCAAAACATGCATGCAAATAAACACCAATTCATTTATAGAGCAACATCAAATTAAATAGTCTGGCTAATGACTGAACACCGGTTATCTCCCCCTGCATAATATTCACTTAGACACACCACTTTGCGAACCAAAGGCGGAAAACCATATGTCACACCCACTTTATTCCCGTCATAACCTCATTGTCTTTCCCCAACACTTGGCCTCAGTTGGGGAAGCCGGGTGAGGTTCCCTCAATATCAGCTTGGCAACATCCTCTGTTTTCACACATACACACCTCTTTGTAGTGGTGTCTGTCTGACAAGTGGCACCTGGTGGTAAAAAAAATGTAGCGGTGCCTTCTCAGCCCCTACGTGCCCAAGGTGTCTTCTCAGCTGCGCAAAGTTCCACCTGTTGGAGACCCCTGAGCCTCATCTTCTCCAGATTAAATTTACTCCCTTCTTTAATGATCTCCAGCGTCCCTTTAGATATTGTCCCACCAGCCTGAGTCCTCCTCCTATTATTCAGAGCAGCTTTTGGGGTGCTCCAGTCCCCAGGCACGATGCTCAGGATCGGAAGGAGCCAAGCCTTCTTTGACTTGCTCTACTGAGCTGCTGAAGGGACGCGGTGGCTCAGTGGCTAAGAGGCTGAGCTTGTCGATCAGAAAGGTTGGCCGTTCGGCGGTTCAAATCCCTAGCGCCGCGTAACGGAGTGAGCTCCCGTTACTTGTCCCAGCTTCTGCCAACCTAGCAGTTCGAAAGCATGCAAAAATGCAAATAGAAAAATAGGGACCACCTTTGGTGGGAAGGTAACAGCGCTCTGTGCACCTTCAGCGTTTAGTCATGCTGGCCACATGACCATGGAGACGTCTTTAGACAGCGCTGGGTCTTCGGTTTTGAAACGGAGATGAGCACCGTCTCCTAGAGTCGGGAACGACTGGCACATATGTGCGAGGGGAACCTTTACCTTTACCTTACTGAGCTGCTGCAGAGAAGATGCTGGACTCAATGGACCAGAGAAAGCAATCACTCTACTCCTCTGCTGTTAGGATTTCCAGGGTATCATGCCACACACACCCAAGTAAAAGTATGTTGTAAGCCACCCAGAGTATTGGACACAAGATGGATGGCAAATAAATTTCACAATAAATAAAATAAAAACAAGTAAAATCCTGGAGCAGCTGGTGCAACTGAACTCACTGCTCCAAAGTTCTAGAGGTATTGCTTCTACATGACAGAAGTTCTCTTCTAATTTCCCATCATCTTATATTAAAACTATGCAGGGGAGGGGAAGAAAAACATTCAGATTTGCAATCTATACCCAAGAAATCTTCTTCTGAGAATTCTCTTGGAATTGGTGAGTTTCCACAGAGAGGAGGGCCTTCAGAGCATTGGGTTTCAGCTTCTGCAGTTGGTTCTCCACACCTTATAAGCTGCTGGATTTAACGCGTCTGGATGCCCACCCTTGGAAGCTCTTTTGAGGGAGATGGCCCCCATCTTCTTTGGAAGAAAATACGGGAAGGGGGGCTGCATCTCAGCCAAGAGGCTTGAAGGCCCTCTACTCAAGGGAGGGATACTGCAGCTGCAACGCTGGCTTTCTACTCGGTTAGGCTGGATTTCTGGATTCCTGCATCAAACGAGATATTTATTCCCTGAGATGTCAAGAGCTTTACTTTTGAGACCAGTAAAGAAATAAAAACACAAATAAAAAGTTTCTGGATGGTTTGTATCTTAGAGCTGCTGGGCAAATACGTCCACTGTGGGCTTCTTCTGGGAGGCCCCTCCTTTAAACGGGGCCCTGCTGTGTACAAAATCCTTCGTCTAATTTCCCATCATCTTGTATTAAAACTGTGCTGGGGAGGGGAAAATAAAAAACAAAACATTTCGAGTTGCAATTTCCCCACCCCACCCACCCCCCGGAGACCTTCTTCTGAGAAATCTCTTGCAATGGGTGATAAGAAAATAATATTTGGAAATCCTTGTTTTCATTGAAGTTCTCTTTTGAGTAGACATCAGAAAAACGTAGCTCAGAGCAAATATTTTAGCGTTTATCTACCAGTCCTGTGGGTACGATCGCTTCTATGTTTAACCACAAATATTTAATCAGCCTGGAAAGCTGCAAAGAGAATTCCAAGAGGTGCAAAGTAAAGCATTAGCAAGTCACACGAAGGGAATCCGGCACCAGAGAAGGAGTGGTGCCTCCTGCCTTGGAGAGCATCAGAATCAGAATCCGGACTGGGGGTGGCATAGGGAAAGAACTGGGAAGGTTCTCTCCCCCCACCCCAAATTCTGTAGGTATTATCACCAGTCTGCCTGCACCGAGTCCTTGGGGGCTGGGGAAACCCATACTGAAAAACAGCAGCTGCAGGCTGCAAATTGGACAGGAAACAGTGGTCTTCTTCTGGGTGTGGAAGAAAACGCCCAAGGAGACAATCTTCTTTGAAGGATCGAAGGAGCTGGCATGAGGAAAGCCGAGGTGGCAATAACTGGAGGAAGCCCAAGGAATTTGGGACAATCCTTGGAATTCTTTGTCCCAAAGGGGCTTTTTTCAGGAGGCAACTGGACTTTCTTGTTTTGTTTTTTCCTTGAAGACATTTTGCTTCTCATCCCAGAAGCTTCTTCAGCTCTGACAGGGTAGTGGGGAACAGCGGGATTTGGGGGTTCTCCGAACTGCACAGAATCTTAGCTAGAGGTTCTCCCAAACCCCTGAGAGCCCCCAGCAGCCCACCCCACCCCTGGGAATGCCCCCCCAAAAAGGCTCAACTAGGCAATCTTTGTAGAAAGAAGAAAATGGAAGGGGTTGAGCTACGCATTGATCAATGAAGATGGACGTGGCAGGAATGGTAGGAGGACCCAGTGGTCGGAGGCCATCCACCTTCAGTCTTTTTGAAATATCCCTTGCAGGGAGCCAGGTGTGTTCTGAAGCAGCCAGACTGTTGCCCTCTTGGCAAATTTTGATAAAATGCAATGCACGTAATCCTCAACTTATGACTATTCAGTTAATGACTGTTTGAAGTGCTGAAAAAAGGGACTTATGACTAGTCCTTGCGCTTATGACCGGCACAGCATCCTAGGGGTCATGTGAACAAAATTCAGGCACTTGGCCATTGGTGTGTATATGTGCTCACCCCAATCTGAATTTTTAGGAACTTATTCTTATTTCCAGAAGCATCTGAGGATGCATGCATGGTAAACTTTACACATTTCCTAATTCTGCACGGCAGTTCAAAAAAATGATGTAAAAACCCCAACTATCTGGGGAAATCATGCAGAAAACCTAATAAGATATATAAGGTTAGAGAAACTTTTAGTTACGAGACAGGCATGCAAAACTCCACACATTCGGAAGGGTGCACGTTTTTCTGTGAGTTTTATTTATTTTAATTTTTTTTTGCACATGCCTGCAAAAGGGAACCTGGAGAGATTTGCCCCCCCCCCTTTTTTTTTACAAAGGTGATCTATAAAAGATTAGTTGCGTTCTCCCTATGCCTGTAAGTAGGTTAAGTCTTAAGAAATGAGTTCATAAAATTCATTTGCCACTTTTAATGGGTAGAAATTGATATAATCTTTCACAATCCTTTAATTGGACCAGAGGGACTTCTAGCTAAGCACCCCACAAAGAGCTGAGAACAGCCTGGCTCAACAAAGGAGCTGCTCCACCCCCCCACCCCCATGCCTGCCCTCTTTGCAAGAGGCTAATAATAATTGCCTTGGCTTTCTAGCTTAACGAAATTCCGTTCCTAATTAATGCAAACTGCTTGCTAGTTTGGAATCAAACTAATTGAACGCTTGGAAGGGAAAGGTTAGCATTTTAGACACCTGCATTTTAATCCGAGTTCACGCTGGCTTGACTCAAAGGGGTTGGGGCATCCGGTCAGCTCTGCTCCGTATCTCAAATTCTCCCCACAGAGATGCAAAACTCCCAAGAAATCCTTAGGGTGGGCTACAATTGCCCCCAAGCGCTCATTTCACAAGATCACGTTCAACCTCGGGAGGGTCCACAGACTTTTAAAATGTTTTGAAGTACCTTGAGATAAGAAGCCAAATGGATAAGAAAGAACACATCGGCAGAGGAAATTGTGAGGCTGTTGTGTGTCCCTTAAGAAGATGATATAAATGCCCTGTGCTGTAGGAAGGCAACAGAGTGACAGGAAGAGAAATAAATCAGAACCAGAAGGCATCTTTGAAGGTTCAGGACCAGCCCTGGTGGATTTGGGGGATGGCTCACTCCCAAGAACCAGCCAACAGAGGGCAGCACCACCCTAGCTTTTGACTTGGAGAAGATGTCCTGTGTCTGCTGGAGGCCAGAAATGGCTCTTGTGTGGATCCAGCTTTTCCCCTGGTTTTATTCTGTCCCCTGAAGGACACAGCGTGATAAGTTCGGCCTCTAGGGTGAGTGGATGAGGACCTTCTAACCATACTAGGGGTGACATGATAGCAGTGTTCCAATATACTCAGGGGCTGCCCCAAAGAAGAGGGAGGCAAGCTATTCTCCAAAGCACCTGAGGTCAGGACAAGAAGCAATGGGTGGAAACTAATCAAGGAGAGAAGCAACTTAGAACTAAGGAGAAATTTCCTGACCATTAGAACAATTAATCAGTGGAACAACTTGCCTCCAGAAATGAATGCTCCAACACTGGAAGTTTATAAGAAGAGATTGGATAACCATTTGTCTGAAGTGGTGTAGGGTTTCCTGCCTGAGCTGGGGGTTGGACTAGAAGACCTCCAAGGTCCCTTATTCTATTCTATACAAGGTCTTGATTTCCATTCATGATGTCTTGTGTCGTTTCTGTTGCTCACCAAGGCCACTTCTCCCTTAGTAGTGACAAGCAACCACAGCTGAAAAGCTTTTTGGGGGGTTCCTCAGGAGGTGATGGAGGGGCGAGAAGGCTGCAGACCCTGCTGGAACAAGGACTTGGCAAGAATAGCCCACCTTTGTACCAACTCCTCACTGAGGATGTGCAAAGATGCTGCATTCCTTCCATGCAAGCATCTCTCTTCTCCCTCAAGCATCTAAAACCAAGGATGCTCCATCCAACTGAATGCAAACTGCTTTAGGGAGAAATGCAGAAAGTTTCATTGGCCTGGCATAACCTCAAAAGAAGCTCGGATGATGCTACAGGTTGAGGGTGCCCTCTAGGGACCAAAAGAGCTCCCCAAATAGTCTTTGGGAACAAGTCCCAGCCTCTCCCTGTCCTGGAATTCTTGCACGTTCTTCTCAGCCACCCAAGCGGTCTCAGCCAAAGCCTGCTCTGAACCTGTTAGGTGAGGTCAAGAGCTTGGTTGGAGATGTTTAGGGATGGAATGGCATTAAATGAGGCAGCTTCGTTTACGCACCGAGGCAGAAGGAATCCACGCTGGGCTTTTCTTGAGCTAAATGCTTCCTGAAAGCTGTGTCATTATTCCAAGGGAGTGGAATATTAGTGAAATGGCATATTTGGAAGGGGGGGGGCGGCAGACCCTACCGCCTCCCGGTGTTCAGTGCGAACATTAGCATTTTAATCACCTCCTTGAAAATTAAAAGCAGATGTGCCAATGTTTGTGAGTGCTTCCCTCTGAAGGTATTTGCTGTCCCTCCCTGGTGGGGTTAGCCACAACTCTGGAATCCAATTGCTGAGGCTGCCCCCTCCCCTAAAAATGGCAAGATGGAAAAGGACCCCATGAAAGAGGCTCAAATGAATAAATATAAACTTTTATTGATTTAAGGCAGCAATATGTCAATGTCAACAAACAAGAAAACAACTTGTAGTATAAAAAGCCCACCCACCCCCCTGGGACAAAAACCACTCCCATGGCCACAGGGAGGCCTCTTCTCCTGGGCCTTTAGTCATCCTTCCTTCCTTCCATCCCAACTTTGGGGACCTGCTGGAGAAATCTCGGAATCCCCAGTTGATCCGAGAAAGGAAGAGAGTCAGGAGAGATCGGGATCTGCCTTGGAGAAGGCCGAGGGGATTGCCTCTGAGGGGTCTCCAGGGGGTGTTTCTGGACCCAGCTTTGTGCACAATCCGAGAACGGCTTTTCATGAAGGACCCAGAAAGACCCCTTGGGTGAATTGCACAAGAGGAAAAGGACAGCCCCTCCCTCTGAATTAATGAGAAAGAATTGGGGTGCTTCCACCGGCCTCCCCTTCCCCACTGCAGCTCCTTTTGCTCCCCACTAACTGGCCCACCAGACCAGCCCCCAACTTGGTGCCTGGGGGGGGGGGTTGAGCTGCTGCCTGGAATGTTAAAACGGAGCGAATCTTTAAGACCAGCGGCTCTTGGGAAGAAGCCCGGAGGAGATTCAGCTCTTTTGCTCATTCTCACAAAAAAGAGGAGGCTCCCTTGGCCCAAATGACGGCATTAGGCATTCTGGGGAAAGAAAGAAGAGATTCTCGCTTGAGGAGACAATGAAAAGGTCCTTTGGAAACCAAAATCTGAACAGATTTCTTTTATTAGCTGGCCAGCCAGCTCTCTGCACCGAGAATTCCACTTCTCAGGAATTCTCTTTCTCTCTCCTTTATTTTAAAGCCACATTTCTAGTCCTTACGGCTATGGAGATACAACCCGAAGACGAATGAGAAAGGCCTACCCCAAATCCGGATGGCTCGTTAGGATGGCCAGTCCTTTGGGGTGGGGAGAGATTTTTCAGAAATTTTCCTCCAAGGTAGCAAAATAATAATAATAATAAATTACTTCCCAAATAAAATCCCAGGAATAAATTATGCAAATAAAATGCCAGATGCCGCCTCTCTCTCTCTCTCTCTCTCTCTCACACACACACACACACACACACACACAGATACGCTTGCGTGCATATCCAGAGTGTTGTGTGATGGTCCTTGTCCCATTGACACACACACACGAGTCCCTGAATCAGGTTAGGCTTCACATCCAATGAAGTGTACAGAGGATCACAGGCTCGGATACTT
Organism: Diadophis punctatus similis; assembly: GCA_023053685.1. Taxonomy (NCBI): domain Eukaryota; kingdom Metazoa; phylum Chordata; class Lepidosauria; order Squamata; family Dipsadidae; genus Diadophis; species Diadophis punctatus. The sequence continues at coordinate 1,100,881 of JALIGW010000014.1, read as the reverse complement.
TGATAGCTCGGGAGATTCTCACAGGATTGCCGAAGTGTGTTCTTCATCACCACACCCCTGCAAGGGAGGACACTCCACCTTGCATAGAGGAGACTTTGGGGTTTTTTGGTGGTGGGGATGGGATTTTTGCTGGCTCTTTATAGAAAGGGCCTGGCGAGGTGGGGGTCCCAACCCCCCACCTCTAGAGGGTGGTCCTGAGTTAGAAGGCTGCCCCCCCCACCTGCCACGACCTGGCCTGCCTTAGCAGCAGAGCCTCCCAGGTGTGGCTCTTTGGCATCCATTGCACAGCACCCCTTCGACTCCTGGATTTCGCTGGGTGTCAGTGGGACCCTCAGCCTGCAGCAGCACCCCCTCCCTCTTTACTCCAGCTTGCGGATGTAGCTGTCCACAGTGGGGATCTCGAGGTCCATTTTCTTGACTGGGTCCACCATGTCCTTGTATCTCTCTCCCCGGTGACACTCCAGGGACGGCCCCCAGCTGGGTTTGGGCTTGCAGCAGAAGACGATCCGCTAGAAGGAGGAAGAGGAGGAGGAGGTGGGATTCTCAGGCTTTGCTTGTCTCCTGGGGGCTTTGGGGTCCTTCTGCCACCCACCACCAGACTTGCCTTCTCACACACACACACTTGGCAACACTCACCTGCCACAGGTTGCCTTTGGCCTTGACGATCTTGTAAATGGCCACCACCGGAATCCAAATGAGGCAGAAAATGATCATGCACCAGCCGACAGCAGTTCCCCAATCCGGATACTTTTTGTTGGCGTACGTGGGGGGCGTAAAAGTGATCAGGGACCAAATCAGGATGGCCTGTGGTAGAGAAGAGAAAAGAGAGGGATGAGAGGTTGCGTCTCTCAAGGCGCGCCTCTCTTCCAGATGTACTGGACTCCAATTGCCATCATCCTCAGCCAGCATCGGTTACATAAGAGACTCAGCTTCTGGTGGTCAAAAAAGCCAAAAGGAACCACGATCAACTTCTGGCCACTGGGATGTGGGAAGGAGCAGACGATAATCCAGTTTATCAGAGCCATAACACAAATCCTGCTGAAATTCAGAATTCAGATCTTAACCCCTCCCTCCCTCCCTCCCTCCCTCCCAGCAAGCGGGCAGCTGATCTTTCTCCAAAGTTGGCCAGCAATTATCTGTGTATTGGTTGAACCTCACAAAGTCCAGGATTCTGGGTTTCAAAAAGCAAACACCCCCAGCAAAGAGACAGCCTACCTGTGGCAGGCAGGATTTGGCCCATTGACTTTTTGTTCTCGACTAAAGTTTGCTGAGTGTCAAAGACAAAACATTCTATGGACTTGTGTGTGTGTGTGTGTGTGTGTGTGTGTGTGTGTGTGTGTGTGTGTGTGTGTGTGTGATCTAGCCAGGGTCCAAGATAGCTGTGAATTCTGTCTTGGAGGAGAGCCACAAAGTGCTCGATCCTTTTAGGGGAAGGAACTACACAGAAGGATTGATAACAATAGGCAGAGAAGATGGTTTCCTCCTGGCCTTTGTTCCTTCCATCTTGCAAACTTTGGTTTTCTTCTAAGCTTGCTGGTCGTGGCTGGTTTTGTTTTGCTTAGAAAATTATTGGCATTCATAGAACGATGTACTTAGGAGGAACAGGAGCTGCTGTTTTTGGAAGGCATGTAATTTTAGGCAAATAATAGGCCTCGTCTCCATGGGGTGTCTTTGGGCTTTCCAAGGCTTCCCCCCCTCCAAGCACTTGAAATCTCTGGGCTACTTACCAGCAAGAGACAAGGCGTGATGACAAACCAGCAGGCTCTCCACCACAGCCAGAAGAGGAAGCTTTTCTTCCCAATCATCATCTCGACGTCTTGGATGAATCGGTTTCCCCCTGGACAGAACAGCCACATGGGTGGGGGAGTTAGTCATGAGTCTTGGCAATCGGGCAACTTCCCAGAGTTTTACCCCACGTGGGCTTAACTCCTTTTGCCTGATGCCTGGCCCAAAATGGGTTGTGTCTCTTTAACAGTGGGGTCTGGGCCAGGGGTGGGTTCTGACTTACCTCGCTGCTGGTTCGCTTCCTCCCACGCGCAAATGCGCAGTGCTGAAAACTCGGCTTTTGCGCATGCGCAGAAGCAAAAAACAAGATGGTGGCACCTATGGCGCCGCTGAGAGAGCTGGTTCGGGGGCATGGCCATCTGGCCATCGTTGCCGGTTCGGCGAGCGGGGGGAAATTCCTGCTACCTGTTCTATAGAACCGGTCCGAACTGGCAGGAACCCACCTCTGGTCTGGGCTCAAAAATACCCAACTTGGGACTGGCAAAACCCATTTGTTTCAGATAATCTTTCCCACATTGGACGTCTCCAACTGCACTAAGGGCCAACCTCCAAATCTGCAGGGCCTCCCCCCCCCAATGGAAAAGCTTGGAATTGAGTCTCAGGAAGGAAAAGGACCTTCCTTTTCACTTGCTGCCTGGTGTAAACTTTGGATGTTCCCCCCTTTAATGTTATTTTTTTAATACAGCAAATCAGCTGTTCCACTCAGTGTCTCCTGCGAGGGTGGCTGAGCCCGGATTGAAGCATCTCGAAAGCTTTGCATTTGAGGTCAACCCAGAACTTAGTCCTGCTCATCAAGGAGAGTTTGGATGGGGTTGAAAAGCTGCTAAGACTCCAATTTGCTCATGTGTTTTGGAGTGTTGGGAGAACTGGGGCTGTTAGAGGAGATCCCAGCAAATATTTACCATAAATCCAGCAAATTCCCAGCAGTTCCAGGATAGCTGCAAAGAGGATCCCCCAGCCCGCACAGAAATAGTCCACCAGGTTGACCCAGAAGATTCCTGCCTGTGGGAGAGAGGAAAAAGAGGTGACACCTTGTCGTTGTCCCCAGTAAGAGATTCTCCAATTTTCCCCATGGGGGCTTCCGGCACCTCAGCATAAGAGAGTGTGGGTTCCGGCCCTCCTTGAGTCATACCTGGGTCACACAGACGAGCCCAAGCAGAAACAGCAGCATACACAACCCCATCGTCACCACAACTCTCATTTTCTTCATCACTGCAGGGTAGATATCTTGGATGGTGGTAGTGATGGTTTCTGCAGAACGAAGAGGAAGCACAATTAGCGTCCACAGCGGGAGAGGAGAACGAGGGTCACCCTCGTATTGCTACTCTTGAGGCCAGCTCCATCCAGCTTCACCTCCCTGGACCGTGTCTAGATGATTGTTACTTTAGAATGCCTTTTAACTGGTTTTTTTCAGCTTGCTTTTTCGTTCTTCCCTTCCCTAGCATGTCATTCACACTGAATTCAATCAATTCAATCAGAATAGAACTGGAAGGGACCTTGGAGGTCTTCTAGTCCAACCCCCTGTTCAAGCAGGAGACCCTATACAATTTGAGACAAGCGGCTGTCCAATCCCTTAAAAACCTCCATTGTTGGAGCACCCACAACTTCTGTTCCACTGCTTAATTGTTCTCACTGTTAGGAAGTTTCTCCTTAATTCCGGGTTGCTTCTCTCTTTCATTAGTTTCCATCCATTGTTTCTTGCTTTTCTGGTGCTTTGGAAAATAAGTTGACACCCCCCCCCCCCACTCTTTGTGGCAGCCCCTCAGATATTGGAAGACTGCTATCGTGTCTCCCCTAGTCCTTCTTTTCTCTCGACTAGCCAAACCCAGTTCCTGCAACCTTCTTCATAGGTTTTAGTCTCCAGGCCTTTAATTATCCTAGTTGCTCTTCTCTGCGCCTCTTCCAAAGTCTCAACATCTTTTTTGTAATGTGGTGACCAAAACTGGATGCAGGATTCCAGGTGTGGCCTTACTAAGGTTTTATAAAGCGGTACTAAGACTTCGGAAGGAGATGGCCTTTCTGTACCAATGGTACTGGGTCCAAACGACTGGCTTCCTTCTATTCGTGTAAACGTTATGAAATGCGTAAATGCGACAGATCAACCTATTAAGTATTGCAAGGCCTACTGAAGCAGGCTGGCAGGATACCGTGTTTCTCCGAAAATAAGACATCCCCAAAAATATTTAAACACATGCGCAGCCGGTCCTCACCATTTCCTCTGGTTAAGGTTAGGGAGACAGAGCTGGAAATCAGGTAAGACGGCAAGAGGAGCCCCGTCTTGCTCCACATGCCCCAAAATAATAAGACCTCCCCGAAAATAAGGCCAAGCGCTTATTTCGGGGTTCAAAAAAATATAAGACAGGGTCTTATTTTGGGGGAAACACGGTATGTGATGCTCTGTCAGCAGGGCATACAATCCTTTTGACCAAGACAAAGCATTATCACATGGCGAGGTGGGTCCCCTTTGTCTTAACTGATACTCACCTATGGTGGCAAACTGGGAATCGAGACCCAGAAGCAGAAGCATGAAGAAGAACAAGAAGGACCAGAGAGGAGCCACCGGGAGCTGGGAGAGGGCTTCAGGGTAGGCCACAAAGGCCAGGTTAAATCCTGCCAGGGAGCAAAATCAAGGATACCATCAGGAAACGTTCTCTCTCGGAGAAACAGAGATCTGTGTGAACAGCCAGCAGCCAACCGAGGCCAATTACAGCAGCTTTCTGTGATGGTGGAGGTGTCCACCGGGTGTGCTTGGGTTCACCCTCCAGCCAGTTCGGCAGAAATGGGAGGTGAACTTAGGAGAGCCCAACCCAGACAAGAGACAGCTGGGTGGGGAAGATCACATTTAGTGAAATGATCTAAGTGTTACATCAAACTTGAAGGTTAAAATGAGTCATCCTGGATCACATCTGAATCCAGCTCTGGTTTCCCACCGGGCTACCCAGAGTCTGAGAGCAAACCCCATGATGGCTATTGAGTCCAGTGCAAATATTCCATCGGATTCAGTGGTGGGTGGCTGCTGTTTCGGACCGGTTCGCCTGAACTGGTGGCGGAAATTTGCCCCAGCTCACCGAACCGGCAGCGATGGTCGGCTTTGGTCGCCGCTCCTTGAAAGCGGCTGGCAAAGAATCCTTTGAGCATGTGGAAAGGCTTCTGCGCATGCACAGAGGGTCATTTCCCCAACGTGACGCACTTCCGACGTGATGCAAACTGGTAGGGAAGGTAAGTGGAACCCACCACTGATCTGATTGACTGGACAAGTTGATTCAGATTTCTGAACATAATTTCAGCTGCAGCCGGAAAGGTCAAAACTAATCAGAAGCTTCCAGATTTTCAATTTCAAATGGAGTCCAAATTCTCTTTGGAAATGTTTGGACTCCAACTGGAGATTTTTAAAGTGTCTTTTTATTTATTTATTTATTTATTTATTTATTTATTTATTTATTTATTTATTTATTTATTTATTTATTTATTTATTTATTTATTTATTTATTTATTTATTTATTTATTTATTGTTCAATCTTATAGGCCACCCAACTCCCACGGGACTCTGGGCGGCGTTGTTCGCGCACAGAATCCAAAACAAAGGACCTTTTTTTAAAAAAAAATCCATCTGGAACGCTGAATGAGGCCAGAAGCTCACCAGAGATCCAGTGGCCTAAGAGGTCGAGCTCACCTGAGTCCACAACTTCGGAGACCTTCTTTTTTGTCATGAAGGCCATGTGCCCCAAGATGGCGAAGATGGCGAACCCGGCAAAGACACTGGTGAGGCAGTTGGTCACACAGACGAAAATGGCGTCTGCGTAGCAATTGTTATGGAATTTGTTGTAGGAGGAGAGGGCGACCAGCCCACCCCAGGCGACAGAGAGCGAGAAGAATATCTGCGTGGCTGCGTCTTTCCACACCTTGAAGAGAGGAGAGGAAGAAACATAGGAAGTCGCTCTTGCAATCCCACCTACTTAAACATGGATGTGTGTGCTATGTAAGCCATTATAAATATTATTAGCCATGGTGGCCCAGTGGTTAGAATGCAGTATTGCAGGCTAATTCTGCCCACTGCCAGGAGGTCGATCCTGATCGGCTCAAGGTTGATTCAGCCTTCCATCGTTCCGAGGTTGGTAAAATGAGGACCCAGATTTTGCGGGGCAATAGGCTGATTCTATAAACCGCTTAGAGAGGGCTGTAAAGCACTGTGAAGCGATATATAAATCTGCTATTGCTATTAAGAATATGGATATTAGTTTATTCTGATGGAGGTCTTTTCCTATTTGGTCATAACACTTATGACCAAACCAGGGGTGGGTTCTAACTTACCTCGCTGCCGGTTTGCTTCCTCCCGCACCATGTGGCTTTGTGCGTGTGCATGCGCAGTGCCAAAAACTTGACTTCTGCGCATGCGCAAAAGAAAAAAAAAACAAAAAACAAGATGGCGGTGGCCACGGACTAACACCGACAGAACTGGTTCCGTGATGTCATCACCGGTTTACTAACCGTTCTATAGAACGGGTTAGAACTGGTAGGAACCCACCTCTGTACCAAACACTACACCATAAAGGTGTTAATTCTTACAATAAGGCGCTCAGCTGGTAGATTATTGGTGATGGCAGGCAGATATCCATAGGGGTTTCTTGGCCAAAGCATGAAAGTTGTCTTCCATTATTTTATTTTCTTTTGTTGTTCAATTTCCCAACCTAGCTTTCCTTTTGTCTCCCATCCAAGAATTACTCCAGCCCAAACCTGCTTAGCTTGTCTGAGATTAACTAAGTGTTGCCTCCTGGCAAGCCAACTCTGTTTTTGTGAAATTAGAACCTAGGATGAAGGTTGAAGAATTTTGTTTGTCTGTCTTTTATAGGACTAACACACACACACACACACAAGTTCCAGTCCAGCTGCCCTCCATGGGCTGGGTGATACCAACCTCTGCCTCGTAAAGTTTCGTGAAATTGGACTGGGTCCCGATGTAGTAATCAATCCCCTCGCTGGCACCTTTCAAGGTGACACCTCGCACCAGCAGTATAAGCAGGACAACATAAGGGAAGATGGCTGTGAAATAGACAACCTGCAAGGGGAAACAACACTGATTCAGAAAGAGGCCAGACCGAAGCTTTGGGAAGACCAATGGAATACTTTTTAATTATTTTTTTTTAAGCAGCAACAAATGAGTTTCCAGATTCAGATACAGGTAATGGTGGGGAATCTGATCGTCGCTGGATGCTGCAGCGTCTCTGGCCTTCCCGGTCATGCCCTCCTGATGGGCTATCTGCAGAGCATTGGGGGTGGGTGTCAAACAGTGGTGGGATTCAAATAATTTAACAGCCGGTTCTCTGCCCTACTGATTTCTGCCAACAACCAGTTCACCAAGCTGCTCAGAAAGTTAACAACCGGTTCTCCCGAAGTGGTGCAAACTGGCTGAATCCCACCACTGGTGTCAAAACCTGCAAGATGTTGAGTGGGGCTTTGATTGCAATGAAGGTCTTGCCGTCTTGCAAATTGAAGCGTCCTCTCAGGAGACATCCTGCCTGCTGTCTGATCCTTTCTTACTAAGGATTCACGGGATGCAACCTGAGATATCTCCAAGCAAGACAGAGGACCTGCCTCTAAGCTGTATCTGTCTCAAGCATGAATTTCTGCTTTGTGTTGTAGCTGTGACAACACCAGCACATGCCATCCATCTCTCCCTCTTACTCTGCAGACACTCCTAAAGGTAATATTCTACAGAAAATTAAAGTCCTTTTAGTGAGCTTGGAATCTCCTCCAGGAAAAGCCTTTAAATCAGGTGACCATCAAGATGTTCACATGCACCCACAGAATTACTTCCCAAATTCTTTGCAGGGAGGACCTGAAAGTCATATCAAATTGCTCTAGACTTGACTACTTCCAGGCTCTTTCCTTAGTGGGCCCGCCCAACAGTGCCTCCAAGGTGACCAGAACGGAAAAGGAGTTCGCATCTCTCCTGGCACTTTGGAAAATCCTTCATGCCCTTGGAATGCCATGGAACCAGTTCTTTGCTCTGAAACCAGAGCCTCGGTCGCCCTACCGCAGCCGCGTGCCAAGCGCCAGTGCCTCCAGCCACCCTCCACTTTAGCTCGTGGGTGCTCTCAGCTATCTTGGCACATGCTCTCCAAGGATCCTCTTCACCCCAAGGTCGAGGTTGAGGAAAGGAGCCTTAAATACCCCCCATATTCCAATGCTACTGCTGGAGAAACGAGAGTCCTGCAGCTCAGCCAGTAGTCGGCCTTCCGAGGGCCACGAGGCTCGCCTGCAATTACCTTCCCAGAAGACTTGATCCCTTTGAACAAGCTAACTGCCACGATCAGCCAGGAAAGGAGAAGGCAAAGCGCCAGATACCACACGATCTCCCCAGTGTCGCTTATGCTCTCCGACCGCCGGAGGACTTGTTTGCTGCCGGAGGAAAAGGAGAGAAGGATGAGCAAGGGGGAGCAGCCTCAACCAGGGTGGGTGAAACTCGGCTTGCTCTGTGGTTGAACCAGAATAGGCTTGGGGTGTGGTTGAGTTGGGGAGAAATGCTGGAGGAGGAGGGGTGGCATTCTAGATACTGCCCAACCACAATCACCAGCATTCCTCAGCTCTGGCCATGTTGGTTGGCATTCCTGGCAGCTGTGGCTTCCCATGCTGGCCTACGACACTTGCTCTTAACCCAAGTCCTAGTTTCACTCTGGGTTGCAATCCTGCTCGGCTTGTCTCAGTCTTCCCCACGTAGCCTGCTGGGCTTTGCAGAATGAATGGCAGGCTCCCTGGTCCTGTCTCGAAGGGGCTGTGGGGCAGGCTGTGTTTCTGGAGGCCGAGAAGGCTCTCTCCAAGTTGCACATCTACCCACACAGCTTTGCAATGTCTCACGCGGTCTCTCTGCTTTTATGGCTCTGTATCGTTCAGTCATCCTCAGAAAAAAAAAAGATATGACAATCCACACCAGTCACGGTGCAACTAACACCTCAGCAAATAGCGTTGTGTTTCGTTTGTTCATGCATGCAGGACTCACCCTGGGGAAGGTGAGGCAGATGCAGAATCCTGGGCTAGAATGCCTCCAGAGAAGGCAAAAGACACCCTGAGATGAATGCAATGGTCCTCACTCACTCAGAAAAGGCTCTCCCTCCACCATCCCCATTATTGGGGGCAGATAATTAGCAATGGGCCTCTTCCCCTCCAGCTCCTATTTGAATCTTACTGCAAGCACCGTGTTCTCATGAAGGACCTAGCCTGTCTGATGATTCAGTTCCAGACATCTGCACATTGCCATGGTTGGAAAAGACTACTCTGAAGCAGGGATCTCCAAACTTGGCAACTTGGACCACGGCTGGCTGGGAAGTTCTGGGAGTTGAAGTCCACAAGTCTTACAGTTGCCAAGGTTGGAGAGCCTTGCTCTAGACCAGGGGTCGGCAGCCTTAAACACTCAGAGAGCCATTTGGACCCATTTCCCACAGAAAAGAAAACACCGGGAGCCACAAAAGCCTTCCAGTGCCTGACTATTTCCAGAGCGGCCACAAAACTACCATATGTAGTTGAACTAAACGTTCTGTTTTTCTTCTGAAACTTTTCTTTTTTTGGATTTGTCCATGGTTGGCCTACTGGGGGTCAAAAAGCTCAATAAATTGCGTGCCAGCGGGTATCACACATTGGCGGTTGTGACGCATATTTTGAGTGACAGGGAGCCGCAGCAGAGGGGTGAAAGAGCCACATGCGGCTCCAGAGCCACGGGTTGCTGACGACGGCTCTAGACCAAAAGGTAGAGAAGCTCCCAAGGTTTGCTTGTGTAAATATCACATTTAAACGGCCACCCAGCTAACCCAAGGCAAGGCGTCTCTGAGTGCCGCACAACAGTCTGAAACAAGGTTTAAGGGGGGGGGGTGTCTTTCCCAGCTTCCCCTGGAGATGCGGGGATTTCCAGCAAGCAAAGTTGGACAGACAAAGTAACTTGCGTGGCAGGCTGTTGGCGAAAGGCACCCAGGCTCAGCCGATTCACACTTACTTCCAATACTGCTCGCTGGGAAACTGCGTATCTGCAAACATCGTGGTGTCTAAGATGCAGGTAAGGTTCATGCTCACCACTTCTTTGTAATCCATCGGGACGATTGAGCCATTCATTGTGACGTTGCATGATAATGCTGAAAGAGGAGGAAGAAGAGGCAGTCACAAGGTGTAGAGAAAGGGCTTTCCAACGGGGAAACAGTTGTGCTTTAATTTAATTTACTTGCTAGCAAAGTTCCAGATTTATAAATTTGTAGCACAAGCTTTTTGCTTCAGGGTTTAAAAGCAGGGTTCTGCTTTTCATTCTTCGTGTTACTGTTATGAACTGTTGAAACATGTGATGACCCCCTCCCAATTTCAGCAAAGCAAAGAACTCTGAAGACCCTCTTTGGCCTGACTGGACCAATTCTTCCCATGTCCATTTTTTCTGCAATGGAGTTGGGCCTGGATCCTTGGATAATAAAACAGACTTGGTGGGATGATACATCCAAGTATATTACGATTCCCTTTGAATGGCATTTTACCACTTGACACGGGCTTGTTAGTCAAACTCCAAATGAAAGGAGTGAAAACGGCTTTCATGCAAGGATGGGAAATAACCCAGGACAATAAGAAAAGATGGGAAATGATCCAAGGGACTAAAACAGGTGCAAAATATGCATTTCCCTGTCTAAGTCTGTGAGGAACCCTAGTTGCTGATGATCAAGACTGTGCTCATCTGCATAACCCCACCTCCTCATTTGCATGTCCCCACCCCAGATGCTGCCTCCAGCTCAGTTTGGAAATCCTGCCATGTGTTTTGATCACGAAAGCATTTCTGATCTGATCTCCGCAGACAAAGGTGGTTTTGCACATAGAAGAATGGCAATGAATGTGTGTTTGGCCGAGGGATTCTTCGCTTTCCCAGCGACTTACGGATTGCCACCTTGCTGCATCTGTCATCTGCCCATGTCTGGTTGTTGCATTCGTACCACGGCAGGACCCGTTGGAAGGAGGCGAACAAGTAGTAGAGGCTGTAGCCAATGATGACGTTGTAATAGATGGTCACAAAGGTGGAGATGAGCACCATGGTGATTCCCACGCCTGGTCAGAAAGAGAAAAGAGGCCAGGCCATCAGGAGCGCCTAGGAGCCAACCTGCTGGAAATGCCAACCTGACTGCATTGCAGAGAGGGAGGGAGGCCACCTGGTTAGCTCGAAGACCGGCAGGCTTTGATGAATGCATAAAGGTGGGGTGGGGTCCCCTTTGTTTGCTTTTCCGTCAGGATAACATGACCGCAAGCGTTCCTGTGTTATAGCCAAATCAAATGTTTTGTCCTGAATGTCAACATGAGATGTTTCTCAGCATGAGTTTTTCACACTGACAATCAAGCTGATAAGGGCACCCTGTGCGTTATCTCCAAGGAGGGAAACACAAGAGGGTTAAGACTGCCAGGTGTGCTCGGGAAATTTGCAAAGGCTGCTTCCTTGTTTCGCCTGAGATTTTATTTCTTTTTTTATTTTAGACAAAAATTTATATTGCCGCCTCCTGGCCCATGGCGACCCAAGGCAGTTTCCATGAATATAAAAACATCGTTATAAAAATTAAAACCCACAGCAAAACCCAGAAAGCAGTGTGGGAGACACTGTGCAATTCTTCAAAGTGAAAACAGGCAAAATAAGGGAACAAGATAGACATCAGTTCACGGAGAACCTGCAGAAAATCCCTAGTTATAGCAAAACCAGCCAGTTCAGGTCCCACACGCCTCGGAAAACAGATTCCTTGGGCACCCCACGCCAAGTCGGCCTGGCTTTGGGGGAGCCACCTTTGTCTTCAGATGGACCCAAACCAGTCTTCTCTTGGCCTGTCTGAGACATCTTCCAAATTTTGCAAAGGACCCCAATTAAGGAACTGCCAAACAAGCCAAGAGTAAACAGCCCAACCAAAGAACCACTGCAGGACAAGCCACTAGAATAAAAACTGAGAGCAAACCCCACTCCTTACTAGCACTGATGATGTTCCCTAGTTGGGTCATGAAACATCTGCAGGAAAACCACCAAGCTCAGAGCAGTGGTGGGCTGCTCCTGATTGGGCCCGGTTCTGTGAACCGGTAGCAGTGGTGGCAGGAGGCTCCGCCCATCGCCCGGGACGCTTCTGCGCAGAAGCGTCGCGCGTGTGAACCGGTAGCAACGGGTTTTAGACCCCACTACTGGCTCAGAGAGCACCAAGGACCCCACAGTCCTCCTCTTCCTCCCCCTCCCAGAACCCCACTCCTTACTAGCACGGATGATGTTCCCTAGTTGGCTCATGAGACATTTGCAGGAAAACCACCAAGCCCAGAGAGCACCATGGAACCCGCAGGGTTGTGAGAGTCAAACTCAAGCATTGCAAAAAAAAAAAAAAATGCTTTCCCAGGATTCCATCCAGAAAACTACCAGGACGAAGGACAACACTGACCTTGAAAAAGTGGGAGAATTCTCCAAATTGACACGGGTCCCAAGCTGGCAAACTGTCCCAGGGAGCACTCCATGAAGAACAGAGGGAGGCCGGCGAGGGCCAGCATGATGGCGTAGGGGATCAGGAAGGCTCCTGCAAGAGAACAGCATCAGGTGAGAATTGGGCCTGGGCAGAACCAGCACCTCTGTCCAGGGCACCAGCCTTGGAAGGAAAACGCAGCTTCTAATTGTGATGGGCAGGGATCTCCAAACAGCCAAACATTTGGGGAAACCAGCATTTGGGGTTTGGCCAATGTCTTGCAGCTGCCTACAGAGAAGAAGGGGGGCTGCATCCCACGCAGGGCTCTGTCCCTCCTGAAAGCTGATCGGGTGCCAATGCCAGGAAGGGTGGTAGATTTGGTTCCCATCTCAGGGACAGTCCACGGCTTCCTTCACGCCCTTGGCACATTTGCATAATGAATGGGATGAGCCTGGCTGTTCTTGAGAGAAAAGGGTTGAGCGTGCCCCGTGAGTCACACTAGCCATGCCTTGTTCCCAAGCCATTCTATTCCTCTGGGTGTGTACCATTTGGTTTTACAATTGCTGCTCCTATTGTTATCTTCTGCTTTTTGCTTCAAGAAGGGCCCAGAGAAGTCCACGAATGGGAGGAGAAAAGTGAGGTCAGCCATAAAACCTTCCAGCTGAACACAGGGTCCATGACCCCAAAGTCTTTGGCTGATGCCTCAGGGTCAATGGAAGAGGAGGAGGACAACTCGGCTCTTGGTGGGATGGGTCAAGTTGAGGTCCCTGTGAAAAAGGCCCAGCAGAGTGTGGACTCAGAACTCAAGCCCTCTATCTGCACCAAGCCTTCTGCTCCACACTGAAGCTGCCTGGGCACATCTGGACATCCAGATGTTGCAGATGCAAAGTTTCCAAACAGCTGAGGACGCCGGAATAGCCCCTCGATGTTCTGCCCCTTGGTGTACACCCAGCCTGTAGGTTCATCTCCTGACCCAACACTCAGAAAAAGGGGAAGAGGATAATAGGATGAAGATGTGTGAAAGAATGACCTTAAGGGCACAGTGTGGAGCGTGGCAAAGTCTCAGCCCTGGTAGCACAAACCAAAGATTCCCCTCCCCCTCCCCCTCCCAAGCCTACTAAGACTCCGGTGGTCTGGCTGGAGTTCTCTGGAGCTTCTCCATTGCTACTAACAGGCAGAAGGATTTCTATCAAACAGTGGGGAGACACCTACAAAGACCTATGGGATGAGCCTTGCAAAGAAGTCCAAAATCTTAAGAGGCCACACGAGTTACGGCTGTCTCCGGTGCATTTGAGATCTAAGGCCGGGACCTCCAGCCTCAACAACTTTAAGACTTGTGCTGGCTGGGGAATTCTTGAAGTCCACAAGTCTTAAAGTTGCCAAGGTTGGAGATCCCGGATCAAAGGGACAGATCAGAGTCAGGTGGGCTGTATCTGCTCACCTGGGGAAAAGAAGAAGCCATCATAGCCAGCCAGGTGAGCAGCTTTTGAAAGACATCCCGGGATGCCCTGGGCAGCTTTTGCCATTTGGCTGGGGAAGCCTCAGCATGCCTCTGTGTGTTTAGGGGCGGGGGTGGGCTAGAGCAGCCCCTTACCTCCTCCATTATTATAGGTCAGGTACGGGAATCGCCACACGTTGCCCAGGCCCACCGCATAGCCCACCATAGACAGCAGGTAGTCCGACTTGTTGGACCAGTTGCCCCGTTCCGTGTTCTCATCCTGCGAGTCCGCGATCTTCTCCGTGGACAAAGTGAAGTCCTTTGGAGGGAGAAGAGGAGAAAAGTCAGCCCGTCTTCATCGGAAGAGCTTCCTTCCTGCCCTTCGGTCCTTCCAGGGAAAACGCGCCCTGTTCTGCTCCGAGGTCCTGCGGCCAGGGGAGGAGAGCTAACCGGTGCCCGCTAGGAGCTGCCACCCTTTTCCTCGAGGGCTGGCGGGGCCCTGGAGGTTTTGATGGCTTTCAGAACCTGAGCTGGGGCTGCCCCCCAAGGCGTGCTGGGCCCCTCTTTCGCCCCTGCCTGGACGCGCCTTCAGGAGCTGCACCCAACAAGGGGCGCCAGATCGGTGACCTCCCAGGCCGGGGGGGCGGTGGGGGGGGTACTCGGCGGAGGAACCTGGGCGCCCAAACCCGGGGAGGATGGTGGCGGCGCAGCGCCTGGCGCCTCCTGAGCTCCGCCTGCTTCCCTCGGATGCTCAGGATCGCCAAGCGCTGCGCCGGGGTCCCTCCTGCTGCGCGTCCGCCTGGCTGCCCTTGCGCGGGGCTCTTCCCTTCGCCGAGGATGCTGCTCGCTCGGCTTGCCACGCGCCCGGCCCCCGAAGAGCCCCCCGCCGGCGCCGCCCCGAGGGAGCCCGGCAGGTCTCCGGCTCTGGGTCCGTCTCTGCCGCCAGGGACTCCCAGTCGGGGCGGGCAGCTGGGAACAAACCGTCCCCGCGCCCCCTTCCTCTCCTCCTCCTCTTCCTCGCCCTCTCACCTTCTGGCCGCAGCGCAGACAACTGGGTAGTTGGAGCCAACCCATCGCGTTCCTTTCTGGGCCGCAGCCGCCCGGTGGGAGCCTTTATAGCGCCCGGAGAGCCCGTCCCGTCCTGCCCCTTCCCCCTCCTCCCGGCCAGGTGGAGCCGAGAGGGCGGGGAGGGGACAGGGGAGGGGAGGGGCGGGACGGGACGGCAGGTGCTCAGCAGAGCGAGAGCGGAGGCTTCTACTCGGGGGGGGGAGCGCTGGCTCCGAGTCCCCCCCCCCGAGCATGGCCGGGCTCTCGTGGAACCTGGCCCGCTTGCCCGCCTGTCTTCCCACGACGCCCGGATCCTGCCCGCCAGGCAGCTGAGACAAGCGGCAGCATCTACCCCAAAGCGCTTCCCGACAGGGCGCACTCGAGCCTCGGGTTCCCTCGCAGAGCGCGCCCTCCGTCTTCGGGCCTTATTCTCCCCCCACTTTTCACAAGGCATCCCTGGGGAGGGGGGTTCCTAGCCCCCTCCCTCCCAGGTGCCTTTCACACGTCGCCCCCGAACATTCCTCCAAAAGCCAAACCCTCCCGACGTATCTCCGTCTCAGAATCGCCAGCCGGGGGGGGGGGGGAGGGGGCGTTATGGCCAAAGTGCCAGTTCCCCAAATAAAAATGCAAATCACCCCGTCCCTCCCACGCCCCTCCGAAGACGCGCTTCACACTCACCTGACCTGCTTGCGCACCTCGAAGCCTGACACAGACGCTCCCAGGGCTCCCCCCCCCCCGTTGCTTCATCGCCCTCCGGAGCTCCTGCCGCCTCCTTCCCTTTGCCAGGGGTCCGGCTGGGGAGGGTCATCATCCGTCAGCCCTTCCTGCCTGGACAAAATATTGCAGCACCGGCGGCTTCCTCGTGACGGGTGCTCAGAGGAAACGCGGTGGGCAGAGGCAGCGGAGTCATCCACAACAGTTGTGTAGATGCCAGCAGCCCTTCTGGAGGGCAGGAGAATCCGCTTCCGTGCTGGGCATCAAAGATCCCCTCCTTTGTGGCCTGTAAACAGAGTCCTCCCTACAGCCTGGGCAGAAAAGAAACACCCGTGAGTTTTTTTCTTTGCCACCCACTTCTGGGTTGCCCCGTCTTCTTGCCAGGCTGGCAACCCAGGGCAGAGACAAGTGGGCACCGGACAACAATGTGGTGGTGCTGGAACTCCTTGCCACAAGAGGCAGCTGGATCCACCTGGTTGGCTTTGAAAGCGGTCTTGTTCAATGGAGTTTCTACTTACATTTCGAAACAGAATCCTTTTAAGCAGGCTGTGAATTCTAAAATTTAAAAAAACGCTTAAGAAAATTAAATGCACACCTCTACTACAAAGACACCTGTATGCCAAGTTTTTGGAAGGATTCATGCTTTCCGACCTTGGAAAGGAAATAATGAGATGCATATCAAATGGAGACGTGTGAACAGTAGAAGAGAGCAGATAAGCTGCTAAGAGTCTTTCAGGATGTGTCTGCAACTAAGTGGCAAAACTGAGTGGGGTGTGCAAAAGGGAAGAACCTGGGAGATCTACCTCCACCTCCTGTCCCACTGTGGACATCTCACTGCTTCAGGGAGAGCCCACCCTACAGCTTTGCTCCCAAGTTTCAAGCAAGTGGAAATGGGAACAGTCTGTAAGTCCAGCCTCTAAGATTCAACGCCCCCCCCCCCCCCCCGCTGAAAAATCCCTCAAAATCCAACTGTGACCTTAAGTTCTTCTCGGTTGGAGTCCACAAAAGAGAAACAAAGATAGGAAGTTCATGGAGGAAAGTCCTGGTTCCATAGAAGACTTTGAAGTGTCCCTTCCAAGGACCCTTCCAAGTGTCCAGCATGGTCACCACCACAGATTGGCCAAAGGAGTGCAGTTGCTCTCCTGCCAAGGCAGCTGATTTTCCCGAGATCCAGGCTAGGTAGGAGACCCACAGCTCTCTCTGCCTGGTGGGGCAGAATGGCCAGGATTGATTGAATGAAAGGGGAAATGCTGTTTCTTTAAGCTGGGCTCTTAACTTGACCATGGAGCAGAAGACAAATGTTCTCCAATTGGATTCAATCTTAGTCATTTTAGACCCCAGGTCAAAATCAGCTCCTGGGCTTTATGCAGCAAAAATCTGAGGGTATTTAAGCTTTTCATTTGGATGTCAAGATTTAAAAAGGCTCATCCTGGATCAGGTGTGTTTACCTGGCTGCCCAGGTGGGGCCAAATACGCTTTCCTGCAGGGAGTGAGGCACCACCTCTACTTACTGGGATTAAAAGGTCTGTCATGCTGTCATGCCATGCAGCTGTTTGTGGCTGTGGGTTGTGTTTTCAGCATGCAAGCCAAAGGGGAAAAGAAAGGAGAAAAACTACCATGCAGGGGGCTGATTTTTAGGGAAGAATCGGGGAGGGGCTGGGATTTCAATCGTGTAATTATTTATTTGTTCTGCTTGGTGGGCTGCTCCAGCTGAGTAGCAAATGTCCTAAAACGGTTGCTTTCGTCTGAAAGTTTGAAGGCCTTTATTCATTCACAAACGGATCAACGGTCTTCTAATAAGCAAGACACCTTGATTTACCAGCCAAAATAATTCGGTATTGGTGAAATTCCAGTTTCCTTGTAGACTTGAGTGCTTGCTGCTTTACTGACTCCAAAACGTTTGTATCCTGTATCTAAAACATTTAAAAAGTATTTTCTGCTATGCTTTCTTCTGCTTGAGCTCACTTCCTGATGACTTCAGGGGCACAGCCATGTTGGGATCCTGGCAGCTGGAAAGACGTGGCCTGCAGTTATCCAGGCTATATTTCCTAGTCCAGCCTGCAGTTTGGAGATTGTCACAAGCTCCCAGCTCAGTTCTGAACAGGTTCCGCAAACTTTGGTGTTCTGAGATCAGGCATGGGTCTGTCACCTAATCCATCCGTCTACAAGGCAGGGCTTAGGGCTGGAGTGGAGGTGACTTTTTCTCCCTTTCTTCAGCTCTTTTCAATCCGACAGAGAGAGTAGAAGTTTCATAAGATGCACCTTTATTTAAACACAGTTGGATCGATGAACTGAATTCGTGGTTAAAAATACAAGCCTTCCTGCTTTGAAGTAAGACCATGAAGTCCGTGAGGTTTATTCCAGGTAAACTGCACTGGTTTTTATCACTTAAATATTCTCCTTTTGACCTTGTCAGTTTGCTAATGTCTTAGTGATGGGCTTGGCTACCAGGAACCTGCCTGAATTTAGCTTTTCCAGAAATCAGCTTTTTATTGCATTTCATGAAGGAAACAAGGTTTTAGGATAGGGCATGCAAGCCTTACTATCTTTGTATCAAATGAACTTAAAAAGTGAGTATGCGTTGAAATATTTGGCTTGGATTAGTCTCCCCGATCACCGAGTGGTTGTGATGTATTGCCAAATGATATGTTTGATCTAGATTTTTTTTTCATCCCACCTTTATTATTTTTACAAATAACTCGAGGTGGCAAACATACCTGATTTCCTCCTTCCTCTTTCTAGTTTTCTGACAGCTACCCAACTGATACGTCATTCTTATTTTTAATCCCATCTACCATCTGTGAAAAGTTCTCAAGGCTGGGAGAATTTGAAGCAGCGGAAGAGAAATCTCAAATCTTTGACGCTGGGAATGTTCCCACATCTGCAATCTGGAAGTCCTGACTTCCCAGTTGGGGACCATCAAGCCAAACTCCAGAGAGGACTGGGTGAAGCATCAGATAAAGGTTCTGACTCTACAATCTGACATTTGCGTCATTCGGTAGTTCAAGTGATAAATGTTGGCCCAGAGATGTCTTCTCTTCTGGAAAATGGGAAGGAAGATGAGCAGAGATCCTGCCCCCTCCAACAACGACATGATCTTGTGTTCAGAAAATAGGAAGAGAAGATGAGATGTCCAAGAAACTTCACACCAGACCAGTTGAAGCTTCTTGGGGACATTGGAACTGGCTTTAGTTTTCCTTGCCAGAACTTTTGTTAGCCCAGAGTTCTCTCACTTTCTCCTGTTTGCCTTGATGTTCCATCCCTAAGACTTTCAGGGAAGGTTTCCATCCTCTCAGCTTCAAGATGACCAAGAATGAGAATTCACCCCGTGAACAACATAGTTCCTGGAGGTGTTTTTGTTTGTTTGTTTGTTTGTTTGTTTGTTTGTTTGTTTGTTTGTTTGTTTAGTCAAGCGTGTATATGATTACAGACAAAGTGTAAACATGATTGTGAATATGTAAGAAGTACAAGCATGGTTTTGAGTACATGATATTTTACGAAATACATGGGGACTTTAGGACAGGGACGGTAGGCATGCTGGTGCGCTTATGCACGCCCCTTACAGACCTCTTAGGAATGGGGTGAAGTCAACGGTAGACAGTCTAAGGTTAAAGTTTTTGGGGTTTGGGGAAGAAACCACAGAGTCAGGTAGTGCATTCCAGGCATTGATCACTCTGTTGCTGAAGTCGAATTTTTTGCAATCGAGTTTGGAGCAGTTTACATTAAGTTTGTATCTATTGTGACCTCGTGTATTATTGAGGTTGAAGCTGAAGTATTCATTGACAGGTAGGACATTGTGGCAGATGATTTTATGAACTACATTTAGATCAGATCGAAGGCGGCATAGTTCTAAGTTGTCTAAGCCCAAAATTTCAAGTCTGGTGGAATAAGGTATTCTGTTGCGAACAGAGGAGTGGAGGACTCTTCTCGTGAAATATCTCTGGACATTCTCAATTGTATTAATGTCCGATATGTAGTGTGGGTTCCCGACAAATGAGCTGTATTCGAGAATTGGTTCCTCCTGCAGTTCAGGAGATGTGACCCCACAAAGGAGTCATCCCTATTGCTTCATATCAGAATTTTGCCTGCAGTGAACCAAGGAGGTGAATTTGAAAAGGCGGGTTGGGCAAGTGCCCCACCCTGCAAACAGGGAAAGAGAGCTTAGTCGAGCAATGACGCTGCTCGTAGGGAGAGAATCAAATGCTCCATGTCCAGAGGACCTTTTCCCCTTCTGAGCCCCGTCAGGAGGACGGAATAGAGAGAACTTTCAGGATAAGGTGAGGCTGAGTCCGAAGCCCAGGTCATTCCAGGAAGGCTGTGGCGTGGCTGAACCTGTCACATCTCCTTTGGACAAGGTTTAAAAGCAGCTCCCACCGACCTTAAGAAGATGAAGGCTGCAGAGAAAATCCAGGTTGCATGCTTGTACAGGTAGTCCTGGAACCATTCATGCAGCAACTGTTCCAAGTTACAATGGAACTAAAAAAAAAGGGGGGGGGTTATGACCAGCCTTCCACTTATTCCTGATCTGCCCTTGACAGGTCCTTATAATCAGGGTATCCTTTTCTTCACCGGCTCAAAAAAAAAGAAAGAAAAGAAAAAAAGAGTATGGTGACTGCCAACCGTTCTGCTGAGAATTGGCATCAACAAATGACACCAACAACTTCCTATCAAGGTGGCAGTTTGTGGGGGAGGGATCTGTTGGAATATTCATGACTGGGAGAGCCATGTGATTGAGTCAGCCAATCGGGCTGAAGTGTTAATTGAGCATGTCCAGAAACTTAGCAAGAAGAAGGGCGTGGTTTACTCTGTCCACCATTATACTCCAGTATGAAAACATCTCAACATGTGATCTGAAACGAAGTGTGGTATTGTTAATGTTTTATTCTACTTATAAAGAAGTTATTTGAATCAGCAAAATGCAGTTATCTTCTGAAGCTTCTGATTTATTGCGTAACTCTGACAGGTTATGGGCCCAGGAATCGCTCAAGAAGTAAAGTTAAAACTGCATTGTAATTTAAAGCTGATAAGAAGCTGTCTGTGTTGTTAAAGGAACAGGCAGACAAGAAAAATAAAGCAGGATGGCTGCTGCTATGGAATTTAAAGACAGTCCAATACCTAAATTGGGGAAGAAAAATTATTTAATTTGGGCTGCAAAAATGGAATGTTTTTTGAAAGCAAAAGAATTATGGGACATCGTAGCAGACCCCCCGCAAGTGCTTGGAGCAGCAGATCAAAAGGCTCATGACAAAGCTATGGCTTATCTTCTTTTAAGTCTGGGGGATGATCAATTCTTAAATGTAGCTGAATTAAAGTCTGCAAAAGAAATATGGCAGAAATTGAAAGCAGTACATGTTAATGTTTCTGCGTGTAATGTGGTCCAACTTTCGAGAAAGCTTTTCAGAATGAGTTTGCAGACAGGAGATTCTATGGAAGATCATTTAATGAAAATGCAGTCTAATTTTCTAGAATTGGAGCAACGTGGAGTAAAGTTTCCAGAGTCCCAGAAAGTTTTATTAGTGTTAAATAGTTTGGATCAGAGCTGGGAGACTGTATCAGCTATTTTTGAAAGTAAGCCAGAAGCAGATTTGAATTTGGAGGCTTTGAAATCGTGTTTATTGAATGAATATGAGAAAAGGCTTTTCAGCCATGCTGATGGAAAATTCCACAGGCGGGGGCCCAACAAGGAGTACAGTGGAAACTTACAGCAAGTCTCCAGCAAAATTTTCCACAGGCTGCCTATCTCTAGCAACAGCCGAGGTGTCTGCAGACAAGAGGAGAGCAGAGGCAGGAGAGATCAAGTTACACAGCAACAATTCTGCAAGCAAGATAAGAAAGCGTGTTTCATTTGTGGAGAAACCAATCATCTGCAGAAAAGCTGTGCACAGAGAAGAAATGTGCAAGACAAGAGACATTATTTGCAAGGACAGATTGCAGTTGCAAAAGTTTGTTATAATAACAATAGAGACAAATGGTTGATTGACAGTGGGGCTAGTCAAACAATTGTTAATAATTCTGACTTATTTTCCAGATTTTTCCCAGGAAACCATGAAGAAGTGGCCTTAGCCAATGGTCAAAAGGCTAAAATCATTGGAAGAGGCGATGTGCAAATTCCATATTTGGACTCCAGGTTTACTGATGTGTTATGTGTACCTGAAATGGAGCATAATTTGTTAAGTGTGTCTAGTTTAGACAAGCAAGGTTATGAAACCACATTTGTTAATGGGAAGTGTATCATCCAAAGAAATGGGAATGTTTGTGCACAGGGCATAAAAGAGGATAATCTTTATGTATTGCAGGGAGAAAAGGTGCCACATTGTTCCCAGATATTTAAAAATGTAGCAGAACATAATTCATGTGCTCATCTTCTGCACAGACGACTTGGTCATGCTAATTTTAAGGTTGTTCAACAAATGAAAGAATTTGCAGAAGGATTAGATTTGAAGGGATGTAAGGCATATTTGGATTGTGCAGTATGCAAAGCATCGAAATCTAAAGCATTCCCAGTGAGCAAGTTTAGCACAAGACAAACCACAAAAGCTCTAGAACTGGTTCATGCTGATTTAATTGGGCCTATGCAAGCCAGTTTGGGAGGAGCAAAGTATGCGCTGGTCATTGTGGATGACTACAGCAGGTTTGGGTTTTGCTACTTACTTAAGAGTAAAACAGAGGTGCTACAGCAATTTAAGCAATGGTTAAGTTTTGTAGAGAGAAGGTACAAACAACAGGTATGTCAGTTGCAAACTGACAGAGGTTCTGAATTTATGTCAACAAATTTTCAACAATGGTTGAGACAATTGGGAATAAGACACAGGCGCACAAATCCTTACACACCAGGAGAGAACGGAGTGGCTGAAAGGAGGAATGGTGTTTTGCAAACAATGAAAGACTCATTACTGGAGGATTCTGGTATGAGCAGGTCATATTGGGGTGAAGCCATACTGACTGCCAATTATTTAGTAAATAGGTTGTGGAGTTCATCCATCAATAATACTCCATATGCAATGCTATATGGGAGAAAGCCTTCTCTAGCACATTTAAAAATATTTGGAAGTACTGCATGGGTACATATTCCAAAGGCAATCAGAAGAAAGGGACAACAAAAGGCTAGAAAGCTCAGATTTGTGGGCTATGAGCCAGGCTCAAAAGGGTATCGCTTTAGCGATGGAAGTAAAAGGATAGTGATTTCAAGGTCTGCTAGTTTTGCAGAACAAAATTGGAACAGAATTGATGCAAATTCTGAAAATGTCTCACTTAGTGACGGTGATCCACTTAGCGACGGTGATCCACTTAGTGACAATAACTCATTTAATGATGGTGAATCATTTACTGAAGGTGTCTATGTTCAGGGAGGAGAGTCTGAACAAGATATGAAGCCAGAAAAGCTTGAAACACAAGTACAGGCAATGCCACGTAGGTCAGAGCGTAGTAACAGAGGGGTTCCGCCAGACAGGTATTCTGCCAGTAAAGTTAAAGTGTGTAATGTGTGGTATGAGCCAAGAAACTATAAGGAAGTATTGGCATTACCAAAAGTTGAACAAGAAAAGTGGAAGGAAGCCATGGATAAAGAGATGAAATCCATGGGCGATCATGAAGTGTTCACATCTGTGACTTTGCCACAGGGTACGAAAGCTGTAGGATGTAAGTGGGTATATAAGAAAAAGGTATTACCCAATAATGAAGTACAGTATAAGGCAAGGTTGGTGGCACAAGGTTTTTCTCAATTAAAGAATGTGCACTATGATGAGGTGTTCGCGCCAACTGTAAAAGGTGAGAGCATAAGACTAGCACTGGCATTAGCATCAGCATACAGGCATAGAATTTGGCATTTTGATATAACCACTGCATTCCTCAATGCTGAATTAGAGGAAGAAATTTATATGGTTCAAGCGCCAGGGTATGAAAATAAAAAGCCTAACATGGTGTATAAATTGAACAAGGCCATTTATGGGCTGAAGCAGTCAGCCAGAAATTGGAATATCTGTCTTGATACTGCATTGAAAGGTCTTGGGTTCAAAAGTTGCAAAGCTGATGGTTGCATATACACTGGAAAGTTACAAGGTGGGAATTGTCTACTATTAGCATTTGTGGATGATCTTTGTTTCATTGCAAAGGATGCATCACAAGTTAAAGAATTTGCCAATAAGTTAGAAAAGAAATTTGAATTAAAGAATTTGGGAGAAATAAAGAATTATCTTGGTGTAGAGATACAAAAAACTGAAAAGGGTTATATTCTCAGTCAAAGGAGAAAAATTGAACAATTATTAGAGAAATATAACATGAAAGATTGTAATATTGCTCCTACACCTATGAGCACAGATTTTTACAATAGTTTGGGTGAGGATAAAAGTGAAGCCTGTGATCAGGAGATATATCACTCTGCAATAGGGAGTCTGTTATATCTGTCACAGTGGTCCAGACCAGACATAGCTTGTGCAGTGAGCATTCTAAGTCGCTTTACTGCTACACCTACAAAGTTGCATTGGATGGGTGTGAAAAGAATTCTCAGGTATTTGAAGGGAACTGTGAATTTGGGTCTTCAAATACAGGTCACTGAAGAATTAAAATTGAAATGTTATGTTGATAGTGATTATGCAAATGATGTAAAAACCAGAAAGTCTAATTCTGGAATTGTAATAATGTTTGGAGGGGCTTTAGTTGGTTGGAAGTCCAGAAAACAAACAACGGTTGCTATTTCAACTGCAGAAGCAGAGTTTATTGCATTGTCTGAGTTATGTCCTGAAGTAGTTTGGTATGTACAGTTGTTACAAGATTTAAATGTAAATGTAAATGAAGCTGTAACTGTTTATGAAGATAATGCTGCCTGTATAAAAATGGCAACAGGTGACAGAGTGAAGAACAGAAGTAAACATGTGGACATTAAGTATTGTAATGTCAGGGAAGCTGTAAAAGAAAAATTGATAAGTTTACATCATTGTTCTTCAGAGGATAATTTAGCAGACATGATGACCAAACCATTGGGTGGCGTCCATTATAGGAAATGTTTAAATCCAATAGGTTTGATGTCTCTCCCAGTAATGAAGGGAGGAGTGTTGGAATATTCATGACTGGGAGAGCCATGTGATTGAGTCAGCCAATCGGGCTGAAGTGTTAATTGAGCATGTCCAGAAACTTAGCAAGAAGAAGGGCGTGGTTTACTCTGTCCACCATTATACTCCAGTATGAAAACATCTCAACATGTGATCTGAAACAAAGTGTGGTATTGTTAATGTTTTATTCTACTTATAAAGAAGTTATTTGAATCAGCAAAATGCAGTTATCTTCTGAAGCTTCTGATTTATTGCGTAACTCTGACAGGATCTATTCTAAAAGAAGGGTGGCCCCAATGCTGAAAATAATATTTACGTTTTAAGCATGAGGCATGCATTTAAAAAAAATTCCATCTGGTCTCTTGCACATAAAGTCATTTTTCTTCCCCGAGCTGTGAGACATCATTTCTGATTTATCTAGCACTTTATGATGTATTGCAGTTAATCAAGCCAATTAGAAGGTTAACAATACTTTTTTTCATTGCTTTGTCCTTGTAGTTCTGCATAAAACAATAATCCAAAGGGCCACAACTTTACAAAAAGGAGCATAAAACCACCAGGAAGTGGGCATTGTCTTTGGGCAAACAAGTCAGCCCCCCCCCCTCGCTTGGTCCAAAGGGCAAGGAGGCACCAGGAAGCTTTCTCTAGGGAGGAGAGTGTTTTCCCACCACAACTTCTGCCAAGAAAGTGTCTCTCTGTCTGAGTTTCACGTGTGCAGCCAAGGCAAAGGGGCCTCCTTGGGCGGCTTATGATATCAGAGGAGGATGCGGTAGCATCTTGAGAACTTCATGGAAACACTAAGATTAGTCACCTCCATGTTTCATCCTGGGGACATGGTCTTCCTTTCCTTTCCCAACAAGCTGCCCAATTAGATTTTCACTTGGCTTCCTTGCATCTGGCATGCTGAGGCCACTTCTTGGTTCTGGTGGAGCTTCTACAACAGGAATATCCAACCTTGGATACTTTAAGAACTGTGGACTTCAACCCACAGAATCCCTCCTTCTGCTTTGGGGAAGGTTTTGATCGACAGGGAAGGTGGATGTCAGGCCGAAGCTGTTTTTCTTGGGGTCTTTGGCCTGCCACGCTTTATGCTATTTTAAAATGTATTCTTTGCTATGGGAATTTGGGAGGGGTCATTGCATGAGGGATGTCTACATGTAGCCATAACAAATTCCTTCTGGATTGTTAAGGTCATCCTTTGTCTTTGCACTTCTGCACCTGCATGGAAGGAGATGGGAGTTGCTGCCAAGTTGGCAGATGAAGATTGGTCAACGTGATGGACTTGGGGTTGTGGGGACAAGGGATTGAACTTTCAACTGGGTAGAGAAACCTCTGGGACTTCGGATTCGGGTTTCTCCCAGATGTGCCAACATGGCTCTGCTAATAAATTGGAACTTTGAGGAATACTTTGCCTCAGACTCTGATTTAGTTTTGGATGCTATTTGGAACCCTGACAGCGGAACTGTTTCCTCGTTCCTGAGACTTTTACCGTCTCCATTTCCTTTAGTCTCGATTTCAACCAGCTTTGTTTCCAAAGGCCCGTCTCACAAGCCAAAACTGAAAAAGCAGCCCTTCTCTGAAACCATGGCAGCTCTTTCGTGTGCCACGCTCACAATTCATCCGTGGAACAAGAACCCACGATCTCTCTTCCGGCTGCAGAGGACAGCTGGTCTTTAGGGAAGGCCAAGACCAAGGTCAGAGTGAGCCTACTCTCCGTGTAAGCAGCAGAAAATCCTCACTTCCCAAAAGAGATTGGGCCCAGTGAACAAGTTCATGTTCAAAGCAACAGCTTATAAGTCCTTGAATTGATTCTCTCCTGCTCTCAAAATCTGGCTGGGACAGGTGAACACTTTTCCAGCTATCCAAAGCTCAAACTGCCCAAGGAGCTGCTGATACAGTTCTACAGAGAAATTATTGAGTCTGTCATCTGCACCTCCATAACTGTCTGGTTCGGCTCTGCAACCCAACAAGACAGACACAGACTTCAGAGGATAATCAGAACTGCAGAAAAAACAATTACTGCCAACCTGCCTTCCACTGAGGTCCTGTATACTGCACGAGTCAAAAAGAGGGCCGTGAAAATATTTACCAACCCCTCGCATCCTGGACACAAACTGTTTCAACTCCTACCCTCAAAATGACGCTATAGAGCACTGCACACCAAGACAACTAGACACAAGAACAGTTTTCCCCCCGAAAGCCATCACTCTGCTAAACTAAGACTGCACTACTATCAATCTTCTCATCGTTCCCATCACCCATCTCCTCCCACAAATGACTGTATGACTGTAACTTTGTTGCTTGCATCCTTACGATTTTTATTGTTTCCTGATTGCTTATTTGTACCCTATGACTATCATTATGTGTTGTACCTTATGATTCTTGACAAATGTATCTTTTCTTTTATGTACACTGAGAGCCTATGCACCAAAGACAAATTCCTTGTGTGTCCAATCACACTTGGCCAATAAAAACTCTATCTATCTATCCAGCTCTCCAAGAGACAGGGACCTGGGCATTCCAGAACCTTTGAGTTGAGCGAGGGCTCCTTCTTCAGCCTGGCTCCTTGAGACATGGGGAATCCGTGGAAGGCTGGCATGCAATTCATGCATCGCCCGGTCTTGAAATCCTTCCAGCTTCCCCCTCGCAGGGATCCCCCCACCCCGGTCCATCTTTTGGTTGGTGCCGTTCTGGGAATTGTTCCTGTCTTGATGATACAACCTTTCGTTTTCAATCATCTCCAGCACAACAGCCTGGCATTGTAATCAGCTTAGCGTGCAAACCTGTCTGGCAAAGGCCATGCAAGGGTGGTAGAAACCCAGGTAGGAGACAATAGGCGCTTTATCCTGACAGATGATCTGCTGACGAAAGATGAGAAGATGAGTTGCTATACTCTCCTATGCAACGCTTGGTGCTTGGCATTCGGGCACTTGGCCCGCGTCCATCTAGCTGCTCGTTTTAGTACCATTACGGATTAACTCCTCTGCAGAACTTTGCTCGGTTGATGTATCAACAAAGCATATAGAAAAACATTTCAGCCGTGGCAGCTTAGCTGCAAATAAAGTCCCGGCACAGTCCGTGGAGTGAGACCATAATAGCTGAGGCTCTCGCCAAAGAAGAGTGGCTTCAATGGGCTGCATACCAGGCCGGATCTCCTGGCCATCTGATGCCCTGCTAGCTTGTTAGTCAAGTCGCTTCTCTTCTCTTCTCTTCCTTGTAGGTCTTTGGTGTTGGCCACTCCGGCTTTCTGTCCTGTTGAGTAGAGTCAGTAGTTGGAAGACCTCGAGACCCAGCCAGCTCCACCTGGAGAGAGCAGAGGGCCTTCGGAACGGGATAGAAAGTCTGGATGGGGAAGAGAAGGAGGACTAAGGCCAGGCAGGGAGTACCGTGTTTCCCCCAAAATAAGACCCTGTCTTATATTTTGTTTGAACCCTGAAATAAGCGCTTGGCCCTATTGGCATGCACTCAAAAGCCCGATTGGGCTTCTTATCAGGGGATGTCTTATTTTGGGGGGAACGGGGTAGGAAGAGTCATAAAATAGTATTTCTGGACTAATGAAGAAGCTTTTTGGATGAGAAGCGAAACCTCTTCAAGCAAAACCAGAAAAGTCCAGTTGCTTTTTTTGGGGGAAAAGCACCTTTGCGACAACCATGACCTGGATGACTGAGAATCTCCGTAGACATTTAGTGTATGTGGAATTGCACAAAGGAGACAGTGGCTGCTTGTTGTTTTGCTGCGGTAAAAAAAGAACACTTCACACACAAAGGTAGGAGAGGAGGTGAAATGGTTGAAAATGTCCCCTGCAAAATTAAAATGAGAACTGAGTCGCCTTCCAGGGTCTCTCCCTCCCTCCCTCCCCCAATCTTGGGGTCTTTCTTTGGCTTTAAGTGATAAGTGAAAGAAGGAAGGGGTCCTTTGGTGCCCACCAGAGAAGATGGCATCAGCCCTGGGATCAGATGATGGTGAATAAAACAGGGGTTGCGTTCAAGGGATGTTGCCTGCTCACACACACTGTGGAGGGAGATCTGTCACTTGCTTTGAGGTCATCATTTTTCTCAGGAAATTTTCATTTTGAGGCCAACTTCAAAGTTTCGGCATCCAGAAGGTGACAAAATTGGAGTGCATGGGGAAATGCTCCTTTTGAGCTCAGGAAGGGGACGTGATTCATTGCAGAAGTTTCCAGGTTTTGAGTCAAGAGACTGGGTTGCACTGTTTGTGTTGATTTTTACACATGACGCAGCTCTTTCAAACTTCCTCCTGAGACTCCCTGCAACTTGGATGAAGGTCTTCGGCGATCCATCATCCACGGAAGCAACGAATGGCGCTGTCTGATTCAGGCTTCCATGTTCAAAATGGACTTCAGGTTGCAACCGGTTTGGTCTTGCCCAGTTTTGAGTTGGCATTTCATGGATGGAACACGGTGATTGGGTTGTTGTTGTGGTTTTTTCTCTGTGTGTGTGTGTGCATTCATCTTGCTAAAGGATGGATTTAATTATAACTTTTATACAGAAGCAACATATTTGGGGATTTTCTCTGAGGATCCTAAAGTGTTATATATACTTGGGGATGATAGTTGTACGGCCCTCTGTGACTCCTTGTGAGGTTCTAGAGATATTTTATTGGATCTCTCTGGAAAGCAGAATATCGCTCACTTCTTAAACTCTCATTATTTATTAAATTATTGTTCAGTGGAGATATGTACATTCTGATGCGTAACTTCAAAAAGCTCAAAGGCAGATGAGGGGAAAATTCTCCTAAAATAACATGTTTGTTTTTGTGTGTGTGCGTCAGAGGTGGGTTTCAGCCGGTTCTGACCAGTTCTGGAGAACCGGTAGCGGAAATTTTGAGTAGTTTGGAGAACCGGCAAATACCCACCTCTGACTGGCCCCGCCCCCATCTATTCTCTGCCTCCCAAGTCCCAGCTGATCGGGAGGAAATGGGGATTTTGCAGTATCCTTCCCCTGCCATGCCCACCAAGCCACGCCACGCCCACCAAGCCACGCCCACAGAACCGGTAGTAAAAAAAATTTGAATCCCACCACTGGTGTGCGTGTAATTTAAGATGTTAATATTTGGAAAAGAGAAAGGCAGGTGAGAAGTTAATGGACACAGCAAAGAAACCTGATGGCACGTAAGGAGCCCCTTCTCTTAACACCTCCACTGTCTTTGGGATGGACTTACAGAAGCACAATGGAGCTTCTGACGCGGAGCAACGGGGTGACGAAACCATTCACCTAGTAAGAATGCATAAAGTCAAATTGTATTGGGCCTTGCTGGCTGGGGATGGTGGGAGTTGTAGTCCAGCAGATTGGAGATACCTGGGTTGGAGAAAACCAAGCAGTGGTCAATTCAGCCCTTCCCGTCAGGTGCAAGAAATCAGGATTCAAGGCGGTTCAAGTGACTGTAGGCTTATTGCATGCTGACAAATCGGCGGTAGATAAGAGTCAATGGAGTTCCAGGTGGGATGGACTTAGATTTCTTGTGGGTGTGAAGGGACTCAAGACTAATGATGCCCTCGACCCCTCCCTCCCTCGGGCTCAGCCTGGTCATCGTCTACATTTCCTACAGAGGAATTTGTATCCAGTTACAAGTGATTTCAAGCATCCTTCAGGCGCCAGCGATGGTCTCCCTGCTCCCGATTGCCAAATTCTTCACCTCGATTGTCTGGATTGAGATGTTTTGAAATGCACCGGCTGGATGGATGGGAGGTGCTGCTTATGTAACCCCAGAGAGGGAAACTTTGCACTGCTCAGAAGCCGGCACTCTCTTCATCATCCGGTTAAGTGACTCGATGCATTGGCAAAGGGTTCAAGGCAAGTTGCAAGATGCCCAGTATCACGGGAGGGGCGATGAGAGGTTGCCAGGCCCGTCACTGTGAAACACAGGGAAGTTGTGATGTCATGGAGGACTCTGTAATACAGCATTTGGGTTTCGTAGAAAGGCAACTGGCTGCTTTGAAAGAAAGATGACTCCCAAGTTGACCGCAATATGCCTCATTACGGTAACTCATGGCATTCAGTGCCAGGGAACTTGGCATCTCTCAGGGGAAGGCCCGGCTGCTGTCCACAAGGAAGCAAACATAAATGGCATATGACCAGCGGCTGGATCCTGTGGTTGAGCTTTTGTTTAATTTCAACCAGGAGCGAAAGAGAGGGAGGAGGCGAGGAGGCCTGTCCGGGTCCACACCCTGGGCTCCCTCCCACTGGAGTTTCTGTGGGGACAGAATATCCCGGCTGGGACCTGAGGTGAACAAGTCCTCGGGGCTGTAGGACATGCAAAATTTAATCCTTGGGCACGCCCGGGGGAACCAGATAAGAAC
Organism: Diadophis punctatus similis; assembly: GCA_023053685.1. Lineage (NCBI taxonomy): Eukaryota > Metazoa > Chordata > Lepidosauria > Squamata > Dipsadidae > Diadophis > Diadophis punctatus. The sequence goes on along the minus strand of JALIGW010000014.1, from coordinate 1,070,095 downwards.
TGCATGCTTCTTTTCCTCTCTCTCTCTGCTATTGCAAGACCACGGAGATGCCTTCGCCTCATCTCAGGGGTGAAATCCAGCAGGGTCTGACAGGTTCTGGAGAACAGGTAGTGGAAATTTTGAGTAGTTTGGAGAACTGGCAAATACCATCTCTGGCTGGCCCCCGAGTGGGGAGGTAATGGGGATTTTGCAGTATCCTTCCCCTGCCACGCCCACCAAGCCACGCCCACCAAGCCACACCACGCCCACCAAGCTACGCCCACCCAACTGGTAGTAAAAAAAATTGGATTTCACCACTGCTCCATCTCTTTCCAACTCTTGGCTGCATTCACACTGGGATGTCTCCCGAGGATCTCGTGGCCTGCCTGGGAGACCCCCCACTCCAGGCTACATTCCAAGGGTCTTTGCTCAGCATTGGCTTTGCGGGGGCCCCGTGAGAAACCACAGAGGAGCCATTCAAGAGGGAAGGGAGATGGGGGTCCTTGGGGCTCTGCCTTCTTCCCTGCAGCTGGCAAGCCTGCCTTCCTGAGAGATGACTCGCCCTTCTGTTATTCCAGGAGGGACAAGAGCGAGCAGGATGAGCATGTTTACCCCTCAAGACCGAAGCACTTTCTTCGCTTCTCCTCTCCACCCTGCTAATTAGAGACTGGCCTGGCCTCTGCTTCGAAGCACGTGAACAAGTGGAGCAGCACCCAGGAAGACAACCCAGCGCCTCCCTCCTGGGCTGGATCCTGCCTCTCCCTGCCTGCCTCTTTTCCTAGAGGTGGGACAATCCAAGGACCCCTGAAGACCCCAAAAGATTCTCTCTCGTTCTTTCCCCCAGAATGCAGAGTTTCATTTGAGCATCAGTCAAGGAAATGTGACTTTGGAATCTACCTCTGCTTACCCCACATTGACTCAGAAAAAGCACAGAAAGCAACGTGCGGATTGAGAAAAGACGTCTAAAAACTCATGATATCACTTGTAATTTCACTCCCTCGGACACACCTGGATGGGTCCCTTTCCTGGCATGCCTTTTCTGCTCCCTGTTGCATCACGGCTGTTTCTTCAAGAGGGAAAGCCCAGAATTGGTTCTTCTATCTGGTGTTGTGAAATCAGATCACAAAATAACTTGATTAAATAATCTGTCGCTGACTCATAGCAGCCCTTGATTTAAAAGGCGAAATATGAAGGCTCTCCGTTCTCTGGCATCTGCTGGTGGGACAGTTTTATTGTCCCTAAAATAAGACAAATGGCTGGGAGTGTGTCTCCCTCCTGGGCTCCAAGACACGCAAGCATTACGTTCCCTCCCATCTCACCTGAGGTCAGGCTCAGGAAACGCACAATAGACCCAGGCTTCCTTCTCTCTCTTAATAGGCAGAAGGAATCCAAGAACAGGTGTGCACAAACAATGCTTTCTCACTAGTCTGACCGAACTCCGAGAGGCAGGGAAAGTTGCTTTCGGTGACTGTGGAGGAAATGTACTTGTTTTTCTGGAAAGACCCTGAATCAGAAAGTTGATGTGGATGACAGGTGGATAACCTGTCACCAGGGAAGTGGGGAAGGTCACAGAGAGGCCCTTTCACCTTTCCGATTGCCTCTATCCTTCTTCTCCACCAAGTTTGAAGAAAAATGTTCACTTCTGGTTGAATCTGTGTTGCATTAGGGACCCCGGAGTTAGGGAGCCCTGTTCCCCCACGCACATCTCTCTTCTGTTTCAGCAGAAGAACCCACCTGAGCAGGGGTGGGTTCCGGATTCAGGTACTGCCAGTTCGCTCAGGGACGCGTCTCGCATGCGCAGTACTTAAAAAAAGCTTCTGTGCATGCGCAGAAGCAAAAAACAAGATGGCGCTGCCTACGGCGCCACCGAGAGAACCGGCTCGGGAGCGTGGCAGGCCTGGGTTGCTGCCGGTTCCAGCAACCAGGCTGCCACGTTACTAACAGTTCTATAGAACCGGTCCGAACCAGTAGGAACCCACCTCTGCACCTGAGGTCCAATCCCTGGGAGATCCAGAAGCAGTAGAGCTTGATAAGTTGGTGAGGATCAAACTTTGAGCCAAGTCATTAGGAACTTGGCTGATTTCAGTCCCTTTGGTCATTATCAAATGATTGTGCCTTCCAGTCAGTTATTTCAGATGCACTTAAATATTTATTATCTGCAAGGGAGGAGGCACGACCATGGGGACATTTGAAGCACACTTACGGAACAATTCCACCCATTTCATTCTAGAGCACTTCTCACCTGGGACTCTGAACATTATAAACTGATAAGAGGATTTTTACACCCTCTCTTCCAGATTTTAGGGTATCAGGATTGTTATTCTCAGCTGTTGCTACGCAAGGACACTTAAGGCATTAAACTACATTCTTTTAACTACCGTTCAGGCAATAAAAACCTACTTTGCAGCAGGCTTCCTCGAAATTATCTGAGATTTATGGTGGTGACAATTCCAGTTCTTGTGTGAGTAAATGGTCTAATTTTGGAACTGGAGTTGGACTGTTGATGGCAAAAGGTTGTAAGCCTTTTATTATTTTTTAAATGTTCATATACAGCTTATGCCTAAAAACAGGTGAGTCACCAAAGCTTGGCCCAACCACAGATGCTTAACTTCCACGTATTATACAGATTTAATAGGAGTAAATAAGAAACCCCAAAATGACTGGAGACATGAGGTCATTCACCCCCTTAGTAGCCCCTGAGGGTGACTCCGAAGCATTTCTCCAGCAAGGAATGACGGAGATTGAAACAGAACCATCAAAATATCCAAAACCGTCTTTGCAACTTTGAAGGTCCGGTTGAATCCAAGAGAATGGAGCACCAAAGAGGAAGTTTTTAAAAAAGAAAAAAAAATCAATTATGCCTTCTGCACTACTTTTTGTCAATTTTTCCCAAACTTCTTTGTCGTCTTTTTAAATTCCCAAACCCTGAAATCATCTTCTTTTTATTCTTTCAACAAAAAGTCCAAATAAGGCTTCCAGTATTTCAAAAAGTATTTATGGTCAATTTCTCCACTTCTGCCAGTTCAGTTAATTTTATCATCCAATCTACTAAAAGCATTTCATTATTTTTGTAGTTTTTTGCATATAATACTTCCAACGTATAACACTTCCAACACTGATTTTATATTCCTTTATACATTTTAGACAATTTAGCCGGTATCATATATCATTGGTACATCATTTTGGAAAAGTACTCTTTTAAATGAAAGCACAATGTCAATTTAACACCAATTCCAAACGGCTTCTCTCACACATTCTTGTTTAAATGGCAACCAAAATTTACAGTCCATTTCACCATACAGTCTTTGAACTTGTTCAACCTCTGTTTCATATCTTAGCAACAAGTTATACATTTCGACTATTATATGATCATCATTTGTATATAATTCTATTTCAAATTCATTTTCTTCTCAATCCCAATTGTCCCTTTATCCATAGTAAACCTCTTTTTTGATTCTAAGACAACCATTGAAAAGGGTGTCCTGTTGCTCATTATTCCCTTCTCTTCATCTTAATTTCTTCCTTATCTTGTATTAATAAACCTTGACATTAATCATCATTGTTTTTCAGTTGTTTCTTTTTTGTAAAAATCTTCCTGAATGGACGTCAACAGTGATATCCTTGGGAACCGCATGGGCTTATATTTGTCCTTAATAACATGTTTTCTCGGGTAATGATTCTTAAAAACCGTATTTACTTTCACTTTATCATACCATGAAAAGACATGCCACCCAACTCTCAAATTACGACCTTCCATCGTCATTGGTCTGCCAAGGTGCCCTGTTGACTCTGCCCCAGAAGTTCTCCATCTTGCTCTTTGGGCAGTGTTGTCTTGCTTGTCGACACAGTCGACCAGATTGTCAGAGGTCCATGTCTATGATGGATGATCTTTGTTCCATACAAATGAAAGGTCCATCCTTGAGATTGGGGGAGGTGCAGGTAGAACAATCAAATTGGAGTTGTCCTGGAAGCAGAAGGAAGACAGGCTGGAAGTCCGAAGGACAATTGCAGAATCCGTGGGCTTTCTCTCTACCTTGAGTTCTCCTGGTTAGGTAGTGGTCTCTGCTGAGCATACCTACTTCTCTCTTAGTACACCTACAGCCTTGTGCAGGTACAAGATTTAGAGGGGAAGGCTGCTGACTTAGAAGTACCCAGCAGGAGCAGATGTTTGGGGAAGAACCTTTCCAGCTCAGCCCAAGAACATGATTGCGGGACAGAAGAACTTCGGTTTGATCTGTTTTGACAAGCACCAATTTGTTCCTGGGTTCACCACTGGTATGTCCATGCTGATAGACCTAAGAGGTGAATCATCAAAGTTTTTGTGTTGTGTGCTATTAATCATAACAACATTTCTTTGGGGAAGTCCATTTGGCTTATGGGGTTTCCCTGGGAGAGGTTTCCCATCAGCCTTTGTGCGAACAGAGGAAAAAGGGCCTGCAGGAATACATTTTAGAAGGAAGAAGCTGCAAAAAGTCTTGATGAGCTTCATTGTCCCAAAAATACACACTAGGTTTTAGGACTCAGTGTGGCTTTTAGAGTAGGTACTTAAATGATCTCCCCCTCCCCCAAATATCTAAAAGTCTAAAGATTTGTGAGCACCTGCTTGTAGGTGAGTTGGTGACCAGATGTTTTTGTCCCTGTAGCTTTTGAAACTAGACTTCCTGTATTTATCTCAGTGTTTACCCAGCTTATTAAAAGCTTTGGCCACTTTGATGGTTGGCAAACAGATAAGCCGAATGACCAGGCAAGTCCCTGACCGCTGAACAAAGGCCGGTCCCTCAGTCCCCCTCCGAACCTCTCCGTCAACGAGCAGCCAGATGTGGTAGGTGGCATGAAAGAGATGCAAGGAGGAGACAGATGGTCAACCACAACCTCTGGTCAGGGTATCACTGCATCAGCCGACAAAGCCAAGAGGCAGCCTGAGAGAGGGAAAACAAACCCATAAACTCTTCAGGGTGTAAAACAAAACAGACTAAAAAAAGACTCGAGAATTATTAAAAGATTATCTGGGGAATGACTCAGCCCCTCGGTTGGCTAATAAGTCCTTCCTGGCTCTTACAGGCAAAGTTCTCCACTTCCTAACAGGCAGAGAGCAGGTGAAACTCCCACCTGGGCAGGCAGGCGGGTTCAACTGCGTCACCCAGGACCCAATTTTGCAAAGTCAAGGCCTTCCTCATGATCTCCGGGTCACCCAATGTCAACGCACAACCCAGGAAGGAAGATTCACACGGCCTCTGGATGGCCAGGAGAAAGAGAGATACATACATATAGAATCTTGGAGATGGAAGGAGTTTCATTTCAGCCATAAATCATCTCATTTATTGGGGAATATAAGGTGGCCCCAGCCCCTGAGACACCCCACATAGGTGGGTCTCTGGCTCAGTCTATCCCCCAATTACATACCAACTGGTCTTGCCCACAGGGAAAAGAGAAGAACCTCGTACCTCTCACCCCTAATCCCCACGGGCAGTCCAGAAAATAACCATGGTTGATGGTATCAAAAGCCACTGAGAGGTCAAATCAGGATAGTTACTTGAACCCTGCCCTGATCACAGCAACCAGGGCTGTGTAGGAAGAAGAAAGCAGAAATCATCATTCAAGCCATGTGTTCTTTGACCCTGGCATTGCTGGGAAGGTTTTGCCCACGGAGCTGAGAGCCAAGAAAGAATGTTGGTTAGATTAAAAATGAGGGAGAAGCTGTTCGGGCATTTCTGATGAGCTGATTAATTATTGGATACTGTCTCTATTTCAACATCATCCTAAGAAGTGAAACTTCAGATGCTATTTGTGACCTTTGGTTCCTCCCTCTGCCTGGAGAGTCTAGGTATCAACATCTGGAATTGCCCAAATTAAAGAGAAATCTTGGTCTGGAAGACTTTGGATAAAACTTTGCTCAATGCGGGGTAGAGTCTTTGGTGATTTGTCTTCCGTTTATGACCGCCACTGTGATGGGATGCAGCACAAAGGTCCTAGCTCTCCATCTCAAGTTGTGGAATAAAGGTAAACAAAGCCAACTCTCAACTCAAAACTGGCCACATATTTTTGTATTGTTCTTTCTATTCCTGGTTCCTCCTTCTGAAAGATTCTGAGTAGGGCCTCTACCAGGACGCTGACCAGTTGCCAGTCTGTGTAGCTGTGATCTGGGCCTGACTAGGAACGGGTGGATCACACCAGATCTCGCCCACCTGCAGAGATTATTCCATTCAGTTCCCACGAATTAGAGATAAAGAGAAGAATGAAATAAATGTGGTTTTCAAGCTGCCCTCCGTAGACAGCGTGTCTCACTTAGCTAGATGCACGTCTACACACAGGGGTTGGTCAACAGAAGGGATATCTTCAACTCAAGGTCTGTCGTCTATTCTTAATCAATAGGACCCAGGAGGAGGAGATACCTTGGCTGGGTTCGCACAAACCCTTCAAACCTCAACCGTGGTTGGAGACAGCACAACAGTTATAGGAGAAGGGATGAAACCTTGCAGCAAGTCAAAGCAATGGCAAAGATGTCCTCTGCCTTTGTGTGTGTGTGAACACTGCATGGGTGTTAGGAGAGGGGACACCCCTCAAGAGACACCCCTTAAGCAAGGCTTCCAAATGTTCAAATTTGATCAGGGGTGTGATAAGTTGAGGTGTTCCTTTTTTGCACATTCTGAACCTTCGATGCAAAACTTCATTCCTGCATCTGATTGTCCTTTGAATGCTCAGAAAAACGTAGGAGAGAAAGTTTGGAAGATTGAATTCCACATGCCAGAAAGAGATTTGCAAAGAGCAAATCCAGTAAAGCTGTTGTAAAATCCCTCCCCCCATTTTCAAGAATAGACAATAACCAACATTCTTTGGAGCGTAGCTATCTTAATCCCCCAGAAAAAGGCAATCAAAGAGTTTCCCCCTTCTAATTTTAACTCCCTATCTCTTGCTTAGAGATTAAAAAATAGTAGAATGGATTTTATCTGGGCATTGGGAAGCTTATTCAGAGAACCTCTGAAGATACACTTTCATTCCTCCAGCTCAGGATAAGATAAGAAGGTTGTATCTTGCAGAAATTCCAACTATCTACAGACCAAGCAAAGGGTTGGTCAATAAAAACATTTGTACATAGTGTTGAAAGTTTGTAACAGCTTGAACCAAATACTTGGAGATCATTGAGCAGAAGAGGGGGGATCTTCTTGCCACTGGAGGTATAACAGAATCACAGAATTGGAAGAGACCTTGGAGGTCTTCTAGTCCAATTCCTTGCTCAAGCAGGAAACGCTGGACCATTACAGACATACAGTAGTATTTTAGCCCTGGATTGCTTGCATGGAGCAGGAAGTTTGACAAGACAGGTTAAAGGAACAATATACAGCTCCATAAGTGTGGTCATCTACTGGAGTTTGTTTGGGATTTTATGTCCCTGAAGAACTTTGAAAAGAAGTGGGCTAAAGATGACCTGAGTCATTGGAGAAGGCTTCATTCTTTAGCTGTTCATCATCCATGATGGCGTTCCATGGCTTGAAGATGAGCTTCCAACTCAAATACTTTCAGAATCTGACTTGAATTCATTAGGAGAAATTTCAGCCAGGGCTTAATTTTTTCAATGGTTATTTAAACCAGGGAAAGTCCTAGAGTTGGATAGTCCCAATTTCCCATCTAGGTCAACAGATTGCTTCTCACTGGGCTCCTTTAGATGCTTCTCAGAAGCCTCCAATCATTCTTGATGACATTCTCAACACTGAAGTTCTCAGCAGCTAGCATTACAAGCAAGCTGCCTCTGATCCAAGCAGTTGTACACGCCCACTATGACCGGTTGGCTTTAGATACCATTCTCTATGATAGCTGCACATTGTGTAAAGGGGTTTTGTATAATAGCTGGACTCCAAGTGATTTTAAAACCCTAAAGGAGAATCCTTTGTGTTCAATGTCCTTGGATCTCTTGAATTCATCCAGCTGGTTTTCTTAACAAGTGGACAACCATGGTCTGTGACTGCCTTCTTTTGGATGACTTTTTGACTCCCTTGATTGGCTGATAGATTGTGTGCCCAGAAACCGTGTAAATTGAGGTGAGTTCCTAGTATAGTGTACAGTGAAGCCCTGGAATTTCCTGGTGATTTTGGTTTGGTAAGTACGGTCTTGTGTAGCTTTTGGAGAGCCTCAAGATTAATTGGGTGCTGCCATCTCGTGGGGAAGAGACATACTGTATCCTTCAGCTGAGTCTGACTGGGGATTACAAGGGCTGACCAAAGATTGCAAAACATCTAGACTGGAAATGGAGCAGGAGGAAGAGGAGGAGGAGGAGAGGGAAGGAATGCTGGCTGGGGAATTCTGGGAATTTCAAGTTTCCAAGGTTGAGTAACACTTGCCTAGGGAATGGCAGAGGGGACGAACCTCTCTGTTGAAGACTGCTAATTCTGGCTTCATTCAGCGGCCTCTACAAGAAGGCAAACCGTACAAAGTGGAAGTGGGGCAAACTGAAGGCAGCACATTTCAGCCCCAAAGAGTCTGCTGTGCACCCCAAAGGTCCCGGGAGGAGGTCTCCACATTGCGCAATGTCTTGGCCAGCAGAGCTGGGGAAATCGTGTTGCATCCAAAACCCTGAAAAGCCACATTCAGGCGGATGAAGCAACACCGTGCAAAAATAGACACCAAGGATCTGGCTTGGCAAGAAAAAGGCAACGTTGGCCTTGTGTTATAAAAACAATGAAAGAGAAAGGAGCCCGGGGGGGGGGGCAGACCAGAAGCTCCCAGCTGGGTGCGCTCCTGAACGCTTGGGGTGCGTCCCCAGAGATCTAATTTGCAGAAGGAAGAACTGTCACATCCATGATTGATGACATTGTGCTTTGTCTTGACCGCAGCCATTCTCAGGGTTGGAGCCAATGGTGCTCCTCAAGGTAGGAGTGGGAGAGGAACAGCCCCCAAGAGCCCCCTCCCCTCCCTGTCTCTCAGCTGCTCCCTTTGGTTCCTTGTGGGGCTCCCTTGGTTCTTTGGGGTCAGAACTTCAGCACCAGGACAGGCTCCGTCTTTCTGGCCGGGCTTTTCTGAGGGTTTCCTGCAGATCCATTTTCTCTCAAACAAAACCCAACGGACCTTGAGGCCTGTTCTCCAAGCAGGGGCCCAGCTGGGATCCTGGCTCATTCTTGCTGCAACGTGTCCTTGCAAAGTGACAGTACAGCTGGACCAGCAAGGAGAGGAAGAGGCCTGGAAGGGTGTGGGGAGAAGACCCAAGGGGGCCAGAGCAGAATTCGGCTTCCTTGTCTCTTGGGCTTCAAATGGCTGACCAGAGGAAGAAAGCAGGCTGATCAAGCCCACAAGCTTGGAATCCGCTTGGACATAGTCCTTTTCATGCCACCATCTTGACTTTTGACCCAACCCTGTGAACACCTCTGGGGATCCATGATCAGGAGGACATGCTTGGCCTTTTACGAGGGGGACCCTGCCAAGATCTTCCTCCCTGACCAAGCGGCCAGACTTTTCCAGCCCTCAGCCCACATTAATGAAGGAGATGATTTCTATTTCTGTCCCTTAAAAGTTCCTATCGAGACTTTTGGCATGGCGGGGGGAATTGCAAGTACTGTAGTTTTTGGTGACATTTGGGCTGGCGTGCCCATCAGAAATCATGATATGCCAGGGATTGCGAACCTGGCATGTTCTGCAGACTTGGTGGAGCTGCAGCGTCTCTCCTGGGACCATCGAAGGGACTCTTGGCTGCCTTGCATGTGAGCCCCTTCCTGCAATGACCTCTGCCTTCCCTGGAAGAGCCTGGGATGTGGAGTTTGGACCGCATCCCCCTCCCCCAAAGTGGGACAGCCAAGCTTCTGGCAAAACAGCTGCAAAGGAGACACAGCATGAGTGATGTTTGGAGAAGAAACTCCAAGCCATTCATCATCACAGCAGTTCTGGTCTGTAGGCCTCTTCCACCCATGTCCCACTAACCTTGATTTGGACAGCTGATTGGGTCAAATTCGTGAACCGAGGCTTCTTACTTGCCAGAAAAAGCACAGCAGGAGATGCCAGCCCCCTTGGAGAGCTTCCACAGGAACCAAAAATAGCTCCTAGAAGATTTTCTATTTTCTACAAAGAAGCATTAGGCCAGCTTCAAATTTGACTCCACTGAATTTCTGACAATAGAAGATTTTGAAAAGAGGGAGGCTCGTAGCTCCAGCCTCTTCAAGGTGGAACTTTAGTTACATCCTCTGAAATAACTCTTTCTTTGCTATTTTCTGTTCTCAAACGAATTGATTAAAAACACGGACTACAAAAGCAATCTACTTATAAAATCTCGTGATTGCCACGGAAGAGGCACAAGCAATGCCCGGTGAGCAGCTGCCAAGAAGTGAGTGTCTGGCCTAAGATAAAGCTGTGAACTTTCCATAATGTTCATCTAGTCCAACCTCACGTCATCTGGTTTCCCCAGATGACAAATGGGGACAGTTCAGTGATGAAATCCAATTTTTTTACTACCTGTTCTGTGGGCGTGGCTTGGTTGGCGTGATGTGGCTTGGTGGGCATGGTTTGGTGGGCATGGCAGGGGAAGGATCCTGCAAAATCCTCATTCCCTCCCCACTCTGCAGCCGCCAGAGGTGGTATTTACCGGTTCTCTGAACTACTCAAAATTTCTGCTACCGGTTTCTCCAGAACCTGTCAGAACCTGCTGGATTTCACCCCTGGGACAGTTAGAAAAGGCTTATCCCAGTCTTCAAACTGGACAGCAAGTGTTTGTCTCCAGCTGTCCTGGGTAGACTCCTTCTGCACAACTCTGCATAATGTACGGAACTAAAAAAACAAATAAACCAGAAACCACGGCAGCAGCAGCAACTGAGAATGTAGAGAACATTGACACATGAAGCCACTCCCGTGTTCTTTTGCTTAACAAAGAGTAATCATTGGGACTTGAGGTCCTCACGGAAAGCTTGAAGCTCTGAAGTAGCCCTGCCTGAGATCTTAGGTGTGTCCGTTTGAGTTGGGAAGATTCCCAGCCTTGGAGGTTAGGAGGCCACTTCATTGTTGTGTAGAACTTACTGTTCTGATCGGCAAGAGGGATCAAATTTCTATGCTTTCTATGCTGTAAAATAAGATGAAGCATTGGAGAAGCCCAAGATGGTCACAAACGTGACATTCATACAACTATCTCTGTTTTCAGCCACTGGTGGGAGGCCTCTGGTTCTGGAGGAGATGCAGCTCGAGATGGACTTCCCAACTGGCCACAGCCACTTCTTCGTCACTTTTCCTCTCATCATCAGAGAACAGAGGAAGGCTCTTCCCAGCCCAGTTATTAACAAATTGAGGGGAGGGATAACCTGCAGAATTTTGGAATCTGGATACCACATTTTATTTGTAATTTGGGGCCCAAAGTCCCATGATCTCTTTGAAGAATGACGGTTAGAAATGTCACATAAAATAAGTAGGAGGTCAACGCAGATGGAGGGACATGCTGGCCTCACTTTCCACAGGTAAAACTATGCAGGTGTCCACTACAAAAATAGCAGTGCGTTCTATAGCGTCTCAATGTTCTGTGGCTAGGCCTCGGGCTATTTTGTCTTCTGGCTAAAAGAAAGGTGGCTAATGAGATCCCTTGTGCAACAGCAGCCTGCGCCGGATCGTGGCCCAAGGCCATCACTGATTGGGCAATGCTTTGACGGAGGGCTCAGAAAGCTGTATAGACACCCATCTGGCTACAGATGTGTGGGAAGAGAAGACTCTGTGCTGCTCGGTGCCATAAATCAGAGTGAATGGGCAGCCCAAGCAGAGCCAAGATAGGCTGTGGCTGCTGTACTGGGGGTGGGGAATTAGGGGGTGTCCGAAGGAAGGAACATATTGTACTGAACGGCACATTCAAGGGATAAACAAGCAATTATACCCAATATATTAAATGAGATTTTTTTAAAGAAGAAGAAGAAGAGCAAGGAGGAAAGAGTTAAATTCCCTCTCCTTGCCAGACTTCATTGCATTAATTATCCATAATGAAACAAGCTGTCCTACACAGATGCAACTGGCTTTTTTAAAAAAAAATATGCACTTCCTTGTTTTTTCATCTTCAACCAATGTTTCCCAACCGCGGCAACTTCACGATGGGTGGACTTCAACTCCCGGAATTCCCCAGCCAGCCTAACTGGCTGTGGAATTCTGGGAGTTGAAGTCCACCCAACGTGAAGTTGCCCAGGTTGGAAAACATGAACGTAAACAAAGGATGCTGCTGCCTTGGTAGTAGGCCACACTACTCGTTCCTCAGGACCATTAGTTTCTTGGCAAACCGGCTCCTTCCTGCCTTGAGTGTCCTTGGCTTTCTGTTCCTCCTCCTTAAATTATTTTGTTCTGGAGCAACGACCTGCAGCTCACTGCATGGCTTGGTTTGGCCTGGCAGCCTTTCAGAACTGCTGCAAAATTTCTGCCTTCTGCAAAACTCGCCTGGAACAATTGGCCCCTTGAAAATAGGTGAGGTAAACCTAAGGCCCCTGTTGATCCACGAGGGCCACTGCATTTGGCCCATGTGGAAGTGTGCAGAAATGAATAGATTAACATTACGAATAAAAGATAAGGAGGAATCAGTGTATTTCAAGACATAGGGAAGATTCTATGATTGGTTAGAAAAGGAATATGAATAAAAGAATAGAGACTAATAAACTGGATAGGATAAAGAGTAAATGAGAGAAAAGACAAACAGGGAATAGAAACTTAGACGACACACTGGTGAATGAAAAGGGGGGAAAGGGGGGGAATAAAAAGTGTTATTAGACAAATATACGTTAATGATGAAATATGAGTAACTATCAAAATAGAAAAATAATTGGAGATGTCTGTAAATAAAGAATCTGCAGTGCTCGAATACCATCCTAAGACTACACTGAGTTGATGAGTAAACACAACAGCAAAAGGAGGGAATGGAGAGTGGAGTAGAAGGATAAAAAGGGAGAGGAGGGGAGAAGAGAGGACAGGAAAGAGAGGGGAAAGAAGAAAGGGAAAAGGAGAGGAAGAAAGGGAGGGGAAATAAGAGTAGGAGAGAGGGATGGAAGGGAGGAAGAGGAGGAGTGGGGGAAGGGAAGGGGAAGGAGAGAAGGAAAGAAGAAAGTGAAAAAGGAGAGAAGAAGGGAGGGAAGGGGAAAGAGGAGAAAGAAAGAGGGGAAGGGTTATTGTGGAATAAAGAGAGGATATGGAATGGTAAAAGAGCAACGCCGATCATATGTTTAAATTTAGGAAAGATAAGATAAAGGATTATTAATGGTTAAGAGATTGTATATTTGTGTGCTTGTATGATAATTAAAAAAAACCACAACCTGACAAGGCCCAGACGTGTTGGGAATGTGGAGCTTCTGGCTGGTACCAATCCAGGCACCTCTGAAGTGTACTGGGAGGTAAAAGGATGCTGGGCACAAGGAAGAAAGGAATACTTTTCTGCAAAGGGGTGAATTGATAGATTTGGTCATCATGGGTCATCAGAAAGTGAGAAAGATGGCAAAAAATGTGTCAGGACTCAATTCTATTTAAAAACGCCAACAACCAAAATTTAAACATCCCAACAGTTACTTTCGTAGAAAAATTAGACCATGGGCAATGCAGACTACCAAGAAACTGGTTTCTCTCCTCTCCCTAATGGACTTTTAGTATGCTAAAACTAGGAAGGTGTTGAAAGATAAGTTTCTTTGCAAACTCCTCCTCTTCAGGGCCATGAGAAACAAACTTTAGTCATAAAGGTAGCCTGGGTTAGTAAGGTTGTTAAGATATTTATTGACAATTAATTGCCCTCTACAAGACATCCATTCTCAAAGCAAATGAAAACAGGGTCTTCGGTGGACAGATTGTCCTAGGTCTAGGAGATGAGCCAGGGGAGACCAGAGGAAAAACATGAGTCACGGAGGAGGAGGACGTAACCACCACTTAATTGTTTCCAGATGGTGATTAGGGAAGCCACAGTGGGTGAGTCAGTGGCCTCTCCGTGTCTCCTCCTGGGTCAGCCTCCTTCAGGGAGCCAGCAGTCTTGAGGGAGCAGGTTTTGCTGGAGGAAAGGGTTTCCCGGCCACTGTTGAACTGGGAGAGGCTCAGCTTGAATAAATGCTGGAGTTTATCCCGGAACTGCCTGCCCACAAAATAGTACAATAAGGGGTTGATGCAACTGTTTGCAAAGCCCATGGAGAGTCCAAAGGGCAGCACCGCATCGATCACGGAGGTGAGGTGGCACCTGCTGATCACCTCCATCCAGGAGAGGGCATCCAGGAAGGTCAAGATGTGGAATGGGAGCCAGCAAACCAAGAAGGCCACCACCACGGCGGCCACCAGCTTCAGCACCCGGTCCCTGACCCTCATGCTTTTGGCGATCCCTTGGGCCTTCTTCAGGTGCACCCTGATGCAGATGTAACACCCAAGGATGACGGCCATGGGGAGCAGGAAGCCAAGGAGGTTTTTCATTAAGGCTGTTGCAGCTGACCAGGTGGCGTAACTCTCGGAGGGATAGGCCATGATGCAAGCGTTCACGCCCAGCTCATTGATGTAGTTGACTTCGCGCCAGCAGAAGGTGGGCAGAGAAGTCAAGGTCGCCAGTCCCCAAACAGTGAATGTGGCCATGAAGGCCCGTTCCAAAGTTCCTTGCTGGCACTGGAAGGGGTGCACAATGGCCTGGTAACGGTTCACACTCAGGCAAGTTATGAAGAAGATGCTTGCAAACATGGTCAGGCAGAGGATGGAGCCGGACAGCTTGCACATCATGGAGCCAAAGACCCAGTTGTACCCGTTGGCATAGCTGGTGGCCCAGAAGGGAAGGGTGGCGAGGGCCAGCAGGTCAGCCACTGCTAGGTTGAAGATGTAGACGTTGGCCACTGTCTTTGGGCTCCTCTGCCGACACAGTGCCGTGAGGACCATGCTGTTGCCCACAAGCCCAAGGATGAAGATGACACAGTAGAGGATGGGGATGAGCACAAACTGGTGGTTGGAGAAGCGGAGGAGGCAGGCCTCCCTGGTGGAGACGTTGGTGGGAGCCAACTCTTGAGGAGATTGTTCGGTGGAGAGGGTGATGGAGAAGTTCCGGAAATGCATCTTGGGGTCAGAGAAGATGGGGTGGCCTCCAGGGCACTCTGAGACATGGAACCTCTGGGCTCTGCACTACCAAGGCTGGATGCTTCTGGCTCTTAAAGAAAGGAGGAGAACAGAACAGAAGCATGAATTGCAACGCTTCAGCACCAAAGGTGATTTTCCAAGAGGCAACTGGACTTTCTTCTTTTTCTTTCGAAGACGTTTCGCTTCTCATCCAAGAAGCTTCTTCAGCTCTGAGTGGATAAGAAGCGAAACGTCTTCAAAGAAACACAAGAAAGTCCAGTTGCCTCTTGAAAAAGTGCCGTTGGGACAACCGGGAGCTGGAGGGCTGAGAAGCTCCAGGAACCCTTCAGCACATTTCCCAGGAAAGCTTTCATTCTCCCCAAGGTCCCAGGCTGGGAAAGTCCCCGTTTTAGTTCTTTTAAAAGACATTTCGGACGGGCCCTCTGGTTTGAGAGAGCCCAGATTCTCCTGCCTGGTGGAGCACAGATATTCCCTATTGGCAAACCAGAGTCAGTCGCTGAAGGGATTAGAAGGAAAGTAGAAACGAGGACAGAGAGAGTCTAAGAGTGGAAATGGATGGCAGCAAAACTGTTCGCCCTTGAAGTCCTGGATGCAATCCAGATGTTTCAGCAGATGAGAAGGCTTCCTTAGCAATACACATCATCTTTAAGCTTTAAAGGATAGAAACATTGGAAAGAAAACTTTGTCACTTACGGGTTGAGAAAGCGGGATCTGTCCTGGGGCTTTTCCCACCCAGAACACTTCAACTCTCCACAACTGCCTCCTTTTCCTGCATCGGAAGAGTGACCACTCTCTGCTGGCCACTGCAGGGTCCAGCGGAGCAGCCTGGCCTCTTCCTGTCTCTGCCCAGAGCAGCGAGTGAGCGCAGCAGCTGCAGGGGAAGGGAATGGACACCTTCTGCCTATCTCTCTCCCTCTCCCTCTCTCTGCAGTCAATGGGAGTCAAGAGGGGGCTGGAAATGGGCGGGCACTCTAGCCACCCATCCCACGCTGGCTGGCTGGGGATACTTTTCTTAACCCCTTTTGCATCCCTTCATTCCCACCCCTGAAATCTCTGCTTCATGTTTATCTACTTACCTGCTTCGGCAGCTGAAGTTGGGGTGAAGGAGAGGAGAGTCAGCCAAGCTGAGCGGGGATGGGGATGGGGGGGCGTGTGGGGTTGGGGGGGGGACTTATTCACTTGGGTTCATTTGGAGAGCCTCTCCAAGCCCCGTTCTCTAAAAAGGCTCAGCAGGGAGGTGGAGTTGGCATTACCCCAAAGCCCAGCTGGGGTCCATCTTTTCTGCTGGAATGCATGGAATTTACACTCCTCCCCTCCCCTCCCCCAGGAGAGGAACACTGGGAAGGAACTGTACTCCGGAGCCACAAATAGCAGCTGGCGGAAAAACATCTCAGCTCTTTAAACCAGTGTTTCTCAACCTTAGTAACTCTAAGATGTGTGACCTTCAACTCCCAGAATTCCCCAGCCAGCATGAGGAATTGAATTCTGGGAATTGAAGTCCACCAAGGTTGAGAAACACTGTTCTAGATCAGGGGTCTCCAACCTTGGCAACTTTAAGATTTGTGGACTTCAACACCCAGAATTCCTCAGCCAGCTTTGCTTTGCTGGCTGAGGAATTCTGGAGGGCTAGCCCTCCAGCAAAGCAAAGCTGGCTGAGGAATTCTGGGTGTTGAAGTCCACAAGTCTTAAAGTTGCCAAGGTTGGAGACCCCTGCACACCTGGAGGACTTTTATGCTAGGCCTTTGGGATAGCAGCACTTCTTCCACTCTGGTGCTCTCTGATCACCGATGTTAGGAGGGGAAAACTTTGGGGAGAGGTTCGGTTCTGAGATTAGGTCAACTTTCTTTGAATTCTTCTGGAGGCCGTTCTTGAAAGAGCAGAGGGAGGGAACAGTGGCTGGTGTTTGGCTTTTCAGGATGGAGACTCATTCCTCTTTAATTAAAAGGATTTACACAACAACCAAAAACGAGGAGGGAATCTGGTAGTAGCTGTAGCTACCAATCTTAGTGGGACATGATGGTAGCCCTCCAGGGGTTCAAGAAGCTCCTCTCAGGCTTCCCGGAGGACTGGAGCTGAACTGAGGGTCCTGCCGCCCATTTCTTCCTCTTCTCTCTTCATCCGTGTGGACAAAAATAGCTTTTGCAGCTGATGATTTTGGGTCCCGATGCACAGAATTTAGGCCATTCTAAATTTACTAATTACCCAATGCTTGGAGGGTGGAGCTGGCCCCATTTCCAGCTGTGAACAAAACATGCCACGAATTGAGAGTTGTGTTCCCCTCGGCCAAACGATGTGGTTAGTCACGAGGTATGACAGAAGATAATTCATTGCAAAGAGGTTTGCAAACGAAAAAAAAACAAACTACGAGATCTTCCAACACAACCCTTCACTCTCTGGTGGCTTCTCCTTCAGCAGAAATGTCTAAACAAAAAACATACTTTCTTGGCTTTGGCGGCCAGACGGACTAAAACGCGGCTCTTTCCTGGAAGTTTCCATGCAGCTGCAGCCTTTCAAA
Source organism: Diadophis punctatus similis (assembly GCA_023053685.1). Taxonomy (NCBI): domain Eukaryota; kingdom Metazoa; phylum Chordata; class Lepidosauria; order Squamata; family Dipsadidae; genus Diadophis; species Diadophis punctatus. The sequence continues at coordinate 1,052,583 of JALIGW010000014.1, read as the reverse complement.
ATGTTCTCGTGAGATGGTCAAGCTATGCTGAAGGCTGCTGCACCTGCCAAGTCCTGTTTGTGGGATGCCACTAGAGGAAGCATCAACAACTTTGGGCTCAGGATTTCTAAGAAAGCAGAAGAACTTCTGTTTTTTTAAATAAGTTTTTTATTTTTATTACAATTACAAAAGAAACATTCCATTGCTCCATCAGCAGTGTGTCGTCTGGTCACCGATCTCTCTGTGTGACATCCTCTCTCTTTTACCATCTTATTATCATTTATATTATTTCACAACTTTCTAAATATTCAAACATTTAACCATTTAAAAATCTCCATTTCCTTGTATCTTGTCTTCATTATGTCATTATATCTTATTCGGGGTGTATGGGGTGCTCAGGGAGGGGTAGCACCTCTGGTGTAGGGGCATGTCGTGTCCTTTAAGGCAGCTCATTTTAGGGCAGCTTTTAGGGCAGCTCGTTCACCTTTGGTCCCCACCTGTCACTCAGCTCTCACCTGTGGCTCCTAGCAGCTGTAGCATGTGCAGCGGCCACACCCCAGGCAACAGCTTCGACAGGCTGGCCAAACCAGGTTGAGAGTAGCCGTTGGGTCATCGACCTTCGGTGAGATAGGGACTTGTCTATCCCGAGGATGTGAAGACAGATTCCGGCCGACTGAGCGGATGAAATCTACTAGAATAGGACAACGGTCATGAAGGCGGTCTCTGCAAGCGATGTGGTACGCTAAGAGCATGGCAAGACACGAAAGATGCCCTGGTCAACCACTGCGCCCAGCCCATCTCCAACTGTCTCGACTCTTGTCCTGCTATTTGGAGCAAGATAGAATCCGGGAAGAGAGAGTGAGGCTGACTATGCGCACCTCTCCCTTACTTTCATCCAATTCACGCGCAAGTCTTGACATGCCCCCCGATTTCATAGATGTCAAGGTCCTCTTTGAATACGATGGACAAACATCATCATCATATCTTATTCACATTATATATTTTTGTTCTTATTTCTATCATCTATCAGTTCTTTTATTTAAATCTTTATTTTAATATACATATCTATTTATATATTTTTCTCCTTTTAACCTTCAATTCCAAAACCCTCTTTTATTCTCCAAGCATTTATAAAATGCCTCCCAAATCTCATAGTATTCAGTTTGTTGTTTCTCTTTGAAGGCTAAAGCCAAGGCAGAAGAACTTCTATGGAGATTCTCAGTCCTCAGGTCACGGTTGTCCCAAAGGGGCTTTTTCAAGAGGCAACTGGACTCGCTTTCTTTTTCCTTGAAGACGTTTTGCTTCTCATCCAAGAAGCTTCTTCAGTTCAATGCAAGAATCTTCTTGTATGAGAAGTGAAACGTCTTCAAGGAAAAACAAGAAACTCCAGTTGCCTCTTGAAAAAGCCCCTTTGGGGAAAAGCAGAACGCACTTTGATGAATGCTTGGGCAGGGGGTTGGACTAGATGACCGGCAAGGTCCCTTCCAACTCTGTTAATCTGTATCTGAATGGCCTCTAGAAACTGCTCTGAACGGAGGTTGCGAGAACATTTTGGCTTCTGCAGATTGAGGAAACCACGAGGTTGAAGACGCAGCTAGTAGTGGAAGTGGACCACAGAAGTTCACAATAGCACTTCTGTTTTTTTCAGTTTTGGATCAATAAAATCTGGGCAAAAGTTTTTCCAGGATTTTTTTTTCTCTGGGAAACCCTAAACTAGGATTTGATCATGTGATATTTGGACTTCTTCTGCTACACATGGCATAAACAATTTATTTCCTGGGAGGCGTTTTTCCTTCTTCATCCCATTGTTTATCTAAACTACTTTTAGGATGATGCTTTTGATTACGGGAAATGCCCTGAATTACTGCATTTACCTCTGCATTTTGCAATCAAGCCGTATTACTCTAACAAATGGGAGTGATGATCCTGAAGACGCAGAGCCTGTTCTGCAGCACTTTCAGCCAAGGAGAAAGACAATCCAGGGCTGACTTCATTCCCGAGACTATTATTTCACCTACAAAGCTTTCAATAATCTCACATCTTTATTTTCCAATTGGCAATTGTGCTTGGGGGGGGGGAGAGTTACCCCACAGGCATACCAGTTGATAAATCCCACCCCCACCCCACAGTCAGACTGGCTGTAGTCCAGACCTCCTGCCAACCCCAACCCCCCCATTCAGGAATGCTGAGTCAGAACGTGGGCTAAATTAAGCTGGCTTTTCTTGGCCAGGTGGGTTCATGCCGGCTTTGCAAGAGAGAGAGAGACCCCTTGGCTAAGAGACCATGGGGAAGAAGGAAGGCAGGAAGCAGCAGAAAACTGAATCAAGGGAGGGAAGGGGGGGGGGCTTTGCCAAGGAATGGACAGAATTTGGCACGGGCTGGAGGGAGCTCTCTTGAAAAAGGGGGCTCAAGCATCAAGGCAATTCCAGAACGGAGGGGGGCGGGGAAACCCCAAATTCCAGGCCTCATTCAGTGGTCTTTTTCTGGCTAGCTGATAAATTAAACGTCACTCTTGTGCCAAAAGCAGATTGGCAAAAATATTCAGCAATTCAATAAAGGGGAGTATTTGTAGCTCAGGGTTGAAGTGAGGGGGTCTTTGGTGCTCTCTGAGCTTGGTGGATTTCTAGCAGATGTTTCATGAGCCAACCTAGGTAACATCATCAGTGCTAGAGTGGGCTAGCCATGCTGGCTGGGGGATTCTGAGAGTTGAAGTTCACAAGCCTTAAATTTGCCAACTTTGGAGACCCCTGGTTTAGATGAAGAGTAAGAATCCCCCCCCCACACCCCAAAGTGCTGATGCCTCCAAGGAAGGGAGCTCTCTCAGCTCCTCTCCAGAATACAAATCTCACATTTCCCACCCAGCCACCATCAAGTTGAGATCTCGGGCAATACAAATACTTCTAACTTTCCAAATCTGAATTCCAGAGTTGTCTCATCTACAGTAATTGGAAAGTTTAGGGCGCCCCCTAGTGGCATGTTTTGCCATGTTTTTGCCATGTTCATTTTTCTTGAATGTACTCCTTTCAATTCCTTTACTCGTGTATAACTAACTCTCTTCTGCAAGTTTTAATTTTTGGACTTCACTGTTGGGAAGGTTTTGTTAAGGTTCTTTGCCCCTCCACCCAACAGGTAGACTTCGGGTTTAGGTGTTGGATGAATCTAGGCATTCTGTGAATGAATCAGGGTTCAAGGCAAAACGTGTTGTCACAAGCCTTTTCCATAATGATTTAGCCAATATTATTATGCAAACCATAGTTTAAGTGTCTGTGTGAATGTTGACAGTGGCAGAAATGAAGGGGTGGTGAGGTTATTCACATTCCATTTATATCAGGGGCGTACAGCCTTGGCAACTTTAAGACCTGTTGACTTCAATTCCCAGAATTCCCCAGCAATGCTGGCTGGAGAATTCTGGGAATTGAAGTCCACAAGTCTTAAAGTTGCCAAGGTTGGATGTTCCTGATTTATATTCTTTTTAATGACTAAAAGATGATTTCAAGCCATCGGCCGACTGGCAGGAATATTAATTAGCAGGTTGTTGGTCATGAAAGAAGCAGAAGGATTTAATGGAGAGATATCCAAAACCTGCCCTGTCAAAACCAGGATTCCAAGCCAGAGTTGAGTTTCAAAGAGGTTTTACAAAAGAAATCCAGATGCCAGGTTTATAAACCATTTTTATTTCATCAACTGCTTTGCCACCATAATCCAATGCTGTGAATACAGTATGTAACACGATGATCTCAGGGGTAGCTAACAGCTTGCTAAAGCCAGAATATACTTGCTCCTATGGATAAAAGCCTTTTCTTTGGTGATAACATTTTATTTCCTTTTATTTATAAAAAATAGTTTCTTTAATCTCGGCACATTCTGCTCTTCAAGTTACTAGTCCCTGCCTTTTGCAGAATGGGCCCGGTCTCATCTGTGGCACCCTTCTCACACAGTTTGTAAAAAAAACAGCTCATGTCAACTTAAATATCTTATGGTTTGTTTGTTTTTTTAAAAAAATTTGTTTCCATGCAGTTTTTTTGGGAAAAAAAACAACTTAAAAAAATATGTCCAGGCAAAATACAAAAGAAAGCCAAGGCAACACATAAAAATTGCATCAATTCGGTTTTCTGGGTTCAATTATGCTGAGGCAAGGCGGTAACCTTTGGAGATGGTGAGTAACGTGGAAATAAAAAACTCGCACAAAGGAAAATGTGTTGTGCTTTTGTCGGAAAAGGGAAGCGACAACACAGTTGTGCTGTAAAGGCAAATGAAAGCAGCACCATCACTTCAGAAGGAAGGCTGAGCTTGGCAGTCCTTCGAGCTTCGGCCAGGTGCCAGAGCACCACAAGGAGCAGCGGGGCACCAAATTCCGCTTCCCCAAATGGGAAACTCACACTGAAATCAAAACCAAACCAAGTTTCTAGTCCTTCAGGAGGCGGACTGAAAGTGAGAGGCAGTTGGGAGTCTCAGAAGCCCGAGAAGTGTCTCCTAAGACTTTCAGTGGCACAACTCCTTCTCTGTGACTAAATCGTGAAGAAGGGAGCCTGCCAAATTAGCTTCCACAACAGGATAAATTATGTAAAAAAGAGCCTTCTTGCTTAACTTTGTATGATTTCTACTAATTGGGTTTTTGTTTTTGTTTCCTGTAAAGGTGTGGCTTAAAAATGTTGCACCCAAGACCGAACAGCAGGTTAAATTAAAAAAAAAGAAAAACTCAAGCCCATCTCAAACCTTTGAACCACTAGAAACTTCTATTATTATTTTTTAAAGGAAACTTTCTTTTCTTTCCTTCTTCCTTTCAGGACAGGAGAGTCAGACAGGAGCCTTAAGGCCGATCCCATGACTGGCAACTCTCCCGAAAACTGAGGAAAGAAAGCTTTGGTCGGTGTGCCGGCCACCGGCATGAGTGCGAATTGTTCCCTTGGGCACTTGAGGAGGTGCAACCTTGACATTTCTGAGGAAGGAAGAAAGGAAGAAAGGAAGGGAAGGAGGGAAGGAGGGTGGGAGGTGGCTGGATTGGTTCCTATCCCCTCTCCGAGGCTTCTCCTGGTCTGGGTTGCCAAGCCCAACGGAGAGTCCTTGAGCCAAAGACAGTCCACTGTTCTGGAAGCGGAGCAGAGCACTTCAGTCGGGCATCTGCGTTGGGGGTGGGGAGGGGGCAGGCTGGGGGTCTTTGCTCTTTAAACGCGCTTCAGCCCTCGGCCCATCAGGCAGGCAAACACAGTCATCACCATCTTGGGCTTCACCTCGACCACGTCATCTGGTAGGGCATAGACACGGGCACCGATCCTCCTGGCCATGGAGATGGCGTACCTAAGACAGGAAAGAGGGGCACGTTCAGATTGGGCAAGAGATCTGCATGCACCCCAGCAGAGGAGGCCCTGAACCCTGAACCAGTCAAACTCCCATGGGGATAGATGGAGCAGGATGGGTTAACCTGCCCCCAGAGCCTTGGCAAAGGACATGCCAGATGAAGGAGTCCGGCTGGCTTCCCTTGAATCGAGAACGGGTGAGCCCAGCTCTTATGGCTTGCCAGCCAGCTTCTGCCATGGCTCAGGTCTTGGGCATGACCACTGACGACGCCTGAGATTAAACGTGCCTGAGATGTGTTTGAATATGAATAGCTCGGGTTGGTAGTTGGGCTGTTGGTCTGAGCTCCGAGCTTGGCAGTTTGGTTGCAAACGTTTCGTCACCCTTCGAGGAGACATCGTCCGTGCGCTTTGAATTGTGCTCATCTGTCAGAACACAGGTCTTTAAATACCTTTTTAATGTGACCTTTTTTATTTATCTGTATAATGTAAATTAGTGTAGTTAGTTCGGATGCTTCTGAGTCATGGTCGGGTTTCAGAGCCAGCCATTCAAACAGTCTGAAACCAGACTCAGAAGCATCCGAACTAACTAGACTAATTTACATTACCCAAAGACCATGTAACAACAGCCAATCAACAATCAGACAATGACTTAGAAATAACAAACGATATCCACACTAATTTATATCACATAAAAAGGTATTTAAAGACCAGTGTTCTGACAGACAAGCACAATTCAAAGCGCACTGACGACGTCTCCTCGAATGGTGACGAAACATTTGCAATCAAATTGCCAAGCTCGGAGCTCAGACCAACAGTCTCACCCCCATTAAACATGTCCCAGAGGAAGGCTGAAAGGGCAACTAAGTCTGGCCTCTCACGTGGCATTGCTGTGTTTGTCTTCCTCGGAGAGATCGCCTGTCTTCACAAGGTCGTAATTTATGCAGCCGGGTTGAATAGCGTCGATTAAATCCACCACGGCCAGGCTGCTGCTGATACTTTTGTCCTGGAGAGAAAAATGAGGGTCACATCAATGAAAAGGGTGGACACATCCGATGAACACCACCTGTTTGAAATGGTCCTATATTACATACCAAGAATATGATCCTTCTAGAAGGAAGAATATTTATCTACCTGGATAAGCTTGGGCAGACACTTAAATATGTGTTTCTACCACATTGAAGTTGGGTTTTTTTAGGGAGACAGTTGTACAAAAACAACATGCTTAAATCTTAGCTAAAATTATATACTGCTTTCAGTTAACCCAAGTTGCCATAATCAAAGTACTTCAATCATGAATGGGTAGGATTTTTGTAGGTGTTGGTTTTAGACTCAAAAAATTCTTTTTACAGGTGAAAAGACATTTGGTCTAATAATGTTAATAATGTTAAAGCAAGGGAATATTACTTCATGAATTACATAGTTTAATTGTGAAAGAGTGCCAGATGCTCCTAAAGGAATACACCCTATTACTGTATTTCTCAATCTTGGTAACTTGAAGATATGTGGACTGGGGAATTGTGCTGGCTGGGGAATTCTGGGAGTTGAAGTCGGGGGGGGGCAGAACACAGTGGAACACAGTCGCTGGAGAAGGACTGCTCAGTTGGGGATGTGTCTGCTCTGCTTGGAGCAGTGCTCAAATTTGTGGTGTTCTAGGGTTTGTGCAAACCAGAGCCAACATCTTTTTCTGCCAGCAAAGATTCGAAACCATTTCCTGGTGGTGTCCAGGATAAATTTTTCAATAATGCCTGATTGCTTTGCTTTCTGGAGACAAGACAGCTGTCTAAAGATGGCCAGGAAAGTTATTACTGTAAATGAGCAGAAAACTCAGCATTATTTTATTGCAAAACTCCTTTTTTCCCCAGATGCTCAATAAGCCTTTAAAAATCCAGCTGCTGGGATGGGGGGGAATGGACACTTTTGTAGGGTCTGCTCTAAGGAGCAACATCTGTCCATTTCCCGATTCCCTCACTCCAACGGCTCCAGGTCACAAGTTGGCCTCTTTGTGACAAGAAGATCTAAATTACCCACCTTAAAGCTCTGGATAGAACTTGATTTCCCAGCTTCTTTTAAGGTTGTGTTCACCCAATTTACAATGATGTCATCATTGACTTTCTGACCATCTCCGAGGTTCTCCAGCACATTCAGAGTGTATCTGGGCAAAGGAGACACAGAAAAGTTACTCAGCACACAAAACCTGGGGAAGCCTCCAAGGGAACTTCTAGGCGTGTTTGAACCCCTAGAAATGTAAGTTCTTCGTGGAGAACGTGAGCCTCAAATGACTCGGACTAAGTGATGTGGGTGCAAGGATACCTTCTCATCAGCTGCCAGACTAAAGCCAGGGTGAGGGTCGAGTTCCCATCGTTGAGATCCTGTCCGCCAATGCCAACCAACGAAAACTTGGCTGGATGCTTTCCTAGATCGACCGCATAGTTGCAGTTTTCCAGCTGTTTGGTGAGACAGAAGGAGATTGGAGATGGGGGGGGAAAGAGGGGGAGAGAGAGAGAGAGAGAGAAAGAGATCACAGTTAAGTCTTGGGTGGGGCCAGGAAGCTGCCTTAGTGGTCTTCTTTTCATCCCTCCTTGCCAGAAGTCTTTGGAGCTTGAAATGTCCCAAAGCTGGTCTTTTCTCTAAGCCAAGGAAGGGCTTTGGCCCTGATCAGAGGCTCTCATTTCACAGAATCCAAGGGGGGAACCAGCTCTTTGGCCCAATCCTGCGTGGAGTGAAGAGTGGGCATCAGCTATCAGCTATTTGGGAGAGCATCCAGAACCCCTTTAACAACATGGGCCAAAGCAACAGGATTTCCCTGAACTGAACTGAAAATGGCTAGTTTAGAAACAACCAGATTCCAGCACCTTCTTCATGTTTGCCCCAAGTTTCGGGTATGGAGGTCTGTTGACTTTGTTCCAGTCAACGGGAACTTTGATCTTCTCATAGAGCTGTAAAATCACCAGGGCATCTTGCAGGTCACTAGAAGAGAAAACAGAAATCTGCTCACTGAGAAGTGTCGTTTTCAAAAAAGACCTGACGGATGGGATCCTGGTCATGTCAACCAGGCCTCCTGAAAGAAAGCCAGACGTACACGTAGAGATGATTGACATGAGGGTTTACACCAAGGGAATTCATCCAGTTGCGGAATGTCCGTTCTTCACGGGTTTCACCTAAGATACAAAGAGATGCTATTGAAGGAATCTGCCGTTGCTTCTCTACACATAGACGACAACACTACAGACACAAAATTAAAGCAAATGTCCTAAAAATGCTAAAATAAGAGAGCAGAAGAAGTCTTCAGTACACAAAGATGCAAAGACAGCTTCCTTCCTTCCTTCCTTCCTTCCCTCCCTCCCTCTCTCCCTCCCACCCTCCCTCCCTTCCTTCTCCTCTTCCTCCTCTCTCTTTCTCTCTCACCCATTAATCACACAGAAGGAGAAACTTCTCACCTTCTAGCAATGTCCAGTCAATGTCTTGGTTTTCAGGTTTGGTGAGGGCTGGGTACTTGTTGAACAAGTTGGCCACAAAGGCCAAATTCAGCTTGGGGTTGCCGCTCACAACATCTGCGGGGGTAACAAACTGCCGACAGCCCAGTCTATCTGCTTGCTGGAGCATGCACTCGGCCCTCTTGAGGTCATCTTTCTCCTACAGGGAAGGAATGGCACAGATGGTACTTTCTGACGTTGGGTGAGATGAAGCCACTACTTTGGGAGAAGTCTTTTCAAAGGCAGGCTCTGAGAAGACCTCGGGGTCCACGCGGATGTGAAGATGGCTGCCATGATCAGGCTCTGAGGCCGCCATCTTGATTTCTTTTTATGTTTCTCCCCCCTTTGAGATGTTCTTCACAGAAGGAGTTCCCGGTGAAGAGAACCATCATAGAGTAGCACGGACCTTCTTCTACAAGGTCTTCAAATAAAGAATTAAATGCATTTTGACAGTGAAAATCAGCCAGAGTGTCCCTGGTGAAGAGTTTCCAAGTGTTACTTGATAGAGTGAATGCTTGGAGGAATCCTCTAATCACTACAAATGCTGCCCACAGACATCATTGGGTGGGAAATACATCTTCTGTTGAGAGGATTAGTAGAATGGTAGTTCCAAGGTTCCCAGCAGGCCACCAAGACCCATACTCACATTGAAGCCTGACATGTTGATGTTGATTTGTGGTTCTCCTTCCTTCTGTCCTTTGGGGGAAATTTGGTTGAGGAGATGGAAGTAGGCTCTGGAGTCCTGGAGGAGGCAGAACCAGACAAAGGGGATTAGAGCAGGGTCTTTCAACTTTGAGACGGGTGGACTTCAATTCCCAGAATCCCACAGCCGGCCTGAGGTTGAGACAGACTGCGTTAGCAGCAGCTGAGTTTTTTTTCCCCAGCCCAATGTTATGAATCAATCCCATGTGATGTAATAAGTTAATCAGAAGTAGAAAGGGTTCCTGTACCTTGACAGAGTTATGGAAGTCGGAAAGCTTGCAAAATCAAAAGAGAAAAAGCCAAAGGGGGGGGGGGAGAGAGAGAGAGAGAGAGAGAGAGAGAGAGAGAGAGAGAGAGAGAGAGAGAGAGAGAGAGAGAGAGAGAGAGAGAGAGAGAGAGAGAGAGAGAGAGAGAGAGAGAGAGAGAGAGAGAGAGAAAGAGAAAGAGAGAAAGAGAAAGAGAAAGAGAAAGAGAAAGAGAAAGGAAGTCCGGAGAGCGTAGGAGAGAAGAGAATTAAGAAGGTTAGATGGACAATCATCTGGACTGAGAGAAGGCTAAGGATGCAACCCACTTAATCCAGACCAAACTCCCTGGAGGAGCATTCAACTCCGAGCCCCCCTTCCCAAATGGAAGACTTGCATGGACCTCCTCCCACCGAGACCCCCAATACCTTTATCTCGGAGCTGAAGTTGTTGATCTTGTGCCACCCGGCGGTCTCCAGGTGGTAATTGGCCCATCGCAGGAGAAGCTCTTCTGGGGACAACTTCATCAGGTCCTCCAGCGTCTCCCCATCACACAGCAAGGCAGCCAAAGCTGAAAAGCGGGGAGAGGGAAGTCTTACTGCAGGCCCCCAATTCATGGTTCCCCCTCCCCAAGGAACAGACCTCATTGGTCCCTTCAGCAGATGTAAACCCTCCTGTGCCCCAAGAGATCCATGGAGGCTTCCTCGGGGGGGGGGGGTCTCTTCATTCCATCCCCACAATTGCAAAAGGATGGACTGGGCTGAAGCTCAGAGGTCAGCTGCACCAAAGTCCCCCCATAAGTCTGCAGGGCTAAGGGTGGATTTGGACAGGGGTCTCCCTGGTCCTGGCCCAAGTCTTTGACCACCACAGCATGCTGGCTCTCAAAACCATTCGGAGAAATCAATTTAACGCTAAGCGGTTTTATTAGAATTCTTTGAAAATTGCCTCTGCTAAATCTTAATCCTTAGATTTGATCGCTTAACTTTATTTACAAGGGAAGCAAATTAATGACTTTGAGGGTTAAGTCCTTGGCAGATGTTTTTCTTTCTTTCTTTTTATTATGCTGGATTATGAAACCAAAATAAGGTCAAAGAAGGGTTTTAATTTATGGGAAGCATAAACCAGGCTATTTGAAGAGAGACTGTGTCTATTTTGGTATTCTAAGACGGCGGGAGCAAACTTCTCTGGCCAAAATCTTAGCGGTCTTTGGAAAACAAAATTTATAATCTTATTCTTAGGTAGAAAGAAATGAGATACTGCACACTTCCGAACTAACCCATTTAGGAAATACTTTGGCTTAACCGATGGTTAAATATCTATTTAGACCAGCGCTTTTCAAGTCTGGCAACTTTGTGTGGATTTCAGCTCCCAGAATTCCCCATGCTGGCTAGGGGATTCTGTGGGTTGAAGTCCACACCTCTTAAAGTTGTCAAGTTTGAAAAACACCAGTGTGGGCATCCTGCTGGCATATCCCATTCCTTGCATGGTGCTTAAATAGACGTTGAGCACAACTCTCTTACCATCCCGTTACTTGTTTATCCCATCCTATAACTTTCCCCCATCAAAGACTAGTCCAGCTATGCTCCAACCCATTCAATGCCCTCTGCAACTCACAGTGGGAATGGGCACCATTCAGTGGTGGGCTTCAAAAATTTTAGCTAGAGGTTCTCTACCCAGTTGCTGGGTGGGCGTGGCCTTGGTGGGCGTGGCCTAGTCGACTTCCTGCACCACAGGGGTGGGGGGGGCTGTTTTGCCCTCCCCGGGCTCCAGAGGCTTTTTTCGAGCCTCCGGGAGGGCGAAAACGGCCTCCCCAGACTCCGGAGGCCCTCTGGAGGCCGGAAATGGCCCCAAACTTCCCGAACGTCTGGTAGGCCCGTTTTACGCCCTACCCGAGCCTCCGTGCATGCCATGCCCTTGCCTGCTTCCAAAACGGGCAGCATGGGGACTCCTGGGAGGGGTAGGGCAGGGCAGGCGGGGCCAGCCAGGAGTGAGATTTGGGGGTTCTCCGAACTGCACAGAACCTTAGCTAGAGGTTCTCCCGGAACCCCTGCGAACCCCCAGCAGCCCACCCCTGGCACCGTTGCACAGCCCAAATGAGCCTCTCTTACCTTCATTTTTGCTGAGTTCAATGTCGGCAAACAAACCAATCTTGATAATCTGCCACAGAAGGCCGAGGACCAGATGGGGCTTTCCTTCCCTTAAATCCTCCGCTCCGATGTTGACCACGTGGCACCCAATGGCGGAAGCAGAATTCAGAGCCAAATTCAGATTTTCCTGCAAATGAAGAAGTATTTTAATAGGAGGTCATCTGCAGTCTTGAGGCCATGAGATTCAGTTCAGTTCAGGATGTGACGACTACAGAGGCCATGAATCTGTTCCACACCATCGGCTGCCCGATGAGGGGCATTAAACAAATGCTTCTCCAAACCAAAATATTGAAAATTCCCTGCCTTGCCAACCTTGAACGGAGAGATAACAAGCTGAAAACAATAGAGAAATGTGTGGCTTTCTCACTGCCAGAGCAAGATAAGGCTTGAGGCGCCGGTAACTGATCAAGGAGGGAAGAGAGGAGAGAAAAGGAAAGGAAAAAAGATGGAAGAGGAAAGAGAAAGAGAAGAAAAAGAGGGAGGGAGGAAGCCGAAGGAGAGGAGAGGGGGGAGTCTAATTGAAAAGCTCCTGATTGTTTCCCTACTTGAATAGATGCCAAATGCAGTCTTGGTTCCTCTTCCACTTTGATTGCAATTAATATTTACTGAGCAACTTCTCTTCCTCTGTTGGGATAGGTTCTGCTTTCAACGTCCAACAATGAGGCAGCACAAAAGCCTCTTTTAATAATTAAAAGCAAACAAAACCCATTCCCTCGCCTAGCCGCCCCCTTGGATCACCAACAAACCCAGCATTATTTAAGCTGTGGGGAGAGAAGACCTGGGAAACAATGGACCCCCACCTGAATTATGAATGGGGTAAGTTTCTTCTTGTTGATGGCTCGTTCATCAATGGTGTCAGGAACGGACAGGTTGATCATTTTACTGCAGGGAAACAAGGAGGAAAACGGACACCCGCCCGGGAATCCACGGCGTTAGAGAGAACGGAGAAGAGCCTCCCTCTTCGCGGGGGCTTCTCCTGCCCACCTCCCGCCACCATGGGCATCGCCCCAGTCAGAGCAGGAGACTCACCACAAGACGATCCCGTCCCCAACGGCTTTGAAGAGGTCATCTGTGTTTGGGTTCATGGGAATGACATGCTTGCAATCCTGGTCATTTTCCAAAGCTTTGTTGACCCAGTTCACAAAGGCATATTTCTCCTCCTCTGAAGTAGAGAGAGGCTCTGAGATTAACACTCAAGTGACACCAGTGGGAAAACCCACCAACACTGCAGCTCAAAGCCCCACACTGGCACCTGGGGGGGGGAGAAGGGTGGGAAGGGGTACAACACTTTGCCAAGGCAAGAGAATAGATATGAGACTCAATGCCAGTTCTCCTCTTGAATTTTGGAATGGTGGGGTTTGCATTGCAAGGCCATGACCTCCATCTTACCCTTCTCGTCCCCTTGGGCACCCCTTGATCAATGCTGCATTAATTACAGAGTCCTCAACTTATGGCCACAATTGGAACCGAAATGTTTTTTGGCCAGAAACCATGATAACTTTGAACCGTAGTTCGACAAATGGTCTGTTGAGGACTACCTGTATTAGAAAAATCCTGAGACAGGCCTTCTCCCTGCTTTCAATCACTCAAGAACCAGGACTACAGACCTCATGGATATTAGGATATTGGGTCTGTCAAGGAAGGTGGAGAAGAAAATAAACTGGCTTAACCATTGGGACTTTGGCCACAAAGGGCACCTTGGTGGTGTGGTCTATAGAAGATGTTTGGGCAGCTTGACGGCAGATGTAGGAAGGGCAGAAAAGGGCCAGTCACAGGCCTGGCAGGGCCAGGGGGGGAGAGGAAGCTCCCAGGCAGCACCTGAGTACGAGTGTTGGGTGCCTTCGCTGGACAGCTCCGAAGTGCCCCCAATGGCGCAGATGCCTTCCTTCCGATTGATGGCTTTGCGGAAGGTCTTGGCCACGTCGCTGCTTTTCACTTCTTGGAAGATCTGCAAACATAAATGTGCACAATTATTTCAGGGACTTGAGGGACTGGTGGAAGCATCTGAAGATGGGTGGGGTGAGCCCCAAGAAGGTTTTGGTCTTGCTTCACAGTTGCCAAAGTCAACCTAGCCAGGATCTAGTAGAATCCTGAGATACAACCCAGAATAAGTTCTGGGAGAGAAGAGAAGAGGACCTGGGCGGCAGGAGAGTCCCACACCAATCCTGAAGACTCTTCTGAGAGACCAGGGGTGCCATGACAGCAGTCTTCCAACATTTGAGGGGTTGCCACAAAGAAGAGGGGGGGTCAACCTATTCTCTAAAGGGCCGGACAAGAAGTAATGCATCGACACTAATCAAGGAGACAACCAACCTAGAGGTGAGGAAAAAATTCCTGACAGTTGGAAAATTAATCAGTGGAAGGACTTGTCTCTAGAAATTGTGGGGGCTCCATGACTAGAGATTTTAATGAAAAATTTGGACAGCTATTTGCAATAAGGTCTGCTACCTTGGGGAGGGGGGTTGGACTAGAAGACCTCCAAGGTCCCTTCCAACTCTTTTATTCTGTTATTCTTTTGGGTTTCAGCAGCAGAGAAACCGGAGCCCAGAGGTGGAACCTTTTAGAAGGTCCTGGATTAATCTCTTTTTCTAGAGGTGGAGTTCTTGCCTCACAATCAGGAGGTTGTGAGTTCGATCCTAGGTAGAGGCAGATGTAGGGTCTCCTGCTTCGGCAGGGGGTTGGATTAGATGACCTGCAAGGTCCCTTCCAACTCTCTTAATCTGTTAAATCTGTCATTCCACCGTAATTTAATTCTGAGGAACCCCCGATTTGCTGGCTCAGCTTTCTCTGCTCTGTTGCTTTCAACATTGTTTTACGCATTTTAGCTCTGTCCAGAAAATGGCTGCGATGGGTGGTAGAATAATAGGGTGAATAAATGCATGGATGAAGGGCCGAAGGATGGTCTCCCAGGAAAAGCCGCTGCCCAGAGTTTGGGGGAATCAGAGGACTAACACCAGGATGGCTCCAGCCTTACGTAAACAAACTCTTCAAAGCTGATCTTTCCATCTTTGTTCTTGTCTCCATCGATCATGAGCTTCTGGATGATCTCTCGGACTTTGTATCCCGGGAGGGGAAGGTTGGCTTCCTTGAAGAGTTCGTGCAGCTCATAATCACAGATGAAACCGTTGCTGTTGAGATCTTTCAGATGGAAGACAAAGAGAGGTTGGGAAAATCAGAGCAGGGACAAGGCAGGGGTCCGATCTCAAGCCCCCTTGCTCCTACACCCTCCTGCAGGGGGCTCCAACCTTGCTAACTTTTAAGACTTGTGGACCAACTCCCAGAATTCCTCAGCCAGCATGGCTTCTGGGAGTTGAAGTCCACAAGTCTTAAAGTTGCCAAGGTTGGAGACCCCTGTCCTACTGCAAGGTCAACATCCAAAGTCATCGGAGGCCATTTGCCACCTCCTGCTCCACTGAAAAACACGGCGCTAAAGGTTTTAATTTTTTCTACAGGGAATCCCAACTGGGCCCCCAAAACAGGGATAATTCTGGCCTTGCAAAGCACGAGGTTCTCTTGCAGCCTTTGGGAAACCCAAAATCACATGCTCTGCAGGAGAAGACTCTCCCTGTCGCAGACTCGAGTCAGGCGGCCTCTCTATGCCCCGCAAGGCAGCACCATGCGCGCACGAGGGGATTCGACAGGGCGTCTCTTCCAAGGGGTCGGCAAAGAGAGCGAGAGGTCCCTCGGCCACAAGTCAATAACTGGCGGTGGCTTTTTCGATGTTATTTCTCCACAAAACACCTACGGCTTGCAGGAATTACTTTTTTAGAGGAGACTAAAAATCTCCCGGGGAAGATAAATTCTACAGAATCCCCCCCCCCCCCGACTGATTCTTTCAGGTTTCGGTGGCTAATTTCAAAACAATCACAGATAGGAAAGAGATACTTTTTTTTTTTTGCCCAGCAAGGAAATGTAAAGTCATAAAGACTATTTTGAGACAGAAAGTGTGTGTGTGTGTGTGTGTGTGTGTGTGTGTGTGTGTGTGTGTGTGTGTGTGTGTGTGTGTGTGTGTGTGTGTGTGTTGGGGGGCAGTGGTGAAATCCAATTTTTTTACTACCGGTTCTGTGGGCGTGGCTTTGTGGGCGTGGCAGGGGAAGGATACTGCAAAATCTCCATTCCCACCCCACTCCGGGGCCAGCCAGAGGTGGCATTTGCCGGTTCTCTGAACTACTCAAAATTTCCGCTACCGGTTCTCCAGAACCTGTCAGAACCTGCTGGATTTCACCCCTGGTTCGGGGGCGGGGCGGTATATTATCCTTCTCTGGCTGTCAAAACAAGAGCCACATCCCAGCTGTTCCATTCCATTCAGATGGAAACTGATCAAGGAGAGATTCAACCTGGAAATAAGGAGGAATTTCCTGACAGGGAGAACAATCAACCCGTGGAACAGAAGTTGCCTTCAGACGTTGTGGGAGCTTCATCCCTGGAAGCTTTCAAGAAGAGACTGGACTGCCATCTGTCAGAAATGGTGTAGGGTCTCCTGCTTGGGTGGGGGGGTTGGACTAGATGACCTACAAGGTCTCTTCCAACTCTGTTAATTAGTTAATCCAGTGGATGGGAGAGAAATTGGATGCAGGCTCCACCAGGATCCGCTCCCTCTCAACAAATGGGCCTGACCTTATTTGAAGAGCAGTATTTTGGTGAATGAAGGGTGTCTATCACATGCACCCCAAATACAGCTCAGCCCTTGACTTAGAAGCTTAGTTGGAGCCACAGTTGGTTCAACAGCTCAACATGTGACTGTGCCAGATTTTACAACTTTTGTTTTACAACAGTCCTTAAGGCCACCCATTGTATCCAATGAGCATTATTTTTGCTAGAAACTGAAAGTAAACTCTGGTTTCCATAAAACACATCATAAATCCTGGTCATGGGACCACAAGAGGCTGCCAACAGCCACAAATGTGAGTCTGTTGCCGAGCACCCAAAATGCGATCATGTGACTGCAGGGGTGGGTGGGGGTGGGGCAGCCTTTGGAACTTCAAAACTGGGTTGTGAGTAGCTCTGGGGAGGTCCCAGAGGTGGGTTCCTCCCGGTTCGGACCGGTTCTATGGAACTGGTAGTAACTTGGCGACATGGGTCGCTGGAACCGGCAGTGACCCAAGCCTGCCATGCCCCCGAACCAGCTCTCTCGGCGGCGCCATAGGCAGTGCCATCTTGTTTTTTAGCACTGCGCATGTGCGCGCACCTGCACAGCACGTCAAGGAGCAAACCGGCAACAAAGAAAACCAGAACCACCCCTGGGAGGTCCGTCGTAATTTCAAATGGCTGTTAAGTGACCAGTCATTAAGTCAAGGATTATGTATACTGAAATCGAAGGAGGGAGCGTTGTCTTTATCCAAATCAGAAGTTAAATAAGTGTAATGAGTGAAAAGCAAGTAAAGTACTAGAAAATGTTAATGGTTGCAAAAAAAAATGAGGTTCTGGGAAACGGGTCCAAGCCAAATGCATCAGGCTCGATTCTGGCAAGAGCAGAACCACTTACCAACTTTGGAAAAGGCCTCCCTGAGTTCCTCCAGCTCGTCTTTGGAGATCTGTGTGGTGTTGGCCATTTTTGCGCATTAACGCAGCACCTGAAAAAGGAGCAGGAGGGAGGGGAGAGAGAGAGAGAGAGAAAGAAAAGGGGGGAAAATCAATCAATTAGGAACACAAGTCCATATCCAATCAGATTCATTCAGCCAACACAAGGGACTGATTAATTTTGCCAGAGTTGTGTTATTACACGGCTAAACAGTTGCACCTTCTTCATCTGGCACAGAGAAATGCCTGAGTCTTTGGGAAGGATTCTGCGTTACACTACAGTAAACTCCGAAGACGTAGAGCAGAAATCTTCAAACTTGGCAGCTTTAAGACTTGTGGACTTCAACTCCCAGAAGCCGGAGAATTCTGGGAGTTGAACTCCACAAATCTTAAAGTTGCCAAGTTTGGGGACCCCTGATGTAGAGAAACAGCCCACAAAACCTTCTAGTTTAAAAAAAAATCAAAGAAGGCATTACCAGACTCCTGGTTTTTTTGTTACTGTAAATCCTAAAATTCATCGGTGCTTTTTCTGGGATCTGTTAACCACACAGGGACACCCTGTTTTTAACACCCGCAACTTTGGCTACTTTGCCGTCGGCTGAAAAGATCCCCTCTTCATTCCGTCCTCTTTTCAAACTGGTTTGGGCCTCCTGGTTTCCTGTCACCAAGGGACATCCAGGTCTTAAGCAAATAAACAAACCCTGCAATCGTGTTCCCAAGGTCCTAGCAAACACTCGGTGGATGGTGTGCAGTTTATTCTTCTTTCCTCCCCCCCACCCTCTCATAAAGAGAACGGAGATCCTGAGCACACATACAACCCAGCTGGGTGGGGGGAGGCTGGATGGAGAACCGAAACCGACCCCAAGGCCAGACTGGAGTTTCAGGGTTTAAGCAGGAAAGTCTCCGAGAGGTTCCCCCCTCCCTTGGGAGTAGTAGTAACTATCCAGGATTAAAGCTAGCCACCCCCTTGGCAAGGAATCAACTCCTCCCAGGTCCAGGCTCAGTCCACCTGGCCAAGCCACCTGGTGAAAAGCTGGAGAAAACTCACACACAGCAGCAGGAGGAAAAGTAAACGGGGGGGGGGTCCGTGGGGAATTTTCCTGTCCTTAGGCCCATTTTCTTCTAGGTAAACAAGCAGGGGGGGGGTGAGAGGGGGGTGTTGAACCATCTCCTACTTTCCTGCAGCCGCCGCCTCGCAGCCCGAAGGGATGAGCCGTTTCCTTGTTTGCTAAATTCTCTCTATGCCAAAAATGCCGCTCACGCGTCCCTATTTTATAGCCCAGGCGACGTGAAATTATCCCATTTTAAAAGGCACTAACCATCAGGTTGGCCCCAGACTCCATTTCGGGAAACGGAATAGAATTTGCCACTTTACAAAACTGCAGGCCATCCATCTAACCCGTGTTTTGCTAATGAGACGGTTATGTCTTTAAGCAGAGGAGGCCCTCGTTCCCTAATTAGTTAAGTGTTGCTTTTACTAGTAGGAGTAAACCCCGAGGTCAGGGAACGCCCAGGCGGGAGGACAGTCTGGAGGAAGTCGCCAGCCTTAATGACATCAGCCTGACTCAGGCCGGACCCACCAAGAGCCACACCAGAAGCTGCAGGAGATCCAGGACGAGGTCAACTGGCAGAGATCCATTTCTTCCTCCTGAAGGGCTCCGGTCTTTCACATGGGGGCTTGGGGGCTTGTACTCCAAGGAGGAGCATGGCCAGGAGAGGGCAGGGATGGATGTTCCTAGCCTCTTCTCTGCTTTGGGAAGTTTTCCAGACTTGGGGTTTGGAAAACCTTCTGAGGGGAACTGTGATCTTTTATTGTAGGTCGCCTAGTGGCATTAACGTTTGTGGGCTCCTGAAGAAGGTCAGCTTAAAGGGCACTGAAAGGTCTCTTGGGAAGGAGGTCATTCTTCCATACTGGAAAGGAGCTGGCTGGCATCTGAATTTTCCAGAAATCGGAGGAAAAGTGAACGGTGAGGTCAGGCGGAAGTGAAGGAGAGTATCAAGTCCATTATTTCCCAACCTTGGCCATTTGAAGATGGCTGGTCTTCAACTTCCAGAATTCTGGAAGTCCACCCATCTTCAAGAGGCCAAGGTTGGGAATCCATCCATCAATCAATCAGAATAGAGCTGGAAGGGACCTTGGAGGTCTTCTAGTCCAACCCCCTGCCCAAGCAAGTAACCCTCCAGTCTCTTCTTAAAAGCCTCCAGTGATGAAGCCCCCACAACTTCTGTTCCACTGGTTGTTCTCACTGTCAGGAAATTCGTCCTTAGTTCCAGGTTGATTCTCTCCTTGATTAGTTTCCATCTGTTGCTTCTTGTCCTGCCTTCTGGAGCTTGGGAGTATTGGTTGACCCCCCCCCAACTCTTCTTTGATCTAGCCCAACAATCAAACCTTAATCCAGTCCTACTCCCTGTTCAGGGAAGGAATCAATAACTGCAGCACCCAGACATACGGCCACCCCCATCTAAGTCTTGGTTCCCAGACTGATAAAGATCCAAGCTACAGTTATGGCAACCAACTGCAAACGTCGCCACCATCAGCAGCGAAGGGAGCCGCCTCCCCTCTGGGGCACCAGAGACTGTGAGAAAAAGCCTTAGAGAGACTCCACCCTGACAAGCGGGAGAGATATATCATATATCGGTGCTCCACTGAATAGAGTTTGACTGCTGGAATCTTTGCACACAACTTTGCCTGCCTTTTCCATACGTCTTGCTAAAGAAAACACTAGGAGGAATTTGAATGGGTTTTTTCTCCAGGTGCATCTTTTCCAAATGAATTCTCACACACAGTGTAAGGATGAACGAAAATGTTTCGAACTAGCTGCAGTGGTGAGATTTCGCTCTTAAATGAAGCCTAATCAGAGTTTTCCCACACTTTTTGGTCCCGGTGAGCCCCAGTCCTTTCCTGTTTTAAATGTGCAACAGGCAAAATGGACACGGAGAGGGTGGGAGACACAGAAAATTATCTAGACTTGATGCCCCTTCACCTCAGTTAATGCTCTTAACTTCTCCTTGGAAATTTGAGAAAAACAGGTGGAGAGAAATGCATTAGCGCTTTCCAAGGTCAGCTCCAATGAAAGGGGTGAGCACAGCCCCCTCCCCAATTCCAGGCTGGGAAGGAAACACCTGCTGCTCTTATCACACCAGGAAGGGTGGGTGGGGGCTCTTACTGCCAACATACTTTACAAAGCTCTCAGCACCTTGAAATGAAAGGTAGATTTGCTCTGTGCATGGAGGCTCCTTTGCTAGCATAACAAACAGCTCTTCTAAACAAATAAAAAAATAGTTTTTCAAAGGCATCCAAGAAAGAAGTTATCCATTTATTTTATGGGAATCTGCACACCCTGCAGCTCCTCCCTCCTCCCCCAGGGAGAAGTTGGCTCCTCTTCCAAGCAATCGATCGGTTGGCTATGAAATAAGCAAGTCCAATAACCGGATCATTTGGGGAGGTTAATCTCCTGTATTCTCCAACTCTTTAGCCACTGACCAGCCCAGATAAGGGGACTCATGCAGGGTACCCATAGAGCCTGTATTTTCTGAAGTGCCTTCGCCCCAGGAAAGGTTTACCTTTTTTTACATCCCTACCTGGAGAAGGCAGCCATTGTCCCTTAGGCCCTCCCTTCTTTTGGGGGGGGGGGCGGGGTTCTCCAGGGACATATTTCATGTATTTATTTTTGCCTCCTCCGAAGGAGAAAAATGCTCTTGGGAAACATCTTCCCCACTCCCACCCTCCCCAGCAGATTCAACTGCTCAGAGGTCAGGCAGAAGCAGCAGCCCCAGTCACGAGATGGCCCAAATATTGCTGATTATAACAGCACATTCCGAAGGGAGGGAGGGAGGGAGGGAGGGAGGGAGGGAGGGAGGGGGACAGTGGTGATGGAGGAAGAGAATTCCCAATGTGCTGGCAAAGACATGCCTGAGTTTCTTCTCAGGAAACTATCTCTCCCCACCCCACCCCCAGCAGCCCTGGCACAAAGCTGCATTTCAGACCTCTATCTTGGGGTCACTCACTGCAACCAGCCTCCTCTCCCTTTCCCTTGTCTTGCTCCCAAGTCTTGTACCTGCTGGGCATCCAGTTCAGGAGGAGAGGCACAAGAAGCGCTTTCTCTTTGCCATTACATCATGACCCACACTGAAGTCCTGCCGAAAACAACGTCACACCTCTGTCTACACACCGCCCGTCACAACAGCACAGGATCAACTCAGCCAGTTAGGCAAGCATGGCGCCTCCGCCATCTCTTGATCAGGATTCCCGGGGCTCTCTGGGACCTTCCAAAGTTCAGGCCTCTCTGGATCTCTTTGATCCCCCCCAGGATTTCCAGCAGAGCAGCCTCCCAGCAGCTGCTGCAGCCTTTCACAAGAAAAGCACCGGCCAGATGTTTTTCCTTACTGGTATGCTGACTCGCACTTCCATCTGAGACCTTCTCAAGATGTGCTACATGACCGTTCCCATCCGCTCCGCCCCAGTGCAAGTCAGCAAAGGGGCCGCCTTCCCAAGGCTTCCAACGGGAAGCAAAAAGGCTCTCTAAAAGTCTCCCCATGCACAGAAGAAGGAAGGGAGCAGCTCTGCTGAAGCCAGAGAATACACAATCACCCCAAAGGACTTCCCTTTGTGTGTGTGTGTGTGTGTGTGTGTGTGTGTGTGTGTGTGTGTGTGTGTGTGTGTGTGTGTGTGTGTGTGATTCTGCGTTCATTTCCTCCATCCTCCCATCAGGCGGACTGGCAGGAAACCCGAGATGGAGAGGAAGACAGAAGAAAAGTTAAGTGTACAGAAGAGAGGAAGGTTGACAAGTCAAATGTCCCACGTCCCACACACACACACACACACACACACACACACACACACACACACACACACACACACACACACAGCCTGCACTGCAGCAGAGTTGAGCCAGGCTCCGACCCGGCAGCCCGAAGCCCCCTTACCTCTCCCGGTGGGACCCTCCCCAGGGAACAGCTCTTCTCAGCCCAGCCCAGGCCCGAGATGGAGCCTCCTCCCACGCCCCGAACGAACGTTAAATCTGGAAGCCCAGCATTCTTTACAGGCAAGCAAGTCAAAACATTTCCTGCCAGCGAATGAGAGGAGGCTGCCGCTGTCGGCCCTCTTGGGCTGGAACCGTGCATTACACAGCAAAACTTGAACACTTGCGCAGGCACACACACACCCCTAGCGCCTCTCCTCGCCTGCCGCAGACAAATCATAGATCCAGCCTGCCGGGAGCAGGGTCAGCTTTCCTGAAAACCCTGCCGCCTGCTGCTGAATGCACCAGATACTTACAGCAGCAAGGAGGGGGCAAGTGGGGGGGGGGCTGCTTGGAAAACCACAGGCATCTCCTCCCCCCCCCCCCCCCCGTGTCATTTGTGGGCATCCTCAGACGTAAAGGGGTTTACTTTTCCACCCAGCAGCATTTCTTCTTCTGCCCCAGTCAGGAGTGGGGCTCCCGGCCCTGCCAACTCAACATGGAGCCCCCCCCTCAAGATTTCTCAAGAGGCTCCAAGAGACCCTCCAGTTCCACGCTTAGGGCTTCCAGAGAAGTGAGTCCCCTCCACACGGCTCTTCCTAGACGCAGCTGCTGCTTCCCAAAGAGGACTCTGGGGGTCGGGGTGGGGGTGGGGGTGGGGAGAGGTGTGTGAAAGACCAGGGCTGGGAGCCAAGCAATTCACACATCACAGCCCAGGAGAGTGTCTGGCCTCTCTTCCGGCTCCAAGCCCTCCATCTGACCCCCCCACCCCCAAAAGGCCACATGTGGGGCTGAAGGGGTCCAGAGCAGCCACCGGACACCCGTCAATGTGCCAGCGCTGACTGTAAAGCCCTTCAGCCCTCCACCTGCTAACCTGCCAAAATTTAAATCAAATTTTCTAGTTCCCAGCAAGAGAATGGAAGAGGTGGGACAACCATTCGCCTGAAATGGTACGGGGTCTCCTGCCTGAGCAGGGGGTTGGACTAAAAGACTCTATGATTCTGGATGACTTTTCTGAATCTGAGAGGTGGGGAAAGCGCCTCCCCTCCCCTCGGAGACTTTAGATATTGGGGTGGGGGGAATGGAGTAGAAGAAACCCCAGAAACCAATATAACAACACCTGGTTGCTATATTGGTTATATAACCAATATAACCAATTACAACTAACCAGCATAACCAGTATAATAACCAATATATTGGTTGTTACATTGGTCATAACAACAACACTTAGAAACCAGTGGAAAATTAATAGTTAAATTCTCCCTGTGAGACAGGAATCTCCCTTAGGAAGCAAGTCTCAGCAAGCAGTTGGAGGGAGGCCTTGCCAGTCTGGGCAGAGGAGGGGGCTGCCATCTCTCTCTCTCCCCCTGCCAAGGAGGTCTGATTATTCTGCCCCCCCCCCCAGCAGAGCCTGCTGGCAGACCGCTGTCTGGTTGGGGGACCCTTGGGACAGAATCACCTGAGGCTCCCGAGGACAGGTCTGGCATCAGCTGGCACCTCCCTCTCGCGCACCTGAAAGAGCTGGCAAATTCCTTTGGGTGAAGGCTACCGGAGGACACTCGCTGCCCCAGAGGACACTCGCTGCTCCAGGGCATCCTTGCCTGGTGAAGGCAGCCACTCCGCTCACCTGTGTTCTCGGCAAGCGGAAAGAGCCGGTGTCCTCAGAAGGAAAACAGGTGAGGGGTGACCGGCCGGCCACATCAATCTTCTGCCAGGAAGACGTCCTCTTCCTACCTCTCTTCCTATCCCCAAAGAATCCAAAGCAGTTGCCAGCCCAACCCTTCACCTGTCTGAGCGGCAGGGCAGGCAGAAATCTAACGTCTGCTTCAGGGGCAACAGCGAGAATCTGCCAGCCAAAACGTCTCCATCAGAATGAAAACAGGCCATCCCAGCCTTCTCTTGAGACCTTCCTGAACTTCCTTGTCTGCCCGTCTCTCCTGGCATTCCTCTCGGGGGCTTCCTATTCAACCAGCGTCCCCCAATCTTTGCAGACTGGCCGGAGGGGGGGACAGGAGAGGGGATGGTTCCACATGAACAGTGGGCAAGCACGTGCACAACTCAAGCACCCGGCCGAGGTGGCGCAGTGGTTAGAGTGCAGCATTGCAGGTGACTTCAGCTGACTGCTGATTGCCAGCAG
This sequence comes from Diadophis punctatus similis, assembly GCA_023053685.1. Lineage (NCBI taxonomy): Eukaryota > Metazoa > Chordata > Lepidosauria > Squamata > Dipsadidae > Diadophis > Diadophis punctatus. Next base: position 1,028,125 of record JALIGW010000014.1, on the reverse strand, counting down.
TTCGGCAGTTCAAATCTCACCAGGCTCAAGGTTGTCTCAGCCTTCCATCCTTCCGAGGTGGGTAAAATGAGGACCCGGATTGTTGGGGGCAATAGGCTGACACTTAGAGAGAGCTGTAAAGCACTGTAAAGTGGTATATAAGTCTAAGGGCTATTGCTATTGCTATTTGTGTGAGTGGCGGGGACACGTGTGGGCGAGTGCTCACCCACCACTTCCGTGGCTCGGTTCCAAACGGCTCATGGCCCAGTAGTGGGCTGGGGCCCAGGGGCTGAGGACCCCTCTTTTAAACAGTCCTCAGGGCTGACCCTGCTTAGCTTTCGGGGAGTCAGGCAGTTGTCCTGCTCCTCGCAAGGCAGGGTGAGCTAACCCAGTGACACCCCCCTTTTTTTACCAAGGCTGCATTCGCTTTGTCACCGTGCAGCACAACACCGAAAGCATCGGCTGACTAAAGGCTTCGCTCTGACACGCAAGATCAGGCATGTGCGCATTGCTCCCGTTTCCGGTCTTTGCAGATCAGCCATCAGCAACCACCGAAGTAAGAAGTTCTCCCAGGTGCGGCAAGACTCAGTTGCATCCAGCCCAGAGTTTGGGGGATTGCTGGGTTGTGGTCCAGCCACACATTAGCCAGGAGCTCTTAACCCTTTGATGAGTAAAGGTAAAAGGTAATGGTTCCCCTCACACATATGTTTGCCAGTTGTTCCCGACTCTAGGGGGCGGTGCTCATCTCCGTTTTAAAGCCAAAGAGCCAGCGCTGTCCGAAGACGTCTCCGTGATCATGTGGCCGGCATGACTAAATGCCGAAGGCGCACGGAACGCTGTTACCTTCCCACCAAAGGTGGTCCCTATTTTTCTACTTGCATTTTTTACGTGCTTTCGAACTGCTAGGTTGGCAGAAGCTGGGACAAGTAACGGGAGCTCACTCCGTTACGTGGTGCTAGGGATTCGAACCGCCGGACTGCCGACCTTTCTGATCGACAAGCTCAGCATCCTAGCCACCGCATCCCTGGTTGATGAGTATAGATGCCCAAATGATTATTATTTGACTTTCAACTAGGGGAAAGCAGAGGAAAAGAGTTCTGCGGAAAGAGAGATAACAACCTGAATCAGAAAAATAGGGAGGATTCAGTCCATTTCTCTCGCATCCTGCTGATGTCAGAAGTTACTACCACTTCTCTTAGAACTGCTACTAGCGCTAGTACTACCGCTTCTTCCTCCTCCTTCAATCAAATCCTTGCCGAGGGTGGTTTAGCCTGGGAAAGAGAAGCTACCTTCATAGCTCAAAGTTTTCCAAATAGGCAGATAATCCTCGGTTTTGAATTCTGGCCCACCACAAAGGAGGCACTCAAGTGAAATGGGCCAAGGGTTCTCCATCAAGATGGAGGCAGGGAAATAGTGGGGAGAGCTGCTCTTTCGTTGGGAAATGATTCCTCAATGAAACTTGGCGGAGCCTTGCTAAGGATGCCGGTTTCCGTGATGCTGAAATCGGGAGCAAGCGGCTTTTGCTTGGCACGGTAAGAAGATCGGCTGCCCGGCTCCACACCCCAAAGTTTGAAGGCAGAAGCTGGAAGACCGAGATGGGAGGAGAAGGAGGAAGACAACAACAACCGTGAAGGAATTCTCTCCTCTGAGCAAGGCCGAAAAAAGCCACTCGGGAGCCAGCTCCCCCCGCCCCGAACAAGGATTGGCTGCAAAAATGAGAGGACGGGAAAACGGCCTTGGGATTCCTAAAAAGATGCCAGTTTTGGCCTACTTTGGCATCGCCTCCCCAGCCGCACCCTGGACCAGGAGAACCAGGAGAGGATGAGGCTTCCTAGCACTCCCATGTCACCCACCTGAACGTGTCTCGGCAGGCTTGGCCTCTCTGCCAGGGAAAAAAGCTGCTTGCTTTCCTGCACTCTGTTCCCTCAAGAGCTACGGAGGAAGGCTGGGGGGGGAGGGGAGGGGAGGGCGCTCTGCTCGGAAAGGGTGACAGCAGTTTTGTTGAATGGAGGAGAGGGCCAGGCAGCAGCAGCGGCAGCAGCCCTGTTTTCCCCCACCTCTCCAAGCCTGCAGGGAGACCAGGACCAGGGGTGGGGGGGATTTCTTGCCCCTGGGTGCAAAATACTGCAAATTTTGACCAGGGACAGAAAGGAGTCCCGAATCCTCTTCGGAACCCTGCAGGGAGCAAAAGAGGGGCTTATTCCTAAGATCTCCTGGACAGCAGACGGGGTGGGAGAGCAGGGTGGGAGCCTCCAAAAAGCAATGAGAATGAAGACAGCGGCGTTGGAATAAAAGAAGAAGCCGGGAGTGGTAAGAACAGGCCAAAGGAAGCAAAAAAGCTTTAGACTAATTCATCATCAAGGATGAAAAAGTAGCTGACTCTTCCACCTGCCCTTCTGCCAAAATAAATGGATTTATTCCCAAGCATCAGGAAGTCACAAGGGAAGGAATCCTGCCTGGGCCAGCTCAGTGTGTCTTTGTTAGGCGCACATCCCCCCCCCCCAAGTGATTTGGAGCTTTTGATTTTGAATCCTCCAAGACGGAGATGAGCAGCCTTTTGGTGGTTCTGAAGAGGCTTTGACTTTATGGGGAGGTATCCAACTAGGATCAATGCTGCTGAGGAAGGCAGGACCATGCTCCTGTTTTTAGCACACATGTGCACATTTCACGTTAAAACAGTGTTGAGCCTGTGGTTGGGCTTCCACATGAAATGTGTGCGATTCCCACCTTCAGATGATGGGACACCAACCAAGGAACCACAAGGCTACTGTGATCTCCATTATGCTCCACCCTTGGAGGATCTGGTAGATCATCTCTCCATCTCTTCTCCTTCCATCCGTGGGGCCAAAGCCTAGGGAGAGCAGCCTCCAAGCCTTCTCCAACGTGGGTTGTTGAAGAAGCTGCTTCCCAACTTTGTGGCTGCTCTCCCAGACCTGCCGGCCATTCGGAGGCAGAGGAGTCATGCCAGTGACTCAGAGCTAAATTTAAACCTTGCCTCTCGCTTTGTGGAGTTTGGCAGCATCAGGAAATGAATGGGTCAAAGCTAGTTATTATAGGCTCCAGGCCAGACGTGGGTCTCTATTGTGTTCAAGTGATGCCTTCAACCCTCCAATTCTGAAATGCTCAGAATCGGTAAAAGCAGCTCTGAAAAATCTTTCGGGTTAGAGCTTTTTTTCTGCCTTCTTTCTTGTCTCCTCTTTTAACAATCGTGTGCCTCTTCGCCATTGTTATCCTTGTGTTTTGTGATGGTGGCTCAGGAATCCTGGGAGCTGAAGTCCACAGGTTGTTAAGTCACCACAGTTGCCCCCCATCCCAGTCTAGACTAATCCACCACAGAATGGAGGAAACGGCCCCCTTTGGGATCCAGTCACAGGAAGGCAGAGCTCTGACAACTTCAGGCTGAGACAAAACAAGATGAAACGAGGGAGTAAAACCCTTTTCCGAAAGGAAAACAAATCACTTCATGCGGATGGAATTCGCCTCTCACTTCCTATGCTCCCAACCAGGGAAGGTGAGTCTTTCATCCTCAGAGTATTTTACCTGCAGACTGAAGTGGGGCAGCCCAGATTCCCGTCTCACCTGGGATTCCTAGGAAGGAGGACCAAAATGCAGCCTTCTCGTTTTCTCTTTAACGAAGCTGGGCTTCTTTCCTAGAGCCGCTCACTCCGAATTTTATCTACAGCAACAGCACTGCTTTCCTAAGGAGAATACGATTTATTTCAAGAGCCATGGATAAAGCTAACCACGATGCACCAGCTCCCCGATGGCTACCCAAGAATTCTCCCAACTGGGATGAATCTCAAAAACTCCAGGCAATCTCTAACCACTTCCTATCCCAAGCAGGGAAAATCGCTCCAGTCTTTTTCAAAACAAAACATGTGTTTCCCCCAGAGGCTACCAGAAAGCACTTCTCTTTGAGCATTACTGGCTTGCAAGACGAATCCCCCTCAGCAAGGGAATCCCCTTTGCTTCCGCAGCATTCCAGGCTCCCAGTGCCGATTGCTACGGACTTAACCCTGGGAGAAACTTCCAATATATCTGCTGGCTGCTGGAGGGAGGAAGAATGCTGGCCACCCCACAGATGTGGCCTCCTTCCGCTTATTCCTCATTCAGCCACTCTGCCCAAAAACAAAGACTGAGCGAGACAAAAGCAGAGAACACCAGGTGATATTCAAAGAGAATAGATTTACCTGGATCCTCCTGGAATGGAACCTGACCAGCCGGGGTCCAGTGTGGGCTACTTGGCCTGGAAGAGGGTTGCCTTCTCCTGGGGCCCTTTAAGTCTGCCCTGTTCCAAATTCTCTGCCCGTATGGAAATGAGATGTAAACACCTCCTTCTGTTCCAGGGATAGATGTTATTTTTCCTACAACCCCCACCTGGGTGTGCCTCAGACTCCAGCGAGGCCAAAATAACCATTATGTTCCCCAAAGACTGAAGAAGCCTGGCGACCTTTATTTATAGATCCACCTCGTGGATATTTAGGGGAAATGACCTCATAGCTTCGGGGGTTTTAAAAATACCGTAACACATCCAGGACTAGAAGAAGAAGTCCATTGGCTTTCCACCCAGGACAGATCTGAACTGGCAGGTTGTTTGGGGGTGTTATCTTGGGGGCTGCCCCACCCTAAGTAATTCAGGGGTGAAATGCTACCAGTTTGGCCCAGTTCGGGGGTACCAGTAGCAGTGGCCACCGGTGGTTCAGAGAACTGGTAGCGGCGGCAGCACGAGGCTCCGCCCACCCACCCACCGGGTTTTGTTTTTTAACCCTCTGCGCATGAGCAAAGCCTTCTGCGCATGTGCAGAGGGTGAAAAAGCATGTGCAATGGTCAAATCGTGCGCTTCCGAACCGGTAGGGAAGGTAAGTAGATTTCACCGCTGCCTAAGTTGCTAGTCCTATATATGCCCCCTTTCAAAGCCCAGCAAAAAATGGGCCTTCTTCCAATTGAACCTGGGTTAATGTACAGGTACAGAAGTTCTGAAATGCAAAGGAGGCAAAGAAGTTCCTTTTCGGTTCTGCATCAGAGCAATATTTAAATCCCTTCTCAGACCAAGCTAGCCAAATGCACAGGGGCATCTGCGGATTCCGTAGAGGGAGCTGGAAGGGGAGGGAAATGGCCAGAAAAGCATCACCGTCCACAAAAGGAGGATTAAATGTCAGTTGTGCATGACTCAGAACAGACAGACAACTCTTTCCAAGTGCATCGGATGTCCTTCTGGATCAGTCAGCTCTAGATTCACCAGTATAAAAACCACCACAACAGCAGCAATCATCCTTCCTCTTTGCTTCTCCGGGAAAGCATCTTTTAATCTGGCTTGCCTATAAAAGGCTCTCTCTACTTATTTTGCGAAGCGTCAAGCATTTTAGGGAAGCCAACCACGGATGCCAGGCTGCCTCTCCGTGTGTTGGCTGAAGCTCAATGGGGAGCAGTTCAAGCTGTCTGGGAAACACCAGGGGGACCAAGGCTCTAGAGAGGCCCAACCCTGAACGGGATTCTTGGCCCCTGCGGCACTTAGTGGCCTCTTGAGGAGTTTTTCAGCTGCCTGAAGAGTCACTTCCCAGAATGAGCTCAGCATTTGTGCATTTCGAGAAAGGAATGCAAGCAGGAAGCCAGATCAAAGGTGGAGGTCATGTCTGGACTCACAGCAAAATGAGTTTCTGGCCATTAAAGGTAGCGGCCAAGGCTCTTGCAGGGGAGAAAAGGCCCCCTCCCTACCAGGTGTCCTAAGTGAGGAAGCTGGCTCTTCCCAAAGACCAGAGAGGGCTACGATCCTCAGGAATGCGTCCCCCAAGGCTGCCCACAGAGGCCTGCGGGGCTGCAGCTAAGTGAGACTCACAAAACATCTGCTAGGGCAGAGCAGTCGCCTCAAAGGCCCATTTATTTATTTATTTATTTAAATAGATTTGTATGCCGCCCAACTCCCAGGGGACTCCATCATGGCTGCTTGGAATGATATTGGGGCACTTGAAGTAGATCTCTCTTGGAAGCAGCCGAATCTAGGAGCTTGGTGGTTGCATTTCCCCCCCACAAAGGCAAGCATGCACACTTCACTTTTTCAAGCTTCACAGTCCCTGGATTTTTCTCATCTTAAACCTACGACTGGAACAGGTTTGTTTTGATAGGAAAGGAAGGAAGGAAGGAAAGAATGAATAAAAAGTAGCAAAGTGAAGCTTTGATGTAAGGATGAGGAGGAAAAACAAGTGCTACTTTGTGGATAGAAAAAAATATCCATTTTGCTTCCTATATAGAAGCAACATTTCCTTTTTGGATACTTTTTTCCTTTTTGAATTGGTAACTCTGATTTTTGTTTTTCCTTGTCATTTTTAAGGTGTTGATTCTGTTCGTCATCTATGCTTCTATTCATGTATTTATTTGATTTTATGATGATGATGTAAACTTAGCAACTTTAAGACTTGTGGACTTCAACTCCCAGAATTCTGGGAGTTGAAGTCCACAAGTCTTAAAGTTGTCAAGTTTGGGGACCCCTGATGTAAACCCACCCAGAGTCATTTAGATGAGAAGGTCAGTTTAGAAATTTAACAAATAAAATAAAATATTTATGTTTCTGAAATGTGTACGTTTTGAGTTAGTACATTAGACTTGGAAGAGTGTGCAGTGCAACCAAGATCCATGTGGCTGTTCTCTTTTGCACACAAGTGTGTCCCCAGCAGCTGTTGGCAACATTTGTTGTAAGCAAGAGAGAGACCTTTGCTTTGTGTGAGCACTTGTGGTGAGGGGCGTGGGGTCTTCGGAGCATCTCTCTGACCCTGTGGACTTAAAAAGAACCTGTCTCGACAACTGCTGTGGGGCGCTAATATTGTCCCACAAGGCTGCTCGGAGGAGGGAGTGTTTGGACAGATGCAGTGCAAAGCTCTTGAAAATAAATTCCACCAAGCCATTCCTTTTGGTTTCAAATCACACTCCATTGAAAAGAATAAAGAAAGCGGGCATATGGAAGGAGGACTTGGCTTCATTTGTATTTCACCCGGGGAGAACAATGCGCGCAGGGACCTCGGTATTGGCTGCAATCGCCTGAGCATTTTTTTCTTGCAAAATTCAGCCCTTATCACTGGGTTCCACCTGCAAGTTGCCCATTCAGAGTGATAACCGCTTCCCAAATTTAGTGAGGCTAGGAGCATGCCTTGCCTAAAACCGCCATCTAGTTTTGAAAAGAGTGCCGGTTTCGAACAATTCAACTCCTACAATTTTAGAAAGAAGGTTCAGAGTCTACATTTATGATCAGCGCAGAGCAAAAAAATGTTTTTTTTAAAAAAGCAAGCATGCCCATCCATAAAAGAGAGCTGGACGGCGTTTGCATAATTAGAGGGCCCTCTCTCCCATCGTTTGCATCCTCTGTGGCCGGGTCAGCTGACTACAATGTTCATATCCTGCTCCCCCCAACTCCCCCCCCTCTGTTCTGCCAGCTGCTGCAGCATCAGCTCTGGCAGACTTGCCCTGCCAAGAGGACAGGAAGAGAGGTTGGAAGAAACCTCCCGTGCCTCCTTTGTCGGGAACTCTTCAGCCCTTGCAAAGCAAATTCGGTGCACAGTCGAAGCACCAGTTAAAATGTAATATAACAACCACACTTTCTACACCCTCCATCACAACTGCCATTTAAGGCAAGGGAAGATCAAGAGGATTGGTGTCCTGTTGACTTCCCATCGTCAAAGTAGATATACCCTAATATCCAGTAGGTGAAATGTCAGAGATAACAGGAAATCCAGAATGTCTGCACTGGAGGGAGAATGAAAGTCAGTTGCAAAAACATGTTTGAGGTGACGCCGTTGCATGAACAACAGCAAAGGAAGTGGAGGTTTTTTTGCAGCTGCTGGCTGGCAAATGTAGCATCCAGCAGAAATCTGCCAGTTCCTCATCTGCTGAAACCGGCCCCTCCCCAGATTGGCTGGACTACAACTCCCATCGCAACTAGAGGCAGGGGGAAAGGAAGTTTTCTTCTTGGCTTCATACCCTAAGCCAGGGGTCCCCAAACTTGGCAACTTTAAGACTTGTGGACTTCAACTCCCAAAATTCTCCAGCCAGCATAGCTTAAAGCAAGTCTTAAAGTTGCCAAGTTTGAAGACCACTGCCCTAAGCAGTGTGGGTTGAGAAGTTCTTTCAGAGAAAGCTAGGAAAATCCAGATTTTGCCAACCAAGCGATGGATGGATGGAAGGAAGGAAGGAAAGAAGAAGGAAAGAAAACAAACCAAGAGTGAGTATTTCTGTAAAATTGTGAAAAGAGACAATTTAAATCAGGGGTGTCCAAACTTGGTAACTTTAAGACTTGTGAATTTCAACTCCCAGAATTCCCCAGCCACCTACCGGTAGATGGACCTCCTAGGTGAAGTATCTGGCTGACTTTGGGTTTTTCCCCAACTTGTGGTTTTTGTAATGTCTCGCCTCAGAAGAGAAATCAAAACTAAATCCATGTTGTTGTGCCATCTTGATTAGGCCTTACAAGGACATCATCCAGGTGGCCAGTGAATGAGCAGAGAGACACCACTCACGTCTACAATAGCATTTTGAGCCATGTGGGATATGAGCAAGGATACATTATTTGAGAGGTGGAAGATAGCTAAGACCACTCACTCTAAAAATAACCCACCCTGTGGTATTTTCAGAGACTCTCCTAAAACATCTGCAAGATCGGACTCAGCCTTAACTGCATTTCTAACATCCCCAAATATTCCACATCTGCTTTACATCAGCAAGGCACGAGGAACTACAGTACATAAAAATAACGCATCTTTGCTATGACAATGTTGCAGTCATCACAAGACAGAAGAAGTCCCAGCAAGTCACTTCCATCAGCTTTACATACCAAGTCAGAAGTCATTCTGGCAAATAAGCATTTTTTTACTACCATATTTCCAAAAAACACAAATACAGCAATATGTGCAAATAATAAAGTAAGCACTTTGTCAGATTGGTCTCTGAGCTGTTTACAATCTTCCACAAGTTTTTTTGGAAGTAAATCTCTCTGAATTTAAGAGCCTTACTCACGAGTAATATATAGGACTGCACTGACAGATTTCCGGCAGAAGAAAAAATGGTCAGCAGGTAAAGGCAGAGAAATAACCCTGAATTGACAAGGGAGGGAGACTAACGTGCCAAAGAAGCAAGGAAGGGACCAGGCGGGGCAGCTTATGGCAAGGGAGGCTCCTGGAAGCTGCTGTCAGAAGAGGGCAGCAGAAAGATGCAATGGAACCCAACTGCAATTCAACATTTACAGCATAATTTTAAACCCCTCTATCATGTGTCCCACCTCTACTCTGACATTTTTCTAATCGGGTGCAAAAGATCAGATTTTCCAGGGCTACTTTGTTTTTCTGTTACGCAAATGACTTCAGCCACAACGCTCACTCAGAATGTGAGTATCTCTGACTTTCTCAGCTATTGACAATGAAGATTCTCTCTGAAGTTTCATACACTCCCTGGGATCACACATCAAACCGCACCACCGTTTGCTGAATAAACCACCAGTGGCTGAGCTCCTGCATCACGTTCAGCCATAAGGCAAGGGGTGCCAACTGCTAGGGCTGGGCTCGCCCCTGATTCAAACGGACAGGGGCAGCTTGGCAGCAATGCCCAAATTCTGCCATGTTGGTCCCTCCCAAACTCTTCCTCCACCCAGGGTAACTTTGCCAGGCTTGTTTGCAGGTAAAATCCATTACTGGAAAATGAATGACCGCCCCTCCAGCATATAAGCCAAAGCTTGTTTAGGTGCCAGCCATTCTCAGCCTTCCCTGAGGCCCTTTTGACTTCACCCCAAAGTTCTAACATTCAGCAAGTTTACTTTGTTCCCCACGTCTCTCGCAAAACGAGGTCTGCAGGAGGAGAGCTGAAGCTAGCCAAGGTCCATGAGGACTGGCAGCCCCGTGGCAGGCTAATTTTATTAAAAGGCAGAGGTTTTACGAAAGCTCCTTTTAATGAAAGTGGTTAGCCTGCCATGGGGCTGCCAGAATCCTCTTCCTTTGGAAAGGGGACTTTGTGTGTGTTCCAACTCTTTTTCCTTCCCTGGCCAGCTTTCCCAGCCTCCCAGGGTGTCAGGCTAAGCACCCATCATCCCAAACCAGTTGGTAGGATTGCCCTTGTAGTCTAGCCCAGGGGTCAAAGCTGGCTGAGGAACTCTGGGAGTTGAAGTCCACAAGTCTTAAAATTGCCAAGGTGGGAGACCCCTGGGCTAGCCCATCGGGAGGGAGCCATGTTGGGAGCAGGGAGCAATATGGGGACTCCCACAGCTGTTTGATTTAAAAAAACAGCCATAAAAATCCCTTTTTAAAAAATGTCCTGTGCTTTGTTTCTCATGCCTTAGTTCTCCCCAATGAAGCTGCTTCAAGAAGGTAAATTCAGAGGCATCTGTTATACTGAACAGCTTTTTTTTTCATCCACAGAAAAGAATAAAAACAGGAAGCACCGTTTGGGGCAATACCCTCACATTCCACAGGGATTATGCAATATATGAACCGTAGTCTGCTTGGCCCCACTTGCTTCGGGCGTTATCGATAATATTTTTAGGGAGGGGAAACATCTTAAGGGGAGAGTAAAACCAGAAATCAATTTTCTGAAGTCAAATTTCTCTCTCTACTAAAGGAGAAGATTTGGCTTTAATTTTGGAGCTCGGCTGCAGCTGTGTCTGGGGACCCCAAGTGGTCCTAACTCCCCCCCTCCCCTTTGATGCTTTGGCTCTGAGGCTGAAGGTCATTTCTGAAACTCTGCAACTTTTGAGATCTGACAGGAAAGCTTAAGCAGGCACGGAGCCAAAAAGGGAGAAGAGAAATGGTTTGTAAGCTGCCCAGAGTCATAAATGTAAGATGGGCAGTTATTATAAATTGGAATCGTAAATAAGATAAAATGAAAGGAGCTACCGGAGAAATCTCGTATGCAGAATTGCTGGCATTTGACCCAAATGCTCAGGGCTGCCTTCCCCTGCTTCTTGGCACATTCATTGTGTCTGGGGTGCCTGGATTTTCCCACCGGTGCTCCCCCCTCTGCTGCCCCCCAGCAGCCCATCCCCTTCCTCTGGTGGAGAATGACCCTCTTATCTGGCCAGGCTCAATGGCAGGTCTATGGGGAGGGCTTGACCTGGGGAACTTCCAGATCAGCCTGAATCAACCCATTGAAGAAGATGCCCTGGAGGTCGGAGTGGGGACGTCTCCCCCTCCCCAAAGCCAGCAGGGGTTCAGCCCTGACCCTTGAACCAGAATTAGGGCTTCCGGCATCAAAAAAAAGGAGGGGGGTTGTCAGAGCAGTGATTCTCAACCTCAGCAACTATAAGACATGTGGACTTCAATTCCCAAAATCCCCCAGCTAGCTGAGGATACCCCATAGCTGGCTGGGGAATTCTGGGAGTTGAAGTCCACAGTTATCTAGGCTGAAAAACTCAGCATCAGAGCCACAAGAATGGCAACAGGCCCACCTTCTCCCCCCCCCCAAAGAGAGAGCTCAGTGGACACACCCAGCTGCAGGGAGTGCTGCAGAAATCCCACTGAAGAGCCTCCAACTTTGAGGGGGGACTTCGGCTTCCTTGAGCTTTGTCACTACAGAAGCTCTTTGGGGTGATGGGGGGGGGGAGTTTTGCGCCCAGACAGAAGTGATTCTGGGCATAGGCAAACCTCTCAGGGAGCCAGGCTTTTCTTCAAGGGGTGAGGCTCACCCCAACTCTGAATGCGATGCCAGCAGGCACAGGCTGAAAAGGGGGAGGCCCTGGCAGGAGCCATGGGGAGCCCAGCTGTTGGGGTGCAGCAGAGAGAGAGGTGCCCAGTCGAGACTGGCAGGAAGATTCCTTTTGGGAAGGCGGCTGCACTGGAAACCAGAGGGGCAGGATTTGGGGCATCCTTTGCCAAGCATTAAAGAGGCTCTGGGGGCGACTCCTTCGACTGATGGCTTTTGGGGGGGGAGGTGAGAGGGGGAACCGGGTTTTCTGCTGCTCCCTTTGCCCTGATGGGCAAGCCAGATGCCGGACTGAGCCATCACCCGGAGCCTCGAGCCAGGAGACACCAGCGGCTCCTCGTGTTCAGCGCCGGGTGGGGCCGGCCGGGGGGACCCACGTGCAGAGGCCTCAGTGAAAGGGGGAGCCCGGGGCATGCAGTCCCCCCCCCGCGGCTAAGCGGGTGAAAAGGCTCCCCGGTCACGGGCCTTCGGAAGCCGGACGCCAAGCCCTCCATCAGCCCGCACAAACATCCACCAAACCCACTTGGCGCTTTCGCCAGGAACCGGCAGCCCCGCTGCAAACTTCCGAACTGCCCACCCGAGTTTTCCCCGGCACCCGCGGGGAGGATTGGGCGACCGGCGGCTGGCGAGAGAGGCCGGGACCGAGGAGGAGCCGCAGAGATGCCCGGGGAGAGGAGGGGGCACAGGCGGGCCTTCTCTGGGTCCCAGCCTCCCCCCGCAGTCCGCGCGCCCCAGCGGCCGTCTGCAGCGAGGGATCTGCCCGGAAGGGGGGCTTTGGGCAGAGGCCCCTAGCCAGGGCGGCAGAGGTAGACTGCCCCTCCAACTGGAGGCTCCCCAGGAGCCTCCCCAGGAGCTGCGCCCCGCTCCCTTCGGTTCCTCTTCCGATCTCCCTCCCGAGCCCCCCGCCCGCGGCCGAAGCTCGCCCCGCCAGAGCCCCCCGCCCCACAGCTGCGCTACTCACGGCTCGGCCGCTTCGCCCTCCGGCTGCTCGCTCGGCCGCCGCGGCTCTCCGCTCCGGCTGGCACCGCGCGCCTCCCCGCCCCGCCCCGCCCCGCCCGCCCGGTGCCATTGGCCGAGCCACCGCCCGTCAAGGCCGGGGGCGGGCGTTGGCCGAGGGAGCAAGCCCCCCCCCCAAGAAGCATCTGGGGGGGCTGCTCTGCCGCGGGAGCGACGGGTCTGGGGGCGCCCTGCTGCCTGGGCTGGAGGGGGCAACCAGAGTGGCCTGGGGGACGTGACTACCCAACTGGGGCTCGACCCAGCTGAGCGGGGGAGCTTTGGGGTCTCTGGGGGCGATTTCGGCTCATCCCAGACGCCTCCCTCCCTCTGCCGATGCCAGGGCTGTCCGCGATGCTGGCTGCTCCCCCCCCCCCAGTTGGCCCAGCGGGTACCAGGAGAGGGTGAGGTCAGCGCTGCCCTCCCCCTGCTAGGAAGGGCCGAGACTGCTTTGAAGCCCTCTGGGTTTCCGACCCCTGCGCTCCTCCGAGCCGGCTTTGTTGGTTCACTTTGCGCCCCCTTCTCCTTCCCGTTTCTTCTCCAAGCGCTCCCTACATTTCTTTTTCGGGAAGGGTTGTTTTTTTTTAAAGTCCTGGCTCAGCAGCTCACTCACCAAGATGGGGTCCAGCAAATGGATCCAATGGGGTTCTTCTAGGAAAAATATTGTCTCCTGAAACCAGTGGAAGGCATCAGTAGAGGCCCCTTGTCGCCAAGAGAGCTTTCCAGCACACCCTTGGTTGGCACTGAATGCTGGCTTAAGTAGGCCACAGCTTGACACGCCTTCAAGGTGGCATCTATTTCTTCTTGTAAATCAATCCATTTTCGGAGGAGGTCCTTATGGACTGTCCCGCACATTATATCTCTCTCTAGTTGTAAAAGTAAGAAGCAAGTTTTAAACCTCCCAAGCCAGAAATAACCACTGGAACCCAAGATTACCAAGAAGAGCTGCCTTATTTTGGTCAAGTCAAGCATTCAAAGAGCCTAAAAAATGAATTATGCTAGGAATAATGGTTGGAGGTCCCAGAATGGCTGGTCTAGTGGTGGAAGCATCAGGTTAGAAATGGGAGGCATGAATTCTAGCCTTAGGCCTGAAAAACCAACTAGGGCCAGTCCCTCTCTCTCAACCCAACCCACCTCACAGGGTTGTTGTCGTTGTGGATAAAACAGGAGTTGGGGAGGAGGATTAGATACTGTACATTCACCATCCTGGGTTGCTTATAAATGGGATTAAAAAAACTCTTTTGAAAAAGTTAGGAGGAGCAGCCTAGGTAGACACCCCCAAGTAAGATAACTTTATTTAAAGCTAGAAATGTTGTGAAGTATTGGAACATTGGGGTTTGTAGCCAAGTGAAGGATCACGGATTTTGCACGCTGAGAAATGTTTCCCCCCCCCCACTTCGCCACGAGTGCCAGAGCATGGCAAGGCTGTCACAGGACTCTCTGGCTGTCAGCGCCTGGGGTCCGCCCAGGATGTGCAGAGCGGTGGAGCAAACAATCCCGGCCTGCTTAGCTAGGATTGTCAGCTGCTTTTCTGAAGGCAGATCTGGCTGAAATGGGCTCTGCAGAATTGGAGGATTTGTTACCGTTTTTAGCTTCCCTTCGGTAAACCCAACCTCGGGGCCAATGTTATTTGCTGCTCAAGTGGGGCTTCCTGTCTACCTGCAAGCCGAACTGACTCTAAAATGAACTTTCTGTGCATGCAAAACACAGCGGCCGTCGCTTGACTCTGCTCTCTCAAAAACGAACCAAAGCAAATATCTCCTTTGTTTGTTTAAAAGTATTGGCTGCCGACACCAGTGGACGCTGCATGGGGTAGAAAACTAGAGGAAACTTAAACACAGTTAAAAGGGTTAAGTCAGAGGTGGGATTCAGCAGGTTCTGACCAGTTCTGGAGAACAGGTAGCGGAAATTTTGAGTAGTTCTGGAGAACCGGTAAATCCCACCTCTGACTGGCCCCGCCCCCCATCTATTCTCTGCCCCCCCCCCGAGTCCCAGCTGATCGGGAGGAAATGGGGATTTTGCAGTAACCTTCCCCTGCCACACCCACCAAGCCACGCCCACCAAGCCACGCCCACAGAACCGGTAGTAAAAAAATTGAATCCCACCACTCAGCGTTAAGCTCAGGCTGAAAATGCAACAAAATCCCTCATGTGGAACCACAAGCAGCCTGATCTGAATTCAGAAAATCCAGTGGGTCCCTCGCATAGCTGGTCACTCGCAGTTTTGGCAAGCTGCAGATCCAGCAGACCTGGGGATTCCCAGGTGCCCCTTAAAGACCTCCAGCACTCCCCTCTCACCCATTTGCCTTCTCTCAAGTTCAGTGGGCTGGCTTGATTTGAAGCAGTGACTGCTTGAACCATTGTTTTCCCTAAAGATGCTACTGTTTGCCCTTGGGGGCCTCTTCTCCTGTGGGAGGGGCCTGTTGTCTTTCACTTCTGGTCTATACATCCCATAAACCAGGGCTCCCCAAACTCGGCAACTTTAAGACTTGTGGACTTCAACTCCCAGAATTCTGGGAGTTGAAGTCCACAAGTCTTAAAGTTGCCAAGTTTGAAGACCTCTGCCATAAACCATGGGTGACTCAAAGGCAATCATTCCATAAGCCACGACTGGTGGGTGCACCTACTCAACTGGTCCAGAAGCTGCAGGGACTGAGATCAACCAAGGAAGTCTGAGCTGTAACCTTCTGCAGTCATGCAGGGGTGACCACACGACATCATCCCAAAAGATATATTTAAAAAATGCACATCAAGGTGGCAGCTTCCACAGTCTGATACACCAAAAAACCAGAGAGAGCTTTGATCCCAGTATTGTGACTGCCATCTTGACCACACCCTACTGGCACCCTGGTGCCTCTGATAGTGCAAAGCCATGCTGCTAGAGAGCGGAATTCCTAGCCTTCCAAGCCGAAAACAGATTTCATGCCATCAAACACCTTTTGTCCCTGGAAACGAGTGTTGGGTTTCCTCTCTCTTCTAACGCCACATGAGTCCCTGGCAGCTGTCGGAGATGGAGATGGTGGCAGGCTGAGAGCCACTTGCTCAGCAGCTGTTGTGGGGGGGGGACAGAAAATCCAGGCTCAGGGAGGGGGCCCTTGGGGCCCTCTGGGTACCCAACTGAATGAAGAAAGTCCAAAGCAGCAGAAGAGAGATCAAGGCTGGGGTGAAGAGGGGCTGGAGGCCAGGGGCAGCTGTGGAAGGGTTTAAAAAGTCCAACTGCCGTCTTAGAAGTGCTTTTAAACAGGTTTTTTTAAGTGCCTTTAGTAAGAAAAAAAATAGCAATGCTACAAAAACAGCCCACCAGGAGAAATAAAACAGTACCCAAACGGCCCTGCTAGAAATGGGGATAGAAGAAGATAATTTCAACAAATGAGGACAAAGATCAATGATTAAAAAGAGATTAGGAACAAATAAAGAGTTTTGTATTGGGGCTTTAAGGCAATCTATTCATATTTTCTCTTGATGATTTGTAGAACAGTTAAGTCCTACACTAATATTAGTCAGCTGGAAGTAATGTTTGTGCATTGTCTTTCTTAAACATGGAAGGCAGGCAAAGTGTTCTAAGTTTAAGCAGAAATGAAAATATAGGTTGTATTTTTTCTGGAGTCGCATAATTGCAAGTTCATTTCCTCCAAACTGGGACTCTTCTAGGGTTCCCTTTTGAGGAGCCATAACTTTATCTAGGACACACACACACACACACACACACACACACACACACACACACACACACACACACACACACACACACATGTGGCACAGACACAAATACGGGACTGGCACATTGTAGCAGAAGGCTCAAATTCCCGGTTGCAGCCCAGTCCTCCCCCTGATGACGAGTCCGGTAAACAATGGCCATCACCAGCTAATCACTTTTTAGGCCTTTTCAGCGCAGGGGAAAACCTTGATTTTTGCTCCTCCCTGTACAATTGGGTTGATACGGTTGGTGGGATGAGGTGATCTTTGACCCCTTTCTTTGAATTAGGACTGACTTCTGCCTACCACAGGCTGATAATACAGCATCATATCACCTTCCACATCTGATTTCTGTCGCAGCCCTTCCCACTTCCTGGGGCCTCAAGAAATGTACTTAAAAGGTGATGAAAAGGGACGAAACTGGAGGATGTGGTTTGGGTGCTTCCCCCCCCCCAAGAACATTGCCCAACGGCTGTGTTAACAGAGAGAGAGAGAGAGAGAGAGAGAGAGAGAGAGAGAGAGAGAGTGGGGGGGGGAGAGAAAATGTTAATAAAGCTAGTGATATGCAAAGTTAAAGGCGCACATCCTTGCCGCAAGAGTTTGGTGACACGTCAAGAAAAAATTCAGATACGAGCTGGGTCTGATGATCTCATATCGAGGAAGAGTGATTGCCATCAGCCAATGACAGTTGCCAGAGAAAGAACACGGATCACAATAATAATAGCCTTTGTGAGTGACTGTTCCTGAGAACAAGGAGCATCTCTTGCCAGGCCCAATTACATTGGGTCCCATGACTCAAGGAGGGAGAAGAAGGCCCTCCCAAGGTTGCTCTCGATCAAAGCGTTCGCTGCCACCCTCTCGGTTCCACCCATGAGGACCAAAAACAAATTGTTCTAGCTCATCAACGGAGCTTGATGAGCTTGATGAGCTTGATGAGCCAGGTGTCTGTTCTTAGGTCAGGTGCCCCACTGTCCTGTTGCTCTCAACTCCAGGTTTTCTGGACGATATGAATTCGCTAGATCCATTTTGGTGCCTCTTGACATCAGTGGATTCCAGTGGATGACCCCAGTTAGGAGTTGGAGAGAGGGAATGTTCCTCTTAGAGATTCTGGCGGATTAGGCACTGCGTTGGGTGGCTGAAGAACATCAAATTCAGGCTGAACTCAGGCAGGTCCTCTTAAGCAGTAAAGCCGATTCGGAAGTTTGGTTTCAACTTGGACTCCATTCTCAAGAGGACCTGGAGGGTTCTCAAAATTCTGGAAGTTTTGGCACAACGTGTCCAAAAGCAACAAAATAGGAAATAGCTGAGTTAGATTATGAATCATGGAAAATCCACTTCTAGAATGAATTACCTGTAGGTATTCATTTTTAGTTTTCCCTTTCCCCCCCCTCTCTCTCACTTTAATGCTTACATGCTTGTTAGGCACTTTTCTTGTCCACAAATTTCATTTCTACGTATCCGTCGATTATTTGCACTTTTGTGTAAATCGATATCTGAGCCCAGCCGGAGGACTTCCTCCCCAGGGCACAAGTTGCAAAACAAGGGGAGGAAGGCCTGTGACTTGTCTTGCAATACTCAAACACTTGGCCAACTCTGCAGAAATTTTACAACTGGCAAGGGGGACCCCACGGATTGCCTCTGGGTGCCTCTGCTTCTTGAGGCAGCAATAGTCACCTCCAAAGCCAACCCCAAAGACCTCATCAACATTAACAAAGTGAACACCTGGAGAGTAAAGAGGGACGCTTCATGTCTGCCCCTTCCTGAAGCCAATTTCCTGGTCTTTGTGAGATCAGGGCTCCCTATAGCAACTCCACTTAGGCTGTCTGGGTGACTGGTGAATTAAGAGAATAAAATTAGTAGAAGGAGACGTCTTGAACCGTTAGTAAGTTATCATGTCTTGCCATCAAAGCTGACCGTCAGGCTTGTGCTGGTTTTTCATAAATTTTGCTTTCATAAAAACAGAAAATGTGACTTTGACTTTGCCCCTGACCTGGGAACTTTTTGATTTGATTTGCAAAATGCCCCAAATCGGGTCTTTCTTAAGGCAAGCGAAGGAAATCAGCCAAATCGCCCCAGTGAAAGGAAAGCATTAAAGCAGAGACAGAGACGTAAAAGAGGCCGTGGGGGAAAACGCTGGACTTCCCCACAAAAAGCATTTAGCAATAGCACTTTTCTTATATACCGCTTCATAGTGCTTTACAGCACTCTCTAAGCGGTTTACAGAGTTCAGCCTCTTGCCCCCAACAATCTGGGTCCTCATTTTACCCACCTCGGAAGGATGGAAGGCTGAGTCAACCTTGAGCCTAGTGAGATTTGAACAGCTGAACTGTTGAACTAGCAGTCAGCCTGCAATGGCTGCATTTAACCACTGCACCACTTCAGCTCTGCATTTGATAAATGCAGTGGAAATTCATGACAACATTTAGAAAAAGAGGTAGCAGTTTCAGCTTTTGGTATTGTTCTGTTTTTTTCCAAGGTCAAGAGGGGAAATGAACCTCCAAAGAATGGGTCATCTCTTCCAAGATGGAGATCCTCTAAAACCTGAATTGGGACTTTTTCACAGAAATACCCGTATTTTTCAGAGTATAAGACCTTTCCCCCACCCAAAAGAGGCTGAAAATTTGGGTGTGTCTTATACGCCGAATGTGGCTTTTACAAAGCTTTTTTTTCCAGCCCTAACGAGGTGCTAACAATCTTCCTGGCTCTTCCTGGCTTGTTTTCATTGCTACTCCCTCTGAAAAAGGTTTTTTCAGCCCTAACGAGGTGCTAACGATCTTCCTTGCATGAAGCTTGCAGGATTTTTTCATTCCTACTCCCTCCGAAGAAGTTTTTTTCCAGCCCTTTGCAGGCTTGTTTTCATTGCTATTCCCTCCGAAAAAGGTTTTTTTTCCGGCCCTAACCAGGGGATAAAATAATGTGCTGAAGCTGACCAGACTAAGGACTCTAGCCAGATGAATACCTGGTAGGTAGATTTTTCCCCCTATTTTCCTCCCCAAAAGCTAAGGTGCGTCTTATACTCCAAAAAATACGGTATATCCCAAGACTTTTCTTTATCACGCTGCTGAGAAGTCCACTTTGTTTGTGTAAGGACAAGGGCTGGGGGTCCCACACTCCAGGGCAGCTGAGATGAGGCAGTGCTGGGATTCAAAGTTTTTTACTACTGGTTCTGTGGGCGTGGCTTGGTGGCCGTGGCTTGGTGGGCATGGCTGGGGAAGGATACTGCAAAATCCCCATTTCCTCTCGATCGGCTGGGACTCGGGAGGCAGATAATAGATGGGGGCGGGGCCAGTCAGAGGTGGTATTTACTGGTTCTCCAGACTACTCAAAATTTCCACTACCGGTTCTCCAGAACTGGTCAGAACCTGCTGAAACCCACCTCTGAGCAGTGCTGATTTTTTTGTAGTAGCAACCGTTGTTTAGAACTGACTTTTCCTTGAAGATCCGGCTCGCCTCTCCTTCACCGGCCCTCAGGAAGAGACTGGAAACCGAATTAATTCAGCAAGGATATTGTCCTGCAACTGTTTGTTTGTTTTTACCTGTCTCATCCGATAAGTTTGCATTTTTACAATGCATGTTTCATGCAGAGAGGGTTAAAAAAAGAAAATGGCGACATCTGGTCAGGTGGGCGGAGCCTCGCGCTGCCACCGCTACCAGTACTCCGAACCACCAGCGGCCGCCGCTACTGGTCCACCCAAACCGGGCCAAACCGGTAGCATTTCACCCCAATATAAGTGCTATTGGTATTGCTATTAGGTGAAATTTCTTCAAGACGAGAGCCTACCCCGATCCATGTTCACTCAGGGGTTCCTCACGTCACGCTACTGAAACTCTGGCAGAGCAAGTCTTATTTTTAACACATATTGGGAACAAGCTGTGAATTGAGAAGCTCACAAATATTTAAGTTCCATATTTTACTTCCATATTTTAGGTCTACTTCTTTGTTTCCAGCTCTTAAGAGCTTTTGCAGTCATTTTCTTTTCTTTCTTTCTTTTCCAAATTAGGGGGGGGGGTTAGCAAAAGAGAGCGACCACAGTAAATATTCCTTGATAAGAGAGTGGCATTTTCACACTTCCGTACATAGATACCAACCCAATAAATAATAAATACATAATAAATAAATAGTGGGGACAACATGGGGTCCTCTTTGTAGCTTTCCTTCCTGGAGATGTTGGGCATCCAGATGAAAAAGGGGTTTGCTGACCTGAGCAGTCTCTTGCAGCTCAAAAGAGCAACTGACCAAGACCAACCTGTTGTGTAAGGCAGGCCATCAGGTTTACAACTCACCCGGTTAAACACATTGGATGAATTCAGATGGATAACAAGCACGTGGATCATTTCGGCTGTGAATTTCAGAAAACCCAGACTCAAAACCCAACCCAGCGGTGAAATGCTACCAGTTCAGCCCGGTTCGGCCACTGGTGGTTTGGAGAACCGGTAGCGGCGGCAGCACGAGGCTCTGCCCACCCGCCCAGACGCCGCCATTTTCTTTTTTAAACCCTCTGTGCATGCGCAAAGCCCTCTGCGCATGTGCAGAGGGTGAAAAAGCACGTGTGTGCATGCAAATCGCACGCTTCCGAACCGGTAGGGAAGGTAAGTAGATTTCACCGCTGCTCTAACCTGAGTTTTATTTGGGAGAGAAGAATTTACAACGCTGGTTAAAAGTCTTTTGCTTGTTTAAGTTTCACTGCTGGCACACTCGTGTGCACATACCCACACCCGCAAATTGTATACCAGGGACAATAAAAGCAAAATCCTTTGCTTTTGTCTGCTCTGACGTAAACTAAGCCACTTGAATAATTTTTAACATAAATTCCATTCTTCATCCTTTACCACATTTCTTTAATTTCCATTTCATTCGGCTGCTTTAATCTTTAATCATCGGAGTATCAAGTAAACTGAAATTTTACAGTCGCCCATTCAATACTTTGGATTTTTTTTTTTTACTTTGTAAATTAATTCCATCAGAAAAGCAAAGGGACTAAAGCTATGAGAAAAAATAGCCTCTTGTGGGGCCTTTTTATATTAAAGAGCCTTTGTCTGTGGTTGATTTCTTTTTAGCATCTCTCTCTCTTTTTTTTTCTCTTGTCCTTCTGGAAAATTCATCCCTGTAGCACTCACGTTACATGAAAGGACGCTTTTTTAAAACATTTTTGATTCAGTTCCAAAGGAAAAGCCAGAAAACAGACGATATATCCATGAAGGAGATGGCCTCACTCTGACCCTCTTAGTCCAGAATTCCTTTTCCAGGTCAACTGATGGATGGACTTGGATGAAAATAGTTCCTCCTCGACCTAAATAGTTCTTCAGATGTGGACTACAACTCCCATGAGTTGACGTTCCACAACGCTTCGTCGTTGGTGTCCCAACTCATTTGGAAGCCGCCAAGCTTGGAGAAAGAGGGACTATGGGGGTTGTCACTGTTATGCCATTCTACAATGTTACACAATGTTACACAAGGCTCCACTCTACCATGGGGTGTCCAAGCTTGATAGCAAAACCATGTTTTAAGAGCCTGGGAGAAGCTGGAAAGGATAATTTCAATCCATTCTTCTGCGTCCCACACTCTGGAATGGTGGACCACATTTCTTGACTCCCTTCCCTGTAACCTCCTGAAGTGTGCTATCACACAGCAGCCTCCTTCTACCGCAGGGGACTCCAACCTTGGCCACTTAACGACTTGTGGACGTCAACTGCCAGCATTCCTCAGCCAGTGGCCAAGCTTGGAGACCCCTGTCTATAAGGCCAACATCCCAGTTCTCTCCCTCTCCCCTGGGCAGGAGGGCTTCACTTCCCTCCCTGATCTGGTTCAGGCTCCGTTGTCATCAGAGTCTGGACCAGTTTCTCTGGATCTTTGCGGAAGGTTCTTTCTGACCTTCTTCAGCTCTGACAGCCAAGGCACCAGATTCCGCAGGTTGGAAGACCGGCCTGTCTTCCTAACCAAGGAACCTGCTTAAACCCTGAAGCCAAATCCTTTGCCCGCTGCAACCAGGGAGGAAATCAATTGCCATGTCATCCATAGAACGTGCCCCTCTCTCCTTTCATCCGCCTGAGCCTTCATCCCAGCTCCCTGGGATCTGCTTCCGCTCCACCAAGACAAAGGATCCCTTCCCTCCATCTTCCTTGCAGGGCAGACTTCTTATTTCCAACTGCCAGGCCTTCCTCCCCAGCTCCCCCTCAGAGACAGCACTGCATTCCTGCGGTTTCTTTTGGCTTCGGGGCAGCCCTTCGCTTGCAGCCTCCAAGCGGCAGAGAAGGACGAGGGCTGCTCCCCCCACCCCCGTGGCCACCTTGCAGAGCCCACCTCCCTTCAGATAACAGGCCACTTCCAATGGGAGCGGGGAGGGGGCTTAAATCCCCCTCTCCCTAAAATTCATGTGGCCATCATCAACACTGTTGTTTGGGAGGGGAGGGAGGGGAGCAGGAAAATCCAGGCAGATGAAACTGAATTAAATGCCAGATGTTTGGCCTTTATTATGCCTTCAACTCGTGGGCTCCCTTCCCTTTCGAACAGATGTGAGCTGAGGACCCCACTTCCCCAGAGGTGGGTTTGGACCGGTTCGGACCAGTTCACCCGAGCCGGTAGCAAGCCACTGGTGACATCACAATGATGTCACGGAACCGGTTCTGTCGGTGCTGGTCCATAGATGCCGCCATCTTTTATTTGTTTATTTTTTAAAAAAATTAAACAAAATTTTGAATTTTTTTCTAGTTTTTTTTTCTTCTGCGCATGCCCAGAAGCCGAGTTTCCAACACTGCGCATGCATCGCCATCTTGTTTTCAGCTTTTGGGGGGGTATTTTTATTTTTCGGCACTGCGGCCATGCGGTGCGGGAGGAAGTGAACCGGCAGCAAGGTAAGTTAGAACCCACCCCTGCACTTCCCCCTTGTAGACGAAGCTGCCACCAAGAACTTCTTGGGTCTCTGGAATAACATCATGGACACGTCTCCTCCTCTGAAGGACCACAGCAGCTCCACCACCCTCCGGTACCAACGCTGGAGCAGAAGATGCCAATCCTTGCCCTGATGCAGTGTTTGTTGTGCTGATGGCACAGGCACCTGTAGAAGAAGCCAGTGGTGGTGCCACCATCACAGGTGGCTTTTGAGAAGTCCCCACCTTCATGGACACCTGCAGAACTTTGGGGAAAGCAGCTTTTTCTCTTCCCCTGTGGTGGAATCTGATCGTCGGCTGTTTGGGGCAGTGATTTTCACCTCTTTTTTGGGTGCACATAGAGTTTCCCTTCTTATCAGAAATATCTCAAATAAATGTTTGCAAAAGATACCTATGCCAATATTCTGTTTCACCATGAACCTTGGTTCCATTTGGGGGGCTCAGCTGAAGATCCTGTATGGACCACTGCTTCTCTTGTGGGGGAGCTCCCTTTCACGACAATCACAACCCTGTGGCTCATCCAAGGACATCTAACCCTTCCTATTTCGAGACCGCCTTGAGACCACCTTTCCCACCGGGCGGGGGCCCTGGCAAGGAAGGGCCGGATCCACTTGTGTTGTCACTGCATGGAGGGCAGGATCGCCGAACACCGAGGCTAAACAGAGGCTCTGGATATAGCTCTTTATTTTGGAACTGTGCAGGAATAGGAGGCAGGTTTCTTAAGACGGCCTCAAAACAGCCCAATTTAAACCCTCCCTTCCAGGCTGTGGTTTGGGGAGATGAGAAGAAATTCTTACCTCTCAAATTTGCACTCAGCTTTTCGTGCTTAAGAACAGCCTTCGGATCCCAGCCAAACGCCTGCAAAAATAGCAGCAGGGCCTGAATGAAAACATCCAGGTTTGGGGACCTCCTGCTCAGCTGGTGCCTCTGCAAAAGGCCCCGGTATCTCGGGGGGGGGGCAGGGGGGGCATTTATCTCCCAGTGCTATTTTGGGCTGTGAAACCAGAGCTTTTTTGTTTGCTTGGGGCTCTGCAAGGCTGGAGATTTAAATTTCGATGTTGGGGTTGGGCTGTTCTGGGGCTGAGCCGCTTCTGTTCTGAACCTCAACAATCCACCTTGGAGAAGTCAGGGTGGGGTTTAGTTTGGATGTGTGTGTGCCTTTGTCCTTGTCTTTTTAGGCAGGGGGGAGAACTGTGACGCACAGCTAGGGGAATTGAGGGGGGGCTCTTTGGCACCTTCAGTGAAAAGAAGGACTTTGCATCATTTGCTGGCCAGATTAAGCCTCTTTTGACTTACAAACTGGCAGGAAATTCTGCTGCTGTTTTTCAGGGTTTGCACTGTCAGAAGATGACAACACTTCAGTGGAGTGTGGAGGTTTTGAAACTTAGCATTTCAGGCTCTCTTGGTGAATCTTTGCAATCTCTTGGAGATTTCTTTCGGACGCGCGTAGACCTGCGTGACCCACCCAAGGCTTACTGAAAATCGCTTCCTCTGGAGCCTTGCTAAACCCACGGAGCTCTGAGGCAAAGTCTTGGCCTCTGGTTTCCTCTTTTCGACCCGACCCAGCTGGGAACTGCAACCCAGGGTTGCAGGATGGGCTGTTGCTCCTGCCAGCTGGCCCTGCCCTTTTGCATGACACTCTCTTCCGTTTCCCCTCCCTGTTTTTTGCTTCTTCTTCCCAAACAGAATTTCGGCAGAAGCAGAAGAGAAGGCTGCATCCTGATCCAGTTGGGGTTTGCGAAGAAGGAAGGCCCGTTGGTTCTCTCTCTTTTTTTTCTTTCTTCTGTTGAGTTTCCAGATGTGTGCCCATTTTGGCAACAGTCTTCTCAGCCTCCATGGTTCACTTCCTGGGCAGAAGCGTGAGATTTTAGCCCAGGTTCCCTAAAGAGATTCTGGGGCTAAATGCCACCTCCAGTTTGGGAGGGGCACCGGGGTTTTGTCTTGCCGGCCTCAGCCCAGCTGGCATCTGTATCCAGTGGAGGAGAATGCTTGAAAGGCACCAGGCCACAATTCTGCCTCTGGTGAGGTGGCATATTCTAAAAATAAAAAAACCCCAGAGGCTGCGGAGTTGTTGTTTTTTTTTTAAGGCTCCATTTTCTGCCTCTGTTCTTTGAAAAGAGAGCCGAAGCCTTTGTCCCTCTTGCTGGCTGCTGCCCCCCTGCAGCCCCCCCTCCTCTCTTTTTATCTGCCGGCGCTTGCTGGCTGCATATCCTCAGTGTCAAATCTCTGAGCCGAACCAGCTTTCAGCCTCTCTGAGTCTGAGAGGATTTAATGGAGACCTAATGGACTGAAAGCCGAGGGCATAAATAAACCATGGGGAGGGGTCTGTGTGTGTGGGGGGGTCTGAAAGCATCCTCCAGTTGGCTGCTAGGAGAGAGGTCCCAAGAATCAAGAGAAAGTCCGCCAGGGAGGAAACGCTGCGAGATTTTAACTTTTGAGAGTTTTTCAGGCTGGAAGTGTTAACTTTAGAGCAGTTTGCTGGCTGAAGGATCAATATGCAGATTGGTTGCTGCTTGGAAAAAGCAGCTGAAATACCTGAGAATGCTTCACATCCGAACCACATCTTTTTCATGCGCTCCAAATTCCATTCCTTGCGCGCCTGCGCTTAAGAACTCTTCCTGTTTGCAGCTGCAGAGGGCAGCCTAGAGGGACAGAAGTGCCTATTGCCATCTAGTGCCATCTAGTGGTGCATCTAGAATTCTTTAGCAAAAAATTAGTAGTATAGATTGGATTGGACCAGAGCATTCAAGCCCCGCCCTGAAATCCATTCTTGGAAGCAATTGGCGGTGGCTTTCTTCCAGCTGGTGATTTTGAGCAGGCCAGGAATCTCACCCAGGGCCCAGGGGTGAAATCCTCCCGGTTCGCCCGGGCCAGTCCTTCGGCGTATAGCCGATGGAACTGGCGGCGGTCGCGGCGCGGAGCTTCTCCCGCCCGCTTTCCCGGCCCGGCTGAACGCCGCCATTCGGGTTATGTTTCCCTCTGTGCATGCGCGCGCATGCACAGAGGGAAAAATAACCCGAATGATTGTGTTCAGCCGGGCCGGGAAAGCAGTGATTGTGTTCAGCTGGGCCGGGAAAGCGGGCGGGAGAAGCTCCGCGCCGCGACCGCCGCCAGTTCCATCGGCTATACGCCGAAGGACTGGCCCGGGAGAACCGGGAGGATTTCACCCCTGCCAGGGACCCCACCGATTGCAGGTCTTCAGGGTGGTGTGACAGAGTTGTTCAGTTGTTGCCATTCCACAGTTTTGTTCAGATCACATTGAGGGCACATGAAGGCAGCGTGATCAACGCCCACATGAATTCATCCCAGGTCCAGGTGTTGCAACATCTGCATGTCACCCTGCTGGGCTGATCTTCTCTGGGTGGAGAAGCTGCAGAGTCAGATTGTGTTAGATTTCGGTTGGAACATCCCTCTTTCTAAAGTACCGGTAGACTGAGACATTTAAACCACCCTGGAAAGAAGGGGACGGCAAGCCACATCCTCACATTTGTTGAAGGCATCTCCACAGAGGTGACCTTGAAGCCAGCAGGAGTTGACAGCAATTTGAAGGAGGTTCAGGTGCAACTGAACGAAGAGCAAGGCGAAAAGAAACGAGCCAAGCCAAGAACAAGAAAGATTGTGGTGAAATTGTACTTTTAAATTCTTCTTCTGAAGGATGCCCAGAGCAGGCCTTATCATTCAATAAGTGAAGCGTGCAAGTAAATGGAGTGCAAATAATTTCCAGCTTGCAGCCAGATTAATGGTCTGAGCTCCAGAGCGGACAAGGGACTGCAATTTATTTTATTCTTGTACTCCCTGCTTAGCTCCGTGCCAAGTAAACAATCAGGTGGGTCAGCTCACCCA
Organism: Diadophis punctatus similis; assembly: GCA_023053685.1. Taxonomy (NCBI): domain Eukaryota; kingdom Metazoa; phylum Chordata; class Lepidosauria; order Squamata; family Dipsadidae; genus Diadophis; species Diadophis punctatus. The sequence continues at coordinate 1,001,057 of JALIGW010000014.1, read as the reverse complement.
AGGTTTTGCTTTCTTTTCATGGGAAGCTATTCTCACAAGTATCAGTGCAAAAAAAAGTGCAAAAGATGGGATTTCAGGTAGCCCCAGAGACTCCGTCTCCCGGGCTCTACTCAGCAAGGCGGGTCCCTGGGTGCGTGGCAGGCCCAGACAGTGTTCTGCACAACGGAGTTGTGAGCAGTGGTGGGTTGCTACCGGTTGGCCCCGGTTCAGGCAAAGCGGTAGTGGCAGCGGTGGGAGGCTCCGCCCACCCGCCTGGACGTCATCATGGACGATCTGCGCATGCGCAGAAGTGGCACGCACGCACACACATCTCCGAACCGGTAGCAAAGGTAAGCGAAAGCCATAACTGGTTGTGAGGCTGTAGCAGGGTGGGTGTAAGGGCTGGCCTAGAGGCTTGGGAAGGTGTTTTCCTTTGGGAGAATTAGAAGGCCAAAAGGGCAGGCAGGCAGTGCCAACGGCTTCCAAGAAAGCGGCATGGACAATGCCAGGGGACACCAAGGGCTGAGCATTTCTTGAAGCCAACTTTGTTCTAAACGGGGTCCAGAATTCCTGGGGAAAGAGAAAACTAAGTAGAATAGGGACAAAAAGCAAGTTTTAGCACAATGCCAGGAAGTATGTGCAGATGCCACCGTGGGTTGTGTGTGTTTGTCAACAAAAGTCAACATGGCAGCCGTAGTCACAACCCTGCCCCTTTCCCGGGTGCATCACTGGCTACCATCGTAACCCGTTTAACACAGTCCGAGGACAATCCCTGTATATTTGGTCTCTGCCACTGTTGCATGGCTGTGCTCTCCCCTGCAATTATCACATCCTCTTCCTTTTTTTTTTAGAAAAGCATATTGAAGGTAGCAAAGAGAATGAAGAGTGGCCACTTCCTGCCCACAAACTCTCCAAAAGTGTAAGTTCCCGAAAAGGAGGAAGAATAGCTGCAACAAGAGAGGAAGTGTGCCCCAATTTCTAAAAGCAGACAAACATGGTTGGCAAGTGGATGGACAGCCGTTGTGAGTCTTGCTTTCAAAAGGAAAACACACCGTACGTCTTGCATCAGGTCTTTGTTTATCAAGATGGAAGGAACATGCAGCTGGAACCAACAGCAAGAGGCCTGTCAAAACAGCTCAAGCGTTTCTCCGAAATGATGTCAGGTTGGTCTTCAGAACGGACAAGGAGATCCACCCCTAAACTGAGGTGGGAAGGAAGGAAGGAAGGAAGGAAGGAAGGAAGGAAGGAAGGAAGGAAGGAAGGAAGGAAGGAAGGAAGGGAAGGAAGGAAGAAAAGGAAGGAAGGAGATGGAGCCTTATTAACAAATGAAAAATTGACAAATTATCCAGAGAGAACATTACATCTCAGTTGTCAGATACTTCATTCAGTGTATGTTTCCTTCATTAATGTTAGAGAAGAACGGATGTCGCTGAAGTTGAATTGACCTGATTTCTACAAAGGGTTGTCCTAGTTTCTTTATTGTTAAGTCATGTGGCAAATGTGTACATGAAATTTCAAGGAGATGTTGACAAGGCTGGCAGTGACTGGGTGTCTGGCAGAGAAAGAGGGCACACACGGGGGGGGGCTTCCTAAAGAGGGGCAAGGGGGAACAGTGGATGCCACCTTTGGGGCTGACACCAAAACGCTTTCAACTTCACAGACCATGATGAGCTGCAAAAGAATCCCTCCCAGTTGGGAGTTGGGTGTCCATCAATGGCGTCAAAAACATCTGGGCATCTTCTTTTGAGGCCAGCGTCAACTGGAACACTTCTGAGGCAAAAGTCTACTTCCTTCAGGGGAACACAGGTGATGCCTGAGTTGGTTTGAGTGACCAGAAACGCCAAGGGAGACACATAAATCTTGTTTGGCGGCCATGGGAAGTGAGTTTCCGTGAATAATTATTTGGATGGCTGCATCTCTTCGTGCAGACCTTCAACTTGAGCAGGAAAAGAGTCAGTCAGCGGAGAGAGGAGCCACAGAGGGCCTTCCTCCCAGGGTTTCTCAACTTCAGCCACTTTAAGATGTGTGGACTTCAACCCCCAGAAATGGCTGGGATATTCTGGGAATTGAAGTCCACACCTGTTAAAATGGCTGAGGTTGGGAAACACTGAATTATGTAGAACATTTGAGAGTAAAAAATGGACCAGGAGAGAACCGGATCAAGAGAGGGGATCAAGGGGGATTGCCCAATGATGGGCAGGAGATACAAGAAAGGTGACAGGAAGATCATCTTCTCCTAGTGCAGTGAAATGTGGAACTGAGGTCCAGAAGAGGTAAGGACCAAACGTTTCCTCATAGGACTTTAAAAGAAGATAGGATGAATTCATGGTAGGTCTGGCTCCTAGGAGATGCGACTATGCTTTGAAAACTTGGATGATGAAGTTTAGGGACAGCTCCTCCGGGAGAACATTGATCCACATGGCTGGTAGTGGTCAACAGCAATTTAGTGGCACCTAATCAATCCCTCCTGATCCCCTAAAGCAGAGGTGGGGAACCATGGCCCCTTTACAACTTGTGGACCAACTCCCAGAATTCCGAAAGGTTCCATGGTTCCACATCCTGCCCTAATGCATCTGCTTGCAGATGGAGACTTAGATATTTCATTTGCTCCTTGTTACCGTCTGAATTGCAAGTCAGCTGGGGTTCAGCAGCCTTGCCTAGCCCAAAGAAAACAGCATTCCTAGCCGGTGATTGCACTAAGGTGGTCCTTAATAGTTGTGTAGCCTGGGCTGTGTCCCTGGGCTGATTCCCCACGCCGAATGGACCCATCTTGTCTTGGGGAAGAATGCCCATTTTGGGGGTCCTGGGGGGGGTGGAAGATCAGGTCTGATTAGGAGCAAAATCAGCTTCCTAGCAGAGTGATGGGGGTGGGGTGGGGTGGGGTGAAGCTTTCAAGGAGTTGAGCTTCTTCCAAGCAGCAAGAAAGGACTTGAAAAAGCCCAGGGCAGAATTGAGTCATTGCTAGAAACGGGCGTTGGAGAAACATGTGAGATACCCGAAGACTTCCTTAGGTTGGGTCTCATTTTCCCCTGAGAAGGACACTGAGTTCTCCTACCAATTCCTTCATGACATGGAAAGCTGAGGGGTGGGGGTGGGGTTAACCTTGCAACCATTTCCATGTGCTTGAGAAAAGAAGGGGCAGGCCGGAAATTTGAGAGGAAGTGAGCGAGGCGAGGGGGGAGCCGAGAAGGTGGCTGGCATGTTTGTGGGTCTCGTGGTCCTTTCCAGCCCGCTGAGCTTCCTGTGAGAAAGGCAGCCATTAGCAGGGGAGCTTTGCGGCGTCTTCTCTCGCAGGGAGGCGGGCAGGACAAGCCTTGGCTACACACTTCGGTTCGCTTGCCAGGCGTTTGACAGATGGCAGCACTGGGCGGCTGCCAGCCAAGCCAGCTACATCTCTATGAAATCCTCTCTTTCGCTCCTCCACCAACCGGCTGTTGGGAGGAACCTGTGAGCTGGGAAGGCCGGCAGAGAAGATGCTCCTTCCTTCTTCCGGACCATTTAACTGAGCAGCTGGGGAAGCAAAGGCTGCTTGGCACACGTGCGCGCGCACACACACACACACACAGACACACACACACACACACACACTGCCCCCTCCCTCCCTTAAGGAGGCATCAGAGAATCCCCAAGGAGTTTGAAGCTTCTTTTCAAAAGGCTCCATTGATTCACCAATTTTAAAACCTTAATAATTGCATGCTAAAACGGAATAAGGCAAGGGCCCTTCAGAACAAACAGCAGCCTGGATGGCAGCTTTCTCTGACACATGCTGCTTGTGTTTCCTTTCTCTGCAATGTCATGTGCAACTCACGGGTTTGAATCCTGAGATGCTGCAGACATTGTGTGAGAGAGAAATGTGAGGTTTTGTTTTACCATTACTACCGGTATTATTATTATTTTGCAAGTGGAAAAGTTTCTACCTGGAGCAGAACAGCTGGCAGGAAAAAAGGCTCAGAAGAGGGCTGGAATCTGCTGCCCCCTGGTGGCGGCTCACAGGCAATGACCGATCCCTGCTTACGGTTGTGGGGCGGGGGCTGAGGCTGAGGCAGGTGGGCTGTCCCAGTTGCTAAAGTGCCATAGCTCTCAAACCAAGAGAAGAACGGAGCACCAGGCTTAGTGAAGTCAGGATTCAGAGCTTGTGGTTCTGCTGAAAGGAAAACAGAAGGGCCTGAATGGGGCCCTTTGGGGACCCCGCCCACTGATGGAGGAGGGAAGGACCAAGATCAAGCTGTGATGGGGCCCTTCTGCACCCACCAGGAGAAAGCCCAGTCCAAGGCCAAGCAGTGCATTGGACTCCAGGCTGGACCCTCTCCTCACTCTCAGCCGAGGGAGAGAAGAGGGGAAACGGAGGCAAGAAAACTGCAGGTGAAGAACAATCCAGCATCACCTGTTGCCCACCAGTAAGCTGGCTAAAGGTGTGGTACAAAACAAACCAGCTTTAAGAAGGAAGCCCTCAGTTATTTTGCCAAGAATCGCCCTGCTCATTCAGATTCTAAAATAGCTTTATTCCTTCTAAGAATAAAGTTTGCTAAAATTCAACACAATCCTCCAAGCATATGCATCTGGGAGACACGGCGATGATGTCAGGCAGCCTCATCCTCCGATGTGATTTATATCAATGGCACAATTTACATCATTTGCACAAGGACTGCATTATAGAGGTGACGTCATCATCCCAACCCTGTGGATGTGCCTCAAAACAGGTCTGAAAAACTGCTTTCCGGGCCAAACAAAAAAATAAACAAGAAACCGTTGGAATTCTGGGCTCAGTTGACTCAGTAACCATGGCCTTCCCTTCCCATCCACATGAGGCCACGAAGAGGCAGAGGTGCAGATACCAGACGCTGAGGACCAAGCCTTCTCCTGGGGGGGACCAAGAGCTGGAGATCTTCCTCAGCAGGTGCCTTTAGGCTTGGCCGGTCTAGAATGGAGACACTGCTCAGGTGAAAGAAGGACCTCTGGAGGTCACCATCTCCATTGAGAAGACTCCTCCCAAGCTGCAGTTGGTGAGGGACCTCCCCAGGTAGTCCCAGACCATTGGTGGCCTTGGAGGGCTGACCTCTTTCCAGCTCTGGCCCGATCCCATCGAGGAAGAGGCTTACGGCAGAGTGACCATCCGGCTGGTGTTGCCTTCTGCTGAAAAATGGCGTTTGTGCCTCAGCCCAGAGAATCGCTCGTTCAGGGTCACGCTGGTCTAAAGAAGAGAGACACAACAGGTGCCAAGTTGTGTTTGTAGGAAGAAACTCCCTGGATAGGAGCCAGATGTGCGTGTAGGATCCCTCCCTGAATGGGAATTAGCTTCATCCAACCTTCCCCACTCTGAAGCCCTTCTCCTGGTACTTCAACTCCCAGAATCCTTTGCTGGGGAGGCTCCAGGTGGAGAACCCTGGTTTACATTCTCAAGACTGGACCATTTGTCTGATCCAGTTCCTTCTTTACAAAGTTGTGTGATCCTGATGGAGTAGGGGAACACTAGGCAGTTCCAGGAGGAAAAGATCATCAAAGGTCCCTGTGAGCTGGCTGGGAAATCTACATTGCTCCTTTTGCTGCTGAAGGTCACATCATCCATCTCCACCAAGCATCAGGTGACAGGACTGCCAGTCTGATGGCCCCCATTCCACCATTCCACCCTTCCTCCCATCGCTTAAGCCCCCAAATACCTGATTTGGATCTTAATCTCATCTGGGAAAAACATTTAAGGGCGCCTAGTCCTCTCTTTCCTTTCATTCCAGGGCACATCTCCCTGGAGGTCTTGAGGCAGGGGTGAAATCCAGCAGGTTCTGACAGGTTCTGCAGAACCGGTAGCGGGAATTTTGAGTAGTTCAGAGAACCAGCAAATACCACCTCTGGCTGACCCCCGAGAGGGGTGGGAATGGGGGTTTTGCAGTATCCTTCCCCTGCCACGCCCACCAAGCCACGCCCACAGAACCGGTAGTAAAAAAAAATGGATTTCACCACTGTGACTTGAGGGATCCCCAGGGGGTCATTTCTGGCCTGGGAGAGTCCTCTACCTGGTTAGCCATAGCCCGGAAGTTGAATCTTAGCATCACTCCTCTCGGCTGCCAGCGGAGTTGCGGGTTCTGGCTGTTCCGCCTTCTCAGGAAGGGGCGCTTCGGTCCTGGCCTGCAAAAGAGCCAGACAGTTCTGGGGGTTGAAGTCCACACACCTCCAAGTTGCCAAAGTTGACAAACTCTGAGCTACGGAGATGTAGCTCTCCGACTTGGTGATTAATCTGGCCTTTCAAAATCTATTTATTCATTAGACTTGTATGCCACCTAAAATCCAAGCCACGTGGTTCTGTTTCACCTGCTGATACAACACACGAGTTGCCCCGTGGTATCAAAGCTGATGAGCATTTTCAGAGTTGTAAACCCCTTGTATTCTACGTGTGTTGCAGAACACCTTGTGTGTCTCCTTGGCTTGCAGGTGAAAATTCCTCCTGCGGATTGTCCCAAAGGTGCTTTTTCAAGAGGCAACAGGACTTTGTTTTTCCTTGAAGACGTTTCTCTTCTCATCCAAGAAGCTTCTTCCGTTCTGACTGAATGGTAGAGAAAGGAAGAATTTTATATTCCATTCCCCACCATACAGTCAGAACGGAAGAAGCTTCCTGGAGGAGAAGAGAAACATCTTCAAGGAAAAACAAAGTCCAGTTGCCTCTTGAAAGAGCATAGTTGGGGCAACCATGACTTGGAGGACGGAGAATCTCCACAGACATCCTCCTGCAGATCTCAGAGACAAAGCAGCCATAAAAGGGGTACTAGCAGGGGTAAAATCCAGCAGGTTCTGACAGGTTCTGGAGAACCGGTAGTGGAAATTTTGAGTAGTTTGGAGAACCGGCAAATACCACCTCTGGCTGGCCCCCGAGTGGGGAGGAAATGAGGATTTTGCAGTATCCTTCCCCTGCCACGCCCATCAAGCCACGCCTATGGAATCAGTAGTAAAAAAAATTGGATTTCACCACTGGGTATTAGTCCAAGACTCACAGTCCCGGGGTCCTGAAATCCAAGTGTCCTAAGGAGGAAACGTACCCAGGGTTGGGTTCTAATTTACCTCGCTGCCGGTTCGTTTCCTCCCATGCCGCGTGGCGGCGCCTCATGGGTGCGTGCATGCACAGTGCTGAAAAAATAAAAAAATCCCCCCCCAAAAAGCCAAAAACAAGATGGCGATGCATGCGCAGTGCCGGAAACTTGGCTTCTGCACATGTGCAGAAGAAAAAAACCCAGGAAAAAAATTCCATCCCAAAAAATTCAAAAAAATATATAAAAAAAGATGGTTCCATGACATCATTGTGACATCACCAGCGGCTTGCTATCCGAACCGGGAGGAACCCACCTCTGAACGTACCCCTGGGGGTGGCCAGCCTGGGGGTTGGACACCGAGACGGTCAGGACTGCTCCAGAACTGGGCTGCGTTCTCCACCTGCCAGAAGAGCGAAGCCATCATCAATCCGTGGAGACAATGAATAAGGTGAACAAGGCCCTTTCTTTGCTATTTATTTACCTTCTCACCCTTGTAAGTTTCTGCTCCATCCTGGTCTTGATTTGCTGTTGGAGGAAGAGGAAGGACAGGCATTAAAAAAAACGAAAGCCAAATGCTTACAGGAGACAGTTTGTTAAATGGCTGAAACAGGAAAATTTCCAAGCTGCCATACCAGCTTGGGATTAGAATTAGACAAATGTATGGAAAAATACATGGATGGATGCAACCTCCATGTTCAGTTTGCTGGGAAACACCAATTGTGGAAGACGCAGGTCAGACCGTATTGATAGAACGTGGACCCCATTCACACGTTTCTGAATGCTTCAGCAGAGAAGGGAAAGAAGAAAGAAAAACCAGTAGTAACCACAGGTAGCTGGTTATGCCTCAACTCCTCATCTTTAAAATGGATAGATAACAGGGATGGGATTTTCAGAGTGATTGCAGGAAGTGAAGGGAGATAAAAGATGCCAGTGGGGAAAATGCCAAAGAAAGAAAACTGACCCGTTGGTTGAAGTTGAATTGGAGCTGGCTCTGGAGGAAGGCTCGGCCTTGGTTTAATCGGAAGGGTCTGCGGTTGGCAGAAAGAAAAGGGTCTCCAGTGAAATACAGCCGTCGATGCTGTTCCCAACTCTGTAATCTGAACTGGGGTGTGGACAAAGTTTGTTATTTGAGGTTCCCAAGTTTGGGGGTACACTGACGTAGTCCTTGGGCCTTCAACCGGGGCCTCCCCCCAACACCTCACCCCCGTGAAAACTCAGAGGCGATCGCATCTAAACCCACCGACCTCCGAAATGGCCGAGTCGTCCCTGCAGTTTGGAAGGCTTTGGGTCTTGCGGGAGCTTCTGGCTGAGAGTCTTCGGGGGCTCCGTCACCGTTCCTGCCTGGGGGGGCTTTCCCTGGCTTGTCCTGGAAAAGACGCCCAGCAACTCACCTCTTGAAAGAGCTGAAGTGGTGCAGTGGCTAAATGCAGCCATTGCAGGCTGACTGCTAGTTCAACAGTTCAGCTGTTCAAATCTCACTAGGCTCAAGGTTGACTCAGCCTTCCATCCTTCCGAGGTGGGTAAAATGAGGACCCAGATTGTTGGGGGCAATATGCTGAACTCTGTAAACCGCTTAGAGAGGGCTGTAAAGCACTATGAAGCGGTATATAAGAAAAGTGCTATTGCTATTGCTATTACCTTGGCAACTCTGGCCTCTGCAGGGCTGGCCTTCGTCAATTTGGAGCCCCTCGGAGGGGGAGGGGAGGAAGAAGGGTCTGCTCCTACCTGCTGGGCAAAGGCTGGCCGGTTGAGGGGGCTCCTGCCCTGCATCTGCCCCGCTGGTCTTGGGCCTGGGCTGCTCATCCTGCTCCGGAAAGGCTTCCTGGCCCAGGGTGGCTTCCTAAATCCTTTGGGAAATCTGCTAGATCCTAAGGAAACAAACCCCGCCCCTTTTGATTTGAGTTCCTGGGTAGAATGTCTAATGGGATTCATCTACACACATACCCCACCCCCTTGGCAGGAATTGCTCCAGGCCCCAAGACTCTCTCTTTCTTTTTAATGCAACCAGGTTGCTTCCATCCACAGGCCACTTTTCTTAAATGAGGTTTTTCCCAGTCTGAGACCTTTAATACCTGCCAAGCCCACCCAAAATTCATTGAATCCAGTTGCCCCAAGGTGAGCCCCATAACGCAGTCTGGGTACAGTCGCACCCTCCTGGTGGTGCTCCCCAGCACCCCTCTGCTCCAGAGGGGCCGGCAATTTTGAAGTAGATTTTTCTGTGCCAGCTCCTTCAGCCCTTTGCCAGCAGGGCACCAGACCTCTCTCCAAAGAGCAAAGGGCACAAGCCCCCTTGGCTGGCTCTCTCCTTCACCAGTCCCTTCCACCCACCTGGCAGGGTTGGTGGGCCCCAGCTCTGGAATCGAGGCCTCCTGTTGCCAGAGGCCGGGTTCCGGGTCTTCAGCTGGTGCTGCCAGGGTTTCCGGTTCGGCTGGGCCTTCTGGTTACGCTTGATGATGTCATCTAAAGAGGGCACAGACACAACTGCCCCACACTCTCCCTGGCACTCACAAGGCAGCTCAATAGACAAATGCCCAGCCAGAGAGGTAAGGCAGGTTGCAAGGGGTCCATTATAGTGGTGGGATTCAATTTTTTTACTACCGGTTCTGTGGGCGTGGCTTGCTGGGCGTGGCAGGGGAAGGTTACTGCAAAATCCCCATTTCCTCCCCATCAGCTGGGACTCGGGAGGCAGAGAATAGATGGGAGCATGGCCAGTCAGAGATGGCATTTACCGGTTCTCCGAACTACTCAAAATTTCCGCTACCGGTTCTCCAGAACTGGTCAGAACCTGCTGAATCCCACCTCTGGTCCATTACCATACTGGTAAATTTTGTTCTTTGGTTAAGGAGAAAAATCCTCACATTTCAGTGGACAGGACACTGGCCAGAAGCAAGATCCGACATTGTACCCCAAATATTTGGATGGGGGCAGCAGTTTCCTTGCCTATGAAACTACCAGCACCAGGAAGCTTAACCCTTTCCAGGGCAGCTCCGGTAAGGAGAGGGAGGGGCTTGCAAAACAGCTCCGGCAACCGGGAGATATTTCCAGCCGGCTGACTTCAAGAGGGCGTGGATGTGCCCGGTAGAGCCCGTGCCAGGGAAATGCTTGGCAGCGCGGCTCATCCCTCTCCAGAGAGGCGCTGGCAGGGCGCCGGCTCTATTTCTGGCCATGGGCGCTTGGGAGGGAGAGGGGGAGGCGCAGCAGGGGTCCCAGATGCCCCTTTGAGGAGCGCGGGGGGGGGGAGCGAAGCCCCGGGACAGGCCTGGAGGGGTCTGGAAGAGGCAGAAAAGTGAAGGGTGAGAACAGCCGAAGAGGGGTGGGGGGCTGAAGTATCTGTTTTCGGGGTGGGGGTTGACTTCGGCCAAGAGTTTAACAGCATGGGACAGGAGAAGGGTTTGGGGGATCCGGAGCACCGCGAGAACCAACTTTCCTTGACTCTCGGTCGCCCCCCGCCCCATGTGCCCACCGGGCGGCTGAAGGGCAGTCGGAGGGCGTTTTAGCTGCGGCTCCCCCCTCCCCCCTCCAGACCCTGTCCCCAAGCGAGGGCAGCCCCCCACCCTTCCCCGGGAGCCGAACTCTCACCCAGGGACAGGTCGATCTCCTCGCTGAGGGCGGCGGCCGCGCCCGGCTCCTGCTCCCCGATGCCCGGCACCTCCATGGCTCGCGACCGACGGGGAAGAGGGCAGGCCTAACTGCCGTGGGGCATCCCAGCCCCCGCCCCGCGCGCCCCGCCCCCGGGGGTCGCCCGCCTCGCAGCTCGGAGCCGCCTCGCCCCGGCCCGGCGAGCGCAAAGCCAGGCAAGCAGCCGCGGACGGAGCGGGATCCTTCCAGCCCTCCCGAAGCCACCCAAAGCCGCCTTCTCCCCCTTCAATTCATTTCCCTTTGATGAAGGGGGCAGCCCCCAGAACCGCGGCCCAAGATGCCTCCCCTCTGAGCGAAGGCCCGGCCCCCTCCAGTGGCCCGGGGGCTTCCTGCCAGTCCTGCCCAGGAGCGGAGCCCAGGGTGTCCGCCCAGGACAGAAGCCAAGAAGTTGCCGGCGGGGGTCGCGCCCACTCGGCCCTTCATCCGCCGGAGGGAGGGAGAAGGCAGGCGCTGCAGCTGGTGCAATGGGGGCTCCCCCATTAGAGGACCAGCAGCCCCCACCCCCGCTTCCCCTCCCCCCGAAAGGGCAACGCCGGCTGGCCGACGGCCCCACCCGTTCTTCGGCCGATGGCCCCGCTCCCAGGTGGAAAGCAAGCGCCGCCAACCTCCGAGATTAAAAACGTCAAAAGCTTTATTCATTGCACTTTCCAAATTGTGGCCTCTTCTCTCCGCCAAATCCCCCCCCCCCGCCCCAGTGTTGAGAGACCCGAAGCGCCCTGGCCCCTCGGGCAGGAGACCGGCCATGCCAGCCCCCACCGCGGCGCTCAGGGCACGATGCGCATCTGGGAGTTGGGCTCCTCCAGCTTGAAGAAGGGGAAGACCCTCTCGCCCAGGAAGACGGCGTAGGAGAGCAGCACCACCGGCTCCCGCGTCGCCACGTCGAAGAAGTGGACGGTGCCGCCCTCGTAGTCCAGGTAGAGGCGGAAGCGGCAGGTGCCAGACTTGGGCTGGGCGGGGGGCAGGTGCTCGGGCAGCAGCGCCCAGGTGCCTTCGTCGGCAGAGATGGCCACCGGCCCCTTCCTGCAAACCGAGTCCTTCATCACCCCGAAGGCCCAGCCCTGGCCGCTCGAGGTCACCTCCACCTGCCAGCAGTGCCGCCCCCCCGCGAACCCCTTCTCCGCCAGGATGCAGGGCGTGGTGTCGAAGGCCCGGCGGCCTGGGAGCAGGCCGCTGGGGGTGGCGTCGTGGGTCACGATCTTCTTGGAGGCGGACAGCAGCAGGTGGGGATGAGCGGTCAGGCGGTCCATGGTCACGTTGGCTTCGGGAGGAAGAGGAGGGACACACGGGTCAGAAAGGGCAAGGGGGGAAAGTTGACCCCACACACACATACACACCACCAAGGGAGCAAAATCCGAATCTCTCCAGCTTTGCTCTGGTTGCTGGGACTGCTGGGAGTTGTAGTCCAGGTATCCCTGGAGAGGCATTGGCTTTTGTCCGGCAAGACAGGCTAGGAAGTCTTGCCCCCTGGGGGCCAACCCTTATTCCCCACCCGGAAGCCAGCAGGCATGGCAGGAGGAAGCGGCCCTTCCCCTCTACACCTGGGGGCTGCTTAAGTCCACAAGGTCTTAAAGTTGACAAGTTGGAGATCCCTGATTTAGTCAATTCATAACTCTTTCCCTCTTTCCCCACCCTCAACCCTTCCAAGGACTCACCTCTTTCCGACAAGGACACCAGCGGAAGGGCATCTGGAGAGACAGGCAAGAGAAACAGAAAGGGGATATTTGGGGGGGGGGAGAAATGCAGAGACCTGTCATTTCCTCTAGTTAAGAGGAGGAGAGGAAAACCGCTCTTTGGACAGCAGTTTGCATGCAGGCCTACTATTAGCTGATCATCTGGGGAGGGGGCTTCCTACCCAGAAATCTCCCCCTTTTTGCTTTGTTTTCTTGCACAGCTCAAAGGCACCACCCTCTGTCTGGCCTGGCCATGGTTGTCAGCGGTTCAACCCCACCAATTCACTCTTTGGGTGTGCATAAGCGCACCACTGTGCCTACCGTCCCTGTCCTACTGTCCTTTTATGGTACTTTTTTTTACTTACGTTATGTTTATACAAACAATTACTATCCTATACATGTTTGACAAGATAAATTAAAAACAAAAAGAGCGGCTACCTTTACATACATGAAACACCACAAATGTCTCTGGCTCTGTTCGTCTTAGCCTGTTTTACCACCGTCCAAGCAATCGCAGCTTACTCAACAGATTACAATTTAGCGAAAGCCTTGGATGGGCTCCCTCTCAATCATGTGTTGCCAACACATTTGCTCATGAGATCCAAGCATGAGGGTAGCTTTCACAGCCCTTGCCCAAGAAATGCTGGGGGTGCAGCAAAGCACTCCAGGTGGCTCTTTGCCCAGTATTAGATAAATAAACCTTACTGTCCTATTCACACCTTCCCTCAAATCCCCTAGATTTTGCATTCTGCTTCATCGTATTTGCTTAGCAGGACTTTCTTTGTCCCCCTGGCTTCCAAAACTTCTCCAGAGCAAATCCTTACCTTTGCACCTCTTAAAGGTATCGTGCACAAAAAGACTCCTGAGGGAGAGATCCCACATCTTCTCTTTGAAGGGAGGGACGTATTCTTTGGAAAGCTGAGCCAGAAGTTCTTTGCACCTAGAGACACCCAGCAGCGAAAGGATTATCTGCCTGCCAGAGTGGGCAGGAAACCTTCAGGATTCTGGGAACAGCAGGCGGATTGTAGAGTTTCCTTGCCCACAAGTCTGCAAGGGGACCAATCGCGAATCTTTCCATGTAGAGCAAAGGGAGAAATAAATAATGTGCCTCAAGAATAGCCAGATTTGGGAGTGAGCCCAGCTTTAAGAGAAGAACTGGGAAAATCAAGTTGATAGGTTCTCATACATTGCACTAAATCATATTATTTTGTTTGCGTTGGGGTTAGGGAGAGGCAGGGGTGAAATGCTACTGGTTCGGCTTGTTTCGGGCATACTGGTGGCGGCGGCGGCTGGTGGTTCGGAGAACCGGTAGTGACGGCAGTGTGAGGCTCCGCCCATCCGCCCGGACACCGCCATTTTCGTTTTTTAACCCTCTGCGCATGCGCAGAGGATGAAAAAGTGCATGCAATGGTGGCTTGCACACATGCACAAATTGCACACGTGAATCATGCACATGTGAATCACACACACAAATTGCGCACACACACGCAAATCGCGCAGCTTCCAAACCCTTAGGGAAGGAAAGTAGAATTCACCGCTGGGGAGAGGTATGAATTATCTATCATTTACAACCCCCCCTCCCGGTGGCTGAATTCAGACTATGAAGCAGACATTAAACCTTAGGCAACAAAACTAAGTTAAAGTAAAGCCACTTAACCGAAACCTGGTTAGGCCAATATGCCAACTGCCTTGTTACTACCTGTCATGGCCCAATAACAATAACTGCAGCCTGCAATTCACGTCCGTCACAAGGACTAATTTGTTATTGATTTCACATACAAAGCATTTCAAAAAGCAATGCTCCTGAGCTCCAGCAGGAAATAAACTCCAATCGGGGATTAGCCATCATTAACAATTACTGGATGCTGCCGCCCACATCCTTTTAATGCCTTTTGGTCCAGCTCAAAGAGCTCATTTCCTCATATTTAACTTCTGTGTGTATTGCAGCGGCCTAATATGGCAACGAAAGAAGCTTAATATGTGAGGGGGAAAACTTTACGTACCTGGCCATCAGCTCTTTGATATCCTAGAAGGAAAGACAGGAAAGTTATCGGCTGTCAAACAGGCTTAATAGCAAGAGCAAGCAAGGCGCGTCCTCACTTTTGATCAAGCAGGGCTATCATCCAACCTTGGCCACTTAAGACCTGTGGACTTCAGCTCCCAGAATTCCCCACCAGTGTGGCTGCTCAGGGATTCTGGGAAGCCACAAGTCTTCAAGTGGCCAAGGATGGACACCCCTGCATTGAAGGGCTCGGAATCCTTTTTTCCAAAGTTTTCAGATCTGTTGGGCTTGGAATGGAATTCTCGCTCAATACAGAGCAGCAAAACGAGTCCACATGAAGCTGGAGGCCAGGCCTGGCTCTCCCCCCACCCAGGCAGGGGGTTGCTCATCCCTGAACCTCATTCATTTGGACCCCGGAAAGGTGGCACTCTTTCTCCGGCATTAAGGTGAGCATCTTCCTAGGTTTCTAATGCGGAGGTGGTTTATGTGAGCCAAATGCAGGGAGCAGAGAGGCAGGAATAGCTCCCTTTAATTGGGAACACCCCCCCTCCATCTCACCCTCCAAGGAAAAGCCATCACCGAGTCTGAAAGCTTTTGCTTAGTGAATAAACCTCCACTGCTTTCAAACACTTCATCTTGTAAAGTCCCCAGGGAGTAGGGCGGCATATAAGAACACTAAAATAAATAAAATAAATAAATAAAGAGGCTGCATCTGTTGAATGGCCTCCCTTTCGTCCCATGTCACGTATTGGACCCCTCCCGCTTCCTGGAGGCTCCCGACCAGCCTACCTTCAGGAATTCATAAGCGGGTTCTTCAAACTTCCTCTCCAGCTCCTTCGTGAAGGCCCGGACGTTGTGGTGGCCCCTGACCAGGATGCCCACCTCTCGCTCGATCTCATCATTGATCCATTTGCCTTGCCTTATCTGGTCCAGCTGAACCGTCTTCACCATCTCATACATCTCCTTATATCCTGAGCTAAACTTCTGATTGTCACGGTCCATAAGTTTCTTAAAAAAACCAAACCCAAACCGTCTTAAGGAAGGAGACCTCCCCTGAAACAGCAGCCTCCCCAGACAGAAGCCAAGCAAGACCCTACCTCCAGGTTTTCTTTTTCCTTTTGCAAGTCTAAAAAGCTGTCTCGGATGTGGGCCTTCTGAATTCTCAGAAGGTCCAGAAGCACTTTGACTTGAGTCTGGAAGAAAGAAGCTGTTACTGCAACTGGAGACCAGGTGCTGCCTTTGATCTGGGAGGGACGCAGAGCAAGGCCCCTCCCAGCCCTGGGGTTTTTTGTTTGTTTGTTTGGTGGCCCTGGCAAAGCTACCACCAGGTCAGAGGAAGGTGGTTGAGTCGGCTGCACCCTGAATTTCAGTCTGGAGACAAACGATCTCCTCTGTTAATGCCTGCGCAATCATGAGTGCAAGTAACTTTTACGGGGGGGGGGGGGGGGGGCAAAGTTGTAGTACATCCCTTCACCCTGTGAACTTGCTGGGCTTACTGGCTGCTGCCCTCTGAGTAAACATGAGCTACTTCTGCGTAGCTGAAAGAGGAGCACAGAACATCCCAACCCAAGGCAGAACATGGTTTGTTTGTTGCCCCTTGGTTGCCTTAAAGGGGGTCCATGAACTCAGCCCACATGGCTTATTAATCTCACCAGGACAGGGGGCAGCCCATTTCTGCTGGAGCCACACACAGGGCCCGGGTCAGCCTCCCTACCCACCGAGTCCACCGGGTGTGTGGGAAGAAGGTTTGTTTGAAAGTGAGGCTTCTCCGCCTCACCTGAAGCCAGAGAAGACCCTCCCTACCTTGGCGGTTTGGGCTGCCCCTTCCAGAGGAGCAAGGACATGGTCCGTGTGATCCTGGGACTTCTGACACTCGGTGCAGAGGAGAGCCTGGTCATTCTGGCAGAAGATGACCAGCAGCTGCCTGTGGGCCTCGCAAAAACCCCCCTTGGATTTCTTCAACACTCCCTCGTCTTGCAGCTTTCGGATTAGCCAGGCAACGTTGCCCAGTTGCCTGTTGGCCGTCAGGGTCACATGACCGAAACTCTGCTGGCACTGAGGGCAAACCACGTTGCTCTGAGCCCCTCCCCAGTGCTTCTGGATGCAAGTGTGGCAGTAGTTATGGCCACAGTTTAAAGTCACCGGGTTGTGGAACACTTTCATGCATAAAGTACAGGTAGCTGCATCGGGAAGGTATTCTGAGATCTTTCCCATATCCATGGTGCCTTCACAAAAAATGCTCCCAACTCTGCTTCTTAAAAATGGGTCAGGCTCCTTCCTTATAGCTCCCCCTCCCCAATCAATAGGAGCCTTTGGTGATTTCCTCTCTGCCAATGAGCTCCTAATTATTTGGTTAAGCCCCTCCTGGATCTCTACAGGACTGGTCCTGCTGGGAGAAGATTCACCCTGCAGCCTCAGGCTTGTGTCCTCTGGGGGGAGTTGAGTTTTCATGAGCCCCTTTTATTGTAGGTTGGAGTTGGGCAGGGGAAAACATTCATTTCAGCCTCCTGGGCTTCCCTCCCCCCCCCCCAAAGGTCCTCTCTGGGTTTCTGCAGCTGAGTCTCTCCAGGTTTTTCTCAAAGCCTCTTTTGAGTTCTGCGTTTGGAAGAGGCCCCGTTTCTGGTCCTTTAACAGCAGCAAAGAAACAGGTGAAGGGCTTTGGCCTGGAGGGAAGTTAGAAGAACAGCTCACCTGCTTCAGGTATTGGACCACCTGCTCCTAAAGGTACAGAGATTTGCAAATAGGGGAGCTGGAGATCAGGGTTTTCCAACCTGCTGCCACCCCTCATAATTAGCCCTATAGAATTTCTCAGCTGTTATGGCCATCAGGTTTTGGTTCCAATTCAACCTACCTGGAGGAAGCCAAGAAAAACTTCTTGGGGTTAGGGTCCCAGAGTTGACCCAGTGAAGTTTAAGGAGTTTCTAGTGTGTCTCATATGGGAAAACATCTTCTCTCCTTACAAATGTTGGCTTTTTCAGTGCTCAGTCGTTCTGGACGTATCGTCTGAGGTGCCCTAAATATCCAGCTTCCACATCTTTCCTGCAAAAATCTAGAAAACCACTTGAACCCTCACCCCAAGTTTCTTGGCCCCGTAGAGCAAAAGTGTGTTTGATGTGTGTGTGTGTGTAAGAATTTTACTTTCAGTACCGTGTTTCCCCGAAAATAAGACAGGGTCTTCCTTTCTTTTGACCCACAAAATAAGTGCTTGGCCTTATTTTCGGGGAGATCTTATTATTTTTGAGGTGCAGAGGCCGGCAAGCATGGTCACCTCATGGCTGCTGCTGTGTTTTGGAGAGGGATTATTTTGGGGGCACGTCTTATTTAGCGCATGCACTCAAAAGCCTGATTGGCTTATTATCCGGGGAGGGCTTATTTTCAGGGAAACAAGGTACTTTCAGTGTTCTGTTAATGTAGCTTTACAATGAAGTTGAATTACTCATCTGGTTGTTTTTCCTGCAGATCTTCAGGGCGAGATGGCTCTAGTGAATGCTCATCTTTATGGACATTCCAGGTTCACACATTACACAAAACCAAGTTCTCAGACTTGGACGCACAAGCAACTTGAGGATGATGGTCACAAATGGAGTTCAAACCTTCTCAGCTTTGCCCAGAGGACAGGGCATTTGCCTTCGATGTCTAAAGCCCCCGGGGGTAGTTTGAACCCCCCTGTGAAGCATACATTGATTAAAATGTACTTATTGAGATCTATGTATTATAAATGTTGTCCCCATGTTACACACACAGAGTCTTGTATCAGGATTGCTTCTGAAACACTTCTGGTGGTGCAATACTGGCACAATCTCAGCCAGCGTTTCTCTCCCTTGGCAACTTTTAAAATGTGTGGATTTGTGAACCCCAGAATTCCCCAGCCAGAAATTACGCGCACCCCTTAAAAAGATGCAGAAAGAAACTCCACCCGTTGCAAAGTTGCCAGGTTTGAGACACGTTGGTCTGAGCCTTGTGGCTTGGGATGCCCCCCCTGACCCAGGGAGGGAGCGAGGAAGGACCGATTCAGCTTCAACACTTTTGGGGGGTGTCGACTCCTCCTCTTTCCCTGGCCTTCCTGGAGTAACGGGGGGCTGCCAGGAGGAGGAGGAGGGGGGAATGACTCCCTTCCAGGTGAGAAATAGAGGATTGGTGGGTCTATTTCAGCGGAAGCACCAGGAGGACTCGGGGCATTTCTCAAAGCGATCTGGGGCAGGACCCCAAGATCAGCCCATCAGTGCAACTTTAATTACTCTCGGTCACTGTTAACGTTTAGCGACGGTCGTAAATCAGCATCTTCTCCATTTCACCAGACGTCTATGGAGATTCTCCGTCCTCCAGGTCACGGTTGTCCCAAAGGTGCTTCCCCCCCCCCCAAGGGGGCAACTGGACTTTCTGGCTTTTTCTTTGAAGATGTTTCGCTTTTCATCCAAGAAGCTTCTTCAGCTCTGACTGGATGGTGGGGAACGGAATAATCACATGGCACAACATAGAACAATTAATCAGTGAAATAGAAATAGAAATAACACAGTTGGAAGGGACCTTGGAGGTCTTCTAGTCCAGCACCCTGCTTAGGCAGGAAACCCTACACCACTTCAGAAAAATGGTTGTCCAACAATGGAAGGAGTTGCCTTCCAAAGTTGTGGGTGCTCCAATACTGGAGTCTCAAAGGTGCTTTTTGTTTTCAAGAGGCAAACTGGGCTTTCTAGTTTTTTCTTTGAAGAGGTTTAGCTTCTCATCCAAGAAGCTTCTTCACTTAGAACTGAAGAAGCTTCTTGGATGAGAAGCGAAAAGTCTTCAAAGAAAAACCAGAAAGTCCGGCTGCCTCTTGGGGGGGGAGCACATTTGGGACATTTCAACGGACTTTTAATTACCCCAACCCCCCCCCCCCCATGTTGACAGCCGGGGGGGGGGGGAGGGCGTTCTCCTAAAGCGCTTCCACAATTCCTCTTTCCAAGTAAATTCCTTTCCGTGCAATAGAAGAAAGGGTGAAGAGGAAGCCGCGGCGCCCAGGAACACGCAGCCGAGATGGGCGGCAAATCAATTTAATAAATGCATGAATCAAATACGCAAAGCAACGAATCTCCAGCGCAGATCGCGATCGCCAAAACGGCGCCCCGGGCAACCCGGCCCCGCCTCCTGGACACGCGCCTGCGCACGGGCCGCGCCCCGCCGCCGCCGCCGCTGCTGCCGCCGCGCCTGCGCAGAGGTGGCCGCCGCGAGCATTGTGGCGGGGCGGCGGCGGCGATGGCGGCCGGTCAAGGCGGCGGTCCTGCGGCCAGCAGCGAGGGAGGCGGAGGCGGCGGGGGAGGAGGGGGGGCAGGAGGGGTCGGGGGCGGCTCCTCGTCCTCGTCGCTGCCGCCGACCGGCCCCCCTCCCCCCGCGCCCCCTCCCCCCCCCGCCGCTCCCCCCGCCCCCCCCCGCCGCCGCCGGCCTGCGCCGAGCCCGGCCCGGCCTTCCCGGGGCTGCTGCCGCCGCACCTGACGCTGCCCTACCCGGCCTGGGGCGGCGGGGCTCTCTCGAGCGGGGCCGCCGCCGCCGCCGCCGCCGCCGCCCCCTCGCCGGGCCGCAGCCTGGAGAAGACGCTGGAGGAGGCGGGCAGCTCCGGCCTCCTCTGCCTCAGCGGCAGGAAGCTGCGCGAGTTCTCGGCCGCCGCCGCCTACGACCTCAGCGACACCACGCAGGCCGGTGAGCGAGCGAGGGCCCATGGTGCGCGGCGCCCCTCCCCCCAGGACCCATCATCCCCGCCTGCACCCCCGGGCCTACCTTCCCCGGTCTGAGCCCGTGGCCTCGTCCCATCATCCCCATCCTCAGCCCGTCTCCTGCCCTGCAGATCCCATCAACCCCAGCCCCCCTTTATCCCCCCCCCAAGGGCTGCCCCCAGGCCCATCACCCTTTTACTGTCCAATTCTCTACCAACACCCATCACCCCATGGTGATGCTGACCAGGCCCCATCATGGCCTGCCTGACTGTATAGGCTATGTTCCTGCACTCTTTAACTGGTGGGAGGTGGAGCTGGAGGGCTCTTGTGTTGCAGCATTTGTTGACTTCTGGGGTGCTAATCCCCCCCCATGCATATCAGCATCTGGGGAAGAGGGGGTTCGGTGAGGGTGGTTGCAGGGACGGATGGGGAAAGGGGCCGGGGTCTGCAAGAAGATGTGGCAAGGCAGCCCTACATAACAGGTAATTAGGGGCCCCCTAACCGAGTTGCATTGGGATGCCCACAGGGCTGGCATCGTTGTGGGGGCATGCCGGGAGGGTGTGGCGGGTAGGGTGGCCATGGGGTGGCCTGCAAAGTGTGCAAGAATGAGGGGTGGGACAGTAGAAGAATGTGGGGGGGATTTGACTCTGCCTTCCAATGCAAGTGAGGAGAGGTCTGGGGTGGGATCACATGCCTGCATTATAGGCAGGAGATGGAAAATTATGCCCAAGGAGGTGGGCTGTTGGCGGTGAGCAGGTAGAAGCGCTTGGGGCAGTTTGGGATAAAGGGGAGGGGGAGGCAGGTCATGGGAGAAGAGCTTAAGCAAAAGGAATTATGGGAAGGGGAGCAGCAGGCTGAATCATTAGAGTGGATAATAACAGATTAGTCGGAAGATGGGAGTCACTACAGATGGAGGAGGCTCCATCAGTGGCAATTTTCTCTAATATAGACGGATATTATGGTGGGGTGCAGATTGGCTGCGGAGGAGGATTGCGATGGAGCCATTGGGAAAGAGAGGGAAGGTTGAGAAACTGGAGGCTACACAAATCTG
Organism: Diadophis punctatus similis; assembly: GCA_023053685.1. Lineage (NCBI taxonomy): Eukaryota > Metazoa > Chordata > Lepidosauria > Squamata > Dipsadidae > Diadophis > Diadophis punctatus. The sequence continues at coordinate 980,013 of JALIGW010000014.1, read as the reverse complement.
CATGTTCGCTTTTAATAGTCAAAACCACTTTGTTATGCCTCAGTAGTTGGATCTAAGTTGGACCTGGTATCCTTCAGAGATGTAAATTACATTAAATCTATCCTCTCCCCCCCCCCCCTTCAAAAGTGACTTTGCAAAGGAGAGCTCGGTGCTCTGGTGGTTTCTGTTGAGTCCTAATTTGCTCTGCATTCACATCAGAAAATTTTTGCTCTGAAAACCTGAGCATGTCAGATGAAAAATTAGATTTCTCAACCTTGGCAACTTGAAACTGTTTGGACTTCAACTCCCAGAATTCATGGTTGGCTGGGGAATTCTGGGAGTTGAAGTTCCGATAGCTTGGAATAGCCAAGGTTGAGAGACACTGAATTAGATTATGGTTTGCATCATTACTGATAAGTTTGCTTACTAGTTAAGAGCATAGACATCTTCAGGCTCAGCAATTCCAGCCCTTCTGATCTTGAGAACTAAATCAAGTCGGATCCCCTTAACTATCCCTGAAGCCCCCATGAATCAGATTTGGCCTAAAACCGTGTATTATCAGACCTTGCTTAGCTTGAAGTAAAAATCCATTTTCAAAATTCTTCTATCTGTAAATCTAAGACATCATTAATAATAATAAGCAGAAACGCTTGGATGACACATAGATGAATTCCTGTTCCGTTCCCAAGCTTTGAAGTGTATTTCCTTGGTTTTCCAGTCTGTTTCATTTCTAATCTTAACCTCCTTCCAGAAAAAAAAAGTGGCAGCAAAAGTGACATCTTTGGCATGGTCGTCTGAATTAATAATGACTTTATTACCAAAGTGTCTCTTTTAAAAGTTTACTTCTTTTTGTTATTTTGCTCCCCTTGAGACTTCTGTCAGACAGAAAGAAAGGTGGAATATACATCTTCTAGGAATAAATAGAGCCGGAAACGACTAGCACACATGTGCGGGGGAACCTTTACCTTTACCTTTACCTTAGGAATAATTGCTGAGAAGGGCTTCTGTCCATGAGCATCTGTCCGTGAAGAGCTCGTCCAAGGCATTGCTGGAATGTATTTTTTTTTCTGAAGACAAAATCTTAAAGACCATTATCCAGCAGAATGCAAAAGGGGGGGGGGGGGAGGCAAGAGCTGCCAGTTATTATGCCAGCAGATTTATTGTTGCAGGGAGAGGTTCCTTTCCCATGCATGTGTTCATTTGTTCTACAGGAATAGACTGTGGCTTCCTGAAGGCTCCTTCTTTTGAAAGGACTTGGAAGGCTGATAATTACACAGAGGCGAAATTGAATGTTGCAGGCAGTTTTTCCCCTCAAGGCCCAGAGAGCAAGGCAGAGGCCCTGCCGGCGGTTAGAGACTGGCTGGGATGAAGTGGTGTGCTAGAGTTAGTGAGTGATGGAGCTGCCTGGTCTGGATATAAAACTTGGGAGATGGGAGGCATGCCAGGCCAGAGCCCAGAGAGAGAGAGAGGAGTAGCTCTCAAGAAAATCTCTGGGCCTTCTAGGCAGTGGGGCATGGCTGGGAGTGCTGACGTCTTCTTCTTTCGTGCAGACGTCCAAGTACTCGCCTTGAACGTGCATGAGCTGTTGTGAAATCAGTCGTCGTACATGTTGCCTTTGCTGTGCAGACCAGGGACACTTGGACGGCTGTCAAAATGTCAGTGTCCCCAAAGAAATGCCTTACGCCGTAGATTTCAGACCAGCTGAGTCCTTGGAAATGTGATCTTTAATGGCATGCAAGCTTGCTAAGAACAACTAGCATCTCAGCTCAAAGGTGCAGGTCAATAACACGGGGATAGAGGGTAGAAGCCCCTGGTTTAAAGCTGCTAAGAAGGCTGCCTTTCTGCAGAAGGGAGGGAGCCTCTCTGGATTGGTCCAAGGGAGGCCCCCAAAGATGGCATAATAGTGGAAGTGGGCGAAAAGGTTCAAGGAGCCCTGGGGATATAAGAGGGTTTGATTTCCAGGAGGACAATCAGTTCAGGGCGACAGGTGCAGTTTCCTAAATAATTCTGTTAGGGAGACTTTGGGCCATAATCTCTACTGCATCTTCCTTTTGCATAATCCTTGAAGCTTTTTCACAGATCACAGTAAGCCGAGATTGTAGCTCAGGATGATGGTAGAGCACAGAAGAATTGGGGCACCTTCCCTCACCTGCTTCTTTTTACGGTCAAGAAATAGACAAGCTTCTCTTTAAGTTTTCTTCACAGTTTGTCCTGGGGTTCTTGGGCCTACACACGCCAAAAAGCGATTCCTGGCTTTAAACCTTAGTGAGCAGGAAAGAGATTCCTCTTCGTAAATGAATTGATATGTATACATTCAGCTGAACATAGTGACAACATATACACACACACACACAAGATTCTTTGTTTTTTCTCCGAGTTAACATAGCTTCTCCTCTGGATATGGATGGAAAATGTTCCTCCTCCCTTTGTGTTAACTGACAGTGGTAGACTTCAGTTGAACCACAGCGGAAATCCAGCCTGGATTTAATTTCCTCAGAAGAGAGAGAAGCAACCTTAAACTTACTGCACCGAGCTGTAATTTAGCTGCTTAAGCTCCTTTCACACTCCACAAGCTTTCCAGCATTATCTGCACTCGGAACAACTATTATTCTCTGTAATTAAAATGTCAGATTTGGGACATGGCATCTGCCTCTTTACTCAGGGTGGACAAATTTTAGAGAGAGTTAGGTGGGATATTTTTGCTTTCTAAGGAAACGATGTGCTGGGCCGTTTACCAAAAATGTTACTTTTAAGTAGCATTACCAAAATTGCTGAAATGGGCCATTGGTTGGTGCTTTCCCTCTGTGTTCCCAGCCTCCGCTGTAAGGCCTGATCTGGAAGAAAAGGCGCTGGTGATCTGGGAAAGTGCAGAATTACGCTTCCTTCCCGTTTCTTCCTGTAGCGAAGAGGCCTTCTCTGGGATTAGAGCACTTTGCGTGCCAGCATGTCAGGTTGCATTAGGAACGTGATGGCAGAGCTGTTACTAATGTGGGATTTAGTCTGGAACAAAGGCGAGGGTGGCTTCTCGGGCAAGGAGCGCCCTCCGAAGTGGGTAGCAGGCACCCCGCATCCCTTCTCTCTGCGCGCTTTAAAGGTAGCATCAGGATCTCAAGAACTTTGCTGATGAATGTGGATGGAAAGGTCTCCATATCTGTCCTGGGGCAGGGCACGAAGATCTGTGTTTGAAAGAGAAGTGGAGGGCAGTTGGTGACTTGGGAAGGGCTGGCATCCTGGCCAGTTGACTGCTAGTGAACCTGCGATCTTTGTAACTCTGGCGCTTTTAATTTAACTGCAGTCGAAGGAGGGCAGCTCTGTAGCCTTTAGGACAGCCAGGTTTTTTTGTGTTGTTCAACCACAGATATCTCTTCCCATGGAAGGGTGAGTGGCAGCCGAACCAAGTCCCGACTGGAGGAAAGCACAACTGATCAAACTCATCCTGCCTAACCCTAATCCATTGTGGCTGTTTCCCACCAAGTAGCTTTTATTGAGCTGCTTAACAAAGATAATATCAGTGTCACTAATGCCCGGAACTTGGATTGCAGAAATGGCTGTGCCTGGAATGTCAGTCTTGCAATGCAAAGCCAGCCGAGCCTTTCCTGATTAACATCAGTAATGTGCATATTATTTTTCAGAATTAAGCCTGGCCATATTAAATAGACCCTCCCAACAAATTTGCATGTGATTTGCAATTTTACACACCCTTATTATGAAGGAACCCAATTGAATCCATGTGACTTTCTCCTGAATTTACATGCATGTGGTATTGTGCTAAAAATGTGCAATATCTTTTCCCCCCCCTCCCATTAAACGTGTGCACCTACCGGTAATTATATTATTGCTGGTGGTTTATTTTTATTTCTTTTTGCTCATCGCTGGAGAAGTACTAAAATTAAACGGATTTCTGATTCTGACCCTGGTGGCTCATAGGTTTGGCACCATGCAAAGGAATAAATCTGAACTTAATTGGTTGAATGAAAACCCCCGATCAAGCTAATTAGCCTTGAGCCTGACAAAGATGCATTCAGATACAGGCGGAAGCTTGAAGGCTGTCTCTCTAGTGAGAAATGCAGAGTAATACGTGCTAAATGTTTTTGTCGACCTGGTGGATCTCGAGTGAAAGATCCAGTTGATCTTTTGATAGCAGCAACAAGATACTCGGGGCATTTATTCTTTGAATCCGCTCAAGTCTAGATTTTTGTTCCTCTGATCCCTTAGCTATTACCTCGGTAACAATAATATGCAGGATTTCAAGAATTAAGGAATATGTTTTCCCAGGTACTTCTACTTTTACCCTGCAATACTTTTCAGAATTGTGGGAAGAAGTTCAGCAGGAGAAGCCGCCCTTCAATCCCTGAAGAATCTCCTTCAGGCAAAGTGGGAAAATGCAGATCGTTTTGTTTGTTCAGGGCCTCTGCCTCTTATTCTGCATACACTAGAAAGCTCTTTGAGGAGAATGTGTGACTAGGTGGGTGAACATCCCTTAGCAACCCTTTTTCTCAGCTAGGTTCTCCTCTTCTCCAAATTTTTTCCTAGCCACTCAAGGGTACTCAACAACAGTTGCATGCAGTTGAATAGATATAGCTCCCCCCCCCTCCCCAGTGACGGGAGGAACCCAACGGTAGAAGAAAGTCACTTGGCCACACAGCAAACTGTGTTTGTGTCCCACAGGAGCCTGTGCTGGGTCCCTGAAGCTGCCCTGTTCGCCCCATGAAACTGCCAACATTCAAAGACCCTAACCAGAGATTATCCTGGTCCTTCGACAGTGTGGGCATTCAGTCTGCCTCTGGACGTGGTCTGCTTCCTGGGGCCATTGGAGGGCCTCCTTATTCTATGTAGCATTTTAAAATACTTAGGTTTGACGTTAATTTAGTAAAAACATTTTTTTTGTCCATTCTTAGAAATTATTCTAACTAGAGCAGCTTGAGTCAAGCATGGCCAATAAACCATTCCCACCAAAATATCTCAAGGTGTGTACCTTATCAAATACGACAGTATTTCAACAGGAGGGTTACCAACGGGTATTTTTATTGCATAAAGTTTTGTGTGTGTGTGTGTGTGTGTAAGATTTCTAAGCCCATACAAGGCCCCGATTCTTGGTAGATGAAACAGGGGAAGTAGCTTCCCTTTTTTCCCCTGGCGGAATGAAATTGGTCTGCAGACAAGGAAGGGGCAGCAGTGACTTTGGGAAGGATTAATCTGCTTTCTGTGCTGGCTGCACATGTGACAACAAAGGACACAAAGGGATGAAGGCGAAGATTGCCCCTCTGCGTCTTGTTACTCTGTAATGCTTGGCATTCATCGCTGCTCTACTTCTTCCTCTTGCTTCTTACCTTTGGGGAGGCTTTCGGAACCAGCAGGCTTGAAAAGAAATGCATGTTTTCCAAAGAGAAGATGGCTATTTCACAGGCTGGCTTTATGGGGCTCCAGATTGCTCGGAAAGGCTGTTGTAGAACAGTAGTAGCAGCAAGCAGATTTTCATAATATCGCCTGTTCGGTGCCATCGGTGCGCACACAGTGTTCAAAAGGTTTTATTTAAAAAAATAATAATAGGACCCTGACTCAACTGGAGGAGGCTGATGCGACTAGGCAGAAACGGAGAGGCCAAACGAAGTGGTTGGGCTCCATTCAGTTTGAAGGACGGCGATGGCCTTTGCTGGTCAGGAGGAACCAGTTTCTTCTACTGGAGGGGAATGGGCTGTTGGGGCAAAGCAGTGGACAGTAGTGAATTCTTGTCTTCTCCTGGAAGGGCAGATCCTGGTGAGCCACTAGTTCTACCTGCGTGTTGGGTTTGGCATCCCAGCAGAACGTAACCCTTACAGCCTCTTACAGCCTCTAATTCCAACTGTAGAATTGTGCAACTGCCGATTACCAGTTGGATGCCGTCGTCTTCTCCTTCAGGATGAGCCTTGGAAATACCTTCTCCTCCTTTCCCTTTTCAGATCTTTCCAGGAACAGATTTACTGAAATCCCTCCAGATGTGTGGCAGTTTGCGCCGCTCGAGACCTTAAACCTGTATCACAACTGCATCAAATCTATCCCCGAAGCCATTAAAAACCTACAGATGTTAACATATCTGAATATTAGGTAAGCACGTTTTTCTTCCCCTGGTTTCTCTTCGGAGCGCCTTCTTGCTCAAGATGGCTACAAAAATATTTGCTGCTCCCTGCAGCCCAGAGATTGCCAGAAGATAAACATGTATAAGGGAGTCTACCTTGGTTCCTGATATTCCTCTTTCACAGTATGAAGTTTGAGATGCAAATGTAATCTCTCTCTATTTCAGTTTCGGCTTCTAGGAGTTCGGTGAATACTGAAAAGAACCCCACTGATCTTGTCTTCTGGTGGGAAAGCAGCTGAGCTGACCACAGAACTAGAGAACAGCCTTTTTTTTCTTAGTGGAAGGAATGTTGCTCCGTTTTGTGGCTGCTGCTCTCAGATCCACTGTGTTTTATGTTTGGTTTAGAGCACACACAGTGCCTCCTTTCCCATTAGGCTACAAAGGAGGCGCAGAAAGTGAAATGCATGGGTTCACCTCAGGTTCTATACATCTGAACAGCAGGGCAAAGAGGACAAATTAGCACCAGAGGAGGAAAAATTAAAAGCAGGAAAAAAGGTTCACAGAAAAATTGTTCAGGGAGGAGAGGGGGAAAAAAACGTGGGAAGAGTTTACAAAGACCTGTTAAACCCCCTGATTTAAGCTTTTGTAGATGTTGAGTATTCTGCTTCCGTGTATGCACATGAGACGAAACTCATTGCTGGAAAGGCAGTTTGGGTATTGTGATCCACCAGCAGGGCTTGCAACTGAAGAGTCCTTTCTAAATGGAGCCCAGAGAGGTTTTAATGGCTTCTGCGTCTCTTGAACATGAACAATTCATAGCTGCCGGATATTAACCCCCCCCCCCCCGTGTCTTCCTTTCTCCCTAGCCGAAATCTCCTATCTACATTGCCAAAATACCTATTTGATCTGCCGCTGAAAGTTTTGGTTGTCAGCAATAATAAGTTGGTGTCTATTCCTGAAGAAATTGGGAAGTCCAGAGACTTAATGGAATTGGTACGTGCCGTTGCTCTGTCCTTCGTTAATCTGAACGCATTTGCCTTCACTCTTGTTTGTCAACAAATTGAACTGCACCTGGTGTAGAAAAATTAGTTGCCTAGAACAGTAACGGGCAGGCTTCAAGCTTTCCAGTCTGGGGGCCCCAAGTTCATAAATCTCATCTGGTTAATTTCTTAACTTTTGTTGAGTCAATGTTGGTTTGTCTCAGGGTGTGTGTGTGTGAGAGAGGGAGGGAGGGAGGGAGAGAGAGAGAGAGAGAGAGAGAGAGAGAGAGAGAGAGAGAGAGAGAGAGAGAGAGAGAGAGTGTGGGGGGGTACTATTAAGTTAGTTTAACCTCGTGAATGCCTAGACGTGTCCATACAGGTTTTGGGCAAGATTTTTGGAAGTGGTTTGCCCTTGTTTTCTTTTTAGGGCTGAATGAGAAGGCATGTCTGGCCCAAAGTCATCCAACTGGCTTCATGCTTAAGGCGTGACCAAAGCCCGCGTCTCTTGATTTCTGGCTACATCAAAGAGATGCCTTTTGAAACCATTTTCCTTTGAAACAAAAATCTGTTTTAAGAGAATCCTCCTCCTTCCCTTTCTAGCAAAACAGGCGTTTCTCTCTTCAAGAAGCACCTTCCCTTGGTTAAGCCATTCAGCTGGTCAGAAAATGCTTGTTTAACTTTTGGGCGTCCTGGTTTTTGTTTCCTACCTTAGGACATTAGCTGCAATGAGATCCAGGTCCTTCCCCAACAGATAGGAAAACTGCACTCCTTAAAAGAACTCAACTTAAGAAGAAATAATCTCCACATGTTACCTGATGGTAAGCCATTTTCCATCTTCTTCCAGACTTCCTTTGAACCCATTTAGACCAGGGGTCTCCAACCTTCGCAACTTTACGACTGGTGGACTTCAGCTCCCAGAATTCCTCAGCCAGCATGGCTGACTTGAGGAATTCTGGGAGTTGAAGTCCACAGGTCATAAAGTGGCCAAGATCTTGATTTAGACACACATCTCGTAATGTCTGAAGGCCATTCTCTTCCTCCTTTACAATTAACAGAATTAGGAGACCTTCCTTTGGTCAAGCTGGACTTCTCTTGTAATAAAGTCACAGAGATCCCCGTCTGCTTCCGGAAATTGCGACACTTGCAAGTCATCGTTCTGGATAATAATCCAATGCAGATCCCGCCGGCCCAGGTGTGTTGATCCCCCTTTTCTTCAGTTCCGAAGTGCAGTGGGGACCTTCAGCTTCATCCTTCGGTCAGCTATTCTGTGGAGAAAGGGTTCTGGGATCCATTGGGTCCTGTCATCAGATGGAAGCACCTTTTCTGCCTGGTGCTTTCAGTGGTTCCCTAGGGGGTAGCCAGAAAGGGGGCGGTCTCTGCTTCTGGGGCCCCGGGAGGTCTTTTTCCTGGAACCACCAACGCTTGTGTGCCAAATCGGCCTTGTTTCCTAATTCATCAGCTCCCTGCATGAAGTTGGGCTGGTCAGCTGCCCTAGGAATAGGTCAGTAGTTTTGGGAGATTTACGTGAAGCTGTTATCAGTCAACACATACACTCAGTCACTCACACACAGTCAGACAGACACATCAAAGGCAGCGAAGGCGTTCCAGAGGATTTCTTGTCAACCTATCTGACCCAAAGTTTGTTTTTGGTTTCTTTCCTGTCGGTTTCTTAACAGATCTGCTTAAAGGGCAAAGTGCACATTTTTAAGTTCCTCAGTGTTCAAGCATGCCTGAGAATGGATAAGAAGCCGGATTCCCTGGATCTGCCTTCCCTGGGAAGAAGGATCCCTTCTCAGCCGCTCACCGACAGGTAAAGCTGCCTTTCCTTGTCAGAACTGAGCATTTGTGATGGCCAAGAGTCCGACGTCACGCCAGGAACTTCATCCAATGTCCCATTCCTGGCCCTGCCTCTGGCTGTGTTTCCAGTTTTCCCTCCCCTGCCTGCCTCCTCTCTTCCCCTTGCGTGTCTGGCATCATTGCTAAGGCAGAGCTGAGTGAGCTTGCTGGGCCTGGGATCAGGAACTGCATCTCTGTTCTCTTCTGTGTGGATGAGAGTAGACTGCTTGGTTTCAGCCAACTGCAGCCTGTCATTGCGTCCAAACCGGTTCAGGCTGCTCAGTCCTGGCCTGGATCTTCAGCATCTCACTGCTGGCCCTGCTCCTGGAGGGCTTCCCAGTCATGGTTTGTTGAAATGAACCAGGCCAGGCCAGGCTGGAACCAGGAGCTCCACTCGTCCTCAGAACTGTAGCAGAACATGAGAAAGGGAGTCTTTTGGGGTCTTGAACTGACTGACTCTTGTCTGCTAAATCAGTTTAGGGTTGGATCTGAATTGGGTTCCTTGGAGATAGTGAACGGAATGCAATAATGGTACGTCTAGATCAGGATGAATGGGTCCATAATAGGACAATGGAGGCCCGTTGGAGACCAGCCACAGACTGTAGGTCAAGTTTTTGCTCACCTCTTGGCAGAGCCAGGAATTTAACTATAAAAGGTAAAGGTTCCCTCGCACATGCGTGCTAGTCGTTTCCGGCTCTAGGGGCGGTTCTCATCTCCGTTTCTAAGCCAAAGACGTCTCCGTGGTCATGTGGCCGGCATGACTAAACGCCAAAAGCGCACGGAGCGCTGTTACCTTCCCACCAAAGGTGGTCCCTATTGTTCTACTTGCATTTTTTATGTGCTTTCGAACTGCTAGGTTGGCAGAAGCTGGGACAAGTAACGGGAGCTCACTCCATTACGCGGCGCTAGGGATTCGAACCGCTGGACTGCCGACCTTTCTGATCGACAAGCTCAGCGTCTTAGCCACTGAGCCACTGCGTCCCTAATTTAATTATACCTTAATATCACTTGTGTAGCTTTCCTCATTCCCACAAGGCTTGAATGGATCTTGGAATTCTTCTTCCACTTTCTTCCACCGACTTGTGTCCAAAACTGTTCTACTGAAGGAGAAGTCTGCCATCTACTGCCAAACCGACTTCATTGTATTTTTAGTCCGAAGGGGAAGAAAATCAGAGCACACCTTCTCTTCAGCAAAGAACTTTTGGGATAGGTTTATTTCCCCCTCTCAATTTCCTGTCTCTGGGAAATCCTTTGCTGTTCTTTGAGGAACTAAAAATTCCAGTCAGTCTCTTATTACCGTTGCAGACCAGAATAGGGGAACTGAAAATGGTTTGCTAGTGCTCGTAACCAATGTTCTTCTCTATTACAGTATAGAAGACTTCTACCCCAATAAAAACCACGGCCCAGACTCTGGAATTGGTAGTGATAATGGGGATAAAAGATTATCCACAACAGAAGTAAGTCAGCTCTTTTTTACATTGTTGAAAAAGAAAGACATGGGTGTTTTTTTTCCCTTCCTTTTTCCATCAGTTTTGGGGTGGATATTCTCTCTCTCCCTCGCTCCCTCCCTCCCTCTCTCCTTGAACTACCTCATAATTGTGTGACAAATCTTTGCAGTCCATTGAATGAACATGATGTGTTAGACCAGAGGTCTTCAAACTTGGCAACTTTAAGACTTGTGGACTTCAACTCCTAGAATTCTCCAGCCAGCATAGCATAGCTCAGGGGTAGGCAAAGTTGGCTCTTCTATGACTTGTGGACTTCAACTCCCAGACTTTCTGAGCCAATCATGCTAGCTCAGGAATTCTGGGAGTTGAAGTCCATAAGTCATAGAAGAGCCAACTTTGCCTACCCCTGGCATAGCTGGCTGGAGAATTCTGGGAGTTGAAGTCCACCAGTCTTAAAGTTGCCAAGTTTGGGGACCTCTGTGGTACAAGTTACTCTCCAGCACAGTGAAGTTGTATACATCAGGCTTCCCTAATCTGGTGGCCTCGAGTATATTGTGACTTCACAACTCTCAGTTGTGTGGCCTGCTTGCACAGGAATTTCATCAGCACGACTGGTGAGCAAGTTGCTGGGAAATGCGAGATTAACTTACGTTACAGATTTGATAGCAAAAAAGAAAAGAAAATCAAATTTCCCTGAATTTTTTTTTCATTCGTTAGGCACATGAAACTAGACCCAACTGAAGCATTTCTTGATGTGTTGTGAGTTGTGACAACTATTTACTAACTGAATGAATGTCTGAATTGGATGCTCCATGAAAGAAAGAGGGGCAGCTTCTTCTCAGAAGGGCTTCTGGTTGGGATCCTAGCGTCACACGGGCCTCCTCAGAAGATGGCTTTGCAATGCGTGTTCCTCAGAAAGACAAATGCCAAGTATAGAAAATGTATTAATAGTCAATATAATTAATAGAGTTAAATAAAGCACAGTGGGATTGTTATAATATTAGATACATAAGATATTGGAAATTAAGCTAAGATGAGATTAAATAATGAATAAGATTGCATATTTTTAATGTTGGCACAAAATATTTGTACCCAGACGACACACTGGTTAATGGAAAATGGATTGTTTATATAAAAATAAAATTTAATTTTTTAAAAAAAAAATGCAAAGGATTTGTGATATTCTCCATTGTGTTTCCTCAGCCATCCGATGATGACACAGTCAGCCTCCACTCTCAGGTGTCGGAATCAACAAGGGAACAGACACTCCGAAATGACAATCAGTTGCTAGGGAACAAACCCGAGTTGCATAAAGGTATAATCCTACATCCAGGTGGTTTTGGGGAGGAAGTCCAGACGCCTTAAAGTTACAAAAGTTGAGAAAGACCTGCTTGAGAACCTTCGAGAGAGAAGCTTTTATACGTTCAATCTAACCATATATCTCTCCTTTTTCCTTTTTTATCAAATCTCTAGACCCCGATGTGTGTGATTACCTGGATCCCAGCTCAGAGGATGTGGCTGCATGTGACCAAGGAGATCCCCAGACTGGATCATCTGTCTCTTACATTAAGGTAGCCATGTCTTAAAAGTAGTAAGACAAAGTGAATGAGTCGTGGAGACTTTTTAGATCTAAAGTTAAATAAAGTGATTTCTGCACACACACACTCACACACACCCTTCCCCCCCCCTCTTTCCTCTACCTCCAATGTGCTGTGTAAGGAACGAGGAAAGTCAGCTGAGAAGCCGCAGAAGAGTGACCCACGTGAAGATTGGCGAGAGGAGAAGAGGTGGGTCCCTGACAGTATACCCCGGCAGGGTTTGGGGATGATCTACTGGGGACCATTCACACAGAGGATCTGTTTGGCAGAAGTATCTAATCAAGGTTTCTATGTTGGCTGGGGAATTCTGGGAGTTTAAGTCCACACATCTTAAAGTTGCCAAGGTTGGGAAACCCTAACTTTATCCAATGAGAAATATAGATTGAATGATTGATAGAATAGAATAGAATTCTTTATTGGCCAAGTGTGATTGGACACACAAGGAATTTGTCTTTGATGCATAGGCTCTCAGTGTACATAAAAGAAAAGATACATTTGTCAAGAATCATGAGGTACAACAATGATTGTCATAGGGTACAAATGACCAATCAGGAAACAATATTGATATAAATAGTAAGGATACAAGCAACAAGTTACAGGCCTACAGTCATAAGTGGGAGGAGATGGGTGATAGGAACAATGAGAAGACTAATAGTAATAGTAATGCAGACTTAGTGAGTAGTTTGACAATGTTGAGGGAAATATTTGTTTAGCAGAGTGATGGCGTTCGGGGAAAAACTGTTCTTGTGTCTAGTTGTCTTGGTGTGCAGTGCTCTATAGCGTCGTTTTGAGAGTAGGAGTTGAAACAATTTATGTCCAGGATGCAAGGGGTCCGTAAATATTTTCATAGCCCTCTTTTTGACTGGTGCAATATACAGGTCCTCAATGGAAGGCAGGTTGGCAGCAATTGTTTTTTCTACAGTTCTGATTATCCTTTGAAGTCTCTGTCTGTCTTGTTGGGTTGCAGAACCGAACCAGACAGTTATAGAGGTGCAGATGACAGACTCAATGATTGATTGATTGATTGATTGATTAGCATTCAGAAAGAAAAGGCGCTGGCAGAAGAAGACGACCTGAAGGAGGTGACCGACCTGCGGAAAATTGCAGCTCAGCTTTTGCAGCAGGAGCAGAAGAACAGGTACGAAGCTTGTGGGTCCCACGGGAAGCAGGGGACCTCGGTGGGGGCCTGCCCTGACCCACAGTCTGTATGGCATCTTAAAAACGTGTCCCATCCAAGCTGGGGGAGGATGATCTGAAAGGAGAAAAGTTAGTTTAGGGCTAATCTGGCTGCTACCTTTTAAAATACGCACCTCGGTCCTTTGCTGAAATGGTTCCCGAAAGCCTGTGGCATTTGCCCTACTCAAAAAGCTGCTGGCCTCTTCGAAGGATTATCTTTCACAGCTTGGCCACAAAACCTTTTTTGTCTTCTCTTGTCTTAACTGTGTTACACTCTCCTCTTTCTCTCTTCCGCTGACTTTACTAACGACACTCCTGTCACTCTTCACGGCTCCCTTCCTCCATCTTGGGGCACGTGGCACACGAATTCAGACGGAGGCCCTTAAGCTATAGAGCTTCCTTCAGTGAAAAGCTCTTCCAGAGGACCAGGGTGGCAGGACGCGCCTCAAGGTACTTGGGACTCGAGGCCTGGGGATGTCACACAACCCTTTGGATAACAGTTTTTGTTTTAGCGGGGAAGTCTGAGGGGGAAAATTGAAGAAAAGCCCCAAAATTGGGTGCCCTAAACTCCCCTAAGAAGCCTGGTGGCCGTCTTAGAACATAGACTGCTAGGGACCTCGGAGGTCTTCTAGTCCAACCTCCTGCTCAAGGCAGGAGACCTTATGCCAACCCGCTCAAAGGGTTGTCCAGTCTGTTTTTGAAAACCTCCAGTGATGGCGCACCCACAATTCCAGGAGGGAAACTTGTTCATTTATTTCAGGTATTTGTCTGCCTCCGTCATAAGAGTGGGATTCTCCTCTGTGTGGGGTCAAAAGGGCAGTCGCTATGGCAGAGTCAGGGGCCTCCATCGCACCATCACGTTTGCCATCTTAACTTTGGTGACCACACCTGTGGAAATCCCAGGGATTTCCCGGTTAAACAGTAACCTTGAAAAAATACCCACCTCTGAGAAGGATCTTGGGGGATCTGCAACCCAAATTGTGAAATGCGTTTCTCTTGAATTGTTACCCGGAAACCAAATTCCAGACCTTTAAGGTTCAATGACAGATTAATGCTGCTTTTGTGTAAAAGAGTCTTTGATGTTATTTAAAGAAAAGGAGAGACACGGGGGGGGGGGGTCAGTGATCCACTCCGGGCCATTTCCTGGAGGGGGGAAGAATGACCCTGCTAGTCAGCTGGGAAGACCCCTGCCCTCGGTCCTGCAAGGCTAGATGGAAGACACTCAGCCCTCCGGCCGCTCTTCTGCCCTGACTAGGGTGGGATTTGGTTCAGACAACCTTTGCTGAGGGAGCTCCTGTTGGCTTCTTATTTCTCTCCGCCTTTCCTGTCACACTCCTGGTTCCAGACTGTCTTTCCTTGCTATTCCTTCGCTCGTGACTTTGCTCCTTCTCGAGTCCCTTTCCAGACTGTCCCTGCAACCTCAGAGGGCAGCTTGCCCAAGGTTAAAAGCCAGACCAGGGAAGGGCAGCCCAGCCCAGCCGGGGTCTTCACCGGAGAATGGGGAGAAGGGATGTCCTCAGTGAAGGCTGCAGGAGCTCAGCTCAGCTCAGCATCAGACCAGAGCTGAGGCTGCTTACGTGAGCCTGTGTGTCATTTGGGGGCATTTTTATTGGTTTTAGACTTCTGAATCACTCCACCCCAACAAGCACAAGAAACCGACCAAAACAGACGGTGGACACAGAAAAAAGGTATGGACGGGGCTTTACGCGGTGGGGAAAAATGGATTAAAACCATTTGTGTTGAACCTGTTGTATGAAAAGGTTTTCAAGAGGTGAGCCGAAACTGAGGGTCTCTGAAGGGGGCACCGTTACTCTTTGAAAAGTGGTCCTACTGCAGGGAATCCGGAGCTGTGAAGTTGGTGCTGGCCCCACCTCCTTTCCAGAAATCCTTACACACAAATTATCTGAATAAGATTTCACTGTGTTAAAGGAAGCAGATTTTTATGGTTTGGGGCTGACAGGAAAGGGTTCGGTCCTCTAGGTGGGAAGTTGGGCCCCCGTGGAATTTCCTTCCGGTTCCTCCCCTCCTTTGAGAGCCCACCCTTTGGGAAGAACGTTTGCTTAAACATAATTTAAGAATTCCTGTCACATTTCAAACCCTTTTCTCTGCTTTGGACTGTTTGAGAAAACAATTAGCGTTGCTGCCTCACTCAGTTTATTCCTCCAGAGCAGGAGTCAGCAACCCGCGGCTCTGGAGCTGCATGTGGCTCTTTCATCCCTCTACTACGGCTCCCTGTCGTTAAAAATATGTGTCACAAGCGCCAATGTGCGACACCCGCCGGCACGCAATTTATTGAGCTTTTCGACCCCTGGTAGGCCAACCATGGATAAATCCAAGAAAAGAAAAGTTTCAGAAGAAAACAGAATCTTTAATTCAACTATATATGCTAGTTTTGTGGCCACTCAGGAAATAGTCAGGCACGGGAACAGTTTTGTGGCTCCCGGTGTTTTCTTTTGTGGGAAACTGGTCCAAATGGCTCTCTGAGTGTTTAAGGTTGCCAACCCCTGCCCCAGAGGAACGCACCTGTGTTCCACCTTTCCAGATCTCTTGATGTCCCAAAGAGAAGTAATGATGCGAAAGTAACGTGGATTGAGTGGTGTTTTTCTGTAGCAGAACTCTCCCTGTGCTCCGTAATAGAAAATTCGGCTGACTGAAGCTTGTAAGAGGAGGAGTTGGCATTTGGAGGCCATGGAACAACCCTGGGAGGCCCTAGGGAGACCCTGAGACCCTCTCGGTCTTGAAAGGGAGGAAACGAAAAAAGCTGCATCTCCCAGAGGTCACGCCTGAAGAAATGCAGACCTCTTAAAAAAAAAAAGACTTCCTTTACTGTGAACGTTTAAAATTTTATAATTTCCCACATTGTTTGTGCTTTTCTTTAGGGATTTTTTAAAATGAGTCCTAAAATTCATAAGTTATTTGGTTATAAATACATATTGGTAGTATTTCATGTCAGATTAGAAATTGGCTGCCTTGATCTCAGGAAACAGTGAGAAAAGTTGCACATTTTGAGTGAAGAGCCGCACACATTTAACAAAGAAAGAAAGAGATGGTGTTTTTTTTTGTAAGCTAACAATTATTATGTTTTGTTATATTTTATTTTTTTTGTGCAGCCTTTCTGCAGACGAAGCAAATTCTCCATCTTCCCCCTGCAGCTGGCAGGTAATGTAGACATGTGAAAGCATCCCGCATCTCTCCCTGCGCAGCTGCAATTGTTCGGCTTGTTCATGGCAAATGTTTCTTCGCTGCCATGTTTGATGGCTCTTTATAGCTTTGGTTGCAAATGAGCTGCCTTCGCTTGTTGAAAGTGCGCCTGGCACCAGATAATTGGGTGGGATTCCTTTGCGCCATCTGTTGTGCTGTGCGGTAGTTGTGACAGATTGCGTGACGTTCTGCCGTTGTGGAGCATTTGAACAGCTATCCCCAAATTCTGATCAGCTTGCTATGAGGGAAGCTTGTCAAGTCCAGCAATTTTAAATGAAGACATGCAACCCTAAATGCTTCACAATTTACTTTGTTTTGCTGGACATACTTAATGCATTTCCCCCTCGGCCATTTAATGCTCCAGGTAAAATCAACAGTTCTCCTGTCCCAGCAATGAGTTCTGCAGTGGAATTCCTGCAGATTGCCTTTGTGGCATTTATAGATTTTTAATCCAAACCAATTGCGCAGTATAATGTTTCGTAAGTGGGTGAATTCATGAATTGCATCAATATTTTATCAGCGAATAGGTAGATCAGTATATGGAGCAATATATCAGCTAGTCACTAGTTTCTCCTGTAAATGTCAGTACTTTGATTTAATAATAAAATGAAGCAGAATTAAGCCTTGCCAACTGTATAACACCCTCTGTGCAAATGCTGATTGGTTTCTACGCATGTTTTTATTCCATTTCCACCCTCTGCAAGGGCTGCTCCTGTTCTTGATTGGAAGTGAAAGCTCTTAATTGCTCTTGAGCAATACGTTTACAGAGAGCCTGAGTGAACGCCACGCGTGGAAGATGTCCGTGACTCTCCTGCCTTCTGAATTTTATTTATTTGTGATCGCCTTGATGGCAAAAAGGCTGGAAGGCTAGTTTAGGAAAAGCGTTGCTCATTTCATTGGAGATTTGGGGCAATCCTGATAAACTTAGTAGATTGAATGCCTTACAGGTTGTTTTCTCTTCTGCAGTCTCCGGAAAACCAGAAGGGCCACCCGGATGGTCCACGTTGGCCAGATGTGCAGCCGGTCATCTGGCAGAACGAGGAAAGGCGACGAAGCAAACAGATCAGGAGGGAGTATTTCAAGGTAGCCCTCCCTCCCCCCTTTTTTTCCTCTGCCTTCCAACTAACCAAATATCAGTCTAAGAAAAGAAAACAATTTCTGCCCTTAGAAAGTGTCAGAATCCTCTGAAAGCGACTTAAGTCATGTTTGTAATTATTTATGCAAAAAAAAATATTAACAGAATAAAAAGTTTTAAAAGAAAAAGAAAATCGGTGAGAAAAGAATAGAGAAGTGAAAGAGAAATAGTAGAAAAAAAGACAAAATATTTTTTAAAAATGGCCTCCAGTGTTCTTTACAGCAATTATAAATGCGTTTGAATTTTTCTTCTCTGTTTTGAGTTTAGATCAAAACTCCCTTCTTCCCATAATCAAACCCACAAGTCACGTACTGTACATTATTATTATTTTTTGCCTTTTTCAGTCCATAAAAGGTTGCCAGTCCCAGACAGAACCATATCCTGCCTTTTAAAATGCCTGCAAGCAACCTACTTTTTCTGCCTGGAACAGCAAGCTGAGTTACACCTGATAATCTGTCTGGCAGGTTTTTTTCCATGCAAGCCAAGCCTTGATGGAATTGAAGGTGGTTTCCAAGGATGATTATAAAATAGGAAGCGCCTCAAAACGTTTGAAGGGTAGCATTTACATTGAATGATCAGACCGGCATACAGAATAATACACACCATAGAAATTGACCTAGGAGGAGGCTGGAGGGATAATAGTCGGTGAGCATCCACTCTTTTTGATTGAGAGACGCGCCAAGGCCGGAAGCTCCGTATCCATCCAACGGATGCCTCTGTACTTGTGATATTCATGAGATTTTAACCTTCTTCTGACTTACTCAAATTCCTGTGAATCGCTGCTCTTGGTTAGTCCGGCTTTGGCTCAACATTATCTGGATTCAGTCACTGAGCGATGCTTGCAGTGTGCCTGATCTCCTCTGGCACAACCACCCACAGCTGCCTCGGCACCTCCCATGCAGAGCACCCGTTAGAAGCCTCAGAGCTTCTGCTCTGACGTGGTTCTGTCTGCCACGAGAAAGGGAAAGCGGCAGGAAGCCATCAGGAGAAATCTCCCAGGAGGGGGCAGCCCTGCCTTTGTTTGTCTCTGGCTGAATACAATGGCTGCGTGCCTCGACACAGGAACTGAAAAACAGAAGGCCCTGCCTTGTGAGACTAGCTTTGTCGTTGAGCTGAAGACAGTTACGCAGGGAGGATGCCCGAAAAGGGCAACAAGCGGCTGGGGAATTCTGGGAGTTGAAGTCCACAAAATCACCGAGGTTGGACGCCCCTGATCCAAGCCGCTTGTTATCCAAGGTGGTTCTGTGATCCTCCGATCCGTTTCTCCCATGAAATTCTTCAGCTTGCCCTCCAGGACAAAGTCTGCTCTGGGTAAAAGGAAGCCAGGGAAGAATTCACCTGATACCTGGCTCTGGAACGTCCTTCTCAGGGTCAGAGAAGGCCTGGGGTTTAGTGCAGAAGGTTTTTTTTTACAGGGGTTGCAAAAATAGGGACTCTGGCCAGGCGGGAACTCTGGAACTCGCAGCCCCAGGGCATCTAGGGAGTGAGCGGTTGGGGAGCCTAGCTGAAGCCTTCTGCAAATCCTTTACATAAGGATTTAACAGAATAACAGAGTTGGAAGGGTCCTTGTAGGTCATCTAGTCCAACCCCCCCACCCAAGCAGGAGACCCTACACCATTTCTGACAAATGGCAGTCCAGTCTCTTCTTGAAAGCTTCCGGTTATCCCATAAGGGACAGAGAGCTTGTTATAGTGGGGTCTGCAAAGCCTTGAGATGCAGGCCTGCTTTAATAGGCGAACAGCATAAAACTAAGGATGCCTGCTAGGGAATACATTATTTGGGGAGCAGCCACAGTTTATCCTTAAGGAAATGCAGCTAGGATTATTAGGGGAATATACACCAATAAACATTTCTCTCTAGAGAGTTTGTCAGTCATGCAGTTCTTCCTCCGGTAAGCCAAATCCAGTTTATTATCCTGGTTACTGAGCCTAAGCGTTACACATTGCCTCTTGCCCAGCATTTTAAGCCCCCAAGAGAGCGCCCTAAGACTGCCGCCATGCCAGAATGGCCCCGGGTCTCTGTCTCAGGGTGGATTGGTTATGTGGCGAGAGGATGAAGTGTTTAATGGAAGGGATTAAACACACACAAACAGGCTTCAAAATCTCTCTGTTTTTCAGTACAAGTCTTCCCGGAAGAGCTCCAGTGGAAATGAAAACGATGAGGTAACGGAGTGGAAGAGAAAATGAAACTTAACGGTGGGAATCAAGGATTCTGTAATATCGTTCTTTAAATTCTCCTCCCAATGCTCACATGCAAAGTTGTTTCCCTCCCCTCTTGAAGAAATAATGCCTGAGCATAATTTATATCGACAGCCCATGAATTCAATACGGCTTAGAGCCGCTTGATAATCTCATGGATGCATTGAGACTCCTGAATATCTCCCTTGGCCTGGACAGGAACCGGTCTTAAATTATCTCTTGGTTTTTACAGTGCTCTGCCCTGTTTTAAACGTTGGTTTCTATGAAATTGGTGCTGCCCTGGGATCTGCAGAAGGGTAGATTATACATACTTTAATAAATAACCAGGCATAGAAATAAGGAAGATCTTATCTGCGAGAAATTTAGATATTATCTCCCAGAAATAATCTGGGAGAAATTAGGGAGGATCAGGGAGGAACTGATCTCACATTTAAAAAAAGGCTGAAGCAGAGAAGAAGCTACTTGTCATGTAAGCAAGTACAAGCAGCCGTGTAGGTGATGGGCCAGCAAAGTTTCTTAGCTGATGATGCAAGACCGTCTATAGACTATAGTAGCAGAAAAACAGAGAGGCTAAAAGCACCTTGTCTGATTAGCCAATTATAGGGAAAAGGCAGAATCTCCTTTTGATCTTTAACCGAAGATGAGATCCCGTTTGCCCCTGAGGCTCTGATCTCTTATCCGAGAGGGTGGCTCCCCTGCAAGGAGATCACATTCAGAGGTCCCTGTTCGGACATCCCCAAGCCTGAGCAGTCTGAAGCATCTCCATATGTTTAGCAGTGTGTGTCTGTTTGGGAAAATATGTGTTTGTACACACGCACACGTTACGTATTGTCTGACCAAACTTTTCGTTTTAAAACATTTCATCTTACAATTTCCACCTTTTTGGTTTTGTTTTGTTTTTTTGTAGCAAGACAGTGATCATGCTAATGTGTCTCCACAGACTCCTGTGTCATCCGAGGTACAAGTCTCTCTCTGTCTGTCTGTCTGTCTGTCTGTATATTTTGGTTAGTGTCACAAAGTGGATTTTAACCGCGACGTGCAGTTTTGGTGTAATTGGCATTGCCTGCAGAGTGGAAGCTCACTCCAAGAATGATCTGAAATATATTATGGAAGGGGTGTAACGTATGTTTGAAAGAAAAAGAAAAGTTTCTGAACTTTTTCCATCGTTTAAGAAACATGTTTTCAAAGAGCTTTTGGGAGGATCTTTCTAGAGAAGGGTCAGCAACTGTGGCTCTGGAGCCGCATGTGGCTCTTTCATCCCTCTGCTGCGGCTCCGTCGCTGGTTGGCGCCACAATTTTGAGAGGAGCTTCCGGTTGTGAGGTGGGGAGAAGAAGCATGGCGTGCCAGGAGGAGACTCTATGGCAAGGGGCGGGTTTTCCGGTCGGCTCCACAATTGATAGGGCTTTTGGTTAGGACAAATAAAGGAAAAAGAACACTGCACTAGGAGGAGACTCTATGGTGGGGGAACCGGACTTCCGGTCGGCCCCAGAATTGAATTGGGGGGGGCCCTCCCGGTTAGGACCTTTGTGGCTGTTTGAGGGTTTAAGGTTCTAGAGAATGTCTCCCCTCCCGCTTCCCTGAAGCTCTGCGGTCTTGGCACTAGATTGAACTGCCCTGTCCTTTTATAAGCACTGAGTGCCCCTTTCTCAGGAATTCCCCCTGCTGGGGCCAAAAGGCAGAGGGCATCCAGGCTCTTTTTCTCCAGACTGGGAAATGCATAGAGATTTTCTGGCCGAAGCCCCTGGATTGCATGCCTTGGGGTGCCCTCTGTGGCCATCTAACAGCTCTGCTTCTCCTCCCTCCTTCCAAGGATTATGACCAGGCAGACGGGAGTCCTCATGGCCCTTTTGGACTGAAGCCACGATCAGGTGAGGACTGTAATTAAATCAATCAGAATAGAGCTGGAAGGGGGACCTTGGAGGTCTTGTAGTCCAACCCCCTGCTCAAGCAGGAAACCGTGTACCATTTCAGACAGGTGGCTGTCCAGTCTTTTCTTAAAAACCTCCACTGATGAAGCCCCCACAACTTCTGTTCCACTGGTGAATTGTCCTCACTGTCAGGAAGTTTCTTCTTAATTCCAGGTTGCTTCTTTCCTTGATTAGTTTCCATCCGTTGCTTCTTTTCCTGCCTTCTGGTGTTTTGGAAAATAGGTTGACCCCCTCCTCTTCTTTGTGGCAGCCCCTCAGATACTGGAACTCTGTTATAATGTCATCGCTAGTCCTTCTTTTCTCTGGACTAGCCAAACCCAATTCCTGCAACCGTTCTCCAGGCCTTGGGGGGAGAGGTTAGAACAGATACTGCTTAGAATATGTCGGGGGTCGGAGGTCAGAGAGGTTGAGTTTAGAAGAAAGGGAAGACTGTTAAGTGGCAGGCAGGGCAGAGGGTGGAAAGCAAGAGAAGACCAAGCAGCTGCATGGCCAACTCTGCCAGGACATTGCAGGGTCAGTCCTTTGGTTCTGGAGACCCTGCTTTGCAGCCCCCACCGCCTGAGCATGGAGACCCCTGGGACGCTGGGAGATCTTGGACTGCCATTACTGGATCAAGGGAGTTGGGCTAGTATGGGGTGGATGGCCTCAATCACCTCCACCTGGAAACTTCTCTCCCACACTGAACGAGAGCCGTTCGTTTCAACACAAGGAGAAGGAGTTTATCGATTAGAACGCCTGTTTCTGTTATTTCGCACAAATTCTGCCTGGTTTTTTTTAATGGAACCTTCATTTCTGACAGACACGTCGCTGACCCCTCCCCTCTTGTGTGACGAATACCGTGGTCGTACAACCCAGAAGCAGTTTTAGTTTATTGGATTTGAGAGTCACCGATGGAGGGAGGGAGGCGCGGCCAAGCGGCATCGTGCAGCCGCATTGTTTTCAACGGTCTGCTTCCCTTTTTAGCGTTTGGCCGTTCTCGTCAAGACTACAGCACCGTGGACCCCGGATTCACCATGAGGAGGAAAATGGAGCATCTGCGGGAAGAAAGGGAACAGATTAAACAACTGCGCAGTGTAATTTTCCTTTCATGCAGGGGCCTGCAAACTTGGCAACTTGTGGACGTCAACTCCCAGAATTCCCCAGCCAGCGTTGCTGGGAGTTGAAGTCCACAAGTTGCCACGGTTGGAGACTCCTTCTTTAATGGGATGGATGGCAGGGCCTGTTGGTGGCTTTTCTGGGAGAGCTGCCCGAGGACCTTGGCTTTTGACCTTGAGTGTGTCTCCTTCGCCCTAGAACCTGGAGTCTCGGCTGAAGGTCAGCTTGCCCGAGGATATCGGAGCCGCTCTCATGGATGGGGTGGTTCTCTGCCACCTGGCCAACCACATCAGACCACGCTCCGTGGCCAGCATTCACGTCCCGTCACCAGCTGTGGTGAGTGAGATGCGCGCATTGCCTCCCTAAGTCCAGGCGAGACCGGCCTTTGAAGTAAATCTCTCTCAATTTTAGGACAATTAGACAGAGGATAATTTTCTTTTTCTGCTCCTTGGTTGAATTGTTTCTCTTGACGCTTCTGCTTCTTTCTCTCTCTCTCTCTCTCAACAGCCTAAGCTCAGTATGGCAAAATGTCGAAGAAATGTTGAAAATTTCCTGGACGCTTGCAAAAAACTGGGCGTGGCGCAGGTAAATTGCTGAGGTGCATAACAACGCCAGTTGCGGTGGAGATTATTCTCTACTGTGGGCAGTCCTCGACTTAATCAACCTCCCCAAATTTCTGTTGCTAAGTGAGACGTGCGTTAAGTGGGTTTTGCCCCATTTTACAGCCTTTCTTGCCACAGTTATTAAGCGAATCGTTGCAGTGGTAAAAGTTAGGAACACTGTTGTTAAGTGAATCTGGCTTCCCCACTGACTTTGCTTGTCGGGAGGTCGCAAAAGGGAATCACGTGACTCCCGGGCACTGCAGCCGAGTCAGTTGCCAAACATCTGAATTTTGACCGTGTGACCATGAGGATGCTGCAACTGTCGTAAAAGTGGGGAAAGTGATCATAAGTCACCTTTGTTTTAGTGCCGTTGTAACTTGGAACGGTCACTAAACGATCTGTTGTAAATCAAGGACTCCCTGTAAAATCTCTCTCGAAAGAGCTGGGTTTAGTAAGCCTGGTCAAGACCAGGAAGGTGTTCTTTCAGGTGTTTGGGGGTGCTGTTTTGAGCAGTGGTCAAAGACCACCCCCATAGAGTAGTGTGCCTCATCCTCAGGCTGGGGAATTCTGGGAGTTGACGTTGCCAAGGTTGGAGAGCCCCGCTTTAGAGGAGCCTTGGGTGGTCCTCCTTTGAGTCACCCCCCTTAAAGGAAGCTCTTCTCCTAATTCGCTTGACTTTGGGCTTATTCTGAGGAAGACTCTGAAGTTGGGGGTCTCCCTCTTCCTTTCCCAGGAAAGGCTTTGCTTGCCCCATCACATCTTGGAAGAGAGAGGGCTGGTCAAAGTTGGACTCACGGTTCAGGCTCTGCTTGAGATCCCTTCTTCCAAGGCTTCGCAGCTCTCCTGCCTGTGACGGGACTCCTGCGGAAGGAACTGGCCGCCACGGCACCTGCTGGACCCCTCCCGGGCCTTTCTACTCCGTCCAGGGGGATCTCCCAAGCCATTCGCCCTCAGGGCTGTCCGGGGCTCCTGGGCTGTGCGTTGGGAACCGGGGTCTCAGCTGACAATTTCCTGGGCGCGTCAAAAAAATAATAATTCCCATTTTCTTTTTTACCACGAGAGCCATAAGAGATTTCGTGGCCGTCAGAGTCTCTTTCCAGGCGGAACCCGTCCTGCCTTTGCCCCTCAGCCGAGGAGTATTTGACTGCCTCCCGATTCCTCTTAGATCTCGCAGCACACCTTTAACGAGGAAAGCCAGAGGCAGGAGCTTTGAGAAATCTCCTGACGGTGGGGGAGCATCACCTGTTGCAGGCTTTTTGGTGGCATTTGGGGAGACACGCATTTTCCTTTCATGGACATTATGGAGCAAGGCAGCTCCTAAAATGGCATTTGATTAAAACGTTTTGACAGATATCATTTCCATGTACATTTGCAAAATTACCAGAAATCACTCTAGCGTAGTAGAAAGTCCGGACGAGCATCACGGAAACAGTTCGACCAGTTTTGAGAAGATTTGCATCCTTCATTTTTTTGCACTTCTTACCGATGTACCATTTCCAATATTTTAGTTGGGCGTATGCTGGCGATGACAGAATAGTATAGAATATAAAGGACAAATTGTGTGGGTTTCTCTCCCCCCCCCCCCCCCCCCAGTATTCTAGATTGGTGCCAAAATATTTTTCAGTTGTACTGTAGATTGTTTACCTGTGAAGTGCCTGTGTAATAACTCTTTTCCTTGTCTTAAAACATTTTTGCAGTTTCTTTACGTCTCAATAGATGCAATGCGTATTTTTAAATATTAGGGTTTTTTGTAAGACTGGTAATACGTGAAGTTTAAAGGACTAACATCTGAATGTTGGATGTTCTTCAGTTTGCACACTTTGAATTTATTAAGTTTGGTTTTTAGAAAAAAAAATGTAAATATGCTTTTATTTATCCTATTTAATTTGATATGTAATCATTTTTAATGTATTTGTTGGTCGGTGGGTGTTTGAAAAATTATTTTCCTCCTCTGGGATAAATAATGACATGTAGGGTTTTAAATGGAGAATCCTACAGAAGAGTGTTAGTTAAAAACTTTTCAGTAAAACTGCCAAAAAAAAAAGTTTTTTAAAAGAAAAAATAATAATCTCAGGTTTATATTGTGATAGCCAGGATTTCATAGCTCGCTCCCAACTTCATACAATCTTTTGTTGTTGTTGTTCTTGTTGAATGAGGAACGTTTGTGAAGTAGAGGAAAGATTAGTAGCCTTGATCCAATCTCTGCCCCCCCACCCCCACCCCCACCCCCACCCCCACCGGCCAGTTTAAGGGATGGAGCAATTCTGTCTGTGTGTTGTGGTCGCAACCCCCCCCCCACTCTCTGCCCACCCAACCCACTCCAGTGTTGTTGCCAAGGGTGTGTGTATGTGTGGGTGTAAGTGGAAAGGAGATAACAGCCAGGGGAATGGGAAGGGGGAATGGTGTGTATGTATGTGTGTGTTTGCATGACAAACACACCAGAGGTGTCATCTCTGGTGGTCTCTTCCATTGCCACCTTTCAAGAGAGCAGCCAGTATTACAAGCTACACACACACACACACACACTCCCTCCCCCACTCCTTTCTGTGTTGCTGTTCATTTTGGGAGCTTCTTTTAGGCCCCGCCTGCTGGAGCCGTTGGGGGGCCTTGAGAGAGGGTCCCAGGGCCCACAAGAGGGGAGCATCTTGAAGGGATCTGCCCCATGGCGTTTGGAGAAGCCTAGAAATGAGCTTTGCATTGCTCCGTTTTTAAAATCTGCATTTCCGTAGCTCCCCTTCGTAGTGATTTAAGGTTCAGGTTTTGCCTGTAGACTCCTTTGGTTGGACTAAATTATCTTTTCTTGTTGGAATTATTAAGAAATTAAATTCTTTGCACTTTTTTTGCAGCCCAAAGAATGCCACTGTTAGTTGACAAAGCACGTTGCGGGATTGTGGTGGCAGTCGCAGAGCTACACAAGGATCTCCCTCGCCCACCCACCCACCCACCACCCCATGTGGAAAGTCAGGCTCGGCACCACTTTCCCCATCGTTGCAGGAGTGGTGGTATATATATTTATATAATAGGTCAGTGCAGAGGAGCTCAGCCCAATTTGAAGAGAGAAGGGGGGGTCAGTCATAGGTATGATACCTGCATCCAGGTGGATTTTGGAGAGGCAGACGATTCTGCCTTCTGGGGGCAATGACTCTGGCAAATGCCTGCTAAGAAAGAATTAGATCCATTTATTTTTTCTGGGTTGCCCCCGTGCCAATTATTTCTGGCCTTGTGTTCCTCGAGATGATGACAGCCCTGTTGAAACCTGGGCTGCCTTGTTGGGAGGAGAGATCAGGGTTGGTTTGTTTTTGGAAAAGGCAGCGGCTAGTTTCTGGATTCTGCAGCTCTTTGTCTTCAGCCTAAAAAAATTCTTTTCCTGTAGATGTTGGTCCTTGCAGGAGCGCAAAGCCTCCTCAGAACACAACTTGGCCAGGGCCGTTGGCTGTCTTTTACGCAATAGATTGTGAGACCCTAAAAAGGAGGCGGCAGAGAGGTTTGGCTGAGAGGGGAGGTCTTCTCATTTCTCCACCTTCAGAGCTTCCACCTCTGAAGACGCAATTCTTCCCAGAGCTTTGGGAAGAAAGCATGCTTGGGAGGCCCATGGAGACTTTTAAAGACTTGGGGACTCCAATTCCCATGCTGGCTGAGGAATTCTGGGAGTTGAAGTCCCCAAGTCTTAAAAGTTGCCAAGATCGGAGAACCCTGTTCCAAGGTATGACGTGGGATGGCGTCTGCAACCAAGGCCTGTGGGAAGTGGCCCTAACTGGGCATCAGGTTGAGTCCTTCCAACCTGTTCTAAGACTGGGCAGGGGGAGGGGTGCGTGTCAAGCCAGAGGTGTTTATGTAAGGCCCCATCTCGACTTTTGCAAAACGTCCTTGGGGGGCCTGACTTTTGGGATTCTTGAAGTCTCCTTCCTCCGTTCTGCATTAAAATGCAATTGTGAGCTCATGTTAAATTAAAATGCATGAAATGATTTGTTTATATTTAGATCAGCCTTCCCCAGTTGATTGTTCTCTGTATATATTGGCGTTCAGTTGCTCTAACCTTCAACCAGTACAGGCATGGCTTCAGGGTAACTTCCTGGGGAAATGCCGTCTTTAAGCTATTTATTGCTTTGGTTATTGGTTAGATATTTTTTAAGGTCGCGGGTGATAGGACTTTTAATTCCTTTGAAATAAAAAGGAAGGCCTCCTATCTTAAGAATAAAAGATACGGAAAAATAGAGATAAATGAAATTTTTAGTTCTCCCTCACTCCCCTTCCCCAGACATTGGGTAAATAAAGCAGTCATATTGGTGTGTGTGTGTGTGTGTGTGTGTGTGTGTGTGTGTGTGGTGTGTGTGTGTGTGTGTGTGTGTGTGTGTGTGTGTGTGTGTGTGTGTGTGTGTTCCATGTATTAATCCCCTTTATTTTGTTTTTACATGAATCTGATTTTCCTGCCCCGTCCCTTTATTAATTTTCTCTTCTCACTATCTGGCCTCTGTACGATTCTTGTGCAGAGAATAATACCTAGGATGTCCAGGAGTTTCTAAGTCATATAGTTAATGAAATAAATGCAATAAATAAACAATCAGCTCTTAAAATGGGTTGATTATGAAACCGGCACTGCCCTCCACCACGTCCGGTCCACGTCACGTGGGCTTCATTCTTGGGCCGCAACGGATCCTTCCATTTCTCTGGGATTTCGGCAGCAACGCAAGCCCAGCCGGAGCGCCAGGGATGCCCGCCAGCCAAGCCGTGTTGATGCTCAGTTGTGATGAGCGGGCTTAAGCAGAAATGTGCAAACTGTTGAATCATCTGTGGACCCTCCTTGGACCAAAAAGGGTCCAGGTGATGAGTTTTGTGTCTGTGGGTATCTTTTTTTAAAACAAACAAACAAACTACTACTTAATTGTTATCCATTCCTTTTGTATCCCCTTTCTTTAATTCCTGATCCGAGCCAAATTCACACAGTTGCTCTTTTTATATGCATAAATGCAAATCGGATTGGAACTCGGCCTTTTCTTTTGCTGTGTCTGTACCTGTTTGCCCTTCACGCTCCTTTCTTGTCCTCACCGGTGCCATTGTTACACAACTCTTTTGACGCTTTCTGGATTTCTTCTTGCTGGAGCTTCCAAGGTCCACGTTTCCTGGAACCTTAGTCCTCTTTTGTTTCCTTTTGTACAGAGTTTTCTATTGAAATCTGCATGGATAAACCTAATGTACATACTCTGTGTATAAAATGAAAAGTCTTTCATAATTCTCCCCTGGCGTTGCGTGTTCTGTAGCTTTTGGCTCCACATTTTGTCTGGATGGTTGCAGCAAAGCTGCAGGTGGGTGACACAACGGCTGGGGGGGGGAGGGGAGGGGGGGTCCGGCCAGAAGCAAGGCTCCTTCACCTTTTTAGGGGGAGCTAGTGCTGTGTTTCTGACTGACCCAAACCAGCTTGAAGAGTTTCTTAGAGAAAGATTTGGCCTCACTGGGTTTCTTCCCTCCCTGTTCTTGTTTTTTGTTTTTTCACAATGACAACCTTGTGAAAGAGTAGGAGGGACCACAGCTCAGCAAGGAACAATTTCAGCTGATTTTTATGTTTAATGAGGTTCCTACCCATCTGCCTTTGCTGAACATGCTTAGCCCATCGCAAAGGGTGCCCATATTCCTTTGTCCCTGCCTACTTTCATCAAGGGCTCAATATTTGGAGCTGCAGCAATCAATCAATCAATCAGAACAGAGAACAGCTGGAAGGGACCTTGGAGGTCTTCTAGTCCAACACCCACCCACCCCGCTCAAGCAGGAGACCCTATACCATTTGAGACAAGTGGCTGCCCGATCTCTCTTTAAAAAACTCCAGTGACGGAGCACCCAAAACTTCTGGTGGCAAGCCGTTTCACTGGTTAATAGTTCCCCCTGTTAGGAAGTTTCTCCTTAATTCCAGGTTGCTGCTTCATGCTGAGTTTCCATCCATTGTTTCTTGTCTTGCCTTTTGGTGCTTTGACCCCCTCCTCTTTGGGGCAGCCCCTCAAATACTGGAAGACCCCTATCCTGTCATATCACGGTGGAGGGAGCCCCCCCCCCCAAGCCCAGGAAACCAAAGGGGAGGAGAAGAACCATGTAGAGCTGGGAAGAAGGCTTCTACAATTAACATTCTTTGTCCCCCTCTCTGCTGTCAGACAGCCCCCTTCACCAGCCTCCTTGGGGAGGGAAGGCTTCATGCTCTGCCTGACTCCTGGCACCCCCCCCCCCAGGGGCCAGCTTGACAGGTCAGGGGGGGGGCATGGATGTTTCGCTGTAGACCACAGGACACGAAGGGAGATGGAGAAATGATTTTCTTGAGAGAAGTTGGGTAATCTTTCAAGATCTGGATTCTGGGAATACTCCTTTCCAAAATAAAGTTGACCTCCCTCTTGGCCGTTTTGCAAAATGGGTGAAGAGTTGGTTGGCTGAGATCAAGGCACCGGATCTCCAGGTAGGAGGCTCCCTGATGGCAGAGAAGATGTTGTTCTTTTAATCCCATTCGGAAGGCAGAGATAACCCCTCCCTCCCTCCCTCCCTCCAGTCTGGTTAAAGTGCTCCAAGCGGAGGTCATCCCCACATCCTGTGTTAGAGAGTTCCAGAAGACAACCAGAGATGGCGTGAAGGTCCTGAACCTCGGCTGCCTTGGATGATCTCCCCGGTTCCGATAGTCGGAGAGCTGGAAACCTCTTTTTGCTCTACATGCCACCCTGCGTAATTCCATAAGCCTTAAATCACGTTCTCCTATTGCACCCTCCCCCCCACACACACATCATTGTAACTCTGTCGTGGTTACAATTTTCCCTCTTCCCCTTCTTCCTGCATTGTGACCATACCACGTGTCTTCGTGGGTGCTATAATAAGGTATGCAAATGATTCTTTTTGGGGGGGGGGAGGTCAGCAAAATGCCTTGGCCTGTGAGTGGAGTACCTTTCCTGAGGTGACCTCATCCTCCAGAACAGGGGTTTCCAACCTTGGCAACATTAAGACTTGTGGACTTCAACTCCCAGAATTCCCCAGCCAGCATTCCAGTGCTTGTAGCACAAAGGTTTCTCCAGCAATACTATATTGATAGGTTGGAGACCACTTCCCAACTATCACCTGTCCAGCTGTGGCAAACCTGGAGGGGGGGAGCACTTTCACTACCCTCCATGACGCAAGATCAAGAAGGTGGATGGACGTTTATCCAGGGTTTTCTTCAGGTACCCCAGTAAGAAATGTTGACATCTCCAAGCCCAAATCCCTTTATTTGATACGTGACTTACTCATAACTGACCACTGAGACCCAACGGAAAAAAAGAAAAGATAAAAAAAACCACCTGAGATTAACGTTATTTTGTTCATGCACCAGAATGAAAACAACATTTTCATAAGCAAAAGAAGTGATGCCGTTTTTTGCAGCTGCTCCCACGGGAGACCCACCTGCTCCGTTCCCCACAACCGAGATGGGTTCTGACTTTAAGAATGGTGCAAAACAACGAGCTACAAGTAAGAAAGCAGAAATGAAAAAACAAAACAAAAAGGTTTTGTTCGTGATGCCATATTTACATTGTTCTTTGACTAGCAGAAACATTGTTCGTAGCCGTGAGATTCAGAGGTGAGTAGAAGCGTGTAAGTTTACACGCTACTTGTTTTTTCACCGCAGCAGCTGTTGACCGAGATCTCCGGGGTCCCTACGTGCATTTCCAAAACCGCCACCATCTCGTCCAGCTCCGTGCTGTTGAGTTCATGGCGGTAACTGTTCAAGTTGAGATCCTTGCCGTAGATGGCTGTGGAGGAGACGTTGGGACACTGGCTGTGCAGCTGGGAGGCCCTTTTGCTGCTCTCGTAGCGGCACCGGATATAGTTAGAGAAAGCCCTACGGTAGATCTTGTTGAAGAGTGTGTAGACCAGGGGGTTGACCCCCGAGCAGATGTACCCCACCCAAACAAACACGTCCAGAAGCTCACGGAGAACCGCCTGGTCGCAGGCGTCCTGGCAGAGAACGGACATGATGTTGGTGATAAAAAACGGGCACCACATAATCAGGAACAAAAAGAAGACAATCCCCAAGACTTTGGAAGCCCTGCGTTCGTTGTTGATGGACTGCATGGTGCCTTTCCGGAAAAGAACTCCTTCTTTGTTGACTGGAGAGTTTAAGTGGGAAGCTGCCTCGTGGTTCTGCAGCATGGAAAGGTTCTCCGCGTTGGGCTCCTTCCTCATACAGCTCATGCTGCTCCTCCTCGGCTTGAGGGGCTCCCCGTAGAGGAAGAGAGATGCCTGCTTCTGCAGGACCTGGATGGTCAGGCAGTAGGCAACCACCATGATCATCAGGGGGATGAAGAACGCCACAAAGGAGCCGATGAGGACAAAGTTTTCGTCGTTCAGGACACAGCTTCCGTTCACAAAGACCCGAGAATCGTCTTGCAAGCCGATGACTGGGATGGGCAGTGAAATACCTGCAGGAGGGGACACGCCAAGAAGAAAGACCATCAAGAGAAGCAGACATGGAGAAAAGGGCTGCTACTTTCATTGGATTGGTGACCGGGCCTTGAATACCTATGATTTGGGCATTGTCAGAGTGACCAGTCCCTCCAGAACGTCCTCTGTCAAAGGAAGGGAAGGTGTCCAGGGGCAACTGGGGGAAGAGTGACTTTGGGTCAGTTTAGAGATGTTTAATGAAATGGCCGAGACACATCTGCATTTCCCCACGGTCTCTCCAAGATCCCTTTCTGTCTCCTTAGAAGACCTTTCCTCAACTTCCTGGCATCCAGACACTTTGGCGGATGAGCAGCAGTGATGGGAATTGGAGTTCAACAGTCAGTCCACTAAGTAGACCAGACCAGGAATTCAGTTGCCCAGAAAGGCTGAATCTATTTCTATTGAGATCAGTTCTGATTAACAGAGTCCTGCACATCTGATTGTGCTGAACTTCCTTCCCCTTCTTATACTATCGTGACTTGGATTGTAGAGGTAGAGTTGGTTTACAGGAAAGTCCACCAAACCCAAATAAAGCTATGGGCACCTTTTGCTACGAAGAATTTGGGAAGAAAAGGGTGTGATCTTCCTTGGCTCCACTAGATGGTGCCCATGGCCCTGATGGGAAGGCAGGCGGCCATCTTGCATAGAAACATTGCTGGAGCCAAAGGCTTCTGTCTAATTTCCCCTACGCAGCTCAGGAGCCCACCCCACGTCTCCCTTCCTCTCTTGCTTCCACCCTCCCATCCTCATCATGTAGAAGTCTTTGTCCCACAGGTGCTTTTTCAAGAGGCAACTGGACTTTCTGGTTTTTCTTTGACGATGTTTCGCTTCTCATCCAAGAAGTTAAAGAAGTCAGAGCTGAAGAAGCTTCTTGGATGAGAAGCGAAACGTCTTCAAGGACAAACAAAGAAAGTCCAGTTGCCTCTTGAAAAAGCACCTTTGGGACAACCATGAACCTGGATGACTGAGAATCTCCATGGACATAAAAACCTTTGGGTTTTATTTCAAGGCTCTCTCTTGACAAGGCAGGCCCAGAGGGAGCAGGTCACCCTTGTGGCCCAGGGCATGTGGCGACCTATAGCAAAGGGGTCCTGCTTCTAAGCAGGGAAAGAAAGGGGTCAGAAAGCTGCCACATGTCACCCTAGAGCAATGTTTCTCAGCCTTGGCAACATTAAAAGGTGTGCGCTTCAATCCCAGAATTCTCCAGCCAGGAGTTGAAGTCCACACTTCTTAACGTTGAGAAACTCTGCTCTAGACAGCTGCTCATGGAGCAGTGATTTGTGATTGATTGATTGATTGACTGACTGACTGACTGACTGACTGGGCTCCAGTCTGTAAAAACAAGACTAAGCCTAGTAAAACCTAGGTTTAAATCTAGTAGAAGATTGATTGGTTAGCTGAACTGCATCATTTTAAACATACAATACTAAACAGGTAACACGGAAAGGCAACCAACTCTTCCAAGCATTTGAAGGAAAATACTTTAGGTTTTCTGCAGCAATTGATTATCTGCTGTCCTTCAGCCCAGATCACACAAAGGTCTAGAACTTGCTGTTTTATGACGATTGTGATTTTCAACACAGAGCAACCTTGAGGACAAGGCCTCGGTCAACGAGGGGGACCGCTTACCCATCGAAATGGTCCAGACAGCGGCGATCTTCATGATGGCCTTGGTGCGGGAGTTGAACCGGCTGTGTTCGATGGGGTTGCGGATGGCGACATAACGGTCGAGGGAGATGGCGCAAAGGTGCATGATGGAGGCCGTGGAAAAGAGCACATCTAGGGAAATCCAGATGGGACACAGTTGTTTAGGCAAAGGCCAGGCATAATCTGGAAGAGAGAGAAGGGAGAAGCGAGGAAGGAGATGTGAGCGGAAGGGGGCTCCAGCCCAGAACGGAGGGGGGAGAAGGAGAAGGAGGAAAATCCCCAGTCACTCAGCCACAACCTGGGTACCACATTGGGTGATGCTAGAACAAAGCGCCTGGCAGGCAAAAGGGACCATATCCACTAAAGGATCCAGGAAGAGGGAAGGAACCTTCACTTCCCAGACAGGCCGAGGGGAAGAAAACCCACCCAGGAGAAAACCATCTTCTAGACCGGGTGGGTGGGTGGGTGTACAACCTTGGCAACTTTAAGACCTGTGGAGTACAAGGGTGTGAAGATCATATCCTGACAGTTGCCAATTCCCACCACGGGTGATTTGGTGACTGCTTCCTGCTGAGTAAGCAGAGGCTGCAGGAGGAACGCCGTAAGTCAATAAACAGCAAGCAGGAGCCTGCCGGTAAAGTTTTGGAAGGCCTTGGCTGAGGACCATCCTTGGGCTGCCAAGCGAACTCAGACAGAAGACATGATGCGGCTTCTTCGCTTCCAAAACAAGGAGTCCAAATCTCTAGCCCAGAGGTCTTCAGACTTGGCAACTTTAAGACTTGTGGACTTCAACTCCCAGAATTCTCCAGCCAGCATAGCTGGAGTCCACAAGTCTTAAAGTTGCCAAGTTTGGGGACCCCGTCTCTAGGGGATCTTTTAGAATCTGTCTGTCCCAAGATTTAACCTGATTACGTGACAAGCAAAATTGTGCACTGGGGGTTGGGGGCATTTCTTAACTGTAATAAAAGTTTACCGCAAAGAGCCTCCCGTGGTTGTGTCTCAGTTTATTTGTTGACCGTCTTGAGGTCATCCGGAGTTTTATTTTGCTATCTTTATCTGTGCTTTATATTCCCTGTGTTTGGCTGTAATAAGGGAGGAGGAGGAGGATGACTCTGAAAAAGGACAATTTTAACAAGCCCTTAAAAAAAACACCCTCCCATTTTCAGCCTTGCCGAGAAACTTTCTCTCCAAACTGCAATTGCCTTCTTGATTTGCAGCGAGGGGCTGATTCGGCCAGTTCGCACCACTTCAGGAGAACCGGTTGTTAACTTTCTGAGCAATTTGCTGAACTGGTTGCTGGAAGAAACCATTAGGGCAAAGAACCGGTTGTTAAATTGTTCTAATCCCATCACTGGCTGCACCTATACATGGCTGCAGTTGTTCTGAGAGTGTCCAGCCAGGGCATTTTCATTCTCCAGGTCCCTTTGAAAATATACATATATATATATGCACAAAAGCTGTTTCAAATCCTTTGTGTATCAAGAGACAAGATGGATTGCACATTCCGGGTTTTAGGCGTTTTCAAAAGCAGCTGGATTTTGTGTGTTTTAACAAAAGAGATTTAAATGATTTAAGGAAATAAATGTAGAATGATGAGCCGTGTCCCAAATACCATCAATCTCTGTAAAACACGGTCACCTCTGGAATGCCAAAGCAAACACCTGGGCCCAGCAGAGCCCTCTAAAGTGCCTAAGGCGAGAGGGAAGAAGCTGTGATGAAAACAGCAACCGGTAGCTGTCAATCCAAGCATCAGAAATAGGAAATTGTTTAAAGCTACGGAAAATTAAGCCCTTGTCGGTGGGGGGAGGTTCCACGCTTCCTTTTAAGGCGCCCTGCTTTCCAGCATCCGAAGGGCCCTCCTGAACTTTTCAGAGGAAGTAATGGATTAATTTTCCAGCTGAACTCGGAGCCTGGCCTCCTTAATGGC
The DNA here is from genome assembly GCA_023053685.1 of Diadophis punctatus similis. Classification (NCBI taxonomy): domain Eukaryota; kingdom Metazoa; phylum Chordata; class Lepidosauria; order Squamata; family Dipsadidae; genus Diadophis; species Diadophis punctatus. The sequence goes on along the minus strand of JALIGW010000014.1, from coordinate 944,765 downwards.
ATTTCACTTTCCTGACAAGGTTGAAAAGTCGACCGACAAGAACCTGCAGACAGACTGATGGGTCCTCCCCAGCGGCGAAGAGCGCATGCCGCAGCCTGGCAGTTGACAGACGGATGAACTTCAGCTACAATTTGCATTTCTCGACACCCCTGAAGCATTACGGCCAGGCGCGCGTGCACTGCAGGTTGCTCAAGTGTGCCAGACTCCCTCGTTTCCTTTTTGTACATCCCCTAATTACTCCTGGGTTCTTTGTTTTGGCTTCCATCCTTAGTTTCCTTTCCCCCCTGATTTGCTCTGGCCCATATCTGGCTTTGGCCCAGGGTGAGACCAAGGTGGCAAGGGTGCAACCATACTGAGAAAGGAGGCAATTCCAGATGGAAGCTCTTGAGAAGAACTAACCCAACAGAGTCCCCCAGGCTTCGTGTGGAAGCACCAGAGAAGGGTTTCAGACTGTCAGGAGCTGGTTGGTGACAGAGACAGGAGTCCAGCAGATCCAGAGTGGCTCCAGCTTCTCCTCAGTTCAAATATGGACTCGCTTACAAATTGGAGAAGATGCTCACCTGCTAGATTGAAGCTCTCCCTTCTGACTAAAGGGTAGCCTCACTCATGGAAGACGAGTGTCTCCTTCAGGAACTGACCCAGGCTTTCCTTCTCCCGTCAGCCCTGGATTGTCTTCTTCGGTGGTTGGTGGCTCTCCAAGGCTGCAGATTTTCCCCAGCCTAAATAAGATCCCAGATCCCATTTCTCTTCTGACCAGGGACTGAGCCAAGAGAAAGCCTTATGATGAAGGTCCAGCGAGCTCAGTGTGGCAGCTGCTCTGCAGGGTTTCAAGGGAAGCAGTTGAGCAGACCTGCCTGGAAATCCTGGAGAATGAGCAGATGTCCTACAACAAAGATGGTGCTCCGTCTTTTATCCCTCCATGTCTGTGGACCTGCTAGAAATAACCCGGCTCTGTTTAATTTCCTGTCTTTACTACTTTGCAGTGCTTGGGTTTTGTTTTGTTTTTGTTTTAAAAGAAAAGGGGAAACCTCTATGTCTTTTGTTCCCTGGGAGTTGGGTTCATCCCTGCCTTCACGCAAGAAACCTTCTCCCTGGGGGCTTCTCAATTTCTGCCATTTTAAGATGCGTGGACTTCATCTCACCAAATTCCCCAGCCAACACTGGAGCCCATAGATCTTAAAAAGGCCAGAGATTAGGCAACAGAGCTGAGACACAGAGGTCCTTTTTGCTTCTTAAACCACACCCATGAGCTCTTTCACACACTTAAATCTGAGAATGAGAATATGTGTAAACTATGTGTGTGGGGGGGGAGTTCTCGCTAGAAGCAAATGTAAACACAGATATGAAACAACCGATTTCACCGTGATAGGACTCCCAGGTCAGAGCTGGGCTCGCTCTACATTTGGTGCAGAAAAACCTTGAGGGATTGAGAAGCAGGTGTGACTTTGCTTTCCCTGTTGCTCTCAATTAAGGTGGCACTTCAGTCCCTCTGAGAGGAGAGGAGAGAGCAGGCTATCGTGTCACCTTGGGGGAGAAGCAAGGGCCTCTGTCTTAAGGAGCTGCCTGACCCGGAAACGGGTGGGTTCTAACTTACCTCGCCGCCGGTTCGCTTCCTCCTGCGCCGCATGGGCACACGCACATGCGCAGTGCTGAAAACCAAGCTTCTGTGCATGCGCAGAACCAAAAAACAAGATGGTGGTGCCTACGGCACTGCCATTAGAGCCGGTTCGGGGGCGTGGCCAACCGGTGATCACTCCCAGTTTGGTGAGCGGGAGGAAATTCCCGCTGCCAGTTCTAAAGAACCGGTCCGAACCGGGAGCAACCCATCTCTGCCCAAAAATATCCCTTCACTTCAGCCAAGCTGCTTCCTTGCTGGTTTTCTGAAGTTCTGCTTGCCTCCCTTGGCAGCCTGAGCTGAGATGGCGTCTTGCCCCAATCCAGAGAGACAGATAAAGCGGATCAATTCTCAAGCTTGGCCACTTTTAAGCTATGTGGACTTCAACTCCCAGAATTCTCCCTACTATGCTGCTGGCTGGGGGATTCTGGGAGTCTAAATCGACACAGCTTAAAGTTGCCAAGGTTGGGAAACGCTAAAGTTTCACAATGAGCGAGGAGGGTCTCTGCGTGTGAATCAGCTTATCAGCAAAATACCTGGAGATACCTGGCATTTTAAAGCTCTGCATCTACTCTCAAGAGGAAACCCAGGAGTTACAAGAAGCGAGGGTGAAAAAGAAGAGCAGCCCAGCTCCAATTTAGAGCACAAAACCTTCCCTTTTTTTGTGGAGTCAGCCCTCCGTTGCCGTTGCCTTCAGCATAAACGGTGCCCCAGGTGATCTGCACAAAATTTGTTTTGAAAAGCGAAAACGTTTGCAGAGGATATTCTGCCTTGCAGAGCCAGAGAGGTAATTGGGTATTTTTGGAGTGACTCCAACCTGCTCTTTTGCTTGTGGGAATCTCTGCGTTTCAACATTTAAAAACAAAACAATGATCAATAAACACAAGAGAGCAATAAAAAGAGCAGCATGAAGTCAAGGTAAAACAGCTAAAAACAAAAGGCAGATAAATATTAGGCCGGAGGGGTTCAAGGGGGCATTTCCTTGCTTTTTGGTGGGGACTGTCTTCTAGTCCACCTTCAGCCATGGATGACCCTTTCTCCAGCCCCAAAGCTGCTATTGTGTGGGGGGGGGGCGGAGCTATAGACCCTGCCTTGAGCTACTGCAGGGAAGGTAAGATAAAAATTAGCTAATAATTAGACCAGTTAACCAGTTAGCACAACCCACTGAAGTGTAGTCTACCCAACCAGATTGGATTTACCTCTTGATCCCAACATTTAGCCAAGCACATTTTGGTCTTCCTCATCGTACAAACTCAGTTGGGTGTGGAAGAAAGGCAGGGAGGCAGATCTCCAATCAAATTAAAAATTGGATTCCCACGTTCCTATCAGGTGCAAAGGATCAGGACCATCCGTGTAGGTCGCAGCATGAATGATGAAGTGAAGCCTATACACAAGAATCTGGTCATCTAACCATCAGCACTAAATTGGCACTAGTTAAGGGTCAACGAAATTCAAGAGGGGGCTGGACTTGGGTCTCTTGTAGCAACGGTGGGACTCTAAACTGATGACCCATTTTACTCTGCCCTCCATTTCTCCCTGTTCTTCTGCTACGATTCCCGCAGAAGGTACAGCATTCAAGCCAAGAAGATTCTTGGAGTCAAATTCAAATCCTGGGAACTCCACAGGCAACTTCCATGACATTGTCTTGGCAAGATAATGGAAGCAGTTCATCCTTCCCTTCCTCCGGGATGTTTTTTCAGCTTCCAGGATAAGCTTCAGATTTCTGGTGGACTCTCATCCAGGTGAGGGTTAGTATTAAACCCTGTTTAATCTCTGGGGCTAGGTGAGGACTGCCAACTTTTTAACCCAACTAACTAGAGATATTTCAACATCCTGTTGCTATTATCTGTGTTCTTGTATGTTCTTTCAGAAAGTCAGGATCTCCCTAAGACTGAAGAACATTCTGCCCTAATATGTGAGAAAGACTGAAGAATGATTTGCCAAGAAAACGCACAATGTTCCTTCCTTAAGGGGATGGGTCTGCTTTCTTGTTCCTGAGATTTCACACTCCGGTCTTGCTTTCCAGGAGTTCAAACTCAACAGTTTTTATCATGTGTCTCCACCTTGACTTCTATTAATTAGCACAGATTTTTAATTAGTCCTTCAGGATTGTCCTGTTGTAAAATACATCTAAGATGTCAACTGTAACCGTTGACCATTAATAAGACACGAGAGGAAGATGAACTAGTGGAGGCTTCACACTTCAAACCTTTGCTCCAACTTCTCCCACCGGACGGACCTGGCAGCCTCTTTCAAAGGCTCTGCAGCCAAGCAAAGGTTGACCTCAGAAACGGAGACCTCATGTGGGTTTTGCATCCTGACTTCTAAGTAAGAAGGTGGCTGAGGAAGAGACGAAGGGCGGCAGGGAAGACCCACGTGGGGAAAGAGGACATGTCTGCTGTTTAAAGAACGAACAGTTGTTCCAAGAACTGAGGGAAACTAAAAAAGCAGCTCTCAAACCAGGCAATCTCCAGATATGCCCATCTTCCACCCCATGACCTGCAGCTGGTGCAGCTGTTCTGCAGGACTACATTTCCCTCCCTCTGTGCAGAAGAGTAGAGGGGTGGTCCTATCCTACTGAAGGGTACCTGATGGGCAGGGAAAAGCAAGGCCAATTGATCCAAGCAGTTTTTTCTCCTCTGGAATGCCCTTCCAAGCTTTGCCATTGCCCCAAGAAATCATCTCCAGGGATTGGAAGCAGAATAAGGAGGGACAGGAGTCTAAATCTCTGGATTGCTGTTCCATCCATCTCCTCACCCTTCTCTTGGCCAACATCCTTCGTGCAGGATGTTCAGCCACGAAGTACCACTTTTGCAATGATTTCCCAAATCTCAGTCGCATGCATCAATTGGTTCAGTGTCTCCCAACCTGGGCCATTTGAAGATGGGTGGACTTCAGTTCCCAGAATTCCACAGCCAGCATGGAATTCTGGGAGTTGAAGTCCACACATCTTCAAACAGCTCAGGTTGGGAAGCACTGAACAAAAGTAAGAGATGCCACAAAGCCCCACTTCTCCCCCCACAAGGATCCCATCATCTCAGCATTAGTGTCACTGGCCCCTTTGAAGACCCACAGATCTGTAGACCCCCCTTGAAGACTCCTGGCTCTGGAGCTCCTCCTCCTGTGACTACCACAAGCCAGTGCACATGCAAAACAGTGCCCCAAGGGAGAGGGAGAGAGCAGGTCCCATCTCAAACTGAGTGACAGTGGGACCAGCGGTGAAAAAAAGATTGCAACCCTTCTCATGTTTTCATTGAAAGCCACTTGCCTCAAGGTGCCACAGCCCTCTTATTGACACTAACAAGGGTGCACTTACCATAGAGAATAGTGACCAGAGAGACCGGCATCACCAGAATGCCCACCAACATGTCCGCCACAGCCAAGGACATCAGGAAGTAGTTGGTGGCATTTTGGAGCTTCTTCTCCAAGGAGACCGCCATGATAACCAAAATATTCCCACCAATAGTCAAGACGATGATGACCAGAATCAGGAGAGCTGGCCAGTTCTTCTCCTTGATGGACTTCCGGGAGATGTCTGCCCCCATGGAGGAATTCAGAGGATCGGTGGTTGGCAAGCTGTGATTCCCAGTCAAGTTGTGACTCAGTGGCCAAGCCATCAAGCTGCTGTGCAGGCTGAAGTCCAGAGTGATGGATACGGTTGTCAAGCCAAGAATCCCTCCCCCACTGAGGGCACTCATCCTTTGCACACAGGTGCCTTCCTCTCCTCAGGGGCACCTGCAAATCAATCCCTTTCTCAGAGGGGAGAAGACCGAAGGCAGCCACTGGACGGCCCAGCATTGGCCCAACAAAGGTGCTTGACCTTCCACAGTGGATGAAAGCTTGTTGAAGCCAGAGGGATGTTCTTCCAGGCTGCCATGCAGGCCGGAGCCCAGAGCTTGGAAAGGTCAGCTGGCGAAGAGCGATGTGATCTTGGCAGCAATATCCAGCATGTCCTCAAGGCCAGCATTCTGTGAAAGATAGAAAGAAAGAAAGAGACACCTTCACTTATGCAGCCACTGACTGGGGCAAAACCAGATGTGGGGTTGTCCCACCAGCGCTGTTCCCAGAAGCCTCACTTCTCTCCACCGCTAGTGCCAAGCCTGTGAGAAGAAACCGCCCCCCCCCCCCGGGTGGGCTTCCAAGCCTTTTTAAAAAAAATGTTTTTATTATACATTTTCCTTTGTAATACAATGTATTTTCAGTTTACAACAACAGTCCATCTCCTTCCGTCTTTCCTTCTCCTTCCCCCCTTCCCTTCTCCCCACTTCCCTCTCCTTCCCTCTTTCCTTCTCCATTCCTCCCCTCCCCTCCACTTCCCTCTCCTTCTCCTCTCTCCTCTCTACTTCCTCCTCCTCTCTTTTCCTCTCCTCCTCTCCCCTCTCCTCTCTCCTCCTCTTCCCTCTCCTTCCCTTTCTCCTACTCCTCTCCTCTCCTCCCATCCACTTCCCTCTTTCCTTTTCCCTCTCTACTTCCTTCTTCTGTCTCCTTCCTTCTCCTCTTCCCTCAACCAAGCCTTGTTCTCTTTGTCTCATGAGCAGCGCCCCTCAGCGGAAGAATTAAGCATCCCGAAGAAGGGGCTCTCCATCAGCAAAGAGCTCAGTCTGGGCCAGAAAAGCTTGGCTTCCGCAATCTTTCAAGACACCCCAAAACTTTCTGCGTCTTTCCTGCAGCAGACGGAACATGGCTCTTGCCCCAGGGGAGCACTCGCGCACCCCCCCCCCCCACTTCCAAGAGGCCAAAGAAAGCCAGGAAGGAATCATTGCCCTAAATGGAAACATTTGGAAAGAGCTCGAGGAGGAAACGGCAGGAAGGGGAAGAATTTCTTTTTGGCTAATAAAGTCGGCTGCCAGTCTAATTCCAGAGATGGGTTGGACATCCCACAAGGCCAACAGAGCAGCAGAGGGGGGAGGAGAGGCAGGGGAGACGTGGTCATCGCATCTCCTCCACAAACCGTAAACAAATGGCAGAGAAAAGGGAGACCAACCGGAGAGCATCTCCTGGAGAAGAACGGCTGTTCCATCTATGCAGGAAGCACCTCAGGGAGGCCCCTCCTGGGCATTGGCCTTGCCCAGGTAGCACATATACTGGACCCCAAGCCCCTCATCCCCAGCTGGCAAAATGGAAGTTGGGATCCAGCACCTGCCAAAGACGCTGGCTTGGGGAAAGCCGTGGGAGTGATGGCTGTTCCATCCTCTTTTTGCTTCTTATCTCCCTGCCTCTTGATGGAGGAGCACTGGCATCACTGCAACAGGAGTCCAGGCCTGGCAGCAAAGCCCAGAGGCTCGATCAATGTCAGAAGGGGAGCAGGAAGCCTTGAACTTAGGCCTGCTGGCAGCTCCAGGGAGCCGAGGGGGACAATCCCTTGAGAAGCTGCGACTGCCACTTGCTCGCATCGGAGAGGAGCCATTTTTCCTTGCAAAGCAGGCCAGCTAAACCCAGGGGACTCTCCGATGCATTCAACCCTGAGGCTGGTGAAGGACTGTTAAGCCCAGTTACTGAGGCTAACAGTGGTCAAGCCTAGCAGAGGTATTCTTACACCTCCAAGGTTTCTTGGAGACAGAGAGTCGGATAGAGAAGGGGAATTCGTACAGAGCAATGTCTTTTTCAAAACTAATACAAGAATGACCGTGATCCCCACTGAAGCTGGGGGAGGATGGGTGGGAGGCCTCAGAAGAGTTCTTGCCATCATAATAGAGAGCATATCAAAGAGCTTTGGTGCATTTTATATGGGGACACACACACACACTGACACACACACACACACACACAAAGAAACACCCATTTGATTTGGAGGGCTCTGCAGGTTCTACATGCTGGCTGCCAAGTGTCCGCATTCTTATCCTGTGACCATTGGGATGCAGTGGCCTGAGCGCAAGGACCGGTCTGAAGTCACCTTTTTCAGTATTGTTGTAACGCTGAAAAGTAACTAAAGGATGGGTTGCAAATCTCTGAATAATGTTTTGATTTTCCCACCTGCCTTGGAAGCCTTTTTGGTGGTGGTCCCCTACCTTGGAAATGATCTTCCAAGGGAAAACCTATCTTTTCCAAAGCACTTCCATCTATTCAGCCTGTTTGCTGGCTTTCAAACTTTCTCCTGTTGCTATTTTTAGTTTCCTAACTGAACGCTTTTCTCCATCATTGGATTGTTTGATCTGCCTTCTAAAAATGGCTTCATGAATTAGGCTGACTTTTGGAAGTGAGCCTGGGCCGAGGGCCTCCTCCAAAGGACTCGTCTAGGGATATGCTCAGGAGGAAGAGACCCACCTGCACCCAGAAAAGCCACAGCCCAGGGACCACTTTCGACTTCCCAAGCTTATAGTCAAAATAAAAAGTTTTCCTGTAGGAACCAAGGTCATTGTAACAGGTGGCTGCTACAAACAGGAGGAGAGGAACCAGCCAGCTATATTCATTGGACAATGTGACCAGTGGTGGGATTCAATTTTTTTTAATACCGGTTCTGTGGGCGTGGCTTGGTGAGTGTGGCGTGGCTTGGTGGGCGTGGCAGGGGAAGGTTACTGCAAAATCCCCATTTCCTCCCCATCAGCTGGGACTCAGGAGGCAGAGAATAGATGGGGGTGGGGCCAGTCAGAGGTGGTATTCACCGGTTCTCCGAACTACTCAGAACCTGCTGAAACCCACCTCTGAATGTGACTAATGACACTGGGAAGGAAGAACGTTTTACTCTTATAATTAGGTGAAAACGGCAGGAATTTTCAGAGCTGGTTTTCACCGGCTGTGCCGATATGATGTATCCAGTAAACCTGTTCACTGAGGAATCTACCTGCCTTGGAGTTCTAATTTCAATGGGTTCATTACTCGGAACGCTGACACTTTAATTTCAACTGCCTCTCTTTAACTCTGCCTGTCACGGTTTTCACCAAGTTTTTTTTTTCCAATTGCTGGGCCAGCCTGGTTAAGAACCACCTGAAAATTGCCTGGGTGAGATCCTGCTTTCCCAAATACTTTCAGCCATAATCTCAAGAGCAGAACGAAGAGCCAGGAGAGCAGACAAATTCAAATCTCTTAAAAGTATTCTCATTTCAAGTCAGCATGTTCTGGAATCTGGTTCAGTGACAGGTTGAACCTTGAAGATGGGGTGGCCAAGACCATCGTCTTCACTGGACCTTCATTCTCTGCGGAGGCAAAGCTCTGTTCTTGGCTCATTAAAATGGGCTGACATCACGACATTAAAGGAAAGAGGAAGGTAACATTCTTGCAATAAACGTGCAAATTATGTACACCTTGCCAACATTAGTTGTGAAGTTTTCAACCTCTCTTCCACCCTCAGAACCTTTTCTCCTTTCCCTTAGTTAGTTTTCAGCTTAATGGCTTGTAATTCACTTTGGCTTGTAACCTTATACCACCAGACTTGAAATTTTGGGCTTAGACAATTTAGAACTACGCCGCCTTCGGTATGACCTAAGCGTAGTTCATAAAATTATCTGCAACAATGTCCTGCCTGTCAATGACTACTTCAGCTTCAACCGCAACAATACACGAGCACGCAATAGATATAAACTTAAAGTGAACCGCTCCAAACTCGATTGCAGAAAATACGACTTCAGCAACAGAGTGGTCAATGCCTGGAATGCACTACCTGACTCTGTGGTTTCTTCCCCAAACCCCAAAAACTTCAACCTTAGACTGTCAACTGTCGACCTCACCCCATTCCTAAGAGGTCTGTAAGGGGCATGCATAAGCGCACCATTGTGCCTACCGTCCCTGTCCTACTGTCCCCATTTATCTGTACTTACTTTGTATATGTTTATTTTTATACATATACCTGCTATCTTGTACATGTTTGACAAACAAACAAAATAAAATAAAATAAATAAATAAATAATAAATTGGTGGAACCCCAGTTATTATGTCATGATGATCCAGCTTTGATCTTTCTTGACATGCTGGAGTGCACACACGTGTTGATTTTAGGGGGAAAGAAGAGTGTCTTTAAAGGGGGAGGAGACACAAGGCCAGTGCATCAAACTTTGTTCCACACATTCCCCCCAAGTCCCATCTCAAAAGTCTTCCCGAAAAATTTGACATCTTGCAGTCAGGGTCAACTAATCTCACAGAGGCAGTGGGTTTCTCAGAACTGAGCCTCAAAGAACTCTTGTTATCCGAGAATGATTCTGTCATTAAAAAAAAATTAAGAACTTTGACCTGCAGAAGGAAAGGTTGAGACAGCATTCTGGGGAATGGATTCTCCATCCCCCCCTCCTTTTTTTTCTGGGAGTACTGAGTTTCAACCCTGGGAATCACCACTGAAACATCACACTTTCATTCCCCTTTTTGGCACAGTTCAGATCTCTCTTCCTACTGCAAATACACAAAACAGTTTGGAAACAGACTCCAAGTCACAGCTGACTTCCAAAGATGAGAAGAATCCATGTGCATGGAGCTCTCCAAGGCTTTTAGAACTGGAGTCTCCAACCTTGGCAACTTTACGACTTCTCCATGTTCCACCAAGAAAGACTTGCCCAACATGGAAGCTGCCTTCAACCAAGCTAAGTCTTCCACTTATGCTTTCCACAGCAGTTTCTCCTGAACTCGACACTTTGGCAGGTGACAACATGGTGCTAATGATATGAACTGTGTCATATATGACAGCATACCATCTTGTGGTATGTACCAAATATCTAGAGAAAAGAAGGACTAGGGGAGACATGATAGCAGTCTTCCAGTATTTGAGGGGCTGCCCCAAAGAAGAGGGGGTCAACCTATTTTCCAAAGTGCCTGAAGGCAGGACAAAAAACAATGGATGGAAACTAATCAAGGAGAGAAGCCACCTGGAAGTAAGGAGAAACTTCCTAACAGTGAGGACAATTAAGCAGTGGAACAGAAGTTGCCTCCAGAAGTTGTGGGTGCTTCATCACTGGAGGTTTGTAAGAAGAGACTGGAGAACTACTTGTCTGAAATGGTCTAGGGGTCTCCTGCTTGAGCAAAGGGATGGACTAGAAGTCCTCCAAGGTCCCTTCCAGCTCTGTTCTGATTGATTGATCTACTCCTGGCTTGGTCTCCAAAACAGACCAGGGATAAGTATCAAACTACAGAGAAGCCAGGCACTTAACACTCTCATGAGGATCAACTGCAGCCACGATCGCTGAGCCCCCCCACCAAATGCCAGCTTAAAACAGGCAGGATTGCAGCCTGAGCCCCCTTAGGCTGCCCCAGCCCAGATCTGCCCCAATTAGCAATTCTCAGCCTCCCAGGAGGGGGTCCGTTCATCCCCCTCCTCGGCTCCCTCACTTTCTGGTGGCTGCAGGTGCCCCCCCCCTGCCTGAGCTATTGTTGGCTGCCTCTGACGACAGCGAAGACGGCAGAGCCAAACTTGGAATGTGGTGCTCCCAGTTGTGGCATGAATCAGCGCTCCCCAAGTTGCGATGGTGACTCAAGAGCTGAAGCTGTTTTCTTCCTTCCCTTCGCCGGCTCCAATGGGGGCTTCGTGTCCTCCAAATGCTTCTCCCTGCAGCTGGACTAGCTTGGCTTTAACAGCTGCCGGCCCCTGAAAGCCAGAACTGTGATCCTCATTCTACAAGAGACAAACACAGGTTGTGAAGACACACCCACCCCCGGGTGCTGCCAGGCTGTGTGAATCCTCAATGAAGCTGCTTTCCTCCCTCCTGTCGCTTCTCCTCCACACGCTGTCCACCCACCTGGCTTTCCTGAAGAATCTGACAGCTGCATCTCTCCCCAGAAATCAGCAGGGGGCCTCTCAGCCTCCCCTTCCCCCTCCCTGAGAACGGCCCAGGCCGACACCTGGACACCCCGTCCCACTTCCAGGTGTGGAAAGGACCATCCGGGACTATCCCACATCAGGCTCCCACCAGGAGCTCTTCTGAAGGAGACCAGGGCCAGGGCCCAGCCACTGACTCTTCGTGGCACCGGTCTGTTCAAAAGTGGCAGGGAGTTCCAAAGGCTGCAGTTTTGGCAATGGGCCCAGAAACAACAAGGCCTGTTTTGTTAACACCAACATTTATTTTGTCAAAGAACTGATGAAACTGAGCAGCTCCTTTCCAGATGAAGCACTTTCTCATTTTGAGAATTGCCAGACAAGGCCCGCCCAGGTGCCCTGCATGACTCACGAGGGAAATGGTTCACAATTTGGATGTGCCCCAGAAATGCCCTTCAGAGCCCTTCAACCTCTTGGATTTAGAAGCATGCAAGAAGATCCTTCCTGGATCAGGCCAAATCTACCTGATCCATCATCCTGCGTCCTGTTCTAAGCCAGCTGAGCACACAAAGGGTCAGGAGGAGAAACTGCTGTTCTTCTCAGAAACCTCAGATGTCACCAGACATGGAAGTTTTCCCTGTCACACTTCGCCACAAAAAGTGCAACCACTCATCGCCGTCAAGGACCCCGGAGACAGTTCTCCTCTTTTTCTCCAGAACTGTCTTTGTTGACCCCAACAAGAGCAGAACGTCCTCTTGCCTGCTCAACAACGTCTCTGCCTCATCTCGCCTGTTGGCCTTCTTGTCCTCAAATGATTCCTCATCAAAGCAGATGTCAGCAAGTTTCCATGGACACACTTGCTATGACACTTTGGTCAGCTCTCTGCTGCGTGGTCAGCCACGTCCTCCTCCATTGCTTCCTGCCAGAGACTCCCACCTTCCCACATCCATGGGAAATGGCCTGATGGGATGGGCAGAGGGGGTGGCCTTGGGGAACAGGAGGAAGAGGTGCTACCAGAACCATGGTCAGATAGAAGAAACCCGAGCCTGGACTCTGTTACTATTGTTCTGACCTAGGATTCCACAAACCACGAAGCAGACTCCTTGTCCCGACAAAAACCCCTTTTTATTAAGTTACTGTGAATTCTTCTCATTCACATGCAGCAGAGTCTTTCAAGGGAGCATTTACAGTCACAGACCTTATCTGGCTTGGAGAGCTGCCAGGTGGATATCTTCAAAACTTGGCAAGAAGTCTCAGAGTCACGAACCAATTGTCTCTGGGAACCAGGAAATGCAAGGCTATTTTGCCAGGACAAATCAGGCGTGTTTCCAACTGGGCTCCATCTGCCTTTCCACAGAGGGAAGTTGGGGAAAGAGTCATATAAACTGAGGGCAGTTTGTAGGGAGGCTTCCCCAGGAGCTTAAGAGCAGAGGGAGGGGGAACCACCCCCAAGGCAAGATGTAATTCTGGGCCAAACCCCAGAGCCACATCCTCTCCAAAATCCAAAGGGCCCAGTCTCCCAAGCCACACTACTTGCCCATTCAGTAATGTCTCTCGGGACACCATTGCCTGTTAGAGAAGAGCCTCGATCCGCAGGCAGAGGGAGGGGGATACCTCAAGTAGTACCTGCCCCACAGCCTGGGGGTGGGCGGGCCTTATTTTAACAGAATAACTAGGTTGGAAGGGACCTCAGAGGTCTTCTAGTCTTCTAGTCCAGCCCTCTGCTTAAGCAAGAGGCCCTATAACATTTCAGACAAAAGTTTGTCCATCTCTTCTTAAAAACCTCCAGTGATGGAGCACCTCCAACTTCCACCGATTAATTGTTCTCACTATCAGGAAATTTCTCCTTATTTCTAGGTTTATTTCTATGGAGATTCTCAGTCATGCAGGTCATGGTTGCCCAAAGGTGCTTTTTCAAAAGGCAACTGGATTTTGTTTTTCCTTGAAGATGTTTCGCTTCTTATCCAAGAAGCTTCTTCAGTTCTCGGTTGGATCTCTCTTTGGTTAGTTTCCATCCATTGCTTCTTGTCAGATTGTCATACAAAGAAGCTTGAAAGGAGATGCCTCTTGGCTTAGCCTCAGGCAGGTAAGCAGCTTCTGCCAGCTGTGCTGACAGCCATTCTGGTCTCAGTCCAGATGTTTTGGACAATTCTTCAGGGCTTCCCTGGAGGCAGGCCCAAACCTCTCGACCCGTCTTAGCCCAGATGAGTTGCCAACCGCAGGCAGCCCTGGCACACCAGGCTCTCCCACTGTGGTGTTGAGAGGGTCTTCCTTGGCAGACAAGAGGGGCATTCTGCAAAGGAGCTACTCCCCATGCCAGCCTGGACCCCCAATCCTCAACCTTCCCCTTCTCCCCCACCCCAATTCCCCAATTCCTCTCAGCTTGCAGACTCCATAACCCTGCCAGGCCGGCCAGCCAGCCAGCCAACCAACCACGGAAGCCGGCAAATCAGGTTGGCCAGGAACAATTCGCCCAATTACAAAAGCAAATTTCCCTCTTCATTAAACCATTACATGAGTTCAATTGGTGACTAATTCCCCCAAATTTTAATCTATTCAAGGAACGACGTATTATTAGCAGGGGAAACACAAATTGGCAGAGAAATGCATTTAGAGTCATTTCCTTTTAATTCAGGCATTAATTAAACAAAGCATCATTTTGTTTGTTTGTTTGTTTGTTTGTTTTTTATTTATTTTTTATTTATTTATTTATTTATTTATTTATTTATTTATTTATTTATTTATTTATTTATTTATTTATTTATTTATTTATTTATTAAAAGAATGACAAATTCTATTATTCGGGAGGAAAAAGGCTTTGGGGAAATTAAGGTCCAGCGATGGAACCTCCTCTGGACAATGTCAACAATGGGGCTGTGGAGATTTGTTTGCTTTTGACAGATGCCGAACAACACAAATTGGCAGAAGAACCAATCTTGGAGATAATTTCTGCTGGCTAAGGGAGAGGCAGGGAGCGAAGGGAGACTTTGGCTCCCGTCCAACACCGAGATGTGCAACCTGAAGTTTCTGCAAAGCTATGAGCATTCAACAGGTAGAGCCAGGCAAAAGCCGGTGCAGCTGGAGAGGCACCTGAGGAACCCGTCAGATGCCATTTGCATGCGAGAAACCCAGAAGAGAAAAGACCCTCAAAAAACAGCTCAGATATTTTGAAATCTCACAATCCATTGCAGTATTTCTCAACCTCAGCAACTTTTGAGCTGTGTGGATTTCAACTCCCAGAATTCCACCTATCTAGAGAATTCTGGGAGTTGAAGTCCACACAGCTTAATGTTAGGTTGAGGAACATTGATCTATCTATCTATCTATCTATCTATCTATCTATCTATCTATCTATCTATCTATCTATCTATCTATCTATCTATCTATCTATCATCTATCTTCTTCTTCTTCATTTAATGACCCCATAATCTCTTGCAAGTCTGGGCAACTGAATGGAGCTAGAATGGAGTTTTAATGGCCGGATGCCCTTCCTGTCACCAATGCGGAGTTTTGTTCAGCAAATACATTCTCAGTGTGCCCAGAGAGAGAAACATCTGCCTCTACCTAGAATCAAACTCACAGCCTTCTGATTGAGAGGTGAGCGCTCCACCTCTAGGCCACCACACCATTCTATCATCTATCTATCTATCTATAATCTATTTCTCCATCCACCCACCCACCCACCCATCCATCCATCCATCCATCCATCCATCCATCCATCTATCGTGGGAAACCTGTTGGAGTTCCAGAAGGTGGTTGGGGGCAACTGGTATCCCCAGCCAATATCCCTTGCAGCCAAACATGGATACGCTGGGGGCAGCATGAAAATCAGACCCCTGCCCTGCACGCGGGGACCCCCAGAGTACGTTGGTGGAATCCATGTGTCTGCGGAGCCATCCGATCTTTCTGAAGTCAACTATCTACTGCATAAACATTTTCTCAGGGTAGCCATAAGCAAAACATTTATTGCCTCTGGGGGGAATTTGTGGAATTCTTTTATTTAGGAAATTTATTTCCCATCCAGTCCCTTTATGGGCTTGGGCAGCATACAAAAATGTTATGAAATCTTCAATAAAAAGGACCACAAATGAAAACAAACATGAACAATAAAACTGGAGCTTTTTAGAGGCCTGGGAAAATAAACAAGCTTTTAACCCTAGTCCTAAACTCCGCGAAAGAAGGCACAGAAACGACCCAACTCCATCAAGCAGTTGATTCCACAAACAGCAAACCAGGGTAGAAACCCCGATTTGTGGTTAACAGGAGGCTCAACCAGACCAGAGGAGGTGGTCCCATCCATAAGAGAGACCCTCGTGCATCCTCAGAGGCTGGCTTTACACAATATGCAAAGCTCTACATTTTGCCTTCCTTTGATTTTGTGGTTCTGTGACCCATGGTTTATAGAGTAGGATATGGGGAAAGACTCCCAACGAATGATGAATGAAGCAACAAAGCATTCTCTTGATGGGCTAGCCTAGACTCAGAGGAACCCAGCATAACTGAGCTTGGGACCTTCCAGGGAAAGACTTCAAGCGTTTTTCTGACAAACTGAGATGTAGGTCACAGAGTTTTCAGGACAAAAAGCACGAAGTTCCAGCAACTTTTTACTTGGAGGGAATGTAAAGACGTCTCCAGGATTTTAATTACAGAAAGATATTGCTTTGCTGCTGAACTCTGCTCCAATTGCTCTTGGACATTTGCATGCATCTCATTGAGTTAATCAATTTGTTTATTGGTAGCAATCTACTGCCAGAGAAAGTGGAGTTCAGTGCAGTGTACTGAAACTCACACACCTCCCCTTTAGTAGCAGCAATTCGATTAAATTATGCTTAAATTTTGGAAAGGCCACAAAAGAAAATTGAGCCTAAGATGGGATTTTTATGTTTGCTCCCAGTTTTCCCATCGCACAAAATATGACGCAGCAACATCCTGTGTTTTTCATCCCTCTCGGCTCCTAATCTGACTGCAAACATGTTTGTTTTGGGTCCCATGGCCTAATGAAGCATTGCGGAGAAGTCAGGACAGCAAAGGTCCTCAGGAGAATGTGGGCTATTTTTCAAAAACAATAACAAATATTCTTATTTAAACTTTAAACAGGTGAGGCGAGGGAAGCCAACTATAAATTATAAATAAGTTAGGCAACAAGAGGGAGAGTAATTAAAAGTCCAACACAATAAAGACGAATGAAGTCTTTAATCAGATAAAGATTGCTGCAATTGCTATCAGACAGGGGTGGGGATAAATACGGGGCAACCCGACCTAAGGCAGTGAAGGCAAGGAAGCCATTCATCTCCTTCAGCAGAACAAGAAGTCCAGCCTCAAATGACCACCTAGATCAACCTTGGCAACTTTAAGACTTGTGGACTTCAACTCCAAGAGTTCCTCAGTCAGCTTTGCTGACCTAGATGATGACCTGAATTTCCTCTCTCCCAAGATATTGTCTGGCTTGAAAGGAAAACCCGGTTTCTGAGTAAACAGAGCTCAAAATGCAGGTTTCCCAGAGTCTCTGAGAACCCAGGTGCCCAAGAAATTATGTCTCATGAGACTCCTTGAACTTGGAAAATTATTGGGCACATGCTCCAATGTGATGTTCTGCCACACGTCATTTTTAGAAGATCATGTCTCCACCAAGTAATTAGAACTTCTAGAAGACTACATTTCCCATCTTCCTAGATTCTGGGGATTAGGTGAGATTGAGGTCTCTTAATCTCACTCAAATTTTGTTGATTTAGAGGGTACAGGAAGAACCCTCTAGAACCTGAGAGCTGATATGTCAGCATCTCACCACGTTCTCATGATGCAATAAAAGACACAAAGGATATACTGATTTGAAGGACGAGAAAGAGAGAGAGAGAGAGAGAGAGAGAGAGAGAGAGAGAGAGAGAGAGAGAGAGAGAGGCAGGCAGGCAGGCAGGCAGGCAGGCAGGCAGGCAGGCAGGCACAGGCATATCTATTATGAAAATGAATCTATGATCAAACCAAGGGAAGGGAAACACACCATATGCTATTCTTTGGACTTTCTACCCTGTTGAAGAGCCCTCTGAGACAAAGAACAAAGCAACATATGTTGTACCTTACCTAGGCAATGTTCACTCGTTGCTTTTCAAGCCAGCATGAGTCCAAGATAGTTAGTGGGTGGGCTGCCTATGAATTCTCTGGGCAAGATGCCCAAAGAATCTCCAAGAAAATCCTGCTTCACCCTCTGGCTAGCTGCACCTCAGTTCTTCCTCTCCATTGGAATCTGGCATGGTGAACATCTCCAGATGTTGGCATGACTTTAGCAAAGGCCAGCAAAGGATTCTGAGAGAGAGGGCCGAACAGGAGAGGTTGAATACCCAGCCATTGCTGGCATCTTTTTCCAAGTGTCTCAGCTCCACAGAAAAATGGAAATTGTGTTACTGCTGATCAGTAGTAATCAGTAGTAATCAAAATCAAGTTTTTGATTTTTATCTCTGAGTTGTTGGGGTTTTTTTTAAAAAAAATTGTTTCATTTTAATCTCTTTTTTCCCAGTATACTTTTATTTTTTCTTTGATAATTACTGATTGTTTTAGCTTTTAAAAAGATCAGCTATCTATTTTGACTGTGGATGCTTTTTATAGAAAAGGAAGCTAGGAACAAGCTGAATTGCAATAAATAGTCTGCAGGATGACAAAGTTAAATCAAAGAAGTTTCATATGCGTCATATTGTGACTCTATCAGCCATTATATAAAATATACCCATCTCTTTTAAAAGAAAGACAAAGCAGGCTGATCCATTTGCTCTCTATTTAGCCCGGGGAATTTGGCCCGTGTTCAGCCATAAATCCCTTCCCAAACCCTACATTCATCAAACGACAAGTTGAAATATCATGCTTTGAAAGCCATTTATAACGCCTCATATTTAAAAATACACATTTTAAAAGGGGATTGTATAATTCTTTGGGAATCTGGAGTCATACAGCAAAATCCAGACGGTGATCATTCTATGTCATTCCACAATTTATGGTACATGGAGCAAAGTAACTCAGAGCAGACTTTACAATGACTTCGAACATCTCGGAACATCTCAGGGGCTCGTAGCTGTGATTCTGAGCCAGGAGGCAAAATTTCATTCCCAAACGACCCTCAAGAAAAGTTTCCTTAGTGGGGAAGGGGAACCAAGTACACAGTGCTCAACTTTATTCCTCAAAAGTAAATCTCTTGTATTAATTCCTGATGGCTTTCTCAAGTGATCAGCCCACTGATGTCAGCATCTCCACCAGGGGTGGGTTCTACTTACCTTCGCTACCGGTTCTGGGTCAAGCCAGAAGTGCGTGTTTTGCACACTTCCAGTGCAACCCCGTCGCTCCCGGGTTAAACTCATCTGTGCATGCGCCGGAGGCTTTGCACATCCGCAGAGGGTTCTTTTCTCATAAATTTGGCTCCAGGGTACAGATTTCAAGCCGGAGGACCGGTTCGGTGGGGTGTCCAGTCGGCCATCGCTGCCGGTTCAGCGAGCGGGGGGAAATTCCCACTACCAGTTCTAGAGAACCAGTCCAAACCGGCAGGAAGCCATCTCTGATCTCCACCCTGGCTCTAATCCATTTTGAGAAGCAAATTCCACAAATATTTAAATTAATATCAACTGCATCAGATCCACGACCCTAATTCAGAGTCTTTTCAGAGTGAGATGGGTAGTTTATAAATTTAATAAAGAAATAAGATGTTCAAATGAAATTGTGTGCTTGTGTGTTCCAATAGGGCTGAATAGAAAAATAGCCACAGAATGACAAATGAGAGGCTATTGATTGCTTACGTTGGTCTTAATCTACTGTTGCTGGCAGAGGTTAAGGCCTTCAGTTTGATTGTCAGGAGAAGCCATGTGCAGGGCCCTCAGGACAGGCTGCCAAAGGATTGGGGCATCAAGGAAGCATTGGCAAGGAAGTAGATGGGATTGACCCAGCTTTGCAAAATTAACCCGTCTGGTGCCCGTCTTTATGTTCCCTTGATCATCTCTCTCTCTCCACAAAAACCTTGCAGTGATGCTCCACCCTTCCCTCTTCTGTTCTAGTGGAGTTAGGAAGTGATGTGGGACTTGGTAGGGGAGGGATCCATGCAGATGAAATGGCCCCCTCCCCAGGGACCCTCGTTCTCCTTTGAGTGTTTCAGAGATGTTTTCCAATCAGGCCTGAAGCTGGTTGGATTCCAGTTCTCCTCAACAACAGCCGGGCAGGACGTGGGTAATTAGAATCTACCCCATGCCTGGTTGAAGAACAAGGCAGACAAATGAAGTGTCCCAAACTCAGGAATGGAAATCAGAACGATACACGTTCTTTAATGAGTGCAACTTCTATTAAGGCCGATTGCACCTCTTTAATTCAACACTTAATACGCTAATGTAACTCCTGGCTGAACTCCAGGAATATCTAGGATCTCAGAAAGGATTTAACTAGGGGGGAAATAGCACAGTGGCAGTTCACAAAATGAGCATTGGTGCACGTCGCATCATCTTATTTTGTGCCCAATAAAAGCCTTTTTGGTATTTGGCCCCTGGAAATGAAGGGAGTAACTCTCACTTGTCTAAAGAACATCTAATAAAGCAGTTGATATTCATCTTCAAGGACTTTTGCCTGAAAACAAGAACTGGGCCAGGAATAGATCATGGAGTCAATCCAGAGAGCTTGCTCACAAAATCTCTCTCTAACCACCTGAAGATCAGAAGACAAGGCAGGCTGTAGATGGAGATTCCACCAGACTCCATCCTTATCCCTTTGGGCTATATTCAATCCAGTGGTATTTCCTTAGGAAAAGGAAGACTCCACTGCTAACCCTTCCCTAGAATTCTCCAAAAGGACCATAATGGTTGGGGAATTCCAGAAGCTGATGTCCCCACCTCTGCAGTTGATCAAATTGGGGAGTCTGGACTAGGACACCTCTACTGGTTCTTGATTACAAGTATTTCGCCTCCTGACCACCTTTAAGACCTTGGAAGCAGAGTCAATATATTGGTCAGTACTTCATTGCCCATCTGGCTGTGGAACATCTTCCTTGAGTGAAGCTATGCCTGAGCATTGTTGAAGATTCAGGTCCTGATGACAGCCCCAAAAGGCCACAGCAGGACAGTCAAAGCTTCTATGGTGGTGGATGATGTCTTATCCTGGTTAGGCTTAGCAAATCTCTTGCTGGACAGCTCCTCTGAAGCTTTGACCACTTAAGTCCTGAACTGCTGGACAGCTCCTCAAAAATAGTTGGGGAATCTCCTGCCTTTCCAAAAGGCATCCAGGCGACAATCTCTGGGCTGCTTCATCCTAGAACTACCAAAGCTGCATCCTTGTTTGCTCCAGTTTTATTGGGCGAAATGAAGGAGTTTCCAACAACAGGTTAAGATTTCCTGCTTCTCCATGGACCAGCATGATTGCCATCGCTTTCAAAACTTTAAAAGTTCTGCATTCAGACATCCTGGGTGAGTTCTACCTGAATTTTACCTCCTGGTGGTTCAGCCCCATCATATTGTGATACCACACAAGCAGGCATAATGGTCTTCTTCTTTTTTTAAATCACAGCTGGAGATGGAGCAGCCTTCCATGCGAAGGGTCCTTCAGTTGCCTCTTTCGGAGGGGAAGGATGAACAATGAAGCTTATTTATATTTCTCTTTAACCTCAATACCCAGATCCTCCTAAGTGAGCATCATTCAGAGAGGATGAATTAAAGGCATGTGTTTATTCCCCCGTGGTTTGGACAGGCCACCAATTCTAGAATGGCTCCAGGCTGGAATCAATCTTCAATCAGCTTCCACTCCTCCTCCCATGGAGGTTCTTGTGTTACTCCTCTGCCAATGCAAACAGGCCCCCTGAAGGCCCCCCCTCCTGGGCTCCAGAGACAGTGACATCGCCTGGGTGTTAATTAGCATTCAGGCCTGTTCCTTCGCACGCTTCCCCCAAGAAGGTTTAGCCCGCCAGCGATTTCTCACTCCAGCAAGAGGGAAGGTTAATGAAGGAGTCCCTGACTTGGGCTGCAGAGCAGAACAATGCAAGAGGAAAGACAGGAGCCGCCAGTTGGCTCAAAGAGCAAGGAGGCCATGGCAGGTGAGCCATTGGACTTACATAATCAGACGCTATTCTCTAATTTTCACCTCTTGGATCTGTTGGAATGCAGTTCCCATAATCCACCAGCTCGTTTGAGAGTTATAATCTAAAGGTTACCATTCGGGGAATAAAATAAACTCATCAATAGTCCTTCAGACCGAACAACAATTGCTACCATCTTTGGCATCATCTGTCTTCACATTTTCATTCGATTAATGTTTATCAAGTAGGAGTGAACTACAGAGAGTCCAGATTCCTGATTCATAATTATCTAAAAAGCTCCCCCAAAATAATAATGTCTTGGAAAGCCCACATTTGACTCTGGCTAGAAGTGTGATTAAATATGACAACAGAAAACACAGGAGGGGGTTTTGTCCCCTCACCTTTTAATGGATGTTGTGCATTGAATAAAACTGAGCTGAGATATATTCTGGCTAGTGAGATTATTTTTCTTTATTTTTCTGAGAGAATTCTGGCCTAGATATTCAAGAGACCACTAAACTGATTGCTGCCGAGAGAGTGAACTTGGGAAGCACAGCTTACCCCTTGCAAATAGTAAGTATCCATTTTTGGACTGGGGAGAGCTGGTGTCCAGGAGAAGCCACAGTGACATCATCTCGGTGTGTCATGATGTCATTGCACAAATGATGATGTCATTTTGAGGAGGCTGCCAGTTCCCAGCTCCTCCTGTTTCTCCTTCCACCCACCTGCTCGTTGTCTCATAGCTCTCCTCCCGAAAATGATTCCTACAAATAATTTTCCATTAAATGAATTTCTGGGAAGTAGCATAGCTTTAAAGTGCTCCCGAAAGCAATTTACCTAAGATGGTTTTCAATCTCCAATCCAACTGTGAGGAGGGGGGGAGATTAAAAATCAAAACCAGCTTTTCTAAAATCCCATGTAGCTCATGTACAGCACAGTGGTCTTTATCTCTGCAGACAGCTGTGTTGGCAGGCGAGAAGGAGGGTTTGCATTCCAAATTTACAGCTGGTCGGTCTCAAGTTCAAGTTAATTGAGCTTTCTGAGCTGGCCTCCACTTACACAAAAAATTGTCCAGGAATTCGCCTGCCACATTTTGGAGAGAGTACCAAAATCCCTCCAGTTGGTTAGCCAGCTCTAGCTAATAGAGACTGGGGTTCGAGAGTAGCTTTCCCTGGGATTTTAGGATCCTGTGCTATTTTTAAATCCTTGGGTGGGGCTTTATTTATGATATACCACTTTGGCTGTTTTAAATAGAAACATGAGAATAGAAATATTGTAATATTATATTAGCAACTTCCAATGTTTTACAGTTGAAAGATAAATATCTTAGGTAATGATAACAAACATTCTCTCCAGCTGCCTCTCTTTTAAAAATAAACATAATTAACTTTTTTTTAAAGCCATATGTTTATGATGAATCTAGTTGGGAATCTGGTTAGATGCAGCTGGGAAACAACTGAGCAACTTAGCTGTCATTTATGTCAGTGTTTCTCAACCTTGCCGTCTTTAAATTACATGGACTTCAACTTCCAGAATTCCCCTGCAACATGGAGAAGTTGGCTGGGGAATGCTGGGAGCTGAAGTCCATACATGTGAAAGTGGCCAAGATTGAGAAACACTGCATTAGATTATCCAGAAAGCACTACCATTATGATACAGCCTACAAGCAAGAGACTAATCTGATGTTTGAAGAATTATTATCTATTGTCATCTGCCAATGAGAAGCTAACCCAGAGCCTTCTTCATCAGCCCCATCGGGCCAGGGAGGAAAAAAAGATAAGCAAAGAACCTTCTGGAATCTACAAAAGCAACATTGGACAAGAACTGATATACCGAGTACATTTATCTCCACCACAAGTGCAGAATTCCCAATATATGGCTACTCCCCTTTCCAAGATTAACAAACAGTCTCCTGACTGATCGATCACTCTCTCCCTCCTTTGGCAGCCCATAAAGCATCATTGATAAAGGGTCTCCCTCAAGGTTTCTAGACAATATTGCTTTCGCAGCTCTCACTTTTGATAATTAATCTCCATTTCTGTCTTCTGCTGAGGCTGACTGCACCGGCAAGCTGCATGCTAATTCTCCCCCTCTCACGTGGGGAGGTGGGGGAAGCTCTTGCTACTGAAAAAGACACCCGGCTTCCTTTCTTGAGTTTCTCAAAGGGTCATTGGCCCTCCATCTGACAAAATGCGCGGCTGCAGTCCCACCCAGCTCAGCCCCTGCTCCTCATTCTCAACTTCCTCATCACGAAGTCAAGGAGACTTGGAGCTGCTTAAATTATTAATCTCAGCGCTTGAAACCCTAGTAAAAAAAAATTCCCCTCTTACAGCGAATACTTGAGTCGCATAAGTGGAGAAAAATGGGTCACTTATGTTGCCAGTTTCTTATGCTGTGTCATGTTCACAGAAGTTCACAGGTTCATCGCTTCCATTTAAAGAAGGATGTGTGAACATATTTCTTCTCAAATATGCATTTATAAAAGCATCTGTGGATTTGTGACACAACATTTAGAAGGGAGCAGACCACCTGTGCCTTGTTGGGTCATCCTTTCAGAGATATTTCCTTAGCTAAACAGAGAAGGAACCACAGGTGGGCAAAAAAGCTCCCCCTTCTGTCTCTCAGCTTAGCTTCCTGGGCCAGGCACCCCCAGGCAGGGCTGAAATGCTACAGGTTCAGCCTGGTTCTGGCGTACCGGTAGCGGCGGCCGCCGGTGGTTCAGAGAACCAGTAGCGGCAGCAGCATGGGGTTCCGCCCACTCACCCAGACATTGCCATTTTCTTTTTTCTTTTTTTTAACCCTCTGCACATGCGCAAAGCCTTCTGCTCATGCGCAGAGGGTGAAAAAGCACGCTTGATGGGGGCTTCCGAACCGGTAGGGAAGGTAAGTAGATTTCACCGCTGCCCCCTGGGCCAAAAGAACTCAGGGGGCAGCCCAGCCCCTATCAGATAGCTGAGATCAAAATGCAACACGCTGGACATTTGGAGAAGAAAATATTTGGAGAAGAAAGCCATTGCAGAGGCAGTTTTCCCTGGCCACCAGGGTTCTGCAGGAATGGGGGAGATCGTGTGATCCTCTAGATCTTGAGATCAGGGGAAGAAGATGGATCCCTGTTCTACCGGGTCCGTTCTCCTCCTCCTCCTGAATTGGATCACCCAGTCACTGCCGAGTTTATCGTTTCCTTCAAAAGAAATCGCCTCTTCCATCTACTCGCTCTCTTCCTTCTCTTATTAATAAAGTTCTAACATTATGGCATCCTGCTGCTAAAAATTAACCTCTCTGGCCTCAAGAGAGTTTCTACATGAATTCAGATAAGGAGCCTCTGCATAAACCGAGATGTTCTCTGCTCCCAGTTATTAATCATGCATGAAGAGAAAAGATCTTCTGGAAGATTTCGAGAAAATGTATGATGGAAGAGAGACCATGATTGAAGGTTTCTTACAGTTGAAGTTTACTGGGGGACAAGATGGAGACGTTATTCCAGGAGAGCTGAGAGGTGGATCTTGCTTTGATTCCCAGATGTCTTCCTCCAACCCACGTGAAGGTGGCAAGTCTCCCAGGACCTGAACTCTTATCACCGCTGCACCCCAACATCTGCTGTTGGCCACCCCACTTTCCTTCAGAGGAGGCCCTCATACAAGGGGTGGAAAAACACGCCAAAGATGGGTAGAGGAAACTGAAATGGCAGTAGTGGACATCCACCTCATGGATAGTCTGTGACTCAGGTCTCCTTCCTTCTCCTACTGTGGTCCTGATGGCTCTCCTTCTCCTTCATTACTCAAAATGGAGGTGTGGGGGGTTACTCAGACCCCAAAGGCCCGTGTTATGTCTCTGGGAGGGTGTTGTGGCCAGCAGATTCGGACAGTGAGGAGGTTGGGGAGGAACATGGGCCAGTCCTGGAGTCTGGGGAAGGCTCGGACGAGTGCTCTGCGTCGGAGGCAGAGATGGGGCCAGAGCTGTCTGACAGTTATCAGTTGCCTTTGGAGTCAGACATCAGTGAGGCAGACGAACAGCTGGAGCCTGTTCCCAGTGTGTGCATGCGCAGAGCTGCCAGACGAAGGGAACAGCTAAGGAACAAGGGTCCACTTGGGAGTATGGCCACAGGTTGGCAATGAGTGGCCCCTCCCATAGGGAATAAAAGAGGAGCGAAAGGGGAGGGGAGTTTTCAGGAGACAATTAGTTCGCTTAATTGCCAGATAAGGTCTGTGGCTGTAAATTCACCCTTGAAAGACTCTGCTGGATGTGAATGAGAAGAATTCACAGTAACTTAATAAAAAGGGATTTTTTTCGGGAAAAGGAGTCTGCTTCGTGGTTTGGGAACGCCTAGGTCAGAACACAAGGTGGACACTGGGCATCACCGACTGGCAGACTCCTGGCTTCCCTACTAGGAATTGGTAGCGTGGCAATCGCTTTGCAATCTCTATGGTGGGGCCGAAGAACCGTCCCTGCCTCTAGAAAGAAGGGGGAAGAGGAGGCAGGAGGAGAATCGAGAGGAGCATCAATGCCCAGATGGCAGCAAAATGATTCCGGGCTGACATGAGGCTGACAGGCAAAGAGACCTTCGTATTCTGCTAGAAGATGGGAGATGCATACGAAGGAATGCGCCATCCAGAAGGCAGCATGGGGGAGGGGGGAGGCATTCAGGCCACAAGGAGAGATCGGACGTTGGTGGACCCGTCACGAGAGAGGGAGCCCACGTAACAAGATGAAGCCCAGAGCGATGGGGAGAAGGGCTGGGGAGTTACCCATCCCTGCTACCGAAACAAAGATATTATTCTAACGCTTCCCTTCCCTTGATGATTCTTTCACATTCTGCCGATTGCTTTGGTTTCTGCAGTTACAAGTTACAGCAAATGATTAATCACTGACTAGTTTTCTGCATGGAGAGATCTCACTTTCTCCTTCCATCTCCCTGGGCATTAATATTCATCCCAGCCCCCGGAAGGTTTCTCTCTTCCCATCCTGCTCGGCTGGCTTGCAAATCACGGATGGGAGACGGCTGCCTGTATACCTGGGATGAAGAAATGGGACAGGTGAATGAATGAATGAATGAATGAATGAATGAATGAATGAATGAATGAATGAATGAATGAAGCCTCAGGCCTACAATAACCTGGCTACCACCTGGGCTGCCGCTGTGATTGCTGCTTTTCAGGTGCACCGTTTGTGCAGCGCACCCCCACATACACACAAACACACAACAGCGAGGGTTTAGGAAGTGCTACAAGAAAAAAAAACCCAAGTGACGGAAACTGAATAACCTCTCCTGCTGTCTTATGAAAGCCAAATCTGGAACTCGCTGTTATCCCTGAAAAATGAAGTGGGTGTAGAGAGAACGCAAGCCAGAAAAGAGGAAGGGGGCAGAGGCTGCATAAAACATGGGGAGGGGTCCTTCTGGCTCAAAGAAGACAAAACAAGGGTGGGAGTAGCACTGCTGAGAGCCCCAGGGCAGTGCCAACCACTCTCACCAAGTATGTCTCCCTTTCTTCTGCAATTCCTTGAGTGTGGAGGACCAGATCCTAAGGAAAAAAGGGGGTTTACTCTGTCCTCCCCCTTTAAGCTCGCAAACCAGCCCCTCTGCCCTGCAGGCCTGTAAGAGACCCCCCCTCCCGCCTGCTCTTCCTGGAGTGCCTGCAGTCCAGAGACATGAGCCCCCTGCCCCAAAAGCCATGGGGTCAGGGGTGGCCAGGCAGGACTCCTGGAGGCAGCAGAGACGGCCTTTGATGTGGCAATTGCTCTGACTGAATCTCAGAACGGGATTACCCGTAAGTGTTTAGTCTGAATAATCAAATCAGCTGCTTTGGAATCGATTAGGAAAATTGAATCAACCCGGCTTGACACTCTGAATCAAAGCATCAAATCAAATCAACTGGATTTTCTGAATTAAATCTGAACTGTCAAATCAGATCCAATTGACAGCTAGAATTGGATCAGAGCTGATCTGTATCTCCCTAGTCCTGCAGGCCGGAGGATCTTTTCTCTCCCAGGTGAATCACACGTCTGTCGCTCAAAATCATTATATACTGTGGTTTGATAAACCAGCTGGGGTCTCCTTTGGCACAGAAACCTGCTTGCTAATCCCCTGGGCCAGGAACCCAAACCCAACATCTTAGCACCTGGGGTGATCCTGTATCCTGTGCTAGATCTATTGCTTCAGGGAGGGTAGATCTGTGGCTCCAGCTAGTTCTCTCGGCTGGATGAAGAAAGATCCTGGAGAATCTACAGGACCTTCTTCTGCTACGTCCAAAGCTTTTCTCTCCTCCAGCTGAGCCAAGATTATTCCATCCGCCTGCCCCACATTCAGAAACTCAGCCCCATTTTTGCTGGTCACCCAGCATGAGCCCAAGGAAGGAAGTGTCTTGGCTGTTTCTGAACCGTTGACCTTCTGGTCCGACTTCAGCAGAAGCCAACAGGCATCCTAGACCAGACCCGTGAATCCTAGCTGAATAAACCAATTTGCTTAATTAAATTCTGAATGTGAGTGCCTGAGAAATTAAAATAGAGGCTAAAGAATCAAAAGTGCCAGCACAATAATCTTTCATTTCGACAAACGGCTGCCCTTGGAGGCTCTGTTTTCCCTTTAGTGTCCGAATTTGCATTGCAGCTCCATTTAAGTAAATCGCTTGAACGTGAATTTCATTTGACTTCGGAAGGCGCCACGCAAACGGCCACACCCCTCATTTGCCAAAGCCTCTTTTCCCTAAAGCTATCAGGTGGAGACTTCTTGGTGGATGCACAACCCAGCGGGCAGAAGAGGTCAAACTCTCTCTGCAACCAAGACTGGAAGCAGGTCTGGTTCCACATGGCTTGGGGAGGGTCTTCACGAGGCAGCAGGTTGCGAGTGAGGAGATAGGAAGGTCTACCAGGGGACTTCCTGGGCTTGGGATTGCTCAGTTGCAAAGGCAACCAACAAGGGAGGAAGCAATTGGACCAAATGGGAGAAGATTCCAGAAGACCACAAAGGGCTGTGCAAAATCCAGATGGGGTGACTCATCTTGAGGGTGATGCAGTCAAATCATTGGAGGAACCAGCTGGCATTTTTGTGGACCGGCCAGAGAAGACCAATCAAGATATGCATTGACCCTTTGGTGTCCTTCAACCCCTGCACAGAACTGTCTGGCTGCAAGTGAAGAGCCAAGCCAGATCTCTGGGCTCCATAAGGCAGAGAAGATGCCCTCCCTCAAAGCACCAAGGCTGGATTGGACCACCTCCTTTCCATTATTGCGTCTTCAACCAGCAAAGAGGTGGTGGAAACCCGCATCAAACACTTGTTGGGGTTGCAGCAAAGGTGGGTTGATCCTGGTTCGGCCCGGTTCAGTGAACTGGTAGCGGCAGCAGTGGGAGGCTCCGCCCACACACCCAGGACGCTTCTACGCATGCACAGAAGCGTTGCACAAGCGAACCGGTAGCAACGGGATTTACAACCCACTATTGGGTTGCAGCCCTGCACAATTCACACAACCAGATCTTCAGGCCCATGACAGAGAGCCGTGACCAAGGACCTTCTACGTTTCCAAGTGCAAGCAAGACTCAATCCAAAGCTTTGCTTAAAGCACCAGCTGGTTTTCTTTTACATGGAGAAAAACTCCGAGCCCTTGAACAAAAGGTTCCCTTAATTAACCAGAAAACCTGGCACGGATCTTTAAGCAGAGATAATTGTAAGAGTGGGAGTCATACGGCGGGGAAGAATAGATCATGCAGGACTTGCACGAAAGGTTGGACTCCATAAAGGGCTTTGGAAACCAGCTCAACCAGGAGCAGCTTCTTGGAGCCGAGTTAGAGGTCCACTGTGCCGTCCACACAGCTGTTGGGGGGTGGGGCTGCCTGGTGTCTCCACATCTGGACTTCAGAATTGAACCCACATGTCTAGAAACCGTTTCTAGATGCAGAAAGAAATCCAATAACGTTCCAGATCACTGCTTTGCTTCATCCCAGATGCATAAACAGCCACCTTTATTTTCCAATCAAGCCATAACAAGGATTTTATTCGAAAACCAAGCATTTCCAGTTGACGTCCCAGGTGGTCAGGCAGAGCCTGAAGAGAAGGTCAGGGAAGTCTGGATTCCTACCTAGGGGAGCAGTTGAAGCTTTGCCCAGCCGACACTTCACAACCCTTGCAGACTACCGGCCCCAACACCTGCCCTTCTGCCCCACCAGACAACCCCCAAAACTGCAGGGCAGACCCAGCCTACGTGGGGCCTAAATGTAATTCAAAACCTTCTTCCTTTCCCATCAAAGAGGTGAAAGGGAAAAGTTTAGAGAAGGCCCAACCCAAATACACAGCACCCCTAATTTCTAATTTCCAAGCAGACATGCGACCATTTGCTTCTGCAAGGAAGGAGACCCTGGCGCAGTCGTTTCAATCCACGGACAGTAAATAATTCAAAGAATAAATGTGTTCACATCTGCTGCCTTCTATGACAGGGAAGTTCTCTTCCAAGTGCAAACATCTGCGGAAATTAAATCCACCTCCCTTCCCTTCTCAGAGGAATACAATTTAAGAATTTAAGCGGAGAAGGAAGGCTGGGGGGGGGTGTATTGAGAACCTGTTTCTGAGTTTGGAGCCTTCTAAGGGAGGCATCTTCCCCAGGATGGCCCCCAGGACACAACGAACCTGGACTAAGGATGATGGGCCTTGTAACCCATTGCATCTGGGCAGAGCTGGATTGCAGAAGACTGCACTAGATGTAGGATGCAATTAAAGGGCAGATTTTATAGCAGCTCAGCCTGCAGGAGAGCATTGCCTAAAATACCGTTCCCCCTCAGGGACTCTTTCCTTCTCCCTCCCCCCCCCCACCTTCCAATTCCCTTGCTAAGGACTACAGCCCAAGGAATCCAAACTTCAGGTCCTTCACAAAGCCAAGGTGGGCATAGGAAACCCAGAGGGATTCTAGACACACACAGACACACCAGGGCTGGGTTCTACTTACCTTCCCTACCGGTTCGCATCGCTCGCATGCACCCCCCCCATCCTGTCGTGCAAATGAACCTCTGCGCATGCGCAGAGGGTTCTTTGCAAGCCGATTTCACGGAGCAACGACTGGAGAACTGGTTCGGGGGTGTGGCCAGCTGGCCATCACTGCCGGTTCGGCGAGCGGGGGCAAATTTCCACCACCAGTACGGGAGAACCGGTCTGAACCGGCAGCAACCCACCACTGATACACACGCACGCACACACGCACACACACGCACGCACATACGCAAACGCACACGTCTCTCCCAGCAGTCACCAGCCAGTTTCAACCTTGGGGAGGGAGACTTTTGCAAACAAGTGGGGGCAGCGTAATTTGGAGAGAAAACCGTCTCCACAAAGGATATGGCAAGGAGAGGGCGAGAAGACCCTGCAGGCCAGGTCCAGCTGGGTTGAGAAGGGGGCTGCGCACCAAGCAGCCCCCTCCTGCAAAGCAAGTCGGAGAAGTTGGTTTTAAGGCTGCTGTACAAATCGTCACCTTTTCTGAAATATGAGAAAAATTATGCGCAACCACCTGGCCTTCACACCCAGCCCGGGTTTTTTTGGGAGAGGAGTTGTTGCACTCCTTGCCATGGTTATATTTGGCAGTCAAACACACACACACACACACACACACACACACACACACACACACACACACACACACAGTGCAACCCAGTAAAGATGCCATATGTCTTGGAGAACATTTTGCGGGGTGGGGGAGAAGGATGCAGAAACTACAAAACAGACCCAGTCCAGTCTATCGGCTCCAATGAGGAGCCTTGATCACCTGGAAGGAAGTGCCCAACTGACAGCTCTTTGAGGTAGGCCAAGTCAGGAAACAGGAAGCTGCCCCATCCTAGGATCATCGGTTTAGATCGGGAAGCTGAAAACATCTGGAAGAAGGCTGAGGAACGTCCCTTAGAGCAGAGGTGTCCAGCCTTGGCCAAGGTTGGACGTCCCTGCCTTACCGTATTACCACCAAGAAAACGATATGGATGATTATGTCCCTCAACAGGACTTGGGTTCTAAGTCAAGACATTTTATTTTCTACTCCCAGACGGGGCAGAATCCCGTTAAGTCTGCAAGGAGTTCTTGGTTCTTGGTTCTACCTCAGATCTTGACCCACTGATTTGGTTGGGGGGGCTGACGGCAGAGCCCTGGGAAGACCATGGTCCTGGGCTGCAGGGTGGGGGTCTCAGGCACTATCTTACTCAATTGCTATCCCATTGTCCCCTTTTGCTCCAGGTCCCCTTGGAGATTCACGAGAAGCCCCAGGCACAAAGGAATGGAAGAAATGTGAGGCTTCAAGAGAGCGGCCAATTTCGAAAACAGCCCTAAAGAAAATTGTGGTGTGTGGTAATAAAATTAAGGAAGCAGCTACGGAGATAATCTGAGGCAGTAAATGTAAAGGCGGCTAATGGAATTCAGCCGACTGAAGGGAGAATCGGAGTGAGTTATGACCTTCGTGTCCCTCTCGTCTTGTGGCAGGAAATGCCAATGAAATCCTTGATGCAAAGGAGGTGGGAGCCCTCAACCTTCATCAGAAGGCTTGCAGATTAGGAGAAAGGGGGTTCGACCGACTTGGTCCCTGAAAGGAGCCGTATTCCTGCAAAACCTGGACACACAATATAGTCTTTGCAAAAAACATAGAAGATAAACAGACTAAGCGGATGGATTTGAACAGCCTGCAGTGAAGAACAACTTGATCACTGATACATCAATTCCTGGGGTCTCTTCAATCCTTAAAAACATGGAGCTTTAAGCTTGCCTTACCACCAAAAGTGGCCCTATAGAAGGATCTCAAAGGAGCAAGACGTGTGTGGAGAAGGACTCAGGTCCAGTTGCAGAGTCTCAGGTAGGCAGGCAAGAAGAAGAAGACTCTCTTTCTTTCTCTCTTTCTCTCTCTTGCCCAAAATTCTGGAGAAGGCCTGCTGTCCATTGGAGAAATCACTAGACTTGCTGGCACAAGTGGAGAACCAGCACAAAGTCACCTCGGAAAGTTCAACGGTTCGTTTGCACATGGATGGAAGATCTCAAAGCTTTCATCATCCCAGCACCTCCACTCAGGAGGGGTCATGGAGTGATGGGCAGGAAAAGTTTTTAACATTATTCTCGATAATGTCCTGACTAGAGGATAATTGGAACAGGAGCTGCCATTTTCTCAAAGAGGCCTGAGGTCTTCCTCCAGGATCCACGTGGGGAATGTTTGAACACCAGAGGTGATGGTTTCTGCCTTGGAAGCCAATGTTATCGTCTCAGCAAAGATTCCTTTTGGGGGTGTTTCTCCCAGTGGTGCCAATTTGAAATAACGGTGGTAGCACCACCTCTCACATCACACTCTCACACTGGGCTTTTGGCAGGCTGTTAATTAGCCTGAGGGATGATATCAAGTTGCACTAATGAGCTCTTCTAGGCTCAGAGGTTGCAATCCCAGGTGGTTGAAAAGCAAAGCTGCAAATTCCCAGGTGCCACCCAGGTGATAAGAAAATTCCTGGAGTTGCACCTGGAGGAATGGTGCCCTTCTTTGAGTCAGGAACTTCTCATCTTCTCTCTCCCCCTCGCAAGCACACAGAGACCAATGCAGTTGCATTTGTACCTCATGTTGCTTTCACTGTCTAACTATGGCTACCTCAAAGCCTCTTCCATTCCTTTGGTAGCCCTTGTCAAGTTGTCAATACCCCCAGATTGCAGGTCCAATAGTCCTATGCTGCTGGGAGTTTTTGACTTGTAGGCCAGCCCAGAAGAGGTCACCAAGTTGAGGAAGCTAGCAGTAGACCATACTGGACTAAAAGCTCAGAGGACACGCAATGCACACTCTTGTGCATTTGTATAAAACTCTCGACAATCTGCCTCTTTGGTGGGATCAACAGCCAAACTGTCTACAAGGGCAATTCTTGACTTCTACTTCTTCAGATCTTCCTCTCGCCCTTGGTTTGTTCCTGCTGCCCTGCAATGTCTCTTGTCTACCAAGAAATTTCTGCCCGGCTCTTGCTAATCAGTGAATCCGAGAGCTTGGAGAATGTCTCCTTTTTATAATTAATCTGAAAGAGAGAAATCTAAAAGCCAAGGGGCTAAAAAGCCTATTTAAGAAAGATTACAAGTTACTCTTCTGGTCTGAAATGCTGGACAGCCAGTTCAATGTTTTATGCTTTGCCCACTGGAGAACTTTCAAAGGCTTTCTTTTGAAGGACCTCGAAGTTCCTTCAGGCAATCAAACAACTTTGCTGGCTGAAACTCAATCACATTAAAGGAATAGACAAATCCAAGAGAGCAGCTTGGGAAGGTTTTTCCAGGAATGGTCCTTCAGAGACGCTCTTGGTCATCGCTGAAGGTTGGATCAAATGGAAATATTAAAGAAGTCCTTTTCAATTTGGCCAATAAGCAGCATTACGCCTTGGAGCAGATTTCCAAGATTGAGTCCCGTCAGATAGGTTGAGTTAATCCGGAACTCCCAGCCAGAATAATCACAGGGATGTATTTTTTAAAAAAATCAGTCAGTGTGGAAACGGGTCCTTGTACTTGATGCTGGAAATGGAAGAAACCCGGTGGAATGAAGAGGGATAATTCTGACAGCCCAAGGCAGCAGGCAAAGGGCTGAGGGCCCAATCTTTATCATCTGAGATACAACAGAATGATACAAGAACACTGTTGCCAGTGTTGAAGGGAGTCAATGTCTAGAAGACCCCCAACTCTTAAGAGGTGGGCCTTTGGATCTTTAGTTCTAAAAGGGCCACTAAACTCCAATCATGTCAAGTATCAATCTGTGGAAGTAAAGGGCAAGAGCAGTTCTGAAAGATTAATCCTCTTGAGGCTAAATATTATTCATCAAAAAATGGGATAAAACAAAGATTTAGGTATAAAAATAATCTCATGATGCATTGAAGAAACTGGAAGAGAAGTCTGCGGCAGCTTAAACAATTACAGCAAAGTAACATGGAGTCATTTCTACAAAATGCCTTTGTCACAAGAAGGCCACGGAGGCTGGGAGGTGGACCATCAGATCTGGCCCTTTGGCGAAGTCATTTCCTCACTTGCACGAAGCAAATGGGCACCAAGGCAAAGTCTCTCATGTTGATGTTTCTCCTGGATCAGCAATTCTAGACCTGGGAACTGACATTTGGTGCACAATGTACCTTCAGCGTGTGGGCCATCTTATCTGGAGCCGAGGAGAAACTCCCCTTGAACCAGGGGTGGGTTCTAATTTATCTCGCTGCCGGTTCGCTTCCTCCCGCCCCGCTTGGCCGCGCCTCATGGGCATGCATGTGCATGCGCACGCGCATGCGCAATGGCAAAAAATCCAAAAAAAATCCCCAAAAAACCAAAACAAAGCCGAAAACAAGATGGCAACCGCATGCAAAGTGCCGGAAACTCGGCTTCTGCACATGTGCAGAAGAAAAAAACCCGGAAAAAAATTCCAAAAAACAAAAATAAAAAAATACCCCCCCCAAAAAAAGCCAAAAACAAGATGGCAAAATATGCACAGTGCCGGAAATTTGGCTTCTGCGCATGTGCAGAAGGAAAAAAAACCCCAAAAAATTCCGCCCAAAAAAATCTTTTAAAAAATTCAAAAAAAAATTCCAAAAAAAAAGATGGTGATGCCCACGGACCGGCACCTACCGAACTGGTTCCATGACATCATCGTGACATCACCAGCGGGCCACTACCAGTTCGGGAGAACCGGTCCGAACTGGGAGGAACCCACCTCTGCCTTGAACAGAAGGCAGAAAGCAAGTGGGACGTTCCGAATACAACAGGACTTGCAAGTCTATTTTAGCTGAAATGAAACTTTAAGGAATGGGGGTGGAAGTGGCTTCCCAGCTCTGTAATTATTTCTTAAATTTGAAACTTCTTTGAAATTAGGTTGTAAATCTTGGAAGTTGACAAATTAGCCGGTTGGAACTTTGTGTACCAGAAAATGGGCATGTTCTGCATGCAAGAACCTTATCGCTCTCCTATGCATTTCTGAAACTGCCTTCCGGAGGCTGGGAGGGAGAAAGCAAAACAATGAACGCCCAGCCACAGCACTTGGAGGAGCGCCAGGTGGCAGAAAGAAGATATAAATTCAAAAGCCAGAGGAACATTGTCAAATCCACTCACAAAACAGACAAGGGAAGAAGAAACAAAACAGGATCCCTGTGACTGAAGGATGCGTGAGACAAGTGGATTTCGCCTCTCCTCTTCTTTCTCTAGCCGTTGGTTCCGGCGTTCAACCTGGCAGGTGACCGCAGGGCTTGAAGAGCAATGAGACCAGGCGACCCTTCTCTCTCAAATGAAGGGAAGGGGCAGCCTTGGCTAACTTTGCTTGGGGAAAGTGTCCCCCCCCCCCCGCAAGATGAGTGTTGGTTGGGTTTGTTTTGGGAAAGAGGTTGCCCTGCCTTTCAGGGATCAAACCCAACCTCAATGTGAGACTCTCTTTCGTGGATAACTATCTTCTAGGATTAGGTAGGCCATCCCAACTGTTCTTTTGTGTCTGTTGTCCTCGTGGAATGCAGGTCCCTGTGTCAAACCGGCATGCTTTATTCCACTGTAATGGTCTCTTAATAATTCAGCCCCATTCGTTCCATTCCAGTGGCACAGAGAGACGACCACGCCACGTGGCAAGCTGGTGGCAAGGCTAAGACAGAGCAGGGAGTCCGATGAGAGTTTTCCAAAGAGTCCCCTGAGCTCCTCCAGGCAGGTGAAGCCATGGCTGCAGAAACACCCAGGAGCTGCAGGTGGAGAGAGCTGCCCAGGAAACCTATCTCTGGCTGCTTAACTGGCAGAACTCTGATGCTGCCAGTTGTCTGAACGGGCCAGATTCCCCCCCCCCCCAGCCACCATTTATTTTATTTATTTATTTATTATTTGCATTTCTATGCCGCCCAACTCCGCAGGGACTCTTCAACCATGGGGGTTGAAGTCCACCCATCTTGAAGTTGCCAAGGTGGAAGCCCACTGCCCAAAGCCAGTTTTTGCTTCATGATTCTCACCTCTCTACAAAACTGTTTGATTAAATAGAGAGGTATTCTTCACCCACCCCAAATTATTCTGTTTCAGATTAAAACAAGCCATAGAATAGTTCTGGTAGAAGCAAAACTACACCTGAAAGTCCACTTGAATCGTATTTACTGTACTTCCTGTTAACTGCTCATTGGAGAAGTTAAATGCATGTTACATGCTATAGTTGTTCTATCTGTACGCTCTAAGATTGCATTTCAAAATAACACATTTACAACTGTATAGCTAGCTATTATTTTAAGCCATAGGATAGGAATTCTTGTGAAATGTATGGTCTTCTACTACATTTTTCTTTAGGGCCTTTTATCATCCTTGCTGCAGACAAAAATAACACCACATTTAAAAAAAAGATTTCAATCACCAAAAATTCCTTGCTCTTTGCATCCAGTTTTTGCTGCTTGATGGCAAAAACTGAACAGAAAAAATATCCACCTTCCAAGGTAATTAAAGAAATTCAACTGTGAAATGAAACTAACAGCATGGTATCCTTTGACTAAAGCTGATAATGTCATCTCTTACACAGAGAAAAAAAATCTAGACTGTCGGGAGATTTTATAACTTCAGAATATGCATAATTTTTAAGGGGGTGGTAGAACAATGATGGAAGTAATTGAGAGGAACCAGTTTGGGTGTGTACTGGTACCACTGGACAAGATCAGCATCTACAGATATCCTATCCATCACACAGATAAGCAGACGGAGCACAAGGAGATCATAAGACGCAACACTTCGTCCCAGCATGACTCTAAGGTGGGATAGACGTTCAACACTGCAGAAATGTTGGTTTGGCCTTGAAAGCATAACCTGGTTGAGCTCCAAACCAGCAGAATACGAGTAAGCAGGGACTCATCCTTTGTGATCCAAACCAAGGTCTAATGCTGAGATTGGAAGCGGCCAATTGTGCCCCGGATCTCTTTCTCCGCCGATGGGTCTTATCGTATAAACCAGCTTTAAACCCACATGACTCTTAGAACTTGGCCTAACTCAAAAGCGCAAGGCGATAAGGAGGAAGCTAATTTTCATAACTGCAGCTACAAAAATATCCAGATAAGGTACGCTCCTGGTTCAGATAAGAACCACCAAGCATCATCTTCCATTGCAATCTCCAGAGCATGAAATGAAAACATGATTACGTCCGTGACCGAGAGGCATCTGCCCACTTCGTTCATCAAACGCAAGGCCACTTGTGCAGCAATGGGAGCCCTCCTTCTCTACCACCCCCTACCCAGCTACCCAGCTATGATGCCTGGCAGAAGGCCGCTCGCTCCCCTCCCTCACCCTGTCAATCACCCACAGCCAGGGATCCGAAGGCATCGGATGGACGTGCAAGCAGGAAGCAAAGAGGCAACGGGGGGGGGGGGGGGAAGAATAGCCAAGCACGGGAAAGGGCAACCGAAAACCCAGCAGGCGGAACCCTTGCTGCTAGCCATTTGCAAGTTTAGCGGGACGGCCACCTGCTGCTCCGGCTCTGCAATTTGGCAGAGGAGGCGATACCAGGCACATTGACGCAAGAATTGTGAGCATGCAGAAGCAACCCAGAGAAGGCCTCGAATCAATCACGGAGTGCTTTCTTTTTCACCTTCACACTTAACGTTCCAAAGTTCTGGAAGCGCTGAAAATGTCAGTTAACAGACTTTTTTAAATTTAAAAAAAAAAGTAAAATTATGCATTCCTTCAAAAACAGAACGCCTTTTCCTAACCACCTCGCATTATGCTCTGCTGATTAAAAAAAAGGGGGGGGGGAGACTAATATCCTATTTCAGCAAATGCAGGTCTGGGAACTCTAAAAGTGTAAGGAACAATTAAAATTATCTTTATTGCTTTCTATAAAATAAGCAGAATGCTCCATCTCCTTGGTTACCTAGACATAAAAATAAGGCAAGTGAACAATGGGGTGATAATAAGGCTTGAGCCTTAAGGCTGGGGGTGCAGAGTTAATCCTTTTTAAGATCTGGGGAAGGGGCAAGACAGTCCTGACTCTTCAGCCCATGGATTGCACGCTGGGCTTCAGACCACAAGGCGGTTACTCATAAAACTATCCATGCTATGAATATCCTCTCCCTGCATCCAAAGATAGAAAGTCTTCACCCGAATGAGTTTGCATCCTTTTAGCCATCATGGTCCACATTTTGCTGGCCAGGGTGGGGGAGGAGGGAGGATGAAGTTGAGAAATGGCCAGAGTAGATGATCTTCAAGCCCTGGACAACTCAGGGGTGCCCAAAAGCACATGTTCTCCCACAAGATCTACATGCTCACCAATCTCGTGCTTGGCCAGGAGCTTCTGATCCGAGCCACACCAGGTTGTTCTTGTTTTGGGCAACTAAATAGAGTTTCTCCATCTCTGTCTGCTGAGTAAATAGCAGTTTCAATTTGGTGTCATCCATCCAATGAAGTCCAGGGCAGAGCTGTCTTTGGGCTGTGGGAAGAAGGCACGTGCTCTTTATTTTCTTGTGAGTCTGTCTCCTTGGGCGCAGCACATGTTCTCATTATTCCAAATGCTGTCTATTGCCAACTTTGAACTGCGATTAGTAGATACTTGTTATTTATGTCCGTGTTTATTTATTTATGATCTTGTGCCCACAAATATCGCAATTTGCCCTCGAGTTGATCAGCTTTGGCTTCTTCTTCAACGGTGGTGGGATTTGGGTCACCACCAGACGAAGGCTTGTCTTGGACTCCGAATGAGGGCATTCCGTCCTTCGGGGTCCAAGCATTGACTTGGAAATCCGTTGCCATTAGTGATGGGGGCTCCGTTTCCTCTTTGGTTATTAGCACAAGATCTGCTTCTCCTCTGAGAGGAGCTAATAAATTCCAGTCTTTTTAGTCCAAAGATTCCTAGAATGTCAAAGCTCAGATTTGTCATTCCTGCTCTGACAACTTCAAGTTTGCCTCGGTTCGTAGTTCCGACTTTCCCTTCGTCAATGGCATACATAAATTTGCCATCTGAACTATCCTTTTGCCTCTGGGCACGTTGATAGCTAGACATCTTTTTGGCTTTCATCCAGCCACCTCAGAAGCTTCTTCGAGGCAACTTTGCACTCTGCGGGAGCTGCCGGGACATTTTCCCACCTGGGAAGTCCTCGGCTGGTGCTTTCTGGGCATCTAAAGTGAAATGAATTGAGCTGAAATGAAGAAAACCTGGGCAGGCAGAGGGGGGCACCCGAATAACCTCCAGAGGCTTTCGACCTCAACAGTCAGAGTTCCATGCCTCGGCTCGGCCAGCAAAGGCTCATGGGAGCTGGAGTGCAAGGCAGAGCGCTAATGGGGGAAGGATGGGATGTAGAAGGACCACAAGCTTCCCAGCCCAGCGTGGGGCTATTAAGCCCCTGATTTAGAGAGAAGGAGAACGGCCATGAACCAACCCAGCAGGGCTCTTGAGAGCAGGCGGATCCCTCCTTCCACCCTCAAAAGCCTCATTTTTGCACTGCTCTTCTGGCAAAACACTTCCTGCCTGCCCGGCCTTTCTTCCCAATTATGTTTCCCTCAAGGCATCGCTCACTCCACAGCAGTTGGCAGACTTCTCGCCCATCAGCCAAGACTCCTCAGAGAGTCAACAGGGCCTGGCAGAGCAGCCAGAAGCAAAGGCAGCCGGAGGGAGGGAGGGAGACCCCCAGCCGGTTGAGAAGGGGAGGCTGTCCAGAGATGCTTGTCAATGTCTTTGGGGAGGGGGGGGCTGCAGCTGCTGGTCCCAGGGTGAAGGTCTCCAGGTAGCCGGTGAGACAGCTGAGAAACCCAGAGGAGGCTGAACCAACCGATCCCCCTCCAGCCGGGGGGGCCTTTGGGGGAGCAGCAGGACTTCGTGGCCCACCAAAGGGGCAGCCGACTTCTCCGTCAGTTGCAGGGGCTAGGAAGACCACCAGTTAGAGTACAGATAGTCCTCCACTTACAACAGCTTGTTTAGTGACCATTCCAAGTTACTCCGGCACTGGAAAAAGTGACCTTGGACCGTTTTCCACAGTTGTGACGGTTGCAGCATCCCCATGGGCACATGATCAAAATCCATGCGCTCTTCTGCCACAAGGGAAGTCAACGGGGAAACCAGATTCACTGAACCGACGGGGGACTAACTCATCACCTGCAGCGATTCACTGAACGACGGTGGCAAGAAAGGTTGTAAAATGGGGCAAAACTCACTTAACAAGGGTCTCAGTTAACAACAGAAATGTTGGGCTGAATTGCGGTCGTAAGTCGAGGATTTGGGGATCCCCGAACCCCCCCAGCCCTTCCTTCCATCACAAGCTTCCTTGACAGAGTGTCTCCCCCACCCCCACCCCCCAATTAAGGCAGGAAGTCCCACTCCGCCCGCAGCCTCCGGTTCCTCCACTCTGTCTGCCACCAATTTTAAAAAACCAAGCTGGTGTTTCTTTTTTTGGGTTTCACGACGGGAAAACCTAGAATTGTCCTATAATAAGCGAGCAGCTGTGCAAAGATGAACCTGCTGGGTTTAGAATTGTCTCCGCATTCAAGGCTGACACTCAGGCACAAGGGGTGGGAAGACCCCCAAGGCCCCCTCCTCCGTCCCCTCTTAGGGGAGGTAAGTGGGGCAGCCCTGGAGCAGGGAGGAGTGGTGAGGAGGAGGAGGGCGTGTTGATGGGGAGCCTCTCCTTGCAAAAGACCCCCCCCCAGGTTCTGTTCAAGGTACTTTGCATTAAAGTAGGCTCCTGTGATCCCCCCCCCTTGGGGGGGGGGTGTAAAGCTGTAAGTCTGAACTGGCAGGAACTAAGACAGGATAAGGAATGGGGGCAGGGGGGAGGGGCTGGAATGAAAATGTTGATACGGGGTGGGGGTGTTGGGAAAAGGGAGACCCATTTCTGACCTGAGCTCATTCCAAAACTTCTTTCTTTTTTCCCCAGGAGCAGATCGGTCTTATGATGCGCTGGCTCTTGTGACATTCTCTGGACCGTATGGAAGTGCTTTGGGTGCCCCTCTCTGTTTGGCCTTTCCACTCCCCCCCCCAAAGCTTTGAAACACTGAATGGAAAGGGTCTTTTGGGCAGTGCAGAGGGTCTCTCCAGGGAGGCTGGCCTGACTAGGGAAGGGCTGGAATAGTCAGAGTCCCGCAGGGGAAAACAGCTCATCTCTTTCCCAGGTCCGGGCAAGACGCAGCCGCGATGCCCGGCAAAGCAATTGGCACCATCTGCTCGCCTCTTGCCAAGCTACCCAGTGCCTTCCGAAAGATGTGCTTGCCGGAGGGGTGATTTTAAATGGTTGCCTGGGAGCTTTTGAGCACAAGCTCTTCTGTCATTAACAATTTGCTTAGACAGAAAATTCCCCCCTGGCAGAGACCAGCGAAAGGGGCCGTCCGCTCATTCCTCTCCTGCCCCTCTTGTGCACACAGATGGTTAAGTAAATGTACAGCTGGAAGAAAATCACAACCGTGGTGTGCTCTCTCAAGGACGCCACGCACAACAACATCCCTCCTTCGGGTTTGCGTAAAGAAACTCAAAGGCCGTTGACACCCTCTGTCCTGCCAGCTGGATTGGGCAGCCCATGTGGCTGGACAAGTGGCTGGAGGGCCCACCTTTCAGATCGCATTTCCCACACAGGGGGGAGGGGCTGGGAGACACCCCCCCAGAACCTTGGAGGCGAGAGGTTCCCGCCACTTCCCCCCTCCTCATTCAGACCCTGAGCGAGTGGCTCACTTGTGGCTCTAATTGGTATTCCTCCCAAATCAGGCAACAGAATAATGCAGCTCAGATCAAAACCAGATCAATGGGATTCCCACAGCTCCAGGCATTCAAGGCATGAAAAGGCTCCTTCCAAAGGCGGCCCTCCTACACACACACACACACACACACACACACACACACACCAATCCCCCAAAGAACAATTGGCATTTGTGTCTCAGGACAAGACTGGCATTCATTCGGCTGGTTGTCAAGATGAAACTCCATTTCTCGGCCTTGACAAATTTAAGAAGCGCAGTAACTAACTTGAAGGGTTGTTGCCGGGTTCACCACAGAATGTCTAACTCTAAATCAA
Organism: Diadophis punctatus similis; assembly: GCA_023053685.1. Classification (NCBI taxonomy): domain Eukaryota; kingdom Metazoa; phylum Chordata; class Lepidosauria; order Squamata; family Dipsadidae; genus Diadophis; species Diadophis punctatus. The sequence goes on along the minus strand of JALIGW010000014.1, from coordinate 902,519 downwards.
AGCACATTTGAATAAAAATTATCTGCATCGTTATTTGGAGCATTGAGGCTGCTTGGAGGGGAGGGTTGGCTTGCACAACATACTGCTCTTACCATACCTTGCCAAAAAGTTTTCTGTTTTTGTCATAAAGTACGAAATGTACCACAGGGTCTTTGACACTGTTAAAAATCTAGGGATGCTAATAATGGATATTTTAAAAAAACAGCTTGCTTTTTCTCATAGCGCAATCAACCAAAAGCAATGTTTTGGAGTTCTAAAATTCTTGCAAATGATATTTTGGTGTCAGAGGTATAAAAGGAAGAAAGGAAAGAGCTCAATGGTCTGGGAATGGTCTGAGGAAATGTGTACACAACAGGCAGGCAGGCAGCCATCAGAGCGAGGATGTCAGTCTGATCTTGGCCTGACATCTCCGTTCTCTCTTCAGAGCCCATTAACCCCATCCAGCCTCTGCTTCCCTCTCCTTCCCCGACAAGCTGGATTTGCCTTTCTTTTCCAGCAGGGAAGGACACACCGGACTGCAGGACTCACATTAGGAGGCTAACGTGCCCCCTAATCTGTCTCCCACGTATAACAAAAGCTCCCCAAAACACGGAGAGCCACAGGAGGGCAGAGGAGGGCAGGACACAGGGGATATCGTCCTTACAGAAGGAACCGATGAGCTCCATCCAGGATCCCCCCCTTGACCCAACTTTCAGCAGGACAAAACGTAGCCAGCACTTACTCCTGGGGAAGGAAAGTGCCGAGACCCCTTATCTACCGTCCCTCGCCTGCTTATGAAGAAGGTGCTGCCCCTGGGCAAACACAGGCGGGCCCCAGGGTTGGTCCCCAAGGAGAGAGATTGGCACAACAAAATATGGGTCCCAAAGAGGAAAACCTCCAAAATGCGCTTTAATTAAGCAGTGGAATCTTCCTGAAAAACTTGCCACCTTTTAGGTGTCTCAGAAACTTCACCAGCAAAGTCATTAACAGGCAAGAACAAAGAGTACCTGTGCAAATAAGGTTGCTTTCCAACCCATCCCTCTAACTCAGGGCTCTCTGCCCAGTGGGGAGTAAACCTTCCCTGCTCATTTCAATGCACTGCAGGGAGGAAATTCAGTATCCAAAGTTTAAAAAAAACCCACCCAAGCCCTCCCCCTGAAGGGTAGCAGTGCAAAAGCCATAAAGAGCCCTCTTGGGGCCCGGGGCCCTGGGATGCTACCTGGGGAATTCTGCTGTTGAAGTTCACACAGCTCAAAGTGGCCATGTTTGAAAAGCGCCACTCGAGGGGATTGAAACCTGTATGAAAATGAGCCCACCTGCGTGGCTTCCTCCCTATCGATCTCCAGAATTCCCAGGGCTGGGAGAACCTGGCTCATTATTATTATTATTTTTCAAATTAGAAAATGCAAAATTCTCTCCATGCTTATTTTACGATTGCACAATAAAGCCGAATGTGGAGATTGTAAGCTGCCCTGGGCTGAAAGCAGATCTTTGGAAGCAAGATTTGTTCTCTTCAGCCAGTGCAAAAGTGGTTCTCTTGTTCAGTGGTGAAATCCAATTTTTTTACTACCGGTTCTGAGGGCGTGGCTTGGTGGGCTTGGTGGGCGTGGCAGGGGAAGGATACTGCAAAGTCCCCATTCCCACCCCACTCTGGGCCCAGCCAGAGGTGGTATTTGCCGGTTCTCGGAACTACTCAAAATTTCCACTACTGGTTCTCCAGAACCTGTCAGAACCTGCTAGATTTCACCCCTGCGAGAAGGCATTGGCTTTCATGCAGCTGCTTTCGAATAAAATGGGGAAAGGGGCTACCAGATTCTCCTGAACATTTCCTACCATAGATGAATCCATTTCTCCCCCTCCCTCCTTCTTCTGCCGATTCCTGTTGCAGGCCCACAAAATAAGACTTGGCTGGGCCACAATCTTCAAGTTTTTTTTTGTAGGAAGGAGTCAAGGATTCTCTACTCCAGGAGAAGCCGAATCCCTGTTGCCAAACACCCACCAGCTTCTCATTAGCACCAAATTATGAAAGAGAATTCAATAGCTCAGCAAGCACTGGCAGCTCCTAATTAGCAGCAATTATGGAGTACAATAGGAAAGATCAGAGAGATGATCAAAAGGTACAGCAAGCACCCGAAAGGCCTAGAAGATACTAAAGCAATAGGACATCACTCTAAGTTCTGGGGAATAACAAGGCCGTTTTTTGACCACAAGTCTTGGTTGAATGAATGATTGAAGACTGAAGCCCAAAGAGAAAACAGGTAGAGTAAAAGGGGGCATTTGTCAAAGACCAGAGAAAAGAAGAGCAGAGCAAAAATCAAGAGTTGATTCAAGTAACAATGGAGATCCACCAGACCAGGGGTCCCAAAACTTGGCAACTTTAAGACTTGTGGACTTCAACGCCCAGAACTCTCCAGCGAATTCTGGGAATTGAAGTCCACAAGTCTTAAAGTTGCCAAGTTTGAAGACCTCTGCACCAGACTCTCTGATAAAGTTCTGCAGTTAATAATCCCCTAAATATCTCTCAGTCATCCATCAATGCCGTGCACAGGAGAACACCACCACCAGATCAAAAAACCCGACTCCCTTTCCTTTCGGAAAGGCCAGCTGTTCAGGAATGGACCAATTTTGGATTCATTCATTTTTGTCTTTCCTTTCTCCACTGCTTGATTGCAACCATTAAGCCATAAACCTGAAAGGGAGAACCGGCTCTGGTGGACCTATGATAATATTCTGCTATTGAAATGCAGGTTCATGATAACTGGCAAATCTATCCCCCTTTGCCTTATTTTGTCCAATGCCAACCACAGCAAGAAGAATTTAGCAGTTTAGTGCTCCATCCTATGAGAGCCATTTAAAAAAAAGAAAAATCTAGCTATGAAGCACATTGGGAGATGGGTTTATTCCTCACTGCCCCAGATTTGGGGGGGGGGGGGACTGAGATTTTACCTCTTTAGATAGTCCTCTGAACTGTTTCCTTTATGATTTTCATATCAGAGCATTTTAAGCATTTCTTGATTTATTTTGTTGCACTGTTAACCGACTTAATGGTCATGGCCAGGGGAAAGATAAGACTGAAATAAAAACGTAATGTCACATAAGTTTTGTAGGGAAATGCCCCCTTGGATCTGGCTCATATTTAAAGCTACAGTCAATCTCTATTCCCTTCAGAAGAGAAGCACAAAAAGTAGCATCAAAACCCCTCAGATAACTTCAAATATTCAAAAATTAATCCCAGAATGCAGTGTTTAAAACCAAACTCTGTCAGCAGTAACTCTGAAGCCAACCATCCACACACAGCCACCGTGGGACTGAGTGAACATATTTAGTTTACTGCCCTTCCAATCTATCGATGGATCCCTTCTGCGTCTGGCTTTCAACCTGGGCTGTTGACTAAGAACATTCCAGCGAAGCAAATCACATCGTCTGGAATCCTTGAAATGTCAATCAGAGTTTGATCAATGTCCTCCAACTAAATTTGATCCCCAACCCCCATGGGCTCACCAGTCAGTCCCAGTTGCAAAATAGAAAGGTAGAAGGGCATGTGCAGAAGTTGGCATGCTTTTAAAGCTTTGGGGAGATTTTGGTGAACATGGAAGCACTGATCTCTAAACTAAACTAAACTAAATCAGCTAGCGGTACCTGAACACACTTGTAAGTGGATCACAAGCTTCCTAACAGACAGGAAGCAGCAGGTGAAGCTAGGCAAAATCATATCAGATACCTGTACAATTAGCACAGCCCCCCCCCCAAGGCTGTGTGCTCTCACCACTTCTCTTCTCTCTCTATACCAGTGGTGGCGAACCTTTTTCGGCTCGCGTGCCGAAAAAGGGGGGGGGCGTGCTCGCGCGCGCTCGCGTGCCAACACCCATTCCCTCCCCCCCACGCATGCGCACAACACCCCCCCACGCTGCCCCCTGCGCATGCGCACACACACACCCCCCCGCACAGGCCCACTTACCGGAGCCTGGAACGACGAAACGGAGCCTGGAACGACAAAACCGGCAAACTGGAAGTGTGAAAAAACGCACTTCCGGTTTGCCGGTATGCTGTTTTTTGCACTCCGGAGGGTTCAGGGAAGCTCCCTGAAGCTCCGGAATGCAAAAAACTACAAAACGGACAAACCGGAAGTGCGGAAAAGTGCACTTCCGGTTTGTCCGTTTTGTAGTTTTTTGCATTCCGGAGCTTCAGGGAGCTTCCCTGAACCCTCCGGAGTGCAAAAAACAGCACACCGGCAAACCGGAAGTGCGTTTTTTCGCACTTCCGGTTTGCCGGTGGGAACCCTCGCGTGCCGGCTTCTATGGCTCCGCGTGCCAGCTCTGGCACGCGTGCCATAGGTTCGCCACCACGGCTCTATACCAATGACTGCATCTCAAACGATCCATCTGTTAAACTACTGAAGTTTGCAGATGATACAACAGTGATTGGTCTCATTCGAGACAAGGATGAATCCGCATACAGACAGGAGGTTGAACAACTAGCCTCGTGGTGCGACCGGAACAATCTGGAACTGAACACACTCAAAACCGTAGAAATGGTGGTAGACTTTAGGAGAAACCCTCCCATTCTACCACCTCTTACAATACTAGACAACACAGTATCAACAGTAGAGACCTTCAAATTTCTAGGTTCTATCATATCTCAAGACCTAAAATGGTCACCTAACATCAAAAACGTTATCAAAAAAGCACAACAAAAAATGTTCTTTCTGCGCCAACTTAGGAAGCTCAAACTGTCCAAGGAGCTGCTGATACAGTTCTACAGAGGAATTATTGAGTCTGTCATCTGCACCTCTATAACTGTCTGGTTTGGTTCTGCAACCCAACAAGACAGACACAGACTTCAGAGGATAATCAGAACTGCAGAAAAAACAATTACTGCCAACCTGCCTTCCATTGAGGACCTGTATACTGCATGAGTCAAAAAGAGGGCCGTGAAAATATTTACAGACCCCTCACATCCTGGACATAAATTGTTTCAACTCCTACCCTCAAAATGACGCTAGAGCACTGCACACCAAGACAACTAGACACAAGAACAGTTTTTCCCCCAAAAGCCATCACTCTGCTAAACAAATAATTCCCTCACCACTGTCAAACTATTTACTAAGACTGTATTACTATTACTATCAGTCTTCTCATCATTCCTATCACCCATCTCCTCCCACTTATGACTGTATGACTGTAACTTGTTGTTTGTATCCTTACGATTTATATTAATATTGTTTCCTGATTACTCATTTGTACCCTATGACAATCATTAACCTCATGATTCTTGACAAATGTATCTTTTCTTTTTTGTACACTGAGAGCACATGCACCAAAGACAAATTCCTTGTGTGTCAAATCACACTTGGCCAATAAAGAATTCTATTCTATTTTATCTCTATTTAACATCTGCTTCCTCTTCAGATGTTCTCTCTTTCTGGTGTCCTTCAAACAGGTTGTTCCTCTGAGTTCAGATAAGGTAAAAAGGAGGTGGTCACATGATATACCCATCTTTTCTCTTGGGACTTCATTGCCCACCATCTTCAACCACCCATTCAACCAATTCCCAATCAATAAGATGAAGGTTCAAGAGAGGAAGGCCCATAACTCAGGGCAACGTTTGCATGCAAATGGAAGACGGTTTAGGGGTCATTCTGCTACTGGCTGGGTTTAACCATCATGCTACCATCTTTGGATTCCAAATTAGGTTTACACTACAGACTGACATCCAACAAATAGGTTAACACAACATCTTGATTCAGTATTGATCCACTACTGTACCTTTGAAGTGAAGAAAGTGGGGCCAGTGACACATTTTGCCCGCAGACGGGGGTCTGAGTGTGCAGAGGGTCATTCAGCAAAGAGGCCTTTGCTGATTTATTCAGATTTTCCAAGTCATAAAGTCATCCGGATGGACCTTGGTTGGGGCAGGCTCCCCCTTCATTTGAAAGGAGAAGGATGGCAGGTGGGAGAGAGGGAGCTATTGATCAGGTTGATTATTCCGAGCCTCCCGTAAGAAATAGATCTGTATCTGTAAGATCTGGATTTCCCAGCATTCAGCGGGTCACAGCAAAAGATTTATTTCACAGTTGATGTCACGGCGCATGGCTGGAATACTGAGCAGCCAGAAGCTCCTGAGGAACAGCCCAGGCAGGGAGACTGATCACTCACGTGGCAGCCCTACAAACAGACCCCGCTCTACTCCAGGTCGCCAGGACTTCTAGCGGAGAAGTGAATGCAGCCCACAGTGCTGTGGCAGCTGCTGTGCCAGCCAACCCAACCTGGTCACTGCAAAGGTGAGGCAGGGGAGAACTCAGCTGCCAGGATGTACCAGGGATACAGAGCAGCTGATGTCCCCCCCCCCAAAAAAAAACAAATCCAAGGGGTTGGACTGGCCTTCTGTCTGGGAAGGGTGGTCTACAGGATTACAGATGGCAAAGCTCTGGGTAGATCTGGGATCTACAAACTCAGGCCAGGCTTCTGGTCTGAGAAAGACCCCAGGTCAGGTGCCCTCCCAAGCCTTTCCCTTGAAAGCTGGGGAAGCCAGGAGGATGGGGAGAGAGAGAGAGAGAGAGAGAGGTAAGAGAGAGATGTTCACACACACACCTTAATCCATCCAGGTGCTTCACAGAAATTTCCTTCAGAGGAAATGTCAGAGCCACGTTCTCTGGTTCTTCTCTGGATGAAAGCAATGCAGGGGATGGTTTCTAGATGGCTAGGACTTGGCACTTTGGCCTTCTTAAATCCAGCTCATCAGAAGAAAGAGAGGAAGGGGTTCCTGCTGCGAATCCACACCAGCAGTTTTTCTGGGCAGAAAAGCAAAGGCGACCCACACATAAGCTTCCTGAGGGCTTCCATCCTTCGTGAAGGTTTCCCCCGCCCCAAGAGGGCTTCTGGCAATGAAGTCCGGTCGTGAGCAGATCCAGGGTTCAGCAAAACACCTGCAGGGTCTCCGTTCTGAAACGAGGAAGCCGAGGGCGCTGGAACACGCTCCGTTGGCTGAAGCGTGCTAAATGCACAATTCAGACACCATGGAGGTTTAGAGAAGGCTTTGGATAAATAAGCCAGCCATTCACTCGCGGCTGAATGCAGTAAGCCAGTTATCCAGACAATTTGTCTTAGACAGGCTGCCAGCAGAATGAAGAGAAATTCAAACCTGGGGTGTGCTTTTTTTTTCTTTCTTTCTTTCTTTTTTTTATAAAGGGCTTACAAGGTGGAACAATCCCAGCTTATCAGTGCTGCTTGAAACAGCATATTTCTTTTGGCAAATAAGCAGAGGTTCCTCTTTTTTTCTCCCCCAAAATGCACCAGAAATATTATCAATTTCTGCAGCCGTCTTTCTGATCCACCACTTGTATTCAGAATCAGCTGAACGCTTTCTCTAAACGGAACAGGCAAGGCCCTGAGGTCTGCCAAGTTCCCGGCCCGTGTGCAGCAGAGCCCCAAAGCCAAAGAAGGGTAAGGAAGCCCCTTCCCCTCCTCTCAGACTGCAGCAGCTACTCTGGCTTCAGCGAGTCAAGGCTAGGCTGTGTCTGGCCCAGGGGTCGGCAACCTTAAACACTCAAAGAGCTATTTGGACCCGTTTCCCTCAGAAAAGAAAACACCGGGAGCCACAAACCCTTCCTGTGCCTGACTATTTCTTGAGCGGTAACAGAACTAACATATGTACTTGAATTAAAGATTCTGTTTTCTTCTGAAACTTTTCTTTTCTTGGATTTATCCATGGTTGGCCTACCGGGGGTCGAAAAGCTCAATAAATCACGTGCCGGCGGGTGTCACACATTGGTGGTTGTGATGCCCATTTTGAGCGACAGGGAGCCGCAGCAGAGGGATGAAAGAGCCACATACGTCCCCAAACTGTATGGTGGGTTTCTTGGGAGTTAAACCCTGCTGTAACTTTAAAAACATCCATTAGAACTAGGCCGGATCCCTACACAGTGTGAAAAGCGGACTTCCCGACTCTGACAGAAGGGCAGCAACTTTAAGACTTGTGGACTTCCAACTCCCAGAATTCCCAGAACTCTGGGAATTGAAGTCCACAAGTCTTAAAGTTGCCAAGGTTGGAGCCCCCTGAATTAGACAGCTGCCCCTCCCAGGATATGCAAATGGAGTTGCATCCCAGGTAGGGAAGGGGGGGAAGGCTTGGAAGGGGCTCATATCTCTGACCCACGAAGACAGCTGCCATCAGGGAGGGCTCCTCCCAATGAACAGGCCACCTGACCAGCCGCTCTAATGAGCTCCAGAGCTTCAAACACAAAGGACCTCTCCATTCTGGACCAGAGACACCCTTCGCTGCTCCTCTCTTCTAATAAAGGCCGTTTCTTGTTCAAAGTCACCGCCAACAAAGCTGACCTGCTTCTTCAGTAGGCTGTCAGGTTGTCTGGCTGCTTAGCATGACCTTTTGTCCCTGGTACAAAACCGAAGGCTTTTGTGTTTTTCTTTCTGACTCCGCTTCATCTGGAAAGGTCACCGTTGTGGTGGAAATGGTCTCCTTCTCTTCACCAACACTTCTGCCCCAGTCCGGGTTGCATTTGAGGCTGCTCAACTGGTCCATCCTCTCGGCTCACCCAGGAATCTTTGCTGCCCAGAGACGGATCCATCTTTCTTCTGGGGTGATTGCTAGTTTGAAGCTCCTGGTTTTGAGAATGCACAACAGATGCCCGGCCAGAAGGGGAGCGAAAACAAAGCATGCTTGTCACTCATTGGCGATGAATATGCATAGATGCCATATTGCTTTTGCCTGGCTGTAAATACCAATCAGGCAGTCAGAACCAGGAGCAGCTCGACAAAGTGACCTACACAAGCTAAAAGGACATGGGATCAGGGGTGGGTTCTCACTTACCTCGCTGCCGGTTCGCTTCCTCACACGCCGCGTGGGCGCACCGCACACACACATGCATGCGCAGTGCCAAAAACCCTGCTTCTGCACATGCGCAGAAGCAAAAAACAAGATGGCACTGCCTATGACGTCGCCGAGAGAGCTGGTTCAGGGGCGTGGCCAGCCGGCCATCGCTGCCAGTTCAGTGAGCGGGAGGAAATTCCCACTACCGGTTCTATAGAACCAGCCCGAACCGGCAGGAACCCACCTCTGCATGGGATCCACACACACACACACACACACACCCCACATGTTCTGTTGGTGGAGGTGAAGGAGGAGCATAATCAGGAAGGGCGGGGCATCATGTATGGGATCAATAATGTTTAATTGCTCATTTGATCTGAATAGGAACACTTTTCCCCAAGGGAACACTCCAAAATAAGATCATATGCAAAATATGTAAAAATGGACAAGCAGAAAAGCTCAAGAACGCTGAAGGTCAGGAGCCGGGCCCATCCTGCAAGGGAGGCTTTTCCAATATCCCGCTGTCTCCATTTAATTCACACCTGACAGATGGAAGCAAGAACGGGCAGGGGGAAATGGCCCTTTTCTTACCTGGATTACCTCTCAAGGAAAATGCCTACATACACAACACATGCATATAGAATGAATAAGACAGATTCACATGCAAACTCAAGTGCTAATTCAGTTCTCGTCTCAGTGTCTCTTCTCTGCTAACCTCACAAGAGGAGAAAATCAAATTTCTAAAAATAAACAAACATTAGCAGCTTGTACCCATGACAAGTGTGAAGGGGCTGTGATCTAAACTGATCCACCCCCAAAGGGAGACCAGCCATCCCTCTTCCCCTCCACCTTCAAAGGCGCATTGTCCCCATTGCTGGACCTCTGGCTTATTAGAAGGAAAGGCTGCTGGTGCATTCAAAATATAACGATATACCGGTATATGGTTTATACAGTTCGCAGAACCGGGCCAAACCAGGAGCAACCCACCACTGCTGTGGACCCTGGTGGACACCACTGCAAGGCAGGGGATGGCGAAATGTTGCCTTGAAACCCGGCCAAGACCCTTTTCTGCAGAGGCAGAAACCAAGATCCAGCCTTCCAGGCGCTGGAGGGAGGGAGGGAGGGAGGGAGGGGCAGGGCCTCAACCAAGGCTGCGATGGGTCAGTGCCAGACTCCGTATCCCTCTGCCCCTGGGGTGGGGGGAGGGGCGGTCAAGCAGCAGAACCATCCCTAGGGCTGTGCACCAAGAAACTCAGCCCAGCCCCCAAGCCTCAGAGAGTTGAAGCCAGATGCTTCCCTGTTTCTCAGAGACCAACAGAAGGCCGGCTGCTGCAGCTCATTCTCAGCCAACACGGTCTGGTGCAGTCGGGTGGAGAGGGAGCCGCACAAGGCCTGCACCAGGCGCCTGATCAGAGCCAACCGGCTGCATTCTGACACTCTGGGTTCAACACCCAGGACAGACAGGCAGCCAGTGTCCCAGCAGAGGCTTTTGTGGGCATTGCAGTTCCTGCCAGCCCCCGATTGACTCTGGGGCTGAAGCACTGGGACCCCCGACAATTGCAAATCATTCAGGGTCCAGACAAAAATCCCTGAATCTGAGCTCAGAAACCTGCTCACCAACCTATGGAAGAAAAAACGGGCAGCGTTCCGGTTCTGCTCCCCGTGGCCTTCTTGCCTGCAAAGGGAGTCTGAAAGCATCCCGGTAAATCAATAGGCAGGTAAATCCTGTTGGTTTTTTTACACTTGAGGTTACGATCAAGAAGGGCTCCTCAGCCCAGAGGCATATAGATAAGAATGGACTGCGTAGATCAGGGGCTGAGCAACCTAGCATTTTGCTTCACCTGGCTTGAGAGCCAGAGAAAGGCCCATGGAGAAAGTGTTAACAGGGTAGATTTCCCTGCTTGGTTTTGGTTTCTAATATCTCTCTAATTTTCCCTCACCCACCCACCCACCCACCCACCCCGTGGGTTGCCCAGGCCTATGGTTGGGATGCCCACAGCAGCTGGGAGTGAGGAATGCCCACACTGGGCAGATGCCAACACAAGCCGACACATCGCAGGGAAGGTGAAGCGGAAGTGTTAACCACAATTTGTGCTCGGAGACTCCTTGAGAATTTCTACTGGTGCCATTTGTACAGAATCCCACACTGCCCCATTGTCTGCCCGCTAAATTAAAAGGCAACATTTTCTTAGAAAACAAGTTTAAGTCCTCCCTTGTTTTAAAACAGCCTGTCCTTTTTCTTTTGCCTCGCTTTAAAAACCTCTCAATTGCATCTTTGTACCAGACCGTGAGCATCTCCTCCCAAAAAGTAAACTTCCTAAGCACCCGTCCTACACAAAGGCTCGGTTTATTCTCAGCCTTTTCCTCTTTTTGTAGTTTTAAGTGCAGTTTTATAGAATAGTTTGCACAGTATCCAAATCCTTTCTGCCAAGAGTGCATAGCCTTCAATGCAAAAGCAGTTACTTTCCTGTGAATGTGGATCAAATTCCAATGGTTCGTTTTAAAATAGGAAAAGAAAACAAAACCCTACAGATTTCATTGTCTTCTCGAAGGCCATCTACACAATCCTGCAACAGCGTAAAGCCATGGAGATGGCAGGGGTTGCAGCTGGCATCTCTTCTGTGCCACCTGGGCAGCCCCGATGCTTCTGAAGTACCTTTTTTATCTGACAGTAGATGGAGCAACGTAACTATTCAGGTGACAAAAAAGCTATACCACATGTTCCTTAAACAAAGCCCAGATGTTTTCTGTTCCTATTCCTGGAGGGAAAAAAACTTTAAACATTTCCATGCAGAGCCTGTATTACAACAGTCTTCCTCTGGAAATTCCACGTTTCCAAAATCATCCTGTTTATCTGGGCCATGAAATGTGAACAAATCCAGCTGTTCCTCAACTTTTTCCCATGCAGTCACAATGTTATACCTGGAAGTCAATTTTATTGACTTTAGTGAGACTTATTTCTAAACAGAAACACACCTTTGGCCCAAGACCAAGTTCTGGCTTCCACTGGGTTCTTCAGAGAAGTTGATCCAGCTGTTTCCCCCTCCCAGGACTGAGGGCTCCTCCAATCTGGCCCTTTACACCAGAGGCAAACAATATCTGCGTTCCCATTTTTCAAAATGGCTCTGGAGAACAGCAACAGCTTGTCCCCCAATGCAATGCCCCACTGGAACCTTAGCCAAAAATGTCCGGCCCTTTTTTTTGCTCCCCCAATGTATGGGGAGGGTTAAAGGTGTACAACCTGATTGGTTAGTCTTTGGCTCAACACACCTCTTTTGTGTCTTTTACTAACAACCCTCCCCACTTCACAGGAGGGTCCCTGGAGCCACCCAGGATGGGCCCCTGCTGCAGATCAAGGAGGCCCCAAGTTTCTCCTTCCCTTCCAAAGCAGGAACCTTCGCCGTTCTCACTAAAAATCCTTTCAGCATTTTCCTGGATCTGGTGGGTCAGCACAGGGATAAGCCAAGAATCTTTCTTCTGGGTTTCAGTTTGATCATTAGCAGGAGAGAATTGGAGAGCATAAGCAGAGGTGGCTTCTGCAGAATTCTCCGCAAATACTTTCTGTTCAAAGTACAGAACATAAATCACTTAAGGAAAGCGCCAAAAAGCACAGTAGATGCAATAACACCGCAATATGTTAACCGTTTAACCATTTATTCAAAGGGTATCAGAACTTGAACTTCAAACACACCAAGATTAATTAAACTCAAACCCACGCAGCATTCATACTGAAACACCCATCTTGCTGCTCGCATTGTGAGAACTAACCCAAAACCCTTTATTGTTTTAGCAATAGTGTGTCCTTCAAAAACGGCAATTCTGTCGTGAACAGTAACAGGGCCTGAGGCCAACCAACCAACCTGTGCCTGCAGAAGTCATGGCTGCAAGAAGACTAAAGGGAATATCTCGGCATTCATTTCTTTCTGGGCATCAAACCTCAGATTGTCAAAGCAAAAGCATCGGAGCCAAGGAGCTTCTCCCAATGCAAAGCTGTAAGAGGGCCTTCTTGGGGGGTTTGGGGGGGGAACAGTTGCCTTTATAAAGCTGCAAGGTTATGGGGGCGCTTTGCTTTCTTCAGTTTTCATCATCTTGCTCAGACACCTCCCTAATTAGGGGCTCTGCAAAAGATCTCTCCAGGTGGCTTGACCCAGGCCAACCAAAATGCAATCAACAAAATTGTGCAACACACATAAAAATCAGGTTGAGCTTCGGTCATGCCATTGTGGCTACCATCTTCACCTTCTACACAGACATCCTGAAATGGAAGAAAATGAGGGGTCCTTGGTGCCCCCTCCCGAGCTTGCTTGTTTTCCTGCAGACGTTTCATGGCCCAAACTAGGTAACGTCATCAGTGCTGGTCTTATGGAAGAAAGTTTCCTCTCATTTTCTTGACCAAGGCTCCTTTCCTTCAGAAAGACATTCTTGAGATTGCTGATCTCTTCTTGAGCAAATCAAAAGCGTTCTCGGGTTTCTGGCTCTCCAACCCCTGATCAACTTTCACTCTCCCTCCCTTGAGCTGTCCCCAGGCCCCTCTATCTGAGCTGCGATCAAGCCGGGATCCTTTTTCCTGTGAACAGCTTTAACCTGAGCTCGTTTGCTGATGGAGGTAGAGATTTCACTGGGCTCCCACTGTGGAATTAATGCCAAATGTCATTACTTTCACTGCAATGCAGGAAATGAAAATGTCCCTTAGCATTGGAGAGCAAATCAGATCAAGTGACAAGCTGCCACTGAATGCACTTTTAGACCTGGCCTTTTATTGGTTTAATTGGATAAATAGCTTCTCTGAAGGACTCTTTAAAGCACTCGGCAAGGACTGAAATAGCTCCAGCCTTGATAAGCAACAGGAGAGACTTTGCTGGGCTCCCCAACAATTCCGCTCCAAGCCCAGCCAACCTCTAAGAGGAAACTTCTGTGGAAGGAACAGAAACTCAGGCTACGTTTCCCATGAAGGATTGCACACAAGCTAGGATGCTCAGATTTTCCCCAGAATTAAAATGAACGACTCCTGGGGAGGTTTTTTCCCCCTAGGCAAACATATGTGAGAGAAATTAACTTATTGCAAACGAACGACATTTTGATTGAAGGACCAAAGATCTCCCCAAATCTCATCCCCATCAGATTTACCATTGACGTTCCTTTGCTAGATAATCCTAAAATATTCTTATAAGTCTAGAAATCAATTCAAAGGGAGCTTCAACATTTTTTTTCAATCCAGCTCACAACAGATGGCTTATCGTTATGAAATCATAAAATTCTTCGCCAAGACACTCAAAGCGATCAGTACAAGATTCCCATAAAGGAGCCAATTTGCCAAGTTGTTACAGATCATAATATTCTTGCCGGAGTGTCACATAATGTTATTGATTTTTTTCTTTTTCTCTCTGTATCAGCAAGAGAACATCCTTGAAAAACAATTAATGGTTAATTACCAAGATGTCCACCAGTGAAGTGCTAGTAAAGAGGCCATTATGAAAGAAAGAAAGAAAGAAAGAAAGAAAGAAAGAAAGAAAGAAAGAAAGAAAGAAAGAAAGAAAGAAAGAAGAGGGAGAAGAGAGAGAGAGAGAGAAAGAAAGAAAGAAAGAAAGAAAGAAAGAAAGAAAGAAAGAAAGAAAGAAAGAAAGAAAGAAAGAAAGAGGTGTACTAAATTACAGTGCATCATGTCTTGGTTAAATAAATGCTAGGATGACAATATTTTGATTACAAGAGAAAGAAACGTGAACAATGACCAAGGATAATAACAGAGGAGGCTCAGCATTCAAAGAAAATTACATAGTCCTCAAAGGACAGCCAATCCATTGGTAGTTTGCATATTTAGGTTTCTTTGCATGACCAACCAGTCTGTGCACTTTGTCCTGGCAGTAAGCATCGTATTCCTGGAAATGGCCTAGAAGCATCACATCAGCAAAGCTGCCTGCAACACTGAGACCTTCTCCAAGCCTTGGAATCACCTCCAGAAAAATCTGCTACTCAACTCTTCCCTTGCCATGGATTTGGCCCTATCCAAGAGAAGGTCCTTCTTAACAGAGGTTCAGCCCTAGAAATCTTGCAGAGCTCTGTTTTTCCCCAGGAGCTCTGCTACAAGGAGGCCTTTCCTTGTTGGCCTTTCTTGTTGTGTGTCATTTGAGGCTGTGTTATAATTGTGCAGGTTAGTACAGTATTCTCAAATGTTGTTTCTCACAAATAGTCTTGAAAGAAATGCTCCCCTAAATGTCAGGAGGTTTTGTGCTGAGTGCTCACCACTGTGCCTTTGTTGCTCAGGAGTCTATTCAAGAAGAGGTTTCTACTGGGATTGGCCTAGCCAGCCTTTCCCAAACTGCTGGAGCTATAATTTATTGCCTCTGGGGGAACACGGGTCCCTCCCCAATCCTCTGAAGGTCACCAAACTTCCAAGTGTTATTACAATATTGAACAGCATGAAGTGATACAGGATAGCACCAGTGGTGAAATCCAAATTTTTCTACTACCGGTTCAGTGGGCGTAGCTTGGTGGGCGTGGCAGGGAAAGGATACTGCAAAATCTCCATTCCTTCCCCACTCGGGGGCCAGCCAGAGGTGGTATTTGCTGGTTCTCCGAACTACTCAAAATTTCTGCTACCGGTTCTCCAGAACCTGTCAGAACCTGCTGGATTTCAGCCCTGAATAGCATCCTGTTATCATCAGAGATAGGGGATAATTCACTGCATCAGTCCCAGTGACCCAAAAACCAGCCCAGCCCTCGTGAGGTGCCAGGAGAATTGAGACTGGTCAGTCGCTCGCAAAGCCAAGAGAGGTTTCTGGTTTCAGCCAGAGGAAAAAATGGTGGGGCTCCAGAAGAGGAGAAGCAGAGAGAGAGAGAGAAGCCACCAAGGGCATCAGCCACTGAGTCCACAGCTTACTCCTCAAATCCTTGGTCTCTGGTGGCAGCATTTAAAATTCAGATGTTATACGCCCACAATTTGCAAATGACATTCTCCAGCTTACGTAGGTGTAAGAGTTGCTTCAAAATGCGTGGCTGAGAAATGGTGCTCAAAATCTGCTTTCTATGGTATAAATTAGGGCATGGGGGAAATCTCCTAAAAATGGACTTTCGTGAATCATCCTTCCCTAAGCAGATGCGCTTCCAACAGCTTTGGATTTCACCTCCCATGACTTCCAACCAGAATGGCCTCTGCTGGGAATCATGAGAGTTGTAATCCAACCCATCTGGAAGAGGGCGTATCAGGGAAGCTCTTGAAGGCAATCCGTGGAGAAGAGGCCTTCGACTCCACAGAAGGATCCCTGCAGCAGCTGCACAGTCACTTAAAGCCTTTGGTCTTCTGGCTCAGGGCCATACCTTCTCACACCAACTGAGAAACTATCTATTTCCCATAAAATATTTATTTCCAAACTTCAGCTGATCCTGGAAATGAAGACCGATCCCTTTTTTGACTTCTTAATCAAGGGCAACACCGCTGACAAGCCAAGGAAAAAACCTGCTGTGTCTCCCTTCTCCAACCCACATGAGCAGGAAGAGTCTAATTCAGAGCAAGGACTTGCCTTCGCACCAGGAGGTTTCCTAAATTCTTGAGTGAACCATAGGAAGGGGACTATGATTTATAAACTGCCTACATCTGATGACATGGAAGCCCAAATCAAACAAAGCTCACTGTAAGTCAAGCGGGTGGGTGAAGCCTCCTGCCGCCACCACCGGTTCACAGAACCGGGCCAAATCGGGAGCAACCCACCACTGGAATGACGTCAACTCTGGAAAGGCTTAATATCATTGACATAGTTACTATGGGAGGTTAATGGTGGTGGTGGTGGTGGTAGTAGGAAGAAGAAGAAGAAGAAGAAGAAGAAGAAGAAGAAGAAGAAGAAGAAGAAGAAGAAGAAGAAGAAGAAGAAGAAGAAGAAGAAGAAGAAGAAGAAGAAGAAGAAGAAGAAGATGAAGTAGTAGTAGTAGTAGTAGTAGTAGTAGTAGTAGTAGTAGTAGTAGTAGTAACAGCCATTCCTAATTTTGCATGTGGCATGAACAGAGCCTGTGAGTAAGCTCATGCCACCTCATGCCTCTCTCACAACTCCAGCCTTGTTGGAACAGGAAGTGGAAGTGGCGCTCCTGGACTTTTGAACGGACATGCAGAATCAAACGTGTAACTTCTTCTTCTTCTTCTTCTTCTTCTTCTTCTTCTTCTTCTTCTTCTTCTTCTTCTTCTTCTTCTTCTTCTTCTTCTTCTCTTCTTCTTCTTCTTCTTCTTCTTGTCACCCAGTGTTGAAGGCCACCTACTGCATTTGGAAAGGCAGAGGTGCGGCCCTGAAACTGGCTCAAGCAGGACCCTGCCTGCCAGTCCAGCTTTCAGAGTTTCAGAAAATACGGACTGGAGCAGAAAACCCTCAGCCTCCCTAGACTTGAAAGGCATCTACTTTTGATCCAAGACCTAGGACCGGAGCATTACCTCTTGGTTCCCCCTCCTCCAGGGTCCGCTTTAAAACTGAGCTGGGGTGACTTGTGTGTCCTTGAATTGCCAATGGGGAAGGGGAGTAAGCAGTTTGAGGGGCTTTCCCTCCCCTCCCCAAGTCCCCCTTCTGTCTGGGCTCCTCTGATGAACTCTCCTGCGGTGCCCACTTTTCCTCCTGAGGGCCATTCAGACCTTCTTCAGTCCTGATTTTTATAATCTTGACATTACTCCACTCTAGCGATGGGGAATCAATAAAATGACAGAATTTGCTGAGTAAACAAGACAAGACCAAGAGTCGGGAAGATCAGCCAATGACAAAATATCTTGTCCAAGTTCAAACAAATTACACAGAAAAGAAAAATTGCCTTCAAACATTTGCTCCAGCAGGTCTTAGGAACCGCCTTCTCCTGCCCAAATCTTTCCCTGTCCCTCCTGGTGAGAGAGGCAGGATTAAGATGCATCCCCTCATCCAATATCTTGCTTGCAGCCACCGGATTTTGCTCCCCCGGGATTATTTGGTCACCTCCCTAATTTGGAATTAGCAGAATCCAGAACACTCTTGGAATTGACTGTTCCCAGGGACATCTGGCACCCATTAGCCGCAAAGCATTTAATTTACTCATTCTCTTCCTTCAGATCTGATTCAATTGCTTTGGTAATGTTATTAATTCTTCTTTTCATAAGAAGAGCTATTTATTAACCTTTGTTGCCATCGAGACGGTCACACAGACAGTGCAAGAGGGAGCCAAGCATCGCCTCAGGGCCCCACCCCTGCCAAGGGTGCCCCTCAACCCAGGGGGCTTCCAAGGCGCACCAGGCAAATTTGTTCAGTGTGTTCGCGAGGTGTGAGATCATGGTTTTGCCTCTGAGCGTGGCGTGAACACTGCTAATTGCATTAAGCAAAGCATGGTTAAGCACAGTGCATAAATCAACGTGCCCTGATCTATATGTCATAAGTGGCTCGCTTAGCCATGATTCAGGGAGCAAAATATCGTAATGGTCTGGATTCATACCATGTGGTAATCAATCAGCCACATTTTACAAGGTTCAATTAAACCAGAATCCCCAAAAGCCCACAACTGCATGGGGCGGTGCATGAAATTCTCAGGACACAAAAATTCACCTTTATCACTGCTTCCACACTGAAAGCCCAACCTCACGATTGCCAGAAGCTCCAGCTGGCACCAACTATATGCTCCTTTCAATGTTGGGAGGGCCCATTTCGCCCCACGCAGACTACCATGCCATCACTGCCCTGCCCTGCCCTCCTCCAGCAACAAGTTAGTCACAAACTCCCCACAGAAGTGGATTTTGCCCGAGGGGTGAAGGGCCAGGGCTCCATCCAGGGAGAGGCCCAGGCAAACCCATTTGAGGAATTGGGGGCCAATTTACACAGTCACTCTGGAATATGAGCAAATACAAATTGAAAGACAAGGCAGAACAATCAAGTCCTGAAGCAGGAACAGAAGAGGTGAGAGCAAACCGGGAGCTTTGGCAACTGCTGGTATTATAAAAATAACAAACTGGTGGCACAGTTGTTTTTAAGGGGATTTTGTAGCTGATCATGCTAATTTAAAATCAAATTGCCTTTCATCAGCCATAGCTCATCCCTGCCAATCTCAAATGTAAATTGTCTCCACCCTGTAACAAAAGCAAGCAGCTCAATCTAGTTGTGACTTCAAGTTTCCTTTGCTGATTGCCTTCTGAGACCCTCGGGGGGGGGGTCTGCGCTGGTCCTTTGCTGGAGAGGGGGACCCTCCTGCAAGAGGTTACGGAGCACCCAGAAGACAATCCAAAACACGGACTATGAAAGCCCTTTGCACTGAGGAAGGTTTTCTCTCTCTTTCGCTCTTAACTCCAGAGCAGGGGGTTTTTTTTGGGGGGGGGGGGTGTCACACAAGCATCCCCACTGGGCCCACTTACAGAGAAGCTGCCACTGTCTCCGGTTGGCCAGTGGGCACAGATGGGTGCAAATTAATGGCAGCCCCCTCCTGCCCAACTTCTGCCCTCATTCTTCCTTCAATGTTGTTTGAAGGATGGGTAACCATTACCCCAACTGGCCATTGGGTAGGAAGAGTGGCAAAGCTGGCAACTGGGCAAGAGAGTGACAAGGTTGCTTTGCCAGGAAGACTCTGGAATTCTCCCCAGACAGGATCCAGTATTTACAGGTCCCTGTCTGCCATGTGAAGGCAAAAATGTGAGTGTTACCTGAAGCTACACACCGTCCGCAACCGCTTGGGCTGTTCAGGTCCTCCTTGCCAGAACCGACTCCCTGCCTCCAAATCAGAGAACAGCCCTTAAAGAGCTGTTTTCATGCCTTTGCAAACGTTCTGTATCCCTGAACAAGAGCTCTGGTTTTATGAACCTCCTCCTTCAACAACAAAACAAAACTGAGGGTTGGATTCCTCCCGCCACCCACCCACCCACCCACCCACACTTTATTGCCAAGCTGGTGCTACCTCTGCGGGTCCCTCGCCAGGTAATCGAGAGAGAAAAGGAGTTAGATTTGAGAAGAGCACTTTGATAGGAACTAATCTGATAATTTTCAGACATGTCATAATTCAGCTTAAATCTATTTAAACGGAGGATTTGCTCTGTGAAAGGTTGAATATTTATAATGTTCATGCAGTTCCATCAGCTTGATTGCCCCCAAGATACCAGGCTTTTAGACTCTGCTAAATCATTAGGAACAGGAGGTTTTATGTGAAGAGGAGCTCGGTTAATTGGCCGAAAAGCTGAAGGAATCCATCAGAGAGCAGAGCAGCCCCAGGCTGGAGGAAAGGGCAGGGGAGACGCAGCCGGCCTCCGTCCCCTTCCCTCCCCTCTGCCTCGCTCATGCAGGATGACCAGGTGGGCATTGCCACTAGCTGGCCCTAAATCCCAGGTCCAAGAGGAATCTTCACGCAGCCAGAGGTGTGCAAACCAGACTGAGGGGAGGAATAGCCTGCTATTGTTCCCATAAATAATCCTGCAGCAAACAAACACCCACAGATTTACACGGGTAGCAAAGATCCCCGCAGGGAGGTGTGAACTGTCAAATCTTCTCAGTTGGAAACGGGAGCGGGGAACCGGGTGGAAGGGAGCAAGGATATTCCCGAGGTCTGGATTTCTTTAAACACCTCAAGAGTCGCTCAGATACGGACACGGCTCCTGCGGAAACCTGCCAGCAATATGCTTTTAGACCCAAAGCCAGGAGGGAGCCAGCTATCCATGAGCAAGAAGAAGACACAGTAGCAATGTCATTCCCTATTTATGTGATGGGATAAAAGCTAATGATCCCCAACTGCTCGGAATTGGGTAATAAATTCTACAGCCCTGGCACTTTGGGTGGAAAATCTTTTTTTTTTAAGGCAGTTTTTCTTTGTTATCTGAGCAAGAACAGAGCAGCAAGCGTTACTTGGATTTCAGTCCAAATTTTTCATCCAGTGGGGGAGGGAGAGAAATCAAAGCCCTTATTGACATTTTTTTAAAAAAAGATAATGTAATACTTTCTGAAGAGTTCACTGGAAGAGATAAAGGAAGGCTGCAGGGGAAGGGGTGAGCTTGACGGCGATTTACAAAGTCAAGAAGAACTGCCCTTCTGCTGGCTGAGGAGGAAGAAGCAGCGAGGACCAGCTGTGGAAAACTACCCCTGCCAGAGGAGAGTCCAGCCAGATTTCCCTTAGCCCAGGGGTCAGCAACTTTATACACTCAAAGAGCCATTTGGACCCGTTTCCCACAGAAAAGAAAACACCAGGAGGCACAAAGGTCCTAACCGGAAGCCCCCCGTTCAATTCTGGAGTTGACCGGAAGTCCGGTTCCCCCACCATAGAGTCTCCTCCTAGCACGGCGTCCTTTTTCCTCTATCTATCCTAACTGAAAGCCCTATCAATTGTGGAGCCGATTGGAAAACCTGTCCCTTGCCATAGAGTCTCCTCCTGGTGCGCCATGTTTCCCCCCCCCCCAAACCGGAAATTGTGGCACTGACCGGCGACAAAGAGTCGCAACAGAGGGATGAAAGAGCCACATGCGGCTCCAGAGCCACGGGTTGCTGACCCCTGCCTTAGCCAAATGGAGGCCTCTCCGGAGGCCTCAAGGGATGGAGGAGCATGCTGGGGAATTTTGGTTGCTTCTGAGTTTGAATGATGCTAAACCATAAACCATGGTTTGTCGAGCCCAGGGCTCAGTTTGTATTAGATGCTAAGCACAAGCAAGCAACAGCTTAGCATCATGTGTGAGCGTGGCAGTTGTTAAATTGGAGGCTTAAGGGAACATTTAGGAGAAGGCAGACATTACCTCTCCGGTAACGTTTGGCTCTGAGACAGCGCAAGGCCAGGCATGGGAACGTTTAAGAGTCCAACCACCGACTCAAATTATTTTGGGAGACTTTTCAGAAGACAGAAGGGAATGGGCAGCATAGATCTGGCTTGGCCGTTCAGCCGTGTGAAGTCTATAATTAGATTTCAGGGACTCATTCGAAACTGTCCAGCTTGCCGATAAGGAGCTGCCCAGCCTTTCAAAATACCTCAGCTGGCTTTGAAATCTGCCCATGAAAATAATAGAGTCCTGAAATAAATCTCTAGTTCCGTATAATTTCCTCAGGATACTTGCTGAAAACCTGGGTAGAATTTATGGCAACGTGAGTCATAGCCATCTCCTTTAGAGATGCTTAGGATGCTAATATCCTGGAGCTATTTTAGAAACCATCCAGTAGCCCTTATGCAACAAATGCTTTTAAAAGGGAAAGAAAAGAAAAAACCACCCTTCCTGCCACCAGGATAAAAGATTCCTTGCTCAAGGCCCCTTGCCAGTGGTGGAGATGCTAGGAGGGGGAGGGGGCAGGGGGAGGGAGGGAGGGACCCCCTCACTGGTTCCCAGTGCCAGGAGAGGTGACTGCTACTCCAAACCAGTTTCCCAGTGGAGGAGAGCAAGCATCCGGCTGAGCTGCTGGCAAAGGGAGGCAGGCAGGGGTGGGTTCTATTTACTTTCCATGCAGGTTCGCATCGCGACGGAAGTGCACATTTTGCGCACGTGCGCTTCACTGACGCACGTGCGTCCCTTCCCAGAAATGACCCTCTGTGCATGTGCAGAAGCCTTTGCGCATGCGCAGAGGGTTTTTTGGCAATCCGCGGCAACCGGAGGACCGGTTCGGGAGTGTGGACCGCCAGTCATTGCTGCCAGTTTGGCGAGTGGCAGGAAATTTCCGTTACCGGTTCTATAGAACCAGTCCGAACCGGCAACAAGCCACCACTGGAGGCAGGCCAGGAGAAAGGGAAGCCCTCCCAGATAGTGAGCTCCTGAGCTCCAACCTCTTCCATGCATCTTTACGGAAGCCCCCCCCCCCCCCCCTTAGTGGAAGGGGCCCCTCTTGTCAGCCCACGCTTAAAGCTGGTTCCCCATTTCCATTTTCATCAGATGCCCCCAACTGTCATGGGAGGGAAGGAGGGAAAGGTCTCCAAGGATGAGACAGTTCTGAAGAGAGTCACAAGGACTTTACAGGGTTTGAAAGGGGGGAGAATCCTTATCTTCTACGGGGGGGGGGGGGGCAGGGGGCAGTTCCTCTGAGCTCCCAGGAAGACAGAAATTCTCTGGACACTCGGAAATTCCATCAGGTTAAAAACAAAACTTTTTCCGGTTGATGGGTGCACCTCCAATGGCAATCTGTCAAGGACCTCATGTTCAAGGTGGACCAGAATCCAACGGGAGATTCGGGAATGAGCTTTTACGGACCCAGAGGGACCAACAGGGACCATTCAAGGAATCAGGTCGAAATGTCGTGTGGTTTGCTTTGTCTCTGCCTGGGGATGGTTTGCAAGCCTTGTTACCACTGGTGTTATATCTATGAAGCAAATCACTGTAAGAACAGACATCCCAGGTAGGAACTCAGCCAGCTGGAGCTACCTCAAAGGTCTGGGTGAGGTCTTCCAAGTGAACAGCTGGATTTCCCCCACGTGGAGCCATCTCTGATCCAGCCAGTTCCCACACACCCCCTCACTGTCCATCATTCGGGGTTCAGTTACAGTCCTCGCCTCCTTTGGCAAGACCATTCTGCAGCTCACGGCCATTCCAGAAAATGCTTGGACGCCACTAACCTATGCCCCCCCTCACTGTCCTCCTGGTCCCCAATCCACTTCCTGCTCCATGTGAGGGTTTCCCCATTGAGAGAACGAACCTTCTTCCCCCCCTCTCTTTGCTCAGTTCCTGGTCTGCAGCCAGCCAGCCCTCTGCTCCCAGCCACCGACCCCCAGGTTCTGAGAAACGCCACCCAAAGCATCTCAGGACAGCTCCAAAGCCACCTTTGACCCTCTGCTGGCCGACCCTCAAAAGCCAGCTGGCACTGCCAGACTTACCTTTGAACAAGCCTCCCCAATGCAGGTGGACATTCCAGCCTCTCCTTCCAGCCACCAATAAACCAACATGCTCCACACATCAGCCAAGCCCAGTTGGGGGAATCTTCAATCCTCATTGGCGCCAAAGAACCCACAGAAAGGGGGTCAGAAAGGGAGTCATCGCCTCAGGGGGGTCAGACAAAACTGGGATCCTAGTCATGACGTTTCCAAGAGGCCCTTCTCTGCCCCACACCAGCTTTCACATCACCCCATAGATTAGCCTCGCCGTGGCCTTCCATCTCCGGTAGCTTTCAAGATAAACCAGGGTCAGTTTACCCTCCCACTGGAAAGCAGCTGGAGCCCCTCCCCTTCTTCTGGCTCCCTGGAAGCCCCTTCCTCCTGGCAGGGAAGCCTCTGCTCTCCTGGACCACAGGCTCGCTCTGAAAGGCAGGCTGCTAGTGTCACCTGCCGAGGCTGCCGAGGTGGCGGGCGGTTGGCTGGCCCTGGCACAGAGCCTGCCCTCTCCCTGCTGCCGCTGCTGCTGCTGCCGCTGCACATTTGGCAGCTACCAGATGAGAGCAAGCAAGCAAGCCAGCCTCTCTCTTCTCCAGGAGCGCCTGCCGGACAAGGGGGTCAGGCAGGAGCGGCAGCGGCTGGTGCAGGGAAGGTTCCAGCTGCCTTCGGAGGCTCAGACAAGCCCTGGGTGCAAAGGGGAGCTGGAAGGGGAGCTCTCCACCCCAGGCCTCCAGCTTCTCATGAATGGGACCCCTTCCTAAACAGGGAAAAGGAGGTGGGGGGCGCATCATGTATCAGCTGCAGGATCCTTTCCCATGCCTCACACACGAAATTGACCGTCATTTTTTAAGCATCACTTTTCCTCCTCTTGGAATGTGCCTATGCACACATAACACACATAACACACACACATACACACACTGCTGAAACATAAAAGGGAGGGGTTTGAGGAGTTCCTACGTGGCTCCAGCACTGGTCCTGGAAAGCCGGGGTCTGGAGGAGCCCCCCCACCTGTCCAGCCAGTTGCTTCAATGCCCTGTTGATGGTTCTAATGGACTGGACCTGACTGGGCTCACCTGCTCCACTCCGAAAACCAGGTAAAGCCCCAGATGGCTCAGAACCTGTGAAAAGGCACCGCTTCCTACTACGTTTCTCCGCTTGTCTCCATTTTCCTCCTGCATTTATTACACCAACATCCAGGCTTCCTTCTAAGGACACACAATAGACCCCAAAGGCTGGCAGTCCCAGCATAAAAGGGCTAGAAGAAGCTTGGAGTTGGTCCCAGTCTTGTTGTGTGGAAGAAGTTCAGGGCAGGTAAGCTGAGCAGCCACAGAGAGAGAGAGAGAGACCTCCCCCCCCACACACACACCTTCCGGCCTTTGTTTACACCCCATTTATGCCCCCTTCCAGCAGCATTGGCACTGGTGCCCTGCTTGGGGTGCCTGTGGGCTGAGCAGCTGCCCAGTGGCCTCTCTGAATTGTTCCCTGATCCATCCGACTGGCCATTGGGAGGGGGAGGCCAAGTCACCTCTGGAACACCCCCTCCCATCTAAACAGGAGCATGAATGATATTTTGATACCGCCTTGCTTCGGTTATTCGTGTATTTTAAAAGCCACAGAATGAAGACCAAAAGGACACCAAAAATGTGTATAATATAGTAACAGCAAAATGCTAAGTAGGGAATTAATGTCATGCTTGGTATTAGTCTAATCATTCTAATCTAATCTAATCTAAACCCTGAGTTTATTTCTTCCCCTTGTCAAGGACTGCAATGAATCCTACAACCCTAAAGATGGAAGAGGTCATCGGGGCTTCCTAAACTCCCACTCAGGGCAGGAATCCTGCCTGGGACTCCCAGCCCCCACTCCGGAGTTTCAGCCTCTCCACTCCCCCCACCCTCCCTTGGCTCATACCCCCCTCCCTTCCCTCGCAGAGGCATTTGGGGTTTTCTGGTTGGTGCTAAGCCAGAGGAACCACTGTGCTGTAATGGTCCTTCCACACACAGGCAAGTTGAATCTCCACTCACTCATCCAACAACTAAATGGGCACCGAGACTGGCAGAGTTGAGCAGACAGGCAGACGGACGGCCAAGGCCGGCCACAGTGAAGAGCTGCCAGCACCCCCAGCCAGCTCAGCCCAATGAGCAAAACTCCCCTCAGCCGAGTCCTTCAGAAACATGATGGAGGCAGCATCAGCACCCGAAATATGGGCCTTGGTAGGCAGGTCTGCCACAGCCCCCTCCAACATGCCGGCCACCCAGCCCAGATGGTCCACCCGAGCTTGGTCTCCACCAGGCCCCACTTGCTCCTGGGAGCTGCCCCCTTTTTCCACAAGACTCCCCAGATGCTGAGACAGGGGCCGACCTTGTGCCCTCCAAGCCAGGCAAGCTCTGCTGGACCAGCCAACTCGGAAGGACAAGAAAGCCGGTCTTTGCTGGGACCCAACTTTTATTCAATGGCTCCTCCCTGGGAGCCCCAGCAGGCCCCTGCCTCTCCCAACCTCCCCTCCCCCGCAGCATTCTCTCCAAAGGCGGGGTGGGGGCTACCCTGGAGTCTTTCTCAGGTGCCATAGGATCTGAGAACCAAGAGAGCACCAAAGACCCCTCATTTCAACTCTGAGCTACAAATATTCTCCTTTATTGATGCTGTAGGGTCTCTCCCCTCCACCAGGTTACCTGCCCATTTATCCACAACGTCGACTTGTGTGCACCCCGTTTTGTGGGTCAAGAAGCAGGCGAAAACCCCTGGACAGGCATTCAAAGGGAGGGATCTAGGTCGGCCACCTGGAATCTGAGCCTTTTCCAAGGGGGCTGCTCTCAACCCTGGAGGGGCAGGAGGGGCGGGCAAACCCCGGCTTTTTGCTGCAGAGGGCCGCAGCTAAGGCCCCCCAAAGGGCAGGTTGGGGCTGCTGCTTAACACCCACCCTCGCCCCCGCCAGACCGTGTCCCCGACACGCTTGCCGGCAGGAGACCCGCGGAAAACGCCGGAAGGGGTCTTGCGAGCTCGGGCCGGCTGGATCCGCGGCACGGATGCAGAGGTGGGAAAGGGGGCGACCGAACAGGCGGGACCGGGGAGCCGGCACTTGCGGGGCGGCGGGCGGCCAGACAGCGGAGGCTTCCAGGAGCCACAGGTCTGCAGCGGTGGAGGCGCACGACCGACAGGCGGCCCGAAGGGGCTCCGAGGGCTCCCGCTGCACGGACGCCGCCTGGGACAGCGGCGGGCCCCGAAGGCGGACATCCCGGGATGGCGGGAGCGGCCGCGGCTGCCCGGGAGGGGGGCAACGGTCGAAGCGCCTCTCCTGCGGCAGCCTCTTCTCGGAGCCCGCAGTCGCCGCCTCGCCGCTACTTGCCCGCCTGTGCCCGGGCCGAGGCTGCGGAGCGCTTCCCACCCCTCTCCCACCTCCCAGCCCTCACCACCGTCCCCGGCGCAGCGTCCCACCTTCCTGCGAGGACCCGCGGCGAGGGAGCGAGGCTCTCCGCACAGCCTACCTGGCAGGACGGGCGGCGGGCCAGCGGACGCGGCGGCCGGGGCTGCAGGGGCTCCGAGCCATGACTCGCTGCGCTGCGCGGTCCCTCCCGGCGGGGCGCAGCCAGCGCGGCGGCGGTGGCGGGTCAAGGCTGCTGCGGGCGGGCGGCGCGGCTTCTCCCGTGCGGCGGCGGCCCCATCCCGCTGGCCGGGCAGGGCTGGAGCTGCGCGCGGGGCTCGGGTGACCCGCAGGGGCTGCTCAGCCGGGAAGGGGGGAGGGGGCGGCCGACGCGGAGCTCCGACGCGGTTCCGCTCGTCTTAAAGGCGCCTCGCCCCGCCGCCGCTGCCCCGGGAAGGGGAGCCGGCGCCACGGCTGCTCCAGCCGCCCCGAAGCCCCCCGGCCGGCCTGCCCAGGAGGCGCAACAGGTGACGCCACCGAGCGTCCCGCGGGCGCGGCGTTTGCCCTGGACTCGGGATCGCAGCGCCCGGATCCGCTCCGGGGCCTTTAAGAGCAGCTCGAAGGGCGGAAAGCGGCTGTCACGCCGCGCGACCCCCGAGGCCGGATCCCCCGAGCGGACCCACCGCCCAAGGAGCGCGACTCGGTGGCGGCTTCTGCCAGCCCGGCTCGGGCAACCCCAACTCCGGTTCAGCCGGCCGGGAACGGGACGTCGGGCACGGGCTGTTGCGAAAGACCGGGAGCAAAGACACACACACACAAAACCCACGCAAACAACCGACACACACAGCGGTACTGGTGAGGTTTTTAGAGAGCAGCGCTGTAAGCCAGACTTGCCTTCACACCCTGGTGAACACGCCCGTGGTCCGCTCCCGGTTGAAGCCGGCGCGTCTCCCACTCCCACTCCTCCGTGGACAAGAACGCGAAGAGCTCCAGAGGATCCCTCACCATTTCTACACTTGGCTTATTTCTCCTTTTCTGGGATTAGATTAATGGCGTCAGGCTATTAAGTAATAATGTGTGAAAAGAGGGATGTTGGTTAACGATTTCCAGCGCAGAAGAGCTTAGAGGTTACAACTGGGATTCAGTCTAGTAATCGTTTTTCTTCTGGAGAGCAACCCTAGAGCCCCCACTTCCCCCCAGTTGTGCTCCGACCATTTGGCTGATTGTGGATGGGGGCATCGCCTCTTGCAATTCTCCAAACCACAGTGGGGGCTGCTTGGCGTAGATTATGAATCCAGCCATGGGAGTTTAACAGATTAACTGAGTTGGAAGGGACCTTGTAGGTCATCTAGTCCAGCCCCCTGCCCAAGCAGGAGACCCTGCCTACACCATTTCTGACAGATGGCAGTCCAGTCTCTTCTTGAAAGCCTCCAATGATGAAGCTCCCACAACTTACGAGTTTGTAAACTATGGTGCATTGTGGGGAAAATGCAGTCCAAATGAGACAGGCAGACCAGCAACAACTCTTAGATGCCCTCTGAGTTCTACACAGAGAGGGAGGGAGGGAGGGAGGGAGAGAGAGGGGGGCAGGGGGAGGGAAAGACAGACAGAGAGAGGGGGAGGGAGGGAGGGAGAGAGAGGGGGGAGGGAGGGAGGGAGAGGGGAGGGAAAGACAGACAGAGAGGGGGAGGGAGGGGGAGAGAGAGAGGAGGGAGGGAGGGAGGGAAAGACAGACAGAGAGAGGGGGAGGGAGGGGGAGAGAGAGAGGAGGGAGGGAGGGAGGGAAAGACAGACAGAGAGAGGGGGGAGGGGGGAGGGAGAGAGAGGGGAGGGAGGGAGGGGGGAGGGAAAGACAGAAAAAGAGGGGGGAGGGAGGGAGGGGGAGAGAGAGAGGAGGGAGGGAAAGACAGACAGAGAGGGGGGAGGGGGAGGGAGGGAGGGGGAGAGAGGGAGAGAGAGAGAGAGAGAGAGAGCTGTGTGTTCGAAGAGATCGGGTTGAGTGGGAAAAAATGGATGTTTCTGACTTTGTAAATACTAACAACTCTTGACTTGCCATGCAGTCCTGAGCTGGAGGGGGCTCCCTCAAGATGAGACTCAGTGTGTGCCCCACCCTAGAGAGCTGTGCACATCCCTAACTGAAAAGAGAGTTGTTGGAAGGCAGGAGGGGGAAGTGTTTCTCTCTTTCAATCATGAATTTTTGTTTGCGGAGACAGGAATTTTGGGCTCATTGTTTGCCAAAGGCTGTGCAGAGAGAGACCTCCACACCGGAGGTCAAGTAATGCTTTTAGCTACTTTGAGGTACCCGGCACTGACCAGCATTTTGAAACAGGTCAGAGACAAGGAAAAAGCAGTCCAAGGACTGATCATCCGTGAGATAAAAATCAAAGGAAATCAGGTTATCAACTATGATTAAGGTAGATTACACATCCTTACAATTGTATCCTGGTTGTGTGATCTTAGATCATAAATTTAAGATCACAGGCTATATTTGATAAAACTCCACTTTCCTTTATTAATATTCCCAATTTGTCAGTCCCTCTTCAGTTTTGACCTTAACTTTCTTTCCCTTTTTTGCAATGTATTAATTTTAGATCCAATTAAACACTTGAAATTGGTTTTAATTAATTAATGTAATACTTGGTTGAATAAATTCACTTAAATCACGTTTAATACTTCAAAAGCAGTCTTGTGTCTAGGAGGAGGCATCTTTATCCCAGGGAAGAGCTGAAACACTCAAATGCAGCCCAATCCAGAGGCTCTTTTGGCACAAAATATGAAGTCATAAAACAAGCTACTCATGTCCATCTGGTCCAGGCATCCTTTCATTCACCCAGATAAACCCGAATCCATCCTGCCATCTCCAATGCCATCAACAGCAGCAACCACCTTCAGAAATCATTCCGGGAAATCAAGATCAATATTTACAGGTAGTCCTCACTTAACAACTGCCTTGCTTAGTGACCATTCTCAGTTCTGTCGGTGATGAGAAAGTAAATTCATGACCAGTCATCACATTTATAACCTTTGTCAGTCTGTAAAGCAAAAGAAAGCTGAAGTCAGATTGTAAGCACAGATAAGGTTTCACTTAGGGACCACTTTGTTTAATGACTCAGTTGCCAATCCCAATTTTGGTTGCTAAGTGAGGACCTCTGTATTCAAGAGACGTATCTGCTCCTTCTTCCCTTGATGACTCTGAGTGGCTTACAACAAACAATATGCTTAGCCATTAAAAGCAATGATTTAAAAGATAGCTAATAAAAATATAAAGAACTACATTAAAAGACATGAGTAAATAAGGTTTTGATTCCTCCCTAAAGGAGAGGAGTTTCCCAGCTTCAAAGTCTCAGTGGAAAAAGCAAATTACCACCAATGATGTGAAATCTAATCACCACTTAATGTTCATGCAGGAGCTCAGATAAAAGCTCAGCCGCTGAGTTGAGCTTGAAAACAAAGCAGCTGCCCAAATCGAGTTTAGCACGGATTACGGGACTGCAGAGTTTCCCTGGCCTTCAGGAATAGGATCCCGCTTATATCCTTCATGCCGTAGAAGAGCTTCAACCATGCGGTGGGAAGCCGCCTATCTGTTCGGGGCACTAAGGTGCCATGATGGGACATGGAGTGGAGACATTGGCCAGCTGCAGTGGTTGGTTGGCACCAGAGATGCCACCCTCCTGCTGGCACATGCAGGAGCCTTCAGACTCTCCTCCTGACCTGTGGCCGGCACAGAAGGCTGAGGGCGAAGAGACTGGGGGATCCTTCTGGCTGGGGATTTTCCTTCAGGGGCCTTTGGCCTGAGACTCCTCCACACACCAAGCTGGGAAATCTGGTGATTCTTCCCCCCCAAAAAATAGCTGTTGTACTAACTATCCTGTTGCAGAAAAAGGATCTAGGACAACCTGCCACAGCCAGCTCACCAGGGGACCATTTAATGCTGTATTAATTGTTTCATTCAATTACTTTTATTATTGGTGACAATATTTTTGTTGAACTTATTGTAACGCTTGTATTTCTAGAGTGATTTTCTTTTTCTTTTATTGATCTTATTGATTTTCTATTAAATACATTTCTTAGTGCTTAATAAACATCTTGTCTGGGTATTTAATTTGCTTAACAATACAAATTTACATTCTTAATCTCCACCCCTTTTTCCCAACCATTGGTAAAATAGATTCCAAGGTTTTCTTTTCATTGTTATTGGCCATGGTTCCGTCCAAATCAATTTAACTTTTGTATTTATTGAATAGTCCTGTGGAGAGTTTGTCTCATTCCGAAGCAGCAGATTAGACCATCATGTGGCTTGTGCAACCCTCACACACACACCCCACACACACAACTGTTTAGCACTATGTAAACCAATTACGGTTGGGTCAATAAACCCCGGTTTTGTGTGACGTGAGAACCAGGTCAATCTCTTTCCGTTGAACCTTGGAGTCCTAGTGGACAACCATTTAAATATGAGCCAGCAGTGTGCAGCAGCTGCCAAAAAAGCCAACACAGTTCTAGGCTGCATTAACAGAGGGATAGAATCAAGATCACGCGAAGTGTTAATACCACTTTATAATGCCAAGTGTAAGGCCACACTTGGAATACTGCATTCAGTTTTGGTCGCCACGATGTAAAAAGGATGTTGAGACTCCAGAAAGAGTGCAGAGAAGAGCAACAAAGATGATTAGGGGACTGGAGGCTAAAACATATGAAGAACGGTTGCAGGAACTGGGTATGTCTAGTTTAATGATAAGAAGGATCAGGGGAGACATGATAGCAGTGTTCCAATATCTCAGGGGTTGCCACAAAGAAGAGGGAGTCAAACTATTCTCCAAAGCACCTGAAGGTAGAACAAGAAGTAATGGGTGGAAACTAAACAAGGAGAGAAGTAACTTAGAACTAAGGAGAAATTTCCTGACAGTTAGGACAATTAATCAGTGGAACAGCTTGCCTCCAGAAGTTGTGAATGCTCCAACACTGGAAGTTTTTAAGAAGATGTTGGATAACCATTTGTCTGAAGTAGTGTAGGGTTTCCTGCCTAGGCAGGGGGTTGGACTAGAAGACCTCCAAGGTCCCTTCCAACTTTGTTATTATTATTATTATTAACCTGCCAGGGCTCTTGGGGGGAAGAGCAGAGGGGATAAATGCTTTTTAACAGCTGGCACTCTTTTGTGGAACAACCAACTCTTTCCCGCATCCTCTTGCGATGCTCCGAGGCAGCCAAGTGTTCTGACCTAGGTCTCCCCAAACCACGAAGCAGACTCCTTGTCCCGACAAAAAACCCTTTTTATTAAGTTACTGTGAATTCTTCTCATTCACATCCAGCAAAATCTTTCAAGGGTGAATTTGCAGCCACAGACCTTATCTGGCTTGGAGAGCTGCCAGGCCGATATCTTCAAAACTTGGCAAGAAGTCTCTGAGAGTCACGAACCAATTAAGCGAACTAATTGTCTCCTGCAAACTCCCCTCCCCTTTCGCTCCTCTTTTATTCCCTATGGGAGGGGCCATTCATCGTCCACCTGTGGCCTTACTCCCAAGTCGCCCCTTGTTCCTTAGCTGTTCCCTTCGTCTGGCAGCTCTGTGCATGCGCACACTGGGAAAAGGCTCCAGCTGTTCATCTGCCTCACTGATGTCTGATTCCAAAGGCAGCTGATAACTGTCAGATGGCCCTGGACCCGTCTCTGCCTCCAACGCAGAGCACTCGTCAGAGCCTTCCCCAGACTCCAGTACTGGCCGATGTTCCTCCCAACCTCCTCGCTCCACTGGCAGACCACAACACCAAGGCCAAAGCTCTCCTTTCAGGACCCTCCAAGAAAGCAAGTCTCGCAAAGGAGCAAGCATTTGCGGAGTTCATTTGATTGACAAAGGCCCAAGGCTGGCTTCTGATCATGAAACATACTCGGAGGAGCCCAGGAAATCCTTCCTCTCTGCAAGGGAAGAAGGGAAACTCCTCTGTCTTTTCCTCCGATTCTCCTTCCGTGGCTGAGCCAGCAACGAGGAAAGACAACCGGTACGCCCCACAGGTTGGCTGAAAGAAAGGGGCGGCCTCTCAGGCTTTGCACAGAGATCATTTGGGGCCACTGATGCGCAGCATGGGGGGCATGGGGGGGTCTGAACTGGCCTCTTCTGCACACCGAAAGTGGCCTCTTTGAGGAGCCTTTCTGCTTCCTGCAGGTGCCTCGTCCAAAGCATCTGGGGGGGGCTTTTGTTCCCTTCTTTTTGCCTTTGGCTGTTGTGTGTAAGTCAGGGCTCTGGCCCAGGGGAAAGCAAGGGACACCTTTGGTCTCCAAGGCCCGCTCTAAAGGCTTCTCTTGTTCTACTCGACTCCAGGTTTGACAATTTTCCACCCCAAAATATCAGAAATCCACACCGCCTGCTTTCAACAGCGGGATGCAGAGGAGCGATCCGGCCCTGTGTGTCGAAGGAGTCCATCTAGCAGAGGGTTGTTCCCGGAAGCCAGATTAAGCACCTGGTGACTTTCTATGACATGTGTGGGGGAGAGACCCCCTGTATGGACCCTTGGGGCTAGGAGATTGCCGGCAGGCATTTCCCAGCCTACGGAGGCTCCTCCCCAGGGGCATGGGGCCCCCAGCTCATCAATGCTGCCCTCCCCTTTGCCTACCCTTCTTCTGGGTCTCTTGCTTCACGAGAGCTGCTGGTGCACAGAGCAGGGGTTCAGGGGTTCAGGGGTTCGCTGGGAGCTCCCAACTGGACACCACCTCAGCCAGTTTCATCGCGGGGCTGGCTTACATTGTTAGGAACACAGAGAAAGGAAGGACCTCCCTCCCTGCAGCCGCCAATGCTCTCCCTTCCCCACAAGAAGGAGCAGCGTTTTGCTAGACTTCCAAATAGAACAGATGGTTTTGTTTATGTCTGAAAACAGCCCGGCTGGTAAAACATTTCCTCTCCGTTGTGTAAAGTAGATCGATCAGAAACCTTTATTGCCTAGCTGGCAGAAAAGGGAAAGATGAGGTGGGGGGCCTGTGGGAGGGGGATCCAGATCACCCCTCTTGTTGAGGGGCTGTTTCAACCTGGAAATCGTCTCCCCCAGAATCCCGTCTCCTTTAAATGTGAATACTGAAGAGATGCGGCAGGTTCTGGAGACACGCCATTGTTTCCCATTAAGAAGCAAACGGATCTTATTGGAATTTGGGAGCCAGCAGCAGGAGGGAAGAAAGAAAAGGAGGGAGTGTGTGTGTGTGTGCTTGTGTGAGAGAGAGAGGGGGGGGGAGGGGGGAGGGAGGGAGAGAGAGGAGAGAGAGAGAGAGAGAAAACACCAGATCCTTTTCTACAGACTGGCTCATTTTTATAAATATGTCACCCCAACTGCTTTTGCCTCTTAGCCCCCCTAATGCCCAGATAGTGATAAAGGGCCTAAGAACTGCCAACTAGATATTCCCCAGTTCTCTGTAAAATTAAATCTGGGATTTTAGTTGGGAAACTCTGCCAAAATGATCTCAGAGAGGGAGAAACCGTTTGCGCTCAGAGGGAGGAAATGTGGTTTTGTGTTTCCTGGATGGATGGATGGATGGATGGATGGATGGATGGATGGATGGATGGATGGGGAGCGGAGGGCACCAGTGAGGAAACCCCACCCCCCACCCCGTCTAGCTGAATCCTCTTCTCCCTGTCACATTAAGAGTGTGTTTGTATGATGCTGAAACCCAATAACTGAGGCTGCTGCTGCTGTTACTACAGACTTACTTCCGATGCCTAAAGGGAGACAAATAAGTCACTGGCATTTACTAAAGCAAATGTTTATAAAGTTACCGACGTTGGATCCTTAGTTGGTCTCCCTGGAAAGTTGCTCCTTTTGGTGAAGGTGGAACCACCTGCAACCTGGATCATTAATTGTAAGATCCCTCCAGAGGACAGCAGCTCCCTGAACTGTGATTTTGAAAGTAGAAAGCAGAGGTTTAAAAAAATGTAGACATTTAATGCAATCTTCCTGGGTAGGATGCAGCTCCCCCGCAGCCCTGCTGTCTGGGGCTTTCTATTTATGGAAACCCATAAAGCACTCTGGAGTTAAAACTGCATTTATTTCAGCTGGAGTGACATTGGGAGATATAATAACCGAAATCTATCAGCCTTAAGTTAAAAAAAAACATTCATTAATAAGGATTACCTTTAAAGACCCCAAGGCAAACTTGATTCACTTGGAGACAAGCCACGATGGGGCTGCAACCTCGTTTGTCAAGCTCTTTCACCTGACAGACTGTGATCTGTTACCTTCAAACCAACTGCAAAGGTTTGGTGCAGGGGTGGGATTGAAATGTTTTAGCAACCGGTTCTCTGCCTGGTTGCTGGGTGGGCATGGCCATGGGGGCGTGGCCTACTCGGCTTCCTGCACAACGGTGGGGGGCATTTTTCCCTCCCCAGGCTATGGAGGCTTTCTTTGAGCCTCCGGGAGGGCAAAAACGGCCTTTCCTGGGCTCCGGAGGCCCTCCGGAGGCCGGAAACAAGTCCGTTTCCGGACTTCCGGTAGGTCCATTTTCCTCCCTCCCGGAGCCTCCGTGCGGGCCCTGCACTTACCTGGCATCCAAAACAGGCCGTGTGGAGACTCCTGGGAGGGGAGGGGCAGGGTGGGCAGGGTCAGCCAGTCCTTGCAGCTACCGGTTCAGCGAACCGGATGTAAAATTAACACCCGGTTCGCCCGAACCAGTCTGAACCGGCTGAATCCCACCCCTGGTTTGATGTGTAATCAACAGCTTCTTGGAAAGCTTTAGAGGACACAGGTCATAAATGGATGGCTGGAAGAGGACAACAGGCAGGATTTAAAATAGGAACAAGAGAAAAGGAAGCATTTGTGAACTATGCCTGAGAACTAAATTAGTAGCAATAAAATCCTAATCGTTACCTCAATCTGTCAGCACAGAATGGATTTGTTTTCGGGTGGGGCACCCAGTTTGGTGAAACCTTACCTGAGTCTTTCCCCAAGCTTGGCCACTTGATGAAGGGTGAACCTCAACTCCCAGAATCAGCTGGCTGGGGAATTCTGGGAGTTGAAGTCCACCCATTTTCCAGTGGCCAAGGTTGAGAGACAGGTCCTTCCCTAAAGTGGATTACCTGACCCAGATTCGGGAGCTGTCCAAATCAGAACAGGCCTTTTTCGAAGCCAAGCTCTCTGGGTGTGTTTTGAGGTGTGAACAAGGACTGGAAAAGCAAAGGTTGCATGGGAAATGGGTTGGAGGGTGGGTGCCTCCAAGGAGGAAGATCTATAGAGGCCATGAGAGGAAAAGGAAGGCCAGAGGAAAGGGCCATATTAACGCTCGTAATTCTTTTTGTTCTTCATCTGTGATGGGATGAAGGGATGCTACATAATTTAAGTACAACGACCCTTTTGCATCATCATCGTCATCATCATCATCGTCTCATTTTATCTTCCCCCCCAAAAAGAGAGAGAACATTGACTGTTCCAAAATGGGAAGGTTTAACCTACGCAGGATTTGAACCTGGTCCAAAGGTTTGCTTCCTCCATGTGGGGTCATTTCCACTTGTGTTCATGAAAAGCGCTACCCAGATTGTTCACAGATGCAAACGCAGCTCCTTTGGCCGGCTTTCCATCCAGGAAGCTGATTCCACATCGTGGTTTACGGTGGAGTTCCGCTTCTACGCATTTGCAAAATAGAAACCGGCGCCCTCAGCCAATATTTAGAGTTTCAGCATCAACAAAACGGACCTTCCGCAAAGGTGATCCCTCAAAAATGAGATGTTGACAGAATTTGTTTGGTCTCCTTGCATCTGTTCTCCTCGTCATCTGGATTTTGCCCAAGGAAATTGAATCTTCTTCTGCCCACGGCCTGATCTTTGCAGCCTCTCTGAGTGCCCACACGAATCATAAAAATAGTTTCCCTGGGCAACCTCAACTGGCTCCCGGGGAAGAGGGGCCCCATTGCCGCCTGCCTTCCTTACACCCACCCCACCCTCTCGCTGCACAGAAGCAAAAGCTAAACTTAGCAAGAGACAAGCAAGGCTCGGTGCTCCAAACTCTGATCGCCAATATACAAGCCAAGGTCTAAGAGAAGAGACAGACAGTCGGACAGATGGACGGATGGACAGACAGCAGAATACAAACCAAAGATCTGATGTCCTCCCTTAATTTGGGATGGAGCATCTCAGCCTGTCACTGCCAGCCCACAGCCAACCAGAGGCCCAAACGGCCCCTCAATCCGACATCAGCTGTGGTGCAACATCTAAACCGGGTCAAATCTCAACATTGGGTAAGCTTGAGCCTCAACAAGGGTTGAGCAGAAGCAGTGGACAAACGGAGAGAACTCCTTGGCCAGTGGTGAGTCATCAGAGGGAAAGCTGGCTTTAGTTCTGCCAACTGCAATTGGTAAATGAACTCACTTCCCATGGAAAGTAATTAATTATGAAAGTTAATTAAGAGTTTCTTTTGGCCTGGATAAAGTTCCTCATGGCTCCAAGCAGATTCGTCTTTATACCGATTCACAAAATATCCTTGTCGCTTCTTCTGCTTCTGGACAATTTTCTCTCCCACTTTTTTCCCCCTCTAATCCTAGAAAAAGAGAGTTTGATCAGATTTTCATGGCTGGGGGAGGAGAAAAATATTGCATCCTTGCAAAAGTAATCCCGAAGTGCATATTAGGCAGGGCAGGCAAACTGACCCTGGAAGAGAAGGAGGCAATTAACAAACTCCAGGTCGTTGCTTCTCCCGTGGTGTGCACGGACACAATAAAGGGCACGGTTGATGTTAGAAGGTTCCAGCATCTGTAGAAAGGACAGGCTTGGAGCCTCTTGATCAGAACGGCCAGAAGGAAGAGGATCTGGGTTAGCCTTCTCTCAGGTCCCCCTGTGTTGCAGTTATCAGATCCACCTTCCTGCATTAAAGGTTGCGTTATCATTTGTACTGATTTGGTATGTAATGTGTGTATCATTTCAGAGGGCATCTAGCCTGTGCCCTTGTGAGCTTTGGGGTCTTCTGCATCCCCTTGGCAAAGAGCCCAGGGGTCACTGTGGTTGTACATGCCAAGAAAAGATGCTTCGTCTCATCTCTCTCCAAACGCTTTGGTTCCTTATTTAAGTGGGCATTTTCCCCACCATCTGATATGTCTGCAGTATTCCTTTAAAATGTTGCATTTGTTGCTCCGCGTTGTAGAAAATATGGATTTTTGTAAAAAAAAAAAAAAACCAGCATTAACACATGCTGTATTTTGGCTGTTAAATGCAACTGAAGCTCAAGGATCTTTAGGAGTTATTTAGAAGACTCACGTCAAAACCACAAGCAATCCCAAGAATAAATATCTGCAAGGAAAAACAAGTCCCAGGCCAATTTTAATTCAAAATTAAATTATTCACACTGGTGAACACATACTGTGGTGTTGCTGCAGACGGATAGTGCATACATTTGGATAGAGATGCTAATTCGTCCTGCAACTGCATTCCCACATTTATCTTCTGTTTTTTTAAAATAAAAAAAACCTTCAGGACAGAAACACAATTCAAAGCAAGCATTTTCCCCGTGAAATGATGGAAAGTTGGGGAGGGTTTCTAAAATCCCAAAGGCGGCATGATTAAGTCAATGTCAACACTGCACGGAGAGCCGCTCAAGGTAGCCAAAGTTGGCTTGGGCTTTGATCTTGCCCAGGAAGTCTGCAAAATCGTCCAGCGGATGCCCTCGGGGGCCCTTTTGAGCTTGTTCTTCCATCTCCGTCCCTGGATCTGAATTGTCTTTCACCTCCTGCATTTTTCATCCAGAGGACACTTGAAGGACGTTCATCCCACATTTAAACTTGAGAACACAAGACAACCGCACAGATTATCTCCATGGATCTAATTATGCCATGGCTGACCATCACTCTGCTTTCTGACAGGTCAGAATGGTTCAATGAGCTGATTCTAATCTTCTTGAGAAGAAGCCCAGAAGATGCAGGAAGGTCAGAGAACCAGGAGAACATTATCTGGCTCAGTGACATCTCATACATAGCCTTCGTCTCCGTTGCCAGGCTGAACACATATGCTCAGACACACACACACACACACACACACACACACACACACACACACACACACACACGTTCCTCCTGAGACTGCACTCATTACAAATAAAGATTGCAGCACCAAGTCACTTCCAACCAGAATGGGCTCCCTCTCTGAACCGCGTGTGCTGCGGTTTTCATAAACAATTATTTTAATTGGAGAGCAACCCCTGAAGCCAAAGTTCTTTATGAAAACAAGGCAGCATGTGGACAATAATAATTTCCACTGGGCAGAAGCTCAGCAAACGGCCGGCCTTGTCTTCCACTGCAGTTGAAAGTCATGGCAGTTTCCAATTCTGGAAGAGGAAGAACTCAGCACTGGAGCTCAGGATACCTTTGGGCCACCTGAGCAAGGACACCAATGGAGGATCAGGCCCACAGGGAGAAGCCCTTGACCTGGGCATTCAAAGACAAAAGGGTTTCAAAGAATGCAGCCATGAAACCAGGGAGCAGCCATGAGGAC
The DNA here is from genome assembly GCA_023053685.1 of Diadophis punctatus similis. Classification (NCBI taxonomy): domain Eukaryota; kingdom Metazoa; phylum Chordata; class Lepidosauria; order Squamata; family Dipsadidae; genus Diadophis; species Diadophis punctatus. Next base: position 863,164 of record JALIGW010000014.1, on the reverse strand, counting down.
CCAGATTGTTGGGGGCAATATGCTGAACTCTGTAAACCGCTTAGAGAGGGCTGTAAAGCACTATGAAGCGGTATATAAGTCTAAGTGCTATTGCTATCTTGGGGCAGGAGGTATGGGTTCTCTTGCCACACACCTTGAACCACACCTGGTCATTTGAGGCCCAAGTGGGAAAACAGAGCAGGAGGAGGGCGAGGAATTTCAGCTACACCACCTCCTCCTCCTCCTCCTCTTCTCCATCACTGGTCCCATCGCAGCCATTACCCTCAGCCTCCTCTTCAAGTCTGGGAGTTGGTCCACATATCTCCACAGTTGAGAAACACTGACCCACAGGGTTTCCTGGGTCAACCGGCCATTGGCCAGTCCACACTTTGGCTCCTCAGGAGCTCCAACATTAGAAAGGAAACCTCCGCAGAATCCTTCTCAGATATGATTACTATCAAGAAACAGCCTCAGCCTCCAAGACAGCTGGCTAAAAGAGAATAAACCAGCTCTCAAAGTTAATAAAAGTTGGTGATATGGAAGCAGACATCCTGTCGGACGAATACTAGCTCTGTGCAGAGAACGCCGTAGTATCTACACACTGCTTCTCATCAGAAGGATTTCCCAACTCAGTGTTGCTGTATCTCAGTGCAAAAGGTTTTAAATTCCGCAGGGAAGTCAATTACTTTTGTTTTTAGAAACAATGGGGGAGGGAAAGGCAGATAACACCATAATAGATGAGAAACAGCGAATGGAGCACCAGGATTTTATGGCCTCCATGCTCACTAACTCACTGACAACCAGACCCGTCTGCGAGCATTTGCAGTTAGGCATTGATTTACATTAACCAATCATCGCTATTTTTTCTCCATAAAAGTCAAATCCATTTAAAGGGTTGCAGCCTCTCTTGACAATAAGCGGCGACAGCAGTGTGGAAACTATGCTTCTCAGTTCAGCAGAATTAAGGCCAGCCATTGATTTGATTAGGCTTTCATGGTGTAAAATATTTCAAAGCAATTATCCCACCACCACCACCCATAATGTGTGTGAGAAGAAAACTGATAGGCCCTCTTTTTCACAGCCGATGGCTCCCACAAGTGTTGAGGTGCTTTGCCAACATTGCCAGCTGAGAGGAAAAGATGACGGGCGGATTGCTCAAAATCTCTTTCTGGCAGCTGGACCCGTCCACAGGCTCCTTGAGGTGCCCACATCCATTCTTGGATGTCCGGAAAACCATGTGTGAATCTAGGTCAAAATTATGCTGACTCCCACCAGTGGGTTTATTCTTAGTTTGGAAATATGCTCAGGCTTCTATAATTGCGCGCTTCTAAACTTCCTTGACCTCCCCATGTTGTCAGGCTTTCTAAAATCAGAGAGCGGAGTCCAATCGGCAAGTGTTCTGTTCCCTAAGACCCCCTCCAAGCCCCCAGATGGTGAATCAGAGCGATGGATGCCGGACGGTTAGACTTGGAAAGGCTGAAGAAAGAGGCCTTCCGGTAAAGGAGACCGGGATGATTTCAGATTGAGACAGCCTTGTGGCCCCAGAAGCCCCCACCATCTCCAGAAGGACCCTTCCCACCTGCAAAGGCCCAGGGCACAACCCTTGGCAAACCCCCAATGGCCTTCGCCTCTAACTATGGTTTTCCCTCAGCTGTGGCATTGTCAAAGAGGGGACATCTTCCTTTTGTGTCATCTCCTGTGGGACATGAAATGCCACGCATTGCTCCATAGGAAGCATTGTCACCCAAGGCTCCCTCCTTCTAACAGGAAAAGTGGCTCAGCCCCATAATACTTGAATGCAGAGAATGTGACCCACCCCTGAGCTGAGCCCCCTGGCCTTTGTGACCAGCTCAGCTGCCAGTGCTGTAGCCCCCAACTTCAATCTGGTCGGGGACCCCACGACGTTCTGTGAGAAATGGAGGCCACAGGAAGCTACAGGCAACTCACATTTATGTTTGCATTGGTAAAAGAAAATGATGCACGAGAAACAAGAAATTAGTCACGCCTGCTAAAAAAAATATGATTCCATTTTTCAACTTTGCACAAATGAATGGTTAAATAAGGGGATCGTTTTAATTATTTTCTCAGCTGTAATGAAAATTTATTTTATCAGAATAGAGGCATCTGTTAAAAACAAGTTGAGAATTGCAAAACGATAGAGCGATTAAAGAGAGAGGAGGAGTAAATGCAGCAGCTTAGAGAGTAGGATAGCTCTGTTGACTTTATATACTGATAAAAAATGCACGATCTCTCTGTTTCGGCTCTTGGCCAGGCCTGTCAGCATTTTCCACGGCTGGAAACAAGACTGGGAAATAATCATCTTTGCTCTTTTAGGTCTAGGGGATCTACTATTCCTTGTTTCCCTAAAGATTGGATAAAATTCAATCCAACCACTTCTAACGTGGAATCAGACTGGCAGCAAATAAGTTTGGATGAAATTGCTTACAGCTGTGTTTCTCAACCTTGGTGACTTTAAGATCTGTGGACTTCAACTCCCAGAATTCCCCAGGCAGCACAGTCCAACGGGTATTATGGAGCAAAGGTCACCAACTGGTGGTCCGCGAGAAAATGTTGGTGGTCTGTGGAGAAATCTTGGCCCCTGGGCCAGAAATGGCCAAGAGCAATTAATCCAGTCCATGCGCGGGAACACAAGACTGCACCGCCCAACATCACCCCACCCACACACCAGCCCCCACTCTTAAGGCTGAGCGCAAACCTCACCTTGAGTATAGCAGTGCGAGCCACACAAGCTGGAACAGGAAGGTAAGACCAAGAACTCACCGCGCTCAGCCGAACGGCTGCCTGGGGGGGGAGAAGGTTCAGATGCCTTTCAGGCCTACATCTCTCCTTTTGCGAGGCCTCTGGGTGGGAGGCCCGAGAGAAAGCGCCTGCTAGATCGCCCCCCTGCAAACTCTCGTCTCTCGAGGAGCCCGGCCAAAGTGCTCCTCTCAGCTGTAGTGCGGCTGGTCCCATATTCCAGAGCTGTAATAGTCACACTCACAGGACTGACCCATTGCAGCTCCTCCACCGGTGCAGAAAAGGAAAAGAAAGGAAAGGAAAGGAAAGGAAAGGGGGAGGGGAGGGGAGGGACTACAGCTACAGCTCTGGAATATGGGACTAACTTTCCCAACAACATCAGCAAGCCACCGTCAAATAAGCTTCAATTGTTTTGTAATAATTACACTAACTTTAATAATTTTGTTACAATTAAAACAACCTTTAAAGATTTTATTATGATTAAATAAGCATTTACGATTTTGTTATATTAAATAGGGCATTTCATATTAATAAAATCAAAGTTCTCTTATCATTATTTTACAAATATATTTATCTTTTTTTAAAAATTCATATTAGTGGTCTGTGGGACTTAAAATTATGAATTAGGATCTGTGGGATTTAAAATTATGACCTTGGTGGTCCCTGAGGTGCAAAAGGTTGGGGACCCCTGTTATGGAGTACCCATTTTAATGACAGAAAGAGATGGGTATCAGGACCATGGACAGTTACCTTTTCAATTCACAGCAGTTAACTGCAGAGGAAAACATTTAACGATTGTATGCATTTAATTTATTCAACATTATTTATACGCCTCTCATTTTATCTGAGTGGATCACACAATAATGGAGCTCACACGTTACACTTCATTTCAGCTTCATGTATTCCACAAACCTAGCTATTGCACTTTGTGGCTTAGTCAACCAACAGTAATTAAGCAAACAATGTTGTGTATGAATCCCGGCAATGTAAGAACCGAAAGGTTGTAATATAATTATTATAAAAATAATTAGGGTAAAATTAAGAGTGATTGAGGGTTAATAGAACCCAGGAAAGCATTTTTCAAATGGAACATAAAATGTTTTAAAACAAATCAAGGTGCATCAAAAAATCGCTTAGCTCAAAATGTAACGCAGCCAACAGCCCCTCCCCCAAGGACTCAAGAGCCCATTGCAGCATCCATTTCTGTTTCAAGACCTGTTTCAAGACTTGTCCCTGGCTTAAAAACGCTGAGTCCAGCATGACAACTGACACGTCAAAGAACCACAGGTTGGCTCCTCAATTTTCTTCCCATCAAGGGACCACCAAATCCCTCGGAAGGACGAAACCCTGGGAGGGGGCTGAGTGTCCGTAACATACGTGGGAAGGTTCTTTGCAGAAGCAAATCTTCCTGCCCTCGCTCACTCTGGACACTTGAGCATTTGCTTCATGAAAGAAGGGCAATTCTTGGCATGAGGAACTTTTTTAGAAAATTAGTAAGGAAGAAAGAAACAGATGTTCACAGGAAACTTCTACCGTCCCAGAATATGAATTTCAGCTTAGAATCCAAACATGGCCTCCTCCCATCAGATTGTCTTCCTGAAATTCCAGCCACGGAGGCCATTTTATCTATTCATGGAGGGCACCCGGGGTGGGGGGGGGCGGAGGCTGGTGCAGCATTGGAAGAATGACAAATGGCTGCTGGTCAGCAGCTGCGTGATCCTTGGGCTTCCTTTCCTGGGCTTGGAAGCAACAGAGGGCAGGTCTGGGTGGGCCAGGCAAGGGTCTGATCCATTTCCCCCCCCCAATTTCTCACAGCCATCATCCAGGCTCTTTTGCTGTTGCTGCTTTGTAAAATTTGTTCCTCAGAACCAGAAATGGCCTCTGACCTTGGCAGTTCTAATCCTTCTTCCATCTCCTCCTCCAGCTCATGGAGCCACATTTGAAATCTCTGCAAGGTCCCTCTGGTGGCAGCGAATTCCTCAAATTAATGATGTGCTGTGGGAAGCAGTTGGCTTTTGCATTGCTGCCTGTTTTCCTGGAACCTGCTGCCCCATCCGTCACAGTGGTCCCTCTGCTGCGGCTCCCTGTCAGGAGATCCCAACACTGGCTGGCCCCGCCCTTCGCCCTTCCCTCCCAGTCACTCCTCGCCTGGCCTGAGAAGGTAAGGGCGATGGTGGGGGATGGAGAAGCAGCCAGGGCAGAGACAGAGAGATACAGAGAGCGATATAGAGAGGGGGGGAGGGAGGGAGGGGGGAGGGAGAGAGAGATGTCAAAAGGGTTTTGTGGTTCCCGGTGTTTTTTAACAACCGGTTCTCTACCCTAATGACCGGCTGGGTAGGCGTGGCTTGGGGGTCATGTGACTGGTGGAAGTGAGTGGTGTTGAGTTGGCCACGCCCACCCAGGTTTTGTGGCTCCCGGTGTTTTCTGTGGGAAACGGGTCCAAATGGCTCTTTGAGTGTTTAAGGTTGCAGACCCCTGGACCCCTGAAAACTGTTGAATGGCTACAACAGGGGTCCCCAAACTTGGCAGCTTTAAGACTTGTTGACTTCAACTCCCAGAATTCTCCAGCCAGCTATGGGAATTCTGGGAGTTGAAGTCCACAAGTCTTAAAGTTGCCAAGTTTGAAGACCTCTGGGCTACAAAGACAATATGCAGCAGGCATGAGGAGAAGATGAACCTAGCCCAGGCAAAGAGGAACAGATGAGGAAGTAACTCAAGACTTGATTCTCCTTGGTGTAAGAGGAAGGGAAGGAAAAAGGCTGTTTGCATTCCAGGAATCTGTTATTATAAACTTTTTTCCAATAAATATTTCCTGTAGAGTCTGTTTCCTGACCCAGCCACCTTTAAAGCGCTAACCCAAACTACAAAAGAAACTGGCCTCCTCTTGGTTGGACCATGGGACCCAACCAGTACATTTCCTGCTATTTATTCTCAACCGGCCCCACATGGGGAAAACCAACACCTTCCATCCTCACAATTCGTTCTGAAGATGTAAATATTCTGCATAATAAACTGGTGACAAATTTCCCCCCCATGGTCTGAGAGTGGAGGTTCATCCCCGAGCTTTTGGGTTGGTTTCTGAACATTTAATTACCAGGCTAGGTAATGTCTTCAGTGGAATTCAGGGAATGCCAGTGTTGGTTCCCTTCTGCTTATAAGGGCTTTGTGTGGTGGGAGGCTCACATCAGGTGGACGTCTGGTGATGGCTCTAATGATGGGTCTTGTGGGGGTCACGTCAGGTGAGGGTCTTGTGATGGGGAAGCCACATCAGGTGAGGGTCATTGGGAGGTGAGGTGCTTGTTGAAGGTGGGTGCTGTTGCTGGTTGATTTGAATTGTCACGTGTTCATAGGCTGGCTGTTGTTCGATGTGTTGATGGAGTCGCTTGTGGAGTGCCAGGCCTCCATTCTGCTCTGATGGCTGCACTCGGCTCCCAATTTATGCCTGTCTCTGAAAGCCATGAGGCCAGCCCAGCTCCCAAAAATCCCTTGGAGAGCCATAATCAATGGGGCTGGTTCCCCAAACATTCTGGCAAAAAACCACGAGGGGGTGGGGGAGAAGGAGTTAAATAAGACTGAAACCGATTCCCTCCGTTTTATTTTCAGCCAGGAGTTCTTCAAAGGCCACTTGGCTCAAGAGAGAAAGGTGGCTGGTTCTTTACAGTAGCCCAGCCTGATTTAACTCCTGGTTGTTTGCAGGAACATCGATTCTTTCAAATCCCCCCTCGTGGCTTTGGAGCATTAATTCTCTATAATTTTCCAACAGGCCTTTTCCATTTATTCTTCATGCTTCTGGCAGTGACATAAATGGATATATATTCAATGATGATCCATGGCTGAGACCCAACCTGCTTGTCTCAAAGGCTGCCTGACTTTGCTGCTAGGATCCTGATGCGGTTTGGGGGGGGGGCATGGGATATGTAAGCAGGCTTGGGGGGGAGGGGAGTTGCATCACCTGGGCAAATGGTGCAATTTTTTCAAGGGGAGGGCAAACAGACCTAAAAAGGCCTTTTAAAAGTGGGGGAGGGGGGGAGAATCAAACTGCATTAGGACCCAGCTGTAAAATACCCGAATTATATACACAACTAAAACATAGCCTGTTTTTTTTTCCTCTTTAATTTCGGCATACAGTCCCAGGAAGTGACTCAAGATGGGGTCCAAATTAAAGCACCCTAGAGAAATGGGGTGGGGTGGGGTGAGGGTGACAAACATTGCCCCGAATGGAGCTACCGAAGTGAAGGTGCCTGAAGGACCCCCATCTTGACCTGGAAGACCTGCTGAATCGCGGAGCCATCGGAAGTGGAGGGAGACCCATCTTGCTTGGACAAGCTCATCCGTCCTTCCTGCCAGCCGCCTTTGCACCCAGCGCTCAGCCTGACCGGCGGAAGCTTGCTGGAAAGGCTTAGTTATCAGGGAGCAAAGTAGCTTCAGGAGGCTGGACTACTCTGCGGATTGTAAGGCTGCTGCACGCTCCACCGTCTCCGAGTGTAGGCGTTCGTTCGTACAGCAACAGGCACCCATAAATTAGGATGAAACACGTGATTTGGCAAGTGTTTCCCATTAGCTTCTGCGGGAACATCGCTTCACTCCTCCTTCTCTGGGTTGCCTTTGGGAGCGATGACACAACATCTCTGCCCCTGGACAGGGCCAGAAAGACCATTCCCCTTATATTCCACGCTGCCTGTCACTAAAGACACACACACACACACACACACACACACACACACACACACACACACACACACACACACACCAACTCCCCAGGGCAAAGGGGCTGCTTAGATCGCCCCAAAGGCCAAAAGGCCGTTCACTGTTACATGTAAAGCCAGGCTTAATTCAGGGCCCACACTGCCTGCATGTTTAGTTCAGCCAGAAAACCATCATCTCTCTCGGCATCCCTTCTGCCTGGGACTAGAAAGAGCTGGATGGGCAGAATGCAGGTGCTGAGGAACCAGCTCTTAACAAGGGGAAAACATCCGCCTCCTTTCCTTGAAGAGAGTGTGTACGTTCTGTTGCTACAACCTCTAATAATGCCTCCCCCACCCCAGGAGTGAGCACACAGCCTCCCACAGAGAAGGAAAAGCATTCGGTTCTCTTCGCGTTCGCCTTCACACTTTCCCCTGGGAAGGGGGCTTTGCCTCCTTTCCAGGGCATCCCAAAGGGGCTTTGGGGAACCTGTCTGAAGACTTCCGGCATCGCCCCTCACCACTGCTCCTCGCTGTCCTCCCAAATGCTGAGCGGGGTAGCCTTTGCATGTTCCGCCGTCAAACGCCGGCCAGAAATTATTGGTGCGTTCTCCATTTCTGCTTTTTACAGTTGCTGTGTCTTCACCACTGGGCAACGGTGGGGAGAGGTTTTGATGTCCCTGACAGAATTGGTCCACTTCAGCTGCTTCTGCCTGCCCCTCTGAAAGGGAAGGTGCAGAGAGAGGCTCAAGAACCCCCTGGAACTCAACGTCCCCATCAGGGCCCCTCCCGGGTTCCTGCCTTTGGGGCAAACGTCCCACCTGAGACTCAGGGCAGGTGAAGATTAGGGTTTGGGTGGTGTCAGCCTCCTTGCTGCTTGCTTGCTTCGGCTGCCATAGAAATGGGGGGAGGGGGAGGTCTAGGTATTTGGGAGGAGGGAGGGGGAAAGCAGTGCTGGAGATGTCTCCATATGTGTCTGATTAGGGAGTCAGGGAGGAAAGTTCTCATCACATATTGCATGGCTGAATGGACTTGTTTATAGCCAGCTCAAGGTCAACGGTTTCTGCAGACCAGATACAAAGGCTCCACCTGAAGATGTGGCCCACATGACATCTGGGGGGCATCGGGATTGGACGGCCAGCCCGGGTCTTTGAGGGGAGGGATTTGGGATTACTTTCTATATGTAATTTTCTCACCTTTTGCCTCAGACCTTTCTTTCAACTTATTGCTGTCAGTTCTTATCCAGTAAAAGTACCTTTCTCTGCAATCATGGAGTTGGGCTTTTTCTTTCCTGGGTTTTGAGCGGAGGCACATCTCACAGGTGATGTAAAAGGAGGTCAGCACTTGCCATGCTACCTGTCTTGCCAGCCAACTTTGAAAGTTTGGCGGCAAGGGGGGGGGGTGTTGGAAAAGAAATTTCACCCCAAATAGTCTCTCTTCAGCCATGAGACTCAACAGAGAAGCTGTCAGGGTTCCAAAAATCACCCCCAACAAAATAAAACTCCAAGGCCAGAAGTTCCTCAAAGTTCAAATTTATTAGAGATGTCATGTTGGCACATCTGGGGAAACCGAATCTGAAAGCTTCCAGGGTTCCCCCCCCCAGTTGAAAGTTCACAACCCTGCCTGCCCCACACCCACAAGCTCATCACGTGGTCCAATCAAATCTTCACGCTCAACTGGATACAGTCTCCACGCAGGTGCAGGCACATTCGTCCTTAAGTAAAGAATTTTGTTATGACGAAGTTTCTACCGCTCTAACAAAAAAAAAAATCTCCCAATTTCCCAGGCTAAAATATGTGGCAGTTGAAGCAAACAGAAATAATGGCTTCCAAAACTGACAGAAGCCCTCCACAGAGGTGGGCCCTGCAGCCAGACAAGACGAGAGAAGTCACGGATCTTAGGAGTCCAGTTTGCACAAGAGTCAAGCCCCGGAAAGCCAAACTAGCCACCCCTGCCTTAGTTAGAGCCGAGATGGTGCAGTGGTTAAATGCAGCACTGCAGGCTACTGCTAGTTCAGCAGTTCAGCTGTTCAAATCCCACGGGCTCAAGGTTGACTCAGCCTTCCATCCTTCCGAGGTGGGTAAAATGAGGACCCAGATTGTTGGGGGCAATATGCTGAACTCTGTAAACCGCTTAGAGAGGGCTGTAAAGCACTATGAAGCGGTATATAAGTCTAAGTGCTATTGCTATTGCTATTTAGCAGGTGGCATAAAAACTGGCCGCTTTGGGCATTCACCACGAATCCTGGGAAGAAGAAGCACTTCTTAAGACCCTGCAAGGCCAGAGAGCCCAGGCCTCGGGTCCCGAGTGCTAATTACACCTGCAAAGCTTCCAGCTCTCCATTCAGGGGCCTGGAGCACAGCCTGGCCTGGCCTTTTGCAGGTTGCCTGATTTGCCCTCTAGTGGCAGGTGGGCTTCACCCCCAGGGCACTCGGCTTGCCGGGATATTCTGTAAGGTCTGGAGCGCCTGCAAAAGGATGCCATTTCCCAAATTTGGGGTCCCCCAAAGGGAAGCGGGAGGTCCCCAGGTGCTGGAAAGTCTGCTGATGACGGGTCCCTTCCAGTGGTGGGATTCAAAAAAATTTTACTGCCGGTTTTGTGGGTGTGGCTTGGTGGGCGTGGCAGGGGAAGGTTACTGCAAAATCCCCATTTCCTCCCCATCAGCTGGGACTCAGGAGGCAGAGAATAGATGGGGGCGGGGCCAGTCAGTGGTGGTATTTGCCGGTTCTCCAGAACTACTCAAAATTTCCGCTACCAGTTCTCCAGAACTGGTCAGAACCTGCTGAAACCCACCTCTGGTCCCTTCCCTTCAACATCACTGTGCCAGCAATGGGAAGTGCCAGCCTGGAGCCAGTTCTGAAGCCTGCCCTGCTTTTAACTAAATGGGGGGGGGACGGGGGCCCTGAATGGAGCAAGCACCTTTCTGCCATGTGTTGCATTTGTGTTCATTCCCTTCACTTTGATGGATCTGCCTCTCCGAGCCAAGCTTGGGGCACAGCAACACAGCAGCTGGGAAATTAAAAGATTAAGCTCCTACCAGCGATTACTAATTATTTCCTTTTTGTTTCTGTGAGAGGCTGCCGGGGAGGGAAACGATCTGCGCACAACTCACAGATTGCCTTCATGCACGTTTGAGACGGGTTGGATGCTGGCAGGAAAACAGAGACCCTGCAATTCCTAACACAAACATTCACAGTATCGTGGGGCCATTCACAAGACTTCTCCTGCAGGTTTCTGGTAGGAGTTTTGGAGACAACAATAGTGGCCGACTCCCTTCAGAGAGGGATTCTACACTTCTTCCCTCTTCTCTCTCTCTCTCTCTCTCTCTCCTCTCCCTCTCTCTCCCTCTCTCTCTCTCTCTCTTCCTTTTGGGAGAAAGTTGCTGGCTGAGCAAATAAGGTCACCAGGAGCAGAAGAAGAATCTGCCTTAGGTCAAACAGCCATTACCCACCTGGTGATGACACCGGCTGACTCACAGGTAGTACCGGTAGTAACTTGTTACCGGTAGTAACTTGGCGGCCTGGGTCGCTGGAACCGGCAGCGACCCAGGCCTGCCATGCCCCCAAACCGGCTTTCTTGGTGGCACCATAGGTGCCGCCATCTTGTTTTTTGCTTCTGCGCATGCATAGAAGGTGGTCTTTTAGCACTGGGTATGCCCGCGCCCGCACAGTGCATCAAGGAGCGAACCGGCAGCAAAGACAACCAGAACCCACCCCTGAGGAGGATGGCCTTGACAGAAAGAGGGAAGGTCCGTTACCAAGGCAACAAACAGATAAACATTAAGCCTTTTTAGGAAGAGAAATGTTTCAGAATGTGCTTATGGTAGGCACCTCCCCAATTCCCAAGAAAATAGAAGAGGCAGGAGGGAAAGCACATTCAGACGTGGAAGATTCCATTACTATACCATAGTAGCCATTCTAATCAAAGTAGTTGTAGTTCTACGCAGTGCCTGTTTCTTGGTCTGGTCTACCTTCTAGGGCTGACACACCCTCACAATATGTTATTGCTTATTTTTTATTATATTGGTTGGAGTTGACGGGGACTGAGTTTTTAAAAAAACCCTTAAGGACATCAGATTGACTGCCTTTGATCTACTGTGTCCAGTCAAGAGTCTTTCCAGTGCTGGGAAGCTCCATTCCTGACCTTTCCTCCTTGCCTGCCTTCCTGAGTGAGAAGAAGGCAAGTCCACCAGTCCTGCTTCTCCAGGGGAACCAGAGGAAAAGAGAGACTGCGGTTTTCTCCTGCTCTCTGTGGCAGAATAACAGAGTTGGAAGGGACCTTGGAGGTCTTCTAGTCCAACCCCTGCTCAAGCAGGAAACCTTCTACCATTCCATAAAAATGGTTGCCCAATCCCTTCTTGAAAACCTCCAGTGAAAATATGAGAAATGTACATATAACATAAGAATGGAATGTATAGAAAAATGAAATGAAAATGAATCTACAAATATGTGTATTGTCTGTGTGGAAATAATAAAAAAAAATTGGGGGGGGGGAAACCTCCAGTGATGGAGCACCCACAACTTCTGGAGGCAAGCCGTTCCACTGGTTGATTTTACTCAATGTCAGGAAATTTCTCCTTAGTTCTACGTTGCTTCTCTTTGATTAGTTTCCATCCGTTGCTTTTCTTGTCTTGCCTTCAGGTGCTTTTGAGAAGAGTCTGACCCTCCCCCCCTTCTTCACACCTTCTGCACATAATGGATCTACATGCCCCCCCCCCCTTGGATCCCACACACTTCCTTTGTTCCAGTGGTGAAATCCATTTTTTTTACTACCGGTTTTGTGGGCGTGGCTTGGTGGGCATGGTGTGGCTTGGTGGGCAGGGCAGGGGAAGGATACTGCAAAATCCCCATTCCCACCCCACTCGGGGGCCAGCCAGAGGTGGTATTTGCCGGTTCTCCAAACTACTCAAAATTTCCGCTACTGGTTCTCCAGAACCTGTCAGAACCTGCTGGATTCCACCCCTGCTTTGTTCCCAAGAGGTGATTAGATCACCTCCACAGAAGAGTTACACTACGAACAGGCTCTGTCTGTGCTCTTGCCCAACTCTGCCAGGCCCCGATAAGAGAGGAAGGAGCAATCAAGAGGAGACACACACGGTGGCTTCTGACTTTTAGAAGAAAGGCAATAAATAGTGTTGGCCGGTTCCAGAAAGCACCTCCCTCCTGAGGGCTGTGCAGTGAATTCATAAGCATCTCTTTGTATGAAACCATTTTCCTCCAGCACCGGCCTTTGTGAAGCGGTGCAGGCTAACCTCGAAGTAGATTCTAATTGTCTAAACATTGACAAGAGCACCAGAAGGCGCCCGGCACACAGCGAGTCATTGATGCTCCTTTTAACATCTCTCTTTAAAGTATAGAAATGCCCAGCAATCTGCAGACCTTGGAAGGGGAATTACACTTTGCTAGAAGACTGGCCATTATCATCAAGACTCCTGCTGCTGCTGTGGCTTTTAGACATGAGATGCACTTAATCTTGGGGCCATTTTGTCTTCTCCTCCTCCTCAGTGGTGGGATTGGAAATTTTTTACTACCGGTTCTGTGGGCGTGGCTTGGTGGGCGTGGCTTGGTGGGCGTGGCAGGGGAAGGATACTGCAAAATCTCCATTCCCTCCCGATCAGCTGGGACTCGGGAGGCAGAGAATAGATGGGGGCGGGGCCAGTCAGAGGTGGTATTTGCCGGTTCTCCGAACTACTCAAAATTTCCGCTACTGGTTCTCCAGAACTGGTCAGAACCTGCTGAATCCCACCTCTGCTCCTCCTTCTGAATGAAGAACATTTAGGCATCATTTCCTTCCTGAGCCCTGGGGCAGACAGAGGCCACCTATGCCGCTGGCAGAAACAAGCTTCAGCCAAGCCCAGATTTGAAACGGCCCCAACCAGCCTTGAGATGGCCTCAAGATCAGTGGGATGGAGGGGAGATGCGCAGGGTGCCACGACAACAGGACCAAGTCATGCCCACTCATATCAATGTAACAGAGACACCAGAGAGCTTCATAACATGGATGTTTATGGCAGGTTAAGGATGCTGCAGGATCCGCCATGGTTCCCTCAAAGGGCCCCGCAGTGATTCACTGAAGCATCTCCATTGCTCATTTCAGGAAGGCAGGAAGTGTCTCAGAGAAGCCCAGGAAAGAACAGGAGGCTCTCCTTGGCTCTTGGCTCTTGGCGCTTGGACCTGCTCCTATGATGGCCGGCACTGATGTTTAATTGTGCTTAGAAGAAAGTGTCGTGGGCTTTCGGGCCCTGGAACAACTTGGAACAGCTTCTAAAACCCCCAAGAAAGCCTTCCAGTGGGCTAAAGGTTCGCCAAGTCCTCTCTGTCCATCTGGAAGGAGCCTTGGAAAGCCCTTGACGCAGCAGATCTGCAAGAAAGACACTCCCATCCTTGCCAGGAACATCACTTCGTCCTTCAGTGCACAGTTCATTATCCTCCAACCTTGAATCGCCACAATCAGCCCTTTGGTTCTTGACCTCCGAGAAGGATCCCAGCATCGGGGCAGCTGGGTGTCCCCTCCTGTTACATTTGGGCGAAGAATGGAGTCGAAGCCGGTAAAGTAACAACTTTCCTTTATTAATCCGGTTCAGCTACATACTAGCAAAGAAGTTCTGAAAGCTTTAGGCTGGCAGCACTCTATATAGCCAATAGGGTTCAAGTATTTTCCCACGATTAGCGCGGACAGCCGTTAGCCAATAGATTTAAAGTATCTTCCCGCGTTTAGCGCGGACCAGAGTGAAACCTCCCAGCCACGCCTGCACATACACACCACCTCCCTTTCTACTCTGAAGGATTCTTGCCTGAAGATTCCTCACGAGGAGCTCTGTTAAAAGACGAACTGAGTAGGTCAGATGAAGGGCCTCCCTCCGGCTGAGAGGTCATTCACTTCTCTCCAGAGGTGGGTTTCAGCAGGTTCTGACCAGTTCTGGAGAACCGGTAGCAGAAATTTTGAGTAGTTCGGAGAACCGGCAAATACCACCTCTGACGGGCCCCGCCCCCATCTATTCTCTGCCTCCTGAGTCCCAGCTGATCGGAGGAAATGGGGATTTTGCAGTATCCTTCCCCTGCCACGCCCACCAAGCCACGCCCACAGAACCGGTAGTAAAAAAAATTGAATCCCACCACTGCTTCTCTCCCTACAAATGATGGGTTAACCTGGGATTCAGAGTTGCTTCAAAGTCTTGTTACTGCCGAATGAATATTCTCCCCTTCTACCAGCTCTGCCTGGATGGTTCTCCTGTCCTTCTTTGCTGCTTATGAGGCTTGGTGAGCCTGTGGAGGAAGCAAGCTCTTCCCCAAAGCCTTGAGAGCCCCATGGGGCACAGCTTCTGTACTCTCTGGCCGTCAAAGGCATGAAAAACAGCCCTTGTCTTAACAGCATCCTCCTCTCTCCAACTGCTCCAGAAATATCCCCGCCAGGATCAGGGTTTTATGATGCCACGGATGGCACCCAGCGGGTCAATCTTGCCCTCCAAGTCCTGCACCGATAAATAGATAAAATGTTTATTACAGTCGTGGGCCTACCTATAAGGGAGCCATTCTACGGCTGCCATAATTCACCACAAAACTGACAATAAAACGTATTGTTATTACGATCTGGAGACTTTAGAATCTGGCAGAAGTGCTTCCCTTCATGAGCCACAGAGAAAGAGCTGCAACTGGGAGGCCATCCCTGGAGGTCCTTAGAGCCGTCCTGAATACAGAGGAACAAGCCCTGTGTCAGGCCTGGAAGCCATCTTCTACCTTTCACTCGAGGCTCAGGGTGGTCTCTCTGGCCCCGGAAGTCCGTGGAGCTCTAGATTACGCACGGATTCTCTCTCCAACGTGCTGCAGCTGCTTGATGTTGAAAGGCATCCACTCCTGTTGCTTTCAGGGGTGTCCATGTGATGAAAAATGATGGGGGGGGTTTCTCATCCATGCAATAGAAGCCCCACCCTTGCTGACCTGGCACCCCCTTCCCAGCAGATGCCCCTGCAATTGTCACTGGAGAAACTGGGGAAACTAGGTGAATTTCCCAGAAAAGAAAGATGTGCACCTTGAGATACTGTCCGTGCAGGGGAGGGGGGGGAAGCAGAAGCAGGACCCTCCCTTGGGCACGATTTCTGTCTCTGCCAACACTTGCGGTGGTGATTCACAAGGCACAGGGCCCTCAGCCTGGATCCAGGCCAGCACTGAAGGCAACCTGCCAGAATCTCCC
Source organism: Diadophis punctatus similis (assembly GCA_023053685.1). Taxonomy (NCBI): domain Eukaryota; kingdom Metazoa; phylum Chordata; class Lepidosauria; order Squamata; family Dipsadidae; genus Diadophis; species Diadophis punctatus. The sequence goes on along the minus strand of JALIGW010000014.1, from coordinate 847,556 downwards.
CTGAAGCTGCCACCTGCTCTTGAGCCTGGGGGAAACTACAGACCACCTCTGAAGTGGGGGGGAGGACCCCTTCCAGAAGCAACGAAGGGATTTCTCAGGAACTGCCAGTCCCACCCACCAGAGGGTGGTGCTCTGTCTCAGAGGGGTTCGGTTGGGTCCTTCCCTCCCATCCAGACCCTCCTCAAGGAGGACCAGGAAGGCTGCAGCCCCTGATCTTGGTCTCTCCTAAGAGTTTCCACACTGCCAGGGGCCCAATCACCCAGTTTCCCCAGGGCCCCCACTTTCTCCACCCCCCTTTCCAAGCCAAAGAAAGTGGGAGCCTGGTCTGGGACTAAGACCACCAGACTGCACAAAGTCTTCTTGAGCTGGGAGCCACCAGGGACCCCTCCAGACGCGGTGGAAGCCCCCCTCACAGCCGGCTGCATCGTTCAACCGCCTTCCACCTTCCCAACTGCCCCTTGTGGGACGGAGATCCAACTGAGAAGGGGCACAGCCAACCCTGCAGGGACCAGAGAGGTCAGAGATGGTAGCGCCTGGAAGCAGGCAAGGCAAAGAGGGGGGCTGCACCCCTTTCCTTTCAACCAACCTCTTCAAAGCAGGATCATTGGGGTTCTGGGAGAAGCCGCCTGGTTTTAAAGTCCTTGTTAGGGATTAAGGGTTCTTTGGTGCCCCCTGCTGGCCTATGGAAGCAACGCTGTTATTCCTTATTTGAAAGGGAAAAAAACCAGAACAGGTGAAGGTATTAAATGTACCCTGAACCCTAGAAAAAGGTTTAATCATCTTGCGGGATAAAGATTAAAACATTTTCCACTTCACACTTCATGTCTCCTCATGGAAAAGCTGCAGAAATGGAAATGACACCCCATAAAATGCAAAAGGTGGTGGATTGTTCTCCAAAGTTGCTGTTTAGCTTCCGAACGTTTTGTTACCAGATTAGGTAACATCATCAGGGGAATTTCAGAAAGAGTAGCCTTCTCTATTGGAGCTGCATTTCTATCCCAGGGAGGGTGGGTGGTGCCTGCTTCACAAACTCAACTCAACTCCTTGCCTTAATTCAGAGGTCTTCAAACTTGGCATCTTTAAGACTTGTGGACTTCAACTGCCAGAATTCCCCAGCCAGCATAGCTGGGAGTTGAAGTCCACAAGTTTTAAAGTTGCCAAGTTTGGGGACCCCTGCCTTAATTGATTCTCCAGGCTGGTCTTAAAGGGAGAAGTTCCTTTTCAAGGAAGAGGTGAGTGGGGGTTGGTGAACACCTTTAAAGCCCTTCCTGGCAGGGGTCCAGGGTATTGGAGGGACCCCCACTGGGATTGGCCTGTCCCACTCCTGCCGGCAGAGGAGGCACGGTGGGGTCCAGGAAGAGGGCCTTCTCGGTTGCTGCTCCTGCCCTCTGGAACATCTCCCCCCCCCCATGTGAGGTCGGCCCCAACCCTCCTATCTTTTCCAAGGTGTAGCTCTGCCAGTTGCTTTGGGGCCCCAATGGGGGAGCAGCGCAATGGAGGTGATTGAGTAATAACTGATCCCCCTCCCCCCCCCCACTTAGCTCTGGCTTATCTAGGGGAGTTTATGGAAGGGGTTGGGCCGCAGTGGTGAAATCCAATTTTTACTACTGGTTCTGTGGGCGTGGCTTGGTGGTGTGGCAGGGGAAGGATACTGCAAAATCTCCATTCCCACCCCACTCTGGGGCCAGCCACTCTGGGGCCAGTATTTGTCGGTTCTCCGGACTACTCAAAATTTCTGCTACCGGTTCTCCAGAACCTGTCAGAACCTGCTGGATTGTCACACAATGTGCTACGGCCACCTGAAATCCCCAGGAGCTGATCTGCACCTGTGCTCAACCAGCTTAGTGGAGGTGGAAACTCCACCCCATGGCCTCCCCCCCCCCACACACACACCCTTGTGCAGTGGCCACAGGCTTCCATAGTGCAAGATGCAATGGGGAACCACCTTGGATATTTCCAAATAGAAAGTTGGAGTATGAACCGCTCAAGTAGCCAAGCCTGTTTCTCCACCCCACTTGTTGGCCTGAAGCCTCCCCAATGCAGGGTTAGGAGAGGCCAAGCAAAAGGGAATCCTTTCTAGCAAACAGTAGTCTTCTGCCTGAGTGGCCCAGGGCTGATGAAGAAATGGGGCTTGACCCCCGAGGGAACAACTAGTCCAGAGGAAACACACTAAGGTAGCTTGGCCACCCAGAGACCGAAAGAGAGTGAAGGGAGAAGAGTGCTCACACAGAGCCAGGATGTAGCAAATGGGCTGATCTAAACAGGTTGAATAATTTATTTTCCATATTTTGGTACTTTTCAACTTTTGTAGTTTACTTTTCCATGTGGAGTAAAATTGCACAGCTCCAAAAGAGAACAGTGTGACATGGACCAGGGATATCCTGCTGTGTGATGTACTCCCTGGGACCCCCAAATGCAGCAGGAGCTGCCCAGCAATCCCTACACGGGTCTGAAGGGCTGCCAAGAACCACAAGGCACGATAGGCAGCAGGTGGTAGATAAAATAGCTTTATTGTACAGCACCTAAATGCCAGAAGGCTGAGCTCCAATTGGGGGAAACGAGAGGAACGAACACACACACACACACACACACACACACACACACACACACACAGAGAGAGAGAGAGAGAGAGAGAGAGAGAGAGAGAGAGTTGAGGCGGCACCCACGCGGGATGCCAAGCCAGGAGCCCCGCAGGTGAGAGCAGAGGAAGAGGAGGAGGAGGAGGGAGCCGGCAGCAGCACCAGCAGCCAGCAAAGGCGCAACACAGAAAGGGAAGCCGAGCCCCAGCTCCCGCCCTCTCTCCCTCCACGAGGACTGGAACCTTGGCCGAGGTGAGTGACCTGACGGACGCGCCCAAGGGAGGACGCGGAGGGGTTGCGGGGACGGGGGCAGGAGTAGGAGCAGGAAGGGGGTGAGCTAAGGGGAACACATACCTCACTTGGGAGCCTTTGGGGAGCTGCTTTGCCCCCATTCCCACTTTACTCGCCGAGGCGAACCGGCAGCTGTTGGGATCCGCTTGAAAAGTTTCGCTCCGCGCGGCTCCTCCCTCGGTCTCTCCGGGAGAAAATCGGGAGTTTGCTCACGTTCCCAAAGTCGCGGTTACGCCACGAAGAGCGTTTATCCCCGACCAGGACCAGGGAGGGAAGAGCAGCCTACCCTGCCGCCGCAGAGGCGACTCCGGCCGGATCCCAGCTGGTTCCTCTCCGCAGAAAAGGTAAAGTTGGAAAGTTCTGCAAAAGTTTTTTAAAAGGCATCTTCCGAGGAGAGAAAGCTTTGTTCGCCCAGGCTGCAGGCCCCCATCTCGCCCCCCCCCCCCGCCAAACTGCGCGAGGGTTCTTGCAGCGAAGGCGGCTGGGCCCCGGCCAAGTTTCTATAAAGTCTGGGGGGGGGGGAGAGCCAGGGCGGTCTGCCCCCCCACCCCCCAATTAAAAAAAAAAATCCCGGCATTGCAGGACTCTCGTTTGGCACAGAGGCGGCGGCTGCTTTCGAGTTGCAGAGCCAAATTCTCCCCCCCTCCCAGCCCCCATTTCGCTGTCCTTGTGCACCAAGGCCTGACGCCTTGGTGGTCGCCATGACAACCCTTCCCCAGGTCTAAAGGCCTGGGCAAGGCGGGAGGCCCCCTGCAAAGGCTTTTGTGGTGCGGTCCTTGAAGGGGTCCTTCCGTGGGAAGAATGCTGCTGCTGTGCCCCCCCCCCCGACCCATTTCTTGGCACACGCAACACCTGCAGGGTTTGAGGGGTTCCCAGGGGGCTTTCCAGGCAGGGAGGGAGGGTGGGGGCTTCCTCACTGCTGAGCTGGGCTGCTCTCCCGCTTCTCCTGAGCCAGCGGCAGCGGCAGCCAAGAACCCTGGCAAGAACCTGCCACCCACCCACCCCGTTGCCAGTTGCCCTCCTGACATGCCCATCTGCGGCCTCTGCAAGAGGAGGGGGCAGATGCCTGCCGGTGCTGCCTGAAAGCTGCCCTTGGAGGGTGTTGGGTGAATAAGGGAAGCAGGGCTGCTTTAGCTGTGGACAGCTGAGGAGGTTGGGGCTGCTTTGAGATGGTGGCCATTAGGGGCGAGTGGGGAAAGGCCCAGGGGCAGGCTGGGGGTGGGAGGCAAGATGTGTGTGTGTGTGTGTGTGCAGGATTGGCATTCATGCCTCTGAAGGGACACAACGGTAGAAGAGGTAGAATTACTGGGACATAATAATGACTTGCTGTTTCGCTTCTGTAAGAATCACTTTGCTAAGAATTAGAATTGCATCTGCCATTTGCTTCCACCAGTGATCTAACTTCTGTTATCTTGTTTTTTTGCACAAATCAGTGCACGGAGCAGGTTATGTCATGGTTTGGTGTTGTTACATCAGGCAAATACCTGTGTCGCTAAGCACTCAGCCCTTCTGTCGCTAAGCACTCAGCCCCCCTGTTCCTTGCTGCACGCCAATGCAGGGCTACAAGGAAGGCATGGGCCAGGGGGCAGAATTGGGTATTAAGCTGATGTCTGAAGGTATAAAAGGATGCCATACCTTCCCCAAGGGGTGGCCTTTCACTGCAGGCTCTTGGTCTGTATGTTGTGGAATGGTCTACCCAGTTCTTCTTCGTACAAATAAAAGCTGATATGTTTCCCACGCCTCTTCTTGGCTCTCGCTCTCTCTCTCTGGCATTCTGGTGACTCAAGTACATTTTGGCACCTTACATCTCTGACTTGAAGGCCTCAGTGCAGGAGCCTCCAAACCAGAGGTGGGTTCCTCCCGATTCAGACCGGTTCTATAGAACCGGTAGTAACTTGGCGGCCTGGGTCACTAGAACCAGCAGCAACCCAGGCCTGCCACGCCCCCGAGCCGGTTCTCCTGGCAGTGCCATAGGCGCTGCCATCTTGTTTTTTGCTTCTGTGCACGTGCAGAAGCTGTTTTTAAGTACTGCGCATGTGCGCTCATCCCTGAGCGAACCAGCAGCAAAGAAAACTGGAACCCACCCCTGCTCCAAACTTGGCAACTTAAAGACTTGTGAACTTCAACTCCCAGAATTCCCCAGCCAGCCTGTCTTGGGGAGGGGGCAATGGCTGGCTGGGGAATTCTGGGAGTTGAAGTCCACAAGTCTTTATGTTGCCAAGTTTGGAGGTCCCTGCCTTAGAGTGGGCGCTGCATGCATAGGCCACGCTTCAGTCCTCTGCAACTTGGGCAGATTTAATCAGCATCCTTCATGGTTTAAAAATCAGCGTTTCCACACTGCAGTAAAGCAGAATGAGACCTGGTCTAGTCTTAGCAGCACCGGCTTGCCTGTAGAGCGGTTTCAGACTTACTCGTTTTAATCTCTGGATGGGAAAAAGAATCCGTGTTGCTAACTTGCCTCGAGAGTTTATCTGAGCAAAAATCCAGTATTAATAATTTGGTTTGTGATACGAGATGTAGGGGATTAAAGCAACCATGTTTAGGGCACAGCAGGAAGACCCCTCCCTGCCCACCCTCCCCTCCAGGGGCAGGGCGAGGGTGATGCCCAGCCTTCCTTTGTGGGCACAGAAGAGGCTGGGCTCCCTCGCCAAAGGCTGCCCCTGAGCCAGATTTCCAGCGGGAGTTTTTCCCCTTCCACTTTCCCTTTTTCTCACCTGGGAGAAGATGGCGGGTTAAACGGCTTCCCAAAGTGCCTCCGTGCATTGCGGGCGTGCCCCAACCTGCAGCCTTGGGATGGGGTGGGGTGGCTGGGCAGGGCTCACCTGGCCAGGTTGCACAGGTTTCCGTGCCTGGTTGGGATCGGCCTCCTCTGGGAATCTGCAGGATGAGTCAGGGGATCTTGCTGAACTTGCCTCCCGCGCTCGCCAGACGGTCCCTGCAGTTGTGGGTGGGTGGGAAAGAGCAAGGGGGCAGGCAGGGGTGGGGTTCTGACGAACGAGCAAGGGGGAAGGTCTGTGGAGTCTCCTTCCTTCCCCTCCTGCTGGTCTCCCCCCAGGACCGCTTGCCTGCCAGGCCCACCGAGCTCTGCCTGCTTTGCCTTGCAGGGCGGGGCTGCCCCTCCCGAAAACGTGACCGGCCATGGCGAAGAAGAACGGGGGCTGCCATCGCTTCTGCACCACCTGCCTGCTGGGCCTGTTCGGCTGCCACTGGACTCACAAGAAGGGCCTGAAGACAAGCAAGGTGTGTGCGCTCACAGGGGGGTCTGTGCCGCCCCCCCTCCCAGCTCTACGGAGTCCCTGGAGGAATGGCAGAAGGCCCACACTATGTCCCTGTCCCCTCTGGGGAAGGGCTGCAGAGTGCAGACCCCTCCTGTGTTTCAGGGCCTTGATTAATCCACAGGAACTGCATGGAAAGCACTGAGGGGCTGAAGATGTCTCCCTCTCGGGGTGGCACCTCCTCTCCCCCCCCGCAGCCATAATGGGGGGAGCGGCTGGTGGGGCTGGCTGGGAAGATTTGGCTCCTCCACCTGAACCCCCTTGGGGGGTGGTCCCAGGCTGGCAGTGTCCGTTGAGCCCCCTCCTCTGCTCCATCCTCAGTGTGACTACGTCTGGTTCTTCCTGCTATTCTGCATCAGCCTTCTTGCTCTGGCCTGGCTCTACGTGGCCCTGGTCACACTCAACGATTTCCACAACTTCAACGAGTGAGTAGAAGGCCCCCCTGCCCCCCCCCCCCCACTCAACACACATTGTGCCCCTTTCTGACCTTTGGGAAGTTTTATCTGCCCTCCCCCCTCCCTGCACAGGTTCGTCTTCCAGAAGACAGAATGGTGGCTGGACTGGTCAGTGGTCATGCTCTCTGTGACAGCCACCCTGGTCACCTACTCCTCTCTGCTGCTGGTAAGCCCCCCTCCCCCTTCATTTTCCCTCCCATGCCCCCTCCCCTCCTGGCCCAACTTTGCAGTGATTAGGGGGTGAAGCTCCCTGGTTCTGGGGGTTTCTGTATCGCCCCCCTCCCTTGTCTTGCTGATGGTAGGGGAGGGTCTCAGGATACCTCTATGCTATAAACTAAATTCTGTCCCCCAATTTGGGCTCAGTAATTCATGGGGAGGGAGAGGGGGGAGGGCTGTGGCAGCAGCATCTAACAGAATAATCTCGGCCATATCGAGAGGCCGATATTATACTGGCACCATGGAGCACCGGCTCACTCTGAAGAATGGGCAACCACGTTTCTCCAGTTCACATTGGACAGAATTAGATGGGCAACCACCACCAGCCCAGAAGACAGAAGAGGGGAGAGGTTGGCATTTGGGCATCTCAGGCTTGGAGAGTTAAAGAAAAGGGATGCTCATTTGGTAAGTCAGGTCTACATGTTTCCTTTTCTTGGCGTGTGCTAATCTTCCCCCACCTTGACGGGACGACCCAGACGTCCAGAAGGGTGAGATTTGCATAAACTCCGCCTCAGTTCAGGGTCTTTCCAAGCAAGGTCATCCCATCCTGTCCTCCTCAAGGTTTTCTTGGCCCAAGCAGCTCTGTGGACATTCAGATTTTCCTTCCCAGATTTTGGCCCTCTGCCTACAGCTGTGCCATCAGCCCCTGAAGCTGCATTGGCTCCACAAGGTAAGACTTGCTTGCCTCCTTTCCTTTCCTTGGGTGGAAGCCAGGAGGCTTTCTGCGCTGCTCTCTTCGTGGTCCCCGTTGGGTGGGAGGCTTCTGAGGCCTCCCAGGGGTGCCCTCCGCTTGACCGTCCCTTGCCAACACACACCAGCGGACCTGGTTTCCTTCCCGGACAGGGGTTCTTCGGGGGGCTTCCTGGGCCTTGAAGGAGTCTCCTCTGTTTCTTCCAGGGGTTTCTGATCCTGACTCTGCTGATAGCAGTGGCTGCTTTTGTGGGGCTGGAAATTCAGTGGTCGGAGCAGTGGGAGAGTGCCCACATTGGTCTACAGGTAAGGGCCCTAAGAGAAGCCCAGGGCTGCCCTTCCCTGCTTTAAGCCAAGGCACATGCAGGGTTGTCCATCCAGCTCTTCTGTTCTCTATTCCCCCTCTGTTAGGGGACTGGAGGCTAAAACGTATGGGGAACGGATGCAGAAATTGGGTATTACCAGATTAATGAAAAGGACTAGGGGAGACATGATAGCAGTCTTCCAATATCTCAGGGGCTGCCACAAAGAAGAGGGAGCCAAACTATTCTCCAAAGCACCTGAGGGTAGGACAAGAAGCAACGGGTGGAAACTCATCAAGGAGAGAAGCAACCTGGAATTAAGGAGAAATGTCTTTATTAACCAGTGGAATAACTTGCCTCCAGAAATTGAAGGTTTCTAAAAGAGGTTGGACAACCATTTGTCTGAAATGGCCTAGGGTCTCCTGCTTGAGCAGGGGGTTGGACTAGAAGACCACCAAGGTCCCTTCCAACTCTGTGGTTCTGTTCTTGTCCCACCTGCTGGCTGAGCTGCAGCAGGTGACTTAGCATCTCCTACGTGGAGAGATGCCCAGTTGGGCCCCCAGAGAATGGAGGCTGGGCAGCCATCAGGTGGGCACCCTTTGGGGCTAATGGTCAGAGCTTTGGTTTGGCTCCATGAAATTGGCAGGCTGGGGGTGCTGAGTGAGAGACAACTGGGTGCCATTCAGCAGGGAAGACTCTCCGAGACAGGCATGCCTTGCCGTAGGATCATAAATCCTTGTGTGAGGACCAAAAAGCTCAGGAAGTGGGACGTGGCAGCTTCTGGTTGATGGAGAGAGAATTTCAGAAGGACTCCTTTTGCCAAATCCAAGGGATGTTGTGGCTTTTCCTTCGGGGAGTGGGGGTGGAGCCCCCTCCTGAGCCAGCTGCCCTTCTCCCTAATCCTGGGAGGATTCAGAGCTTCTGAACTGTGGCCCCTCGGGGCCAACTGCGGCTCCCTTGGAAAGGCCAACCGCCTTGTATTGTGTCCTGCCAGGCGACCGGCCCCTTCCTGCACATTGGAGCCGTGGCGGGCTTGACGATGCTTGCCTGGCCAGTAGCAACCTGCTTCTACCGCATCTCCCATGCAGGTACTGAGGGTGGGGGGTGGGGGATTGTTCCTTATGAAAGCCCAGTTGGGGCTCAGCCCTTGGGCGCCTGTTCCAAGGTGAGCTTGGGTATCCGAACCCTAACACACAGGCACAGCTTCTTCCTGGGCTGTTCAAACGATGCCTGGAAGTTGGGGATCTCGGATGTAGGGTCCCCAAGGGTGTGGTGGAGTTTTTCCCTTAAACTGTTGGGACAGCATTGAAGGAGAAAAACATTGTGGGCTGGCAGGTTCCAGCCAGGTGCTAGGAAAACCTTCCTGAGTGCAAGAGCAGAACACCTGGGGCGAATTCCAGGGGGAGAAGGTGGGCTGCCCTTGGCTGCAGGCATTCGGTCAGAATCTGGGCGGCCTTCTGTTGGGGCTGCCCTGATCTGGAATCCTGTACTTCAGCTCAAGGCCTTCTGCACACCCTACCACACTAGGGATCCGGGCAGGGAAAAAAGATTCCTAGGATTAATGGAGAGATGAAGATCCGTCAACTCTCATCGTTGGCAGACGGCTGATCTGGGGATTCAGTAGCTGACTTCAAGGGGACTGGCGGGCCCCACAAACTGCTTTGGGCCCTCTTCCATTTGTTTTGCTGCAGCACTCCGGGGGCTTCTCCTGGTCTTGTATCTGGGCGCAATGCTGGCTTTATACCTGGCCCCACTGGGCATCGACTCGCCCTGCTTCCTGGAGCAGAGCCAGCTTCCTCCCAAACCGGCTCTGTTTGGGCACCGTGGGGCTCCCATGGTAAGTCCCTGCCCCTCCGTTCCACACTGGCCCTGGAATGAGGCCAGCCAGGCTCCCAGGAGGGAGACCCTGCAGGAGCCCCTCAAGAAGCTGGGATGTCTGAGAGCTTCTCCTGAGCACTGACAATTGTACAATGCAGAGCCTGAACAACAGTGGAGCAGCAGCTGGAAGACGGTCACCTTCCCGGATGAGTTTCTGCAGTTTTGGGGAAACGGGAACTGTCTTCAGCTATCTTCCCCAGCTGTTCCAGATGTGTCACTGTCTATGATCCCAATGTCTGTACTGGGGGGGGACTCGGGGGAGTTGAAGCCCAACATATCTGGAATGCATCAGGTTGGAGAAGCTCTTTGGAGGTCTTCCTCCTCAACACAGCAGGCCTCTTTCAAGGCAGATGTGTCCTTAAAACAGCAGCAGCTTTGCCATGCTGACTTTCCAGCCTTGCTGGGATTTTTCTGCCTTTTCCTCTTGGATTCAATGGTATGGGGTCTCCTGCTTGTGCAGGGGGTTGGACTAGAAGACCTCCAAGGTCCCTTCCAACTCAGTAAGACATTAGGAAGATGTCCCAGCTCCACCTTTTTCCTAAGAACCCTCCGACCTGTCAGAATCGCTCCATCTGCAATTGTGTGGAACCCCCTCCTGGAGAGCTGGGTGGTGGGCTCCACAGGCTCTGGCTAGGGGTCTCAAGGGGGGATCCCAAACCCCCCTGCCTCACCTTCATTCCCCCTCTCTCCAGCTGGCACCAGAGAACACCATGATGTCCTTCCAGAAGGCCATCAATTGTGGCCTCAGTGTCTTAGAAACGGATGTCCGGGTGAGGTAAGAGACGGGCTGAGCAGTGGTGGCCCCGTTGGAAGATGTTGGCAGGGTGGGAATTCAGGAGGCACCAATCCAGATGCTCCCTCATCCCCCACACAGGATCCAGGTATTTGCTTCTTTTTTCACTCCAGTGCTGATGGGATCCCTTTCCTCATGCATGATGAGACCCTTTTACGGACCACAAATGTCCAGGAGGTCTTCCCCACCCAAGCCCACGCCAAGGCCACCGCCTTCAACTGGACACAGCTGCAGCAGCTGGATGCTGGCAGCTGGTTTTTTCAGGTGAGAGCAGGATGGGGCCCCTTGATCCCAACAAGGGTTTACTAGGATTGGTTGGGGCTGAACATCTGGCTCGCTCATCTGGATTTGGTTGATTTGGGGGGCGTGAACCACCTTGGATTCTGTGGAGAATCCCTGATAGGGAACGTCTGGGTCAGAAAGCAGATGGAACAGGGCCTGGGTCCTCATTTGTACAAGGGGAGTTTTCTGGCACCTGCACAAATGCAAGTAGCCACCCATGAAGGGCATTGTGGCTGAGGTCCTTGACTCATGAGAAGATGCTTGCATGCTCTCCTTAACTCTTGGCCTCCAGGAGTTTCTTTTCCCACTAATAGCCATCTCAATTTCTCTTGCTACTCACACCTAACAATTGGGGAGGGGGAGATCTCCCCTCTGGCATCTTAGGGGTGTTGGGACTAATGGAAGGGCAGATTTAAACCTCTTCACTGGTGGGAGAACCTCATATGCGCTCCGAGAAGCTGGATTTGCATGGAGAGTCCAGGAGCCCCTCCACTCCCAGTGTGTGATTTGACCTGGGTTGCCGTACGGCCGCTGGGCTCAGCGCCTCCCTTTCCTTTGCCAGAAGCATCCCTTCCCCACAGCCTGGAGCCTTTCTGAGGAAGAGATGGCCCAGGCCAGGAGGCAGCGCGTTATGTCTCTGAAGGAGCTGCTGGCCGAGGCCAAGAGGCACCGGGTGTCTGTCATATTTGATCTGATGCCACTGGAAGACCCCAACTACGAGCGCCTGGTCAACATCACAGTGGAGACCATCCTCAAATCGGGCATCGACCAAGAGCTGGTGAGTTTTCCCTGTGGCGAGAAAGGCAAGTCCATCTTCTAAGCAGCACCCGAACATGCGGAGACCTTATGAGGCCGGAGAAAGGGACAATGTGGGTCCCCTTGAAAATGTGACTTCAGGAGAGTCTTATGCTACCCTTCCTCTCCAATCCCTGAGCCTGAAAAGGAAGATGACCGAAGTCAGATCTGCTCCAGTTCCAAATAATTGGAGCCACGTCTGCCTGCCTTAGGAGTATCTCCAGTTCTAGGGTCACTGTGGTCCTAGAACTGGAGATACTCCTGGCCTTACAAACAGTGAGTAGGCCCTGCTACATCCACTCTCTTCCCCAACCCAGATCCTATGGCTGCCTAATAAGTTTCGGAAGGATGTGAGACAGTGGGCACCCAGGTTCCAGCACATCTATGGCCCCGAAAGTTTGGACAACAAGACGACAAGGCTCCCGCGAGTCAACCTGGCTTACCAAAAACTGAGCAGCACAGAAATCAGGTTAGAACTGGGGGGCGGGGGGAGCTCTTTCTTGGTCAGGTGAGGGCACATCCTGGCCACATTGGAGGAAGGGGGGGGGGTTATACAACTGTATCTTTCAATCCCAGGTCAGCTTTTATAAAGGCAGATAGTTGGGAAATGTGTCCGGTATGGAAAGCAAAGATCTCTGAAGCCCCCCCCCCAATTGACAGATGGGATGGGGAGGGCTCAAGCAGAGCAGGGGGCTCAACATAACTTCCCTCCACCCCACCCTCAATAACTACTTAGCAAAAGCTGCAAAGCAACAAAGACACTGTCATCTTCAGGTCCTTGTTGCCCAGGGAGGCTTCGAACTCCCAAAGGCTGGGATGTAGCTACAGCCTTCCTCAAGCCCTTCCATGCAAATTGTGCTATTATGGGTTGGTACTGACCCCCGCTTTATTGGCAACCCCCCCCCTTCTGCAGGGAATACCACCGTAACAACATCTCGGTCAACCTGTTTGTGATAAATGCTCCGTGGCTCTTCTCCGTCTTGTGGTGTGCCGGGACTACTTCGGTTACCACCAATGCCTGCCAGGTGCTACAGAAGATGCAGCACCCCCTCTGGCTACTGGTAAGACCACTGGGGGGTGAGTGGGGGGCTACTGCTCTGTCTGCTGCAGCCCACTCTCACTCCCTGGGAGAAAGGGCTTAGCCAGGCAGCTGTCCACCCCTGCTTCCAGCGAGCAGCCCACCCTGATCTGCCGTCCATCTTTCTCCCAGCCTCGTGCCACCTATCAAATGATCTGGATTGTGACAGATTGTGTGTCCTTCCTGCTGGTTCTCTCGGCTTTCTTGCTGCTGAAGTGAGTACCAAGTGAACAGAGATGAGGAATCTCACAGATAATAGGCCTTTTTCCAGCTTGCAAGCTCTGTAGAGTTGTGTCTTCTCAAGTAAGGGGTGTGGCTGCTACCATCACCTTTATGGGGATCTGCCAATGCGCCCAGGGGTTAGGTCTACAGTTGGAGACCCAGCCTCTCTACTAGAAGTTAGAAGAAGCACCTACCGAAATCTTGCTCGGGGCAGAGTGCACTGTCTCACCCTGGACAGTTTAAGATGTGTGAACTTCAACTCCCAGAATCCCCAGAGCTGAAGTTCTAGGTTCAGCGTTCAATTCCCAGAGTTGAAGATCATACATCTTAAAGTTGCCAAGGTTGAGAAAACCCGAGTTCTGTAGGACTTGAGTTTCTCGGATGGGTTTTTTCGTGGTTGTTTTGAGAGAAGTGTTGTTGTGCACTTGGGTGGAGCACCACATGACCTGGTCCAGCTGTGCCACAAGTATCAGGAAAACCCTGGTTGCTCTCCAGCTGCCCATCCAGGTGCCGAGAGAGCTGTGGAACAGAGGTTGACTTGACATAATTCTGACATGATTACTTTCCCCCTTCTTTACAGAAGACGGTCTCGGAAAAAGGACTCGAGAGGTAAAGCTGGTATTTTGGGATAACAGGGTATTTCTACTCTGTGATATAGAAACAAATTGCCACTTTGGCACACAGCAGCTGCACAGGGGACCAAGGAAGAGGGTAGAAACAAGGGTCTCACCAGCATTTTGAGGAAATCAGAACTTTGTGGAGGGCGGCATATTACTTGGCGTCCTCCATTCTCGTCTCCGTGAGCAGCTTTAAGGAACATGGCTTACCCTAAATGTGGCTTTATCTGTACAGCCCCGCCCCCATCTCTGCTGTGCCCCGAAAAAAGGCACAGCAGAATCCAGCGAAAGCCGGCAAGCCCCTCACAGCCCCCTCCTCCCGCCTGCAGGTTCCAGCTCCGATGTGCTCCTGACGAAGATCCACAGCCTCTTGTCCGAGTGAGGCTGGAGCGTCCAGACAACCCGGGCTTTGCCCTCCCCCTTGCTACTTTTGGCAGGACTCTCCTCTTTCAAATGCTTCTCTGGGAACAGCCTGTCCTTGGTGTTTGCTGGCAGCGGCTGCTGGGATCAGTTTCAGGGGCCTGCATTGCACAGCCCTCAAAGGAGCAGCCAGCAGCCTGGGTGGAGCATTTCTTCCCAGATCCTGGAACTACTGCTAGAGCCTCAGGACAGAATTGGGGAGCTACCGACTCTCTCTTGATGGGGGACTGGGAGGGATCTTGGAAGTGCCCAATAAAGCTGTCTGTACCGGCTGGGAAACCTGGAGCTGCTGTGAACTTATTCCTCTCCCAGGGGGCCCAAAGAAAGCAGCCTTTCAATGCACAGCTGCCTCGGTGTCCCACCTCTAGCAGCTTCCTGCCACCGCCTGTGTCCTGGCAGTCTAGCTGGGCTCAAAGGCTCCAGGGTGGAGGAAGCACGCTACCCTCACATGAGCAGGGGGTCTGGGCGCCAACGGCTGCGCTCATTCCCGTGTGGAAGTGTGTCGGATTGCAGGTTCAGCCCCAAGGTTTTTCCAGGAACGACGTTCAACAGCAGAGCATGCAAAGCAACAACACCCAGCAGGCAAGTGCCACAGGCTGCCCCAGGTTGGTTCTTTTAGGAACAAAATGCTACTTTCTGTGTATGTGTTAATAATTCACTTTTTAAAAAAAAATCTGTTTTGCTTCAAGCGGTGATGATGTAACAGGAAGTGAATTTATATTGATTTAAAAGTGGACTGGGTCAAACGCTTTACAGAAATTGCTTGGGAAAACTCTGGTTGGGCGAGGTCCCTCGTGTGAAGTGATCTCCTTATTCCGAGAAAGAATGCCCTTTGTTTAAGAAATATTTAGCAGCACGGCATTCAAAAGGTATCAGCCAATCTATTAACTCATGAGTCAGCGGGAGAAAGTTCATTCAGGTAGCAGTCTTCATTAGAAAAATTAAGGACCTGAAAATGAAGAGAGCAATCGGAAGCATACCGCTTATAGCGAGAAAATGTACACACTTACTAGTGTAGGCTAGTTTACATGGAACGCTGAACACAGGAAAGCCCATCTTGGCAAAGGGCCTCCGGGGGCCGAGAGCACCAAGAGCTTTGGCAGAACAAAGCAGGAAAGCAGCCTCAGGTTGCACACTTCGACACAATGGCCAAGGTTATACCTCACCTGAGCCGTGAACCATGGTTGCAAACCAATGTTCAGCTCACACGGGCCCCCTCCCAGTAGGAGTAAAACCCACTGCATGAGGGTGAGCAGCTCTCCATTATCCTGGATGATGCCCATGAACCCACAAACCACCAAGGAAACGGGGAGCAACATGGAGCTGCTGCCATGATAGCCAATAACTTGTAGGGCAGTGCTAGCCCCTGCCTCTCTGTCCAAGGGGTCAGTCTCTTGGCTATTTAATCTTTCCTGCACTGCAACCCTTCACCAGCAGGGGACACTCTCTGATTCCTCAGGAAAATCCAGAAGAGAAATGTTGGGGTATCCCCATCATTTCTCTGGAACTCAAAACGTTAATCACTGAATCCAGAACTTCTCTAACTGAAACGATGCGGAGCCTTGAGCCAAGTGCTTCTCCCAGAGATGAAACCACTCTGGCAGCCAAAAGGATGCAGCTGGTTATTACGAGACAGAGGTCTCTCACACCCCCTGCAGACCCCAGGGTGGCAGTGAGGAGACCCTGGAGAAATGTCTGCCTGAAGATGCCCACCTGTGACCCTCCCCCACACCCCAAGGCTGCTTCATTTGAGCCTGGCTGCAATCAAGACCCCAGGCCGCCCAGGCTGCTGTTTGCTGCCCAACTGCGTGAATATTCTAGCAGAAACCAGACATTGCCGACTTGCCGTGCTCAATTCCTGCCAACATACCCGGCACTTAGATTTAAGCGCGTGTGCCAGGGGTGAAATTCAAAATTTTCCCCTACCGGTTCTGTGGGTGTAGCTTGGTAGGTGTGGCAGGGGAAGGATACTGCAAAATCCCCATTCCCACCCCACTCTGGGGCCAGCCAGAGATGGTATTTGCCGGTTCTCCAAACTACTCAAAATTTCCGCTACCGGTTCTCCAGAACCTGTCAGAACCTGCTGGATTTCACCCCAGACGTGCGCACGCACACACACACAGAGTTCCCTTCATGATCTCCAGCACAACCGGCTTTCCAAAGGCATCTGTTCCCTGCCACTGCCAAACTTCTCCTGCAAACTGTAAATGGGAAGTCCAAGAGAGACAGAGGATTATAAAGGTTTATTTGTCACATTTTGCCCTCCAGCAAATCCACAAAAACTCGGGGGGGGGGGGGAGGAGGGCTGGGGCAAGGGAGAGAGAGAGAGCAGAATGCCTGGAGAGTGATCCTGTTGCAGGAGGGGACAGAGCCTTTATTCGGGCGGGGGGGGGGTCAAGTCCTGGGAGGGGGGTTCCAGCAGCTCCTCTCCAGCCCCCCCCCCCAAGGGGCAGGCAGGAGAGCTCCAACTCCTCACTCTGTTCTGGAAAGAGGCCAGCCAGAAGGTTCCTCCTCAGACCAGGCCCGGGTGAGGACCTCCAGCCCCCAAGGCTTTGGGACTCCAATGCCCCCCAACAAGCCCATCGCAAAGCCAAGCACAGAAGCAGAATTGATGTATAACTGCATGAAGGCAGCCTTGGATCCCTACCAACATCCTGGTAGGAAACAGCTCATCAAGATCCTCCTGGATCTTGTCCTGGATCCCAGCAGATCCCATTACTCATGCCACAGAAGACCCATCTTTCCTTCAGAGCAGACACATGCTCTCCTTGAAAAGCAGGGGACCCCAAAAGCACGGGGTGGGGCAGGGGAAGGTTCCTCCTTTACACGGGGCAGAGTTGAGTAGAACCCACCCAAAGGTTCTGATACCTTCCTGGGCCAGGACCACCCATGGACCCTTATTAGCGCAGCTGTAAGGGGGGGGGGATTAGATGCTTGCAAATCTTTACAGACTGATACAGCCCTGATATTCGGAATGAGACTTATGTCTATATCTCTGGTCCCAAAGCTGCTTCCCCCCCCCCCCCACCAAAAGGCAACTGGACTTCCTTGGGTTTTTCCTTGAAAACATTTCGCTTCTCATCCAAGAAGTTTCTTCAGAACTGAAGAAGCTTCCTGGATGAGAAGCGAAATCTTTTCAAGGAGAAAACCAAGGAAGTCCAGTTGCCTTTTTTTGGGGTGGGGGTGGGAGAAGCACCTTTGGGACAACCACGACCTGGATGATTGAGGATCTCCACAGCTCTGCATTCTCTTCTTGCAGGTCAATGCAAAGTTCTCTCTGACCCCAATCAGGATCCCTTCTGTCCACAATGCTCCATGCGAACGAGGGAGCCTTGCTTGGAGAAAGCAAACTGGCAGTGGGAGGCCAGGGCACCCCTTTCTTTTCAACTGGGCCAACTTCTCTGAAAGCCCCCATTCCAAAGCAGGGCCGGCGAGGGTCCTCACGCTGGCCGGGATACAGGACTATGGCCCTCTATGGTGGGACACAAGCAAAATCTCCTGCACACATTTCCAGGCAGACATCTTTGGCCTTCCCTCGCATTCACCACCAATGGCTTTGGGCAGCTGCAGGAAGAGAATGGAAGGAAGTCTGGAAACTGCCTTGCTGACCCCCCCCCCTTTCTCCCATTCAGCCCTGCTGGGAAATCCCCAAGCATGCCCAATGCCCCCCCCATCTCCCCTCGTCAAGGAGGAGTTAATACTGTTTCTGCAACCCTCCCTCCCTCCCCCGGTCTTTTCAGGGCAGGCCAGATGACCTGAGAACATGCTGGATGCGAAGGACAAAGCAATGCCACCCCTGCTACACTGTCTCCCAGTGTTGCCAGCCAGGCTACACAACAAGCAGAGCCGGCCACCCCCGAGCTGTCAGTCAGCAGAGGCTTCTGCACCAAGAGGTCGAGGGGCAGCTGTCACCTTGCTATCTCAAGGCTTGCCCCACCCCACCCCTTGCCCCCCACCCATTTTCCCTTCATCCATTCTTCAGCTCAATTCCTGGCACTGTGTACTTTAGTGTTCTCTCTGGTATCAAAACTTATAAAGCTGTAAGAAAATGTCCTTTACTTTTAGCCAATCATTTCATAGGATTTTCTGTTAAAATATAGACAGGATTTTCTCTCCCTTCCCCTCCCCATTTTTTCTTTAACAAAAGCTTCTAGTTAATCTGCTGCGAACTTTACAGGTATTTATCTACAGCCCCCTCACCTACCCCAATTCCAAAGAACAAGGCTGGCTTGGTGCCCCTTTCCCTCCTCCCCGCCCAGCTATAAAGCACCCCCGAAGCCCCCTCCTGTTCTGGAGACAACTTGGAATAGCACAGCTGCTGACAGGCCAAGTGAGGGGAGAAAAGGCACTCGACACAAGAGACGTGTAAAAGGGGCCCGAGGCTACCACAAAAAGCCTCGTCCAAACGAAAGAGGGAAAGATAGAAAAACGCCACCAAAATAGTTCATCTGTATAAAATGCCCTTCCAGGTTAGAAAAAGAAGAAACAAATCCGACACTGATCAGGGCTCTGGTTAAGGCCAGGTCCGGGTTTCCTATTTCTCCACTGCAGCACAGAGACAAACCCAGAGAAGGCGTTTTGGTTTCTCAGCAACGGCTTTTAGCACCTGCTTGAGGGCAGTCACACTTGCAGGAAAGTGCTTCCCGTGACCAGGTCCAGGTGAGCCTCTTGGCCAGGACTGTCAAGATCCAGCACGGTGATCTCCTCCCTCCAGAGGACAGACTTGCCCCCCCCAGCTCCCCACCTGCTGCTCTCAAGGCCGGACAAGTGCACCAAGGCCAGGACTTCTCCACTCAAACAGCCCCGAGGTTGGCTGGTCCTCTTCCCATCCATGGAGGCATAGTGTAGCGAGTTGAATGACAGGTGAGTCCAGACCTATCGTGGCTGGGCTGGAAGGCCATCCCTTTGGAAAGGCTTCTTCGGGGCAGGAAGGGTCTGGCCGAGGGTCTCTCCTGCTGGGAGAATGGCGTAGGCCGGATTCATGGCAAGACATGGCACTGGACAGGATCTCTCTCTTTCCGTGGCAGCTGGCCTCTCGCGCCCATCCCGCGTGCAAGGCCAAGGCGGGCACCAGAGCTCCTGGCATTCCAGACTCTTCTGGGTGTGTAAGGCTCCTGAAGCAGAAGGGCACTGGGGGAGGGGGAGGGGGAGGGGGAAGGGAAAAAAAGGCTGAGTTTTCTTCAGAGGCAACAGACGATAGGAAAAGGTGAACAACAGCATTGACTTTGCCCCCAGTTGGTTCTCCTCACCCCCATACATAGGAACGGCATCCCAGAGACTCCGATAGGGACCAGTGTCAACAGCCCCTACAGAAATGGCTGCTTACAGTGAAGAACGGGGAGCCATCTTCTGGCAAGGCACAAAAAACGGCCCAAGATCCTCTGCAGAAGGCAGCCCTTCCTTCGATTTTTATGCCTTAGGATTAGAGCTACTCACTTATGAGCACCTGGTTGCCACTGATCATTCCTTTTTTTTTTTTTTTAAATAAAGATGAAACATTTTAGTATGGGAGGAAAGGAAGTATTGTTTTAAAGAAAACAACAAATGGCTGACATGTGACCCCAACCAAGGACAGACACCCCCCCCCCAACCGAAGCATTGAGCTTTTTCAAGCAGGGCAATTCCATTTTCACCCTTTGTCTACTTTGTCCTAAGGACTATTGGGAGGAACTCTCGGGGCTGCCCAGGACAGCTTCTCCCAGCACAAATAGAAGCCGGGAGAGCACCAACTTTTCCCCCTTTCAGGCATCCTCCTCGTCTCCCTTCAGGGCAGTTATTTTCATTTGGACAAAACCAGAAGAGCTTTTAGTTTAGCCCCAAGGACGGAAACGGCCCTGAGCCTTGGAGGAGATGAAATGCTGGCTGATGGCAGCTGAGAGAACTTCTGCCCGAAGGGAGGGGGCCCCCATTCATGTACTTCCTGAACCAAGAAACATTGGGAAAGGGCCGGGGGGGGAGGGCAGGGACCCAGGCTTCCACAGGGCCAGAGGGCCGGCTGTGGGGCGGGAGGGGCAGCCTTCAGTAGTCCAGAGCCAGCTGGTATGTACCTTTGTCCATACGAAGTTAGCTGGGGACCCAACTGTGATTGGAAGCCTGCGACGTGCTCGGGTAGCTCGGAGTAGACGGAATGGGCTCAAAGTTGAAATCCAGTCCTTCTCCGTCCATGAGGTCGGTGCTGATGATGTAGTCCACATCGCACTGAAGGTCCTCCATGTACATATCAACATCCAAATCATTGGGCAGCTTATCCTGATTCCCGTCAAAGGCCGGGAAAGTGGCAGACAGAGCGGGCTGGGGGCCCAGCTGACCCACCTGGGCAGACGGTGCTGAGCCCGGAGTCTTCAAAGCGGACAGGCCGACGGGGCTCTGAGAAGAGACCGCCATGGTGAAGGCCGAGGGCAAAGCGGTGGCCCCGATGGACTCCAGCTGCTGCTCCAAAGGCTTTCTGAGCAGGCTCCCCAGGCTCATCTTGGGCTTGGATGGCTGGTCCCCCAGGAGCAGGTAACTCTGGCTGTTCACCCGGCTTCCGCTCTGAGGGAGAATCGGGTCCACCTGGGTCATCATCACATCGCTGGCAGGTGGCGAGTTGGACGTGAGCAGCTCCTCCAGAGACTGGGAGAAATGGCCGGCCGAGCCGGGCAGCAGGTGATCCATGGGGCTGAAGAGGGAGCTGCCAAATGAGCCCGAGGCCTGAGTGGCAGAGCTGGGGGCTCGCAAGGGGAAGGTGGGGTTCCTCTGGGCCGGCTGCTGAGTGGCCAGCAAGGACGAGGAGCTAGCCGACATCAGGTTCAGGCCGTCGAGGAGCTCCAGCTCCTCCGTCACTGTGGGAGGCACGTTGCTGGAGGCGCTGGAATAAACAAGGGTGGGGAGCAGCTCCTCGTCGGCCAGGTCGTCCTGCTCGGCCAGGACCGAGGAGAGGCCCACGCTGCTGGCATTCGAACTGGTCCGAGGCCGGATGCTGGTCCACACCTCCGAGTCCTCGTTGCTCCGGGAGGAAGGGCTGCCCGGCCATTTGGGAAACTGGGAGACCGGGCTGTCGGCCGTCGGTTCCGGAGCAGCCGCCATGGCCGGCTTCTTCCTGTGCGTTTTCCCACGCAGTTTGGCCAGCTTGCTGCTGTTGTCCATGGAGGCCGCTCTTCTCCGTGGGGCCTTCCCACTTTTGCCGCCTTCTGGATTGAGCATCCACCAAGAGCTCTTCCCAGTGGCCTCATTGTGCACTTTGATGAACTTGTTATGCAGGGAGAGGTTGTGCCGGATGGAGTTCTGCAAATAAAGCGGGAAGGACAGACGGTGAGATCAAGCCCAGAAACCCCAGAAGACAACCCCGAGCCCCCGGGCCATAGGAAGAGCTTCCTGGGTGGGCAGCTGCAGCCACCCCCACCACCTGCAGCCTTTGGGGCACTGACAGGCTGCCCTTTGACCTGTCAGACTGCTCCCACCTTCCTACGGTAGCAGCTTGTGGATTTTAGGTTTGTCAGATCTTTAAGTTAGAGTCAAAATACCAAACAAATATTTTATATTTTGTATTTCACATGCTGTTAGCCGCCCAGAGTCCTTCGGGAGTTGGGCGGCATACAAATCTATTAAAATAAATAAATAAACAAACAAACAAACCAGGTGATACAGTTAAGGGTGCCATCAGCCAAGCAGTGTAGGCTGGTGACGCCCAGGGGGAGGGCCTTCTCTGTGGGAGCACCCACCCTCTGGAATCATCTCCCTCCAGACTTAAGAACAATTCACGACCTGTCCACCTTCCGCCGTGCCCTCAAGACGCATTATTTTTATCAAGCCGGGCTGGCGTGAAAAAGTTTTTGGGGTTTTTAAAATTTTAAGATTTTACTAAATTTTAATTGTATTAAATTAGGGCCATATTGAATATTTTATTTTAAATGTATTTTAATGTTTTTTACTTGGCTGGTTCACCGCCCTGAGTCCCCTGGAGAAGGGCGGTATATAAGTTTAATAAATAAATAAATAAATAAAATAAATAAGACGACTGAAGAGTAAGTTGCTAAGCACATTCTGAGACCAAGAATCAAACTTTATAGAAAGCCTTGCCAAACATCTTCCCATTTCTTTTACATAAACATACATAAACATAATCTTGCACTTGTAACACTGACATCCGTTTCTCTTTTTTCCCAATACTTTTCTTTAAATAATAAAATGTCAATCAGTTCAATTGTACTATATAAACACTACGGTGGGGAAATCAGCATCCCCGCTGTATTATCACCAGATGCAAATAGTACAATCCATCAAGATTTATCATATTACAGTACTGGGGGGGGGGGGGGCAACAAGGCAAAGCAGGCCAACGAGCCACCCGCTCAGTTTCCTTGCGCCGTATCCACCCTCCTCTTTTCTTCCCCAGAGGCTTCCTTGGCCCTTTTCTTCCCTTCCTGCAGAGCGCAGGGACCGGGACGTTTGCCATGCTAGTAAACCCAAGAATGGCAAGAATTCTGCACATCATTTCCCTGCTGGTTTTTCATTGACCGGGTTCAAACCCTGCACCAAGCACTGGTTCAAGAAGCAGCAGCAGCAGCAGCAGCGTGCTGAATGTGTACAACGCATCCAGCCCAAAGCAAAGAGGCCGCATTGTGGCTCAGCCCTGCCTATGAACAGAGCCAGTGTCGTTCCTTCTGAAGGGCATTCATCCGCCTCCAGGCCAGGCGTGCAGAGAACGGGAGAGCAAATAGCAAACTGGGCGGCCTCGACCCAAACCCCACCAGCCAATAACAGAAGAGACAGGATCTCTCATGTTACCCACCCAAGCGGCACGGAGCAGGCACAGATCAGGCGTACGGCACTGGGCTACGCCTACCTAGAAACCCGAGCGGCCTTGCCTTGGCTCTGCCCCCTAACCAGCGTTACTAGCTGTTTGTTGGCCGGGACAGCCCGAGCCGTCTTGCCAACTGGCCACCATCTGCAGAGCCAGAAGTTCACGGATCCCAAGCCACAAAGCTGTTTTCACATTCCAGCCGAGAATTCTTTGGCTCCCAGACTTCTTCCCTACGATCCTTGTGATGGGGCGAATAGAAACCACAGCTCCTTCTTCCCTGACTGCTCTTGATTTAGAACAGGCTCCTTATTCCCCGCGTGGGGGTTTTCGGGTCTGCTCATGGCTTCGGAGCTCCATCCCACAGGAGCCAGCAAAGCAGCCAGTCAGCCACAGCTGCCCCCCCCCCTTTTCCCCAAAAGGAATGATGAATACCACCTAGTTGCATAACCGGCAGTTTCTGGCCCGGCGACAGAGTGACTTGAGAGCAAGAGGTGGGGAACAGCGTGTAACTTCCTAAGGATACTAGTCAGGTTTCACTTCTGGGGAAGAGGCTCGTCTGCCAGAACCGCAGTGTGCTCAGTTTTGCGTCAAGCAAGCTCTTTGGCCCAAGAACAGGGCTGCTCTGGGACTGAGAGCCTCGGGGCCTCTTCTCAGGCCAACAGCCCCAAAGTCAGACTGAAATGAAGGAACAGCCCAAGCAGAGGAAGTCGGCTGCCCCCTCTTTGGGACCGAGGAGGCTCCCTTACACCAAAGCCATCTGTCTTGATCCAAAATCTCAGTGGGGTACAAGCAAACGAACCCTGTAAGGCTGAGCCACACAGGTTTTGGTTGCAAAAGAGTGGAACGAGTGGGAATCGCTCCCCAAAGATCAGCCAGAAGTTACGGCAAAGCAAAATAGTTTAGGGCAGAGGGCGAGAGGAACCAGGTTCACACGCTGTGCCGAGCTCTACTCTGGTTTGCTGTTCGCTTAGCATGCTTATGAATCAATTGGGACTTTAAAACAAAAGCAAAAGTTTACAAAAACAACCTTAGTGGATGGGTGAACCCAGCCAGAAGGTTCTAAAAATGTCCAGGCTCAAACCACTAAATCTGATCACACATTCAGGGCAAAATGTTTGATCAATACTTCGACAAACCTTAACTCCATCCCTGAGAAACAGGAGACCCGTGAATAAACTGAAGTCTGTTTTAAAACAAGTTCAGGATTACAAGCCTGTTACCTGATACCCCTTTCCAAAGAACAAGTTCTGTACTGTGTAATTTCATGGGGGAAAGAGATCAAGTTTTTTTAAAAAAAGAAGACCCTTTGCGCTTCTGTGGCTTCTCAGCATAGATGCATCTCCTCCACTCCCCCGTTTCCTGATGTGGGTTTCTTAGTCCAGATGACTTGGAAGAAGGCGATTACTTTGGGAACCGGCATTCCAGGGGTGAAATGCTACCAGTTCGGCCCGGTTCAGGCGTACCGGTAGCGGTGGTGGTTCAGAGAACCAGTAGCGGCAGCAGCGCAAGGCTCCGCCCACCCGCCCAGACACCGCCATTTTCTTTTTTTTAACCCTCTGCACAAGGGGAAAGCATTCTGCGCAAGCACAGAGGGTGAAAAAGCGTGCACGCGAGCGGAGCAGGAGTGAAAAAGTGCACGCACGAAGCATGCACTTCCATAGCGGTAGGAAAGGTAAGTAGATTTCACCGCTGCGTCATTCTACTTCAGGATATCAAGTGGTGGGAAAGCAGCACCAATTATTTCTCTCTCTCTTCACCACCAGCAAACCCTATTTTGATACTACGGTTCAGCCCTCAAATGGATCTTAAAAGGGTTGAGTGGCAACAGCTCATTCAGGAGCTTCCAAACCTACAACCTTTGGCAGCTGGTTGGGGCAAACTGTCCTCACCAGGAGAGACAGGAAATGATGGTTTGATGAGCCAAACACTCAGACATTCCTGGAAGGAAGGAAAAGCACCTCCTGTATCAAATGGCCAGCTCCTACAGGAGCTTCTGCCAAGGAAGGAATTTGCCCTCTGTAACGGAGCTGGGAAAGTTCAAGTCAACCTAGCCGAGGAATATCGTGCTGACTGCAGAAACCAGAGACAAGGATCCTAATGTTCGGAGGGCAGCCTGCTTGCCACACTGCACAACTTGCGGCATCACAGCTGCACTGGTCGCCCTGGGCTCTTCAACCAAACAGAAAACAACTTTTCTCTAACCATGTCCCTCACGTAATTTTGTATGGAAATCGCCCATTCCTCACCTCACTGGATTGTTTCACTTGATCCCTGCAGGTGAGATTTGGGGAGATCTATTTACAGGTGGTCCTTGGATAACAACCACTTGTTGAGTGGCCAAAGTTAGGACAGCACTGAACAAGTACTTACATCTGATCCTTGAGGTTCTGGCCGGCCCGGCATCTGTCACAGACACACGGTCACAATCTGGGCACTTGGTTCAAACTTACGACGGTGGTAGCACCCCCAAAGTCACGTGATTGCCATTAAGAGCTGAAGTGGTGCAGTGGTTAAATGCTGCGACTGCAGGCTGACTGCTAGTTCAGCAGTTCAGCAGTTCAGCTGTTCAAATCTCACTAGGCTCAAGGTTGACTCAGCCCTCCATCCTTCCGAGGTCGGTAAAACGAGGACCCAGATTGTTGGGGGAAATATGCTGAACTCTGTAAACCGCTTAGAGAGGGCTGGAAAGCACTATGAAGCGGTATATATAAGTAAAGTGCTATTTGCTGCTTCCAACAAGCAAAGTCAATGGGAAAGCATGCGGAGAAGGTTGCCTACTTGCCCAGGTAAATCTCCCATGCCTGGCAGCAGCCACACCAAGCCTCTCTGCACTGGCACTGCACCAGCCCCTCACACGCCCTTAGGTGCCCCCCGCTGCACTTGTGCTATGCCAAAGCCTCACGCAGCCTCTTCCCCCACAGCAGTCACTCACCTGCTTGCCCACCTGCAAGAGAGCTGCCTGGGACTTGCAACTTCCTGCTGGCTTCCCCAAGGAGATCCTGGTTTAACATCCTCCCTTCTTTATTTTAATGTGATTTAGGGGGGAAATCCCTAATATAAAGGAAGGGGGAGGGGAAGGACATTCAGACATACAAGGTTCTGTTATTACAGTCACTGTAATAACAATAATTTTAGGACTACATGGCTACCTTGTAGGATTGACAGGGAGAGAAAGTGTGTTTCATCGAAGTCTTAAAAACAGGAGGAGAGAGTACACACAGCAGGACTTAGCTGTACGAGGCAAGGTGTCAATTTCTAGTCACATTCAGGATGACTGGGGAAAAACACAGCGCAAGGCTTTAAAAGGCCTATTTGTGAAATTATAAAATCCAACAGAAACCTGGATGTTTCCAATGCATATTAAGCAAAAGGATCTTGTTTCTTGTTGTGTGGAAGCAAGGAATAAATTGGGCAGCCATATCAGCAAAGCCGGAGATCGTCCTTAGCCAGCAGATTACATGAGGTTCACAGACACCCAACTGAGCAGTTTTTCCTAGTGGTCGGTGAGCGTTAAGATTCTCGCCAGCTTCAGGATCCCAGTGAAGCCACTGGGGGGAGATGCAGCTCCCACCTGCCTCTCTCTGTACAGGAGCAGTGAGCAGTGAGCTGCAGGAGGAGGAGTGGGAAAGGGCCTGCTGGGACTCTGAACCCAACTGGCTTTGGGGTGGGGCATGTTTGTCCTATTCTGATTCAGTTAAGCACACCCTGTTTTTTTTTAATCTACTCTTTCAGCCAGGAAACATTGGTTGATAATATCCTCTCTGCATTCCCTAGCATTAACTGCCCTGAAATATCACCAAGTTGAAACTCTATTTGCTTCCTTATCTTTGTCCAATTCCTCCCCTCTCCCCACCAAAACCTCCTTCTCCTCCTTCAACCAGTAACCGATAACCCAGAAACCTGGTGATACCGAGAAGCAGTGCACTGATATATTGCTGGCTGCATTCATACATTCAACTCAAGCCATAATACAGTGTAGCTTGTTCATTTGAAGCTTAGAGAGCTATAGGGACCCAGCCATTGTAATCAGCATACTTATAGGACTGTAGAAACTTATAGTTTTCTAAAAAAAAAAAAAAAATGTCAGACCTTCCTATTGGTGCTTTCCCAAGGCACCGCCATGCCTTCTCTGCATTTAAGAAAGCAGTGGAAATTCACTGAAAAAGGAAGGATGCTGGGCACCTTCCCTCATTCCTGCTCAGCCCAGAAACAAACAGGCTCTTAAGGGGGGGAAAGCACAGAAATCCACCCTTTCTCCCTCCTGAGCTTTAAGGATGTGGTAAGGGGCAAACCTAAAAAAGGTACTTATAACCCATTAATAAGGAGCTGCAACTACCCTGTGTGGCACATTTGCATATTCTCCTTTTCTCTCCGTTCATTCTTACATTCTGGGTCACCCATCAAGCCCATTCCCAAGCAACCCGCAGCGGTCCTCTGAAGAGGCCGAAAAGGAGCGTTAAGGGAGGTTCGGCACACCTTCATCTTAAGATGAACTAGGACAGCAAGTGCAGGCATCAAGAGGCCCGTCTTTCTCGCCTTGCAATCGGCGCGGGAGAAGCCCGGCACAGGGTTTCATGTCGTCAGTTCCGAATCACAGCCAGGGCTGCTTCCATCTGCACCTCAGAAAAGATTCCCTTTTTAAATTGCATGATACTGTGCTGAACAAAACGTAGCCAAACACTGTAATAAAAAAGGACTGTTTGATAATTGCCCGTAGTTAGTGAACTTCCGCGATTCAGCATCTTCATGCCCCTAAAAAAAAAGGCTGAGCCAACCGGGAGTTTAAATTCTGCTCAGACCGAAAGGGTGTCACTCATAAATCTCTGCATTCCAAAACAGCAAAGACAGGATATGGGTACCCCATATGATTAGGAGACCCCCGTGAGCATCAGCCACAAGCATATCTTGAAAGCCAACAGAGACCCTCCCCTAAACAAAGGCTTTGTCCTAAGCAGGGCAGGAAGCTTCTCCCTGGAAAGGAAGACAAGCATTTCCAGCCCAAACAAATTTCTACCCTATACGCACACCCTTTAAAAAAGTGGGTAATTCACACCTCTGGTGCTATTCTGGCACTCTCTGTTCTGAGACAAGCAGCCACCGAAAGAGTCAACTGCCTTTATGGCTGGCACCACCAATTTTTCAAAGGAAAACAAGAGTCATGTTAAAAAGAGCCTTTAAAAAAAAAAAGATTTCCAGCCGTACTGCATTTCCTCTCGGCTCAGAGGTCCCTTTCTGAAAGGAGGGCTGGGAGGGCTGGGAATGCCGGCTATGAAGGAGCTATTTATATCAAGCATCAGCACAGCTGGGTGACAAAGAGCTGAAGCCTCTGACTGAGAAAGTTGTGTGACACTGGCCGAGTCTCCTAGACTGGACTCCTGCCTTTCCAAGAAACAGCTGAGAACATTTACAAAGGGGGCAGGGAGTGGCTTTTCTTGGAAGTGCTGAAACAAAGTGAACTGCGGGCTCAAGCTCAAGAGGAAAGAGCACAACATTGGGGGGGAGGGGGGAGTCATCTGCTGCACAGCCTCCCAAAGTCCACCCTTTGTTGACTGTCCGGAACATGTAAGCCAAGATTTAAGACATCTTCACGGCAAATCAAGCCAGGCACTTATTTATGATATCCAGATTGTCTGTCTAACATGACTGGACATTCAGTAGACAAAATGGAACAAAGCTGTAAATCTCTTCCCAAATCAAGGAACACCCCTCACCCCAATCCTAAATTTACTTTTCCGGAGGCTGGGGAGAAAGGAGACCCAGAGGGAGAAGCAGCCTGCAGACATTTCTGGGCCTTTCTCAAGGCCTACAGGGAGCAGCTTCCTTGTCCTTCCGTTCTAATTTCCAGCCACCGAAGCCGTCCTCTCACCAGCTGATCAGGTGAACCTCCCCACACTGCTTTGCCCTTGCAGTAGCACTGCAGGGTATCCGGGCCATGGCAATAACCAGGGCAGTGCGGGGAGAGCCAGTCCCAGACCTCTCTGCCCAGAGACACCCTGCAGGAGTCAATATTGCCATCCACGTCCTTTCAACCTGGGCTGAAACTCGTACAAGGGTTAAGATTAAAGAGTTCCAGTGTGTCAGCTGTAAACGGGCTCAAGGCCAAGCAGCTGCAGCAAGTTGGGCAATCTGTAGCTGGGCTTGTTGGCTGTCCTCTCCACCTGCCTTTGTGATTTTTTCCCTCTCTAATCAGAAAAGAAGCAATTGCCCTACCTAGAAGGACGGAAGACGACTTCAAAATCCTTTGCACCAGGAACCCCACAAGATCGCAAAGCCACCAGGCAGCCCAATCTATAGAGACCAGCAAGCAGGTTCCAGGAAGCAGCAGGTTTCCTGAAGCTGGCATTCTGCACATGCTCAGAAATGTACCATTTTTAGAACAGCACTTTATCCTGAAGCTCTAGAAACTAAACCCCGTTCCAAGTAACTTGGACAGCTAACAAATGAGGGGCTGCTGCACATTGGCCCAAAGATGTATGTGCTGCCTGTTTCCAAATATATGGCGGGACGTGGGGAATAGTCGGTGCTCAACTGCCCGGGTTCTAACCCTGCCTTCCAGAGCTGTTTTCTATACAACCCAACAGGTTTGCAAGCTGGCACTAAAAGTTGCTTTCTGATGAAACAATGCCAGAATTTCCACAATGCACCTGCGGGGAGGAAAAAACAACCCTCAAAACATCAGACCCTCCCTGTCCGTTTTTAGAATTTACCAGAATTCCTGCTGGTTTTCTTTTTACCCTGCCAAAAACAGTTGGGAAAAGCGTGTATTTTACCACCTTCCATTCCTATCGTAATGATTCAAGAGGGGGCGAAAGCGATACGTTGGCAATGCAGTATTTTTATCACACAGTACTCTCTCTCTCTGTGTGTGTGGTTTTTTTTTTTAAACAGGCTAACTTTCAGGTTTCAGGAGAGCCTTCTGCCAAGTTGATAAAGTGGTGAAAGGCTGCAAGGGCTGAACGCCAAGGCCTCGTTCACCGAAGCAATACTCCAGGTTGTTTTTTTTAAAGGCAGCAGCCGTGCAAACCAGCCTGGAAATACCGCCAGCAAAAGGGAGGCCGCTCTCCTAGACCGAGCACGGCCTCCCTCGCAGGGCCGTCGCAGCCGCCAAAGGGGGAGAGGGGGCTCACCTTCCAGCCGGCGGAGCTGTTGCTGTCGCCCTTGTCGCGGAAGTAGGGCACGGAGCGGACCATCCACTCGTAGATCTGCGCCAGGGTCAGCCGCTTGTCGGGCGTGCTCTGGATGGCCTGGCTGATCAGGTCGGCGTAGGACTGGCTGCCCCAGGCGTTGCGCCGCGCCCCGCCCGACCCGGCGCCGCCCTTGCGCGATCCCCCGACGCCCCCCGGCAACGACCCCGATCCCGCCGCGCCGCCGCAGGCCTCCCCGCCGCCGCCGCCGGGTTCCTCGGGGCTGGCCGACGCGTCCCCGGGCTCCGGCTCGACTACGGCCACCAGCTCGGGCCGGGGCAGCGGCCAAGTGCAGGAGCGCGGCCGGCTCTGCGGGGGGAACTCCGGGTCCAGCGCGGCCAGCGAGGAGGAGGAGGAGGAGGACTCGGCCGCCCGGGGGCTCCCAGCCGGTTCCGCCATGATGGCGCCGCCGCCGCCTCTCCCGCCGACCTCAGCGCCGCCACATCAGCGCCTTAGGCCGGGGCGCCCGGCGGGGAAGCGCCCGTGGAACTCCGGGACCGACGCCGCTGGCCTCCCCCGGCCGGTCTCGCTGCTCGCTGCTGCGTTCGTCCGCCTCCCGCCGCGGCCTGGCCGCTCCTCAGCCGAGCGAGCGCGGAGCCACGAGAGCAGCCCGCCGCCTCGGCGGCACTCTGTTTACCACAGGCGAGGCAGGCAGGCAGGCAGGCAGGCGCCCCTCCGCGCGTGCGCCGCGCAGCGCCTCTGCGCGCCGCCAGGGACTCGCTTTCCCGTCAGGCAAAGCGAGCGGACGGGCGGTCGGGCGAAGCGAGGCGCCCCCACTCCGGAGAAGACGCACTTCTGTAACTACAACTCCCACAAGGTCTCGCGGCCCGCATGCCCCTTCTTTTCTTTCTTTGGGCCCTTACATAAGCAGGCGGCCAATCCGCTGCCGCCAAAACAAGCCCGCGGTGCCGAGAAGACGCTCCTTCCACCCCCTGCTGGCTGTTCCAAGTTTACGCCCTCCTCCTTCCCGCCTCTTGGCTGTGACCTCTTGTGCCACCCGCCAGCTGGTCTTGGGGACAGGGTCTCTTGTGAGATTAACACTGCAAATATTGGCCGTGCGTTTTTCAGGAGAAATCAGCCTCACCCCATTTGGCAAAGCTACAGCAGCCTCCCAAGATGCAGAGAGGGCAAACGGCTGTGCTGCAAACCATTCGGCCACTTTTGGCATCTTCGGTGGTGCATAAATCCATCCCATGTGCTTGGTTACAGCTTAGTGCGTCATGAACTGTTAGACCTTCCAGATGAAGGAAGTCCTTTAATCACGAGACTTTCTAGCAGGCGGTGTGAAATGTTCACTCCCTTACATGTCATGCATTTTCCTTTTGACAGGCCATGAAACCCAAGGCAAGCCATGCCACCTACCAAGACTGGACTAATGTCTTAATTTGCACAATAGTTAACCTGATTATTTAAATATTGGATAGATTGAATCATAAGATACCTAGGCAAACGGCTTCCACAAGAAAACTAACCAAAAGTTAAAAGTGACCAGTCTAGCATGGTCTAGGGGGGAATAGCTGCAGGTACCAGGAGAACTGTCTACATCTGACCTTCAGGGTGCAATCCAAGCTCCACCTGTTTTTAATGCAAGTCGGAGCTCTCAATCCACCATGCAGGGGTCTCCAATCTTGGCAACTTTAAGCCTGGGGGACTTCAACTCCCACTTGCTGGCTGTGGAATTCTGGGAGTTGAAGTCCTCCAGGCTTAAAATTGCCAAGGTTGGAGACCCCATGGGCATTCCGTAAGCAGTAACAGAAGGAAAAAGGTGTCTCTGCATCCACACTTTCACCGTTGTTTTTGAGCAAAAAAACACCTTTATTTAAACTACCAACTGAACCATCCCAGAAACAAGAAGGTAGGTCAGGTGTGGCTCTCCAAGGTCAAGGGAAAACCCACAGGGACGGCATCCCTGCTCTCTGCCTTCAGGCCACTGCTTTGCCCTGTCCAAAGATGCACCTCCTGAAGTTAAAAGCAGGCAGATTGTGGGAAATTCTACCTCTGCAGAATTTGTGTCCCCAGTTTGGGAGGGGGGCGAATGGGAGCTTTCTATATAAGGTCATCCCTGGGAGCCTGCTTGCTGCAAAAATCCCTTAATCCTGGCTGGAAATTCTGGGAGGTGCAGCCCAGCCCATTTGGAGGGTCAAAGGCTGCTTCGATCCAGTTCACCTTCACCTTGCCGGTTCTTGCGCTTTGCTGACACCTGCTGCAAGAACTGGCTGGTGGTGGTGGGTTTTTTTTTTCTTCTTCCCGTTCTGGCTGCAGCATTTTTCGCCTGCGTTTTGCTTTCAAGTACTTTGCTGCTGCTGCTGCTGCTGCTGCTGCTATTAGTATGCCAGGGTCTGCTTGGGTTCTGCTTTTCTATTTTGAAGAAGGCGGTTATAAATGCATTGAAATATCAGGAGAAGGAAGAGCAGGGTTAGAATGGGAGGGGGAATAACCATCCCCACCCCGAACTTGTAGGACCCTTTGTAAGTTTGCAATCCGATGAAGGGGAAACCCCACCAAATGCATTTTAAGGCATTTTGATTTCTGTATATTTGCACGTCTGGCCCCCGCGCGCCTCTTGCAGAGCGCCACCGACCACTCTGCTCCACAGGACAGGGCGAGGCAATCTCGCGCATGCGCACAAGCCATGAACAGTCCCCTCTACGAGGCGAGAGGCATTTCCTTGCGGTGCAGCAGTCGGGGCCCTCTGACAGGCAGCCCCGGATCGTGGATATTTCCTCCCTTCTGCCGGGTGCAGGCACGGCAGTAATGCTAAATGCAGGTTCCGGGGACCGGAATTCCGGAACCCCGTGCCATGGATAACGCATTAAAGCCCCCTTCCCGGCAAGGAGAGGCTTTAGCTTGTGCGCGTTGCGGGCTTGACGCGTCGCGAGCCCCGGAACCTGGATTCCGGCTGCGGTTATGCAGGGCGGAAGGGACGCCGCGCCTATCCGCGCATGTTCCGGGGCGGCGCTATGTATTGCGGCGCCGCAGCGCTGAGGAGGTGGAGGCGGCGGCGGCGTCCGGAGTAGTAGCGGCGGGGGCGGCGGGGCGGGTTCCGCTGAGGCGGCTCTGACCGACTTCGCGTCCCTCCATCATGTCCGAGGCGACGGTGGCCGACACGCGGCGCCTGAACTCGAAGCCGCAGGACCTGACGGACGCCTACGGGCCGCCCAGCAACTTCCTGGAGATCGACATCTTCAACCCGCAGACCGTGGGCGTCGGGCGGGCCCGCTACACGAGCTACGAGCTCCGCATGAGAGTGCGTGGGGCGGGGCTTCGCGGGGGCGGGGCTTCCCCTCCTGACCCCCCCTCCCGGATGGGGCTGGCGGGGGGCTTGTGGGGCAGGTGGGCTCCGGGACAGGAAACCTGCCTGGCCCCCTGCCCTTCGGGGGGAGGGTCTCCTCTTGCCTAGGAGGGGCTGAGAGCCCCCCACGCACCTCTATTAAAGCGAGGGGGGAAGAGTTATGGGTCCACATGCACAGCTTAGGGGTCAGCTGGGGGGTTGGATGTCCGTCCCATGGCTGATAGAAAAGGCAGCCGACCCTGCGAGAAGAGTTTTGCCCTGCAGAGGAGCCCCTGCCCGGATCCTGATGGTGGGAGGTTGTCTGGGAGCTTTGGGGTGGGGAGATGTGCAGGGAGGAGTGGGGT
Source organism: Diadophis punctatus similis (assembly GCA_023053685.1). Classification (NCBI taxonomy): domain Eukaryota; kingdom Metazoa; phylum Chordata; class Lepidosauria; order Squamata; family Dipsadidae; genus Diadophis; species Diadophis punctatus. The sequence continues at coordinate 814,061 of JALIGW010000014.1, read as the reverse complement.
CTTCTCCTACAGGAGGCCCAGAAATGGGTCCCTGCCATCTCAAACCGCCTCTGGGGGAAAGTGAGGAGGAGGGGGCGGCCTGCCATCATCTCTTCTTTCTGCCCAGACAAACCTGCCCATCTTCAAATTGAAAGACTCCTGCGTGAGGCGGCGATACAGTGACTTTGAATGGCTGAAGAACGAGCTGGAGCGGGACAGCAAGGTGAGTGCCAGCAGCCGGGCAGAGGGCCTTGCCTGGAGCCCCCTCTCGAAGCCTGCTCTCAGGCTGAGCCTCTTCCGGGGGGGGGGGCACACGGAAAACAGTGCAGCTGGCAAGCGTCCGGTTCTCCTCCCCGCTAAAACGATAACTCTCGGCTTACAGATTGTAGTACCTCCGTTGCCAGGCAAGGCCTTGAAGCGCCAGCTTCCTTTCCGGGGAGACGAGGGCATCTTTGAGGAGTCCTTCATAGAAGAAAGAAGACAAGGCTTAGAACAGTTCATCAACAAGTAAGGCCTGGTGGGGGCTTGGCTGTTTGGGAAAGAAGGACCGGGTCATGCCAGTGGCAGGGGTGCTGCTTGCTGAATTTTAAGAGGTTCATGCTTTGGCTTAGTGCATTAGATGAGGGCTCTCCAAACTTGGCAACTTTGACTTCAACTCCCAGAATTCCCAAGCCAACTGGAAAGTCCACATCTTACATTTGTCAAGTTTGGAGACCCCTATGTTAGATGAATCTGATTTGTTTTAGTAGACAAGGAAACCTCGGTTAAATTGGACAAGTAATTCTTGACTGATAACCATAATTGAAGGTTGTTAGTCATCAAGCAGTCACTGTACCTGATTTTATGATCTTTTTGTGGTGGTTGTTAAGTAAATGTAGCGGTCAGTAAATAAATCAATTTTATTCAATGGGCATTTTTTGCCAGAAGCCAGAACTAAAGACCAGAAATCAGCACAACGCATCAAAAATTGTAGTTGTATGTCTGTGACACTGTAAACAGCTGCAAAGGTGAATTGCATGACCATGGGGATGGGGGTGGCTGTCAGACCTTTGAAATTGGGTCATAAGTATATGTTTGAGGGGTTGGTGGTAAGTTGAGTATTTACACTATATTACCATTAAATGTATTTCCATTAAACGAGCAGAACATGCTTAGGGTTAAATAGTTGGAATAAGTTCAGGCAAGGCCTGGGTTCAAGTCCATCCTCAACTGATAGATTCACCTCTTTTTTGCATCTTGCCTTATCCAGTTGTGGGAAAGCAGGAGGGAGGAATATCCTGTATGCTGCTTTGAAGGCAGGAGGTGGACATTTGCCTCCTGCTATGGGCAGAGTGCCCGGTTTTATTTGAAAAGCGCATGTCCATCAGAAAACATATCTCCTCCGTCAGGATAAGAACCATATGCTGTTGCTCAGCCTGCTTCCTCTGCCACCGCCAGCAGCTCTGCCTGTTTTCTGCCTCTCCTAGAAACTGGCATCTTCTCCATCTATTTTCCCAATGGAGCCCAGGGAAGAGAAACGAGCGAGGGCACGGATCCCTGAGCAAACTCTTATTCCAGGGCCAAAGGACAAAGAACGGCAACTCCGGCAATTAAAGCCCTGCAAGACCAGGATTGCGTTGTGTACCCATTGTGATCTTTCTTTCTTGTGTAATGTCAGCCAGCAGGTAGCTATTGGACCATGTAACCCCCCCTGCCTTTCCTTCTTTCTCCTGGTAGAATCGCTGGACACCCGCTGGCACAGAACGAGCGCTGCTTACATATGTTCCTGCAAGACGAAACTATCGATAGGAATTACGTCCCGGGGAAGGTCCGCCAGTAGTGGAGCCTGGCCTCTTCCATTTTTTTTCCTCTCTGCAAAAATGACATTTATTTTTACACTTTCTTCTGAACCAGCTTTTTTTCCTCTCTCTCTCTTTCTGAACTCCCCTACTTCTCCAGTGTTGCCCATCACGCCATCCCATTCCACCCCTTGTCAGGCAGCCATGACAAATTCTGTTGGTTTTTGGTTTCTGCATGAAAGGTGAGGATTTTTGAATAGCTGTACTTATCGGTGGATGTGTAAAGCTTGCCAGGAACTTGTGTAAGAAGATACACACGGGATCTGAGCCTTCTGCTTTTGAGTAAGGAGGTAGGGAGTTTTCCTGTCTGGACAGATGTCCCCGGGGAGAACTTGGCACAGAGTCTGTTGCTCAGAGCTGTTCTTTCTGTCAATATTAGTGTCTCTCGGCCCTGAATGATTAAAGCCAGTTTCTGCTTTCCAGTCCCTTCTCCCTTCTTTGAAGGTAGCCTTATGGACCAAAACCTCTTTTGTCAGTGATCAGCCTTTGGGAAGTCCACGCAGCTCCCATGCAGGGACTCAGGTTCCCCTTTCCCTCGTTGTAATGTTTGGAGGGGCTTTGTGGTATCTTGCCCAAAATGATTTCCCAGGTGAAGCACAGAAGAGCTTTTGCCAACTATTTCTGGTGGGAGTGAGAGGATCCCCAAGAGAGTAGGAGAAACCTCCCCAAAATTTCTCAGCAATGTCTTGTGCAGGCCGCTCTGGATTATACCATGCAAAATTACAGGTTACAGTAGCCTGACTTGGAGCAAAAGGCTGTGCGAGCATTTCATATTTGAAGGCACCAAGCAGCTGTGTAGGGCTTCTTCAGCCCCCTTAGCCAAATGAATCTTTTCCCTGGTTTGTGCTGCAGCTGTAGAGGTCATCCATTCGATCCCAGGAAAGAGGCTGCATCTGCTATTTTGGGGAGAGGGTGGGGGAGGGGGGTTCTGTTTGGAACCCTGCATGATTTAAAGTTCTTTTTTGCCTTTGAACTGGAAGTTGTACTATGTGGTGCTTGACCTGCAGTCTCTCTCTGAGCTCACAACTCCGTGCTTTGCAAGATTTTGGTGCAAAGTTCTCTGCTGTTTAATGTGTAATGAAACGGGAGATTTTATAGAAGGCTTGTATTGGGTATTTTGTTGTCCCCTAAGGAGCCTCCTCAGTTGAATAGATCTCTGTAATGCCCAGCATTCTGTACGGGTTGCCCCCTGGGAGGAGGGGGGTTGAATATCAGTCCATAACCTGAAGCTTTAATTAAAGTTACTTCTTTCACACCTTTCACAGTTTAGGGTGGGCAATTAACTGAGATATGGAGTGAAAAGGGAGAGACTGTATACGAATTATGTTCTCAGCATTCCTCAAGCTTGCCCATGTTGGTTAAACACTATTTGAAGGGCCTCTGGTCTCCCATTCCAGCTCTGCATAAAGTCCAGTGGAGGGCAGAGCAGGGCCGGGCCGGGAAACATCAAATAAATTGAGATGACCAGTAAGTGCTTGATAGCAAGCAGTCTTCCAGAGCTGCTGCTCGAAGGATATAAACATCCCCATTTGGAGCAGCCTGCTGTCACCGTACAAATCTGCGTTCGCTGTGGGTTTTAAATATACTTTTATTTGGTGCACAAGTCTGAAGATCCATGGCTGTTGCTGCTGTACATGAGTACATTTGAGGGGGGTGGGACTTACAAGTCAGCCACCTGTGTCTTGGGCTGACCTGTCTGATGTAACGTCCGAGACTTGTTCACATTAAAACCACTGTGAAGCCAAAGGTGTCTGTGTATCCTGCCATGAAGAAGGGGCTTTTAGTTACGTTTAGGTGGAAATACAATGCGACTTTGGTGGCTGTAGAGTCTGCTGTGGCTGATGTGACCCTGCTGTCTGGATCTACTTTAAAGATCCTCTGCTCTTCCGGTTGGCCGGAATTCCTGGCCCAGAGGGATGCGGGCGACCCGAGCTGCTGCTCTTTGCCCTGGGGAGGGAAAAACGGAGCCTCGGGCACCTGAGCAGCTGCGCTTTCGTGCCTGCCGGAGGCCGTGAAAGGCGAGCGCTGCTGCTGGGCTGATGCCCCTCTGCCAGTGGGTCGCGCTTGGCTTTGCCCGGAGACCCCGTGGCACCATCAGCCCGGCTGGCCGGCAATCGCAGCAGCCCGGGAAAGACGGGGCTCCGAGTGAGGGTCTCCCTCCCTTCTTCCGGCCGCAGCAGCGCCGGGACCATCCGAAGGGATCAATGGGCGCTCGTGGGGGGAACCAAGATCCGCCACTGGGCCAAAGACAACCTCCCCCCGCAGGGCAAAAAATGGTACACTCCAAACCCGGCCTCGCAACCAACCACCCCGTCCGGAGTCGCTGGGCGTCGGAAACGAGAAAAAAAAGGGGGGGGAACGGCGCTCCCTCGCCCACTTCCGATTGGCCGCCTCGCTGCACGTGGTTAAGAGGGCTCCTCGGAGCCGATGGGATGAGGTCCTCGTCGGATTGGTGGAGGATTTCATTGGAGGACCAATGAAAAGCCTGGCGCGGAATGCGAACGTGGCGTCGCGGGCGCGCGCGCGCCCAGCTGGCCCTTCAGCTCGGTGGCCGGAAGAGAGGGGCGCGAGGGCCCCCCCCCCGTGAGATTTCGACCCCGGCGGCAGGATGGACGTTCAGCAGCCGCTACGGCGGGGCCCGGGAGGAGCCGCCTACCCGTAACTGTCCCGCTCTCCGTTTGGCATCCTGGAGGGGGCGGCGAATAAATTATAGGCAGTCCTCGACTTACGACCACAATAGCCCAAGATTTCTGTTGCTAACTGAGAAATGTGTTGAGTTTTGCCCTGTTTTATTACATTTCTTGCCTCGGTTGTTAAGTGAATCCCTGCAGTTGATAAGTTGGGGGTTGTTCAATGAACCTGGCTTCCCATTGACTTGGTCGCAAAAGGGGATCGCGACACTGCAACTGTCATAAATGTGAGTCGGTTGCCAGGCGTCCGAATTTTGAACATGTGACCACGGGGGACGCTGCAAAGGTGGTAACTGAAAAACGGTCACCAGCCCCATTTCCCGGTGGCGTTGTAACTTCGAATGGTCACTAAATGAACTGTTGTAAGTCGAGGACTGCCTGTGCTCATCGTAGTAACACTCACAAGGTGGTGGCTGTGCAGGGGAGGAGTGCTGCCTCGGGCTCCCGAGAGAGAGAGGAGGGCTCTCAATCCATGCCCGTTGGCCTTCAGTTTCATGGCCTTTTTAACCATAAATTAGCATCATGAGTTGTCGATCAATAATGGTTGATTATTTCAGTTTTGAATGCTTGCAAAAGATCATTTGCTTTGACCTTGTACCTTGTCTGCTGTGAACGTTGGGAAATAAATAAAATCTGCCGAATGCCGTTTCATAGCTGATCATTACAGAGGCAGTGCCTGGATTCGGATTCTGCCTGGTGTCTGATCTTCATCTCTGTTGCAGAGATAGCAGCAGTAGCAGGGTCTATTCTGACTCCTTACATTTTAACGAACCATTTTGAAGATATGAACAATTTTGATTTGATGGCAGCAGTTTATTCTTATAGTAACTAAATTTAGCAAGAATATGTAAGTCAATAAAAACATTGAAAAGCTTTACAAAGTTGTGGGGGTACCAAGGACCAATTGAGTTATCAATCTCTGCCAAATAAGCATCTGGAAACACTTATTCAACCCTAGAAACATGTGAATCAAGATAGATGCTTGTTGACATAATTTTGCAGTGTATCTACTGGAGTTGTTAGCCTTGTACATTTACAAATTAGATCTAAGCCAGAGGCCAGCCATATTTGGGTTATTTAGGGGTAGGATGTGTAAGGGGAGAATTGAATTCAGGTAATAGGGGAACTACCAGAAAGATAGCTGCATTTTCTGGAAAGTGAAAATGTGTGCAGCCTTTTTAACTCACAAAATTGTGCGGGATTCTGAGGGCTTTGCCAAGCCATGCAGCCTTAGGGCTCAAGTTCATGCTGCTCCTCTACTTCTGCTTGTGTTCCAACAGCTGGAGGCAGCAACATAGGCAAGGCAGACTCTCAAAAATATATAACGGAATTGTTGCCCCATCAGCTCAGAAGCAATCCTGCCTGCCAGTCCATGCCCCACCTGTTTCCTGACGCAAGGGTGACTGATCACCAGCAGAGGGAAGTAAGGCTCCAAAGAATCTCCCATCCAAGTCAGAAGGACAGAGAGTATCTCGATGTAGTAGGTAGGACATGAAAAGCAGAGGTTTGATTCAAAGGCGGATAATATCTATCCCAGCAAGAACCCAGGTTGTGTAGATCTAATCCGCGTGGGAACAGAACTGGAAAATCTCTTTCCTTGCCTTTGACTCAGGTGGTGAATGAGAGGGAAATGGAATTACCATTTTAAAAGATTAACTTCTCGGTTCATCAATTTCCCGAACAAGTATTCTTAAAATTATATGGATTTCTGTTTATTGGAAGTCCATTGTGGGTAGTAAAATACTCTACCTAGTGCAGTGATGGCGAACCTTTTCGGCACCAAGTGCCCAAACTGGAACATGCGTGCATGCGTGAGCGCCAGAAACATCAAGACCAGCTGGCCAGTGCGCTGGCACATGCATGCCGACCTTCGCATGCACCGGAAACCCAAAGATCAGCTGGCTGGCATGCGCATTCTGTTTTTTGGCTGTTTTGGGGGGTGTTCTCAGGTCATTTTTGGGTCCATTTTTGGGCTGTTTTTCAGGCCATTTTGGGGGCGTTTTTTGTGTTGTTTTTATGGGGCAGTTTTCGGGCTGCTTTCAGGCCATTTTTTTGGGCCGTTTTTTGGGCCTTCGGGCCGTTTTCCAGCGCTCAATGCATGTGCGCGCCGGGAACCAGAAGACCAGCTGGCGATGGCGCGTGTGCCCAGAGAGAGGGCTCTCGTGCCATCTCTGGCACGCGTGCTATAGGTTCGCCATCATGGACCTAGTGGATTACAGAACAATTTTAAATTCCTGATTTTGCAATCCAGTCAGAAGCAAGTGGGAAATAAGATTTGCTACTGGTACTTTTCCATGAGGATAGAAGGGAGTAGCAAAATCTCTTATTTGAAGGCTGAGTCTCAGCATTTCCAGCACTGGCCATTAAGTGGGTAGAATAAGAGTTTTCTATGACATGAGATTAAATTTTATGGTTTGAAAATTAAATGTTAAATTTCGCAATAATAGGGTAGCAGAATTAATGTATCATATTAATGCCCAAACTGTTCATTAGAGTTATATATCTTACAGTTCTTGTTCTATAGTTCTTTATGGAATGTTATATAATTGAACCCGCTCCCAAATAGTATGTCAATACTAGAAACCGAAAAGACATCCTAGTATCAGTGGAGTAATTCTAGTAAGAGCTAGAGTATAAAGAACAGTAGCAATTATTTATCCTATTGAAGCCTGCAGAAAAATGTATAAATTTAAGTTTGCTATCAACACTGTTCCCTCGTGTGGCATTCTATGAAGGAGCCAGGCCATGGAAAAATGATGTAGAAATACTGAATAAGGGATTGGAGTAATGATTTCCAAAATTGTTTCCAATAATTCTATATTTATCAAAATAAATCTGTCATACTGAGCTGTGGTGTTCCTGGTAAAATACGATTCTCTGCGCAGTTTTAACAAGACTGAACAGTGCCGTGAAAGCTGGTTTTGCAATAAAATTCTCCTTGGAATTATAAACTGACTTCTCTGCTATTAATGTGAGGAGGAGCACTTCCTGTGCAACAAGACACTTCTTGCTAGCTTCCTCTGTAGAGATGTGGTCATAAAGGCAGATTGCTGGAAAAAGAACTATTCCAGTTTGTAATTAAAATACCATTTTTATATTGGGATTGAGAAAATTGTGCCCTTTGAGGAAAGACGACAGGAAGGAAACCGGTAGATTAGAGCGTTTTTCACAGCCCAGGTAGTCATGGGTCCCTTGCAATCTCCACATGTGGCCACCTCAGGGCAGCTGTGATCCGCATAATGTTTTGGCCATCTGCCTGGCTCTTCATCCACTAGTCATGAGGTTTCAAGGGTAGTGATTCCTGCTCTCTGATCCCCACTAAATGGCTATGAAGTTGTGTAAAAGGCCCAGATTTCTGCTCAGGACCAAACCTTAATTTAAGCAAAAAGCTATATAATTAAAAAGTTGCATTTATTCTGTTCCAGATTCCATTTCAACCTTCTGCCCCTTGCCCTCTGCACAGGAGCAGAAAGATGAGGAAAGTGTCACGTTTTAAAGGGTGAAACATAAAGCTTCTAAGTGAAGAATTCTGTGGGTAAATGAGCTTGAAAAGTGCTTATTAAATTCCAGAGAACGTGACCTAACCACCTACCCAGGGAGGTGGGGGTATGAAGATGTCAATGGCCTGGAAAAGGATTGCTGGTTTGGTGTGAGAAAAGCTGAGTGAGAGACTCATCTGTTGATTAATTATTCACTTTTTCAGTCATTATGAGGTTAGAAAACATCTGACCCTATTTATTCTATGTCCTGAATGTGGTTAATACTTGCTGGAACTGTGGAAATTAATGGGAAGAAACTAGGCATGGATTCTGTGAAAAAGATAAAGATTTCTAGATAGTTTTGAACGGATGTATTTACATGTGTCTTCATTTGATTATTATTATCATATCATCATCATCATCATCATCATCATTTTAAAAGCCCATATTCTGAAAAGGGCTTCTTGAGAGTATATGATAAACATCTATTAAAAGAAACGTTGATATAAGTTTACCTTCTCTTCCATCACCCTTGGCATAGCTAGCCTAAGCATTTGTCTCTTTGACATTCGATTAAGCTTGTCTTCCTCGCTGGTTGTAGTGAGGTCTGGTAGGAAAGCCAGTGGCCGGCTATCTGGCTTTGGCTTCCTGTTTTCTGTCAGAACCGAGTGGCTGGAAGCTGGCCAGCCGCTCAGGCCTAAATCAAATTGCTTGCAAGAGTTTATTGGAATCTGGCATTGGTAAGCCTTCCCCTCTGCCACAGATGGCAGTCGGACAAAACTGGGAACCTCTGGCCTGGCCCTCTAGGCAGAGTATGGCCCCTTTCCTCAACGGGGCGGCTCCCAGCCTCCTCCCTGGCTGCCTCTGTGTAAGTCCCTCTTGCCTGCAGGCTGCCAAGATCTATCTCGAATCCAAGCTTGTCACTTTGCCTCTGCTCAGCTTACGTAACTCATCTGCCTTTCCTGCTCCCCTATTGCATCACCCTGGTATCTTTATTATCTTTGGCAGGGCTGGTTTTTCCTCTTTTGTGCTGAAATCTGTAGGGGGAGCCTTCTTCACCTCATCTAAACTCGAGAGTGTGGCATTTCTAGGGAAATTCATGGATCTCGTTCCCTGCCCTAGCCAGGTTTTCTTCCTCTCCACGGCTCTAGAACATGACTCAAACAATTGAAATGGCCGCATGTGTTCTCGTCTTCATTCTAAAAACCACAGAGGACACCGAATAATAGCACAACATTTTATTTGGTCCAACAAATGCATTAAGATGCTGCGTATTATATTCATGTTGAAGAACTTTTGTGCACATGTACCGTAGATGTTCAAACAAGACAACAAAGTTCTGTTAAAACAAGTGAAAATCTCCCCTCTTGCTCTGAGCAGAATAAGGTAAAGTTAGGAACATGAGAAGCTGCCTTTGCTGAACTGGCCCATTTATCTCCGGGTGGGTTCCAGCCTTTCCTGACGATCTGGGACCTTCTGCCGGGGAAGATTCTGCCACTGAGTTACAAACCCTGAACTGAGATTGTACCAAATCTCCTTCAGAAAGAGGAAACGTCAAAAGTGTGCGTATAGAGCTAACTTCCAAAACACAACAAATTCAGTGTTGGCCCTGCACATTCACAATTTGCTTTTGGAAAAATGTTGGGGAAATTCATCATAAGACTTGGAACAGAGCTGCGTGAAGTTTGAAATGGCTTTGGCATTATAGAACTTGACCCTGGTGCAGTTGCTAGAAAGCCTGGCCTTCTGATGTAAGTGGAGTGTATCTGCGTACATACAACCAACGTCACTATCCAGCTTTCTGGGGAATTCTCAGAATTATTTTTCCAGTCCAAGGTAAATAATTTGCATCATGATAGAAAGCATCCCACTTTTTCCCTTAACACTTGGAGAAAACAAGCTATTCCCAATCCGGTCTTTGCCAACCTGGTGGCTTCCAAGTTAGGGACTGATTTCCTTGCCAGTTTCAGGATGGGCCAAAACAGGAAATCACTAGCTGGACAATATATTTGGCTTCTTTTATTGGGAGGAAAAAATCTCCACCCTGTTTTGGAGCCAGTGAGGGTTTATTGGCTTTGCCATCTTTGCAACAGATGAAGTCTGGCAATGACCCAACTTTGCTTTGGGCTTTTGCCAGCTGTGGTCTGCTGCTGGCTTCGTTCTAAGCAACCAGACACAGCGGGCCGTTACTCGCTTGCTCGGCCTCCATCTTTAGCCCCGACCTCTGGTCCAGAAGGTGGAGGCACCGGGGTCAAGTGCTCTCCTGTTGGCAGCTACTGACCACAAGGTCAGTGCCCAGCTTCCCCCCCTTCTCTTGAATCATCACCTCCCATCATGGGGGAGCCCCCAAGGCTGATGTTGTGGTGATTATCTCCAGACTTCGTTTTATGATAACAAACTGACTTATTTTACTATGACTTTACTCAGCTGTTGGCCCTCCTCTCACCCCACTTCACACTACCCATTGGGCCAATTCATTCAAGGCATTGCAGCCTGCTCTCACGAATAAACTATTATGGGCTGAATGTGCACAGGACGTCGAATCCATATATGTGAGCATGTTAGGTAACCCAGTTTTGTATCCCATTGGTAGAAATAATCCGTTTTTATTTTATTTGAAAAACCTCAGGAACCTATTTGACAATGTTTGGCAAGAAGAACGGCAGGACTCCAAACAACCACAATTATTTAAGCTATTATGCTCTGGCCTGATACTGCACTGCTACAACTCCCAGGCTGTCTAAATTTCTGGAGGCTGCCAGGTTGCTTCTGCTGGAGGCCCACGACCCAGCAGAGGCATCTGAGAAAAGCCTACAAAGAAAGTAAACTGACGGGGTCAGATGAGTCCAACTTAAAAAAAAAGCTAAGAGCATGGAGTTGTACCAATATAAAAAACACACGTAACATCTTTGGGGAGGAAAAGACATACAAACAATAGTTAAAACTAGACTGATAGTCCTGGAGATCATTTGGGGACTCTTCACATTTGACACTTTTACATACATCTAGGTCTGAGGAAGTCAATCTAGCCAGCAATGTCGGGTAAATAAATAAACTGTGTGGCAGCTTCTCGTCTGAAGGTCGCTCTCCCCTCCCAATCCCACCTAGGAGAAAAGGCTGCCCCCTAAATTTTGTCCCAGCTTGCTTTAGTCTCCTCCTCTGCGAAATGCAGCTGCTGCCACAGGTTGAGTCCAATGTAAAGGTCCCACGTGCCACGGCTTCCTTCTTGAAGGGTGAGGCAGGAGGCGAACAAGAACACGGGGGTGTCCACGGCAGTGGAAGGAGGACAGAAGCAGCCGCTTCTCTCAGATGGCCATCTCTTGGCTCAGCTCAGAGTTGGCCGAAGGCAGGCCTTTGTCGGTGGCTGACTGGGACTGCTGTGCCCCCCGCCCTTCTTCGCTATGCTGGAGCCCATAACCAAAATAGATGGCAAAGCCTGAGAAAGAGACAAAGTTCCACAGTGTAAGAACAGGCCAGTGGTGGGTTCTAAATTAGATCGCCACTGGTTCGCGTGCGCGCTTCTGCGCATGTGCAGAAGCATCCCGGGTGGGTGGGCGGAGTCTGCCGCCGCTACCGGTTCTAAGAACCGGTCAGAACCGGGAGCAACCCACCGCTGGAGCAGGCCCGGCGGCCCTGATCCCAACAGCCAATCCGGGTCACCATGCGGGAAAGATTCTGCGCCAGGCAGCCCTTGCAATCAAGCAGCGAGTTCCTTACCGATGGCCATCCAGACAGCAAAGCGGGCCCAGGTTCCTGCATCGAGCTGCATCATGAGATAGATGTTCACCAGGATGCTGAAGAGGGGGAGCAACGGCAGGCCAGGCACCTGGAAAGGAAGAGGAGGCCAGTTGGGAGAGGCCAAGGGAGGGAGGGGGCCAGCCAGCATGGAAACTTGGCTTGGAGGCAGGCGATAACCTCCGTGGCAAAGTGCCATGGAGGGAAAAAAACCATCCAGCTCTCCTGCTCCTTTGCCAAGGGCAAGGCTCCGGATTCAGGCACCTCCTCCTCTCCATCCCACCTGCGGCCCCTGAGGAAGAGCTGGCCAGAGGTCTTACTTTGAAAGTGAGGCGTGTCTTGCTTTCTGGCTGCCTCCAGATGATGACAGTGCCAGCGAGCAAAATGCCCAGGAGAATGACACAGGCAATGACCCAGCCAACGCTGCCCTTCAGGAGGGCTGCCCACTCATGGGCCAGGATGCCACACAGGGCAGTGATCGTGACAGCTGCAAGGACATGAGACCAAAGGGAAGGGAGGAAGGAATGAAGGGTTAGCAGGTTAGAGTGACCTTTTCCATTCCCACGCCTGGGAAGCCACTCGTCTGTAAAATCTCAACCCCAGAATCCTGGGAGTTGATTCTGGTCTCTTCCTGCTTTTCTCTTGGTCTCCTGCAAAGGAGCCAAACCCAGCCAGTTGCTCCCTCCGGTCGTCTCTGGAGGTCCCCTAGTCTCAGCCACTGGTGTCCTCAAGTGCAAGTCAGCAAGGGCACCCAATGTCTCCCTCTCCCCAGTGATCCTTACCAACGACTGTGGTGCTGATGTAGACGATGCGCCCCGACACATGGGTTGGGATGTCCTCGGAGGGGAAGAAAAGACGCCTGTAGCTGAACTTCTCTTTGAATGCATTCTGGCTATCACCGACCGTGGAATTTATGGTCATCTTTTCTTCTTCACTTCCATTTATCTCGAGCATTTCCAGATCTTTGGAGAACCTAAATAGCTCAGGTTGGTATCTATCAGGAAAGCAAGAGTGGCAAAAGCAGGGATTCCTGATTAGTCCCTCTACAAACAACGAGTCCTGGGAGAACAAAGGCCCGATGGCCAGGTCTCGTTTCTCAACCTTCTCAGCTGTAGCTTCTCCAGGTGGGCACTACAATAGTCATCACCTGCCTGCCTACCATCTAAGCTGCACCTAGAGACAAGCCCTTTTCCCAAAGAGGCCCCCACCTGAGGATGAGCACACAAATAGCCACCAGAGAGTACGCCAGGAGCGTGCCAATAGACATCAGGTTAACCAGGTCCTTCAGCTCAAAGACAAATGCCATCAGGGCTGTAAGAGAAGAGAGGCTGTAAAAATCTCTCTCTGGATCACAGATAAGGGGGTGGGGGGAGACCCATCAATGGACGGATACCTGCAATGATGCCTGAGACGACAGTGGCCACCAAGGGAGTCTTGGTCCGGCTGTGAACCCGGAAGAGGAACCGGAAGAGCAGTCCGTCTTCAGCCATAGCATAGATCACTCGCGGCATGGGGAACATGGAGCCAAGCAAGCTGCATGGCAGAGAAAGAGATCAGATGGCCACGGGGGTGTGAATTTGGCCTGTGGTGTTTCTCCACTTGGCTTCTGGGCCCTATTTGGGATGGGGGCTCAGGCCTCTCAATGTTCCAAAAACGCTTGCTCATTGGCCAATCTCTCATTAAAAGGCCCTTCCTGATCTTCTGCTTTTCATGCTTGAAGCAGCAACTTTTGGGCAGGGGAATTTCTCTGTGATGGCCTCTCACATCCTTCTGTCCTGACATACGTTCCTCTTCTGCGCAGGTTAACTCTCCTTCAAACCACAGAATCCTGCCGTTTTTTCCCCTCGAACCGCTAACTGCCATCATGTTCTCTTGCCCTTTCCTTCAAAAATGGCCTGTTTAAAACCCAGGTTGATTGGGTTTCAGTGCTTAAAAAGCATTGTTTTGAGCTCAAGAATTAATAAGCAAGTCACCTGTCAGTCATCTTGGTGAGACAGCTATAAATCCCGCCAACCAAGAGATGAGGACTTCTGGCTGAACTGAGCAAGCTCCCTTCGCTTTTCTTACCTTGTAGAGAGGGCACAGAGGGAGCCGATGGCCACCACGTAGCGGGCGGGCTCCCAGCCCACGGCCTTAAAGGCAGCGGGGAGCGGGCTCTCTTCATCCACCAGGAAATAGGGGACCATCAAGGTCAAGGAAGCCGAAACCCCAAAATAGGCCACAAAGCAGATGAGGAGGGAGATGATGATGCTGATGGGGATTGACCGCTGAGGGTTCCGTGCTTCCTCACCTGCAGAAGAATGGGGGGGGGGCATGTGCAGAATGACACAGGTGAGATTCCAACAAAATCCTCCTCCCTCTGCTAAGGTGAAAGGACCTCCTGCCCACCCGTGCTCACTGATTTGGCAGGCCGACACCATTCTCACAAACATGAACTCTGCCTTGGGAAGTGGTCTTCCCGAGTAGCCGAGCAACCACAGTACTGGTCACCGTTGGCCATAACGTGCTGCCCAAATTATGAGCCTGTTCCTTAAAGATGGCATGGCAGAACCGGGAATCTGAGCCTCCGGGCTGATGTGTTGAGTTCCAGCACACCTGATGAGCATGCGGGGTGTCCCTGACTTGAATCTGAGAATAGGAGGGCCCCTTGCTCTGAACCCCTCTGCTCAGCACAAGAGACGGGCTACAGAGTACTCCCCTTGACCGATGGCTCTTTAAAAGTCTTCCACTACTCGCCAGGCTCCCCAAACAACTTCAATTGTTAGGAATAATCCAAATTTGTTTCTAGGGAACTCTGGTTTTAAAATTGCCCTCTGAAACAAGCGAGAATGCCCGTCTTCTGCCCTCTTGAGCTTCTCCTCCAAGAGTTTGAAGGCAACTTCCACACTGCACCTTCCCAGCAAGGCCATCCTCAACTCTCTGGCCTGACAGTTAGCTTACTGGACCCAGCCTGGAACCGGCCCAATTAGCAGACTGATGAGAGCACTGAGAAACGGCGTTGCCTTCCCAACCAGCCCTTCCACCGCCTCCAAAGCGCTGCTTTACCTGTGGTGGCGATGCAGTCGAATCCAACAAAGGCGTAGAAACAGGTGGCAGCCCCCGAGAGGACTCCCTCAAAGCCAAAGGGGGCAAACCCTCCATGGCCAAAGTGGTCCCTGTTGGAGGAGGCAGGCAGGCAGATGAGAAAGCGGTCTCCTCGAGGGGCAGCCCTTCTAAGAGGGGCACTGGTCCCCCCATCTTGCCTCCAGGGCTCTCCCCAACTTGCTGCTGCTTTCCCTTCGGTCATTAACGCAGATCCATCCACCACCACCCCCAAAAGAAAACCTGTAGCAGCGGATGCTACAGTGGAGCAAGGAGAATAGGAGGGTGCCAACCTCCAGCCCCCCTTCTGGAAAAGCTAAGAGGGAGCCACGGCTGGGGAGGGGGCCCGTACTTGTGTCCAGACTCCAAGAGGTTTTGCGAGTGGTTCTGATAATCTTCCTCGGACAGGTTCCAGTTCTTGACATCTCCTTTCACAAAACCCGCAACAATGACAAAGCTGAGCACCAGCAAGTTGATGGCCGTGAAGATTTTATTCACCAGTGCAGATTCGCTCACTCCGAATGACAGCAGGCCTGGAAGCCAAAGAAAAGAGACCGGGCCTGTTGCTGCTCCTCATGGGAAGGTCTCCGGCGTTGAAGCTTTCCTCCGGAGGGCAGAAACAGGCCAGGCAGGTCGAACTCAAGCCCGCTTCTGTGCCATCCTGGCACCGGTCGCTTCATGCAATTCTATTCTGCCGGTTCTATTGTGCTTTGGAAGTCAAGCAATGGGGGGGGGATGTGGGCCCTTTCTGCAACTGTACCCAAGCTGCAACTCGGCACCTTCCTGGCTATTGTTAATGACCAACATCAGCACATTCTGTTGGCAGCAATTACTTCAGTGGTGGGTTGCTACCGGTTCACCCCAGATCGGGCAAACAAGTAGCGGCAGCGGCAGGAGGCTCCTCCCACCCGCCCGGACGTCATCACGGACTATCTGTGCATGTGCAGAAGCGCCCCACGCACGCGTTCACTGTTCCGAACCGGTAGCGAAGGTAAGTGAAACCCACTACTGAATTACTTCCTAAGCAGCCAAGAGCCTCGTGGAATCGGATCAAACGTCCGTCCAGCCGCATCTTTGCAGGGCCAGGTGGTGTCAAACTCTGCAAGATGGCAGGCACAGCACAGCACCCGAAAGCTTGCCAATTTCGAGACACGGTCCAGTTTGGCCACAGCCAATCAGCCAACCTTGTGGAGACCAACACCACCCTCCCGCTGATTTCCAAGGAATGCCGGCCCTGCTCTCAGCCTCCTCTCCCGTGAGCCACGTCCATCCCTTGTCAACTGGCTGATCATTAATGGGCTCCTCTGGGGGCAGCCAAGGCAGGAGGTCAATGTTGCTGAACCTTGGCAAGTCCCACCTGCCAGAGAAACTCCGCAGTGGAAGTTCAATGCATGAAGCAAATGTTCTCCTTCCTGCTGTGAATCTCCCGTTGCTCTGCTTTGCTGGTTTAAAACATTGACACAGCTGCCCGTCTTATATCAAACTTTGCATCAGAAAGGGAAGAAAATGAAAAGGGAAGAAAAACAACCTCCGTGCCAGGTCTATATTGTATGAAAATCCATTGGGTCCCAGGCGCTTCCTGCTATCAGCATTGCTGTGGCATTTGTGTTCTATACATTTCTGTTTTCTTAAGATTCCATAAATTGGTAGAGCATCTTGAGAGATTTCACAGCAGAAATGTTTGGCATGACCTTCTTAAGCAAACAGGCCGGCTCTGCCCTGGAATGCCTCCCACTGGCTGAGAGGAAGCCCCTGCCTGCCTGAGCCCCGCGGTTGGCAAGGCAGGTTAAGACGCCTCACCTGTGAGCAGCAGCACCAAGAAGAGGGCGAAGAAGTCGGGATACTCGGCCAGCACGTTCTCCAGGTGCAAAGCTGTGTGATTCCGGAAGAAAGTGGAGATGTGGCCCCCAATGATGTGGTCAAAGGTGGAGCTCCAGGCCCGAGCCACACTTGCTGTCCCTGAGGGTGCAAAAGGGCATCTTCATGAGTTCAAGCAAGTCTCCCATGCAGGACTGGAGGGGACTTTTGTCCCTTCTCGGGAGCAGAGGATGGTGGAAGGGCTCAGAAGACCCCCCGGCCCTTAAGGTTGGAGAGATCCCACCTTCTTCCCAATCCAGCAGCACTCCATGCTTACATGCTCAGTGCATGACCAGCATACCTGGGAACATGCTTAACCAGCTCGGCAAAAGAGCTACTTGGGTTAGTGAGTTAGCATGTCATGTAAACTCAGCCCAATGGGTCAGTTTCTGGCTAGCACTTGATGAGGTTACCTGGTTTGGGTAATGAAACAACTGCAAGAAAACAACCAAGCTCAGAGAGCACCAAGGACCCCTCAGTTTCTGGTTCACCTGCTGTGCGAACTCAGAAAACGGGTTGTTTCAATCCCCAACTCAAACACATTGAGTGAAACTGGATGGACAAAGGAAAGAAGAAGAATTCTGTGGTTGAACAGCTTCTGCTATTCTTGTTCTGGTCCCCTCCAACCCAACACACCTGGGGAGCTGAAGGACAATTTGAAAGCTCCAGTAGTCCAAATCATTGCTTATCAGGAATGGTTCGCAAGGGCACTAAATGCTGATAATTTAATCTGGTTTCTACAGATGAGCGTTCTCTTCTTGGCTCTCATCAAATCCCTACTCATAACAGTTGGGAGGACACTCAATTTTGGGGGTCCAGAAAATATTGCAGATCATTTCTAAGCAAGCTTGTCCTGCAACTTTGATGAGTTGATGTTTCGGCATATTTGCCGGACTATCTGAGGAAAAATCCCATAGAAGAACCCATCACAATTCAGGGATGGCTTAGCCTATGGGAAACGTGTTTTCCTGATTTCATGCTGCAAGCAAACCATGGTTGTGCTTTCTGTATTCCGCCTTAAGACATTCTCACATCCTCATTCAGCAGACTTGGCTCCGAGCGGAAGGCTATGTACCTATCATGTAGGAGAGAATGAGGTTCCACCCTGTGGTGAAGGCCCAAATTTCCCCAACGGTGACATAACTGTAGAGGTAGGCAGAACCAGCCTTGGGCACCCGGGCGCCAAACTCTGCGTAGCACAGGCCAGCCAAAACAGACGAGACGGCCGCAACGAAGAAACAGAGCACAATAGACGGGCCAGCCTGATCCCTGGCTACCTCTCCAGACAAAACATAGACCCCTGCCCCAAGGGTGCTGCCTACGCCTAGAGCAATCAGGTCTACGGTGGAGAGGCAGCGGGCCAGCTGAGTTTCCTGCGAGCCCAGGTCCACGGTCCGCTGCCGGATCAGCTTCTTGCCAAAGTTGGTCAAGGTTCTCTTCAGCATCCTGGCAAATGGTGGTGCCACGTCCCGTCTCCCGAAAGGACCTAGCAGAGAAAAGCGTAGAGCTTGTCAGCCAGCAGTGGGGAGGAAGGCCTGCAGTGCAGTCACAAGGAGCTCAAGACGGGGGACCCAACCCAGCCTTGGGGGTGCCTGGGCTGCTGGCCGGAGGGGTTACCCCAGCTGAGCTTCCCTTCCTTCTTTCAGGGCCAGCTCTGTTTGCGGACGTCTCCTGATTGGCTGAAAAGTCTTCTTGCACCATCTCCGAGTGGATTCTACAGAAATCGCACTAAGGGCATAATGCTGAGAAAGTTCTCCCAAAGGCTCCCAAAGATTACTCTGGAAATGATGCTTTTAGAGGAGCGGAGATCCAAGGTGCCCGTCTGCCCTGTCTGCCTATTTGGGAACCCGGGTTTAAGGCTACGTTTTGGAAAGCCCAGAGAGAGCCGGGAACAAGACCGCCACCTTAGGAAAAACGCTCCAGCCAAAGCGGCAGAGGTAGCCAGTTGTGGTTACACATTACACCTCTGTGCATCACAGACCCCTGCAGAAGTTAGCAAAGAAAAACAGCCCTCCAGTCGACTACTTGGATTAATTGTGTTTACACAAGCTGCTCATTGGAATAAACCCCAGGGAGGCACCTTCAGTTATTAACCAATTGAAGCTAACTTCAGTTAACAGACAACAGAACAAACTTTAGCTAAGCCAGGCTGGACGAGACCCTCAAGCCCATCATCAGGCCCAGCAGTTCAGAGGTGGAATTCAGCAGGTTCTGACCAGTTCTGGAGAATCGGTAACGGAAATTTTGAGTAGTTCGGAGAACCGGTAAATACCACCTCTGACTGGCCTCGCCCCCATCTATTCTCTGCCTCATCATCAGTCCCAGCTGATCGGGAGGGAATGGGGATTTTGCAGTAACCTTCCCCTGCCACACCCACCAAGCCACACCACGCCCACCAAGCCACGCCCACAGAACCAGTAGTAATTTTTTTAAAATCCCACCACTGCTCAGCATGTGACTCGCAGGGCAAGATAAGGCTTCATGGTGGAATTATGCAGAGCGAGTCTCTTCCCCCCCCCCCTCAGATTTTGCCTCGTTTTCATCCTTCCCACTGTTGCCAGCAAGTCGGTGGCTTCTGCCATTCAACACGTTACGTACTGGATCTGGCGTGATTTTGGCTTCGTAAATTCTGGGAACTCAACCACAATGCTTTGTAAACCACGATGTATAACTTAGCCTGGTTTGCAAATCTGGCTTGCACTTTACTCATTAATTAGTGTTTTTTTTTAAAAAAAAACACAACCACGGCTTGGCATGGCACCTACACCTGCGCAGGAAAGGCGGGGGGGGGGGGTGGCCACAAAGAAAGAAGAGGCTGGCTTTTGCATCCAGGATTAGACAAAGGCAAAGAGCAACAATCCAGGAGCTGTTTGTCCTCTCCGGAAGGTGACAGCTCTCTCTGGGTGTCCAAGCGCATCTTGGCTTGAATATCAAGCATGGCCTCCTCAAAACTCTGCTTTCCTAATGTGGCATAGACATGCTAGGATCTTCATTAAAATACGCAGTCAGTCAGTAGATTGGGGAAAGGGAGGAAGGGCCTGTGGCTTTCCATCTTTTGCTGCGCTTCCGATCAATGCGGTGCCATCGGCCTGGCCCATCCATCAGCTGATGGATAGCTTTGTCCAAAGGGAGAGGCAGGCAAGGCAGCCGCCTCTTCCTTCTCTCCTGAGCCATGGTCAGAGGAGATTAATGACCATCTCTTTCCTCTGCTGGGGGTGGGGGGTGGATGGGGAGACCATTCCAGGCAGGAGCTGAGAAATCAGGGTCGCACTTGCACAAGCGGAAGGGGAAAGCAAAAAAAAAAAAAATCAGATAAGATCCGGAGAAACAGCAGCAATTCAAAGATGCAGAAACCTGCTTCAAAATCAAATATTGCAGGGCCTGCCCTAAACTAATTGAATTTATCCCTGGTGTGTTTCCTCTTTTTTCTTGCCCCCTTAAGGAGACCGAGAAGAAAGGCAAGGTTTCTGTCTGTCGCAGGCATCTCCCCCCTGGCCCTCAGAGACAGCCTGGCTCCCTTCTTCCCAGGCCTGACAGGCAGCTGCCCTTTCCCATTAGGACTCCCAGAGGGGGGACAGTTAACTTAATCAAGATCCGTGGGGAGATGGGTGGGTCTTCCAGGGTTTCCAAGGGTTGCATGGCTCAGATTTACTCCTGAGAGATCGGAGATTTTTTTTCCTCTTACATCTCAAGAGTTTGGAAGCTATATGGATCTGTGATCTTGCAACAGGGCCCTCCTCCTCAGACGGAAAACAAGGCCGCCCCAGTGGATGTGCTCAGCAGTCTGTTCTCCAGCCCAGTGGAAGAGAACTGAAATATCTCCCAGGAGAGAGGCTGGACACGGTGCCAGGTTCCGCTCTGTGCCAACAAAACTCCAGAGCTTTTGCCCCCGGCTGCCACAGACCACAGTTCCCACGAGGCAAAGTGCCCGAACTTCCCTGGGGAAGAGGTTCCCATAAGCGCAGGGAGAAAAGCCCCCTCAGCCCCCCTCCAGCCCAGGCTATGGGCAGGGGAGGGGAAGCATTCCCACCAACTGTCCAGTCAAGCCTGGCATGACCTTCGGGGATCACACACTCCGGTGCACCAGAAAATCCTTACAAAAACTCAGCCGGCCAAGCTTTGCTCTGTTTCCTTTCCCAGTCAGCACTTCCAGGCGGTTTTTCAGCCAGGGCAAAAGCCCAGCTCTGACGGTTCATTTATCCTGCCACGAATCTGCTGTCAGGAGTGATGGAGCATCAAAACCTGCCGGTGCGCCAGCCTTGGCAATCTAGTGCCCTCAGAAGGGTTGCCGGCCAGTTTCATGGTGGTTCTGCTCCTGTTGCCATTGCCCACTTTGGGGGGGCTGAAAAGGCGTCTGGCATGGAAGCAGACACATGAAGTGGGAGGGCTCAGCCGCCCCAGAGCCTTTGTGTGCAAATGAAAACCCCGGGCAGACGAGGGGACCCTGCCAAACTGCCTGGCCAGGCCCAGAGCCTCTGGCTTGGCTCAGCTAGCTGTATGGGAGAAGGGCTGGCAAATGAAAAATGTGCCCAGGTGCCAGGGCTGCTTGCACCATTGGTCCTCTGTCAATGAGTGGCCAGGGACGACGTGAGAATTTCCACAAAGCCCCTTCTGGCTGGAGGAGAAGCTTCCTTGGAATGCAGCTTTCAAAACCGCAGCTCCCCACTAAGGAGGACAGCACAGCTGCCAGGAGGCCAGGGGGCCAATCGGCCAGAGGGGACGAGAAGAGGGAAACCTCCTGGGTGCCGCTCCTGCCCGCTTGGCATCCTGGGCGGCCCCCTCCTTGCAGCAAAGACCCTTGCAAAGCCCAGCAGGGCTGCCCCCCCCCAGTGCTTATCCCAAATCGGGGGGGGGAGCCCCAAATGGAAAGGGGTCCGAACCTTACAGTGCTGCCCACCTCCTCCCTCCAAGGTCCTGACCTGCCTCACCTCCCTGACCACCAGTTAGCAAAGCACCTGATGAAGAGCCACCAACTCCAAAGAGCAACCAAACTCAAGAGTTTGCCATTCGAGCAGGAAGCTGTTGTGCCTTGGAAGCCTCAGCCTATTAATAGCTGACAGAGAGGCAGAAGGTCAAGTGTTTGCGGCTGTAGCTGGGCAGAGAGGCCATCCCCACGGCCCATGCAGGAGCAGCAGCAGCAGCAGCAGCGTAGCCAAGGTTACTGCAGGGAAGGGAGAGCCCAAAGCAAGCAGGCACTAACAGAGACTGAGGGGCCAAAGCACGCCGTCGCTGCCTGCCCTGCACCTGCCCCGTCGCCCTCGAGGAAGGCAGCCTCTGGGCCAGTTCCCACCAGCAGCACTCAAGGCAGAGAAGAGGTCCTGGGTCCGAAGAGAAGGACCCGGGCGGCTGACTCCTCCCAGGCCCACCCCAGGCGAGTGGTACATGCAGGAAATGCAGATGTTGTTTCAGGGAACGGCCCTGGGTCTTGGCCATCGTGAGACATGTTAATCCCTGGCCTCTCCGAGAGCAGGAGGTCCTTTCCTCACGTGCAATGAAGAAGGCGTCTGACCACACTCAGTGGCTGCCCCGGGATCACCAACCGAAAAACCCGTCCTGTGCTTTAATTGCTAGGATCTCACTGAGTCAGAAGACGAGAGGAACCCAGCTAGCCCTGGAAGCAAAGCTTTTGCCCATTCAGAAATCCAGGGAGCCTACTGGATCCCTACTGGAGGACCCTGCAGGGTCAGGCCACAGATCCACAGGCTGGGTCCACAGGCACCCAACTGGCACGTATGGGAAGCCCTCTGCTCCACCGTCTCCCAGCAACCAGCATTTCAGGCACGCTGCCCCTGGCTCCTCACTGGTCCTTGCAGCAGCCTTCAGTCGGGGGGCTTTCCATATGTCAGAAAGCCCCCCGCTGAATCCTCACCCAGCAAAGTCACACAGGAGCCAAGAGGTGACCTTGGCATGTGGAAAACAGACGGAACAAGCTGGAGGCATTAAGACAGACGCAGGCCAGGCTGGGAGTCTGAAGAAGGGGAAATAGAGGCTGGCAGCCCAGGAAGAAAAGATGCCCAGACTCCAGATTTTCAAGGCCCTGCAAGGCAGGGGGGGCTGCACTCAGAGCCCCCCCTCGCCCCCCAGGCCGGGAAGAGGCAGGCAAGTCACTTCAGCACCTTTTCCGTTTTCTAAAAGCAGATCAAGGGAAAGGAGGCTTCTGCATGCTGAAAAATCGTTTTGTGCAGGGCCTGCCAGGTCTGTTTCGCGTTTAACACATTTCCAAGCACAGGAGCCTGGCCTGGACTTTACTTTGTAGGATGTTTTGGGGTTTTTTTTTCCATTTTTTTCTTCCTTAAATTAGCAAAAATTAGCCAAAAAAACCCTCTTGCCCAGCCTGTCAGACGCCTGGAAGGGTTCTGCCAGCTGCCAACCCATTAAGAGTCCCAATAGGGAAATGCAGACACGGGAGGGGGCTCTTTATGCCTTCATGCTCATCGGCCGTAACTTATTAGAAAACGATGCGCACCTCTGGAGGAACGGGAGGGGGGAGGGGGGAGGCAGCACCAGAATGTGACTGTTTTGAGTGGAGCTGGTGCCGCAGTTCACGCTCTCCGGCTCAGCCAGTCTCCCAAGCCTGAGAGGGCCACAGAGAGCACTCCAAAGCTTTCCTGAAGCAGGAGGTGTACCACCGCATCACTGACCTCCCTGCTGGAAGGTGGCAGTCAGAGGACCTGCTCTTGTCCCTCCTGGCCTTCTCTCCCTCTTCCCTTCTGAAGCAGCTCTCTCCTCCATGGCAGGGGTCCCCAACCCCCCAGCATGCCAGCAAGCAGGCCATGCAAAGAAGCGAAGCCCCATCCATGAGATGCAGGCAGCACGTGAAAGCAGGCCCCCTCCAGTCTGCGGAAAAACCTTTCCCCACAGAACCGATCCCTGGTGCCCATAAGGTTGGGGGGGGCTCTGTGGGACAGCCTTCATCTCTAATCCAATCCTCTCTTCCAAGCCCCTGCCTTTCTCTCCTCCAGCCCTTTCCAAAAGGGTTGCTAAATATTCCCCAGGCCTTCTCGTCAAGAAAAAATGCCTTCCACTCTGTGGGGCTTGCTAGAAATGCGAGGAAAAGCAAAGGAGCCGCTCCATGCACCTGTGACAGACGGGGGCATCACCCTGCCAATTTAGACCTCCCGGTTCTGGCAGAAGAGAGTCACCTGGCGGCTGCTTTAGCTGTAGCTTCTTGGCAAGGAGAGGCTGCAAAGCGAGACATCATCCACCGAGCGTGAACTGGTGGGGCCAAAGGTCCTGAGAGAGACAGATGGCCAGCAGAAGCTGCATCATTGCTTGCATCAGCCAGCCAGGGCAGAGGCCAGCCGGCCTCCTCTCTCTCCCGTAATGGCCGTGCATGCAGTTGCCCAACTAGGTCCCTCTTGACGATTAGGTAAAGGGTTGCCCATTAACCCCAGAGCCTGGCACACTTGTCTAGAGCATTCTTCAGGGACTGGTCACGAGATCCACCCAGGAAGGAAGGCACTCGGCATTCCCGTCCCCTGCTGCCGGCAGCGCAGCCAGGACCCAAAGGAAAGAGTAACTAGAAGGGTAACCCCGAAGGTGAGGCCAGCAGGTGACTCTCCGGAGGTGAGATCCCCTGACCAGCTTCTCACAGCTGCCCGCAATGGCATGCTTTGATGGCTTGGCAGGCACAGGGTAAGAAACCAGCCAATCTTAGTTTGTCAAACAAGCTATGGGTAAGCAAACTATGACATGACATATGAAACCAGGCAGATCCTGGTTCCCTGCACTGGGTGCCATGGTACCGTACTGATCTGGTGGTTAGGTATGTTTTATGGAACTATTCTGGTGTCCTTCAGAGCCTGCCAGAATCCAGGGACAGGAACAGCAAATAAATCAACATCCTACCTGGGAAAGGACAAGACTAGGCTGGTGCTCCATGTCAGCCAGACCAGGATCCAAGCCTCAATAGTTCAGGGTTCTTGCAGAACGAAACAAAGCAGCCCCCCTACACTATAAATGCCCCTCCACATATTTCTCTTCAGTTACCGTGTCTGTAGCTAAGCCATATCACCAGACCGCACAGCCGGCTCTGCACCGACCCCCTTCGTGCTACTTCACCCCCTATAATCACCTGTACCCGGCATGGCCTGGTTACCACCACGGATGCAGAAACACGGAAGAGTCTTTCATGAGAACCGCTTCTCTTGTCTCTGCAGCGGCTCCGAGACCTTCCCAAGCCCAGGTGCAGGTCTGGGAAGCCCAACCTGCCAGGCACCACTAATGAGGCTGACTTTAAAGTCAGCTGCGCCAAGAGATGGTCTGAAAGAGATCTGATCCTCCTGGTCCCCCTTCCCTGCAAAGGAGCATCCTGCCTGCAGCTCCCTTTTCATCTCCAGCAATTAGCACCTGGCAAATGACGCACTTTAAACAGGAACACACCTGTTTGCATTCAGCCAGGCAGAAACATACATGCCGTTTCCAGAGCGGTTCTTGGCCAGGCCCGAAGGCTAGAAGGGCTTGGCCTGACTGAAGTGGGCATTTGTGTGAACGTGCCCGGCCCGACTCCCTTCTTGGCCCTGGGCTCTGAAAGGGGGGCAGTGCCCAGAAGGCCCTCCCAAGTCGAAGGCAACAAGGAAAAGGGGGACCTTTTGGAGACCAGAAGCTGAGATGAAAGGCAGGAAACCCCACCAGCAACGCTTCTGCCCCCTAACAGGGTCTCCTTTCCCCCTTTGGTTCCCTAAGCTGCCTTGCCAAAATACACAGGAGGGAAAGGCAGACGGGACGCCCAGCAGCCGAATCTCTCGCCTGGAGGCGTCTGGCAGGGTTGGATCCCGAGAGGGGAATTTCTCCTCCTGCTTTGCTTTCCTGCACCCCTTTCTCACCCACTCGCCCCACCGCCTCGACACCAGAGGAGCAGCAGCAGCAGCAGGCGGGAAAGGCTCGGAAGGGCGAAGGGATGAAGCCTCCCGGGGTCGGGTGGGGTCCCAGAGCCCCCGGCAGGGCGAGCGATTCCCGCAGCGGGACTTTCTCGGGGCTCTGGGAAGACCCAGCTCGACGTTACAAGGCTCGGAGTTTCCCCGCCCGGAACCCCCGGGACGGAGCCGGCCAGAGGGGAGCCCAGCTGGGACAGGCGGGGAGAGCCAGCGGGGAAGCAGCAGCGCAGGGGGCCCCCTGCTCTGCCCGGCCCGTCGGCGTGGCTGCTGAACTCCCCCCTCCGCCTCCCCAGGGGCTTCCTTCGCAGGCTGCGAGGAAAGTCCCCGCTGGAAGGTCCGGAGGAGATCGCGGGAGCCCCGGGCCGGGACGCGCCTTTCCTTCCACACTCCCGTCCCACGCAGGGCGGCTCAACGCGGGAGTCAGAAACTTTGGCGGGACGGAGCGAGACGCTCCTTCACGCCGGAGAAAGACTCGGAGCCGCCTGCACGCCGGAATCCCCGGACGGCGCTGGGAGCCGGCCAGGCGAAACTGCACCTGTTGACCCTCCGCCGGCAGCGCTGACGCAACACGGAGCTCCGCTTGCAACCAGGCGCCCGCCGGAAGGCTCCCCAAGCCCACCCGCCCCCGGCAGCTCTCACCAGCCGCGGCCACGCAGCTCCTCGGCAGCCGGCGAGCAAGGAAGGCAGGGAAGAAGGGAGGAGGCGGCCGGCGGGATGCGGGATATCTAACGCGGGCAAGGGGCGGGCCAAGCGCCAGCGACCGCCTCCTCCAAGCGGACTCCCCCGGGCCGCGGGCTGGAGGGGGGCGAGGCTGCCAGCTGGAAGCGCCTCCCGGCCCGGGCCCACGACTAAGCCCCGGCTTTG
This sequence comes from Diadophis punctatus similis, assembly GCA_023053685.1. Classification (NCBI taxonomy): domain Eukaryota; kingdom Metazoa; phylum Chordata; class Lepidosauria; order Squamata; family Dipsadidae; genus Diadophis; species Diadophis punctatus. Next base: position 787,662 of record JALIGW010000014.1, on the reverse strand, counting down.
CCTCCGTCTTCAAACCTGGGATCAGCGTGGCAGAGCCGGGGACAGGCTCCAAGGCTCCAGCCGGGAAGAGAAGCCAGGCAGGCGGCTTCTCAAAAATGGGGATTGCGGAGTCCAGGCTGCCTGAAGGCCACCGGTACCGCCGCTCTTAAGACTTCCCGGAGTTTGAGCTAGGATTTGCTTTCCTGACACTTCGGGACATTCTTCTTTGGACTGGTGTTTTTTCCCCCATTCAAAGCAGAAATTGGGAGCGAAAGAGGGGCGGCCTTTGAAGGAAAGAGTTCCCAGAACATCCCAAAGGCAGGAAAACCAGAGCGCCGTGCCCAGGACACCATTTTCCTGTGGGAACTTCTTGTCCAAGTCACGTGTCCATTTCAGACCCGAAAATCATCTTGCGATGTGCTGGATTTTAATTGCCAGTGGCTGGAGACCACGGAGAGCAAAATGATGCCTTATTGTAGCGCCTCTTGCTGGCCAGACCTGGAATCTACAAAAACATTTCCCCGAAAAACTCCAGCCTCCAAATCACAAAGGCCACATTCCCAGCCAATTCAGCCTTACTCCCTTGCAGACATCAGTAGGGCAGGTGGGAAGGGGCAGCTCCTTAGCTGTGGGAGCAATTCCGTTAGGTCAGCTAACAAGCGGCCAGAAACCCCGGGACACCCGCAGGCATCTCACGACAGAAACCCAGAAGAATTGCCAAAAAAAGGATGCCGAATAACTGACAAATAACAATATTTTTCTTTTTGGTGAGCACAGATCATCTGCATGTATAAACTACAGCAGGGCCCCTCTTCCTGGGATGTCTTTTCCTTCCCCCTAAACCTCTGCAAGTCCTCTGAGCCAACTACCCTGGACCAGGGGTGAAATCCAGCAGGTTCTGGAGAACCTGTAGTGGAAATTTTGAGTAGTTCAGAGAACCGGCAAATACCACCTCTGGCTGGCCCCCGAGTGGGGTGGGAATGGAGATTTTGCAGTATCCTTCCCCTGCCACGCCCACCAAGCCACGCCCACAGAACCGGTAGGGAAAAATTTTGAATTTCACCCATCCTGGATTGCTTATCATTTGAGAAGATGCAGTCAGCCACATCTGGAAGAAACCAGAGGGAAAAGCCTGCTGGAGACATTTGGTTCTGTGGGTTGCTGTGGGCTTCCTTAGATGTGTCGTTTTCTAGCCCCGTTCTACACTACTTCTGCCTCTACACAGGTCTGCCTGAGAAGGTAACAGTCTATCAAAGAAAGCAGTCTCTTCAGACCAATTACATTTTTATTACAGTCTTATTCCTCCTCTTAAACATTAAGGACAGTTTATACACCCCAGGACATTACAACCACTATGACAGCATACAGAAAAAGTGAAAAGAAACAAGAAATGGCTTTTTAAACTTCCAATTTCTTTCCACTGCAGGCACCCTTCCTCCCCCCCCCTTGGACCATATCCCAACTCAGGCCAGGATAAGCATAAACAGCAGTGACAGGTGAGAAAGGAGTCTCGAACTAACCTTGCCAAAAAAAAAAAAAAGAGCCAGCCCTTTCTCCCTCCCTTCTATCCAGCTGTCCAAGGAGATACGAGCTATGCTTAGCTCTCCTCCCTGCCTTCCATCCAAATTATTAAAGTTCCCCTCTACTGTTTCGGCAACTCTTGCTGGAAAAACTTGCCAAAGCCGCCTCTTCCTTCATCATACTCCTTTCGGTACTCGTCTCTTACCTGGAGAAGAGAGAAAAAAACCAAGATAAAGTCTAGCTGACTCCAGAGCCGTCTGCATCCCAGGCTTTACAAAATAGGAGCTACCCTCAATTCTGGATGGGCGCTGCGAAAGCCATCCCTGGACGGTCACTTGGGAAGAAGCTTGCAAAGCACATTCTGAAAGCACCTCAGCCCGGAAGCAGCCTGAAATTGGCAGGTTTTCCTTTCCTGCTCTCTCTATAGCCCTGACACAGCCTCCCTTGGCTCATGTAACTCAAGGACTTTGCATGGAAAATTCATCCTTGCAAGCCAGGGAGTTATACAATTGAAAGGGCAACCTTTCCCAATGATAGGGAAAGGCAACCTGGAATGATAGGTTCAGACTTCCATAAAGGGTAGATGTAGGAATTTGGGGAGTTACGACACCCCAGCAGCCCCAGAGACCACCAGGTGAGGGAAGAAGTAAGATCCAGAGGTACATGTTCCTGCCCATGGATGGCTCGATCTCCAAGTGCTATGGGATCTCTGCTGGCAAAGCGTATAAACTCCAAGTGCTTCTGGGATCCAGCCTCACAGCTCAGAATGGTCTCCAGAGGAAGGGAACCCTTGGTGAAGTGGGGCCCTCGAGGCACAGTGCCCTCCCAGCTACCCGTCTTTACCTGCCCGCCTGACTTGCCACGGCCATACTGCCTCCCTTCCCTGAATCCTGCATCCCAGTCTGTCCGGATAACACGGTCATCCAGCCGGGTTCCGCTGATGAAACGCATGGCGTGCTCAGCTTCACCTTTTGTGTAATATCTGGAGTATTATTTTAGGAAAGATTTGCAGGCTCCAAGTCACAGAGTGCAACCTGGTTCCCTCAGAGAAGAGCAACCAGGCCAGAAACTGTTGATGCAGAACAAGCTTCCAAGCCCTGTAGTCAGGAATTACAAGCCCCATGAGGGGCACAAACTCTCTTGCCCAGTGCCCAGCACCTTCTGCAAAAATACCATGGAGCAAAATTGGAAGGATTCCCTTGGCACGAAGAGGTGCTGCGGGGCAGAACAAGCCAACTGAGCCATCCAGAAGAGCAGTCTGGTTCAGGGTGCAACTGGCATGAACAGGCAGAAGCTGCCTTAATTTCAATTCAGAATAGAGCTGGAAGGGACCTTGGAGGTCTTCTAGTCCAGCCCCCTGCTCAAGCAGGAGACCCTATGCCATTTAAGACAAGACAGTGGCTGTCCAGTCTCTCTTTAAAAACCTCCAGTGCTGGAGCACCCACAGCTTCTGGTGGCAAGCTGTCCCACTGGTGAATCGTCCCAGGAAGGAAGATAGGAAGTTTCTCCTTAGTCCCAGGTTGCTTCTCTCCTTGATGGGTTTCCATCCAGACTTTTCTCTTCCTCCTCCTCCTCAAAATGCCCTTCTCCCCCCAGCAGTCTCCCCTCCCTGCACCTCCCCCCACAGTGTGCCAGAGGTGAGGCACGTGCCCCAAGCCCCCCCCCCCGCCTGCCAAGGATACTCCACGAAGCAGAAGCCGCAGGGCGTGTGCTTGTTCTTGTCCAGCCCCATGATGATGCGCTTGACGTCTCCGCACTTGGAGAAGAGCTCGTGGATCTGCTCCTCCGTGGTGTAGAAGGAGAGGTTACCCACGTAGAGGGTGGAGGAGCTCTTCAGGTCTTCCGCTTGCAGCTCCTTCTTTCCCTGCAAAGCAACCCCAAAGGACCCATCAGCCACCGCCAGCACCAGCCCAGAATCCAGAGGTCGGCTCAGCCAGGACTTCCATCTGCCGCTGGGGAATTCTGGGAGTTGTAGTCCAGGTTTCTTAAAGCAGCTGAGATGGAGCAACCCCCAAGGCGCCCAGCGAGGGAGGGGTTGGAATCCCATTTGGGGGGGGGCAGGCAAACAGGGAGGCATAAACAACAGAAGAGATCTATGATCGTTATTATTATTTTATGATGATGATGGATTTCCCCCTCCCGCCTGGACTAAGGCAAAGCCAACCCATTCCCACGACCACAAGATCTGCTCTGGGTGCCGGGAAGGGGCTCCTGAGGGCAGAAGAGCTCTCCGGCCGGGCGCGAGTTTCTGGGCATGTACAGAGCGCCCGCGGGCTGGAGCCCTGAGCCTAGCGAGCGCTCCCGCACGACACACACCTTGTAGGACTGCTCCACGTATTCGCTCAACTCGCAGTACGAGTCCCTGGTGAGCATCTTCAGGGTGGCGCTGAGGAGCCCCGACATCTTAAGCGGCGACCCGGGCGGCCTCAGACTCGCCAACTCGGCCGAGCGGCAATTGGCTCCAGCGCCTGTCGCTCACTAGAGCCCTCCCCTTCCCTAGGCCGCCTCATTGGCCGCCCTAGCGACTTCGCCGCTAGGGTTGCTGGGGATTGTGGTTTGGGCGGCGAGGCTCACGCCTGAAAGGCTCGGCCTCGAGATTCCCGGCATGCTTTGCGCAGAAGGAGGAGAAGAAGGCGGAGCGGCGACATTTGGGCGGGAAAACCGGCCGTCCATTTTCTCGGTCTCTGACAAGCGGCCTTGTGTCGGTCACGGCTTTTTCTTTCAGGAGAAGCCTTGATTTGAAAGGCTACTTTTAGCTTCACCAGGTGCAGTGGCAGAAGCACGCCCAATTTAACGTCTTGGCGGAGAAGAACAGTATAGGATAGGGCACTGTTGCTCAACTGTGGCAACTTTAACAAGAGTGGATTTCAACTCCCAGAACTCCCCAGCTGGGGCATTCTGGGAATTGAAGTCCACTCCTCTTAAAGTTGCCAAGATTGAAAAACACTGGCCTAGAGTGGCCAAACATGAGGAAGAATTTGATTAAAAGGTGAGAACATTTCTAGGCACTTTATCTGTGCAGATTAATCTACAGCTCATGAAAATTCACACCTTTTAATCAAATTGGCTTGTCAGAAATGGCGATCCCAGGCAGTTTCTGATATAAAATGGTTACCAGACTCATTCTCATTTTTTTTAATGAGGCCTCGTAGCAAATACGATTATAAAGCTTGTTCCCCAAAGAAAAGTTTGCTGATGAGCTTCTATGGCAGTACATTCTCAGAAGCATTCTTGCCTGGGTTTTAATGGTTATCTTTATTTCTTCCCCTCAGGTCACCTAATAGTCACTTGGCCATTGGAAATTTACTTTAAAGTTGGGGCGCTTCAGTAAGAAGAAGGGGGCATTCTGTACATGCTCAGGGGTCTTCCAGAGAGGCAGGGCAGCATAGGGTTTGCTCAAGACAGATTTGCTAAGTAGGTTGTGAAGAAGACTATTCGGCTGGAACTAACAACATAAAAGTAAAGTACTGTTTGGCTGGCCAGAAAAGGGCTGCAAAAGGGCAACACATGGACATAGTGCTTCCTTCTTCATGTCCACCTAGGCATCCTCAAGCACCCCCCAAGGAGCCTTCGCTGGGTCAGCAGAAAGCTGGTCCTCATTGCAGCTCTGTCAACGCAGCAAAGGCTGGAGGATGCTCAAAGCAGGAAAAAATATTGTGGGAAAGATAATCAATTAAGATATAAACTAGAACAACTAAGATTGTTAAAAACATTCTTTTAAAGGGCCTATTCTACATAGCAGAAATGGAAGATGAAAGTGACAGTCTGGAAATAAGAGGTAACTTTTGCATACAGCAATGAAATATTTAACTTTGGGGTATTATTGACTCCTCTCTCTGCAGGTTCTTTCAAACCTGTTTCCAAGAGATTTCTGATTCTGCTCTGGATTCTATCTAACAGTTTGAGTCTGTAGATCAGAATCGGAGTGTCTGTCAGCACCATTATCCCACCCAAGCTTGTTGACAGCGTGTTAAGGGATTGTTGTAGGATTATTTTGAAGGTCTAAACTTCCAAAAGAAGGACAGCCTCTTGCAATCTTTCCCAATGCTGCTGGGAAATACAGGAGAAGGCCACTTACCTAGCAGGCACCTGGCTGCTTGAGGAGATGGCATCACCTGCTTCAGGATCGTGGTTGGGCTTGATCAGACTTGGATAGGATCAGGGGTGAAATGCTACCGGTTCGGACCGGTTTGGGCTACTGGTAGCGGCGGCTGCCGGTGGTTCGCCGAACCAGTAGCAATGGCTGGCTGGCCACCCCCCCGAACCGGTCCCCCGGTCACCGCTTGCTCGCCCTGCAAGGTGGATGTCCCGGGGCTCTCGGCCGCCTACTGCCGCTGCTGCTCCTGGATGCCGCCTGCCACCCGCTCACCTCCTTCCCCAGTCCACGGCGCCTGCGCTCTGGCCCTATCCCAGCCAGCCTGATGTCATGCTGGAGCACCAGCAGTCCAATGCGGTGCGCATGTGCAGCAGCCCCTGGACATCCGCTTGCTGTCCTGGAGCGGCGGCATTGCTGCCGCCGCCACTGCTACTCTCAGACTCAGTCCCATAGCAGCAGCAGTAGCAGAAGGTAAGGCCGACGCTGGCAGTGGGGGGGGGGGAAGACCCGCTGTGCTCATCTGAGGAGCCGCTTCGGAGGGACATGGCGAGGCTCGTTCGCCTTTTGGGCGAGTCCAACACGCGTCCGGCCTGAGGGACCGTCCCGAAAATGAAGCTTGCTTCCCCTTCCTCTGACGTGGCTAAAGGGTCAGGGCTCGGCGACGTAATTCGAGCTGCCCACCTGCGCGCGGGAGGCTCGGAGGAAGCAGCGGCGGCAGCAGCAATGGCACCTCGCCCTGAGGCGCCGTGGCCAGGTCCTAGCACTCGAGAGGCTCCGTTCCGCAGGCCGTACATGCGTCGGACTTGCCAAAGCTGCTTTTGCCTTGGACTTTTTCTCTCTGGAACGCAATGGGCGAAAGAAAGAGCAGGGCGGAGCCCAGGAGGCTGCCGAGCGAAGAGCCGGAGAGCCCCGGTGGGTTCCTTTGTGGAGCTGTGCCCACCTGCAAGGCTTGTGGGGAGGGTTACCTTCCCATGAGATTGCTAGCCCCTAACCTGGGGAAACACCAGCTGTTCGTCGGAACTTTTTAAAAACTTTTTTTAGTTAAAAATGCTTTTTAAAAAAATTTAAAAACTGGGCACGCCCACCCAGTCACATGACCCCCACCAAGCCACACCCACTAAGCCACAGAACCAGTGGCAAAAAAAATTACATTTCACTACTGGATAGGATGGCCTCTTTCCTGACCGTCACTGCACCACTGCCCTCTTGACTCACTTCTGTCCAGGCGGCTTCTGAGAAGAGAAGGAAACTTCACATTGCAGTCTTTGCAGCAAGGGCAAGACGTCCCCTGATGCTGAATCCTAAAGAGAACCCTTTAGGATTGCTTAAGCCTTAAGAGAACTCTTATTTAAACCCCATCAACTGACATCCTTGGGCTCTGGCATTTTATTTGGCTACCGGAATGAGAGGGGAAAAAATTAAGTTGTCTGACTTGAGAACAATTTGCTGCCTCTATTTTTATTCTAATGTTATTATATCTTTCAGAGTTAATTCAAAAATTGATGAACCAAGAGACATTATTTGATATAGCGGACAGTATTGAGAAGCTGTTCAGCAAGATAGAAAGTACAAATAAAGAAAAGTGGAAAGAGAATCAGAAAGCCCAGGTAGAGAAACGGAAGGGAAAAAAGCAAGAATCATTAAAGGCAACAGGTTGAAAATTTAGGGAAGCCTATCAAAAAATCTGATTACAAACATTTGATGTGTTAGTTAATATTCTGTTCTTCCACATACTGTATCTCCAAAGGTGTAGAACAGTTACTGTGCATTGGCCCAAGTCTTTCTCTCAGCATAGTTGAGCAAAGAGTGAAGAGAGACGGTTCAACTGCTCTTGTTCAATGATACTTGTTAACCCATCACAGACTAGCCAGTGACCTACCAGCACCTGCCAGGCCATCTTCTGTCTACCTCTGCTTTTTTGTCCCTCTAGCAAAGTGATAGCTACTAGCTCCTCTTTCTCTTTTCTACATTTTCCTGGGATTCCAAATGTCCTATGATGAAATTAAATAATCACTGCATAGCTTTAACATTTTGGCTGTTTTATTTATATTTAAATGATTTCTATGAATTTTAAGGGTTTTCCATTTTTATCCTTGGTTTTTTTCCCTACAGGTTGAGGAAAGTGCAGTTAACTTATGGAATTGGACTGTGGCAAAAAAACCAGCCCCTGGTATCACTGATATTCAAAGAGTTAAATGTCAGTTTGAATTCAGCAAGAATATTCTGATTTACTAAAATGAGAAAAATATTTTCTGTTTAGCTTCTTGCATAATCTCTCATGAATGTCCTTACCTTCTTGAAAATCTATAGATGTTTTCTACCTTTCTGTGCCCCATTAAATCACAGTGTTTGCAATATGAAAATAATTTGTTTCTAATGTCAGCACTAAAGGGAGTCAGAGGCAGAGACTGACATTAGGATTGGCTGTTTTTTTTTCTGAAGTTGATGCTGGAGTGAATGAATTGGAACAAATGAAAATGGTGAACTGAGCACAGCAAACATGTTTCCTTTCATACTGTTTATGTCTATTTTGCATTTACTCCACGTCACAAATATTTGTTTTCTCATCCTCTATATTTTCACTGAGCATTGAAACAGTTAATGTCTTTGCATATTTCTCTAGTACGCCATGTAGCTTGCAACCTGATGATGATTTGTGAAGTAAGTGATCCAAACGAGGAGATGATACGAAGGCAAATTTTGGTAATATAGTTTATGTCCACATATTATTTGTGTTTGTCTTCTGTTTCCTGAAATGCTAAAGAGTTGATAAGGTCAAGAACATTAGAAGAATATTATTTTCTAATACATTTCAAATTTTTATTCTGTGTCCAAGAGAAATTGACAGTTTTAGCTTGTTGCAAGCCAAAGACTTAAACAAACTATGATAGCTGAGAAGTGATGTAGAAATAGGATTGCATGATATATATTCTTACCTTAAATATTTGAGGATGGTTATTGTGCCTAAAGCAACCACATTATAAAAGTCTCTAAAAGATTACATGAAACATATCTAGTTGCTAGATTTGCAAATATTTCTGATTTCTTTTAAATCTGCATATGTCTTTTATGATCTAGATGTTAATGAAGACTGGAAAAGGTTGGGTGGATGTTGGAAAACCTGCCCTTGCAAATAAATTCCTTGACATTGCCCTGCACGTAAGTTGAAGCTTTCCAATGTTTGTAAGTTTTTAGTGTGTGACATAATAGTGGTTGCATGTATTTTAAGCTTATTGTGTGCTTTGTTTTACAGGATCTAGAGAAACTTTATGATCAGCTGAACAAGGACTGCAGCAGTGAGGCTGAGGCGAATATGCACAAAGCTGACATACAGAAAGATATATTCAAAGTTCTGTCTTACCAGGCTGAATCTGTATGTTTGAAAAAATAATTCAATTAATTGTAGCAGCATGAGGGCAACAAGTGAATTTTATCCATATTGTTATTATTCAGTAACAATATTACAATAAATAACATTCTGTAACTATATTCAATAACTATATTCTACAATTCCTTAGATTGCTGCCTCCCGTATTGCTATTAAATCTGATACATCATTTTCTGAGCGCTCCTCTAATGCAAAATTATATTAAATTTTTAAACATTAAAAGAAACCCATGTGCCATCCAAGCAGTTCATTAGCATATCATGTTGCTTTCTTAGGCAGTTGCTTTAGCAGACTTTCAGAAAGCGGTCACGTGTGTTCAGCGGTGTAAAGACATCCTGATAAGACTGCCAAAAGAGGTCAGAGATTAGATCTTAAATGATTTTTTATTTTGTTGTACTGCCCTGGTCTTTCAGAGCTATGAAAAAAATGAACTTGGTTAATTCTCAGCTTTTAAAAACAGCAATTACCAAACTATCATATAAATTACTCTAATTTAATTACAGGTTTGTTACCTTTCCCTCCTATGCTATAACTTTGGCATAGAAACATACGAATTCAAGAGATATGAGCAGAGCTCCTTCTGGCTCAGGTAATTTGACTCTATTACTTTTGGCTTAGCTAATATTTTGATAAGCAATAAATAAAATGTCCAACTCTGCCCTATGTATAGCCACTGGGATTCAAAACAAGCATTTATCAGAATGAGCAATCTGATTCTGTCTAGTGTATTTAGAGATTCTTCTAGCTGCAGAGGTAGTCAAGGCTAAGGTAATTTTATAAGTGCATTTGAAGGGCCCAGGTGGTTTGAAGTCAAAAAAAGAAGTAGAAACTGGATGTTGTTCCTTTCAGAATTCCCTTAACTCCAGCTTTCTTTTTCTTAAATAAAACAATCATCACTATTCAGTTATATAAATTTGCAGATGTAATTTATTTATAAACCCCAAAAACTTCAACCTCGGATTATCTACCATCGATCTCACCCCATTCCTAAGAGGTCGGTAAGGGGCGTGCATAAGCGCACAATCGTGCCTACCGTTCCTGTCCTAATGTACCCATATATTCATACCTCTTATTCTTGCTTGTACTATTACATATATATTCAATCATGTTTTACTGTTTATACTTTGCTTATAATCATATATGCTTGACAAATAAACAAATACAAAATACAAATACAAATAATAAAGTGACATTTAAACAGGCTTTGTACATATGATTTATTTCTGGATTCAAGAGAGAGAACTGTTGCACAGTCTCTTCAAGTGCCTGCATAATACATGCATGTTGCCTTTAAAGTAACAAATTGGAGTGTTTATTTGCCAAAAAAAACCCCGTTCTGTCCTGTTATTTGAAAGAGAAGACTGTTTTGTGATCCTTACTGCAGTTTATAGTATAGATAGAGGTATGCCTGAAGGCCTCTATATCCTGTCCCTCCCCCTGAAAAAGCTTCATCTACTCTGTTCTGTTCCTTTCGTAGCTAGTATAATTTCTTAAGTGTTTAAGGTGCAGTATGTCAAATAATAACATTGTAAAATTAATACTCTGCAGTGCTGGGACATTGGCATGTTTAGGGTCATCTTTATGAATGCATCTTTAGGGCAGGTTTTTGCTCATCAGGTGGGTTTTCTTTTCCCCTCCATGGTCAGTGAATCCATTCTGTTTCTTTTATTAAATAGCCTCAGCTATGAAATTGGAAAGATGCACAAAAACTCTTCAATTAGTAAAGAAATGCAGGTGAGCAATATTTGTAATCAGTGGAGAATATCTTTGTCATTCAGTGTGAGAACTATTGATACATGACCTTTATTGCCCTTCTCCAGTTCTCAGCCTTTTGAGTGTAAATATTAATTTTATTTTATTTATAGGCAAAAGTGCTACGATTATTAGCTACTGTCTATTTGGAGTGGGATTATAAACAATATCAAGAGAAAGCTCTCCAGGTTATCATCATGGCTAATGAGGTGAGGTTGATTTCTGGGCTAGGCTAATTCTTGTTAAGAGTTTTGCAATCAGTAGAATGACTCCCAAGATAATAAGTATGTAGAGGAAAGCAACAAAAAAGGAGAAAGAATCTAATAGTGCCTTTTCCAGCAAATTTTGTCAAAATGTATCTGCTTTGGTGAGCTGCAGTCCCCTTCATCAGATGCATACTATACAATTGTGAAGTATTTATGTCGGGTGGGCTCCTAGAGGTTCGACAGGTTTTGGGCAATCCTCTAGCCAAGGATCGCCAGGGTTCGGCGAACCCCCAAATGCCACCCCTGGCTGGCCATCCCCGCCCCTCCCAGGAGTCTCCATGTGGCCTGTTCATCATTCCAGGTAAGCCGTGTGGAGGGTCTGGGAGGGCAAAAAATGGGCCTACTGAAGGTTCCGGAAGTCCAGAAACGGGCCTGTTTCCAGCCTCCGGAGGGCCTCTGGAGCCCGGGGGAAGCAGTTTTTGCCCTCCTGGAGGCTTAAGGAAAGCCTCCGGAGCCTGCCATGGTGCAGGCGGCCGACTAGGCCACACCCACCCTGCAACTGGGCAGCGAACCTGTTGCTAAAGGATCTGAAGCCCACCCCTGATTTATGTATGCATAATATACATACATGCACATCTCAGTTCATCTCTATGCATCTGATAAAATTAAGGTCAGTGCAGTTTGTTGGTCCTAATGGTTTTCTTTTAAGTGAAAATGATGTAAAAAAAAGAATAAAATGTTTTGCGCAGTGGCAGTATCATAGCCAATGAGGTTTATCCGAGGTGCGATTATTGCTAATTGAAAGCTATTCAAAATGAGTATAACAGTTTGAGGTCTCTGGGATTTATTAAGATAACTTTTTCATTTCCTTAGATATGAGGCTTCTGAGGTAAAAGATTTTTGAGGCGCTCAAATGGAAGATTAAGCGCCATTTAGTGTTTTAACTGTGGTTCAAGTCCTTCCTTCATCATGGAAGTTCCCTGGACCTTGGTCTTGGACCAAGACAATCTACCCTCTGGAATTCTATCGCTGGGAAAATGGGAAGAGTACTGGGTTCACCATCCTGAGCTAAAAGCAAAAAAAAGATGGGATATCAATCAATGAGAACAATAATTATTAACTGGTAATCTGACAATAGCAGGTAGATCATTGCTAAGGATATTTAAGATTATTCTAGAAGATACATTACGGAGAATACTCATGAAAATTTTTGACGTTCTTTATGAATAAGCTGTACTCTCCCAGCAGCTAGTTAAAAATATCCCGAATCTGATCAAAATAGTTTGGGTGTCAAATAATACCTTGATGTTTCAATTTACAGGAGAATTTACATCCAGCTGGTTTTTACTTAAAAATTAAAATTCTCTTGAAAGGTGATGCATCGGATGAAGATATTAGAAAAGGTATTATTCTTGGTTCAACATAAAATCAACAACTTCACCGCCCTAAAGAATGTCTGTAACAGAGAAAGAGGTGAACTGAAATGGACTGTTTCTCAGTCTGTAGCAGTAGCAGTTTCACTTTAACTTGTGCAGGTTTAAATTAAGCTCATGTATTATTTTGGTTCTAAACAAAGGAAAGGAACTTTAAACTAATGCAGGAGCCCTTAAGAGTTTTACATTGAGCCGAGGTGGTGCAGCAGTTAGAGTGCAGTGCTGCAGGCTACTTTAGCTAACTGTGATCAGCAGTTCAGCTGTTCAAATCTCACCGGCTCAGGGTTGACTCAGCCTTCCATCCTTCCGAGGTAGGTAAAATGAGGACCCAGATTGTTGGGGGCAATATAAATATACATTGCTTAATGGTGTAAACCGCTTAGAGAGTGCTTGCACTGTGTGGCGGTATATAAATCTCACTAATAAATAAACAAACAAACAAACAAACAAACAAACAAACATTGTCCACATTTTCTCACGTGAATTCTGCCTTTCCTCCTTTCTACAAGCAAAGATTATTGGGTATATTCATTTTCCTACTGCATAGCAGTGTAAATTATCCCGATGAGCTTCATCTTTCTGTCCAGACCATTGGTAATTTGGTCAGTCTTGTGTAAAACAAAGTATTTGCACTTTACCTTGCCCCCCCCCTCCCCACCATACACACACCCTTTTAGTGAAGATGCTAACCTTGCTGTTGCTGCTTTCCAGCTGTCACTGAACTCCTGCAGCATGAGGTTTCTCTGGAGATCTGTCTGGACACTGCAAAGCTGCTTCTTGAACACGAGAGGTATAAAGACCGAAGGGGCACCTGTGTCTATCGTTAAGAGTATTTAGGGAATATTAAGGAAAGTGACCTAATGTATTTTCTTTGTGTGTTTTTTAACAAACTTCAATTTTCTGCAAGTTGTTTCTATGATTTATTATCTTGCAATAAAGGGAGGTGAATTGAATAGAGAGTGCCAGAGTTACCGAGTAGCAGGAGGTAGGCAATAGGTGCAGGTGCATCGGCTAAGTGGGAATGAAGGAAACAAAGGGACAGTGAATAATTCTTCATTTCGATGCTCAGATTGATTTGAAGAAAGACATTTGGGTAAGCAGCATTTTCAGCCAAAGGCCTACAATTAGCACGATTGCAGCATTGTAGGTACTGTGCACAGACCTACAATTTGAATCCTGTCAGAGTGCTCCAGCAAGCTTTTGATATGGAAATCTGTGTCTTAATGACTGTTCTGGAAGAACAACATAGTGAGGAGTCAGGTTTCTGTTACTGAGAATTAAATATATGAATTCTCTCAGCTTCCCCCCCCCCCCCCCGTGTCAAAATGCCCAACCTCTTTTCCTGTACACTCAGGGAAGCCATCGGATTTGACTTTCTGAAATCAGCATCTCAGCTGTTTGAAAGATCCCCGGATGCTGGCAGAATCCTTCTCTTTCGGATCGAGCTCCTGTTACAGAGAACGAAGGAGCCACTTGCCAAGGGAATGATTGAAGATGCCATTGCAGGTCTGTGTCCAGCTTTTAATTTTACTGCTAGGGTAGAAAAAGTTGGAAGCAATTTGCAGGATGTGAAAACCTGTTTTGCTTAAAATTTTCAGCTAAGAAATCCAGCAATTATAACTTCATGCTGATTAAAATTGTGTAACTTTATGTACCAATAAAGATTAAGATTAATTTAATCTTATCTTTAAATTGTTCAACTTTTAACCATGATTCGAAGAGTCCACTTTTGAAATGGTGGTACTGGAAATTTTAGTAGCAATATTTTGAGCTTTTAGGTAAAATCTTGCTTAGTATTGCTAGGTGTCATTGATGATCTTAGGTCTCAATAGAGTTAGACATGTAGAGATTCTTCAGATTTGTAGAATTAGTGAAATTCTGAAATTTATCTTCTTAGCACACAGCATAGGAAAGCAACTGCCTCCTGAAATACTCAGCCGTTTACACCTTGTTTTGTGGGACAGAGCAGCTAAGAATTACGAGGTTTGTCCTCTTACTACCTCTGAGCAAACTCAGTGTATCCTTTTCAAAGTATGCAGATAATACCTTAAAGTTGCAATCCGAAAGCCTCAATTTCAGATTATTGATAATGTTATAGAGTAAATAGATGGTCTTCATTACCTGTCATTTAATATATTCCGAAGGTAAGCATGCAGGTGGCTAATATTGTGAAAATATCTGGCTTATGTTGTGTTCATCATGTCTTGAAGATTTGTCCCTTGCTTTGCATTGATATTGGGGTGTCTGATTACGCTCATAGTAACTAATTTTAATTAATATATAGTAAATGAGAAACTTTGGGAATTTCTCTCCTGGTCTGAGAAAGGAACCCGCCTCTCTGCCTTTGAATAGGCACATGCTTAGAACACATCTAACATTAAGACCCGGTTGCTGTTTTCTAGTCCAAGAGCTACCCTGAAGCCCTTCAGTGGTACAACTACTCTCTCAGCTTTTATGCATCTGGACAGACAGACCAGCAGAACCTGGCAAAACTGTACAGGAACATGGCTGCTTGCTATCTTCACTTGAAAGAGCCTGGCACGGTATCCCTTCTTCTTTTTGTCCTCTTTCTTCAGGGACCCTCTTTAACTTTCTCCCTGGGCAGAGAAGGAATCTTCGACAATGGTTTGGAATCAGGGGCTGTTCCTTTCTGAAGGGAGTGTGTGGGGTGGGTGGGTGGGGCTTCTTACTACTTAATATTGAAGGCCTGAGTTACAGGAAGCCCAAGAGAACAGGGCCTCTCCTTTATACCTGTAGCTAAGGGTCATCTTCAGGTTTATATGCTTTGCCTTGGTCATCACTTGCAATGGAAGCCAGTAATCTTCACAAGGAGGAGAATATTCTCCTGCCGAGGAATATTCTTAAGCTTGTTGTCTGCTACAGAAGACCCAGAGGTCATACAGCCTGTCCCTTCCCAAAGGAACATCCTATTCTGGCAGATATTTATTTATTTATTTATTATGGTGTTCTTATATGCCGCCCAATATGCCGCCCAACTCCCGAAGGACTCAGGGCGGCATATATATTGCAGCTAGTCTTGCCTCATTTGTCTCAGGAAGTCTCTGCCATCATTTGCAGTGCTCACCTATGATGGCACACAGGTGTCCCTCACTTCAAACTCCTTAGGAAAGGAGAATGCTTGCATGGCCCTTAGCTGTTTTAGGAAGAACCAGGGGACAGTGGCACCGGGCACCCTTGCCAACTCTTTTCTTTCAAAGCTTCCGGCATGACAATTCCTTCACTACAGAAGCAAAGCGGTCCTTTTTGCTGGGACTCTCCTCTCATTTTGTCAGCAGAGAATGTATTTATATTGTTTTTATTGCTCCAGATAAACCTAAAGACTTTAAAAATGAAAAAGAGAAACTATTGTGTGGCTGTATCAACCTGACAGTGCAAGAGTTACTCCATTGCTTCATTTGGGATATATTACAGTAATGGTTTGATATAATATAATATGGCATGATTATAATATAATATAACATAATATAATATAAATATTTTATTGCAGAAATGTTAGTATTTAATAGAAACTAGTTATATACCTATTATTAACCAGTTATCTGGCTATTGTTGTCACTAACCAAGCTGATTCTCTTTACCTGAAGGCTAATGAGGCTGTAAAGAAGGCGGAAAGCTACGACCCAAACAGCATCTTCACTCACTTCTACGTTTATAAAATAGCAGTCTTAGAGAAAAATGCCCTCAAAGGTAAACCCCCTTGTGCTTTTCCTGTGCCAGTGAATGTGTAATCCATCTGTTTAAGGGCAAGGAGCGAGAGAATCTGTTTGCCCCACCTTTGCCCTCTATATATCACACAAGCACCTCTTGTCACAAAGTGGAATTCACAACTGATATTTTCTGCATAGAATTATGTTTTAAGAGAATATGGAAAATTACACAAAGGGCATCAGCAGAAAGAATGTAAAAGTTCCAGATTTAGAAACCTTTGACTGTCCAGGACACCTCACAGCATTTAGGGCATTTTGTTCTCTCTACATAGAGCAGAAATGGTAGCACACTGTCTCTTTGGTAATCCCTCTTGCTTGCTTGTTGTTATTAATGTCATCAAAAAGATGCTAAGCACTATTATCAGGGTGTGCAAAATAGTAGTGATTTTTAGTTACGTCACTGTTAATATTTCATCACATATTTGGAATCGGTAGAATATTTTTAGGTTTTAAATGAATTACTTGGGCATACATTATGTTGGTCCTGATTTGTCTTGTTGGGAGAAAGCCATTTTGGTCCGAATGTATAATTTTATTTAATATTTTTTTTAATCTTTCTGCTATAATACTCATAAAAATTTTATAGTCGGCGTTCAACAATGAAATTGGTCTGTAGTTTTGAATTTGGTTTGCGTCAGCACCTTTTTTCACAATCATGGTAATGTACGCTTCCCTCCACGAATCTGGTATTCTGGCTTTCGTTAACGCTTCATTATATAATTCTACTTGGGCATACATTATAACCTTTGGTTATAATGTACGCCCAGTTTGGTATTGGTATATTTCAGCATGAGCTTTAATATGTCCTATTTGAATAATATATTTAACTATATAGTTTTTATATATTTCTCATCCACCAGATTTAGGGTTCTCTGGATGGATTATGAAACTATTAAAGTGGTAAAAAAAAAATAAAGGGCACTATAAATAGAAAAAATACATAGAATAAGAAAAATAGATTCAGAGAGAGAGACTACAGAATATGATTCTTGTGCAATTTCACTGGTTTAAATTTGCAACCATAAAAAACAAAGTAATTTTCCTCGATATACATATATTTTACTGCATGTTATTTTAACATAGATCTTTCTCATATACATAATTTAATTAAACATAATTGAGGATTCAAGCCAGAAGAGTGAGAAGCAATCGAGCTTGACTCAAAAGTAGCATCTTCGGTTTTTGTTCTGGTAAAAAATGCAGGATCCTGAATTTGGTCGAGGGGTGGAGAGTGACCCGAGGCTGTCCCTTAAGGTTTCTAACTAAACACACTAAACATGTATCCCATGTTGGTAAAGCAAAGCAAACAGAATGAAAAACACAAATGGTATGTATTGTAGGCACAGGAAATGATTTACTAGCAACAACTACATCTCTCTGCAAGAACAACAACGAAATCTTACAGCACTGCAAGAGCTGACCAATGTCTTTGTCTCAAGGGACAACAGTACTCTATTTTTCTTACAAAAGCCTACTATCGCTACCCTCTGGAACACGGAAGAAGAGCCCACTCTAAGATCAAACCTCACATGCAAGTAGCTGAGGTCCTTCCATGCACAACGACAATTTGGCCTTTGAAGAGATTGATCAAGTCTTGGGCTACTTGATATAGGCCATCAGTAGGCAGCCCATGATATAGACCATCAGTAGGCAGCCCATGGATAGGAGCAGCAGTAAAAGAGCTGCAAGGCTTCCGTCAATCAGCCCTAGGTCTGAAGGAATCAATCAAACGCTAAACTTTAACCTAAAACTCTCTACCGTGGACCTCACCCCATTCCTAAGAGGTCTGTAAGGGGGCGTGCATAAGAGCACCAGCGTGCCTACCGTCCCTGTCCTACTGTTCCCATTATTTATACTCATTTCTTATGCATATACTTTACCTGTTTATACTTATATGTTTATATGTTATGTTCATACTTATAATTGTATTCTCATACATGCTTGACGAATGAATGAATGAGAATAAATAAATAAATAAATAAATAAGCAAGCAAGCTAAGGCTGCTGTCAATGTGTCTTGTCTGCCTTTTAGCTTGGGATGCGTTTGTAGCAATGGAGAAATCGGCCACAGAGTTCACAGAAGGCAAACCGCTCGTGGAAGGCTCTATGGCTACCAACCTTCTGAGCTTAGCAGCTCAGTTTGCCTTGGAGGTACAGAGTGGTGGGATCGCTATAACTTGTCCTTTTCAATTGAACATTTTATATAAAGTCAGTAAAAGGAAAGCATTCCATTCTCCAGGAGGCTGGCAATTTACAAAAAGAGCAAAAGCTAAGGAAGGGATGGGAAGAGGGAAATAAGCAAAATTTGGATACTTGTATCCTCATTGGATACTTACGATGACCACCCGGGAGAGAGAGAAATAGTGAAAGACAATGGAGCTGAGCGAGGATGTTCTAGTCCTCATGGTGTCTCTCAGCATTAGCATTTGCTCCATGTTTTGTGCTTTGAATTGAGATTCCCCAAATATAGGAATTGAGTTTTTCAGCCTGACCACGTTTGAACTGTGTTTAAAATATGACATTCATTGTGTTCAGGTAGAACAAGATCATACTGAAGTTATATTTTTCATGTTTATATTGCTAATTAAAGTATTTTCCCTTCAGAATGATCAACAGGTCATGGCTATTAAAGCCTTGGGGTATTTATCTCAACACTTGCAGGATTGCCAGCAAGCGCTTACAGCAGTAAAGTGAGTAACAAATATAAATGCTGTTTGTTTCATAATTTGCTGTCAAAATATGAAGACTTTGGTCCTGTTTTATATTTCCTTAAAATGCCCTCATTTTATATCTGGGAAGGATTTGCTTTACTTGAAATCTTGTTTCAGATTAATTTTTTTTAACGTATCTCTTAAATTAGTTCTGAATTTGAGTCCCATCTATACCAAATTATTATTAAAAGTTTTGCCGTCTTTGCTCAACACTAGATGTGGACTTTTTGTGCTGGAGTGATTCAGCAAAGGAGCACCCCGCCTCTACAGTTAGTAACAATGATAAAAATGAAGAGAGTCGCTCTTGAAGGAAGGTGGATGTTTTAAATTATGTGATTGCTAAACATCACGTGGTATACAATTGGCTTTTGTTGCAGGTGTTTGATTCGACTTATATTGTCAAAAGTGACATCTGAAGAGGAGATGTGAGTTACAATTATAGTAATTGTGGATATTCAGTTTTTGATAAGGTGTTAGTGGGAAAAGTTAAATAGCAACTTGAACTACGTAGAAGGATATAAACGTTTAGCCATGGTTATCTTGAACTGTCAATAACGTAGTACTGAACCTAGATTTAGAGTTTCTTTTTCACCTTCCTGACGCCAGTGCTGGTTCTTCCTTCCTGTAATCATATTTCTGTTTCCTCATGGAAGAGCAGTGTTGTTATTTGTTTATTTCAACTGCTGTTTCTTCAGAGAAGATATTTTCCTCCCTTTAATATCATTTAGTGATGTTAAATAACTCCCACATTTTTTTAATTTTAGGATTAAAGATATGGAGACACTCCTATCATACTTGACAGCAGGTATTAAAATAGCTAGATCTTTGTGTCCATTTGCTAAGTGCAGATCAAGAGCTGCAGTGGGGAGTGTCATCTCTGACAGACCTTTAACTGCTTTCTAAAGTCCCAGTCAGAATGTACAATGTTCCTAAATTCATGTTTGTTGCTGACATTACTTAGTCTCTTCCAGCTCACCGTAGACTTGATGAGCTGCACAAAGAGGAAAAGGAGTTGCTGGAGATCAGGGCCAGTGAAGCTCAGTGGTTCCGAAAGATAGGTAGGCCACGACACGGAGCCCACCCTCACCCTGCATCATCGCTGCCATGGTTCCAAAACAAAAAGTATAAAGTGGAAATGCTTTGGCAGGGGAGACTTACATCAGGGATGCGTGCATTCCCTCCTGTGCAAAATGATGCCATCTGACAACCCCCCCCCCTTCTACATTCATGCACAGACGCAACCCCCCTGGGGGCGTAGTCTGTAATCCAAAACGAGGAGCGATTTGAGCGCAAGGAATCGGGTTTTCTTGCACTTGTCAGCGGTGAAGACTTTCGGTCAGGTGTTCAAGGCCGCTTGTTCACATGGCCGTTTTGTCTCGTACATTCCAAGGAGGGGAGCTGGGGAATGTATCTTTGTGGATTGAAGAAAGAAGGGATTTAAAAAGCAGAGGTATTCTTTCATAATAATAGGAATCCCCATGTAATCTCCGTACAGAAATAATCCGTGACTTTTTAAGCCCATCAGAAGAGAAAAAGCTTTTGTCTTAAGCAGAATTGTCGTAATGCCGTTGGTGATGCTGTTAAATCTGACATTCTGTTTTATTTGCTTTATGAGCTTGGAACTTGGCTGTGCGATGTGAGGGCTGCTTAAAAGTGATGAGAGATTTCTTTATAATATCCTTCAAGGTATGCGCTTCTCCCTAAATTCTCCCCGATGTCTTTGCAGTTGCAAATGTGGGTTCCTCTTCTTGAAAGGAGCCCTGCTCTGTTACTTTTGAGATTTACCTTAGTATTCATGTCTCGTCACTGGCCGGATGATTAGCCAGCCAGCAACAACTGGTTTGAGTCCAGGAACTAATTATGGTTGCCCTGATATCTTTTGCTCCAGTTCTCCCAGTTTTGTCCTCTTGATAAAGCTGTCCTGCTCGCTCAGAGAACGTGCCTGCTCATGGCTGCTGCGGTAGATCTGGACACAAGCCGAAGCAATTTGCTTCCTGCTGATGAGGTAGAATTTGAAAGGGATTCAAAGGTCAACTTTTGTATTTTAGGACTAGTGCCTCATGGAAATTCAGGAAAGGCCTAATTTCATTTCTGATTAATTGTCCTATAGAACTGTCTTTGGAAATGGGAATAATGTTTGATACTTGAACCATTCTTCCAGCACTTCACATTTTATATCATAAACCTGTATTCATTCTACCCTTTTGTGCTTCTTTAGAGAATTTGCAGAACATTTAAATTTTAAAAAAGTAATATCTAGGCATTGATAATCAATAGATAAGTTTACGTATGCAAAAAATCAGGAAATGCATCTCCTTGAGACTCCAACAAACATGGTGATGCTTTCACGTGCAGTTTACCTGAAATGTGTGTTGGCTTCCACAGCAGGCTGAACTGCTGACTCAGGCCCTCGAGTACATCCAGTCCTGCAGAGCAATCTGGAAAGTCTTGAAGCAGACAGGTGAGCTAGAATTGCTACAGTTCCAAAATAAATGAATGGTAAAACCTGCTTGCCTTCGTTAGCCATGGCAGTGGGATGTTGTTTGCCCCGAGGCTGAAATCTGTCAGGAGTAAGAGCCTTTTTCAGGCGAGAGTCACTTGAAGCCTTCCAAGCAAGGCTGCAGCCCCTTCAGAGCAGAGAGTGGGGTTCTCTGAGCCCTGAACTTCAGTGTCAACCGAGAAGTGAGCCTGAAGCCGCCTTCCAAGCTTAGTGAAGCAGTGGAATTGAGACGACATCTGATCTTTTAGTGGAAACCAGACAGGCGTTGTCCGCTCTCATGGCTTCATAGGCTCAGAAATGCCCCTCTCCTACCTGAATTCCTCTTCACTGTTCTGAAACTCTATGGGCTGGGGGGCTGTTTTGCCCCCCTCCCCGGTCACACCTCGTGAGCTACTAAAATGGGACCTGTTTTCTGCTCCGTAGGCGATTTCCCCAAGGACCCCACAGATACAATATTACAGCTTTATGAATTTGAAGCCAGCGCCAAGCTGAATTCTCCTGCAGTGTCCAGGCTGCTGGACGAAGTGCTGGCGCTTCCACAGGTGGAGGTCAAGACTCTGGAAACCATTGCTTGTAAGGGCCAGGCCTAAAGCTCCCACCAACCCCTCCTGGGGGGAATCTTGCATTTCAAGGCAGCAGCTGCTTCAAATGAGTCTGAGGCAGGGAAGCCACAACAGAAGTGGAGTTGAAGTTTCTGGGATTAACCCCCTGGACACCCCCCCCCCCCAATCGATGTTGTGCTTGCAGCCTGTTCCTCAGAGCAGCAGCCCTGCGACATTGTCAAAGGGCAGATGCCCAGCAGCTTGAAAGGTGTCTCTTTCTCTCGTGACTTCTTCCTCAAGCACTGGCCATGGACTCTCCCGCTCACTACCCCTCCGTGTGCAAGAGGGCTCTCAGGGGGATCTTGACTCTCCTCAGGAAAGGTGAATCGATTGATACCATCGCCTACAGGTAAGCAGTGGTGCCGAGAAGCAGCTGGGTGCCTAAGGAATGTTTATCCTGGCTGCGTGAGTGGAGGACAGTCTGTTGCGGGTAAAATTCTTACTATTTCTTCTCGAGAGAGAAAAAAAGTCTAGGGATGCATCATTCACTCAGGACCTTGAAGGTTGCTTCTTGCTGAAAACTTGGAAGGGAACAGCTGCTTTTTCCTTCCCTGTTGATGAAGTGAAGGTCCTGAGTGAGGGGAGGGGAGTGCTGGATAGGGGTGACCCAGCCAGAAGTTTGGGTGACTTGCAAAGCAGGCAGGAAGAAGGTACTTCACAGGTGCTTACCTCAGGCCTGTCCTTCCATTATATTTCATACTTAGCAAATGCCTGCACAGCTTGGTCCACCTTTCCCTGCCCTCCGGCCCCATTGAGGCAGATCTGTGTGTGCTGGAGGAGGCCTGGGCCTGTTTCGAAGATGCCCTGACCGTGTTGGACAACACAGTTAGTATCATGCAGCTTCTTTTGGTGACAGGACTCTTGAAAGTCTGCCCAGATGGGCCTCTTGATACAACAGAATATTTGCCTGGCTTCCCCTGTGAACATCGCAGGCTCAGGTGGATGAGAACATCATCCTCTCGGTGGGCCCCACTTCTGTCCAGGCAGTTAAATGAGGCAGCTTGTGTGTACGGGTGTTCACCTACCCAGCATTGTTAAAGCAAAATACAGCTGAATGTGTTTTTGCCCTTCTTGGTTACATTAAAACTAAGCTTGGACTAAAAGCTGTGATATGTTCATTTGAATGTTAGCAGGTGCTACAGACTAGTTACCCAGAGGTGGAGATAATCTGGCTCATGACCAGAGCTTGGAACACAGGAATATACCAGTACTGTGCTGGCAAATACAAGGAAGCAGAGCAATGGTGTGGCCTAGGAATGCGGTTCTTGGCCTACCTGGGGACTTTGAAGAACAGCTACGAGAACCAGGTGAGGATGGGTGGGCAGACAGACGGGGAGAGGACTTAATCACACCCAGAGCACCCTCTGAAATGGCCCATCGTAAAGGAGGACAAACACAGCAGTTCTACTGGTTTACCAGTTCTAATGGCTGGGGGAGGAAACTGCTGAGATTTAGCATCAAGTGGGGAGTAGGGAATTTCCCAAAATTTGTTTCAGGGGTGCAACTAAAACAGCCGGCGTCCTTTCCCAAGAGCAGCCCTTTGAAAGCAGTCTGAGGAACTGCAGACACAAGAGGCAGCATTGAACACAGTCCCTGTGGCTGCTCCCCCCCCCCCCCCCCGTTCTACTGGTGGTTTCAGCTAATGGAAGGGCTGAGCTGCACAGCCCTCCTCAGCCCATCATGCCGTTTTGTTAAAGGATTTGGGGTGACCTTTGTCCACAGATGATTGGCGTTTACAGTGAGGTGCTGGACAAACTGGACAAAGCAAAGAGACTCCATTCCAAAGAAGAGTGAGGGGGACCCTGACCACCACCAGCTGCTCTGCTCTGTTCTGCGCTGGACTGGAACTGGCTGCTGCACACAGGCCGTCCCTGGCAAGCGGGATTGTATTCAGTGGAGGATGCTTCACAAACATGAAGTGGAATAAAGGAGTTCTAATTGTTTACAAATGTATTTGTCTTCCCTTATGTATTTATAATTGTGCTGCCGATTTTTTCCTAGAAGCTCAAGGCAGCCTACACAAGCAATTCACCCATTTTGGCCAAACAAATGGAGCAGAATTTAAGTTCTGCTCATCTCGTGTACCACATATGCCTAACTCTGAATCTCATGAACACAGCTATGAAGGCAGTTCCTCAAGCATCCAGAGACTACTATATTACTATTAGTAGTAGGTAGCTGTTTACTGGGTTGTGCACACACCTGCACTGCAAGGCAAATAACCATGCTACGTTGCAGCATTTGTCACAACTTCTAATTTTGAAAGTAGTACATTAATTGTGTAGCGACTGGCTTGAGAGACTCCACGAAAGGTAGAAAATAGCAGTCAAAAGAATCCAGCAAAATAGCTTTAAAAGAGGATTCCAAAGCACTAAGGAAAGGCTGTGATGTCTTCACATGTAGGTGAGGATGATGGAAGCGTCAGTTTTGGATTAATATTTCTGGCCCGTGAAGCCCTACAAGGTCATTTTGCCCCATTTCCAACTCCCCACAAAGCCAAGGCCCTCCCAAGAAAACAGCAGCAGACTAGTTCATTGCAATGTTCGTTTATTAAAAATATATGTCTCCTTGGAAGAAACACTGGTAAACCAACTAGTGTCATGATTGGATACTTTCAGCTACGCCATGGAGAAGGCAGGCCCTTCCTCCATGAGCCTAGAAGACAGTGACCGGCTATTACAAAATAAAAGTCATCGGAGACCAGCCACCTTGAGAGCTGTTTCTATTTATGCATAGTCCGGTTCTTCAGAACATGTCTTGCAACACCAGCTGAGCAGAGGAAGTTGGTGGTGGCCTCTCCCAAACCCTTCCACCAGGGATTCTCGTACCTGACAGCAGCTTCCTCCCGATTCTTCACCAGTGAACAGCAGCTCTGGTCCTTCCAAAGTTCCACTTGACGTTTCTGGCAACACAGCTGATGTGGGAATGGCTTCTCGCTTACCAGAATGATTCTCCACAAGATGACAGTTTTCACCCATGTTTAACAATGAAGGCCGTGCACAAATCACACAATGAATGATATAGCTACCTACCAGCTATGGAGCGGACAGCATCAACCGGCTACAAGCCGAGGCCTCGTCCCACCTGGGGAATTGGGACCAGGACAACTCGGATCTCTCCTCCCGTAGCAGCCGTGGCTCTCGCTCCATGGAAACGAGATGTGTACAATCATCTCTTTCAAACTTGAGATTGGGGCAAGATGGCAAAAGTGGGCAAATCTTCTCCTCTGGCCCACGGGGCAATGCTTGGACACTCCACCCAGAACTTCCACAAATCCAACTTACTCTCTTGTTCAGCAACAGAAAAAAAAATCTTTTTGCACCTACAGTCTACACACTGACATGACCACAAATCAAGGCTTCCCATTAGCAGCTAGCCACAGTCCACGGAAGACTAACAGTCTGTGCCACCCAGAGCGTGCATTCTCAATTGCACTTGCCCTTTGCTATCCTGAAGACTTGCAAGCAGATGTTGGCAGCAAGGAATGGCTGGGGTCCATCTCTGCAACGAGGATCATGTAGAAAGACTAAGACGGAGGGTGCGATTCTTCACGGAGCCTCTAAGGATTAGCTTGGTCAGGAAGGGCTTCAAGTGTTGCAACCAGAATTTGGCACAATTCTGCTAGAATAAGAACTTCCCAGGTTCTCGAGTCAATTTTCCACTGAAAACATGGTTGAAAGAGTGACCCTCCAAGGCACAAGCTTCTCTTCACACCACCTGCTGCATCCAGCTTCCCACTGCACGGAACAACTCCACACTCTTCCACAGAACGAGTCGGTGGGATGGAGTTGAGTCTCTACAAGTGACCCGACTGCAACACAGAACAGCCGCTGTGCTCATTCCACACGGTCTGTAGGTTGGGTCTGGAAACTATTTACAATGGAACAATCTTAAAAAATAAGTTAAAAAACTGGATTGTATACCCGTTCAGTTCATTATTAAAATCAAAAGCTTGGAATAATGAAAAGCCAACACACCAACACAAACATGATTTTGGTTTAACAGCAGCTTAAAAAAACCTCTCATGCAAACACATCAGGTGACATAAAACAATGTGCAGTTAATATGTAGCATTATCCTTTTGCTTTTGCGTGCTCAAATAAATTGTTGTAACTTGTTATGTGGTTCTGGGCCCTCCGTTTGCTCCATAATCCGAGTTCTGGCTTCTCTCTTTCCAAATGCAGAAATCGGCTTTGGAAGAACCACAGAACAGCACCCCAAAATGCTCCGTACCATGAATTTCAGCTCCATAGCGGTTTCTGTCCCAATGGCTGAGGCAAGGCGGCAATTCTTTCGCTAACAAAGAACATTTCAGCAGTCCCCTTGGGTTCTCTAGTCTCGTGTGTGTGTGTGTGTATATATATATATATATATATATGACTATATTCAGAACATTCTCTAGTCATATATATGTATATATTCAGAGCATATTATATATATATAAAATTACATATCTAGATAAATAAAAGCGTTCTGTTGCCTTTTCTTCTTGGTCGAGTTGACAGGCTGCCAGTCTCCATTCTACTGAGAAGGGCAAGAACTGTCCACGTGTCGCATCGGTGGCTCTTGAGGCTAGTTGTCCACTGCCACCTCCTGCCTTCCTTGCTTTCTGACTTCCACAGTTGATGTATTTTATTAATTAAAAACACAGAAAACTCTCAAATGGGGTTTGTCTCCATTTCTAGGGGAGCAGCAGGATAGTCCATGCAGGAACGGTGGGTGGGGAGACTGGCCCATCCCAAGAAAAAGAAAAACGTGACTAGAAAACGCAATTGTCAACCATCTAGAAAAGGGACGGGTGGCCTTCTCGCTCCCCCTCTGGGGCAGAGGACGGGGGGGAGGGGGGGAAGGGTCGCTGATCTTCTAATGGGCTGATGGGAGGGAGGGGGACATCACAGTTTCTCAGAGGATGGGATCCAGATATAATGCCCAGATTGGTCCTCTATTATCTGTTTGATTTTACTGTAGATCTCTTCCAGGGAGTCTCCTTGTACAATGGCTAGGGAAGGAAAAGAGAAGTGGTTTACTAGACAAGAAAGGCCCCCTTTCCTTCCCCCACCACCTCCTTAGAAGCTGCAAGCAACTAAACCCATCTGGCTTTATCGCCCCGTTTTTATCCATATGAAAACCTGTTTTGCACACTCCTCCCAATTCCTGCGGTGAAGCAGGCAACCACGGAAGGGGAGTTCCCACCACAAGCTCACAACCCAGGAGAACTCTCACCTGTAAAGTACTCTCCAAATTCCTGCTCCAATTTCATGGCTTTGTCAAAAACCTTGTTGGCCTGCTCGTACGTCTGCCTCCGGTTCATCTCCCTGCAGGCCCAGAAAAAGAAAAGGAAAAAAAAACAACCTCAGGACAAAAGCCTCTGCCCCGACCGGAGCTTCTCTGCTTCTGCCACTGTCCGAAATCGGACTTTTCCTCAGCTTTCTGAGGTCGCTAGGGCATGTCGGCATCTCAACTCCACCTGAAGAGACAGGTGGAGGGAAAGCGGGAGGGCTGTGGCCTTGGGAGAAAGTTCACGGCCCATGGATGGTATGGAGGCCACAGAGAAACCAAGACTGGCAATTCTTGGAGCCGAGAGCAGGGAAAGGTATCCCAAAGTAGATTTCAAATCCACCTGCAGCCAAATAACAGTTCTGTCAATCGAAAAGCCTGAAGGGAGAGTCGGATGCACTAAGTGGACAAAAAACCCATTACGGAGATGACTGGGGTCCCTTTGGCAAGAGCTGCCCCACACCCACACCCACATCCCCATATCCATCACTAAACCTTCCCTCCAGAGACGTCTGACATGACCTGCCTCTGTCACTAAACACGCAGCCCCCCCCCCCGCTCCTGCCAAGCCCCTCCCACGGCAGTCATTGCATCTCCTGGCCGCCTCTTTCAAGAGGTTCTGCTCTACCACTGGGGGTTCACGCCCCAAAAAGGTAGCATTCAGGTAAGCGAATTCATGTTTTGACTTATATGCCCCACCCAGAGTCACTTAGCCAGTGAGATGGGTGGAACACACACTTGATGAATAAAATCTAAATAACCCAACTGCTAAACCTCCGAGTTACTCACATGAGCGCTTCGATGGATTTGGGCTTGATGAAAACTGCAACTGGGTACAGCTGTGCTTGCTGCAATCTTTTGATCGCATTGCCCGACACATCCAGGATGCAGTGCTTCCCCTGGAGGAGGGCAGGGCGTCCGTTACCTCACAGCCTTTGCATGGCACTTTCAAGAAGCTTTGCCCCCACCCCCCCGCCCACCCCAAACTCATCAGGAGGACCACAACCCAAAGCAGCTGAGATGCAATCAGACAACGGCCTACTGGGTGGCAGATTTATTTCCGGTATTTTAGCGCTTAAATGAGATTGTGATTTAAGCCCATTTAAGTGGATGCATCAACTCCTGCGTGGAATAGGAGCAGCAGCTTCAAAATAAGCTGATCCGAAACCTGGCACAGAGGAGGCATGACCAGAGTCTGCTGCTGGTTTGACAGTGGACACCATACAGGTAATGCATGAACTGAATAATGCCACAAGTCCCGAGCGGCCACCTGGCCACGTGGTATTTTGACCAAGCATGGCGCAGCCCATGGTGCCGGACTCACCCGCTCAGCCACCGCCCGCACAGACTGGACACTGGTGCCGTAGAGATTGTCGTTGAACTGCCCGGCTTCGATAAATTTGCTGTCCTGAATGTCCTTCTCCATCTGCTCCCGTGAGGCCACAAAGTGGTAATCTTGTCCGTCAACTTCATTTTCACGCCGTGGCCTGGTAGTGTCTGAAAGAAAACACATTGGCTTTTTCTGCGGTTCAGAGAGCGGCATGTGTGGGCCCAAAGCTGTGCCCTTCTTACACATCGGCAGGCATGGCTGACCTTGACCGTACAGCCTGGCCTTTAACCTCTGCTGCAAAAGAAGGACCAACCGAGGGATGTGAGGACTCACTCTCTTCTCACACAAACATCCGGAGAACAGGGCCTAAAGCAGAGGTCCCCAAAATTGGCAACTTTAAGACTTATGGACTTCAACTCCCAGAATTCTAGGAGTTGAAGTCCACAAGTCTTAAAGTTGCCAACTTTGAAGACCTCTGTTCTAAAGCATCACTTCGGAAGACGTACGTGTCCCTTAAATCTCCCCCCCCAAAAAAATACAAGGGAGCCATCGCTTACGAGGCACACAGGATCCAAACTTGTGTGGAAATTCTGAGATGAGGTCATCGTTGACTCGGTCCTTCATGGGCCCCAAAACGATCACTGGCCTGGCGTAGTGAACTAGAAGGCAGAGCAAAAGAGAAGGAGGCGTTTGGGAGACCAGCCTCTGCTCAGCTGTGAAGTTCAAAGCTAATGGGGGGGGGGGGGAATAACATGCAGGAATCTCAGAGCTAAGCTGTCCTCCAGAAAGAAAACTCTGGACCAGCCTTTTTGCCAACTTACTTTCTTGCCTTGTCACAGGTTCGTACGACAGAATTGTGTCTTCTTGTCCTTCTGAAAGAATTGGGAAGAATCAGCTGCCCTCGCAGCAACAACTCCACACCTCACTGCCAAATGGCAACGCTGTTAATTTCTGAGGCATTAAACCTCCCTGACATTTTCCCTTTTCCTTAGCAATCGGGGAGAAGCAAAGGTTTCCCTCCGCTGGAGACATATTTTCCTCTCCGCAAAATCTTTGGGGAACCGTCTCTGAGGGGAGCCCCATTTCTAGCGGCCCAGCCAGCCTGGCCTAAAGATGAGGGAGTTCAGCAACCTTCTTCCCCAGTTTGTAGATCAGATCAAACGGTTAAGAGAGCTTCTGCGCCAAAGGAAACGGGACACAAATCCCACAACGGAGCCAAAGTCCCTTATCTACTCTTTTGGACTTTAGTCACCTGTATGAGGAAATGGGGGCATAATATTGAAATGAAAGGGGATACTGCTCAGGCCTTAGTGTCTGCCACCTGAAATCAACCCGTTTTACCTGGCTGACTTACTGTATGCTATGCGCCAATCCCAACCGAAAAGAGCCACCAGCCCACAGAACAGACGGAGGCACCAGCAGCTCTGACCCACCACACTCCACCACCCCCCCCAGGCACTGGGATGAAGCCAGAAGGAAACGCGGGCTGGAACCAAGAGGGGACACTTACTGGAACTGCTCTCGCTGTCGCTGGTGTTTGATGTCACACCCTCTGCAACCAAGAGAGAGGCCAGGATTTAATGCCCACAGATTGACAGCAGGGGATACCAGGGGTTGATGGCCACAAGCGCTGGGGACAGGGGAGAGGAGTTCCAGGGCAAGCGCTCCATCTGCCCGGCCCCTCTGCTTCGGTGCATTCTTGGAGGGGAGCCTAGCTGATCCACTCCACTCGGGAAGGAACCAAGCGTGGATCTCTTGCCCAAACGACGGCTGCAGCAGGTGCTACCACCTCTCCCCCTCCACCCCCCTCTGCGACAGGCACCCCAGAGTAGCTCAGGCACAAGCAGGGTTGAAGCAGGACATGCAGCCCTGTTCCTGGCCAGCTCCCCTTTGTCCCCGTCCCCCCCCCCCCCCCGAGCACAACCCTGCCACTGAAGCGACAGAGAAGGGAAGAGAGGAAGGGAGGGAGCGGTGAGCAAACAAACAACAGTAAAGAAACCGCAGGGCTGCCCAACTGAGAGGTCCCCGTTGAGACAGCAGGGGAGAAAAGGAGTTCACACACACAGTGTAAACGCGGCAAAGTTCAGCGACCTGATCAGGGGGGAGTTTCCTGATACGAGCCCGGCCCAATTTCCTTCCTTAGCTGGCACCTGGCTGTAAGGAGGCCTCGAGGCGATGCCGGCCTTTCTCCTGCCCAACTCACTGCACTGCTGGGGAGCCCTTTCCAGGAAGAGGCCCCGAAGACCCATCAGCATGTGCTGAGAGGGGTCCCTTCTTTGGAAGGAGGCGGCCAGTCTAGTGACTACGATGAGGCTGGGCTCATGGGAGCTGAATCTATGCCAAGCATCCCGCGAGCTTCCTTCCGGTCTCAGGCATGCTAGCAATGGAAAGTGAGGGTGTGCAGTGAAGTTCCACTTACTCAGGTTCTTTGTGCCATAATAATCGTCACTTAACCCAGGGAAGTCCTGATTCACAGCCAGCCAGAGGGGAGAGGAAGGGGGGGGGAGAGAAAAGAACGAGAGAAGGAAAGAGAAAGGGCGGGGGGAGAGAGAGAGACAGGGCCAGGACAGCATTAGTGACAGGAGTGCAGAATGGCTGAGAGCTGCAACAGCAAGTGGAGTTAAAGCTCGTGACCAACGCTTCCAACAACCTTCTGTCCCAGAACCTGCTCATTTCAGCATGATCTCTAGAATGGAAGGCAGGCCAAAGCTTGCTCCAGAAGAAGCCCAGACACCAAGGCAGACCTCCCCAACTGCCTGGGGAGGAGCAGAGGCCAAAGCTCTGGGCCTCTCTGTAACAGGCTAACCAGGTTCGGCAGCACCAAGCAGAGCCCCTTCTTCTGAGACCAGCTACCCCGGCCGGGGCTACTGGGGGGATGTCACTTATACAGAGCAGTGTAGACCTCAGCAACCCAAGCTCAAGAATCCCTCCCCCAAAATGGTAACCTGCTGCTCCTCTCAGCCAATCCATGGAGACTGGTCCCCCTCCCGCTGCCACAGGGCTCAATTCTTCATTTATCCCCACCATTGGTGAGCTCTCAACTCACTGGAGTGACTAGACTGCAGCCACCATATACCCAGAGCACAAAGCAAAGGCAGGATCGTGCTCAAAAGATCCACCAGGCTACGGACAGTTTGGGCTGAGTTATTCTCCGCTCTCACGGTGGTCCCCTCTTCACAGAGCCTCGGCACCACCCGGTAATCAGGCCTCTTGCACAGGGGTTGCCCTTTCTCACATCCTAAGCCTTGACTGCTTTCCTGGCCAACAGTACGAGAGGGGCATAGCTTTGCCACCCGGCCTCTGCTTAGCAAGGAGAAGCTGCGAAATTCAATCCCTGCAGCTCCAATCAAAGGGATTGGAAGGCAGGCAACAGAAAGTTTGCTGGGAGACAAGGCCAGAAAGACCAACTAGAGTGCGCTGTGGCTTCAGGTGGAGGCGGCCGCTGGCTCTGCGAATACGGCAAATGAGCCTAACGCTGCCCTTCAGGGAGAGCGGGCACACAAAACCTGCTGCTTTTGGAAGGGTCGCTAGTCATTTTGTGGAAATTGTGGAATGTGCACCCACCTGCTTATTTATCCTACGTTCTTGGGCAGGGAAAGAGAGCGAGACCTGCTGCTGAGGCCTTAGATGACCCCGGCTGCTATCAGGGAGCCCTCGGGGGCCAAGCTCTGCCCCAAAGACATTCAGAAGGGGCCATTTGTAAGGCTTCAGCTCTTGGCTACAGGGAGACCGCTGAGCAAATATGGGGCATCAGGAAGAGTGAAGTGCTCCCGGCTTGAAGCTCGTTGCAAGCAAAGTCTGAGACCCCCCTTAGGTAAAGGCAGAGCAAGGAAGCCCGGAGGACCCAGCGGCCTCTCCCGGAGCCCAGGGCTCAGCCGTTCCTTGCTGCAAACTTGTAAAGCTGCCTTTGACCTGGGAGGAAGAACCGTTTGGCCCACCGCCATTAATGGCCACAACATTCTCACAGTCCTTATCAGAGCCTTCCGTGTCCTTCAGACAGGCTGATGCTCTCCTAGGCAGCCCAGCCTCCAGGCAATGCAGGAGCCGCCCAGCCGCCCAGGTCTGGGGTCAGGCAGCCCCTCGAGGAAGCCGTGGGCCACTTCTCCCTCGCAGGGGCGGCGGCAGCTGCTGGGGCTCCCAGAGAGAATCCGAGCAGGGCAGCTGCTACTTACGTTCCTGTCCGCTGCTTTCCTGAGCCAAGTTCTCTTTGCTCTTGTAAAAGGGGAATTTTCGAGAGAGACGGAAACTCTTTTTACGTTTCGTTTTGATCAACTGTGAAGAAGGTGAAGATGCAAGGGGTGCAGAAGGAAACAAAAAGAACAGAAACAAAAAGGACAAAAAACAATGGAGTTTAAAGCATGCAAGAAAAATTAAAATGAACAGACAACGGTGATCAGTGTCAGGGAAGCTGCCCCTCAAATGAAATCATGGAAACTTACATGTAAATGGGGATGTAAGAGGAAAATTAAGGGTGGAGGAAATGATCTTGAGGGATGGTGGAAGATGACTAACAATTTTCATTGCCACAACAACAAGGAGGGGTCCCCACGGCCCGGCCAGCTCCCAGGCTCTCCACCAGTCCGTGGAGGAATTCCCTGCCCCGGCCTTCAGCAAGACCTCGGAGAATTCAGGGCCACAGAAGTGGCCAACTTGGCTAGAGGAAGTCTGAGGATGATGGTGTGTGTGTGTGTGTGTGTGTGTGTGTGTGTGTGTGTGTGTGTGTGTGTTGTGTGTCTTCTCCTGCAGACCAAGACCCCTTTGTTCAACCGTCACCTGAGCAGCATTGGCCAGAGCGCAGCTTGCAGGAACTGTGCTTGCGTCCCAGTCGGATTTCATTCAAAACTCTTCCCTGCTTCTCACACTCACACTCACACACAAACTAACACACAAAGACCCAAGCAGCACTTACCCGGCTGGATTCTATCATCCCTGTCCGAGCATGGAATTTCACTGTTTTCAAGCGTGCCCGTTCCTTTTTTTCCACTCTGACAGCATCAAGAAAAAGAAAGAGATTTAAGGGTGACTTTGATCTCACTCTGATCACTATTCCTGCCTCACCAAGATCTTTCTTCAAGAACCCCGTAGAAATTGTTGCCACGGCTGATTCCTCAGGCCTTCGGTGTAAGGTAAACAGAAGCTCAAGAATCCAAACAGCCCCCCACCCCATCACGAGCAGAATTTTCTCTGCCCCCTGAAAATTCCTGGTGGTTGAAAGCAAAACACAGGCCCCAAAGTCCGTTTCAGCCCTTCCTGACAACCCTTCTCAAGGAAAGCGACGCAACTGGCCAATTGTCCAGTGAAAACCCACCGCCACAAGGGCCACAAGGGCAGCAGAAGCAGCACTCACCTCTTCTTGCTGGGAATGACTCCAATCTGCTCGCTCTCGCCGTGAGGGGTCACCAGCCTCGCCTGCCACCACTCGTCGTCTGAGGCATTGATGACGTGCAAAATGTCCCCGTAAGAAAAACTGAGTCCCTGGCTGGGCAAGCAGCTGTCCCGAGTTCGGTCATAGTCAAAGAGGGCCCTGTCCAGGAATGAGGCAGGTTAGCAGGATGGCCAGAAGGTCATCATCTGTCCGCAAAATTCCACACAACAAAGCCCTGGACCTCGGACCTTCTGTTGGATGCAACATGTTCTTCTACCCTTTCTCAAGGTCCCCTTCCTTTGGCCTTAGCCTATTGCTTGGAAAGTGGGTCCATCCTGGTGCAAAAACCCTCACTGGAGGTTTTAAAGAAGAGACTAGACAGTCACTTATCTGAAATGGTACAGGTTCCCCTGCTTGGGCAGGGGGCTGGACTCGAAGATCTCTAAGGTCCCTTCCAGCTCTATTCTATTCTATTCTATTCTATTCTATTCTATTATTCTATTCTATTCTATTCTATTCTATTATTCTATTCTATTCTATTATTCTATTCTATTCTATTCTATTCTATTCTATTCTATTCTATTCTATTCTATTATTCTATTCTATTCTATTCTTGTTTTATTCTATTCCTAGTTCTGTTGTATTCTATTCTATTCTATTCTATTCTATTCTATTATTCTATTCTATTCTATTCTTGTTTTATTCTATTCCTAGTTCTGTTGTATTCTATTCTATTCTATTCTATTCTATTCTATTATTCTATTCTATTCTTTCTATTCTATTCTTGTTTTATTCTATTCCTAGTTCTGTTGTATTCTATTCTATATTCTCTTCTCTCTTCTCTTCTAATTCCTATTCTATTTATTCTATTCTTTCTACTCTACTCTACTCTAATTCTATTCTTCATTCCAAATTTTATTCTGTTCTATTCTAATTCTATTCTATAACTAGGAGGGTTGCTCTTTTGCAAGTTCCCCTTGTTGCCACCAGGGGGCGTGCTGTTCTGTGCCTCTGCCCCATTTAAGGGTTTACTTCCTGCTCGGCACAAAGAGCCCAGGAAAATGTTTTGGTTGGGGCTAGATCAGGCCTTCCGATCTGGCATAACAAGCCTTGTAATTACCACAACCGGCAGCTTGTCCATTTCATCAGTTTCAGCTAAATTGTGCTCGAAACTACTCCACCCAACAGGGCTGAGTCTCCTCTCCCGCAGTGGAAGGGTTTGCAGAGCTCTGCCTGGATCCCAGGAGCGGCCAAGAACGTGCTGTGCAAGATGGGCTCGGAAACCTTGGCTGCCTTGCCACTGAAGAGAGAAGCTGAGTTGGGGTGGCGTTTGCCAGGACTGACGCTTCCAGAAGAAGCCAAAACAATCAGCCAAAGCAGCTAAGCGGATGGGCCCAAAAAAACTGCACGGGGGTTGGCTTGTGTTGTAAGCAGCCAGCGCTGAAATTACAGAGGAGCAGCCAACCGCTTGCTGGAGTCCTGTTTTATGGGCAACGGATTTATTGGCTTGCCCCCCTCGGAATCAGTCCATGCACCCCGCTAGAGAAGCAGCCAGCAACGGCCAGAGAGCCGCTTCAGGGTGAAGCCAAAGACTGAGGGCCTGCAGAGATTTCGTCTTGGCAGAAGAGGCTCAGCCCCCCCACCCCGGGCAGTGCTTGCTCAACCATGGTTAACAAAACCAAGGTTTACCCAATTCGATTTCAGGATTCATAGCGCCAAAGCAGGTGACCTGGTTGGGTTTGCTCAACACGTGTGGCTAAACTGCGCCTGGCCAAAGTGTTTGACCAAAGGGGCCACGCGGACTCTGAGGACCCAAGAATCACAAGTGATCCCGGAGTGAGCTCCACCGAAGGAGGCCAGGGGCACCCCATGCGCTGGATACCCCGTGGGATGCCTTGCTCTGGTGGGTGCAAGGCGGCCATTCAGCCTTCGGGACGGTGCTCCAAATGGAAGCAATGTTTCAGGAAGATGGGAAATGGCCGAGGTCAGAATTAGCACAGCTGAAAAATGGCTAAACTTTGTTGTAACAGATTAAAACCACAGGGTCCTCCTAGCCAGGCTTTTAGCACATCGGCATTCTCAGCAAGTGGCACCACGAGGCCCCTTTTTCTGGGGGAAGAGAAGCAGAGATCACCTTGAGTGCGGCACAGTAACAAAAAAAGTGAATCTGGCCCTTCGACAGCCCCCAAAAGGGTTGTTCTGCTTACCGGACATAGAGGGAGCGCTTCTCACTTGTCCGAAGTGAACCAGAGCCTGAACTCATGCTGCTGTTCATCATCTGCTCTCGGAGGTCATGGATCTTGGACTCAAAGCGGCTGTACTCTGCAAGCACAAAGGAGGGTGGGTTGGGGGCCCTCGCACAGGCAGGCCCCCTGCAGTCCAGCCCAGCGGGGTCTCTGGGTTTCACACACAAGGGACTACTAGGAAGCAGCCAGCCGAAGGAAGCCATCACCTGTGCAACTCCTCCTCCGTGCGCTATTTACCTGGCAGGTCCTGGGCCAGATACGCTGCGTACCTGAACACAGGTGTTGGCCTTTGCGAAAGTCACGGCTCAATGGGGCATGACAAAT
This sequence comes from Diadophis punctatus similis, assembly GCA_023053685.1. Classification (NCBI taxonomy): domain Eukaryota; kingdom Metazoa; phylum Chordata; class Lepidosauria; order Squamata; family Dipsadidae; genus Diadophis; species Diadophis punctatus. The sequence continues at coordinate 751,204 of JALIGW010000014.1, read as the reverse complement.
AGGCTAAAAAGGCAACTAACAGGGCCCTGCCGGATGGGATTCAGTATTCTGCGTTTAGAGTATCATTATGGCTGAGATCACTCCCTCGCAGAAACGCTCCTGGGAAAGGATATAGAAGGAGGCAGCTTATTAAACCTCTTCCTTACTAAGGTGAGACTGAACAGGCTGCGTTTCCAGCAAGAAGGCAACCCAAGAGGTACCAACCCAGGAGGAGCACTTTACACATCGGGGGGGGGGGGGGGGGGGGGGAAGGACGGAGAGGACAGACAATCCCAGAATCCGCATGAACCAACGAAAGTGGCTGAAAGGAGGTAGAGGATATTCAAGCAGAATTTCCCCAGACTGACAATAAACATCTAGCATCTATTACCACAAATATTTCAATGGCTAAAGAGATGCAATCGTGTTTTAAGAGAGTTGGCACAATTAACAGTAAACAGCAGTTCAAAAGTCCATTACTGGCATCCGGCTCTTGGGACTTGTGGGAGATAAGATTACAGGAAAATTAACTGAGCTTTAATGCCAAAAGTGCTTGAAGGGTTTGAAAATATTCCTAAAGGCCTTGACAAACATGGGGCTCTATCAACCTTCCAAGCCTTGCAGTTGCAAACATCCAGATTATGCAAGCAAAGGGTTATATAAACACAGTCTTGGGTTTACCATTTACTTCAAGGTTATTATGCCTTTTCCACAGCACATCTTCATGCATTATACATACTGTTAAACAACATTATTACACAGGAGCTTGCGTAAGGTAGAGGTGGGTTCTTTTGAGAGTTTACAATTTAATAAGATCAATGTGCAGAAGACCTTAGAAAGTAAAGTCCCCAAGAACAAGGGGCTTTCCACACGGCCACCATTTAGAGTGTTTCTTGCTACTCCCAACAACAGTAATTCTGCTCCAATAGCAGAGAAACACCTGTCGCCTTCCAGAATTCAGAATATATAAATAATAATAATAATGATGATAATGATGGTGATAATAATAATAATAATAATAGTAATAATAATAATAATAATAGTAATAATAATGGGACTCTAATTCAGCATTAAACTTTGTTAGTAAATTGAAACACATAATCTCTGCTGGAAGTTTAAACCAGACATACGGAACGTGCTCTCTAAACTCGACAGCTAAAAACAAAAGCAGGAAAACTTCTCTTTTGCTAGGAACGTTTATTCAGTCCTTCCTTTCTGGCCTCTACTTGCATTGCCTAGAAACTCTGAAGCACTGAAACCTAAAAAACGTGGAAGTTAAAAGCAGAGCCCCAAGTGTGAAGCGTTGTTAATTATTCCAAATGTCAATTTATTCGATTTTATCACACTATGCCTGATTTAATTCCTTCAATCCTAGGTATTCATTTTACAGTGTGTTTTAAGTCATCTTTATCAATTGTTGAGGTTCTTTGTCCACAGGCTCCAGCCTGATTCTTCTCAATTGCTTTCTGATATGCTACCTTTCTGCCAGGATACTCCACCTTCTCCCCACTCTCCTTGTGGCCCCCTCAGTCCTGCAGGCTTAGAAAAATTACCCAAAGTTACGTTTTTACTTATTTTACAGTGAGCTGCTCAGTTGGCAAGGACTCAACCACCCACCAAGCATCGATATGGATCAGCTAGTGAATTTTCCGCCCTGGCAGCAGCCGAGCCGTGACCAATATTGATCCAGTTTTCCAAAGTATCAATATAGAATGTAGAAATAACAGGAGCGGGCTAACTCAGCTACAGGGACAATGGATTCAAAAATCATTTAATATAAACACGCACCATGCTGTGGGCACATATGTGGCTTGGCCAATGGTGCAGGAGATGCTATGAAAAGGCAACGATCAGCGCATGGAAACGCCCTGGCCCCACTTATGCTCCAAAGAGCGTTTCCCCGTATCCTGAGGAGCCACCTTCTCCCGCAGACTGCGCAGCCTTCTGAGCCTCCCTCACAGGATCTTGGAGAAGAGGCCTTGCCATCGGTGCCTTCAAGGCCGGGGGGGGGGGGGCTGCAAAGAGGCAAAGCTGCAGTCCCCCTCTCCCACCCCCGTCTCCAGCACCCTCCTCAGGCCTCTTGGAAACAGCTAAGCAAGAACCAGAGGGGTGAAATATAAACGGATTAAAAGAGGCGGCTCTTCTCTAACCGCAGATGATGAAAAGGGGCAGAGAGCCCCCCCCCTCCCCCGGTAGCATCCTGCTCCTGCCTGATCCCCTGAAGGCCTGAAGCCAGGTGCTCTCTAGCTCTGCATCACCCCTCTGAAGCTCCCCTTGTATCTACTGATATCAAACATTTACGTGGCCAAGTTTTCTCTTTTTTGGCCATGGATGTGTGTGTGTCTGATTTAACATGAATCAGCATATGCCTCTCAGCAGTCTCTGAACCAAGAGCAGACCCAGCTCCCGTCCTCAGCTTGCAAACTGCTACTCAAGGAAGGCTGGGCAGATTTCAGGACAAAGGCCCGAGAAAGAGATTGGGAAGAGCAGCTCTTCTGTGGCTGCCTCGGGCTCTTTCCTTCCACTACTTAAAAGCTGCCCCCACCCAGCCACTCTTGGCTCAGAGGGACAAACAGAAAGGCTGCTCCAGGAGATGGCAAGGGCTCCGTTTCCAGCGCCTGGGGGGAAGGACAGCGTGCTCCGATCAGCCTCTCATGACAGCAGCAGTCGGGAGGGGGGAAGAGCACCCCCCCACACCCGGTGGATAAGGAAAGCAGGCCAGCCTCAAAAGCCAAAAGCTCTGCTAGCTGCACTGAAAGGCTTTTTTTGGGGGGGGGAGCAGATCACGTGGGGAAACAGCCCGTATCTCCCTTGAATTAAGTACAGGAAGTTGTCCAACAGGTCAGACCATGGAAAATCATCTTTAACTAATAATGCCTATTCCCCAGCCCAGACTCTGGGAACAGCTACCACCTCTTTTCCTATTCCAAGTTCCTTGGACAGAACAGGCAAAAGGATCTTTCTCCCCCCATTCAGATCTGCATTTGCCAAGAAACAGGGAAGGGGAGGCAGAGAACCTGGCTTGTCTAGAGCAAGTAACAGCTGGTTGCTTCTGCAGTGATATCTGGGCCCTTGGCATTCCTGGGACCCAATGATTCAACTCTGTGTGTGTGTGTGTGTGTGTGTGTGTGTGTGTGTGTGTGTGTTAGAATTCCTTAAAGATTCTTAGAGATTGTGTTGGTACTTCTGCTTCTCCCTAGCAATGCTTCTCACCTGGATTACATTTTAAGTGTACAGTCAGGTAAGCAGGTTCATGAATTTCACTGGTAGGTGGTTGAATGTTTTCCAAATAAAGAAATCCTAGCTATTGAACAGTTTCAAGGCAAAGTCTAGCTAGGAGAAAAGAAGCAGAGGACTAACATTGCCGCTTATTTTAGGTCAGAGGTCAATCCACTCTGCATCCAGAGCTTCCACAAACTTAAACGTGTTTCCCATTTCTGAAATTCAAAACAAGTTCAGAAAGGAGGGTGGTGTCTTTACTTATATCTACTGGTTGTGAGCCGCCCAGAGTCCATGTTGAATTGGGCGGCATATAAACTGGACCAAATAACTAAATAAATAAATATCACCACCAAGGATACTTTGTGGATTTTCAGGGCCTCAGCTTTATCCCTCGGGACTTTAAAATGCACGAGACTATTATTTGCGTTTCATCTCCCACAAGGGTGCAATGACACGGATCATTTTCCACACATTTACAGTAATTTTTGTGAGCCAAAGTCCCACTCTTTCTATGTGAAACCCAGCTAGTATCCACGCTGCAAAGCCCTCTCCTTAAAGAAGGCTCCTTACAAATGTCAGAGCACGCAGAGCGTCATGACAAGCAGGAACCCGGCATCCCACATTAACCACATTGGTTAACTCAGCTCATTCTGGTTAGGAAGATTAATCCCCTCTTCCTCTTTACAGCTACCAGCATTGCAAGTTCCACCCGGCAGCGAGACAGAGAGGAAAAGTAAGCCAGACCAAACAAGAATTTCCTGCACCCAAGACATCCTTTCTCAGGGACAAAGAACGAAGTGTCAGGCCAGCTGTCAAAAGACAGGACTATTCACTCCACAACCAAACAGGTGATCTGTCAGCTTCACCCTGGTCCTTTCTGAAATACCTGCAAGATTCAGCAGGACCAAGCAAGAACTCTTTCAACCACAAAGCTCAAAATGCAGCAAAAAGGTTTTACCATCATGGTTAGCACAGTCTGGCAACGAATGTCTCAGAGTCGACATGCAGAGCTACCAAGCGCAACTGTCTGCTGTGTAGAGACTCACACTCATTCAGCCGAGACTAAAAAACTGAGCGTCCAAAAATTTCCCGTACAATTTGAAAAATGGTCACGCTTGCAGGATATCAGGCCTTTTCCTTTACCAGGACTGGGAACCCGCATAATTCGGTTGAAGTGACGCTCAGCAGTCAGCATCCTTCACAACCGCCCACATTCACTCAGAGTAGTTCAGCAATGTTGGGAGATCCTTTTGTGTGCAACACATCTCTTATATCTCCTGCCTGGGACAACTGAAGTACCGCTTCCTCCATGACTGAATAAAACTACTGCCTAAAAGCCCACTTGAGATTGTTTTCTCACAATTGACGCTTGGCTGTGGGGTTTTTTTTATTGACACTGCAGTTTTGGCAGACCCAGATGGTCCTCTTCAGGACAGGCAGACAAAAGTTAAGCCGGTGGAAAAAATTAAGAGATGTGAATAGCAAAAGAGAAGATTTAATGCTCTACTGCGAGAGGTCTTCAAACTTGGCAACTTTAAGACTTGTGGCTGGCTGGAGAATTCTGGGAGTTGAAGTCCACAAGTCTTAAAGTTGCCAAGTTGGGGACCCCTGATCTACTGCCTGAGCAGCCTACACACACACACACCCCGCACCGGCTCCTGCTTTGGCCCGAGGCTCCCGGGCGACGCCGCCATGGCACCCAGCGCCAGGCTTCGGCCAGGGAGAGGAAGGGGCCAACCGGCTCCCCCATTCAAGGAGCCTCCGGTTGTTCTGACGCACCGACCGACCAAGTGGGGCTTTCGGGTCCTTTGCAGCCCCCCCACTCCGCCCCCCCACGGGCTCCACCTGCCCCGGAAGGCTCGGGAGGGGCGGCCGCCCAGCCCCGCAGGAGGGAAGGCGGGCATGGGCGGAATCGGCGCGGTTGGCCTTTTGCCGGGAGGGGAGGAGCTGCAGCGCCCCCCGCCACCCTCCGGGGATCCGCCAGCGCCGCGGCCTCTCTCGGGAGGGCCCCCAACGGCCCCCCCGCCAAGCCCCGCAGCGCCCGGCTCGCCCCCCGCCAGGCTCGGCCTCCCCGGAGCGGCAGGTGGGCGGCCTGGAAGGCACCGGGAGGCCCCCACGGAAGGGGCCCCGCGACCCCCGCCCCGCCCCTCAAGAGCGCCCCCCCGCGGTGGGAGGGGGGTCGATCCGGAGGGTCTCGCGAGAGGCTCCCCGCCCCGCCCACTCCCGCTCTCCCTCCGCTAGGGGAGAGCCGCGGCCGCGGAGGCTCCACCCGGGACTTCCCGGCACGGCGCCCGCTCACCTGCCCGCCGCCGACCGCGCTCCCGCCGGGCGCCCCGCCTCCCCGTCCGCACACAAAGCCCGGCCGGCCGGTCGCCAGGGCGGGAAGGTGGAGGCGCGGCCTCGCGGCGGGCTCCAGCCAATCGGCGCTCCGCTCCGCCAGTGGCGCCCAACCGTATTTTGCGCTGCCGACCCTCCCCTCCCGCCCGTCCAATCGCCGCCCGAACTCTCTCATAGTCGGTCCGCCCCCAAGCTCCGAGGTCGGCCCAATCGCCGCCGCGTTTCGAAGCCCCCGCGTCTCCACCCCCATGCGCAGGCCACGCCCCTCCGTTTGTACCCAACGTCCTCCCGCCCCGCCCCTTTTCTACGACAGCGTCCTGCTCGGCCAATCGGCGGCCGCGCTGCCCCATCGCTACGCGCCGATAATCCCCGGGTAACCCCAGCCAGGCATCTCATTTGCATGCAGAGCGCCGCCCATGCCCGCTCGCTCTCTGCCCAGCCCCGACGCGTGTTAACCCGTGCACACGACGCGCAGGAGGGGGCAGCGGGAAAAGACCCGCGGAAAGCTTGCGCTGCCGGCCCCGCGGCTGTCCCAGGTGACCCCTGGCCCCTCTCCGCCGGCGCGGCTCCTGGTCCCCGGCTGGCAGGAGGAAAGGCCTCGGACTGCAGGCCAGGAGGACCGGCTGGAGCCCCTGCTGCTTTCCCTGCTCCGCCCTGGCCTTGGTCAGGCACTGGCCATCAGCTCCAGCAGAGACCCCGGGAGGGCAGCACCGGGCACCAGCAGGCGCCTCTCCAGCACAAAAGCAAAGCTGCACCGGGGAGGACCCCCCCAGACACACCTACAGGACCCACCCAGGCGGCTCTGCTTGACCCCCAGACAGAAAGGAACCGGGCAGAGGGGCTGAAGCCAGGGTGCCCTGCCACCCAGTTGGCCCGTCGCGCTGCCAGCCTGCCACCCGGGAAGGCCCACCCGAGAGCCGCAGGCTTCTTACCTTCAGGCCTGTACTGGGCCACAATGGTGACGGTCTGCCCGGCCCTCTTCAGGGCTGCTGCCGCTTGCTCATGTGTCGCATTCCGGAGGTTGACACCGTTCACCTGGCAAACAGACCCGCCCGTCAGCAGGAAGGCAAAGCTGGACGCCTGGCAGCAGGCCTCCCCGGAGCCTCTGCCCAAAGCCTCCAGCCTCAGGCTGGCACACTACGCCAGGCCCCGAGCTGTGGCAGGGAGCGTGTGCCTGACCTGGAACGTGGGGGGGCAGCCTGGTTGGCGAGGACCGGGATTCACCCGCCTCCCGCAGGCTGAAGGATCCATTTATGCAGGGAGCCTAGGCACTGTTTTCCCCTGGCCAAGAGGAAGCCAACTTCCTCGCAATGGGGCTGGGCTAAGCCAGGCAGACCGGTTGGGTGAGGTGCTCTGCCCTGCCCTGCCCTGCCCTGCGTGGGCCAGCGGGTTAACCCCTTACTGGCTGGGCAGAAGGGCCAGAGGAACAAGGAGACCTCGGGTGGCGTGCAGCTGGCAAAAGCACCATCTCCCCCCCCCTCAGAAGAAGGCCCCCATTGCACTCACCGACAGGATCCGATCGCCACGCCGCAGCTCCCCGCTCAGGTCTGCTGGTCCCCCGGCCAGGATGAAGGAGACGAAGATGCCCTCGCCATCCTCGCCCCCCACAATGTTGAAGCCCAAGCCACTGGAGCCCTTGTGCAGAGAGATCTTTCGGGGCTCCCTGGCAGGAGGAAGAGGAGAGGGGCAGCCGTCAGGGATGGGGGGGGCAGGAGCAGCTGGGGCTTGATCCCAAGATGGTGGGTGTCAATCAGCCCCACAAAACACTGTCAGCTGCACCCCCACATTCAGTCCAGGGTTGAACTGGATCCCACATTCTGGGTAAAGGAAGCCTTTGGCTGGTGTGCTGATGCCCGGAAGGAGCAAAGGGCACAAGGGAGAGGGGAGAATTGGGGAGGGTCAGCTCCTCTCCTTGGAGCCCCACCATTCCCCCCCACCCTCCAAGCTTCTCCTGGCTCAACCAGCAGCATCTGTCCCCTTTCCTCCTCTCCAGGATTCTTGCCCCCTCCCTGCCCCCCACCTCCCATGCCAATTAGCTTGGGAGGGGTGTGCACTTCAAGAGCCGTGCATCCCTCCCAGGCAGGGTGGAATCAAGCCAAGGAGAGCATTGCTGCCCACTCAGACCCAGACCTCCACGACAAGCCTTGCAGAGAAACCCCCCACCCCTGAACTGAAAGCACAAATGGGGGAGGACAATACCGAATCCCTCTTCGGTGCAGGCTGGCAGACTGTGGTGGGGGGAGATGCTTCCCGTAGGACATGGAGGAGGAGACGTTGACCGTGATCATGGTGGCTGCGTCTCTGGGGCGGGGGCTGGGCAGCCTGCCTTTTATCTGCACTGCCCCGCCCTCCCCTCCCCGCAGCCGGAGCTGTCAGACCCTTGAGATGATCCAGATGCAGGCGCTGCCCAGGAAGCTGCCACTGGCCTTAACCCTTCCCTCCCTCTGGGCACCCGCCAGGAGGGACCGTTAGGCAGGAGGGGGAGGGCTCAGCCTGCACAGCCAGCTCTGCAGAAGACAGGCTGCCCTAGAGAGCCAAGAGCGGGGAAGAGCCCTCTGGCTGTGGGGTAGGCCCAGAGGCCCTTGGTAGCAGGGTTGGGGCACCCAAGACTGCCAGGCTCCTGGCCAGGAGGCTTCATGTGCCTATTCGCCCCTCGCCTATAAATCGCAGCCTGCTGGACCTTGGGGTAGGGCATCTGGTGGGCAAGAGGCCAGCCCCCTGAATTCCCCCTTGATGGACTCTGTTTCTGCCCCCTCCAGCAAACCAGGCTGGACTTTCGGATCAGGGCATCAGCTGCCAGCCTTCCTCTGCCTGAGTCTGGTTAGCGCCCTCGTGTGGTCACGAGCCAGCACTGCCAGTGGTTGGGTGCCCACTGGAAGCCTGCTTGCCTTGGCCCAATCCCTCTGATGCCAGTCTCTGCCCTCTCCTTTGCCCACAGAGCCGCCCTCTCGCCCATCTCCAGCACAGAAAAGGCCTCGTGTTCAAAGGCTAACACACACCCCATCTGCCCCCCTCCAGCCCCCCCTGACTCTCCAGCTGTGTCAATGGGCTCCCAGCCTACTGGGGGCTGCAAGAGCCTGGCCAGAAGGACCCTAACAGCAGTCAAAAAAGGTGACTTTTTTGTCACCTGGGACAGGATGGAGGGTCTGGCTTCCAAACACAACAAGCACAGATCCTCTGTCCCTCAGTTGGCCTTTCACACCTTCCCTCTGAGAGAATCCTGCTTGGGTGGGAGATCCCAGCCCCCTCTGTGCGCCAGTGGAAGGAAAAGAAGGCCCGTGGGGGGAGAAAGACACCCCCTCCCCAGCCTCACCTGGTGAAGTCCTCCTCTCCAATCAGGTGGCGGGGCACAGGTGAGTAGCGGGCAGGCGTGACCTGGGGGGGAGCAGGGTAAGCGGGCTTGCTCTCCATGCCTCCAAGATAGCCTAGGCCAGGATTATGGCTTATGTGGTTGTCGGCCAAGGCAGAAAAAGCTAGGGAGACAAAAGGCGGGAGAGAAACCAGGCTTAGCCTCTGCTGCTCTGGGCCGGCCTCCCCCCTCGGCTGCCACCCAGACCCAAACCGGGCACTCCTCCCCGAGCTGGAGGTGGGGGGCAGAGACGTACTGCTGGTGTAGTCTGGGGGCGCATACAGGTCATTGATGTGGGAGCTGCCTGGCTTGGCCACCTTCAGGTACACCATGTCGGAGGTGTTCTTGAGAGCAGCCACTGCCTCTTCATGCCGCACCTCTTGCAGGTTGGTGTTGTTCACCTGGAAGAGGGAGGGGAGGGGAAAGAGCAGCACACAGGTAAGCTCTGAATGCCCGAGCCAATCAAGAGAGACCCCAGCTGGCTCCAAAGCCCACTCTGAAAGTCACGAGCCTCCCCAGCTTACATCCCAACAAGATAGAGTGCCTCGGAATATGGAGGATCCATGCCTGGCGATGGCAACCAGCCCATTAATCTGCAGGTGGGTTGGGCCTCGATTCTGGGTGGCACCAGAACCAGACATAACAGGAAGACCTGCTTCGTAGCCGGAAGCCTCCCTCCGTGAGGCCCCTGACCTCCATGGCATGGCCCATCACAGCCCGTAAGGGAAGCAGCGCTGGGTCCTCACCGCCAGCAGCCGGTCCCCGATCTGCAGCCGCCCGTCTTTCTGGGCTGCGCCCCCTTCGATGATCTTGGTGATGTAAATGCTGTTGTCGCCCGGGATGTGCTGGTTCCCGATGCCCCCTGCGATGCTGAAGCCCAGCCCTGGAAGAAGGAGCATGGCATTGGTGGGGGGGCGTTTCCCTTTCATCAGGCCTACTTTAACGTTCTCAGCCGTTGGCAAAGAACGGAGGGCCGAGAAGGGCAGTGCCAAATGCTCAAGGAGGGGGAGGCCCTCAGCGAGGAGGAACCGTTCCGCTGCAAATGCCCAGAAGCGCAGAGGAAGAGCCATGGGGGAACTCGGCTTGGGTCCTTCTCCCTTAGGGGTGGGAGGGCTCCTCTACAGGAGCATAGCCAGCCTCACTGCAAGAACTGGGGGGGGACCCTGAGGTAGCCCCCCCATTACCCTCCCCTGCAGGGCTGTAGATGTTCTCCCACAGCTGGAATCAGCCGTGCCCCTCCAGGCAGCAGGTTCTCCTGAGGAGGGGGCTCCAGGAACCTTCCCAGCCAGCAGCAGCTCCTGTGGCCCCCCACAGCCGAGCAGTTGACTATCCCGTCCGGCCCTGTTTGGTGAGACCCCAACTGAGACTCTTTGGATGTAAGCTCAAGTGGGCCCCTTCCCAGGATCCCGGCCTCTCACCTTTGGGCCCTTTCAGCAGGTTGACCTCAATGATGGTCTCCGCTGGGGGCTGCCTTCGCCTGACCAGCAGCCTCACCACCGGCCCTGCCTCCTTCAGCGCCTCCACAGCCTTGCTGTGCACCACCTCCGAGACGTCCACTTCGTTGACCCGAAGCACGCAGTCGTTGACCCTGTGCCGTGGAGCAGAGCGTGAGGGAGGGAAGCCCCCAAAGCCCCTGGGCAAACCTCCCAGCCCTGCAGGGTTGGGGCCGGGGCCTCTGTGCCCCTTGACACTCACCCCAGGCGCCCGTCCATGGCAGCCGCTCCACCCGGGATGATCTTAGTGATGAAAATGCCAGGATCGTCGGGGATATGGGGGTTATCGGTGCCACCAGCAATGCTGAAGCCGAGGCCAGAGTTTCCCTGCAGAGAGACCCAATATGAACATCCGCCCTGCAAACGGGGAGCAGGAAACCAAAGAGGAAGCCGAGAGCCCGGGGGGGGGGCAAGGAGGGGCAGCCCCTGGGAAGGGAAGGCTTGGGGCAGACCCAGCTCTGCCCAGGACTGGAGACCCCAGTAAGCTCCATCTCTGAAAACCACTGCAGAAAAGAGTGTGCCAGGGATGGAGGAGGTAGCCTTGGATGACTGGAGGGGAAGGCCAGGCCCCACTCACCCGCTCCAGGACAATCTCCTCGTACTTGAACATGCCGTCGCTGCCATTCACCTGGGGGAGAGAAGGGAGTTCCAGGGGCCCAGAAATAAAGGGCATGCCTGGTACACGGAGCCCAGGGGGCCAAAGACCAGCCTTGACCTGGCCAGCAAAGGCCTCTCCTGAGCTACGTGGCCAGGATCAGGCAGCTCATGGTCACGAAGCAGGAGAGGGCAGGAGAAAAAAGGCTGCTGGCCTTGGAAGTCTTTTGGTCACTGAATCCCCTTCGAGGGCAGTTCAAACCAGGGAGCCTCTGTGGGTCACCCTCTCCAAGAACCGGCAGGCCCCCTTGAGATCAATCCCACCCCCTGCATTAGGCTCCAGACAACAGAGTCCACCCAACGGGCAGCCAAGAAGGAAGTGAGCAAGACCTTCCAGAGGTGGCAGGGACCCTAGTAGAGGAGGCAAACTTACGGAGAGGCTGGGCTCCAGAGTGTCGGTGTTCACAATAATGGGAGAAGGGCTGGCCTGAAAGAGCAAAACACACCCGTGTGAATTGAGCTGCCCTCGGTGGGTTCTCTGCGGTTTCTCCACTTGCCCAGGGCGGCCCCCGAGCTGCATGCCCGGCCTTGGCATAGAGCTCCCTCAAAGGGGTGTCATTTCCATGTGGGAGGAGAGCAGGATCAGTGCCCCTTCTGCCCTGGCCCCCAATTATCCAGCTGTTTGCCAACTGACTGGAAACTTGCCAACTCTAACATGGTTTTTCCTCTGATCTGGCATGCCCACTTTATCCAACTCCCTAGTCTTTGGCAGATCCTGGACAGATCCAGAATCCAGCAATCTCTCAGGAAGGGATGAGAAAGAAAATATTCCTTCATCTTTAGCAATATTTTCATTTCCCACCAACTATGCCCCAGGAAACTAACAATGACCACCACAACTAGATTTCAAAGGTAATTTTAAATGCACAGCATCAAATAACAAAGCACAATTAATAAATTAAGCAGGGAACCATTTTTATGATAATTGTTTAAAAAACCCTTATTTTTAACAATAGATCAAAGGTCTGGCCAAATAAAAAAGGGTTTCTTCCCATCCTACACCAACACGAGCAACCTGATCTCACAGTCAAGTCTTCAGCCCCCCACCCCAGCCCACCCCTCCAGCCCCAGGGTGCCAGTTTCAGTTTGGGAGGTTTTCGGTTCTTGCTTGGTTCCAAGTTTCTTGCTTGGTTCCAAGAAATACTCAAAACAGGAAGCTGTTGCCAAAACCCGAACCCATGGCTGTCAAGAGTTATTAATCCATTACCAAAAACCCGCCTAGAGAAGTTGTCCCGAAAGCCAAAATCTGTATAAAAACAAACATGCTCAAGAAAATGCAAATTGGGAAAACAGACACCCAGGAAGAAAAAGATGTTTTAAATGTTTTAAACCAAACCCCCAAAACTTTACCCTTAGACTGTCCACTGTTGACCTCACCCGATTCCTAAGAGGTCAGTAAGGGGCGTGCATAAGTGCACCAGCGTGCCTACCATCCCTGTCCTAATGTTCCCTCTTATCAGCTACCCATCTTATGTATATAAACAATGTTATATCTATGAATATTATCAACACGTACTTGACAAAAATAAATAAATAAAATAAAATCATTAAAAGAAAAAACTGGGGAGGGACTTCCTTTCACAGGAGCTTTCTTTGAAGACCTGGCTGAGGTCTGTCTGTCTGTCTGTCTGTCTCTCTCTCTCTCTCTCTCTCTCTGTCTCTCTGTCTCTCTCTCTCTCTCTCTCTCACACACACACACACACACACACACACACACACTTTGGTTTGTCCCATCCACCCATTCTGCAGGTAACATTGTTGCCTTTGGAGCACAAACTAGTAAACTGAACTCTCAGATTTTATTTTAAGTGGTTAATAATAAAGGAGAATATTTGTAGCTCAGGGCTGACATGGGGGGGGGGAGGGGAGGTGTTCTAGTGTTGACGACTAGCATTAACCATGTTACCTAGTTTGGGTAATGAAACGTCTGCAAGGAAACAAGCAAGCTCAAAGACCACCAAGGACCCCACATAACTGGTTAATTTCACAGTCTTCGGTGCAGTTTGAACCCACCTGTCTGCCTCCACTCCTGACTCATATCTCCATGGGGGCTCCGCGCATGGGGGCCTCGATCCAGCGCTCTCCCCTACCCGGGACTTCTCAGGTTCCCCCCCCTCCCCGCCGTTTTCCCAGGCGACGGGAGCTGTCCAGCACCGGCGCCTGCTGAAGTGGGCTCCAGCTCTTCTTCCGAGGCGGGCAGCTGCGGAGGACGGGGGCAGCCCCACCCCTCCCGGCCCCAAGGCCAAGGGATCAGCCCTCTTCCCAGCCTCCTCCAGAGCCACTGCCAGTCAGAGCGGGCATCTGGGCTTAACTGCCCAAGGGCGGATTCAGCCAAAGGCCAACATGCGAGGAAGAAGAGCTGGGTCCATATCCACAGAAGAGAGCCGGGTGGGGGGTGGGAGTGCCTGGATACCATTGACTCGGATTTTGCCCTCCACCGGAAGACATTTCTGTACCAGGGAGCAGCCCGCCTGGCAGCCCCATCAACCCCCTTCCTTTGGCCTCCCATTCTCTCTCTCAAATGCCTGAGGTGCACTCAGATCCCACAATGCTCGCTCATCAGCCCAAATGGCTTTCCAGCCAAATGAACCCCTTGTTCCCAGTGGCGACTCTGAGCTGAAAGGATCACTTTGGGGCCAAGGGGAGCAAGGAAGCAGAGCTGGAGCAGCCCACCTGATCCTTAGAATCCCGAATGCCACATCTCGGTTGGCCAAGATCCCCAAGCAGGCTCTGGCAAGAGATGGATGGTCTCCCTTAGCAACATCCACTCAGTTATTTTATGCTTTGATGCCCCCCCAACTCTCTCTCCCAGTCCTGAATAAAAGCAGATGGAACCAAGCAGAGTCCAGCACAGCCTGAACAGCAGTAAATGCAAAACCGCCCAGAAATGAAATTTCAGACCAAATCAACAGAACTTCCAAAAGGTGCCAGGGAACAGATTCAGACAGCCTGACAAACTGGGTGCCAGGGAACAGTCAGGTTGGTGATGGGAGCAGAAATTAACACCCCCCCCCCCAGAGATTGAGGGAACTGAATATGGTCAGCACCAACATAAGTACCGTGAGCTGGAACTCCAAGGGCTAAGTCCATGTGATAAGACGGGCCTATTCTCTACCGCCCCAATTACACACTAGGCAGAATATTACCTATTGTATTCTTTATCTCCCAGAAAAAGTGATAGCAGCTTTCATTGGAATATAAGCAAAAAACTGTCAGTAATAATGACAGATTAACAGACCTTGCAGGTCATCTAGTCCAACCCCCTGTCCAAGCAGGAGACCCTACATCTGCCTCCACCTAGGATCGAACTCACAACCTCCTGATTGTGAGACAAGAGCTCCACCTCTAGGCCACAGCAGCTAATAATAATAGTAGAAGAAGCAGTAGTAGCAGTAAACAGCTCTACAGTGAGCCAATTGCCTAAGGAAATGATGAGCAATTCTAGGCTGGCCATGTTAGAAGCTGCGTAGCCATTGGTCAGGTAAGGGAAAGAACCCCCCCCCCAAGTCAACATTAGGCAGGGATCTCCCCAACAAAGGAGGCTTTTCCAATCAGCCTGGTGCTCAACCTTTAGCCATGTGGGGAGAGGGAAGGCCTCCAAGGCTTCTGGAAAGAACACCTGAAGCCATTGCCTCCCAGTGGCAAACTTCCAGGAGCAGGTAGCCTGGCCAGAAAGTGCTGGATAGCCATTCCTCAATCTGCCTGAGCCTGGCCTGCAAATAACACCCCAGCCCCCCTTTTCCACAGCACTGGGGAATGGCACAGCTCCACTCCGCTTCAAGGCACCCTGGCCTCAAATTTTAGGTTCAGCAGGCATTCTCTTTTCAGCCAACAGGGGTTGATTGGGTTGGTTTTGTAGGCAGGAAAGCAGCAGAATTACCCACCTGCTGCCCAAAGAGGAAGAGAAATCAGGGCCCTCTTTCTTTAATGGAGGGGAGAGCTGTGCAGATGCCAATCTAAGCTAAGAATGGCCAAGGACAGGCTTCTTAGAGAGACAGCGGAACAACGCTCCACAAGAACAAAATACAACTTATTCATATACATTAGGATTATTTTAGAGCAGATGTCACAGTTCAGCAGGCAGCATTAGCCACCAATTGCAGGTTCCCAGACCTAGCGAGAACCTCCCTGCCCATCTCCAAGGCTTCCGGTCCAAAAAGGGTCCCAAGCGGTCCAGATGCTAGTAAGAGAGCCTGAAAAGAAGGGAGACCCCTCAGCTGATTCTCAGCTTCTGCTGAGAAAGATTTGGAGGTTCAAAGGAGCCGCCTGGCTTTCAAAGCCAATGTAATCAAATGAATCATTTTATGATTGGGTTAGAACCCACCTGTCAATAAATGAGATGGGATCAATGTGGACCAACAAGGTTTGGTTCCAGCACATTACAGCCCCAGCATAAAGACCCCTTGAAGACTGTCTCAGGTGCACAAACAGCTCCCACTAGAGGTGCCCACAGAACTTATGGTTGATTGCTATCGCTGGAGGCCTTCTATTCAGATACCTGGGTGGGAGAAGAAGGTGCCCAGAGGTACACACTCTGGTAGGAAAGGACCACCATAGCACACCTGTGCACAACAGGTGATGCACAGTGGGAGGCACCCCATTGCAGACCCAAGAGAAAAGAGCAGGGGAAGCTGGAAACAGCTACAGCTTCCCCAATCTGCCTCTCTTGGCTTGGAAGACCCTAAAAGCTGCCCTCCGGATTTGTGCAAGGGGCTGGGAGGCAAAAATCCCAGGAAGGGTCCCCAGTGATTGACTGGCACCCTGATCCCTCCCCCATAAGAGGGCAGGTCAGAGGCACACAAAGGTTTCCCCAAGGAAGCTTCCTTCTGACGGGGGCTGGGGGGGGCAGATGCTGGGAGGGAGTCCCTAGGATGGAGGGCACCCGGGAGAAGCCCTCTGTTCTCAGGGCCCCACTTATACTAAATGCCAGGCAGCTGAGGCGGGGGGGGGCACAGGTTTTTCGTTCCCTCTGAGTCATAGCGAATGCCAGAGCAACCCGTGGTGGCAGACATCCCGAGGGGAGCCAGGCAAAGCGGCAGGGTGGCTCCCCACGGCCCCCACCCACCACTCCAGCGGCCTGGCACTCCCACGCCAGCCCACCAGCCGGCTTGCCCACTTCCCTGTTTTCCCCCAGCTGTGCTGCTTTCCACTCCACTCCCCCCCCCCGCACCCTCCTCCGCCTCCACCTTCCAGTGCCAGGATGGAGCTCCCTCCCTCCCTCCCTCCCTCTCTGAATAGAACATGAGTAGCCATAGCAACCTCACCCTGCCAACCTCCCACCTCCAGCTTCTCGGCCCCATCCTCTCCCTCACTCGCTCCCCCCCCTTGCCTCAGGAAACCCACCCACCCACCCACCTCTGGGACCCCCACAGCCCTCCTGCCCCACCCATCCACCCTCAACCAGGTGCCCCTCGGCACGCCCCACCCACCTACCCCCCCTTGTCCCATTTTATCCCTCATCACCCACTCCTTTCGCCTCAGGCAACCTCCACGCGGCCAGCGATGCCCGGCTCCCTCCAGCTCCTCTTCCCCCATCCTGGGGACCATCAAGTGCTCCAGAGAAGGAGAACCGAGTCACCAGAAGTAAGGCTGCCTCTCACTTTTCTGAACCCCCCACCCCAAAAAACCCCAAATGGTGTTGTGATGGGTTGGACTGGAGAACCCTGGACTGGGTCCTTCCCTTCTCCACTCCCACATGGCACAGACCAGCCATGGGGCAGGAAGGCCCCCTGCACCGCCCTCCTGCCAATCGCTTTGCCATGGCACGTGTGCCCTGTTCTGGGCCACTCCACAGTGGCAAAGGGGTGCGTGTTACTTTATGCCCTGGCTAAGGATCACCACTTCACTAGCTCTGGAAAATGATGGGGGTGGGAGGAGGCAGAGGAGCGTAGAATATACTCTGCGGGGAGGGGGGGAATTCCTGGCCTACAAAATCAATCAGAGCAGCCCGGCCTCCCCCAGGCTCTGCCAATTCCCTCCAGTCTTGTGGAAACTGACACCAGTGACAAAGTGGGGCCAAGAACAAGGGGCCTGATTTCCCCCACCACCTCCCTGCAGGGCAGGCCTTCCTTCCCCAAGTGCTAGAGAGCTCACCATAAGAGGGGCCAGGCAGCCCCACAGAAGCACCTGCACACATAGCAGGGACGCAGGCAGGGGGCAACCCGGGACAGTGCCCCACCTCCCTTTCTGGCACTGCTAAAGACAGCCCCCTACCCAGTACAGGCCACGAGGGACCAGGCCACTTGGTCAGGCTGGCAGAGGGAGAGCCACCCCTCCCCAGAGGAGCTCAGTGCAAACCCTCCTGACACCCTGTGAGCACTTTGGCCTGTCTGGGCCCGCTCTCTGAGCAGAGCCCCATCCTCCACAGCCTGCAGGGACCTCTCCAGCTCAGCCCCACAAAATGCCTCCCCCTCCCCAGTTCTCCCAAATCTTTTCTCATCATGCCACCATTGTGCCTTTTGACCAGCACTGTATTAAACAGCCAGACCCAGAGCAGAGCCGTCCTTCACTCCAGCACGCGTACACACACGAGCACGCACACACATACATATGCACACACATCTTGCCACTGCCATCTTAGGCGAGAGATGTGTATGTACCCGTTTCCATCTGACAGCTCTGGGGGAAGGGAGCCCAGCAGCTTCACACACACACACACACACACACACACACACACACACACACACACACACACACACACACACACACGCGGCACAGATTGCCCACCGTAAACCCCTCCCCCCCAGGAGCTGGCCAAGCTGCCTTTGGCAGGGGGCATTAGGGAAAAGCCCAGGCAGGTCTGCCACAACTGCAGTGCCCAATGCCAAGGTGAGAGGCCGGCACCACGCAGGCAGAGGCTGCTAAACTGGACAGGGCTGTTCCCCCTACCTACCCCCGGACGCCTCCCGCCCCGGATTCTGCCCCTCGAGGGCTGGGCTGGGGCGAGGCAGCCTCCAGCAACGGAGGCTTGGCCCACTCGCGCAAGGCGGGGACCCACCGAGACAGCCTCCATTTTATTGCCTCGCGTGAGGCTCCATCCATTTTCTCCGCTGGTGTCGCCGAGGCGGCTGCGGCGGGGAGCTTTCCCGATCCCTTTCTGGGCCGGGCCGAAGGGTCCGAGGTCCGCCAGCCACGTTTGATCAGAAGCGGAGGAAGGGGGGCCTTCCCAACGGCTGCTTGGCCTGGGTGAAGGGAAGGGCGCATCCACGCGCGGACGGCTCGCTCGAGGGCGGCAGGGCTGGGAGCGCCCCTGCCTGTCAGGCCTCGGTCCTCCGCCTCGCCCGCCCCTCCCCCGCGCCCGAGAAGCGGCACCCACCTGTTCATACCAGTCGCGGTTCGAGCAGGTGCATTCGGGCCACCAGGCAGGGCTGCTGCCGTTGATCTTGGGGGTGCCCGCCCCGCCGCCCCCCTTGGCCGGAGCCTGCTTGGGCGGCGCGGGGGGCGCGCTGTCGCGGGCGGTGGGCACCAGCTTGCCCTTGGGCCGGGCGGTGGGGGTGGCGCCCCCGGGCTGCGAGGGCAGCGTCTGCGAGCCGTAGCCCCCGTAGCCGCCCCCGCCGCCGAACTGCTCGTGCTGCTGCCACTCGCCGTAGCTGGGGGGCTCCATGCGCCGCAGGGCCGCCATGCGCGTCACCTCGTAGCACTCCGGGCAGCGGCAGCAGTGGTGGTGCTTGTGCATCTTGCCCGCGCCGAGACAATGACCCCGCCGGCCCCCGCGCGCCGCGCCCGCCGCCGAGCCCGTCACCTCCGCGGGCGCGCCGACCACGCCGCCGCCGCCGTCGTCGCTAGCGCATCATCACCGCGGCGGCGGCGGCAGCCGCTCTGCATCGCCCAGCCCTCCGAGGCTGCGAGCTCCGGGGAGGGGGCGCCCACGGCCGCTGCTGCCGCTGCTGCTGCTGCTGCGAGGGGCGGCCGGGCGAGCGAGCCCCTGCCCGGCCCGGGGACTGCGCGGCTGCCGCGGGGGCTTCTGCGGGCTGGCGGAGGCCGGCGAGGAAGCGGCTGCTGCTGCTGCTGCTGCTGCTGCTTTCTGTTGCCGCCGCCGCGGCCGGGGAGAGCGGAGGGGCCGCCGCCGCCTGTGCTCCCTGGACGGGAAAGGGGGCAGGCAGAGCATCGCGCTCGCCCCGCAGCTCCCGTTCGCCGCGCCGCAGCCAATCGGCGCGCAGGGCAGCGGCAGCAGCGCCGAGCATGTTAAGCAGGGGGCCCTTAAAGGCGCAGCGGCCGCCCTCCCGTACACCGCACCGGGGGCGGCCTCTCCTCCCCTCCCCGCTCGCTCCTTCCGTCCTGAGCCTCGCCCTGCGAGGTAGGCTGGGCAGGGAAGGCCCCACTGCAGGCGGCCTCGGAAAGGCCAAAGAAAGCCCGGGCTGCATTCTTGCGGATTCCAGAGGAGCGTTTCCTTCCAGCCCCCTTCTCTTACTCGGCTCCATCCCACCCATCCGAGACACAACTGGAAGCGGAGCCCCTTAACGGGAGGCCTTTCCCTCCTTCCTCCCGGTGACCGACGGCTCGGGGATCTCGGTCTGGGCTACTCTCCTCCCGGACCCTGCCAGCTTCCCAAGATCAGTCAAGGTCAGAGAGCAGCCGGCCAAATCAGGGCTTTCTCCAGGGGCTGCTTTTCTGGCAGCCCTGAGGCGGTGCTACCTTTGGGACACTTGTCTTCCCTCTTCCCCACAGCTGTGGGACATGCTGGGGCTAACTAGACCTAATTCTGGTGAAGGCCAGGCCAGGCCAGCCTACAAAGGCTACCTCCCTCAAAGAAAATTCCCTAGAAAGTTTCATTTCTAAAAGAGCGCGGAGAATCTGAACTCTTAGATGGCATCCTGGCATGGCACCAACAGCCCTCCAGTGGCCTCTGAAGTGCCGCTCTCAAACCTGCTAATGTCAGAATCCTCACTAGGGTGCTACAAACGAAGCATGATTCACACATGATTCGACTTTTTGCCACCTCTACATCACGTGCAAACTGAATCAACCCTGGTAGAAAAAGCAGAGCAGCCTGCATGGAAGCTGTCCGGAGCATAGTTTGCATTTTATCTCAGGGAGAAAGACCCTTCTTCTCAAACCATCTCCTATGACCTGGGCAGGGCCATTCTTCCAACCATGTCCCCTGTACCTCCTACACCCCCCCCCCTCAGCTTTCAAATCAAAGAAATGCCTCTCAGAACAGAAACACCCACAAAGGTCCATCAAAGCAAGAGACTCTGAGTTCAAGTCCCACCTCAGCCATGAAAGCTGGCTGGGTGACTTTGGGACAATCCCCCTCTCTCAGCCCAACCCACCTCACAGGGTTGTTGTGGGGAAAATAGGAGGAGGAAGTTGGGTTAGATATGTGCATTATTTGAGTTATTTGTAAAAGTAATACAGGCAGAACACAAATATATAAATAAAAGTAAATAATTTTTAAAAGCCTCCAACCAATGTAGATTTGTCTTTGGGGCCATTATTAGTCATGCTAGCTATGCTTCTTAATCAGGAATTGTGGGGTTCCTAGCCCAGTTCCAAACCCCAAATTCAGCAACTTGGACACTTTTTCTTCTGCCTCTGGTAAACCTGACGATGCTCCGGTCTGTGGCTGCCTGAGATTGAAGTGGATCGAGAGTCCTCCCTCCCCTCAGTCAGGCCCTTGAGCAGCACGGGGAGCCAGGATCTGTACCTGAACCCCCCTTTCAGTGGGAGCCTCCCCTGAGACCACTGATGTTCTTCTCCACACTGGGCAGCAAAATGATTCTGCCCGCAGAAGTTGAGAAACACCCGGACTCCTTTGTCATATTCACAGCAGCCACAGAAAGTGTCAGGCGGAGTGAGGGGCCGGCCACACCCAGAGGGAGGGATTTGAGCCCAGGACTCCTTGGAGCTACACTTCTCCAAAACCTTATAGCAGCCCCCATCCTCATACCAAACAAGGCCTACTGTGACAGAAAGGAAACATTGTAAATCTTCATTAATGTATCTGTAACATGACCATTTTTTGCCTGGTTGCTGAATGTGCCCACTGGAATGCCACTTAAAAGTGGCTCATGCCCCTTCCTTAACCATTACAGCGCATTACAAGAATTGCCACCATCAATCCAACGCCACCCTAGAGTGTGCCCCAAACTGCACAAGGAGGTGGACCCCAAGAATCTCAGCAATGGACATTATGGCAGAGGAGAAGTGACCCTCCAGGACCCAATCGGCTGATTTGTATATGGGTTTTGGAGGGACCTGTTCTAAAAGTCCCAGGACAACCAACGCAATCCACACTGGGTGGACCCCTGCCCCACATTAAGCCTTGTTGGTTTCGCCTAGAGAGTGACACACGCTCTCTCTCCCATGATGTTGTAAACTAGGATGACAATTTGGCCTGTTTTGTGAAACTTCATCGCCTTTGGAAGCCAATGGGCAGCAGCTCTAAGAGGCCCCAGGAAGCCCGTTCTGAGCTCAGGGGACAGTGATGAAGTGCAGGGGAAACCTCCAGCCCCACAACAGTAGCATTTAAGTGGACATCACAAGTCAGATGTCCTTTCAGAGGCCTCCACCTATGCTGGGGAGGGGAGCTCCTAGCCCACCCTTCCAGAGCCAGGAACAGAGGCCCCTCCAGCATCTCCCTTGACTTTCCTTCAGGGCCTCTGGATCTCAAGGTCTAGAAAAGCAGAGGGGGGGGAGGCAGGCTGTTCCTTCAACCCCCCCCACCTCACTGGGTCTCCTTTAAAGAAGGAAGGTAATACATCAGATTTCTGAATGGCTGTTCCCTCCCCCTCCCACCCACTCACTTCCTAGCCAATCAGCCGGCAAACTGGAATCCCAGCAGCAGAGATTTCTTAAAGGCACAGTTGAGGGCTCACCAAATCCCATTTCCAGGCTTTTCAGTTGCTTTCCAAAAACACCCCAATGTTTTGCCTCTTTCGCCAATTCTTTCCTCCCAACCTGGTGCTGCCCAAGTGGCCTGATGGCATGCAAAGCCGCGAGGCCAATCTGGGATGCCAACCGCATCAACGTCACCTGGAGAGCTTGCCCAGGCATTTTTCTGCCCCTGGACCAGGGGTCCCCAAACTTGGCAACTTTAAGACTTGTGGACTTCAACTCCCAGAATTCCAGCCAGTTTAAACTCCAGCCAGCTATGCTGGCTGGAGAATTCTGGAACTTGAAGTCCACAAGTCTTAAAAGTTCCCAAGTTTGAAGACCTCTGCGCCTGGATAATCTGCCCGGGGGACTAACAGGACAGAAGTTTCCCCGGTCACTTCAGAGGTGTGTGGGGCAGCTCTTCTGAATTGAAGAAGGTACCCCACTAGGGAAATCCTCCTCCGAACAGATGAGGGCTGGCATATAATCTGTCTACTAGTATTTGCTACAATAGACCAGCACACTGCCCCACCCTCAGAAGAGAGGGTGGGGTTGCAGAAAAAGTGATTGCTATGGGCAACTTGTATTGCCCTTATGGGGTTAGGGGGCAGACGGAAAACAGGAAGCCAGAGAACTAAACCCAAACTGCAGGTTTCCTCCTCTAGGAATTGAATCAGGGCTCAAAGCCCCCCCCCCCCGCTAGGTTCTGCCCCAGCCCCTCTCATCTTCCTGCTCCCCACAGCAGCTGCGCTTTACCAGGAACTGCTGGGACTGGAAATGGTGGCCGGACACGTGGCTGCGCTCCAGGGGCAGACCAGGGGCAGTGGACTGTTCCTTCCCTTTCAGGAGAGGGGCCATGTCCTGAGGCCTGAAGGTGAGCCCACTTGGACAAAAGGGGGGGGGGAAGGGTGACCCAACCCTTGGAGTTGGAGGTGAAGCAGGGAGGAAGCCAGGAGGCCCTCCTCTGTCCCTTGTCCCCATGCCTGCCCCAAAAAGCGCCTCTCCCTGGGACACAGAGCCAGCCGCCCTGCTGCTGCCTTGAATGAGCAGCAAGAACCTCCAGGCGTTGGACCCCCAAGGGCAGGATGGAGCTCCTAGCTGAAGCCACGTGGGACTGGAGGCCCCCAATCCCTCCCCCAAAGGTCTCCTCTGCCATTCCTGCAGCCAGCCTGTCTCCTGGCTCCACGCAGGCAGCAGCTGGGTTGCTAGGCAGCAGCAGGATGATGTCCGGAGAGGAAAGGAGCCCACGTGAAATTGGCTGCGCTCAAACCTGGGCTTTCCCCTCCACTGCAAGGAGGCCGCTGCACCGCCCATCACCCCCCCCCCCCATTTTTTGACACTCAGGAGGCTGCCGGACACTCCCAGATAACAGCCGAGCTTCCAACAGCACTGGACTGCAGGCTGTGCTTGCAATCAAACAGGGGAAGCTCTGAGCAGGCAATCTGGGGGCAGAAGCAGGATGTAGATACGCCCTCGTTCATCGTCATCCCCCCCCCCGCCCCAAAACTTGACATTACTGACTTCCAGAACCAGCTTGGCAAAAGACTCTAGGAGTGTGGTTGATGCGTGGCAACCTTCATGCAAGTCACCCCTTTTGGCTGAGCTTGCTTTGTTTCCTAAGTTTTTTCTTTGAAGGGGGACCCTGCTGGTTTAAGGGGAAGAGAAAAGCAGGCTTCCTTCCCCCAGGGCTCTTAAACACAACTGGACTCCAGAGAGAAATTAGATTTTCCCCACAGACACACACAGACACACAGACACAATTCTCCTGCCCTCTCTGAATCCAACTGAATCTTTTCACAGCCTTGTTCTCCTCCCCATCTCATTTCAGGAGGCCAAGCCCTGCTCCCATTCCTGGGTTTGCCCCCGGCTGCTTCTCTGCAGCATTGAGACCCTCACCTTGGGCAAGACGCTGCTGCTGACACCCACCACCACCAGACTGCAGACTTGTGTGGGCAGCTCAGCCCTGCTCTGGGTCACTCTCACCAACTGTGGCACCGGTTCTTTCTCTGCCGTGGCCCCCGTTGCTCTTCCCTGGAAGGTTGAAAAAGCAATGAACTCTGGAGAACAGAGAAAAGGGGGCTTCCATTGTGAAAGGCAACAGACCTTGCCGGGTCTGGCTGCACCTGGGATTGTGCAACTCCTCAGGAGCAAGAGGGAAAAGCCCACCGAGCTGCAAAGGACTCGACCCCTGGGGCTATGCACCCTAGGTTAGCCCTGGCTGCATCAGGGGGACCCGCCCCAGGCTCACAGCAATCCTGAGGCGGCACAAGGCGGGGAGGAGCCTCTTTTTGCCGATACCCCCTGCAACTCCACTAGTAGCATGGCGGCGGCTGAGATGGTTTTAAAAGCTTGGAAGATTATTTGCAGACTTGCCTAAGATTCATGCTGATTAGCAGTGCCAGAGAGCTACGACGTATTTGCTAATCCTTCCTCCTGGAGTTACTTTTTCTCAAATCTGCTCCTCTGGGCGCCTAAGCTGTTGACCGGGCTACAAGCATCCACCTGCCAATTCTGTCTGCTGTTGCCATGAGGATGGGAGGCTTGTTCTTTCCTCTTTCAAAAAATAAGCACTGAAAATCACAGGCACTAATTTTTCAGGCTTGGCCAATTAAAACACAGCTTGTTAAGGAGGCCTCAAGGTCAGCGTGAAAGGGAAGCAGCGCACACCCCTGCAACTGACCAGCCGGGTTCTCATCCCAGCCTTGGACTTTTGGAAGCCAGGAGATGATGGAGGCAGGAGGGGGGAGGGAAAGGGGGGCTGTGGGGAGGGGAGGAGCTACTCTTAACGCCCAAACTGAGGACCCGCCTCCCCCACGCCCCCTCCGCCTGTGCCAGTCTGGGACCATGGCAGCCTAGAATCTGGCTGGGGGATGAAAGGGCTGCAGGGCCTGGGAGCCCCCCAGGCTAGCAGGGGGTCCACCACTGGCTGGAGAAAGGCAAAAATTTGTATTTTTTCTCTGTTGTACGCCGCCCTGAGTCCTCCGGGAGTTGGGCGGCATATAAGAATACCAAAATAAATAAATAAATAAATAAATAAATAAATAAATAAATAAATAAATAAATAAATAAATAAATAAATAAATAAATAAATAAATAAATAAATAAATAAATAAATAAATAAAAAAGCAAGGGGACCCCTGGAGCTTCCTCATCAGACTCCAGTGGAAAAGTTCTCCTCACATGGTTCTGCCCAGCTCAGCAGCCAAAAGGGAAGGGCAGGGCAGAGCATACTGTCACAGAGCCAAAGGGAGATTTGGGGCTTGGGGCAAAATGGCTTGGCCCCAGTGTGAGGCTAAGTGCAGTTTCTCATCACTGGTACAGCTAATTAGGTGTCCAGGGAGCTAAAAGAGGTGCAAAAGGAAAGAGGGAAGAGGGTTAGGAAAGGAAAGGAAAGGAAAGGAAAGGAATGGAACCCCTCAGTCTCACCTGCAGTGGCTGGCCCTCTTGGCCCCCTGGGTCAGCAGCATCATGGCTCTTGGAAGGGCCCCCAGACCCCAGACCGGCTGCTCCATCTTGCTGGTAAGTGGGGCGCACACTCAGCTCATAGCACTCCTGGATGTCTGGGAGACAGACCGAAAGGCGCCTTGAGAGCCAGCTCAAAAGACCCTCCTGCCCTGCCCCCTGGCAGAGGAGACCCCCCCAAAGAACCTCTAAGCATCCTGGGACCCCATTCAGGCAGGCTGCATCTGCGAGGGAGACACAATCAGGTTTCCCCACAACTTTTTCAGACCAGCAGCAAGCAAGCCCCTAGGCTGATGCCCCCCAATGCATCTTCTCCCTCCCTAGGGAGAACAGACCCTCCCAAATGCCATTCCCAGAGGTTGCCACTCCTCCCTGCAGCCCCTCAGAAGAATCCAGGCATGTGGTCCTCTAACAGAGTGGTCGAAGGGAGAACTGGCTACCGACCATCCCTGCAGGGCTACAGGCTCACCCTCCTGGCAGAAGGAGCCAGGCAGGAGGAGCCAGGTGGGTCTCACCTGCTGAGCTAAAAAGCAGCTCTGCTCCGCAGAGAACCCGGAGCTTAGCCAGCAGGGGGAGCAAACGTGGCCCCTGAGAAGGCTCTCCAGCGCCCCCAGACTCAGCTGCCCAGAGGCTGCAGAATGTCCTCTGAAGAGACTGCTATCTTTGTGGGCTGCAGCTCTGGGGAGGCCTGAACATCAACCCCCTCCCTCCGCCAAGCAGCTGCTCTGGTTTAAGGGAGCCTATGCCCAGGTGCACCCCCAGGAGGGGCACTGCCTGCGCGCTCAGCTGTTGCCAGCCACCCTTACCCAGCAGGGCCTGGAAAAGCTCGCTCTGAAATACGTGGGTCACTTTCTCGATTGAGGCTCGCAGAGGCTGCTCCGCCGGGGACTGCAGAATCCCCTGATAGCGGGCCAGGATTGCCACAGCTCGCTGGGTGTCTGTAAGGCAAGAGCAAAGCTTGAGGGAGGCCCGGGGGCTCTATCCAGCAACACCCCCCCCCGTCCCCAGGATGCACAGCTCCTCTTCGCACAGGCAGGTTCCTGCAGCTGGCCAAGGAAAGTTCCTCGTCTTTCCACGTTTTCTAACAGGGATCAGAATCCAGGATACACATTCACACAATCTAGTCTAGAACCAGGACTTTTTTGTCCCATGGAGAGGCCGGCCCTGCCAGCCTCAAAGGGCAGCTCTGGCGGTTCCACAGGTCCCAGCTAGATGGGGCCGGTCTAGATGGGACAGGAGTCCCCAAACTTGGCAACTTTAAGACTTCAACTCCCAGAATTCAACTCCCAGAATTCTCCAGCCAGCTATGCTATGCTGGCTGGAGAATTCTGGGAGTTGAAGTCCACCAGTCTTAAGTTGCCAAGTTTGAAGATCTCTGAGATGGGAGGTTTGTCTAAACAGGACGGGTTCTCCACATGGAAGAAATCTCCTTTGGAGTGACCCCAAGTTCTCCCGGGGGGATTGAAGGTGCTGCCAGCATCAGCTGGGCTTCCACAAGGGCAGCCTGGCATTGTTTGAAAGGCTCCTGGCCCCCATCTTTGTGTTCCTCCCCCATGCAGCCCTCTCTCAGCATTTCATTCTGAGAAGGGTGAGGATGAGCCCCAGAAGATGAGCTATATACCTGCACCACCACCTGGTCTCCCTGGCTAGCAAGAAGACCTCCCCCCCCCCCCCGCAGTCTCAGGGACTTCCCACTCTGAAGAGCAGCCCTCAACAAGTCCAGAGGGAGGCCAGAATCTCTGCCGGTCTGGGAAGGGGCCCACCCGACCCCCTCACCCAAGGGGCCCCTGTATGCTCTCTGTGCACCCCTAGACCTACAAGACGCCCAGCAATGCGCCCTAGGCTGGGTGCTCTGTAAATGGGCCCCCAAACAATTCAGGGAAGCCAGGTGTTTCCTATTTCAGGTCCATCCCTTGGAGACACTCTTGGCTCAGGACCGCCTTCAGGGCTCAAGGTTAGAAGGCATCCCAGGGCAGAAGGAAAAGGTAAGAAGCCTTTCAAAAGAAAGGTGCAATTCATAAGAACTAGAAGCACAACTTTCCTACAGCCTATGGGGGGGGCTTCCTTCCCTGGGAGGACAAAGGCCTGACTGCAGACCCTCGAGCAGGGGCAATCTCGGGGGAGGAGACGGAAAAGGAGCAAAGACCCCGGCGGTGGAGGTCCACACGGGCGGCATCTCCTGGGAGATGGGGTCGCCAAGAGCCCCTCAGGGGCGGACTCCCCTCCCAGCCCCGCTCCCAGCCCCGCTCCCGAAGCTCCGGTTGCTGCCTGGAAAACTTCAGCGCCTCCGGAACTCCTGCTTGGAAGTCCCCGTCCCCGCTTCCCCCTCCCCCCCATCCGGAAAAGAGGAGAAAGTTCCTGCACGGGCGGTCCGAGTCCCGCGCCCGGAAAGGCCGCTGCTTCTGAGCCCCCGCAAGGGAGGGGGGGGTCCCAGCGGCCCAGAAGCGCCTTCCGAGCAGTCCCGGATCGCGCTGGTCCCGCGGGTGGCGGCCACAGCGCCTCAGCCCCCGCCCCCGCCCCCTGGCGCCCCTTACCCTTGCGGCTGCTCATCGGGCCGGGCTGCGCGTCCCCGGGAGGAGGGCGGGCGGGCGGGGGGCGAGGGCTGGGCCGGGCCGCCCTGGCCGGAGGAAGGGCGGGAAGAGCGGCGGCGAAGGGGCCGCCTCCAACTTTCTGAGCGGGCGGACTGGCCGCTGGCCGACCGGGAAGCGGCTGCAGGAAGCGGGTTCCAGGCGCTCGGCAGCCGCTCCCCCTCTAGATCCTGAGGACTAGAAACGCCGCACTCGGGCCGCGGGCCACAACAGTCCCGGGGGGATCTGGCACCCCGAAGCCCCGCAGGAGGCGACGCGCGAGAGACGAGGCGGCTGGCGGCGAGGGGTGCAGACTGAGCCCCCTCGGGCGAGCATCTGGGACCCCCTGGGGAGGGTCGCCCAAACTTTCCCCTTTGGCGAGTTTGTCTTTCTTCAGGTCTCCCGGCTGCGGCTCCAGCCCCCTGCCCCGCCCCTGGAATCCTCAACTGGCTTGCCAGCATTCCTCACGTGCCTCAGCGCGGGCGGAGACACGGGTTGGGGCTGTCCGTGAGGACGGCTTTTAGAGGGAAGCTGCGTAGCCGAAAGGCAGATTTCTGGCTTCCAGGTGCTGCGGTTTCGTCACTTAGAAAGTTTGAATGGCAGGTTTTTCTCCCTCCCCCCACCCCCTGAACGCCTGAGCTGAACTTGGACTCAACTTTCCGGCCGTTTGCGGGTGAGAACCGTGTCTGGCAAGGGCGGAGGTGCGGTAGCTGCTCTGGGAATTTCTCTGATATTCAGAGGAACCCCAAACTGCCAGTGAAAAGATGCCCCCACCCCTCAAATGGGGACTCTTCAGACACCCACCCACCCCCGAGAAAAGGGGAGTGCTTCCCAGGAAATAATTCGGCTGAGGGGTGAGATGCCTCCATCGTGGGGAGCAAATCTTGTCTGTGGGGCTCTTCTGCCCTCATTGATGCCCCCTCCTCACGTTTCTCAAATATTGAGAAGAGTTTTGTTTTCTGTCCAGGAGAAGAGAAAGTGGCCTGGGACAGCAGCTCCACCAGAAGTCCATTGTGGGAGGCTGGCAAAGAAGCCCCCTCCCCCCCCCAGCAAGTCCCTGTTTCAAAAGAGCCGAAGGCCTTCCCCCAAAGGGGCTCTGGATGGCCAGCCCACGCTCAGCCTGGGGGGGGGGGGGCTGCCAGGAAGGGTTGAGTCACTGGGCACAGCAGAAGATTCTCTCCCTGGGAAGGAACAAGCACCTCATTCCATGCAGGAGCAAGAAGGAATCATATGTGGGGTTCAGAAGAGGCCCCTCCTGCAGAGCCCCCCCCAAATTAAACCACTCCAGAGTCCTACATTTTAATGAACACCAACGGGCCAAACATTTAGGATGTTCACTGTGACCCAATCAGGTGCTTCGGGGGTTCTGCTACAGCTCCTGAAGGGCTACTGGGGCCCCCCAAGACACTTAGCTGCCTCCCCCCCCCCCCACAGAGACAGAAGAAATCAGGCCAGGCACTTTGTCAAACATTTATATTTATAGCAAAAATAGGCTTTTCTCTCTTCCCCACACAATGGTTTGTTCCCACCCACCCCCCCAAAACATTTACACAGTAAACAAGTCAGCTGCTGCCACATGTCCTGCGCCGTCCCCCCCCCCCAGCCTCCTTTGCCGGTTGCCCCCTTGTTAGCTATCAATCCCACCCTCTCCGGTTGCAGAGTTCTTCCGCCGTCTACCTGGAGGAAGTCTTGCTGCAGCCTGGCCCTGTCAAGGAGGGCCCGCCCAGCACCCAAACTCACTCCTTGGAGCAAGAGAAGCGGGACCCCCTGAGCAGCCACAGGAGGGAGGAATGCCAGGAGAAAAGCCGAGGCAGGCTGGGTATCTGCACCGTGGGACAGGGAAGCGCAAGGGGCGGGAGGGGGGTCAGCCAAGGGCCACAGCATGGAAGGCAGCCGCGAGGGAGGGCAGCACTTTTGCAAGGGGGAGGGCTTTGGATATGAGGAGGGGGGACAGGATAAAAGCCCTGCCTGGCAGAGGGGGGAGGGGTGGATCAAATTTGGCTTCCTAGGACCTTTTGAATGAAAGGTAGAGGGCGAGCTGTCACTAGAAGTGCTAGGGACCCTTCCCTCCTGTTGCCCCCCCCCACTCCCAGTGCAAGATGAAGCCAGCAGAAAGCACCCCTCCTCTCTCTCCAGAAACCTCCATCCAAGATGGCAGACCCCTTCCCAGCCCTCCAAGGGCAGCTGGGTGTACTCGATGAGCAGCAGGAATGGCACCAGACAAGGGAGCCCCCTCCCCAATACTGTAACGGAGGAGACGAAACATCGTCGCTAGAGTTGACTGGGAAAGAAAGAGGAATGGTGTCCTTCCCACACCTCAAGTACGTAGAAGCCACGTCCCCATGGCTCTCTTCTGTCCACGAGACGCGTGGCCTGTAGAGGAGCAGAAGCACAGCCAGCTGCCCACCAGCCCTGGGGCTCCTGCAGGGAGGCCTGTCCTTCGCCCTGCTGCTTTTCACATCTTGAAGGGAAAGGAGAAGCTATCAAGTGAACACGGGGAGGGCCACTGCCAGAGCGCAGGAGTCCGAGTCCAGGTGGCCTCCGTGGCCTAGGAGACCATGTAGTGCGTGATGGCACGGAGGGCATAGAGCAGCTCCGCCTGCAGCCGGGCCTCCAGGATCAGCAGATTCACGTGGACCTGTGGGAGCAAAGAGGAGATCGAGCCCAGCCTCAAGACGCCCGAGGGTCAGGCCTGAGAAGCTCCAGAATCCCACCACGGCTTGGCTGAGTGGAAGACGGGCAGGGCAGCCCTCTAAAATGGACAGCATCAGCACCAGAGGTGGGTTCCTACCGGTTCAGATCGGTTCTATAGAACCGTTAGTAACTTGGCAGCCTGGGTCGCTGGAACCGGCAGCGACCCAGGCCTGCCACGCCCCCGAGCCGGTTCTCTTGGCGCCATCTGGTTTTTTGCTTTTGTACATGTGCAGAAGCTTTTTTTTTGTACTGCGCATGCACGGGCGCGTCCCTGAGCAAACCGGCAGTAGTAAAATCCGGAACCCACCCCTGACCAGCACACAATTAGTGCCGGGGGGGGGGAGTGCAGCGGTGGGTTGCTCCCAGTTCGGCCCAGTTCTATGAACTGGTAGTGGCGGCGGCAGGCTCCGCCCATCCACCCGGGACGCTTCTGCGCATGTGCAGAAGCGTTGCGAGCGCGCAGGCGAACCGGTAGTAAAGGGTTTTAGAACCCACTACTGGGTGGGTGGTGGAGCAAAATGTATGTTTGAATTGCTTTAAAAAATAATAAGGCCAAAATCTTTCAAGAAAGTGCTACTGCTGCTGCTGGAAACCGTGCCCAGGAGGAAAGCCCAGCAGCCCTGGGGAATCTTCTTCCACACCGATCCCCAGTCCAGGTCTGGTTCCAAGCCATCCACGCTGCCAACAGCAGCCACGTAAGGGTGCCTTGCACAAAGGACTCGTCTGCTTCGTCTCTGCTGAATGCCTCCCCCCCCCCGCCATAGAAACTGACTGGATGGTTGCGGGTTCCAGCACGGCCAGGATTTCCTCCTTTCTCCCCTCTGCTCCACACACACAACCCACCTTTTCACTGTGCTTGAACTGCTTCCAGAAGCGCTCAAACATCTGGGGATCCATCTTCTCCGGAGAGACAGTCACAGTTTTGATGTACAGCTTGAGGATCCGTTCCAGGAGATGGTTGACCTCTGCATAGTCATAATCATCGTATCTGGAAGGGGGGAGGGAAACCATCTGGATTTAGCACCAAAGCAGGTATCCCCAATTCATCTTGAACAAGGCTGGTTGGCAGGAGGTCCTGACAGACCGGGAATTCTCCGGCCAATTTTTAAAAGGCAATAGCAAAACATTTACAAAGACCAAGGAGGGAATTCTGTCCAAGTGCCCCGTCTCCATTAAGCCACCCAACAGTTCACTCATCTAAAGCCGCATTCCTTCCCTGAGTCAGTGAATTACGGAACGATTCAGCTGTGCTGGTTTGGCCCTGCAAGAGGGTCCCAGAAGGGGAGGAGGCGCACCTGATGCCAAACATGCAGTGGACGTAGTTCCAGATGCCCCGCTTGAAGGTGGCGTGCTCACAGCCCTGCCGCTTGGCCAGCAAGCAGCTGTGAAGACCGTCCACCTTACGGAACTTTTCGTCCAGCAGGTGCCCGATGTCGGAGTACAACCGATTCACCAGCGAGAAGCCGTGGTCTTCCCAGGAATAATCCTGCCCGGATCAGAAAGAGGGCGGCTGGATGAGGGAATGCTAAAGGGGGCCAAGGTCAGCAGCCCCCCCTCCCAGGCAAGGGGGAGGCAGAAGGCCAGCCAAGATCCTGGGCACTGCCAAGTTCATCCCACCTGAACACGGAAGATCTGGGGCTGGTCCTCGTTGCACTGTGCAAACTCCTGGTAGCCGAAGCTGGGATCCAGGACGTAGCAGGAAAGGTCTGCGGCCCCCAAGAATTCCCCATCGAAGCCTAGAAGACAGACCCATTCAGCTAAGGGGCTTTCCCGGAGGAGGCAGGAGGGAGGCCTGCACGCAAGCAGGAGGGGAGATGGCGTCCCAGTTGCTCTCAAGGGCCCCTGCCTGGCCATCAGCGCCAGGACTCAGTGTGCTTCCCAACCCTGCCAGGACGCTCTGGGCAAGGCCCTCCACAGCCTTTCCTCCAGGGAGGCTAGCAGGTGGCCTTACCTTCTTCCCGCTGGGCAGGCAGCCTCAGCTCCTCCCGGGCCTCACTGCCCACCTGCAGCCGGTGGACACGCTCCCGAAGAGACTCCAGCTCCACGCAGGAATCCAAGGACTGCAGAGGGGGAGGAACGCGACTGAGGGGTCCTTCCTCTGGGTCTAGAAAGGGCACTCCCCCGTGCCCTGCAACTGGGGCCTGGCACCCTACACCCGCACCCCCCATGCCCCCCAAGAAGCCGAGGCACACACCCGCTTGCGGTTCAAATGCAGCAGCTCCTGGCTGCAGCCGTTGCCCACGTCACAAAAGCAGACGCTCCCCAGGAGGCCCAGCTTCAGGGAGTCCCGTCCCTCCGGGCCGAGGTCCTGCTCACAGCCACAGCCGAAAGCAAAGCTGGCCAGGGCGTGGTAGTGGGCGAGGAGCACAACGGCGTGGACCAGCTCTGCCAGCGACCAGCTCTGCTCACTGATCTTCAGCAGCTTCTGCGGGGGGGGGGCAAAAAGAAGCAAGCTGTGACTCCCCCCCCAGAGCCACTTGCTCCCCATCATGCTTGCTCCAAGGCGCAAGTGGCCCCAAGCGGCACCGCCCAAGCAGGAGCACCAGCTGCCGAAGAGGCTCTTCCTGGGGGGAACCAACCAGTCAGAAGCCAGGAAGGAATGCCGGCTTCCAAAATAATGGTTTGCATCTGGCTGGGATGAAACCTGTTCTCCCCGCCCAGACCCAAGGATGACCCTCAACTGCATCTCCCGATGGGCCATGGAGGCCAGGAGCTCCTGCCGGGGGACCACTGCCCCGGGGGCTTCCGGTAGAAGGTAACCAAGCGGGCAGAAACTCTATCACTGAAAAACCTTCTTACATTCCCCCTCCTTACTTACTCCGCAGGCTTTTTTTGATGGGGTGGGGGAGGGAGGACCAGTTCAGGCGTTCTTAAAGTGTGTGCCGACCCCAAGGGAGCCATTTGGGATGGAGGGATTTTGGGTGTGGGAGGGGGTCCCTTGTAGGTCACCACTGGGGTGGGAGAGGGGTGCTCCGTGTGCTCCTCCCACCCATCAGCTAGACCATGGGGTGAGTGGGGGGCAGGCACAGTGACCCCAGCAGCATCCAAACTGCCACAGGGGAGAAATGCTGCCCCCTCCTCAAATCCGGTCTGTTACCTCAATGTGCTCCTTGCAGACAAGCCAGGGCCGGTGGGCCAAGATCTTGTTGATCTCACTGAGCCGGCGGAGTTTGGGGGGGATGCAGTCCAGCCCTCTCAGCCACAGGGGGTCTCCGCCCACCCGCAGGAACTGCAGCACCTGAAGGTTCACCAGGTAGCGACACTGATGCCGGGCAGCTGCCTGCAAGAGACACGCAGGGTGCTCAGATCAGGGGGGAAAACCCCCACAAGTCAGAGACCTTCCTCAGCAAGAGTCAGAAGGCCACCCAGTGCCCCCAACCCAGAAAATCAGTCTCCCTCCTCCCGATCCCTGCCTGGCATAGTCTCCATCAGACCCCCCCGCTTTTGGGGGGCGGGGGGAAGACTCTGCAGGTTCTCTTCCAGGGTCCCGCAGGGGACAAGGGCCAGTCTCTCCCCTTGAGAAGGATTGACGAGTCGGCATCATTTCACAAAGCAGCTGCAGCTCCCACACACACTCCCGTTTTGAGTGGCAAGGGGGTCAAGAAGGGGCTGGGGGCTCAGCAGTGAAGCAAGCAGACAGAATGGCAAGCAGGCGACCTCACACACACACACACACACACACACACACAAAGCCGAGCAGGCTCTGGCAGTGCCAAAAGCAGCCACTGGTCAGGGTGGGCCCCCAAGGTCCAGGTACGCAGGGCTCTCTCTCTCACCATGATGGCGATGAAGTGGCGGCAGTCAAAGGGCAGCGGCCCGTCCATGTGCAGCAGGTAATGTTGCATGCGCAGGAAGCTGTCCAGGTAGTGTGGGTGGTAGCCCATCTGCTGGGCGATGGGCTCGATCCGGCCCCTGCTGGCCAAGGCCTTGACGAAGAGCAGCTGCGGAGGCCTCTCCTTGTCGCTGGTGCTCATCTTGCTCCGCTGGACAGGGAAAGGCGGAAAAGGTAGGGCGAAGGAGGCATTGTGCAATCAGTGGGGGAGGGCTAGAAGCAGAGCCATTCTCTGCCATTCACAAGGTCCCCCCTCCTTGAGTACCAAAAGCACCTGAGGCCACCGAACACCTGGCTGGGCAGAGCAGGGCGGGGGCTGCGCCTTTCTGCTCCAGGTATATTTTTGGCCAGGAGATCATGGTGGGGGGGGGAGTCACATCTGAAGCCAAAGGAAAGCAGGGCATGCAGGCATTGCACTAAGTTCTTACACCTGCTTTGGTGGGAGACATGCAGCCCTCCACCTGAGTTTTAAAATCCCAGGTAAGCCTCTGTCAGCAGAGGTGAATTTCTGCCCTCTTTGCATGATGGAAGCTCCTCCCTGCCCTGCCTTCAAAAAACCAAAAAACCAGAATAGGGATTTTTTTCAAGCCCACCCTCAAGACGGATCCAGAGCAAATGTTGCTGGCCTTCAATGTCTCCTTTCCCAAATCTGCGGCTGAATCCCCTTCCCCAGGTGGGCCACAGAGGCAGTCAGGGGAGGGCCTGGCAGTACACTCCTCTCCCCCCCCCACCCAGCCTCTTCCCCACCAGGAAAGCAAGGGGGCTCCTGGGAGCAGAAGTGGCCCCTGGAAGGAGGGAGCAGCTCAAAGAAAGCAAGGGCCCTGCCAGGCTCCGTGTCCCCCATCTTTCTAGCAAAGGGCCCTTCCAGGCAGGGGCCAGGCACAGAGCCCCCAGCCCGTACAGGAGAAGAGCAAGCCTCCTCCAGGCCCAGCGTAACCTCCAGGGTGGCCTCATCAAGATCCATCCAGGATCCATCCAGGAACACCCAAAGATGCAGGGCCCAACCGGCTGGGGGGAGGGGGAGACGGAGGGGGAAATTCTTCCAGGCCAACCAAGCTGCCTTTCCAGGAAGACCCCAGAGCTGAAATCAAAGCAGCCTCAGAAAAGGGGAGGGGGAACCCCAAGAAGCCTCCCTCCCCATAACTGAGGAGCTCCCCCAGACCTGCCAAGGGTCCTGGGCCGGCCTCAGACCTGGGCGTCTCTGAACAGGCAGCGGGGAAACCCCATTTCCAGCCCCCCCACAAGCAAAAGCAGAGGCACCATTGTAGTGCCAGCCTGAAGGAGACAAGGAGGGGGGCGGTGGGGGGGCTCCACCATTTACAAGCCCCCTGCCCCCCCTTAAGGAAATCTCCAGGAGCTCCTAAGGAGCCTCTCTCCTCCTCTCAGGATGGGCACTCACAAACCAAGCGGGGGATTTGGGAGGGCAGACCCTGCTCTCCTACCCACCTCTGGAACTGGCACTGGTCAGGGTCAAGGGGGGGGGTGAACTCGAGAGCCCCATCGCCCAGGCGCTGCAGGGGAGGCAGACAAAGGCAGGCCGAGCAAAAGAAAGAAAGGGGCCGGGGGCCCTGGAGGCAGCGGCCAAGTGGGCCAAGGCACGGCAAGGGGGCAGGGGGCAGGGGGCAGCTTTTGCCGAAGCAGCCCAGCTCCCAGGAAAAGCGAGGCTCGCCCCCTCCCCAAAACAGGAAGGGACGCCCCTCCGCCCGTCGAACCGGAGAGAAGCGGAGGAACACGCCCCCTGCCCACGGAACGGCAAAGGCGGAGGCAACAGCTGGACCGATTCGGTACCCCCCCCCCCCCGCGGTCCCGGTCCATTGTCTCTCCCGGCCGGTCCCAGATGCGGCAGCCGGCGAGCCGCAGCGCCCCCTAGCGGCGCGACCGCCGAACCGCAAGAGGAGAACGAGAAAAACAAGTTTGATTGGCAGCGCGGGGGGGGGCAGGTCGGTCCAGCGGCGGTTCGGGCTGGCAGCGCCGGCATCCCCGCCTCCGCCGCCCGGGCAGGACGACGCGGGACCGGGGCGAGCGGCTCCGCAGGGAGGGAGGGAGGGAGGGAGATTCGGGCGAGGCTGCCTCTGCCACCGCGGGCACTGATCGCCTCCGGGCGCTGCAGGGAAGGGCCGCCGCGGAGGGTCTGCCGAGGGTGGGGGGTGGGGAACCGGCGGCCTTCTCCGGGGCTCCGCTGCAGGGGGAGCCCGGGGGCCTCGCTCGGGCTCCGGCTCCCTTACCTGCAGCCTCTGGCACGGCTTTCCGCGGGGGGGTTCCGCGCTCGGGGGGCAGAGGATCATTTTCGCCGGCCCACCGGCTGGGGCTGCCGCCGCCGCCGCCGCCGCCGGACTTGCCGCCACCACCGAGGGGAGGCTGGAGGCGCGGGCAGCCCAGCCGGAGTCGGGGCGCGAGGGGGCGTGCCCACCGGCCGGCCCCGTTCATACACCGCAGCGGGGGTGGGGCCGGCCGCCGGCCGGCCAATCGCGAGTTGGGGGCGGGACCGGCGGCTGGCGGGAGGCGGGGCCATGTGGGGCCGAGTGGAAAATTCCCTGCCCGTCAAGCGCCGGGCCCCGCCCCCTGAGAGCAAAGGGGCGTGGCCACCGATCCAGCGTGGTGTCCCTTGACAGCTCTTAAAGGAGCCGCGTCCTGTTTTCGCGCGGAGGTCGGTCCGGCTGAAGAAAGGCTCGACTGAAGCCCCGTATAATGTCGCCGAAAACTCTTCGGGTTCTTTAGCCAGCCGTTTCCCTCCCAGGCCGGGTGGGGAACATCCGCCGGATCGGAGGTGGCGCAGCGGTTAGAGTGCAGTGCTGCAGGCTACTTTAGCTGACTGATCATTTGAGTTCAGCTGTTCAAATCTCACTGGCTCAGGGTTGACTCAGCTTTCCATCCTTCCCAGGTAGGTTAAATATATATACATTGCTTAATGATGTAAACCGCTTAGAGAGTGCTTGCACTATGAGGCGGTATATAAGTCTCACTAATAAATAAATAAATCCATTTGCTTACGGTTGCAGCCTAGATGGCAAAGTTAATAGTGTCTAGCCGGTTGGTCAAGGCAACCTCACCATGACAGGCTAAGCCCCCATTTCTGGGAAGCGATTCTAAATAGCCATTCAGGATTTACCTGAAGCGCCCGGTTCATTTATGGGGAATCGCCCAGTTATCTGCGTGAGCGCCAGCCTGAAAGGCCCCTCCAAGCCGGGCTGCACTGAGGAATCAAGGCCGACCCGGGATCTGCTCGTGCCCAGCCCGGCTTTGCCAAAAGGCATCAAGTGATGGTTGGCCTGTGCCGTTGCTTCTGGTGCAAAGCAGAGCAGCCCAATGCAAGTCTGTTTTCACACACACACACACACACACACACACACACACACCGCAGTTCCTTAGCAGCTTGTGTGGCTGTGCAAGATGTGTCCAAGGATTAAGACAGCTTCCTCACCTTTTAATGCCAGAGCAGTTTAATAGAGCAGGGGACTCCTAAGCGTTTCCCTGCTCTGGGGTCCCCCGGGTCCCCTTGAAATGAATGCTCTAGCAAAGTCTTGAGCTCCACACGCAGGAGAGGCCCCCAAAAGGGAGCTCCAGTGTTTGAAATGTTCAAAGGCTACTTTCCATTTAGATTTTTTTAAATGTACCTCCAAAGGTTCTTCCTGCCCTCTGGGGTACCCTCTTCCACCTCTACTTTTCCTAGCCATTGACTTCCAGACCTGGGATCAGGTAGGCAAGAGACAAACGCCCCTCGGGTGCCCCTCTGGCTTTGCCAAGTTTCAAGGGGCTACCCAGAGCTCATCGCTCCTAGCCGTGGAGGCTGGGGCCGATCCAGGAGGCATTCCCCTTGGCCCTCTGCAGCTGTGCCAAAGCAGGCAGGGCAACCCTCAAGGCAAGAAGCCAGCTGCCCGCCAATGTCCACCTTGCCCCCCCCCCGCACTGTTTCTGGAGCCGGGGCTGGCAAATCCCGTTTCTGCTGCAGCTTCTCTTCGGAGCCTCCAATCAGGAGCCTCCCTGGTGACATCAGCCTCGAAAGAACACCATCATCATCACTTGTCCCGAATGTGAAACAGACCGGCAGACAATGCAGCTGGAAGCGATGCCGGCTCCTCCGTGGGGCATCGGCTTCCGAGGGAAGATGGAAAGGGGGCTGGGGGACTCAGGGACAGAGGCACTTTTATTGGGGCGCCATCACCCCCGTGGAGAGGCAGCGGTTGGAGCTTCCCCAGGGTCTCTTTCCAGGGTCAGCGATGCTTTTCCTTCTCCTTCCGGATGGCCTCCAGTCTTGCCTTGGTGGCCGCGACCGTTTTGCGTGGCAAGCCCTCCTCGTCTAGACCGCTGGCCATGCTCCCTCCGGACTTCCCAGAGATTTTGGCCTGGAGGGGGAGGCAGCACAGATCACCGGGGCTTCCAGTTAGGAGGAGGGTGGGGGGGCAGTGTGGTGCCCAGAGCTGTCCCACTGCTCAGGACCGGGACCCTACACCATTTCAGACAAATGCTTGTCCAATGTTGGGCAGAGCAGAGGAAGGAAGGAAAGCAGAGGGAGGGAGGCTGAGTCCTGGACCCAAAGCGCTAAGGGGATCCGGGGGTCTGGCTGAGAACAAGGGGGTAGCCTTACCACCACCTGATTGGCCATGAAGGACAGGAGCGCTTCCATGGTTGGGGGCTTCTTCCCATCCTGGTTCTTGAGTATCTTCAGGCGGCTTTTTTCAAGGAACTCACACTGGTTGCGAAGGGTATCTAATGGGGAGGAGAGGCTCTGTGGTTCTGCAGGCATTGCCAGGGGAGACAGAGGGAACCAGGATCGGGTAGCAGTTCCATTTAATAAGCTATGGTCTCATTAGTAGAAATAGTAACTGCCTGCCAGGCAGGTCATTCTGACCCTCCATAATTCAGGGGGGCTGGGAGGAGAGGAAGGAGGCCAAGAGGGATGGCATGGCTCCCACTTACTCTCCCCCCCCCCCAATCCAAGGTCTCTCTCTATAACTTCACAGATGCCCCTTGGATCCAGAGCTGTTAGCCAACGTCCTGCCACCTCTTTCCCCCTTCTGGCAACCCCAAACCAGCCAAGTTGCCACTCCTTCATTGGGTGCCAATGTCAGAGGTAGCAGCAGTGCCTCCCCTTCACATTGGGGGTAAGATCTGTCAGGCTCATGTTGGTGAGACCATTCCCTTCTTCCTCACCTGGCACCTCTCCCCAGTTCTGACCAACTCACTGCCAAAGGTGTCTGTTTGGAAGGAAAACGTTTCCGGAAACCCCCCCCCCCATCCTGTGTCAAGGTTCCCTACCTAGCAAATCCTGTGGAGGAGATTTGATGAGAGGCTGGAAGGCTCGATAGCTGTGTTCATGTTTGGTCCCTGCAGTCAAGGAGAAAGGAAGAATTCCACCTTAGTTGCTGCCATCCTGGCAAAGCTTTGGGAGATGAGCGGTGGGTGCTTTAGCCTGCAAAGATGCCAGGGCACAATGGCTGGATATAAATGCCCAACAGATGGTGCAAGTTGCAATCGGACATGGTCCAAACATCACACACACACCCCAAAAATGTGGCATAAAGCACCTGGATAGCATGCAGAGAGCCCCTGGGGCCAGTCCCCATTAATGGTCTACTAACAAAGGAAGAAAGGGGAGAACCCCCCACTGTGGACTGAGACAGGCAGTGGGTGGAAGGTTCCACCCAGGTAGTTGCTCAAGCCAAAGCAAGAGCGGAGAAGACCCCAGGACGATACGGGGCATCCCCCTCTGACTGGCTTTCCAAAACATTTGGAGCAAAAGCAGTTCTGGGACTCTGGGATGGGCTGCTCCCTGCACCAGTGGTGGGTTCCTACAGGTGCGGCCCACTCTACAGTACCGGTAGCGGCCAGCAGATGGTGCTATTTGAGCGCGGCCGCACCGGTGCTGAATTTTTGGGCTTTTTTGCTTCCGCGCATGCGCGGAAGCAAAATCTCAGTGAAATCACATGTGTGCGTGTCCCCTCGCAAGATTTTGCCGAGATTTTGCTTCCGCGCATGCGCAGAAACAAAATTGTGCGAGGGGGTGCGCACACGTAGCGAGGGGTCGCGCGCACCAAACATGGCGATGCACACGGAGAGCTCCGGTAGCGAGGTACGAGAGCAACCCGCCCTGCCCTGCACCCACCTACCCACCTATGGCGCCACGCTCCACTTTGCAAACGTAATAGGTCCCCCGTGCAGTGAGGAACTTGCTGGCATTGTCTTCTGGGAACTTGACCAGGAAAATCAGCTTCAGGGTCCCGTTCTCCTCACACAGGTCAATGGAGTCTGAGAAGAAACTGCAGAAGTCGGGAAGCAGGATTTCCACCCCCCAAAGAACGAAGGACTCCGCCCCTCATCCATCCTTCCTTAGATCCTCCGCAGGAGAAGGGCCGTGCGCCAGGGGTGGATTCCACTTACCTTCCCTACGGGTTCGCATTGCGACATCAGTTCACGGAAATGACCCTCTGCGCATGCGCACAAGCCTTTGCGCATGCACAGAGGGGTTTTTTGGCAAGCCGCAGCAACCGGAGGACCGGTTCGGGAGTGTGGACCGCCGGTCATCGCTGCCGGTTCTGCGAGTGGCAGCAAATTTCCACTACCGGTTCTAAAGAACCGGTCCGAACTGGCAGCAACCCACCACAGCCATGCGCCTCATCCTCACCTCCAGGTCCACCTGATGATTTTGCCCGGCAGAAGGAGGCCATGCAGCCCCTCCGTTTATGGGTTGATTGGAGCATTGGATTCAGGAGTAAATTGATGAGCCTGAAGAATCTGGCCAGAAACTTCAATGAATTGTCACCTGTGGATTATTGTGCTACGGGTGTTCTGTGTGTCTCTATTGATCTATTCTCATTTCTGGTGTATTCTTCTGTTGTTTTGAACATTAGCTGCCCAAATTGAGTGAGCAAATGAACAAGGTTGTGTGCATGGGGCTCAAACTTTCATCTGCCCAGAATCCACACCTCAACACTATTGTTCTAGCAGGCCCAAAGCCATGTCACTTCCTCTCCATTTCTGAAGTCATCTTCTTCCTGACCCACCTCAAAGCCCAGCACTCTTATCCAAAAGCTATGGGCCTTCCTTCCAGCATCCGTGTCTTCCCAATTGGTGGTGGAGACCATTGTCCTTCCAGGCGGGGAGTCAATGCCTATGCATGAGATTCCTTCCAGGGTTACCTGAACTGCACATGGTGGAGTCACGTTCCAGTCCAGTAGCCACCAAACCTGACCACCAGCCATGCTCCCTCCTGACCTGTGGTGAAATCCAATTTTTTTACTACCAGTTCTGTGGGCGTGGCTTGGTGGGCGTGGTGTGACTTGGTGGTTGTGGCTTGGTGGACGTGGCAGGGGAAGGATACTGCAAAATCCCCATTCCCTCCCCACTGTGGGACCAGCCAGAGGTGGTATTTGCCGGTTCTCCAAACTACTCAAAATTTCCGCCACCGGTTCTTCAGAACCTGTCAGAACCTGCTGAATTTCACCCCTGCTCCTGACCCACTTCCTTGCCAGTCTCCCAATGATGGGGATATTTCCCTCCCTTAGCCCTGGGGAGCCCAGGTCCTTCTCACCTGTCCTGTGCAATCCCACCTTATCACGCAGGTAATGGGTTAGAAGCAAAACGGAGCAATTAATGTTGGCCAGGAATTGCCGGTTGTCTGAAAGGAGAGGAGCCGTGGTCACCACTGAGCAATGCCATGCTTTCCCACTGCAGAAGGGTGGCTTCTGCTGTCCTGTCCTGGGGAACATCAACAGCTCTGGGCCTGACCGACCATCTGAGCCTCCCTCATGAGGAAGAGAAAGGCTGGAGAGGGAGAAGGGACAGCTTTCGCTTCTGGCTGTTGCCCTTCTCCTCAACCCTTCCGAGGGACTCCAAAGCTGCCCATCGAAGGAGCAGCCTGGAGGTCTCAGCACTTGGTTCCTGGATCTCGTGCGTCCCTGGTCCAGGCTTCCTCGTGGTCTGACCCTTCTGTCATTGGCATTGGGGCCCGGGGCGGTTTCCCTCGGCTGGATGCATCCAAGATGGGAGAGCCATCATTCAGGGTTGCTTGAACTGACTTGGCCCCCCAAAAGTTTATTTGTCCATACAATTAGCCTTCTGCCTCCAGTCTTTGGAGTAACAAACACCTTAATTCTGGATTAGTGAGGATTGTGTGCCTAATAAAACACGTTTTTAAAAGGAGCATTAAGTGGGGTTGCACCTGCCATGACAATACCTGTCTGTCCCTGAGCGTGTCGAGTTTCTGAGAGGAGGGGCATACATTTGGAAGGTCTGCTCCTGGCCCTAAGGAAGTCCTAAGAGACCCTGCCTCAGCTTCCCCTCTAGTTTGACAAAGGGGCCCAAGCCCTCCTGCCTGTCCACTCCATGGTCCTTCTCGGTCCACCTTTCCTTACCTCCATGCTTGATGATGATGAACATACCCAGCTGTCTTGGGCATGGCTGGCAAGTTCTCTAGAGTTGGGCAGCCTTGGAGCTATTGTGACA
Source organism: Diadophis punctatus similis (assembly GCA_023053685.1). NCBI lineage: Eukaryota > Metazoa > Chordata > Lepidosauria > Squamata > Dipsadidae > Diadophis > Diadophis punctatus. Next base: position 708,358 of record JALIGW010000014.1, on the reverse strand, counting down.
TGTCATAATGAAGGGCTCTGTGAGGCAAGCGGACAGGCAGGGCACCCTGACCGTGGTTTCCTCAATCATACTTTGCGGAATCGGCCACAATAGGTCAGTTCCTGCATGCACCAAGCCATCATACGATTTGGTGGGGAGCCAAGCCAAACACCTGTAGTTCATAAACCAGGTGTGTTGGGTAAATATTACCAATTGTAGTTGACTCAAATAATAACCAAACCAGCAGCAGTTAATAGTCTCCACAAATCAGGTCAATGAAATTCTCTCTGCAGCATCTTTAACCAGGACACGTTCCAGGGCTTCAGCTTTGAAAGCACCATGGATATCGGTGGGAATCCTGGAATTAAGAATTTGGGGAGCAGAAGCAGCGAAGTGACCAGGGCCTCGGGACGCAACAGCTCAACCATTGAACTAGGACCCAGGTTGCCGGAGGCGGGATATAACCGGACCCCTGGAAGGCTCAGATGAAGGAGGCAAGAGACGGAATGACCGAGGGCCTTTTTATTCGAATACAGGACATACACCCACTCAGTCAGCAGCAAGAAAGCAGGAGTAGTCAGTGGGAAGTCAAGGCCGCCTGGGTGGGATGAGATGGCTGAAGAAAAATCCAACGCCAGTCCCCCCTCCCTGCAGAAGGATACTGGCCCCATAAGTCACAGGAGGTGGAGGCAGGATGCCCACTGTAGAAGGGGAAAGCTGGGCCAGGGGTCAGCTTAGACGCTTGCAGGACATTCAGCAGGATCAGCTTGTGTTATTCCTTTCCTGGCGGAATTCTCTTCCATCCTGTGAAAAGCAGCTGGGGGGGGGGCTTTGGGGCCCTGGAGGCAGGGCTCCCTCCCTGCACGCGGGCTCCATGTGCAAACTCAGGTGGTGAACGCTGCAGGATCTGGGTTGGCCTTGGGAGGAGGGTACGGCAATGGGTCAGGCGGCCCTCCGCTCTTGGCTGTGGGCTCGCTGCTTGCAGACAGGTAGCCCCCACTGGGCAGCAGCTCCGTGATGGCGCAGATGTCTTCATAATAGTTGGGCTTGAAGGTCTCCACCACGTCTTTGGAGACTCCAGCCCATTCCTGACAAAGAAAGGACAGGTTGGAAAGACAAATGCCTCCCCCCACCCACCCCCACCCGCCCTAAGCTCAGGGGCCCTTCTCTCCCCACACGCCTGGTTTCCTTCCTGGACTGAGAGCCTCTCCCTTTGTGAGCAGCCTGCCTGCAGATGAGCGAGGGGAGCCCAGCCTGAGCTGCGAAGTGGCCCTCCTACGCTGCCTTCTCCGGCATAAAATCACCTGCATTTTTCTGGGAGGCTGAAGCCGAGTCACGTCTCATAAGCTTTGCTGGACTTACTGAGAAATTGCCTTGATATGCAGTGAAGAGATCCTCAAACTTCTTGCTGGGGTTCGGGATTCTGGGCATCAGGACCACCCACACTCTGTTGGCGAGGAGATGGGATGGGGTCCAGAGGCGTGTTACCTCCAGCCCTGCCTCAATGAGCCCACCAGAGCGAGAGAGGTAAGAAGAGGTGGAGGACACGGACATTTCTCTCTCTCTCTCTCTCTCTCTCTCTCAGTACAGCTGCTGTGGCCTAGAGGTGGAGCTCTTGTCTCACAATCAGGAGGTTGAGAGTTCGATCCTAAGTAGAGGCAGATGTAGGGTCTCCTGCTTGGGCAGGGGGTTGGACTAGATGACTTGCAAGGTCCCAATCTCTCTCTCTCTCTCTCTCTCTCTCTCTCTCTCTCTCTCTCTCTCTCTCTCTCTCTCTCTCTCTCTCTCTCTCTCTCTCTCCAGGGCTCTGGGGCAAGACGCCTCGATTTCCCCCCTACAGTTCCAACCTGAGAGCCCCTCGCCCCAGGCGGAATCTGCCCTGCCTTCCCCCCAGCCCTGCTCACCTCTCCATCCGCAGCAAGGCCAAGAGCAGTAGGATCAGAAGGATGCAGGCTAACAGAATCATAATGGGTTTTACTGAAGAGGACAGCAAAGGGGGCGACTCGTCTTCTGCAAAGGAGGAAGCCAGGTGAGGGTCTCAGAGAAGCAGCTCCGCTGTCTCCAGGGAGCTGCTCATCGCCACACCTCGCGCCACTCTGGAGCTCCTCTGCCAGAGTGAAGATCAGGCGTTCCCCCACATCACCTGAGGTTTGACAAACCTTTGACTCTCCAACCACCTGTCAGAGACAGTCCAAAATTTCCAAGAGGGGGGCAGCTGGGTCCCAGCAGCACTGTGCCCATGGGGGGAAAAAACCCAGCCAGGACTTGCGCATTCCCTATTTGAGTTTGGTTCACCTGGGAGTGATGCTCCCCTGCGATGGCCTATCAGATAGCCTATTGCCACAGGCCTCTATGCCTTCTGTAACAGCCAATACAGGTGGGTTAGACCCAGGTGGAAGGGACTGAAGTTTTAAAGGAGCTCTACGGCCCTTTGTGCTGGGCAGTTCCATCCACACCCCACCCAGCACGGCCTTTTCACCCAGACCCCTCGCTTTATCACGCTTGCCATCTTTTATCTTGCTTATTGTAATTGACTGTTGTGAGATGACAGAGCTGTTGAGATTTGGGTAGCCCTCGGCCTGCTGTGCACACCCAACTGGAGGATAAGACGTGCCTGTAGAGCAGAAGAAGGGCTCCCAACTGCCGCTTCCAAAGGCAGAAGAGGTGCTCGTGAGCAGAGAAGGCTGGATGTTCTCCCTGTTCCCCTTTCCTTGGCTCTTGGAGGTGGAAACCTCATCCTGTCGTCCCTGCTCACCTTTCCCCCAAAAGGCAGGGATGGATTCCTCACTCCAGAGATCTGTGCTTGCACAGCTCATCTGCATTTTACTCTTGACATAGAAGGTGTAGCGCTTCTTAGGATCCACGCTGGGAATTTGGAACTTCATGCCATTTCCAATGGGATGTTCCTGCAAAGCAAGGCAAACATTCAGATCTTGCCATGCCTCTAATGCAGGGGTCCTCAATCTTGGCAACTTTAAGACTTGTGGACTTCAACTCCCAGAATTCTCCAGCCAGCATGTTTGAAAACCTCTGCTCTAATGGGAGGGAGCCCAGCTCCAGCACCGAAGTTTGTCTCCAAGATGCCAGAAGGCCTGGGGGCTTTGGCTGCTGCACACTAGGCAGCTTCCCCACCGAAGCAGGAGCTTTTAACCAAGACAGAAGCACACAAAAACACACCCTTCCTCAAGCAAGGGGGAGGCTGGGCTCCGAAGACAAAAGGGACACCGCCCTTTGGGACTGGTGGGTTCATCCTTCCTACCCAGAGCTCTAATGTGGTTGGTTCCTCGGTGACCAGACATGAGTCCAGCCACTAAGACGTCCACCAGGGCAACATCCCTACCATAAACTCTGTGTCTTTGTTGCTCTTGTATCTGACAACATGTTCCAAACACTCGGGGCTTCCGTAGGGGGTTTCCCAGGTCAGGAGCAGCTGGTGGTTGCTCAGGTTGCCCAAGGTGAGGTCAAAAGGTCTGCCGGGTCTCACTAAGAGAGAATTCAGATGGAGCTCTGCTGGGCACAGGAGCCTGACCCGCCGGCCTCTTCCCCCTCAGGCCAAACCGCCTCCTCCTCGGTCACAGGCCAGCTGGGGACAGCAGAGTCAGAGGCCAACAGAGTCCACCAGCTCCTTAAGCATTGGTCTCTTTTCCTTTTTTTCAGGAATTTAAACTGCATGTTATGGGGAGGGGGGAAGTGACGCACCACAAAACCAGCCACCCAAAAGACAACGGAGAAATTAAGTGTCCTTGTGACCTCCAGCATCAGGGACCGCTGGAGCCCTCGGATGCCCGTTTCCCAGCCGTCTTCATGAACAGGCTGAAGCAGAAACCGGGATCGACCGGAGGGCGAGCCAAGGGAGGAAATGGCTGCTCCTCAAAGTAGCGAGCGCAACAGGCCATGAGCCCACTGGGGAAGCTGGTCCTCTCCACTCCTGAATTACTGACTGCTGCTTTTGACTTCCCCGTGCAGGAGCTCATCCCTACCTCGGGTATTCAGAAGCAGGGCTGGAGGGACAACGGTCTCCCCCTGGCTGTCATTCAGGTACATTTTCAAGTAGAAGAAGAGCTTATGATGGCTGAGCCGACATGCCACATTGAGCCTGTCTTTCCGGACATAATCTTTGCACTCTGATGGCTTGCTGAAGTTCTCAAACCTGCGCAGAGAAGAGAGAGCTGCATCCTTTCCGATCGGCAGATGGGAAGCGAAGGGCAACCCGAAAGACCCTCCAGGCGATCTCCCACCCTGCAACTTCCTAACGGCATCACCAGCCCTGCCTGGCCTGCTTGGTTTCAGGTAGGCGCTGCTGCCCGCCTGAGGATTAGAAAGGTGCCCACGGCCTTTGGCAGGAGGAGCGATTCTGAGAGAGGCTGGCGTGCCCCGCCCAGGCCTAGCTCAACAGCGGTGTGAATCAGCGGTGGGTTGCTCCCGGTTCTGCGAACCAGTAGCGCTGGCGGCAGGAGGCTTCGCCCACCCACCTGGGACGCTTCTGCACATGTGCAGAAGTGTTGCGCACGAATGCAAGCGTGAACTGGTAGCAACGGGTTTTAGAACCCACTACTGGTGTGTATGCCCCATCCTTGCTATGGGAGGGAAAGGAGGAAGGAGGACCTGGACAGCTCTACCTTGAGGCAAAAAGCTGAGAAAGTGGGGAGTAGCCCATGGGCGAAAAGGGCGGAGGGCGCCTACCAGTAGTAGAAAGAGTAGTTGTGAACCGGCTTCTGTTGGCTGCCCCAGTCGCAGATCACATAATCCTCATTGTGGCAAATGCAATCCACTGTAGGAAGAAAGAGCAGCACCCGTCACCTCCACCGTGCTCAGCCGGGGCTCCCTCCCGCCCGGACTGGGCTGAGAATGGGTCCTCCCTGCGAGGCTCCAGGGGTCTCGGCCTCCCACACCCCTCTGGAGAGAAGCAGGCAAGGGGGCCAGTACCTTTTGCCTGGGGGCTGCCTGCCGTTGGCTTGCCCGGGGCCACCAGCAGCAAGAGGAGTCCAAGCAGGGTCCCTGGATGGTCCAAGACCTTCATTCTCGGGCGCAAGAAAGAGCTGCCACTCCAGAACAGCCTGCTCAGAGTGCGGCTCGAAGCAGGGGGATGTGAGACAGAATCTGTGGCTAAAGTGCATCACTTCCGCCATCACCCGTTTCCTGTGGAAACTTTGTGGCGTGAAATCCCGGGGGTGTTGAAGGCCCCAGGGGATTTCCAGAGGTGGCTGAAACCATTGGGAGACGCTGTCCCCAAACCAGGAGGCAGAGTCATCATCGGAGCGCCATCCAGAGCAGGAGACCCTCCTGGGTCTTCCCTTGGAAGGGCCACAAGAGGGAAGAGTGGCATTGGAGACCCCTCGCCCACCCTCCAGCCACGGCAGGACCACCGTCTCCTCCTGGAGAACATCCCGCCCCGTTATTTCCCATGGAAGGAGATGCCTTGGGCTTTGCTTTTGGGTGGGTGGAGCACATCTGGGGAGACCCCATGAGAGCATCTGGAGGAGAACAAGGCAGTCAAAGCTGGAGGGGGGGGCACAGCTTCTTCCCAGGCAGCAAAGCCAACCGGCCTTGGGAACTTTTAGTCGCTTTAGCCAAAAGATCGGGAATTGTTGCTGTGCAGCCATTCTCTCCCCTCCAGCATCGCATCCCAGAGGATGAGACGAATTCCGGGCGACCTTGCCCTGGCAGGTCTCCACACTGGGCTTCCCAAATGCATCAACCGGCCAAGTGACCCAACAGGTGAGGCTCCCAGATGCGGCACCGCCTCCGCCTCGACCTGTTGGACTGCGGGGCGCTGCAGTGACCGAGCTCGGCCTGCAGGGGGAGACGCCGGGCCGTCCTCGGGCATCTCCGTCCGCCCTCGGCAATTTCCGTGCGCGGCGGCGAGGAGGGAGGGCTCCGGCCGGGCGCGTCATCGCTTCCGACCGCCGCGGCGGTGCTCCGCTTTTTGTCCTCCGCGCCCCCCGCAGCCGCGCGCGATCCATTCCGGCGCCGCCCGGGTCCTACGCTGCCGAGCGGCCCTCGGAAGGCTTCGGCGCGGCCCGCCCGCCCCGACCCCGCGCTCGGCCTTTTTCGGCAGCCGTCGGCCCGGCTCGGCTGGTTCCGCCGCCGTCGCCGACCCGGTGTCCGGGCCTGCGTCTGGTCGGCGGGCGGGCCGGCAGCGCCTCTTGGCGGGCCATGGCGGCCTTCGGGGTGCTGAGCTACGAGCACCGGCCTCTCAAGCGGCCGCGCCTGGGCCCGCCCGACGTCTACCCGCAGGACCCCAAGCAGAAGGAGGTGAGCGGGGCCGGAGCCCCCGGCCGCGACGGCGCCCCCTGTGGCCAGGGCGGACAGCGCAGCGCCCCCCCGCGGCCCGGAGGAAGAAGGGCGCCGCCGCGGGCCCGGGTTGTCGGGGGGGGGGCGGCCGTGGCGCTCGGAGCCCCGCAGACGCGCCTTCCCCCCCCCCCGTTTGGTTCTGGCTGCCGGTGGGGGGGCAGGCTACTCTTGGCCATGGAGGCTCTATTTAAGCCCCCCCCCCCCGCGGCTGGGCGAGCCCTGTCCGGACAGTCCGGCTTTGGCCGGGGATCTGCCTCCTGCCGGTATTCAGCCGGTGTCTGGATGCTAAAGAAGCCCCGGGATCCCCAGGGAGAGTCTCTCCACCTTGTGCCCCGTGGGGTCTCCTGGGGGGGGGGCTGTCCCTGCAGGTGGGCCCTGGAGGAGACGGGGGGGAGGGGCTGCTGACCGACCCTGGCTGACTCCGGCCATCCTCCACCAGGACGAGCTGACGGCTCTCAACGTGAAGCAGGGCTTCAACAACCAGCCAGCTGTTTCCGGAGACGAGCATGGCAGCGCCAAGAACGTCAACTTCAACCCCGCCAAGGTGAGGCCTCCCCTCTGACCGCCCTGGGGGCGTCAGCTGTGGACCCCCCCCCAGAGCTCAGGATGGGGCCCGGCTTCCCATGTTACTCACCCATAGCTGAAAGTTTGCAACTGCGGGGGGGGGGGCAGGGAACCTGGGCCTGGGGGAAGCCGGAATCCATCTGCAAATGCTGGCTGGCCATTCCCCCGTCCCGAATCTGGTCTTTGGATTAGGGGTGAAGCTGTGGGCAGCAGAAATGAGCTGGCAAAGGGATGCTGAGACCGTCGTGCGGCCTGGCACTGCGTCACTAAATGCAGCCTCTCAAAAAGAGGAAGAGGGCACCGGCGTCAGGCTGCAGAGGAGCCTCTTCTCGATGTGGAGGTGAAGGCGCCTCCATCGATGAAGCTGAGCCGTTGCCCTTGAGGGAAAGTGAGGCCGGGGTTTCCACGGGGTGCCTTGTGGCCGGAGAAGCCTGAAAGCTCCTTTTCCTCTTCTCCAGATCAGTTCCAACTTCAGCAGCATCATTGCCGAAAAGCTGCGCTGCAACACGTTGCCCGACACTGGCCGTCGGAAACCGCAGGTGAACCAAAAGGACAACTTCTGGCCGGTGACGGCTCGCTCCCAGAGCGCGATTAACAATTGGTTCAACGATCTGGCTGGCACCAAACCCCTCACCCACCTGGCTAAAAAGGTACCACACTGCCAAGGCTCCCTGGATGAAGAGGGGGGTACATTAAGGAAGGGGTGGCTGAGGCCGGGAGACCCAGAGCATCCATAAACCGTCATGGATTACTGTCGGACGGCTTCGGCAAGGACTTGGACAAAGAGCAAGGAGCCCTGGGTGGAGAAGGGAGTTAGGCAGGGCAAGAATGCGAGGGATGAGCAGGAGTTCTCCGAGGCCCAGCCCTGACGTGGAGCAGGTGTTGTGGAGGGAGATCGGGCCAGTGAAATAGGGTGGCTGTTGTGAGGAGAGCAGTGGCTGCAGTTCACCCCATGCCTGGTTTCCTAGCCCTCCCTCCTTGCTAGGTCTCTGACCAAACTGTGTGTGAATGGGCTTCCTCCTGCTCTGCTCCCTGGCAGGTGCCCATCTTCAGCAAGAAGGAGGAGATCTTCAGTTACTTGGCCAAGTACGCAGTGCCCGTGATGAGAGCTGCCTGGCTGATCAAGATGACCTGTGCCTATTACGCTGCCATTACGGAAACGAAGGTGAAGAAGCGGCATGTCATTGACCCCTTCAGCGGTAAGGGCTGCTGCTCCGGCCTCGAACTGGGCCTCTCTCAGCCTCCTCCCATGGCAGCCGTTTCTGCTGCCCCCCAAATCACCAGGACGGTCTGGCTTTTTCCCCCTGCCCCTCGCCGTCCCTGGTCCCCCTTGCCTCCTCTGCGTGTTGAGTCCCACAGCAGGTCCGGCCCCGTCCTTGCCACTGACGGCAACTCTCCCTTTCTAGAGTGGACGCAGATCATCACCAAGTTTCTGTGGGAGCAGCTGCAGAAGATCGCTGACTTTCACCGGCAGCTGCTGGCACAAGCCTGCGGCTCACCCTCCAGCATCATGCCTCAGGAGGTGGAGCACTCAGTGAAGCAGTGGGACTACAATGAGAAGCTGGCCATGTTTATGTTCCAGGTGGGAGCAGGAAGGGGAGGGGGCCGACGGCTGGCTGGCGGGGTCCCCTTGGATGGGAAGTGGGTGGAAGACGGGCGAGCTGAGCCCCCCCAAGGCCTTCTCAGTGAGCCTCTGCCTGCTCCTTCCAGGACGGGATGCTGGACCGGCACGAGTTCCTGACCTGGGTGCTCGAGTGCTTTGAGAAGATTCGGCCGGGCGAAGACGAGCTCCTGAAGCTGCTCCTGCCGCTGCTCCTGCAGGTCACCTAGGCAAACTCGGGAGAGGGGCCGGCTGAGCTGGCTGGAAACTCCAGGGCTGAAACGGGAAAGCGGGAGTAAAACTGTACGGCAGGGAGGGCTTTAGCTGGATGGGCACCTCACGTCACTTCAGCGGGCTAGAGTCTGGAGGGCGGAAGCTGGTGCGCTGCGTCTGGAAGGAGTGCCTGGTGGGTTGTGAGGCCCCAGAGAGCAGTGGGCTTCTGGGCTGAGCTAATGCCGCAGCCTCCAGCCCTGCTCCCTTTTCTCCCCCACAGTATTCCAGCGAGTTTGTGCAGTCGGCCTACTTGTCCAGGCGCCTGGCTTACTTCTGCACCCGCCGCCTTGCCATTCTGCTGGACGCCAGCGGTGGGCACCCGGCTCACCACCTTCCCTCTCAGGCGGCCCCTACACTCCCCTCCACCCCGACTCCCCAGCCGGCTGCGGGAAACTCCTCCGCCAGCCCTTTCAGCGACCTGCTGCTGTGCCCCCAGCATCGCCCCGTTGTCTTTGGACTCAGCTGCATCCTCCAGGCAAGCGCTTTGTTTGCAGGGGTCCCGCCGGGCTGGGGAGGAGGCCAGAGAGGAAGAAGGAGCCTTCAGAAGGAGCACAGGGAGAATTCCCCTTGGCTGGCTCATTGTAGCCGGAGGAGGGCAGGTAGGGAGCCTCGGGAGTGCAGCTGCTTTCAGAACTGCTGAGGACAGGAGCTGCCCTTAGAATCCCAGCAGATGCACTGCCAGAGACACCGGGGAGCCTGGAGGGTGCGGATACGCAGGGAGCATTTGGCTTTGGGGATCAGAGAGTACCGTGGAAATGGCTGAACGGCTGAGCACTAGGCACAGAACTGCCCTGGAGCATGACGGCCTAGAAAACTCAACCTCCTCCTGGTCTCCTCCCTTCTCCTCTGGCTTCAGAGTATTGTCCTGTGTTGCCCCAGCGCCCTTGTCTGGCACTACTCCCTCACTGACAGCAGAATCAAGACGGGCTCTCCCCTCGACCACCTGCCCATTGCCCCCTCGAACCTGCCCATGCCAGGGGTCAATGCCAGCTTCATACAGCAGGTGAGAGCAGTCCACCTCTTGGCCTGGGGCTGACCCGGGGCTGTGGGAGGGGCTGTGCCAGGCTTGCTCCCTCCCTGTTTCCTGGGCTGGCTCAGGATCCTAGCGGGCTCCAGGCTCTTCCTCTGATGCCCCTTCCTTGCCAGGTCCGAGCGAGGCTGAGGGAGACGGAGCAGCAGATCAAGGAGCGTGGGCAGGCCGTGGAAGTGCGCTGGTCCTTCGACAAATGCCAGGAAGCCACCGCAGGTAGCCCCTGCCCCGACTCTGCCCCACTCCCTGGCTTGCACCTGTGCCTGAGCAGCTGGACTGCTCTGGGGGCAGTGGGGCTCCCTGCCTTGGATCTCCCCCTTTCTCTTTCTAGGGTTCACCATCAGCCGGGTGCTCCACACTTTAGAAGTCCTCGACAGTCACAGTTTCGAGCGTTCCGACTTCAGCAACTCGCTGGATTCTCTGTACAACAGGATATTCGGGGGAGGGCCGAGCAAGGACAGCCACGAGGTGGGGGAAGGGGCTTTTCTGCCTGGGTCCAGCCGTGGGGAAATGGGAGCTAGCAGGAAGAGGGCATGACCAGAGCATGCCTCCTGTGTCCAGGGGCCAGTCCCGGGTGTCCTCTCGGCACACATTGTGTTGGCACACAAAGCATTGGATTCAGGACAGCCAGGTTGGAATCACTGCTGCCAGGTCAAGGCTCCTAACTGAAACCATTTTAAATGGGCAGTTAAATTGACAGTGGAGGAGAGCTCTCCCCGTGGCGGTTGAGGGAGCCTCCGTGTCCCTCCGAGTCTCTGCCTGGATTGCGGCTGCTGAGCGAAGCCTAAACCAGGGGAAGCAGCTCAGTGCAGGCTGCTTGTTCCCTCGGAGGTGAGGAGGCCGGAGAAAGCGCTCCGGCTCTTCAGCTGACGGTCTCCCCCATGCAGCGCTCGCAAGGAAGCAATGGCCCTGGGGAGCTGCCTCGGAAGGCCGGGGAGAAGGTTGGGCCGGCCCTTCCAGCAGATGACCCCACTTCTTTCCTGGCAGATCTCCCCCGATGACGATGCTGTGGTGGCTCTGCTTTGCGAGTGGGCCGTGAGCCACAAGCGGTCAGGACGGCACCGGGCAATGGTGGTGGCAAAGCTGCTGGAGAAGCGGCAATCTGAGATTGAGGCCGAGGTGAGCCCAGCGGTGATTCCATGGGATTGGCAGAGGTGGCATCTCTGAGCAGGCCAGGAGGGCGGGGAGAATATTGGCCTTTAAAAAAGGAAACGTCTGTTGGGCTTAATATTCCAGGATGTCCCGTTCTGACTTGACCGGGATTGTTTGGTCACCCCAGTGGCCATGGACAAGGCTGGACATTTCTGGCCAGGTCAGAACTCTTTCGAGGTTGGAACTGGACATTTGTGGCCAAGATGTTTTGATCTCAAAGTGCTTTACAAATTTCTGTTTTCATCCCCAAAAACTTTGTGCTCAGCCCACGAAGTTCATTTGAACATTCTGCAAACACGAATGAACAGGACATCCAGTGTAAATTCTTCAGCAAGACCTTAAAACCAACATAAAACATTAAAACGTTTGAAATGGAATAATAAAGCTTGTAAAATATTCGGCGGTGATGGTGCTCTAAACACCAGAGATGGGGGTGAAAACTTCCAAAGTCCCAATGCGGCATCAAGAGGCTTGTCCTAGGAAAGGGGGGAGGGGACAGATTGTCCGAGAGCAGGCAGTCCCTGCAGGAGAAGAGGCCACGGAAATAGTCCCACCAGTGGGGTGTTTGTTCCAGCAGGGGGCCAAGCGTGAGCTTGGGAGGGCCCGGGGGCACGTGGGGCTCACCGCCTTCTGCTCTTGTGCTTGTGCTCAGCGCTGCGGCGACTCGGAAGTGGTGGACGAAAAGGGCTCCATCTCGTCGGGTTCCCTGTTGGCAGTGAGCGCCCCGGTCTTCCAAGAGGTTCTCATGCAGTTCCTGGACACCCAGGCCCCCATGCTAAGTACGCAGCAAGCCCCGTACGCGGCTCCACCTCCGCGTGCCCAGCCGGCCTTCCTGCTTGAGGGGCAGGGAGGGGGTCAGGCCGGGGACGGCTGGGCAGAAGCCGGCCGGGCCCTCATGCCTTCCTCCCTCCCTCCCTCCCTGGCAGCTGACCCCAGCAGCGAGGACGAGCGGGCCGAATTTTTCAACCTGGTGCTGCTCTTCTGCGAGCTGATCCGTCACGACGTCTTCTCACCCAACATGTACATGTGTGCCCTCATCTCGCGGGGTGACCTGGCCATTGACCACGGGCCCCGTCCCGCCTCCCCCTTTGACGATGCTGCGGAGGAGCACCACGACCGGAAGGAGCGGGAGGGCGGCCACGGCAAGCTGGAGGTTTGAGATGGAAGCCCCTCCTTCTGATTGGGATGGGGGATGGGGGATGGGCAGCTTCGGCTTCAGGGTGCTGAAGTGGGGGGTCTCTTCCCTTCTCCCTGCCAGGATGCCAGCCTCTCGGAGTGTCACATGGACATCGACCACAATTCCAGTGCTATCTTCGACGACATGGAGAGGGTAGGGCCTGGCCGGGCATCCTGGCTGGTCTTTGGGAAGCCCACAGTTCTGGTGGCAGAGGCCGCCTTAGTTCCCTCCTTCCGTCCCTGGCAGACTGGGTTGCCTCCTGCCCAAGAGGGCCACCGCTCTCCAGATGCCCTCCAGTGCCTTGCCTGGGGGAAAAGGAGGCCCAGCCTCCTCTGCCTGGGGCCTGTGGGGGCCTCGAGCGGGGCGGAAGCCATGCAAAGAGAGGAGAAGCTCTTGGTGGAGGCTGCTCCTGCCCAGCCTGCTGGGGGCCAAGATGCAGAGTCCACTCACCTCTCTGCCTTTTCCCTCCTTCCCTCCCGCCAGATGTTCTCTCCTTCCATGCACTGTGAGTCCAAAGCCAGCCCTTCCCCGGAGAAACTGGACCCTGAGAAGGACCGGGGGGCAGATGGGACGTTGGCCGCCCTCTACGACCAGCCTCGGCACATCCAGTACTGCACACATTTCCCCATTCCCCAGGTGAGAGGCGGCGAGCCGGGCAGCAGGCAGTGGGGAGGAGCTGCAGAAAGGGAGGCCCTCCAGGTGGGGCTGGAGAATCTCCCCACGGACAGCAGCCAGACCTGCTCTTCCCCTCCTTCCCGCCTTACCAGGAGGAATCGAGCAGCCATGAGTGCAACCAGCGTCTGGTGGTCCTTTTCGGAGTCGGGAAGCAGCGCGACGAGGCCCGGCATGCCATCAAAAGAATCAGCAAAGACATCTTGAAGGTGCTCAACAGGAAAAGCACAGCGGAGACAGGTTGGTGGGGCCACTCAGGCCAAAGGGCTGGGAGGAAGCCACTGGGACCCGCAGAGGTCATCACCACGTGTCTCCCTTGGGCAGGGGGAGAGGAAGGACAGAAGAGGAAGAGGAACAAGCCAGAGGCCTTCCCAACCGCAGAGGACATCTTTGCCAAGTTCCAGCATCTTTCCCACTTCGACCAGCACCTCGTCACCTCTCAGGTATCTTCCTCCGGCCGGGTCGGGGGCTGAGAGGGAGCAGCAGTGGCGGGAGGGGGTCTGGGCTCTGGGGACCCGGGGGGCAGCACTGCTGGGCACCACGCTTCCTCCTCCTTCTTCTCCAGGTATCTCGCAACGTCTTGGAGCAAATCACCAGCTTTGCCTTAGGGATGTCCTACCACCTGCCTCTGGTGCAGCACATCCAGTTCATCTTCGACCTGATGGAGTATTCGCTCAACATCAGCGGGCTCATCGACTTTGCCATCCAGGTGGGTTGACAGGACAGGGCTCCCCACCCCACCCCCTTTGCAAGGGTGAGGGTCCCAGCCTGGGCTTGCTCGGGAGGGAGGGAGAGTTTGTCCCTGGCCGAGATGGGTTGCGAGGTCCCGTTGGAAGCCCAACGCTGGCCTGAAATGCTCACCCAAAGGCCCTCCGAGTCTGCAAGCACAGAAGGGCACAAGCAGCATGCAGCTGCAGGCCGGGCGTGCAAGGAACGTGCACACGCATAACTTGCCTTTTCCGCTTCTTTTGCCGTGAAGTGCAAGAGAGCCATTCCAATGTGCTTGGCCCAAACTTCAGAATGTGAGCCAGCTGCAGTTTCCCTTGGTGACTTGGATGCTGAGCTTCTTGCTCGCCTCCTCTTGGCTCCCCCAGACACAGCCTTTCCTCCAACCCGCCCCTCGAGCCCTCCCATCCCAAGTGGGGCTGGAGGGTGTCTGCGAGCTGATCTGTCCCTCTTCCCTCCCCTCCTCTCCTCCCCCTGATGGATCCTGGTTGGCTGCTTAGCTGCTGAACGAGCTGAGCGTGGTGGAGGCCGAGTTGCTGCTCAAGTCCTCCGACCTGGTGGGCAGCTACACCACCAGTCTGTGCCTGTGCATCGTGGCCGTCCTGCGGCATTACCACTCCTGCCTTATCCTCAACCAGGACCAGATGGCCCAGGTCTTCGAAGGGTGAGCCTTGGCCCCGCAGGCTTTAGGGGAGGCTCCCTCGGGGGGTGAGGGGGTGAGGGGCAGGGCCTGCTCAGCCCGCCCGCCCCCCCCCCCCCGGCTTTCTGCCATATGTCTCTCTCCTCCATCCCAGGCTGTGCGGTGTGGTGAAGCATGGCATGAACCGTTCGGATGGCTCTTCGGCTGAGCGCTGCATCCTGGCCTACCTCTACGATCTGTACACATCCTGCAGCCACCTCAAGAGTAAATTTGGGGAGCTCTTCAGGTCAGTGCCCTGCCCCGCCTGTGGCCCTCCCGCCAGCCTCTTCCGGGCCAGGCTTCTCCCCGTGAGAGGGCTGTTGGAGACCCTCCTGGGCCGGCTGGGGCTGCCCAGGCCTCACCTCCTGCTTCCCCCGCAGCGACTTCTGCTCCAAAGTGAAGAACACCATCTACTGCAACGTGGAGCCCTCGGACTCCAACATGCTGTGGGAACCCTTGTTCATGATCGACACCATCGAGAACCCCTCTGCCCACAACTTCACCTACACCAACCTGGGCAAGAGCCTGGCAGACAACCCAGCCAACCGCTACAGCTTCGTCTGCAATGCCCTGATGCACGTCTGTGTGGGGCACCACGACCCGGACCGGTGAGGGCCAGGCCGGGTGAGGTGCCATGGGTGGGGGGGACTGCAAGAGCCCTCTTTCCCTGGGGAGGGGGCAGAGGAAGGAAGCTCACGGCAAGGAGGAGAGGTGGGAGGTCTGGCCCTCCGTCTTTCTTCTCCCCACTTCTTAGCTCCTGAGGGTAGAGGCTGGATTCAGCCCTCCTGTTAGTTCCAGCTTGATTGATTGAATTGGCCAGACTTCGTTGTCCCTCTGCATTATGGCCTTTTCTGCCTCTTGAGAGTCCCGTTTCGAGGAGGGGGGCTTCGTGCACACCTCCAGGCTGGCTGGGCGAGGCTGACCTCTCTGTTGCCTCTGGCTAATAGCCTTGGGAAGAGACCCTCATTGGCCCCTGCTCTCCCGCCCAGGGTCAATGACATTGCCATCCTCTGTGCGGAACTGACCGGCTACTGCAAGCTGCTGAGTGCCGAGTGGCTAGGGGTGCTGAAGGCCCTGTGCTGCTCCTCCAACAACGGGACGTGTGGCTTCAACGACCTCCTGTGCAACGTGGACGTAAGGGCAGGACAGGGAGGGAGGTTTTGCCGAGAGGGCTGCATGTGCTTGAAGGGCGCTCTTCGGGCTCAACTGCAGGGCCCCTGGTGCCACCAGGTGCATCCCCAGGAGCCAGAGGGGCGGTAACTTTGATCTTTTCCTGCCTTGGCTTTTGGCTTCGCTCCCAGCAGTGCCCGTGTAGCTGGTAATACAGGCAGGGGCTCAGCCGAGCTGCCTTCCTCCTTACCTGCAGGTGAGCGACCTGTCCTTCCACGACTCCCTGGCGACCTTTGTGGCCATCCTCATCGCCCGCCAGTGTCTGCTTCTGGAGGATCTGATCCGCTGTGCGGCCATTCCCTCTCTCCTCAATGCAGGTGAGCATCCGGCTGGGACACCATCCGAAGGGAGTCCGGGAGAGAGGCCCAGCACTGACCCACCTCCCTTCTCTTTGCAGCCTGCAGTGAACAGGACTCGGAGCCCGGGGCCCGCCTGACCTGCCGAATTTTGCTGCACCTCTTTAAGACCCCCCAGCTGAATCCCTGCCAGCAGGATAGCAGTAAGCTCTTGGGCCTGGGCTTCCCCACGGTTGACTGGGGCGCCTTCTGGGTGTTTGTCAGTGCAGGGCTGAAAGTGCGGGCTCTCCACAGGTAAGCCCTCGGTGGGCATCCGCTCGTCCTGCGACAGGCACCTGCTGGCTGCTTCCCAGAATCGCATCGTGGACGGGGCTGTCTTTGCAGTGCTGAAGGCTGTCTTCGTCCTGGGTACGTGCTTGGAGACAGCCAGGAAGGGGGGGGGGGAGTGTTAGTGGGGCTGAGTCAGGCCACTGGATTAGTCCCACTCCTGGTTGCAGGGGATGCCGAACTGAAGGGCTCTGGCTTTTCCCACCCGGGAGGGGTGGACGATCTCCTGGATGACGACAAGAAGCCGGCTGGCCGGATGGTTTCTATTGAGACGGCCAGCCTGGATGTTTACGCCAAGTACGTCCTCAGGAGCATCTGCCAGCAGGTGAGACCAATGGCCCTTACGGGGGGAAACGTTTTATCAGCCGTTGGCCTTGCAGTGAGCTCGCCCTGCAATCATCGGTGGGCAGTGCAGCTCCTCGGATGGGCCGGGTGCTAAGCCCCACCGAGGCCCAGACGTGCCTGTGGGGAGATGCCTGCCAGCCTCGGAAGGCAGGGTGCAGACGGGTCGGTGTGGCTGGCTGGCAGAGCCCCCAGGATCATGGCACGCCCCTCCCCCTCTGTCCATAGGAATGGGTGGGCGAGCGATGCCTGAAGTCGTTGTGCGAGGACAGCAACGACCTGCAGGATCCTGTCCTGAGCAGCACCCAGGCCCAGCGGCTGATGCAGCTGATCTGCTACCCTCATCGGCTGCTCGACAGCGAGGAGGGCGAGAACCCCCAGCGGCAGAGGATCAAGCGCATTTTGCAGGTTTCTGGGGGGGAGGGGGCATTGGCCAGGTAGATGGCGCACCTTGGCCTCTGCAAGCACCGGTGGGGACTTCACGATGCACAGGGGCAAGGGGTGGCGTGAAATTCCGGCTCCCTTCAGGAGGGGAAGAAGCCAGCGGGAGGGTTGGCCCCACAGCAGGGCCGTCCTCTGACAGACGTGTCCGTCGGCCTCCCTTGCAGAATCTGGACCAGTGGACGATGCGCCAGTCGCTGCTCGAACTGCAGCTCATGATCAAGCAGACGGCCAGCAATGTAAGGATCTGAGGTCCCTGGGGGAGGCCGGGGGGGCAGTCAAGAGACCCTGGAGTTCATCCTGGTTGAGTTGCACAGCCGTCCTCTTGCCAGGGCTTCAGAATTTGACTCCCCCCCTCACCCTTCCCTCCTGCAGCAGGAGATGAATTCCCTCCTGGAGAATATTGCTAAGGCCACCATTGAAGTCTTCCAGCAGTCGGCCGAGACCAACGGCATCGTCAGCCTGGGCAGCTGCCCCAACCTCATGCCAGCCAACTCCAAAGCCAAGCCTGTCCTTAGGTCAGCAGGGGGAGGGGGAGGCGGGGAGGGGGCTGGAGGCGGAGGGGGGGGGGTCCGGCCGGCCTGACCCTGCTCTCTCGCCCATCCAGCTCCTTGGAACGGTCCGGAGTGTGGCTGGTGGCGCCCCTGATCGCCAAGCTCCCGACTTCCGTGCAGGGCTACGTGCTGAAGGCAGCGGGGGACGAGCTGGAGAAGGGGCAGCATTTGGGCTCTTCGTCCCGCAAGGAGAGAGACCGGCAGAAGCAGAAGAGGTGAGGGAGCTGGAGGGGGGGGGAGGGAAGCCCCTGTGAGCCCGACCCAACCTCTGCCCTTGCCTGCAGCATGACCCTGCTGAGCCAGCAGCCCTTCCTGTCTCTGGTGCTCACCTGCCTGAAGGGCCAGGACGAGCAGCGCGAGGGCCTCCTCACCTCCCTCTACAGCCAGGTCCAGCAGGTAAGCGGAGGAATCCCAAGGTGGCTTTCTGGCCGCATTGCCTCCTGGGGGGGACTTCCCTTTCCCAGCCCCCCCCCCCCAGCAGCTTCTGTCTGCTGAGGGAGGGCTGTTCCCATCGCCGCCCTCTTAGATTGTGACCAACTGGCGGGAAGACCAGTACCAGGACGACTGCAAGGCCAAGCAGCTGATGCACGAGGCCCTGAAGCTGCGGCTGAATCTGGTGAGCTGTGGGGCACAGAAAGGGCTCCCTTCTGCTCCCCAATGGGGGACAGATCTGGACAGATCTCATGGACGGGGCCTCCCTTTGCTCCCCTCGCCCCTCCCTCCCTCCCATAGAATTTCCCTTCCAGTACGGGGAAGACTGCCTTGGACAGGGGAAGACACCCCCGCTTGCTTTCTCTGCTCCCCCCCCCCAGCCTTCTTGTGGGAAGGGAGCTCATGTGGTCCTTCCCGACAGGTGGGGGGCATGTTCGACACGGTGCAGCGCAGCACCCAGCAGACCACGGAGTGGGCAGTGCTTCTCCTGGACATCATCAGCAGTGGCACGGTGGACATGCAGTCTAACAAGTGAGCTTTTCCTTCCCCTGGGACATCCCCTCCCGCCCCTCAGCAGCTCTGTTGGGGCACAGGGTTCCTGCTCCTTAGAAGTGCCCCCCCCCCCGCATAAAGAGCCCCATCCAGGGGTGAAATTCAGCAGGTTCTGGAGAACCGGTAGAGGAAATTTTGAGTAGTTCGGAGAACTGGCAAATACCACCTCTGGCTGGCCCCCGAGTGGGGTGGGAATGGGGATTTTGCAGTATCCTTCCCCTGCCACACCCACCAAGCCACACCCACAGAACCGGTGGGGGGGGAATTTGAATTTCACCCCTGGCCCCATCCCTATTCATAGCGGGACATGGGCCGGGGTTTCCCCGGTCACAAGGGGCCATGTGAATTGGCAGCCCTCCCTGCCTGCACAAAGCCTGGCGGGGCCAATGGGGCTTCTGCTACCGCCACCCCTCACTGACCACCCTTCCCCTCCGGCCCCGATCTTCCAGTGAGCTCTTCACCACCGTCCTGGACATGCTCAGCGTACTGATCAACGGCACTCTGGCCGCAGACATGTCCAGTATCTCGCAAGGCAGCATGGAGGAGAACAAGCGGGCATACATGAACCTCGTCAAGAAGCTGCGGGTAAACCAGAGCCCCCTCCCCCCATTCCCCCCCCCCGGGAGGGAAGGTCTGCCCTGGCGCTCTGTTTCTTGCTCGACTTCTGCTTTTCTCATGGGCGAAGCTCTTGTGCCTGAGGGCAGCGGGTGGGAGGGGGCCAGCCCAGGGCCCCTGTCCAGAGCCCCGGGATCAAGGGCGGGACGGCTGGGGGGGGGGTGGCGCAGCTCCCTCAGGGCAGGCCGGAGGCAAGCAGGGTCCAGCCTGGCTCTCCCTGTTACGGCTTCCTCCTCTGCAGAAGGAGCTGGGCGACCGGCAGTCGGAGAGCCTGGAGAAGGTGCGCCAGCTGCTGCCCCTGCCCAAGCAGACCCGGGATGTGATCACCTGCGAGCCGCAGGGCTCCCTCATCGACACCAAAGGCAACAAGATTGCCGGCTTTGACTCCATTTTCAAGAAGGAGGCAAGTGGCTCTCTGGACCTCCGGCCGGGCCCCTTTGGCTCTTGCTGGGAGGGGGCGAGGGTCAGGCTGTGGGACTGGCAGATTTCAGAATGAGGAGGGGGCAGCCCCTGGAGCCCACCTCTGAGTTGCCATGGCTGTCCTTCCTCCCCCCCTCCCCCCAGGGCCTGCAGGTCTCCACCAAGCAGAAGATCTCCCCCTGGGACCTCTTCGAGGGCCTGAAGCACTCTGCCCCGCTGTCCTGGGGCTGGTTCGGGACAGTGCGGGTGGACCGCAAGGTGTCCCGCTTCGAAGAGCAGCAGCGGCTGCTCCTCTATCACACCCACCTGAAGCCCAAGCCCCGCAGCTACTACCTGGAGCCGCTGCCTCTGCCTCCCGAGGAGGAGGAGCCCCCCACCCCGGTGGCCCTGGAGCCAGAGAAGAAGGCGGCCGAGCCGGCCAAGGCGGAGAAGGCCAGTGCCAGCGCCGGCAGCTCTGCGGCGGAACCCAAGAACAAGAATAAGAACAAGAACAAGAAACGGGCCCAGTCTGCCAGCAAGAACGAGGTGACTCTCCCTCCCCCCGCATGGGTGGGCCAGCCCTCCAAGCCTCTCCCCCTGCCCGGCTGGCCTTCTCACGGCCTTTGCCACCCCCTCCCCCTGCAGGAATACCCGATGAACGCGGTCCGGGGTGTCTCCTATGGTACCAGCATCCCCACCGACCTCCTGCATCACCAGCCAGGGAACTCCATGTCTCGCCTGGCCTACGGGCAGCCTCCGGTGGGCCTCTATGCCCAGAACCAGCCCCTCCCAGCAGGTCAGTCAAAGTCCGGCATCTCTTCAGGGGGTGAAACCCTCTGCCCTCTCCCTGAGCCTGGACGTTGGCGGCTTCCCCAGCAGAGCCAGGACAGGGAGCCCAGCAGAAGAGAGGGGCTTCCTGTCGGGCTGCCCCCAACCTCCCTCGGGGCTTCGGGTGCTGGCTGGGGGCGCCCAGCAAAGACCGAGTGCTGCTTCTCCTTGCAGGCGGCCCTCGCTTGGACACGTCGTACCGGCCGGTGCGCATGCCCATCGGCAAACTGGTGCCCAACCGGCTCCCCTACGCGGGGGTCTTGCCAACTGGCATGGGCATGCTGGGAATGGACCCTTCCTATAAGTCAGCCATCTATAGGCAGCAGCAGCCACCACCTCCTGTGCCCGGGGGGCAGCTCCTGCGCCAGCAACTGCAGGCCAAACTGGTAAGCTCCCGAGGAGGGGCGGGGGGTTGCAGAGTACGGGTCACCTGCCCGTCACCCCTCAGCCTGTCGGTGGCTGAGTTATTGGGGCAGCCTCCACCTCTTCCAGGAAGAGCAGCCCGGATTTTATTGTTCCGCTTCTCGGTCATTTGGGAGAGCATTTGTGCCCAGAAGGAAAAGTCTTAGAGCTGGCGAGCGTCCCTGCCCCCCTGCAGGGCACCGGCTGTGCCCCAGCTGCCCGTGCCATGCCTCTCTCTTGCCTCCCCAGCAAGGCCAGGGGATCCTGGGGCAGCCGCCAGTGCGCCAGATGCCTCCTACTCCAGCCTATGGAACCGGGCAGCCAGCGCAGGTGAGCCCTCAGCTCCCTTCCAGGGAACTCTCCTGGCCAGGGGCTTTTGGGGTGGGCAACTGGGAAGGAAGCTCCAGCCCTCAGCTGGTGGGGCTGAGCCCGGTCTCTCTTCAGCGGGAGCACCAGAGACCGGCTGTCTTTCTGTGTGAAGCGGTTGAGCAGTAACTCACCGGCCTGTTCCTGTTCCTGCCCCCCCTTCCCTCTTCTCCCTACAGGGCTACACCTCCTATGGGGTGCCCCACCTCGGCCTTCAGCAGCATCCCTCCCAGGCCAGCACCATGGTGCCCTCAACGTATTCCGGCCAGACCTATCAGAATAGCCACCCCAGTGCCAACCCTGCCTTCGTCGACGCCGTCCGGTCCATGCAGAGGCCCAGCGGATACGTGCACCAGCAGGCCCCTGCCTACGGGCACGCCCTGAACGCCGCACAGAGGTACCCCGGGTGGGAGGGGCTGCAGGGATGGCACCAGCCCCCACCCGATGCAGCCGAGCCTCTGCCAAAAAGGCCGCTCTGGTCTCGGCTGCTCTCTGATGCCCCCGCTCTGCCCGTCCTGCGCTCCAGGTTCCCCCATCAGCCGATGCAGCAGCCGGCCATGATGGGCAGCATCAACCACCTGAGCACGCAAGGGGTCCCCGCGGGGGTCCGGCCCAGCCAGCTTCTGCCCGACCAGCAGCAGCAGCAACAGCAGCAACAGCAACAGCAATACCTGAGGCAGCAACAGCAGCAGCAGCTGCTCCGGGTGAGTAGTTAGGGACCCCGGCAGGCGCTCCTCGCTCTGGCCTGCTCTCCATCCGTGGGGCTGATAATGGGGCTAGGAGTCTGGGGCAGAAGGGGAGGGGTCTAAAAGAGGGGAGGTGGGTGTCCAGGCTGCCTCAATGGTTGCCAGGGACGCCTGGTCTGAAGGAGGCTACCCTCCCTCCGTCTTCCTTTTTTTTAAACGTTTTTTATTTTTTATTTCTCATACAAACACACAAATATGCAATCTCTTAACCATTAATGATCATTTATCTTATCTTTCCTAAAATTTAAACGTACGATCGGCGTTGCTCTTTTACCATTCCATATCCTCTCTTTGTTCTACAACAACCCTTCCCCTCTTTCTCTCTCCTCTTTCTCCTTCCCTCCCTTCTTCTCTCCGTTTCCACTTTCTTCTTTCCTCCTCTCCTTCCCCTTCCCTTCCCCCACTCCTCTCCTCTTCCTCCCTTCCATCCCTCTCTCCTACTCTTATTTCCCCTCCCTTTCTTCCTCTCCTTTTCCCTTCTTTCCCCTCCCTCTCCTATCCTCTCTTCTCCCCTCCTCTTCCTTTTTATCCTTCTTCTCCACTCTCCATTCCCTCCTTCCATTGTTGTGTTTACTTGTTTTCAACTCAGTGTAGTCTTCGGATGGCCTTCCCAGGGGCTCCTGGCTAAAGGTCTCCCTCCGGCGTTCTTTTCTTTCTTTTTTCTTTTTGCAGCAGCAGCAGCAGCAGCAGCAGCCCCCTCCTCAGCCGCAGCCCCAACAGCCACAGCCGCCCCCCCAGCAGCCGCCCCCGGTGCCCCCCGTCCCTCAGCCCCAAGCCCAGGGCCAGCCGCCCGGACTGGGCATGCAAGGCTTGACTCCTCAGCAACCCCTGGTAAGTCGGGCCCTCTCCTGGGGGGGGGGATTCTCACCCCACCCCCCGCCCACCCCCCCAGTGACGCCTCCCCCTCTGTGCAGTTCCAGCGGCAAGGCCTCCAGCAGACCCAGCAGCAGCAGCAGACGGCCGCCTTGGTCCGGCAGCTCCAGCAGCAGCTCTCCAGTAAGGCCCTCAGCCCCCCCTTAGGGGAAGGGAGTGGGGTTCTCGGGGTGCTCCCCCTCTCGCCTTCCTGAACAGGTGGTCCTGAAGGCGAGGGAGGGGGCTCCATGGGAGGGGGAATCCAGGGGCCCTTGAGGGTCCGGCGGAGCAGGCTGCTTCTCCCCCCCCCTGCCAGCCCTTCCTTTCCCCACCTGGCCAATCAGAGCAGTGACTCGCTATGGTGTCTGACCTGGGCGAAGAGCCCCCCCCCCTGCACCCTTCAACCGTGGCCTCTGCAGGGGCTTCAGAGCAGCCTTGGGCCTCTGGCACGTGGGGCAGCCATGCAGTTGGCTTCCTGCTGGGAAAAAAAGGCTGGATTGTAGGGGGAAGGAATTGGGGCTGCCCCCGTGATGGCTTCGGCCCCTCCTGCAGCATTTGAGAGGTTGCAGCAGCTTCGTAGACGAGACTGAGGCTATGGTGACTGTGAGTCTGGGGAGAAAGAGGTCACTCCAGGGGTGAAATCCAGCAGGTTCTGGAGAACCGGTAGCAGAAATTCTGAGTAGTTCGGAGAACCGGCAAATGCCACCTCGGGCTGGCCCCAGAGTGGGGAGGGAATGGGGATTTTGCAGTGTCCTTCCCCTGCCACGCCCACCAAGCCACGCCCACAGAACCGGTAGGGGAAAATTTTGAATTTCACCCCTGGGTCACTCCCATGGTGGTTTGTCCCCATCCCTTTCTCCCCCAAGAGCCCCCCTTCCACGGGCCCAGACGATCCATGGGAAGGCAGGAGCCCCGCCCACATGTTTGGCTAGATGGGGGTGCAGAGGCGTGCTGGGGAACTTGTCGTGCGCAGGGGAGTTTAGGAGCTGTGTCCTGCCAGAGTCATGGAATGGACACCTCCTGACGCCGTGCCCTCCTTCCCCCAAAGCCAGCCAGCTTCTGCCCCAAATGCCGAGCCGCCTCCTTGCCTCCCTTCCCAGCATCTAAGCCTGTCTTTGGCCCCCACAGATACGCAGACCCAACAGAGCAGCAACCCTTTCGGACGGTATTGAGCCCCACGAGAGGAGCAGCAGCTTCCCAGAGGACTTGGAAGGGCCATTCTTCAGGGCTGGGGGGAGAACAGGCCCCCCCCACCCGCGGCTCTGGCTCTGCAGCGGCACCCCCCCACCCCCCCATCCTCAGCCAGGAGTGTTTTATCACGCCAAATGAGTGTTTTTAATCTCCACTTTCTACCAGTGTTTCCGAATCCTGTGTGATTGCTAGAGTCTCCCGCCCCACTTTGATTTCAGCTTTTAATAAGTTTTTAGTATTTTTGTTAAAATAATGACAAAAAAAAAACAACTTGTAAGATTTTATACTTTATTTATACCAGATGAACCCTGTATCACAGATGTCCTGAAAAGAAATACACAGAGCATAATTTCCAGAACGTTCCTTGGTTTTTCAGAGTGGGCGAGGCCGGGGGTGGGGGTGGGGGGGCAGAGGGGCGGGATTCAGCTCTTCGTCTTTCCTGAGATTGGTTCTCCGAATTGATGCTTGGTGCTGAAAGGGGGTGCAGGTGCCCCCCATCTCCTCCGGTTCTGCTTGCCTGGGCTGTTAACCAGGGAGAACCTGGCCCTTCTGCAGGTTGCGCGTGGAAGACGGCCTGCCGTGCCCTTGCGAAGCCGAGTGGGGAGATGGCCAGGCAGCCCTCCTGCCCCCAGGCATCCCTGCCCAGGCACCCGCCTTGGTCCACGGAGCCATTGGGCAGCTGTTGGGCAAAATTGGCATCTGGAGGAGATGCACTTGGATTTTTTCTTCCCTTCTGATGTCTTAGAAACATTGGTGGCCCTTGAGCCACACACCTGCTCACCCTCCCCCAAGTCTCTTGTGTTTGGGGGTGCAAGGGATGCTTCTCTGCTGATTTAGTCACCCCACTTTAACCTACTGGTTGGCCTTGGCTTAATTGCCCCGCAGTCTCCAACAATTTGCCATACTCCGTGTGCAAGTGTGGACTGGCCGAGTCTGGCGCAACGGTGGGTGGCCCTGGGCAGCCGGTTTTTGCAGAGGGGGCTTCCGGCACGGAGGCTGATTCCTCCACTGAGGAGATTGGGGAGGGGGGTCTTTGCAGAACTGTTGGCAGGGCTGAGGGGCAGCCCCTCTGCCCAAGTCCATCACCCTCCGCTTTCCTCCAGAGCCATCTGTGGGATAGTTCAAGGATAGTTCAAGGTTTGCGTCCTGTGCAGTGTGGCTCTTGGAAAAGACATGAGCCCCCCCCCCCCCCCAGGTCTCTTCCGGGAGGCTTCCTGTCTGCCTTGCCAGCTCTTTCAGGGCCTGCAGGATCCAGGCCCAGTGTAAACGGGCACCTTTCGCTGAAGCGACCCTCCTTGGCAGGGGAAGCGGGTGTTTTTCCGGAGGTCAAGCCAGTCCTTCCAGATTCATCTTCCCAAGTTTGTTACTCGTAGAGTTTTTATGGCCCTCTTTCCAGGGGGTTCCTGTCTTCGCCTTTCTCTGAAGGAAACATGGGAAAAAACGCTTGCCCTTCGCCTCTTCTTGGATGAAGGTTGGCAAGGGTCCACGTAACCCTGGCTCCTTCTCCCAGCCAGCCGGTTGCAACCACGTTCTTCCACACAGACAGGCTACCAGGCGTCACGTGGTCCCTCTGAGCATTGCCTCTTCCTCTGATGGGTTCCTTTTGGTTGTAAAAGAATGTTTATGCACCACTTAATTGCAGCTCACTAACATACAGAGGCTAATCTGGATTCCTGTAGCCTGGTGAATAATCAGCATTTAACGCTGCCCACTTCTAGGCTACCTCTCCCGTGTTTGCTAATCCAGGCAAACTCGCTGCGGCCATCTCGGCTGCTTGGGCCCTGGAGGACAAAACCTCCCGGCGTGTGGCTCTCCCAGCTCAGAAGACCAGCGTCCTTGGGGAGGCTTCTGCAGTCTGTTTCACTAAAGGCAGGAATAACTCTGCAGGGATCTGAGAAAGAGTTTCTCCTTCAGAAATGCTTAGTTGTTCCTTTAAATGCTGGCCCCTGGGTCGCTCATTGCATGAACCCAGAATGTAGTTTGCCTGCTTTCTACTTGTCTTTTTTCCCCCAAATTTTTTAATTTTTAATTTCTCATACAAACACACAAATATACAATCTCTTAACCATTAATAATCATTTACCTTATCTTTCCTAAATTTAAATTTAAACATATGATGTTTAATGTATGTTGCTCTTTTACCATTCCATATCCTATCTTTATTCCACAACAACCTTTTCCCTCTTTCTTTCTCCTCTTTCCCCTTCCCTCCCTTCTTTTCTCCTTTTCCACTTTCTTCTTTCCTCCTCTCCTTCCCCTTCTCTCCTTCCCCTTCCCTTACTTCACTCCTCTTCCTCCCTTCCATCCCTCTCTCCTACTCTTATTTCCCCTTTCTTCTTTCCCCTCTCTCTCCTATCCTCTCTTCTCCCCTCCTCTCCCTTCTTATCCTTCTACTCCACTCTCCATTCCCTCCTTCCGTTGTTGTGTTTACTCGTCAGCTCAGTGTAGTCTTAGGATGGTATTCAAGCACTGCAGAGTCTTTATTTACATACATCTCCAATTCTTTTTCTATTTTGATAGTTACACATATTTCATCATTAACGTATATTTGTCTAATAACACTTTTTACTTAAGTCTTGTGTGACCTCCGCCACTGGGGGTTACTGAGCAAACTCTGGTTAATCCCACAGATGTTTTTGATGTTTCAAGGGCACATAATCCCTGTCCACAAAGTTCAACGGCAGAAAGTCGGATGCATCCAAAGGCCGTGAGGGGAGCCAATCTGCTTCAAGGCATTTGGGTAGCAAGCGAGCTTCACTTTCTCTGGGGGTCCAGACTCCAAACCTTCCCCTGAGTCGGCCCTGGCATCAGGAAGAGAGAGCCAGGAGGCTGGGCACCAGTTTGAAGCCCAGCAAATAATGATATTCCCTCAAATGGCTGCATGTGAATGCAGGAGGGTAGCCATCCAAGTCTCTCCATCCCCAGAAGAGGTCCAGAGACGGGGCAGCAAAATTCTTACACATTTCTATTCATTTCCCCCAATGTCCTACTTCCATGTTCTTCAGTGCGGACGGAGCCCCAGAGGCCTAGAGGGATCTCTCACTCAAGCAAGCAAAACCCAACCGGCCTTGCCTTGAAGTGGCTGCTTGCTTGGCAAATGTGAAGCACATCATGCTATTAAGCCAGCCTTACAAAAGGTGTAAGGACTGCAATAAAGCTAATACCCCCTCAACTGTTGGAGAGAAAAATCTGGGTGGGCTTCAAAAGCCAAGTCCAAGAATGGATCCACGCTTACGTGTGAACTTGAAAAAGGTCCATTCGTGGTTGCATTTGCCAGACGCTTCAGTTGTGGTCCCTGGAACTCGCTGCTAAGGGAAATTATCAGCAGCGTCTTGACTTTTCCTATACAGTATATTGTGAAGCATTTATGGTTGATTAAACTTTAGAGCTGAGTGGTAGAATTTTATGTTATTTAAGAATGTATAAACTGCTTTAATCAAGATTTAAATCTATTTTTATGATTTGCCATGGGGTTTTACATTATGGCTTTGAAACGTGATGCTTCTATGAGCCTTGCAGCTAATGCTTGATACATAAGTAAACTCAAGCAGGGATTTTGTTCCTCTTACGTCTGACCGCAATTTACAGCCCTGGTCTCCTGCCCAACGCTGGTGGATTTTGTCCAGAGTGAAATTTCAGAACCTTCAACTCTGTCCCCTTAATTGGGCCACAGAATCCAGGAGGACTTTGTGCGATTCACAGGGACCTGCCCTTTTTCTCATTCCTTCAGGAGAATGAAAAGCACCGTAGAAACTGTCCCATTAGGAAGGACACAAAGGTGGCCCTTTTGTTACAGACGCCGATCCTTTTAAGCCCCTGGCCCAGTTCCATGAAATGTGGAGCGTTTCCCTCAGGTGGAGCTTATGGAAGCCATAGGTGGAGATGTGCGTCTGCCCCGTCCATTATTCATCACCCTGTTTGCTCTGACCGACCTTGAAGATCTGAAAGGAGACTCGGGAGCTCTTAGCTTTCCCATCCTGACCTGGAGCTGAGCTGGTCCACTAATCCAGCCCCTGCCTGATTTCCTGCCCATTTGTCTCATTTTCTTAGCCTAGAGGACTGAACGTAGAAAGCCAGGGGCCCATGGCCCCTCCGGAGAGTCATGTCTCAGAATCAGGGTCAGAGAGGGGCAGCCCCTTAGAACCAGAGCTACTGGGTCAATTTCCTCTTTCAGACAGTTGTGATCCAGATCTGGTGAGCACTGCCTGAGTGAACTGGGTGGGAGCACCTGCTGCTGAGAAGCAACCATCTATGGAGGGAGCAATTAGCAGGGCTAAATTAAACCAAAGGAGCATCGCTCCCTATAGCATCAAACCCAAAGCAGTGCCACCATTTAATTTTTTAAAAGAGAAAATTACATGAAAAACAGGTTTCTTTAATGAGAAAAGAATTTTTTTCTGGAGGAAAACCGGCTCCTTGGATCTGGTGCTGCTGATCGGTCTCTGGTCCGAAGGCAGCAGGAAACGAGGGAGGGAGGGTGGGGGGTGAGCACACAGCACCTTGGACAGCACCCTGGGCAGGTGGAAGCAGCATCCCAGGACCCATTCCTTCTGGCCACTGGAGTTTGGCCAGTCTGCAAGGAAAGGGCTTGGAGATGCTATGCAAGGTCCTTGTCCGTCCCCCCCCCCCCCCCCGCTGCTCCTTTGCTCCAGATTTCAAGGTGGGTCTGAAATAAAAGGCCAGGTTTGTGTTCTTTTTGGTGTCTTTCCTTTGCTACATTCACACACGCACTGATTTGTCCCTATTTCTTAGAAGAGTGTTTCTTAACCTTGCCAGCTTTAAGAGGAGTGGATGCCAACTCCCAGAATTCCCCACCAGCCATGCCTTAGAGACCAACTCTCCTACCCAGAGCTGATTCCAGGACAGCTGTTGAAGGAGTGTGGGGTGCCTCTGGGTCATGGGAATGAGGACCACCTCGGAAACCACAACCGCAGGTGCTCCTGTGGGGGGAGGGGGGCTGAGACCAGTGGAGACCAGGGGGGTTGCTGCTGAGATCTAGGGAGAGCTGAAGAGGTTCAGGTGGGGCCTTGGAAGGCAGGACAAGCGTCCAACACATGGGGCAGCTTGACTCACGTGCCAGGCCAGGTCTCTCACCTGGGCTGGTCTTTCCAAGCAGAGCCTGAGCAGGACCAGCTGCCCTGCGTTTTTGTGCCCCCCCCCATAGAAGCCTCCTCTATGGAACAGGAAGGGGGGCAGCTGTTGCCCTGTCCCCCCTCCCCAGGCACCCTCAGTGCCCTTCCCTGCCCCAAACTGGCCTACTTTCAACTGCTAGAACAGCAGTCGAACCCGCAAATCTCCCGGGGCAGCTCTTTGGCTCCAGGAGCCCCGATGCCTGAGCAGGGGGAAAGCGCGCCCCAAAGGCAGGAGGGCGGAGTGTGGCCCCTGATGCGCCTTCTGTCGGGGATCCGGACAGAACCAGACCCCAGCGCTGGCAGAGCCTCCCTCCCGGGACCGGCCGAAGGACCCCGTTTCGCGGACCGCGCAGGCTCGCCATGCCCAGCGCTCCCGGGGGCTCTCGGGCTGCGGGTCCAGGCGGCCGGGCTCCTGCTCGCCACCTCCTGCGGGGGCTTCCAGGCGCCTTCCCGCGAGGGGGCTGGGCCGGGGGTCCCCAAGACGCCCCGCCCGCGCCCTGCAGCCCCCGCGCCGCCAAGCACAGGCGAATGGCCGCCTCGGGCCGGAGGAGGCTCCCACCCGCGCCGCCGCCGCCGCCCTCCCTCTTTGGCTCGCTCGCTCCCTCGCGCCGCCGCTGCCCGCGCATTCTGGGAGCCTGGCGGCCGGGCGCGCGCGCGGGGCGGGGACTTCGGCGGCGCTGACGGCGGCCGTTGCAAGAGACCTTCCGCGCCCCCTCCCGCCGCCGCCTCCGCCGCCCCGGCTCCTCCCGCGCCGGCCCGGCATGGCTGCCGCGGGACCGCCGCCGCCGCCTTCGCCGCAACGGGAGCAGCAGCAGCAGCAGCGCGCCGGCGGGTAAGCACCCGGGAGGGGCGTCGGGGGAGGCGAAGGACGAGAACGACGGGCGGGGGAGGGGGGGTGAGGGCAGCCCACCGCTCTTCCCCCTGGGTCCCCCCCCCGCAGCTGCAGCAGCCGACCCCGCGGCCCCCCCTTCCGATCGCCCGCCGGTTAGGCGAGGATGGAGCAGGCGCGGGGGCGCAGTGGGGGGGGCTGCCGCTGCTGCGGCGACCGGTCTTTCGCGTTGCCATGGTGACGGTGCAGAAGAGGAAGGCAGAGGAGGGGGGCGAGCGGGGGCGGAGGCTGCTTCCCCCCCCCCCCCGGCCCGCGTGCCTCCCCTGTGCGGCGGCTCTTGCTGGTTCTGGCGGCCCCCGCTCGGCCCTCCGCCCCCGCGCCGCAGCCAAGGACGGGGCGCCCGGAGAGGGGGACGCGCGAGCGGGCGGCTGCCTCGACGCCCTCTCCGGGCCGGGTGGGGCTGCTCCTCCTCCGCCTCCATAGGCAGCCCCGGCAGGTTGACAGGGAAGGGAGAAGCTGGCCCTGGATGGCGAGAGAGGACCGGGCGGCGAAGCTTTTCCCGGGCAATGATCTCGGAGGAGGGGGATGTGCCTCTGCTCGCCCCCCTACCAAAGTTGTTGCAGGTCCATTCTGGTGCTGGAGTGGCTGAGGCACCTTGAAGATGAGCCTGTGCCCTCCGAGCTGGCCTGGGCTGCCCCCTCCCCCAGCCTGGCTCCCTTTGGTCAGTGAATATCCTCCCAATCCAGAGATCCTCCAGGACGCCTGGGGGGCAGAGTGAGGAAGGGGGCAGTGACAGGAAGGGGGCCGGCCCTCCCCACCTGTGCCTCTGGCCGAGACTGCCAGGAAGAGGCAGACTGAGAAGCGGTACCTGCTGTTCAATCGGTGTCATCCAAAGGACTAGTAACTTGTTACTCTGCCTTTGGAGGAAGAACAGCTCTGAGAGGAGAGCAAGCCGTGCTGAGCCTCTCTTTCTTTCTTTTGGGGGCTGGCCTGTTCCAAGAAAGCCACAAGGCCCGTTTGTTCAGTGCCCGGTGGAGAAGGCCCACTCATCTTCCCCCGTGGCTCTACGAGGCTTTTCCTAAGGGGCTCATAGTCCCAGTGCTCCCCCCCTCCAAAAAGATCTGGGCACTGCCAGCCTTGTTCAGGAGCAGGAATGACTTGCTGGTCACGCAGAGTGTAAATCAAGGGCAAGACCCTGAGTAAGTCCTCAGCCAACAGGTAGTCCAAGGGCAGAAGGTGCCCAGGCAAATGACCCCTTGGTAAGCATCCCACCCCCACATGACGGGGAACTGCAGCTGGGCTCTGTGGGCAGAATGGGGTGCAGTTGTTGATGCATTCTCTGGGTCTCCCATCTGGCCAAACTAGTCGTGGAAGCGGTTGGTGAGCCACAGATGCCAGAGCTGGTAGGCGGGAGGGGGGGTGGGAGGGGGGTAACTTTGCCCATGCTTTGCCTGCTTATTTAGAGCCGAGAACTCCTGCCTCTTCCTGCTGGGTTGTCTCTCCTGGGATGGCAGGTTCGGTAGGCAAAGTTTCTCCTTTGGTGAGGCGGGAAGGAAGAAAATGTGTTATTTCCCCCTTGCACATTTATTCCTTCACCTGTCTCCTCAAATGACATGTTAGGATAGAGGCCTGGGTTTCTTTGTTTGCCAACTGCTTCATTTTATGAACTCCTTTATTTAGACAACCACCCTGTGAGGTGGGCCGGGCTAACCCTGTGCCTTATGGGAGGAGCCCCAGGAACTCCTGGGGCCTCAGGTGCTCTTGCTGAATCAGCCATCGGGAGAGGGGACCCTAGGGGCTCCCACAGGCAGGAGAGTCCCATCCTGGTCTGGAGGAAGCAGGAGGCAGGGGGCCCACGGATCTCGGGCTCTCCCTTCCTAAGCCCACACAGGAGGGGGAGCGGGGGGGGGGAGCGGGTGGCTGCAGCAGATTAACCTCTTTGCCCCAGAGAAGCAGGACGGGGGGGGGGGATTCCAGGGACTGCTCTCCACGGCTCCCCAGGGTGGCCACGCATCAGAAGAGAGGATAGGGTGGCAGGAAGTGCCCGTGGCAAGCAGGCGGTTTACTTAGTAGCAGATTCACCCCGCAAGTGCCCTCCAATCCCTGGCTCTCCTAGTTCAAGGCTCAGGGAAAGCCCCTCCCTCTGGGATCCGTGCCAGGGAGAAAGAGCCATTTTGAGCTACCAGCAGGTCCTCTACAGGCAGCAGCTGCAACGGCTCCCACTGGATGGCTGGTGGGAAGCTGTGGCTGGGAAGAGGGGCGGCCAAGACCCTGGTCCACCCGAGGGGTGACATTCCCTGCTTCCTCTTAGCCCTCCCTGCCCCCTCTCCGTCAAGGCTCTTGCCCAGACAACAGACTGGCTGCAAGGTGTGATCAGGCTCTGCACATGACATGCACTGAGCATGTGGGAAAGGCCACAAGCATCAAAAGCTGGTGAGGGCTGCTTCTGATTGGCTGTGAGTTGTCTTCCCGGGGGGGGGGCTCCAGATGTGTGGGGACAATGGCTTTCTCCCCCCCCCCCGCCCTCCCAGGAAAACCAGGCTGCCTCTGCAAGTCATCAGGTGGGCAGCGGCTCTTACTGACAGCTGTAGTGGGTGATGGCAGAGACGGACAAGGAGGGATTGGCTCCCTGTTGCTGCTTGCAGGCAGAAGCCGGAAGACCCTGGGCAAGAGGGGAGCCCTGTAGAGCCACATGGGGCTGAGGTCCCCAGAGCCTCTGCCTTTGCACAGGGAGGACTTGGCTGGGGATACCTGCACTTTTCCACAGCCAGAACCAGGGATGTGGGGAGACATTCGAGCCGAAGTCCCTGGACCAGATCCCACTGGGAGCCTCCGCTAAGAGGGCTCTGCTTCGGTAGCTCGGCTGTTGCAGCTGCCAATGAGCAGAGCTGCTTCCATTGGAGGGCGCTTGGCTAAGAAAAGGGAGGTGGAAAAGGGGGCAGTGCAGCTGCAAAACACCCCCAGTCTTCGTTCTGTCCTGCTACGGCCACAGCCCTGCGCTCCCTCGGCCTGCAGGGATTGCCGGACATCGGTCTCGGAAAGAGATGAGCTTGCCTTCCCATGCAGAGCTCGTCATGGCTCCAAGTAGATTCCCACAACGCGATCAACACCGCCCAGGCTGGAGGGTTGCCCCCACGTCCAGCCAGCCATGGAGGGTGCAGCTTTCAGAGGCTGCTCTTAGCCAGGAGCCCTCGGAGCCAACTTTGAGTGTGAAGCCCCCTTGGGCCTTGGGTGAGAGGGAAGACCGCTTAGCAGTTGGTGGGTTAGCTTTGGCTGCTGGAAGGGGGTGTGTGACCAGCCCTCTCCTTGACTGGCGCTCCTGGAAGCCCCTTGCATGGTGGGCACTGCTGCTCCCCAACCTACCTGTGGAAAGGGAAGGGCCATAACTCAGGGGCCACACCTGGTACACGCGCAGAAGCTCCAGCGTGGGAGTGATGGCCAATATTGCCGCTTGCCTGGGACTTTGGGCTCTGCAGACCTCTGAAACAGATTCGAGTGAGGCAGAGGTTAAAAGGGGGCAGCTGTGGGGGAAGAAGACACAAAGTCCCTAAAGAATGTGGGTGCAGCCTGAGATTTTTGTCCTGCCGGGGTGTGTGTGTGTGTGTGTGTGTGTGTGTGTGGTGACTGAGGAAATCCATCGGCCGATGGTCCCTAACCTGATCTTTGGTCCCAGCAGGGAAGCTGCTAGTCTCCATTGGCTCTTCCTAGCAGAGCGGTCTTCCTGACCTCTGACTGCCCTCCAGGTCAGTTGGATGACTTCACCCATCATGCACAGCCAGCACGGCTGTGGAGAAGACTGTACTGGACAGGTTGCTGTTCCTCCAGACCTTCTCTGGTCTTCCAGACCTTTCCAGGCTCTGCCCCGGGAAACGTGGTCACCTGGCAGGCACACTGTGACCAAAAGGAAGCTCCTCCCTGCCTCTTTCAAGGCTTGCAGGCCTGGCCAGATGATTCGGTGCCCGGCTTCATTGGTGGAAGCCCAGTTGTTTGCATCAACTCTAGTGGCTTGTTTGGTTCTGGTTAGTGTGTTGCATGTTGTGGCTTGTCTGTGTTTGCAGGCTGTGTGAATATGTGTTACGAAAGGGGATGTCCTAGAAGAATTGAATGGGGGCAGAACGTGGGGAATGTAAGCTGGCCCAACAGGTCATTTTCTAGGGGTGGGGGCTGCCTCTGCGGCTGACGAAGGGCTGCTCTGTCTCTGGACCCTCCCTCCCTTCCTTCCTTCCTTCTTTCCTCCCTCCCTCCCTCCCTTCCTTCTTTCCCACCAGCCGGATTCTGCTCGGGCTCTTCTTCACCTCAGAAAGCCCCGAGCAGGCCTTGAAGGGGCCCATTGTTTCCCCCGGCCCAGCGGTTTGCCCTCTGGAGCTCCTCCTTAGAGGGCAGGCTGGGAAAATGTGGTCAGTTGGAGCCTTTTGCTTCGCCTCCTTCCAGATGCCTTTGCTCTCCTCTGCTCTGTCTTGGGAGTCCCCTGCCTGCAGCCATCTTGTCTCCTCGAAGCCAAGTGTGAGCAGAGGACGCAGGAGGGGCTGCGGGGAACCTTCTTTGCGCCTTGGAGGGTCTCTCTGTTTGCGGTGGCTGCCCCTCTTCTTTTCCTTGGACACACTTGCTTCTCTGTTGGATAAAAAGTCTCGCCTTCTCTGGACTTCTGACCCAGCTGTCCAGGTACTGTGGAGCAGTGGAGATTTGGGCAGAGGTTGAACCGCTTGCATGAAGAACATCTGGCTAAGGATGAGGGGAGTTGTAGTCCAGTTCAGCCAGAAAGCATCAACGAGGCTGCTTGTCTGGGGACCTGGGGGACCTTGGAGCCAAACTCAATAGGGCCCCAGCACAACCAAAGGCTTCTTGCGCAGCCATCAAGGTGGTGCGGCTGGGGCTGTGCTTAGCCAGAAATTCACCAGGGTGAAAAGTTATCTAGATAAGCCTGGATGGAAGGAGACTGAGCAGAAAGGTTTCCGATCCTTAGGGAGCTGAGAGGGCTCCACCTTCCAGGTATGGACAAGGCTGCCCGGCCCACCCCTGCCCCTCTTGAGGCCTGGCACTCTGGCAGGCCCAGGGCTTGGGTGCCCTGCCATTGGAGTCACAGAGGGCAGTCTCTGCTGCAGCCACGCTGGGATTGGTGCGCCTCCCCCACAGGGTGCCCCACAAAGAGGCACCCTGTGGGGGGAAGAGACTGGGAAGAGACTGGGAAGCTGCGGGGAAGAGACTGGAAGCTGCGGGGACCTGAGGCTCTGGAGCCCAGCAAGAAAAAAGCTTCTTCCTCAAAGACATTTCCTTGTAGTAAAGTCAGGGGTAAATTCCTTCTGGCCTCTGGGCTCAGGTCTTTTTCCGAGCCTCCCCCACCTCTGCCTTCTTCCCCTCTCCTTGCTCCAGAGGGCTAAAAAAGCCCCATTGGTCTGCCTCAGTGCCCAGTTATGCTTGCGGGGACTAAGCTCAGCATCATTCTGCCAAGGCCCAGCCGCGGAGAGGCCTTGTCACTGAGTGGGACAAACCTCGAAGGATGCCCAGGGAGGCAGCTTTCCTGGCATGCCAGCAGGATGGTTGTACACGAAGGTTTTGCTCTGCCCTGGAAACAGACCCTTCCTCACCCTTTTGGGGAGGGGGGGAGAGCGAGAGAGCGCCTTGGTTGCTTCTCCTCCTTCAGGGTCTCCGCTGGCAGAGAAGAGGGCCTGTCCATCACTTTATTCTGTGCCATTTGAGGTACGATCTTCTCCAGATGGCCTGGAATTCCATTTGGAGGGCACCAGGTTGTTCCATAAGGCTTTTCCTTGCTTGGGTAGGAAGCCGGCAAGAATGGTGGCTAAGCCAGGCTGGCCCAACGCAGCCTGTGGCTCTGCCCGCCCAGCGATGCCCGGGCTGACTTGGAAACACAGCGGGTGAAGTGCTAACAAAGACCCGTGGGTGATTTTGTTGGTGATACTATCATCACCATGTGCAGACACCCAGGGAAGAGCTGACTCCCTCGTAGATGCTCACCACCAGAGCCATGTCTCCGTTGTGCACTTGTCCAACTCCGTGTTTTGAGAGCTTCTCGGGAAGGCGTAAGTGTGCAGTTTCAAAAGATCCATTGGGGTGGATTTAGGATCAAGACACTCGAGGAGCGAGCCCCTGATTCCTTTCCTTCCTTCCTTCCTTCCTTCCTTCCTTCCTTCCTTCCTTCCTTCCTTCCTTCCTTCCTTCCTTTCCTTCCTTCCTTCCTTCCTTCCTTCCTTCCTTCCTTCCTTCCTTCCTTCCTTCCTTCCCGTCTTTAAGGCACTTGATTCCTCCGCATCCAATTCTTACAGTAGCTTCTTGTCCCTTGCAAAGGTTCCCTCCCAAGAGAAACCAGATGGCCCAGCCATTCGCTTTAACAGATCCCACATGATCTCCACAGTCAAAGAACTTGCTGTGGTCAATAAAGCAAGGAGGAACCCCACTCTGAGCATCTCTTTGTCATCCATCTTACGATGGCTGCCCATCGGAGTTCCTGTCCCTGCAGTCCTGCTCCATATTTGTTGACACGGAGCTGGTAGCAGTTTCATGGCTGTTTCTTTGCTGCTTGGGGGGTGGGTGGGGGTACTTCTAGTGCTTCCCTCCTGGTAACTGGTTTAGTGCCTGTGGTTCCCCCCCCCTGTTTTCAGCGGAGCCAATGCCTGAATAAATTGCTTCTCCACAAATGTTTCTGTCTTTTTGTGATCCTGTTTGCAGCGATTCCAGTGTAATCTTCCCATCGTCTTTTAACCTCATTTGCTTTTGTTAGAGCTCTGGATGATTATCCGTGAGTAGCTGTACATCTTCCCGTGGTTTATCTGATCTCTCTAAAAGCATTGTCTCTTGTTTATTTTCCTCAATTCCAGGCATTTTCCCCTTTTGATTCCTTTCATTGTCCTTCCTTGTTCGATGCTGTGAATCCGCATTCAGGGTTGTACACGCTTTTTTCCTGTCTAAGTCAGCGGTGAAATCTACTTACCTTCCCTACCGGTCCGGAAGCGCGCGCACCACCGTCGCGCACACTTTTTCACCCTCTGCACATGCACAGAAGGCTTTGCGCATGTGCAGGGGGTTAAAAACAGAAAATGGCGATGGCCGGGCAGGTGGCCGGAGCCTCGCCCTGCCACCGCTACTGGTTCTCCGAACCACCGGCAGCCGCCGCTACCGGTACACCCCAACCGGGCCAAACCGGTAGCATTTCAGCCCTGGTCCAAGTCTTTCATCCTCCGTCTGTCTTTGACTTTCATGAGAACTCCTTGGATTTTCTGCTTTGGTTTTTGCAGAACCTCTGACCTCTTCCCAGAGTTCCTGAAATTCAATTTCCCCCAAGTTCAATGTCCTGGATATGTTCTTTCAATGGATCTTCTATTCTGAGCCTCTCGTTGCCAGCAGGGTCAACACTTCTTATGAGACCTTCGCTCTTTCATTTTCAAAGTTCAGCTTAAATATTGGATACAAATGACTCTCAGTCTGCATCTGGAAGTGACATCTTGCACTTCTCTGTCTTCTTTCCTTTTACACGGTCTGCTGATTCTGATGTCGTCCGGCCAGTGAATCTGGCCACACCACTTGGCCTTATGATGCTCAAAGCCGGTGTTGGCAATGGGTTCCCCTCATCCAGCCCTGACCTTTCTCTCATGGCAGGTTCATTCATTCCAGCCCCCCCGTTACACTCCCCCAAATCCACTCGTTCTTATCTTCTTGTTTATGGGGTATCGGGGCGATCCTTTTCAGGGCCTTTCCACCTCTTCTGCTTCAGGCTGTTGGGTGGGTGATCTCTTGCCCAGATCTGATTTTGAAGTCCCCCTAAATCAGGGGTCCCCAAACTTGGCAACTTTAAGACTTGTGGGAGTTGAAGTCCACAAGTCTTAAAGTTGCCAAGTTTGAAGACCTCTGGCCTAAATCCATGAGCTTCATTGAGCCTCAGAGGAAGCCTTGATTCACAGCTGTCCCGTTCCATGGTCCGGCTAGAAATGAGGACTGACCCTGTGGCAGCTCCGGTCTTGCCTCCTCGTTGCATCCAGAGGGATATCTCTTGACCTGAGGGGTCATTCATCCTCAGCCTTGAAACTTGCCTGAATTCTCGGTCCTCCCTACCATTTTCTTCACAGCTATGCAGAAGGGGACCCATATCCCGAAGGAGGGTGGGCTTCCCCACCCCCGCAGAGCTCTGCCTGGCCTCTCCCTGTTGTGGGACTCTTAGCTTCGCCCCCTCCTCTTCTGAGCTTCTGACCCGCAAGGGGAACAATGATGTAGCTGGCAATTATTTGAGCGCCTTCCAAAGCTTTCTTCTCTGTTCTTCTCTTTTTCTGCCACAAATGTACCCCAGCTGCCCATGCCCAAAAAACAGCTCTCTAGAATTCAGACAGTTGGATGTAATTCCTGGGAAAGAGCAGCTTTTATCCCTTTAAGGGTATTACGTAATTTGGATAATTTTGCAAGCCCTTTTTGCAACCAGGAGCTGCCTCTGCCTTCTTGAGTGCTTAGGAGCTGGGGGGGGGGGGGCTCCTATCATGCCCCGGAAGGGAATGGAGGAATCTGTCCTTGTGGGCAAGAGCCGCCTGGCACATTGTTCCCAGGACTGAAACTGAGGTCACGCAGGAGGGGAAGAGGTAGTAGCCAAGGCCCTGAGAGGCTCTCCAGATGGGGGAGGAAGCCATTTTGCAATCAGGCCCACCAGCACAAGAAGATTTGGTCCCAGTGCCACCCAGTTAGGAGATGCTGGTCCTAGGAAGCCATCAGCCCAGACCACGGTGGGGTCACCACTGAGCCTCCTGCTGGGGAAGTCCTGGGGCCCAAACGTTGCCCTCCAGATGGGGTGGAAAGGGGAACCTGTCTTTGGGGCTTTGAATCTCCTCCCCGAGAATCAGACTTCTGGTCAGATGCCCAACTTGTGGCTTTTTATTTATTTATTTATTGAATTTATATTGCCTATTCGTCCATGGCGACTCAAGGCGGCTTACAAAATATAAAACCATAAAATATAAAATATGAAATATATTTTAACCTCGCATCTCTTTCTATAAGGGAGGGCTTGTCAGGTGTGGCTGAGCTTTGCTCCCTTCAAACTGGTCACTATTAACCTGCCTCCCCCCCCATCTCCTCTTTGCAGGATCACCTGTCTCCAAAGAGCTGCACCTGCAGAGAGGAAACGCTCCTGAGCTGTGGGACTGGCCCTCGGCTGCCACCGCTCCTGCCTGCCACCCGGACTCCCTCGGAGGGCCCTCCTTCCCCCTTGGAGGGTCCTTTGAGCCCCCCCGCATCTGCTTGAGGCCCACTGTCCAGCGCTGCCCTCCCCAAACCATGAGGCAGCTATTGTGCCAATGCCCGCTTCTCCTCCTGCCATTCTCACAAGCGACCAAGGGGGCAGCCGGGTGGGGCGCACACCTGGCCCTCTGGATCCTGGGCCTCGCCTCGGCCGTGGTGCGGATGGAGAGCCAGGCCTACTCGCCCACCGTCAACACTCACTACGGGAAGCTCCGTGGGGTGCGTGTGCCCCTGCCCAGTGAGATCCTGGGGCCGGTGGACCAGTACCTGGGGGTGCCCTATGCCGCACCTCCCATCGGGGACAAGCGGTTCCTGCCCCCCGAGCCTCCACCGTCGTGGTCGGGCATCCGGAATGCCACCCACTTCCCCCCAGTGTGCCCACAGAACATTCACACCGCTGTGCCCGAGATTATGCTCCCCATCTGGTTCACCTCCAACCTGGACATTGTGGCCACCTACATCCAGGACCCCAACGAGGACTGTCTGTACCTCAACATCTACATCCCCACCGAGGATGGTGAGTCCCCAGCGGGGTGCCTGCAGGACACGTGTGTCCTATATGTGTGTGTGTGCACGCGTGTCTCTCTGCAGTTTGAACATGCTGCCATCACTTGCTCTCCTCCCGCTGCATGGCTGTCTGTCTGTGCGCATTCGTTTCCGGCCATGACGCTTCTGCCTCCTGGCTGCCATGCGCTCCTTCTCGCTCTCTCTCCACATGGGCCCTTCCTCCTCTCCTCTGCTCGTCTCCCCTCCCCCCCTCCAGCCACCATCATCCTCATCCTGAACTGGGTTGGCAAGACAGGAGAAGCCTCTGGTCAGCTGCAGGGTCTCCCAGGTGGTTGGGGGGGCAGCAGGGGGCCTTAGGTGCCCCCAGGCTTGGCTGTGGGTCGACCTCCTCCCAACCTTCTCTCTCTCCTCCACCACCACCACCCCGTCCCCATTTCCAGAGGGTCTCTCTCTCTCTCTCTCTCTCTCTCTCTCTCTCTCTCTCTCTCTCTCTCTCTCTCTCTCTCCTCCCTCCCTCCCTCCCTCCCTCCCTCCCTCCCTCTCTCCCCTCTCCCCCTCTTCCTAACCTCTCCCAGTCCTTGAGCTCAGCCTTAGCAGGTACCACTCCCTGATCGGAGGAGGGGGCAGCCAGAGCAGGAGGGGGGCTCTTTGTGGTGAGGCCGAGCACCTTAACCCTTCCTTTCCAGGGCTCTCCCGTTGGAACTGTAAGTAGCCCCCTCCCGAGCGAACTCGGCCTCACCACAAGGGGGTCCCTGCCGAGGGGAGCCTCTTACCTGGCAGCAGCAGCACTGGGGCAGCTGGGCCCCTCCCTCCCCGGGCGGGGAGGAGGGAGCTTCACGCTTGACACGCCCTCCTCTCCTGCACCCTTCCTGGCCTCCAGTGACGACGCCCCCCTCCCCGGAGCAGCTGCTGCTCTGCTCCCCTCTGCCCTCCCTGTGGTCAGCCCCAAGGGGGGTGGGGGTCTGGTGGGAGAAGGACGGGTTGCATGCCCACACCCTCCGCTGGGGCCTCCTGTTATTTTGTAGTCTTTTATTCATTTTACAGTAAAGCGGATTTCCAAGGAATGCGCCCGAAAACCCAACAAGAAAATATGTAGGAAAGGAGGTAGGTAGCGAGCCGGGGCTTGGCAGAGGGCACAGAGAGAGGCAAGTGAGAGAGTGAGCGCCAGGGGGCGCCTGCCCTGCCCCATGCCACAACAGGATGGGGGTGGGGGGCTTATTGCCAGTCCTCTGGGAGAGCACCCTCTCTTTTTGGGCACAGCTGCCCTGGCTGGCATCAGCTGCCTATCACTAGGGAGCAAAGGAGAGAGCTCCCTTCTCCCCTGCCGGCCCACACTGGGCTGGAGCTGGCCTTGCATCCAGAAGGCGATTCTGCCCACTTCCTTCTCAGCAGTTCCAGGAAAGGCCCTGCCAGTGGCAGAAGGCTGAGGATGCTCTGCTTCTGGCCTGCTTCTCTGGCCAGCCCAGGCTCTGCAAGAGGGGAGTGGTTTGGCCCTTTCCCTGCCACTGTGGCCCCTGGGTCCCTAAGCAGATACATGGCAGCACACGCATGCGCCGGGCCCCTCCCTGCCTGGGCCCAGGGCAGCACAGCAGCTCCACATCCTGTTCCTCTCTTGAGCTGGACTCCCCTTGCCTCCATCCCCTTCCCCACTGCTGGGTCTGCTTTGCCCCAGTTGTCCTTCCGGAGCTCTGCCCCCCCCCCAGCCTTGGCCCCCTGGGCAGGAGTGGAGAGGGGCAGGCAGGGAGCCTCTGCTGGCTCTGTGCCCCCCTTCCTCCTCACCCATGATGGAGCAGCAGCTTCAGCCAACTGCCATCCTTAAACCTCCTCTGTTATTCCTTCACCAAGGCCCGGGCATGAAGATGCCAACTTCCTTTTGAGCTTTTGGAAATGTCAACCAACCAGACCTCTCTGAAGCCTCTCTGGGCTCTTTTCCTGCTGCCCTCCCCCTGCCCTGTGAGGGGCCCAGGGCCTGGACGGCTCTTCTCAAGGGAGAGGAAAGGGAGGCATTCCAGTGGGAAATGGAGGACCCCACCCCACCCCACCCCACTCCACTATGTCATTCCCAGCCAAATGGCCAAAACCAGCAGCAATTTAGAAGGGGCTTCAGGGAATGGAGGAAGGAGTCATACCAAGCAGTTGAGGGCGGATCAGAATTAGTGTGCATGCGCCCGCACACCTGCACACACAGAGGGTTGGTGGGTCCAGGCATGTGGGGCAGCTCGGAAGCAGGTTGAGCAAAGACTTTTCCACCCCAAAGTGGCTTCCTCTGTTTGAACCCAGAAGGTCTGCTGGGCTTCCCTGCCTGGGATGAAGGGAGAAGCCTTGGTCCAGGCGCTGGGCCTCAAACCCCTGTGGCTCGAGTGGAGCATAACTGCCCAAGCCTGTGACTGGGCTAGCCGGCTTCCTGAAGGAGCTGTGGAGGTTTGTTAAATCATGGCTAAAGGGCATCATACGAACCCAGTCCGTGTGGCCCATTCAGCAAACCCTGATTAAGCAAGAGGTGGCTTAGCTAGCAGGCAGGCACATGGGAGACGTCTGCCAGTAGGATCCTTTCAGCCGGGGATTATGGCTCAGTGCATTGTGTGACTCCAACCATGGCTTACTTAGCATTTTGTGAGAATGCAGCAGCTACATATTTTGTCTTTGACTTGCCCATCAACTAACGCTGACATAGGACTCTCCAGGAAAGAGAAAGTTGCCACTGGACAGTTTGAAGGAGGAGCCAAGCACCCTGGGCATCCTGGGCCACCTTGTGCCACAGTGGCATCAGAGACGCTGCCATGAGGATCCATCTGGCTTCTCTCCCTTAAGGACTCCGGGGCCCATTCAGCCCAATGTCACAGAAACAGAGGGTGGGGAGAAGGGCTCAGTCCTCAGGAAGGAGGGTATCACATGGCTTTTTTTGGGGGGGGGACCCCCATCAATACCAAAATAGCTATTTCCCTTTCTTTTTTGGCTCGCATCTGCCCCCTTTCTTCAGGAGCAGGTCCAGCCCCACCATTCAGCGGGAGAACTTCCATTGGAAGGGAGGCCAAGTTAGGAATGGCTGTTTCGCAGTGGGGAGTCACCGCAAACCAGCTTCTGACAAACTTCCTGAGGCTTGGGAGAGTTGTGTCCTTATGGGGCAGATGGGGCTTGTTTTAAGCCTCTCTGTCCCTTCTCAGCTGGGCCCAATTCAGCTCAGACCTTTCCTCTGGCTGGCTCTCCAGTGTGACTGCAGATTCTGCTTGGGCTCATATCCTGGTTAATCTGCCAGGCAAGAATTTGCATCTCCGCCTAAAACCGATGGACAGGAGAAGGCATCCGCGTCAGTCGAGCCCCCCCCCCCCCCCGTGCCCCTCTTTTGCGCCATCTCTAAAGCATCTTCGTTTCATTCGGCTTTGATGTGGTGTGGCAGGTTCCCACCAGAGCAAAGAAATCACCCCTTCCTCATTTCCCCCTCATCCTGGTGGAAAGTGGGCATGCCTCCCCCCCTCCCTCCTTCAGGCTGCCAGGGGTAAAGGGAGCCCGTGCCTGGGCCAGGGCTGGCTTGGCGCATGGAAGGCTGCTCCATTGCACGGTGCCCGTTAACCCTCTGCCAGGCTTTGCCCATGACCCCCCTGCCCTGGGCCGATCCCTCCAACGCAGCCTTCTCAGCTACCTCCCCACAGCTTCCCCCACTTGGCTGGCCTTGGTTGCTCATCTCCGGATGCCCCAAAGCCACCTGATGGCCTGGGCAAAGTGTGGCTCCTCCCTGACCCCCTGTTTGCACTGGGGGGGGGTGTCTGGAGGAACATGGCCGGGGCGGGCTGATGCGCCCTGTGGAGCCGCGAGCAGGAGGACCAGCGCAGCCTCTCTCTGCCTCCGTTTCCATGGTGACCGAGCGGGCCTGGCATCTGAGCAGCAGCGGTGGCTGGAGACAGGAGCGCTTTGTTCTGCTCTCAGCCGATCCAGGCAGGAGGGGAAGGTGGAGGTGCATGCAGGCCTCCCTGGCCTAGACCTCTCCCCTTGGGTGGAGCCCCCGGACCTCTCGGAAGCTGGATGGGCAGCTGGGCACCTGCTGACTCTTCCTAAGATGGGCAGGGGCTTTCCGGCACTCTGGACTGAATGCCGCCAAGGGTGGCCAGGGCCATACGGGTATCCCAAGAGCAGGAATGGCAGCCTTCACTGTGCCTCTATTTGGGCTGCTGAAGATGTTTGAGGGTTGGCTTCCTGGAGCCCCCAAAGCGTCCTGCAAAGAGGCGTTGCCAGGCCTTCTCCAGCCCCATTTTCCCAGGGGGGCAGCAAAGAAGGGACACCTGCAGGGCAACGGAAAGAGCCCATACTGCTGCACCTGGTTGGCATGTGGGCAAGCCAAAGCCCGGAGGAGCTTGTGGCAAAGGCCAGTTCCTACTCAAGAGCTGAGATCTTCAGTGAAATGGCCCCAGCGCAGGTCCTCCGTGTGCCACAGGCTGGTGCAAGCAGATGGGCGGGGTAGTCAATCCTGGAGTGGAAGTGGGCGGTCATGCCAAGGGCATGAATATTCATCCCATGGCAGCACTGAGTTTCCACCCTTTGGCAGCTAGACTGTGATGCCCACCACAACTATGCCGGGCCCCTGTCTGCATCCAAAGGGGCTTGCCTCGCTAAGGATGCCCCCCCCCGACCCTCAGGGGCCCTCCAGGCTGGCTGCGCAGGGACAGTCCCCCTTCCTTCCTCCTTCAGGCGTGACCTCCCCCTGAGCTCCCCCTGGCCTTCTCTCTGACCCTGGGGACGGGGCCCTGGAAGCCTCTGCCCCCTCCCCAGTGCTGCTGCTGGAGGTCCGAGGGGCGGCCGGAGGCTTAGCAGAAGCCTGAGCCAGGTGACCTTCCCACCTTCTCTGCAGCCAAGCTATGTTTGAATTCTCTTTTGTTTTCTTCCTTCCTTCCTGTTTTGGTTTCTCTTTTTTGCCCCCTTCTTCCTTTTTGTTCGGTCTCCTCGTGTTTGGTCCCCAGGCTCCAG
Source organism: Diadophis punctatus similis (assembly GCA_023053685.1). NCBI lineage: Eukaryota > Metazoa > Chordata > Lepidosauria > Squamata > Dipsadidae > Diadophis > Diadophis punctatus. Next base: position 664,038 of record JALIGW010000014.1, on the reverse strand, counting down.
CGCTAAGAAACAGGGCGAGGACTTAGCGGATAATGACGGGGATGAAGATGAAGGTATTTGCGTTTGCCAGGTGGCCGTCGATGCATGGAAACCCCCCTTCTCTCTCTCTCTCTCTCTCTCTCTCTCTCATGCATGTCCTCGTTGCTGCTGCCATTCCAAGAAGCCCCCCTCCCCCTTGTTTGGGTCTCTGTCTTTCCGGGTGCTGAGCGGTCGAATGTGGAGGGCGCCCTGCTGCCCCTCGCCCTGGGTTGCTTGCTGGTCGGGAAGGTCGAGGCGAGGGGCTGCAGGGTCCCTCTCAGCTCAGACGCTCCGGGTTTCTGGCCTTTCCCCACACAGAAGGTCCCAATGGGCTTGCAGGAAGAGTGTGTCTGGGGGAAAGTGGCGCTTGCCATTCTCACCCACCCACACAACACCCGCTGGGTCCGGCCTGGGTCCTCAGCACACCCCCTGGCTGCTCAGGGGCTCTTTTCCCCAGACAGGCACTGCAACAGAATGGGATCTGCGGCTTGCCCCTCTGCCAATTTCTGTCCATGCCAGGGGCAGCAGTGTCCTTGGGCGCAGGGAGCTCGCTTCGCTTGCTTCCCCTCCCTGGAGAGGCTGCCATTTAATCCTGAGGAAAGCCTCCCCCATGCCAGATGCCCGTCAATTTTGCTTGAAGGGAAAGGTCAAGGTGACACCTAAGAAAATCCCAGCCAACCTGTGCAAAGAGCTTGGCAGAGAAGCACAAAGAGCTTGGATGCCAGCATAGCTGAGCTGGTGGGCCAGGTGTGGAAGCGGATGCCCGAGGCCTCCTAGCCAGGCCGGAGGGGGCAGGAGGGTCTTCCAGTTGTGCATTTGGGAGTCGCAGCTGAGAGTCCTCTTTGTGCTCTTCTACCCTGCCAGGCACTCGGTGGCTTATTTGGCATGTGAGTGGCAATTCTCGTGGTCAGCGCTTCATCTGTCCTGGGTGGAAGCACCCTCAAGTTGACGATGGGGCTTGCTGCCCCCCAGTCCCCTTGGAGGAGCTCTTCCCCCGGGATTGGCCAGCCATGCCCCTTCCTGGCAAGGGCAGATGAGGTCCCTGTCTGGGCTACGCCTTGACGTTGCCACGAGGTGCTTCTTGCTGATTTTCTGCTTATAATGTTTGTACTTATGATGTCTGCTTGCTTTAGAGTTGTCAGCATTCCGGGGTGGATAGAGAGCCCCCTCTGGGCATCCTTGACAGGGCAGTGCCAGGTGCCACCTCTGCCCCGGGACTGTAGCTCCCAGGAGTGTGAGCTCTGAGCGTGTGTGTGGATCTCTGGGGAGCTGCTCCTGCCGCTGGTTGCATTGAGGGCATGGGCGGGACAGGCAGGGCAGCTGCTGTGGGGGCACAGGCTGTCATCCAGGTTCAGGTGCCAGGGGTATTTGACGGAAATCAGCAAGAGAGGAGAAGAGGGGGAGATGGGCGATGAATCTTGCAGGATTGCTGAGCGCGTCTCTGCTAGCAAGTCTCTGGTGACGGAGGAGATGGGGCCGGGGTACTCCCCTCCCACCCCCCTCCATCCAAAATGGATCTTCCCCAGAATATTTACCCAGCGAACGGAGACCCTTCCTCTCCCTGGTGGTCGCATCTTTCTAGGGCTCAGTCCCAAGCTCTGAATCTCTCAGCTGGCCACTGGACGGTGGGGCCCACCAGAGCTCAAGGGACCCTGGGGTGCTCCTGCAAGCCTTAGGGCCTTCTCACATTGTCTGCCAGGCTGGAAACCTGCGGGCAGAGCCTGAGGTCCTTGCTGTGCCTCTTCTCCCTGGGAAGGGTCCAGATAATGCAGGGGTGGGTGCCCAGCAGGCCGTGTCAGACTCCTGTCTCTAGCTTCTCCCCCTTGCAGACATTCGAGACAGCGGGGCCAAGCCAGTGATGGTCTACATCCATGGGGGCTCCTACATGGAAGGCACAGGGAACATGATTGACGGCAGCGTGCTGGCCAGCTACGGCAATGTCATCGTCATCACTCTCAACTACCGTGTGGGAGTCCTGGGTATGGAGATTCTCACCACGAGGCTGCCTGCGCTCCATCCCAGTGTGGGGAGGGGCCCCTGGCCGACCCTGGGGAGGTCGTCGAGAGCCACCACGTCCCTTAGCAGCTTGGGGGACGGGGGACCCTATGGGGAATAGGAACACGGTCCTGTAGGGAGCAAGATCCCCAGCTTTGGCACCCCGTTTTTTGCACCGGTTCCCCTGAAAGGGTCCCCTTCCCCTCCAGCCCTCGCCCCTCCTCAGGGCCAAACTGACCCATGTGAAAGCCGCCCTGTGTTCCCTCGTGTTTGCCCATTAGGGCCCCGCAGAGAGCAAGTATTGATCTGTGGTTAAATATTGTAGAAACCCTGTTTACCCATCTCCTCTCTGCCCCACTCAGCAAGTACCACTAATACGCCTCCCCAGAGGGAGTATCCGGTGGTTCTGCTGGGGGGCTGCCAGGCCACCTCTGGAAGGCCTTTCCTTGGAGCGGAAAGCAGGCAGGGTGAAGCTGGGAAGGGCCCTTTTTCTCCTGCCCCACAGACAAACAGCCCCAGCCCTTGACTTTCGGGGCCTTTGGCCACCATAACCCCAGGTGCTGCCTTGGCATTTGAGGGTGCCTGGGTTGTGGCCGCAGCAGCCTCCGAGCAGAGGAGAAAGCTTTTCTCGGAGGGATTGGAACCTGGGTCAGGAGCCTAGAAATGACCCGCTCGGCTCACGAGCCCCCACGCCAGGGTGTTGAAGGTGCCGAGCTGGACTCAATAGGATTCACCCTAGATTTGTGTAATACGTTTCAGCTCCTTTCCACCTTGATCCCTTTCCTGGGCTTGCAGAAATCACAAGCTCCCAAAGGTTTCAAAAACTGGAAACTGCTAAGTTTTTCACTGGCCTGTCATTAGACAAAGCCAGAGAGGGATTTTCTAGATCCAGTCTAAGAGTAACCTCCCACCAAGGACAGAAAGATTGGAAAGGTCCCAACGAAAAGCGGAGCATCGGTCGGGGTAGATGGCCTGACCCCAAAGGCGAGGTTGCCCAGCCCGTCGTCCCGAGGGCACTCGGGGCAGAGGAGGCTGTGGGAAGGGCATGGGGGCATCTCCCTGCCCTCCTTTGAATGGGAAAAGGCTCCCTCTCGCATGGGGAACGGAGGAGGGGCCTGGTCAGCAGTGGGGAGGGGGGATGGAGGCTCTGGCTGGGGAGCAACCCACTTTCCTCTGCTTGCCTGCAGGGTTCCTGAGCACCGGCGACCAGGCTGCCAAAGGCAACTATGGGCTCTTGGACCAGATCCAGGCTCTGCGCTGGATCAGCGAGAACATCGCCTTCTTTGGCGGCGACCCTTTGCGCATCACTGTCTTCGGGTCAGGCATTGGGGCTTCCTGCGTCAGCCTGCTCACCCTGTCGCACCACTCCGAAGGTAAGAGAGGCCCTTTGGTCACTCCCGCTTCCTCTCTGGACCTCCTCCCCACCCCATGTTTTTACCATAGATGATTTGTTCCTGTAATAATGTGGAATTACGGGCTTCAAAGCGTCCTTAAATCTCTGCATTCAGGATTATAAGGAGGGAGGCAGGGGTGAAATCCGGCAGGTTCTGACAGGTTCTGGAGAACCGGTAGCGGAACTTTTGAGTAGTTCAGAGAACCGGCAAATACCACCTCTGGGTGGCCCCAGAGCGGGGAGGGAATGGGGATTTTGCAGTATCCTTCCCCTGCCACGCCCACCAAGCCACACCCACAGAACCGGTAGTAAAAAAAATTGGATTTCACCATTGGAGGGAGGCGACAATAACTTCTATTTCAAAATAAACTAACAATTGGAATTTACAAAGACCACTGGAAAACAGGCAGCAACAAATGCTTAGATATCGAAGTAGGTTTTTTTGTTATGACGATGGCAGCTGCACAGGTGAGATGTCTTCAAGTGAAACCAACCTCGGGATATTCCCTTTGCCAAGCGGGCTTAAGTAGTTTCTCCAAGGACAGATGTTGACAGCCCTCAGAAGCTGCAACCTGTGGCCAGATACGGTCCAGGGGAGCTTAGCCAGAGGACTTCCAGTCTGCCAGAGGAAGTCTGCAAGTTTCTCCTTCAGAAAACACAACTGCAGAGATGGGCCCAAGGCCAGGAAGGAACCGAGACCCCAACATGCATGAATTAAAACTCCAGCCAAGCAAAGCCTTGGAAAGTCAGGCCCGCTTTGCTCCTTCTGCATCTGAAACGGTCTGATCTCGGGAAGAGTAGGGACCTCTTTGTAGATGGTGTGGACAAAGCCTGCCTGGACATTCTCTGGGAAGCTAGAGGTGTATCTGAGGGGGACCAGCTCGATGCCAGGGGTCCCTGCCAGCTCTAGAATCCATCAAGAGGGAAACTGCAGGCTAAAAACGGTGTGGCTTCCAACCCAGCATCACCGCTGGGACAGCTTTAAGAGTATTTACACTTGTCCCTGTCCCTGCCCGATGATGCCCACGCCATCCTCATGGATGGGTAACCCAGCATAGATGCTGTCTTGGGGTTCAGAAGGATGCCTTGCTTTTTAATTAGACATACAGCAGCTTTTGTGCCTCCAGTTTGCTGCACAGGAGTTCCTGCAGTGGCTGAAAAAGCAGCGCACCAGTTTGGCTGATATTTCCATGATGTTTTTACAGCTCCTGGAGGATGGGAATTAGCCAAGCCACCAACGAATGCGCCCCCCCCCCGGTCTAGTTAATGTTATCACCCCTTTGGGGTGTTTTATAGAGAAGCATCGCTGCATAGAAGTCAGGATGGGCTGCTGCTAGGGGTGTCTGCCTCGGGGCCAAAAGCATCCTAGGGTAAGGGCAGGGGGGGGGGACCAAGCACACAGCTTCCCAAAGACTTCCAAGGGCCCCGTGGCTCCGTTCTTCCTCTGGGCTCCCAAAGGTTTTCCTGGACTCGGGCCGAGGGGGCCTCAGAGGCATTGGCACATTGGCATCAATGTCTGAAGAGGGGGTGTCGACCTGCGCCCCCACAGATGTTGCTGAACCTCTGGCAGGCCACAGGGGGTCCTTTGCAGACCCAGGGAAAGGGCCGAGAGTGGCCGTCTCCAGATGCCTTGGATCATCGTTGCCATAATATCCCTCCTTTGCCTGGACCCCCAAAGGGATCTCCTAGGCTTCTGTGAGCGGAGGCAGCCCCAGGCTCTCCTCAGATGCCACTGCCTGGCGAGGGAAGGCTTCCCTCTGCTTGCTGGAGGATGCTGGGAGTGTTGCTCAGCCTCCCCCTCCCCCGCTGCATTTCCGCCTCCCCCTCCCATGCCGGAATGCATTAGGCACCAGCTGGAATCCTGCCTGCTGAGCAGAGGCCCCAGAGCGACCCAGGGGACCCTCTTCGGAGGGCTTCTGCCTGCGCTGTGCAGCCAACCTCCATTCAAGGGCTCTTTTGTGAGCCAGGAAAGCAGGCAGGAGCCCCCCCTCCCCCTTGAGATGAATCAGTCTTCCACTTTGCCCAGGTGGAGAGAAGAGGCAGGAGCTATTTCTGCCTCTTGCTGTGTGTGCAAAGGAGATCCACCCATTTCTGCTCCCCAGCAGCTCGGATGCGAGAGAATTCGCTCCGGTCATTTGCAGGACATGCATTTCTGGGGCCTGCGAAGCTCATCCAGAAGCCACCAGGAGAATATTCAAATAGCTGCACTCAGGGCTGGTGCAGCAGGTGGACGAGGGGGAGGGATGTCCTGGCCAGCTGGCTGCAGCTTTACCTTGCCACGTGGTAGGGTGGCCTGAACTAGCCCGGTTCAGCAGCAGCGTAGCTGAGTTATTTATTATTTATTTCTTGGTTCTTCTATGCCGCCCTACTCCCGAGGGACTAGGATTGTAGGATCCCCTACCGAGCGGGTGAGGATTCGCTGGCCAACAATCCCTCCCCACCCTGATGCTTCTGGGTGGAGCTCCAACAGTCAAGATATCAGAACTGAGGAACGTGGGCACCAGGTTGGGGGAGGCTGCTTTGGGGGGGGGGGGTCCCAAAGACACTGAGCGGCTCTCAGGGGCACAGCTGGCAGTCCTTCCCTCTGCGATGCAGCCTGGCGGTTGGAAGCCGAAGTGGCTTCGGACACTTGGTGGTTGGAAGGTGACCCTGATGCAGGCTCCCTCCCAGGGCAGGGTGGTGGTTGGGGGAAACAAGCTTGTGTAAGGGTCTTCCAAGGGGGAAAAGGGTGAACCCCGGGAAACGGCCCTGTTGCTTTAAGGGAGCACAAGGTTGGGGGGAGACAATAAATAATACTCTTCCCCTTCCCCCAGTTCTGAAGCAAAGATGCGTCTCATTTTTTACCTGGCGGTCGAGGGACGGTAGGAGCCGGTGGAGGAGCTGCTGTCCTCCTGCCCCTTCCTCCCTCCAGCTTCAGCTGCAAACGCTGCACTTCCTGGGCCTTTTTGTATTCCGAGGACAAGCCACACGGAAGAAACCTTGGCACCCAGCCCGGCCTGGCATTCCTCTGCCAGCCCCAGGGCCTTTGTGGGCTGGCTTCCTAGGCCCGGCGTCCTCGGCCTCTTGTGTTCCCGCCAGCAAAAAGGCTCCTTTGTGCCCCTGGGGAATGTGCAGTTTGCCGAGCCCACATTGGCACGGAGCGGGGCCCAGCTGGGCAGGAAATGAGGGCTGTTCTCTGTGGGACATGCAGGGTTAAGTGCCATAGGCTTAACCCCCACAGTGCCAGCCTCAGGTTGCCCTGCCTGAGGCAGGAACACCTCTCCTTCTTCCATTCCTGCCCATTGTTCCCAGAGTCTGGGTGGGACAGGAGCAGGATCGCTTGACTGGTGCCAGGCTGACATGGCGTGGTTGCCAGGGAGGGATGAACGGAGATGCCAAGGGGGTTGTGCTAAGGCCGCAAGCCCAGGATTTGCACCCTGCAGCCTGGTCTTGGACGAAGGAGACGGCATGGCTGGAGATGAGCTTTCTCCGTTGGGCCATCTGTCCTACCGTTGCCCCTTTTCTTGCCTGGTTGCGATAGAGGGCAGCTTCAGCACAGCTTTCTTGAAACCGGAGGGTCCCGCTCATGGGTGGCCTGCCCGTTTCTGCCACGCTTCTGTTCTCGCCTCACAGGTCTTTTCCAGCGAGCCATCATCCAGAGTGGCTCCGCTCTGTCCAGTTGGGCAGTCAACTACCAGCCGGTGAAGTACACCAGCTTACTGGCTGACAAAGTGGGCTGCAATGTTCTGGATACCGTGGACATGGTGGACTGCCTGAGGCAGAAGACTGCCAAGGAACTGGTGGAGCAGGACATCCAGCCGGCACGCTACCACGTGGCCTTTGGTCCAGTCATCGATGGGGACGTCATCCCAGACGACCCCGAGATCTTGATGGAGCAGGGAGAGTTTCTCAACTATGACATCATGCTTGGCGTCAACCAGGGTGAGGGGCTGAAGTTTGTGGAGGGGGTCGTGGACCCGGAGGATGGTGTTTCAGGCAGCGATTTTGATTATTCTGTCTCCAATTTTGTGGACAACCTGTACGGCTACCCAGAGGGTAAAGACACCCTGCGCGAGACCATCAAATTCATGTACACAGACTGGGCTGACCGGGACAACCCGGAAACACGACGCAAGACCCTGGTGGCCCTCTTCACTGACCACCAGTGGGTTGAGCCATCGGTGGTGACCGCTGACCTTCACGCTCGTTATGGGTCCCCCACATATTTCTACGCTTTTTATCACCACTGCCAGAGCCTCATGAAGCCACCCTGGTCTGATGCGGCCCACGGAGACGAGGTGCCTTACGTCTTTGGGATCCCCATGATTGGCCCCACCGACCTCTTTCCCTGCAACTTCTCCAAGAACGACGTCATGCTCAGTGCCGTCGTTATGACCTACTGGACCAACTTTGCCAAGACCGGGTATGTTGCCCTTCCCCACGCTGCGGCTTTGGTGGGTTTTGCAGGGTGGATGGGTGGCATCTCTCAGAGGGTAGAGCCAGGTCACCCGTCTGCTGTGTGGAACTGGACATTGAAAGGACCAGCAGTGGGTTTCACTTGCCTTCGCTACCGGTTTGGAACTGTGAATGCTACAGTATACCTCCCTACGACCGGTTAGATCTCACAGGGTTGGCCTGCTACGGGTTCCGTCGGCCAGACAATGTCGGGCGAGGGCCTTCTCTGTGGCGGCCCCTACTTTGTGGAATCAGCTACCCCCCGAGATCCGGACTATCCCCACCCTATTGGCCTTCAGAAAAGCTGTGAAAACCTGGCTTTTCCGGCAAGCCTGGGCCTAATAGTTGATAGATGTAGGCCCATGAGTATATGAGTGACTGAGTGTTTTTAATGTTTTTATTGTGTTTTTAGCTGTTTTTTTTTAATTGTTTTATATTATATTGTTTATACCGTTTATATTGTTGTTAGCCGCTCAGAGTCCCTGCTGAGTTGAACGGCATACAAATATTAATAATAAATAAATAAATAAATGTGCACACGCGGAGCTTCTGCGCATGCGCAGGTTGTCCATGATGACGTCTGGGCGTCTGGGCGGAACCTCCCGCCACCGCTGCTACCGGTTCGCCCGATCCGGGGCAAACCGGTAGCAACCCACCACTGGAAAGGACCCTCCGCTGCCAGTATCAGGCTGTGCAGGAGGAGATGGGAGCAAAGCTCTGACCCCCTTGGCAGATTTAGTCCTAGGGATCTAAAAAGGAGAGAAGGGAGAAAAAGGATTAAAGAAATACCTGTTCTCCTTGGAGGGGAAGACTAACAGGCTTCTTGGACCAGTAGTTTGAGGGCGCTGAAGGTCACTTCTTTCTCCAGTGCCCCCCAAGGTTTGAGCCCCTAGATCTGCTTTCTCTAGCCTACTCCCCTCCAGATGTGTTGGGACTGCAGCTCCCAGAGTTCCCAGCCAGCCTGATTTAGGGAAAGTCCAGTTTTAATCCTTCAGATTACTGAAACACCAATCTAGGTCTTTGCCAAGCTGATTTTTTGTTCTGAAAACGCTTCGCTCTCTGCAGCCTTCAAAAGACAGAGACTGGCATCCAAGGGATTGCTGATGGCATGCTTTCTCTCCCTTTCTCTCTCTCTCTCACTCTCTCTCTCTCTCTCTCTCACTCTCACTCTCTCACTCTCTGTCTTTCAGGGACCCTAACAAACCAGTGCCCCAGGACACCAAGTTCATCCACACCAAGGCCAACCGGTTTGAGGAAGTTGCCTGGTCCAAGTACAACCCCCGTGATCAGCTCTACCTGCACATTGGCCTCAAGCCTCGGGTGCGCGACCACTACCGTGCCACCAAGGTTGCCTTTTGGAAGCATCTGGTCCCACATCTGTACAACCTGCACGACATGTTCCACTACACCTCTACCACCACAAAGGTGCCGCCACCTGACACCACCCAGAATTCCCACATGGCGCGCCGTCCCAATGGGAAGGCCTGGAGCACCAAACGGCCGGCCATTTCCACTGCCTACACCAGCGAGGGTTCGCAGGAGAAGTGGAACCCCGAGCAGGACGGGGCAGGCACACTCCTGGTGGAGAACCCCCGAGATTACTCCACCGAGCTGAGCGTCACGATTGCCGTGGGGGCCTCCCTCCTCTTCCTCAACGTCCTGGCCTTTGCAGCGCTCTACTACCGCAAGGACAAGCGACGGCAGGACACCCACCGCCAGCCCAGCCCGCAGCATGCCCCCGCCACCAACGATATCGGGCACACCCCAGAAGAGGAGATCCCCTCTCTGCAGACCAACCAGTCCCACCACGGAGACTGCGAGGCAGTGCCGACCCACGATGCCCTCCGCCTCACCGCCTTGCCTGACTACACGCTCACGTTGCGCCGCTCACCCGACGACATTCCACTCATGACGCCCAACACCATCACCATGATCCCCAACTCCCTGGTGGGGCTGCAGACCCTGCACCCCTACAACACCTTTGCTGCCAGCTTTAGCAGTACTGGGCTCCCTCACTCACACTCCACCACCCGGGTATAGCCGCCATGCACACGCTCCACCTCACTGGACCTTGGGCTATGGGGTCAGCCATGGCAACTGTCTTGGCTCGTAGTATCAAGTGCTTTGCTCTCCTCATCTCCAGAGCAGCTGAGGCTTCATGGAGTCCGGCAGAGAAGGCGAGGCCCCCCGGGCTGCCCTGAGTGAACCCTTTGTGCTCCCAGGTCCAGCTGGCACTGCCAAGGAAGCCCAGGAACAACCGTGGGGGACTCCGCCTGGGCACCTCCTAGTGGGCACTCTTAGAACAGAGCTTTGCCAGTCTCTCTCTGCCAACCTAGAGCCACCGAGAACGGCTCCTATAAGCTTAGCTGCCACCTTGTGGCGGGAGATGGTTGGCACGTCCTGGAGCTCTTGGACAGGTGCCATTTGGGGGTGGGTGGGGGTGTTTCTAAACCCCGTAGTGGATCCTGGATCCCCTGGCCTTGATGCTGGGCCTAGCAGGTACTGCCTGGTACCCTGGCTCCATATCACACTTTTCATGTTGCGGAGATACTGTCTGTCTGTCTGTTTCTTTCCAAAAGACGTTTTTTAAGCAGATCTTTAGTTCTTTAAACACTAACGGAGACACCGTGTTTTGTCCTTTGTAAAGATTTTAAACTTAAGTGTTCTTGATACAGCCAATTAGACACACACGTCACCCAGGCGAGCACATCCATCCCCCCCTTCCTCCAGCTGCATCTGTGCCAAACTATGAAACCAGCAGGCTTCCCTCGGGGTGGGCAGTGGCACAGAGGAGACCACGAGGCCATTTTGTACTTTTGATATGCCCTTCCTAGCCATCGTGTCCAATGGCCAATCCATGCTCCCGGGGACCAGCAGCCTCCTCCTGCCCTCTGCCCAGCCGCATCGGGTGCCTCAGCCTCGAGCTTCTTGCCAGCCCATAGCCTGCCCTGCCCTCCAACTCACGGCTACCCCTCTGCTGGTTGGAGAAGGAGGGAAGGAAGAATGTGGCACGTGTATGGGCAGCGGGTTGGATGCAATGGGGCAGAAAGGGGCTTGCCCCTGTGTGGCTGGCTGCCAGGTCCAGGACAGGGGCTGCTGGTTGACAGACACCCTGCAGTGGCAGCTTGAGGACTTGCCATGGGTGGGGGTTGGGCCTGGGGTTGGGGGGGAAAGAGGACAGGGGAAGATGGCAGAGAGCAAGCCCTGCCTTGTCGGAGTCTGGCTGGCAGGAGAGCCCACCAGGTGGTCAGCGGCACTTCTCAGCTGGCAAGGTGAGGATTCTGAGGTGGTGGGAGGGGGACATGTTGAGGGGGGGCTGCAAGCAACTCAGGCAGCTGGGACTTGATCCAGCTTGCCTGGAAGTGTAAAAGTTCTGTGTGTGTCTCCTCCACCCGTCACCAGCCTGCTCCTCGCTGGGGGTGGGGGGTGGGGAATGTATCTTGGAGCAGAGGAAGGAGAAATTCCCAATAAACTGGAAGGGATATTTTTAGCTCCTGGCTGTGCTGTCTCTTCTTGGGCTGGGGTCACGTAGGGGTGGGGAGGGAGGAAGAACGGCAGGGCGGCTCTCCTGTGCCGGCCACAGACCCGCCTAGGACTCCCGCCCATGGCAGCAGACGGGGGATGCAGGCCGGCGCCCCTCAGAAACGTCTGGTCCTTTTTCCCTAAATGTCTCTTTGCCAAGCTGCTGTTCGCTCTGGGATGAAGAGGTGCCTCTGCTCAGTTTGGATTTACGGGCCAGAAAGCAGGCAGCACCTGGGTGGGGGATTCAAGTTCCACCCCTCCCACCATTTCCAGCCCCCTCCTCCAGCAAGCCCTTGTGCTTCGGAGCAGCCGATGGGGATTCCTGCCTTTAGGGTCCCAAGGCCTTTGGGGCTGTGAGTAGCAGAGACCCCTCTCTTACACACCCCCCACACTAGTGCAGCCATTACTTCTGAGGGCAACCTGAAGCCACAGCTTTGCCTGCCCTCTCTTCATTGGCGAAGTGGCGCATGATGGACCCAGGAGGGCAGAACTCCACCAGTGCCAAGGACCATCACTGGTGTGTCTTGCCAAGCATCCTCGGGGGTGGTGGGGGCTCCCATCACGCCCTCCCTGTGATCTCCTCCTGTGCCCCTTCCTTTCTCTTCAGTGCTCGATGCTAGTTCTGGTGGTGTTTCCATGGCAACTGGGAGCCACAAGCTGAAGCCTTTTGCAGCAGGCACCTGGACCAAGGCACCTGTGTGGGCGGGGCTAGCTGAGACCCCACTTCTGCATCAGGATGGGAGGGAGGATTTGACCCAGCTTCAAAAGGGGGTGCATAGAGAGGGACGGCAGGACCCATTCCAGAGTCTTCTATCTCTCTCCTTGCGTGTGCCAAGCTCTCCCACCCCGGCCGATCCTGCCTCACCAGTCAGGAGGGGGCTCCTCACTGGACTCCCCAAGAAAAGCTTGCAAATGCTTTCCCACCACAAAAGTGGTCATTGCTGACCGGTCCCCGGACACCACAGGCTTAGCAAGACCCGCCTGTTGTGTCCCAGGAGGAGAGCCCCATCAGTCCATAGGAGGCCAACCTCCCTTAGCCGCTGGAGGGAACACCCGTGGGGCCTCTGCCAGGCTCATTTCCGCTCCCACCCCCGATCTGCACTGCTTCCGTCCCTCAGAACCCCTCCCCAAGCAGCCCCTGGTTGAGAAGGATTTTCGATCAAGCTGCCTCCTCTCTGGCAGGTCCTTCTTGGAATTTCCCTTAACCCCCCCCCCCCAGGGGTGGGTTCTGATTTTCTTCGCTTCCTGACACGCCACGCAGGCGCATTGCTAAAAACCCAGCTTCTGCACATGCACAGAAGCAAAAAACAAGATGGCGGCACCTACGCCGCCGCTGAGAGAGCAAGTTCGGGGGCGTGACAGGCCTGTCTGTTCTAGCAACCCAGGCCGCCAAGTTACTACTGGTTCTATAGAGCCGGTTCGAACCAGCAGGAGCCCACCTCTGCCCCCCACAGGGGAACCCAGAGGGCCAGGCTAAAATGGGCTGCTGTCTGGGGTCTTCAACAGCAGCAGCATAAAACACACTTGGAATAAAGAAACAGGATCAGCCCTGGCCCTGCCCACCAAGCCCCCTCCTCCTGTCCTGGCCGTTCTGCTTAGCAGGTGAAATGATCACTGCGCTCCTGGTGTTTCTTCCTGCAGCTGGACAGATGCTCCAATACGGATAGTGAAGGAGGCTGGAAACTAGTCCAGCAGTAGCTGATGGGCTACCAGTTCCCAGCTCAGGGTGACCAGCAAGGCTCCCCCCATGACCCCTCCCCCAATAATACAGTGAAGCATCTCCCACCCTCAGCCACAGCTTTTGCCTGCCTGAGGAGCCTTCATGCCCTGGCAGTCTGCAGACAAATAGGGAAGGGGAGAAGCGGGGGGGGGGGGGGAGAGCTGCTTCCAGCAGAAAGCATAAGCGATCAACCCCAACATGGACGGAGAGCAGGCAGCCATTCGGGATTCTTCTCCATGGCAACCACAGTGTTTGCAGAATGCTGCTTCCATCACCCTCCTCCCCAAGTGTCCTGCAGTGATTGTGCACGTGTGTGTGTGTGTGTGTGTGTGTGTGTGTGTGTGTGTGTGTGTGTGTGTGTGTGTGTATGCACATGCAGGGACTGTCTATGCAGGATCACATTCCCAAAATTGGTTAACAAACTTTCACTGTCTCAATTGGATGGAGGGGAACAGCCTGGGTTTCCTCCAATTACTCAAACCGTTTCAGGCCAGCCTCAGAGTTGTGGCCAGCATGAATGAGGAAACACATGAAAAAAAAGGGGGGGGCGCAGGCTTCATTTGCAATTCATCAGCACAAAACATGGGCACAACGCACAACACACACACACACACACACACACACACCAGGCACAGGTTTTCACCCTGCAGATTAATCTGCGCTTCAGCCCGGCTCTCTCTGCAGAATCTCAGGGTCACCTTGCTTGCCAAGACATGGTGGGCTGGGGGGGCTATTTCACTCAGCACCTGGAACAGACTTTTGCTGTTGCTGCAGAAGGTTGTGGAGGAATGGAGACAGGGAGGCGGGACGTGGCCTGGCGGTCCCGACTCAAGGGCCAGCTGCCCTTGCCAAAGAGGAATTTGCATTTCGCCCCTTTCGCTTTGGAGAAGGGGAGCTGAGCACCCCAGCCATGAACGAGGTCCGCTGGCTGCTTCTGCCCCGGATCCAGGCAGGATGAAGACAGACAATTCGGCCCGCAGGAGGGGGTTGAATGCCCCAAGCCAGCAGGCAGCCAGTTTTGCATGGAGGGTGATGCTCAGGGTGTCTATAGAGAGAGAGAGAGAGAGTGAGAGGGAGGGAGGGAGGGAGGGAGAGAGAGAGGGAGGGAGGGAGGGAGAAAGAGGGGGAGGGGGAGAAAGAGAAGGGGGAGGGAGAGAGAGGGAAAAAGAGAGAGGGAGGGAGGGAGGGAGAGGGAGAGGGAGGGAGGGAGGGAGAAAGAGAGGGGGGGAGAAAGAGAAGGAGGGAGGGAGAGAGAGGGAGAAAGAGGGGGAGGGGGGAGAAAGAGAATGAGGGAGGGAGGGAGGGAGAGGGAGGGAGGGAGGAGAGAGAGAGAGAGACAGACAGACTCACTCAAGAAAATGAACCAATGCAGGTTCATCCCACCCACTTTGAAGGCAAGTCTGAAGGCTCCGCCCCCCCTTTAGCAGCTCCTGGGGGGGGGCAGAGAGTTAAGATTAAGGTGCTGGGATGGAAGGATTTCCCTTTTCTAAGCATTTAGGGGGCAGAGTCCCCCCTCCCCTTCTGGCTTTCATCACCAGGGTTGGGGAGCTGGAGATGCTGACCTCCAAATGAAGCCGGGGGCTCCTCTGTCTGTCTGCCTAGTCAAGAAGCTGAACCAGGACTGAGCCCCCCCCCCACCTCCCGTCTGCAGCATCAGGCACAAGCCACAACCACCTCACACACACGCACACACACAGCCTGGTATCCTTATCCTTGGCCCAAGGCCACCTGCAGGAAGTCCCCTGTGCCGGCCCAGGAGCCCTCTGCCCAAGGGGGCCTCGCTGGGCATCGAAAAGGGCCCAGGCGGCCGGTTCGCAATTGGGCTTCCCCGGAGCCTCGGAGTTCGAGCGCGGGGCCCCTCGTGCGTCAGTCACACGGAAACCCCCTTCTTTGCCTTTTTAATTGCATCGATTAGAGACATTTAGATAACAAATTACTGCATTAAATTTAATTATCCCAGCAATAATTAGCTACTCTGGGACTGGGAGCCGCCGAAGCCCGGAGCAGAGAGCGCGACTCCAATCCCCCAGCCGACCCGGGTAGAGGCCGGATCCTGCCAAGCCACGCCCACTCAGCGGGGCTCATGGTCTTAAATGCCCCCCACCTTGTGCTCCCACGTGACTACAACTCCCATCGTTCTCAGCCACGCAGGGCTTCTGTGGGCGGAGGTCCCTTTAAAAGAGGCTGCCCGAACATGTGCAGAGTGTCTCCGCTCGGGACTCCTGCGCCGGCTCAGCAGCCCAGCCCGACCCCCGAGTGGGGAAGCGCCGGCCGGGCACATCCTCCATGGCCTCCCCGCGAGCGCTGGGCTTGTGTTGCGGCCCGCCCGGGGGCGAGCTCGGCTCTCCGGCTGCGGCGGCGGGGCTGTTGCGCCTCTCCCGGCAGCTGCCGCCCTGGCCCGGGCTGGCCCTCGGCAGCGCCGCGCTGGGACTGCTGGCCGCCGCGCTTCTGGCCGCGCTCCGCAGGCGCCCGCGCCACCGCTGCAGCGGCTCTTGCCGGGTCTCCGCCGGGCGAGGCTGGGCTCCGGGCAGGGCGCTCCGGGCAGCCGCTCTCCTGGGCAGCTTCCTGGGCACGGCGGGTGAGAGAAGGGCAGCAGCCGGGGCGGCCCTCGCCCTCCCTCCTCCCTCCCGCTCAGCACCTCCTGCCCCGCCGGGAAGGGCAGGAGCAAAGGGGGCAGAGGACGACTCCGCCCGCCTTCCCGGCTCTGCTGCCCCCGAATTCTGGGGAGGCGGGGGCCGCTTGCAGGGTGGGTGGGGGAGGAGGCCCTGTGCCCAGAGACGCTCGGGCATGCAAGAGAAAGAGAAGCCCCCATCCCCAAGGCCCGCTGAAAACAAGCCACGACCCTCCCTCCCACCTTCCCTAATTGCTCCTCAACTGAAACTGGGAGAAAATTATTGCATAAGGATGGAATAATTATTTTAACCATGTTTATTTAATTGTAATTACATCTAAATGAAACAAGTTTTACATTTCTGTCCTAGCTTTGCTTATTTTTTAAAAAAACATAACCTCAGTACAGAGGCTAAGCCTGGCTTCTGCAGGGCAGGGGGGAAATAAGAACCCCTTACTCCCCGTTTCCGGCCTGGCCAGGATCCTAACCATCTCTCCCTCCTCTTGCAGGGATCCTGGCCCGCTCTCTGCTCTGGCTGGCTGCTCCTTTGGGGTCCGTGCCTCACCTCTGCCGCCTGATCGTGGTAGGTGGTGCCCAGAGGAGCAGCCTGGCTGGTGCTTCAGCCTCCATTAAGGGTGCCTGAGCCCCCCCCTCGACGCCCCCCCCACCTGGTCCAGCACCTGAAAGGCCTGTTGGGATGCTGGAATCAAGTCATTCAACAGAAGAGCCAAAGCAACCTGACACCCTCCTCCTTTGCTCTCTTCCTAGGGACCTTCTGCTCCTGAGGGGCCTCCCTCCAACATTGACCCCACCCCCCATTTAAAGGCCAGAAGGTCAGCCTCCTCATGGCCGCCTGGAAACTCCCAGTGTCATAACCCAAGAAGAACAGAGAGCAATTCTGATTTGCTGCATGCCCCAAAGGAGCAGACATTGCCCCTCCCCCCTCTGCCAGCCCCCCTGCGCTCCTCTCTTCTTCCCCACTAACATTCACTTCTCTTCCTCCAGGTTTGGGTGCAGTTTGGGTTCTCCTCCCACTTCTGGGCTCTCTTCTGCTACTCTCTGGAAGCCGCCTTGCTGCTCCAGAACCCCACCAGCCACAGGTATGAAGGTGACCCCCTGATGCTGGGCCCCAGTTGGAGCTCTGCAGCTTTTAGAGGGAAGGAGGAGATGTTCTGATGGGGGTCTTGGGGCTGACAGCAGCCCCTACCCCCAGGAGAGCTCTGATGCCACTCAGGCTCCCTTGCTGTCCTTGCACAATGCTTGGGTGTCTGCACTTCCCCACTTGCAGGGAGCCCCCCTCTGAACCCCCGTTTGCTGCCACCCCTCCCCCCACCCGAGGTGGAAGCTGACGAGGGCCTCCCAGTGACCAGCAGGACGACTCTGTCTTCCTCTTCCTGACCAGGTCCTTGACTCCGTACTGCCTCCTCTGCTGGGGACTGCCAGCCATCCAGGCCCTCCTTGGGCTTCTGCTCCTGATGAAGACTGGGGACATGGAGTAAGCTCCCTCCTTCCACCTCCTGAATGAGCCTTTTCAGAAATGGCACCTGGGAGGGGAAAGTGACCAGGAAGTTTCAACCCCAAATGGGCTGAGCAGGAGGGTCCAGTGAGTAAGGGGGAAATGGGCTGATGCTGCCCAAGACCAGAGGGTCCTGTGGTTATGAAAGCGGGATGCAGAAGGACCTGCTCCCCGGGATCTGCCCTCCTGCACGCTCGGTAGCTGAATGCCATGTGCTGGCACTGGAGCTGTACCCCGTCTGGCACCTCTGGAATGCCAGCCAGTGGCCAACATCTGGAGTGTCTTGCCTCCAGCTTCTGCTGCTCCTTAATAACTTGCGGGGACCTCCTTCCCATCACCCCTCTTGACCGCCCTCCTGCCACTTCAGGGGCCTGAAAGGACAAGGAGCCTGAGCAAAGAAAAGCTGGCCTTGGGGTGTTTGGTTTTTAATTAGCGCTGCCGCTCCCCTTATCCCAGCTGCAGGTCACACCACGGATTGGCATGGATCCTGGAAACCGTGTGTTACGCCTCTAGCTTTGTGCCGCTCACCTTAGTTTTTTTGGGAAGTCCTGTGCTCTTTTACAAAGCGCTCCAGGCAGGTAAATCATATTGCATATATTTATATAATCCATCCATTGATTGTTGACCAATAGGTGATGTCAACCTAACCCAGGGGTTGGCAACCTTAAACACTCAAAGAGCCACAAAGGTCCTAACTGGAAGTCCCCTGTTCAATTCTGGAGCCAACCGGAAGTCCACTTCCCCTGCCATAGAGTCTCCTCCTAGCGTGGCGTCCTTTTTCCTCTGCCGACTGGAAGTCCGGTTCCCCCACCATAGAGTCTCCTCCTAGCGTGGCATCCTTTTTCCTCTACTTGTCCTAACCGAAAGCCCTATCAATTGTGGAGCCGACTGGCAACAGGGAGCTGCAGCAGAGGGATGAAAGAGCCACATGCGGCTCCAGAGCCGCGGGTTGCTGACCCCTGACCTAACCTATGATGTTTTATTTGACAAACCATGATAAAAACAACCAGGACTCTGCTCTCTGACAGCCCCCACCAGCCATATCCTCCATTATCAGACTTCTAATCCGGCAGCTCCTCCGATTAGCTAAGAGAACAAGTGCTTGTTCCAAACACCATTTTGGGATGAGAGCCTGTTTCAGGCTGGGAAAGGAACAGCCCTGCCTGTGTCTAAAGATCTGCCCCTGGGTCCTTTCAGAGCAGTGAGAAGAGAGAGGCTCTGGAGTTTTCCACCAAAGAAAGACACCAGGAGGGGGTAACGCCAGGCCTGAGTTGCAGCTGGCCCCACCTTGGCCGCTTGCAGGGTGGAGGGCCAGGTGGGTGGCTGTGCACCAGGCGCTCCCTGAGTCCCACTTGGTCAGAGGGCACCTGGGCAGCGGCAGTGCCTCCGTGGGGCCCAGGAGGGCGCTGAGCCAGGGTGGCTTTTCCTCCCACAGTGCCAGCTCTCCTGCGGAGGGGCCGGGGGATGCAGACGGCCGGAGAATGGCACCAGCAGCAGGAGCTGCGCAGGAGGTTCACGAGCGTCATGGTAGCCTTTGCTGCTTGGTATGATCTTTATTCCATTTATGAGGCACCCTCTTCGTGCAATCTGCGCCCTGCCCTGACACGGCAGATGCCAGACCACACAAAGGCAGGAGTCCCAATCGCAGCACGCACACACACACACACACACACACACACACACACACACACACACACACACACACACACACACACACACACACCATGGCAGTTTCAGCTTGCCAAGGCCCTGGATTGTCTCCAAACGTTGGGGCCCTGCTGGGATGGGGGGGTGTTCTCCAGGGCCCCTCTGTTCTTCCACAGGAGCTGGGCAACACAGAGCCGTCCTGCGGGAACTGCAAAGGGTCTCTCGGTGGAGCCGCTGAGGTTGCCAGAAGCTGCCCTTGTGCCCAAGGAAGGGGAACCTGGGGCTTTTTCCCTGGCTAGAAGCTTTCTTGACCAGCAGGTTCAAAATTAATAATCAACCAGCCCCCAGCAGTTCAGGGAGCCTTGGGTTTGCAAGAGCACCCCAGGACCCCCACCCGTGAGGCCAGGCCCCAAATTAAGTGGGATTTGATTAGAAAACGCTCTTGTTTTTCAGCTGGCTGGCGAATGTCCTGCATGAGCTGCTGTTGCTGCTGCTGGAATTGGAGCCTTTGGGGAGATGGGGCACCGGACAGCTGCTGCGTGGGGCAGCCCTCACCTGCTGGGCAGTTATGGTGGGTTAGGGGTGTGTCCCATGTGAGCATGCGCCGGGCCTGCAGGACCTCCAAAGGCCATCATTCTGCAAACACCCAGCCCTGTCCAGAACTGCTCCCTGGTCTTCCAGAGAAGTCCGTCTCCTTAGAGCAGAGGTCTTCAAACTTGGCAACTTTAAGACCTGTGGACTTTTGGGAGTTGAAGTCTCTTCAAGCCTGGGCTGCCTCCTTTGGATTGTGCACTGCAGTCAGGACAGCTGAAGCCCAGAAGGAACTGCTGAGGGTCTCTTGGGCATTTTGCAGTCTCGCTGCTCTTGGAAGGGGGGCTCAGTCTTCCCAGGCCGCCTTTGCTCCTCCTCTTCTTTGCTCCTCTAAAAAGTTGCAGAATTATAATGGTTCTGCCAAGATGTTGGGAAGTAGGTTGCCCAAGCCAGTGAGCCAAGCCACACAGCAGGATGGGGAACCAGTCAGCGTTTCTGTCTCCGATGGTCTTTTTTTCTTGCTCCTCTTCCCAGATTTTCTTAAACCCTCTTTCTGGAGCCCTGCTGATCCTGGCATTTTCATCCTGGAAAAGCAGGTGGTGCACCAGGAGACAGGCGCCCACCTGGAGACCCCCTGTGGAAATCCCGGGGGCTGGCCTAAAGGAGAGTGGCCCCCTCTCAGGCCGTGCCCTGGAACCAGCCCTAGGTTGCCGGATTGAGCCCGGGGCCCTCGAAGTGTCCAGCCTCCTGGTCTCCTTTGGGAGCAGCACTTCGCTGGGTGAGTGGAATGGGCTGCGTTCAGGGCCCTGCCGATGCTGGGGGGCTGAGTGGGGGGAGAAGGAAGGGCAGAGGGATCCAACCTCCCTGGGGGGCTTTCCTAGGAACCCTCCTTTCCTGGGCACAGATCCCTCATGCAGCCCCCCCCTTTCCCTCCTCCCAGACTTCCTCTGCGAGGGGGCTGCGGATTGCCCCGTCCAGCCTCCCAGCCAACATGAGCAAAGCTGCCAGGAAGACTCGACCCCCCCACCGGTCAGCTGCTGCTCCTGCTCCAAGGATGGCACTTGGGCTGGGTCTGCCAAGGGGGGCGAAGGATGCTGCATCCCCCCGGCCTGGCCAGCTGCCCCCATCCATGGAGGGCCTGCCTCCCCCACCTCTCCTGGGGTTCAAGCCAGCTGGCCGGTCCAGGCAGGGGACCAGAGCCTTTGGAAGAGGCCGGGGCCCAGCTGTGTCGGAAGCAGAGTTCCCTCCGATGAAGAAGCTCTATAAAAAAGGGGGGGGGCTAACCTTAAAGAACGGGAGGCCAGAATTTTGAAAGGCCGGTTTCCATGCCACGTTGACCCCTAACCCAATTTGAGCATTGCATGGATGAAGCCTGGAGGGGTGGGTGTTTCCCTCAACCAGGCTTCAGCTCCCCATGCTAAGTGGGCCATGCAGAGACCCAGACAGAGGAGCAGAAGCCGGTCAGAGTCAGCCAGTAATAAAGCCGCTCAAGGGATATGCAGAAACTGGGAAGGAAATGGGTTTGGGTGTCCACAGCAAATGCAGATCTCTTTTCGGAGGAAGATTTTTCTGAAGAACAAACTGTAAGAAACACGTTAATTTTTAACTCTAGAAAGTTTATTTGACCTGCCAGCAGAAACTCCGAACATTGGAACAATTCAGTATCATTGATCTTCTGGTAAACGTTTGCAAAGGGCTGATAAAAATCTGAGTGCTCAGGGAGCACTAGTGCTTCGATCCATGGAATAAGAGAATTATACTGCAATAAAATAATAGAAAACCAAATGTTTGTAAGCATGTAAAAGAAACATTTTTTTGCTGAAGAAGGCAACGTCTGCACAATCTGTAATAACCCCAAAGACAATCGATTCTCGATCTTCTGCCTGATCCCTTCTCTCACCCAAGTAACCCAGTGAATTTAGCCGCCATGGGATAAGAGGTCAGGTCCATTCTGGATTTGGTAAATGGCTCAAGAGTAGGAATGCAATGCAGAAATAAAACCGAGTTTTTACAATAACTGGCAAATTTTGCAATGATGGTGTTTCCAAATAGACCCCAGACCTATTTAAGCTTAGTTGGAGAGAGTGAAGAAGTAGCTGAGAGTTGTGCGCCACTGACATCCAGAGCAGATCCTTAAACTTGGTAAATGGATCTTTTAAAAGAACAATCCTGCTTGGGAAAAACTTTGTCTTCTGGAGGCATGCTGGCTGGGGATGAGAGGACCCCAAAGTGGAAGGTCCCAGGTGGGCTAGAGCCATTGGTCCTTTTAAGTGGGAAAAAGTGATTGATTGATAGACGGTGTTTATAAACTGCCAGCTTCAACAAAGGGGACTCCGGGTGGTTTACAACATCCAGGCCCAGTGTGGAAGAGCCGACGGAGAGAAACCCACCGACTCCTCCAGCATCAGGATCTTCCCGGAAGAGGAGAACCTCAGTGATTGGCTCGGACAGTGACGTCTGAGGAAGAGCAAAGCGCCAGCAAGGAGTCGGCGTTGCTTGAAGGAAGAGTTAGGCTCCTTTAGAGTTTTGGGCTGAGCCTAAAGAAATTTCTGAAAACGGCAGGAATTCCCAGGCGAGGCTTGGTGGAGAGAGCAGTGGCCGCCTGGGGGATTCTGGGAATTGACGTTCACATGTCTTGAAGTTGCCAAGGTTTAGAACGGCTGGTTGACAGGGTCTGTGAACCGTCTGCCCTTCTTGCACTAACAAAAAGTGGGATACATTTGTGCAGGGAGGAGGCAAAGCAGGGGAATCGAGGGGCCTGCACTTGATATGCAGGGCACCTGGAGAGAGCAAATCCGGCCCTTCTGGCGTGCTGGGTTGGGACAGGTTTCGTCTCTGCCTGCCCTGCTCGTCGCCTCTTGCCAGCCTCCAGCACCTGCTCTCCTGGGTGTTGCCTTTCTTGAGAATCCACTTGAGTCACAGTACTCCACCCCCCCCCTCATGCCCACCCGCAGGCCACACAATCCTAGGCATGCCCCGGGCTTGGGTGGCTGCTAAACTCCCCCCCCCCGTTCTTTGTGGACAAAGGCTGAGTTGTGCCAGGGACCAAAGCGATAAGTTTCTTGCTGACGGTCACCCGAGCCTGCCCTGCCCGCTTAATCAGGGAAACGCCACTGCCCACCTTGATGCCCCAAAGGAAGGCAGGGCACAGGCTTGGGTTTGGCCTGGGTATCTCCAAGAGTGCCACTCCTTGGAGAGACGTGGACTGTACATGGAACTCTTGATTCTCCTTGGCTGGGGCAGGTGAAGGGTGGGGATGAACACCCAGACTTATTTATTTATTTATTTATTTTGTGAGATTTATATACCGCCTCACAGTGCAAGCACTCTCTAAGCAGTTTACACCAGTAAGCAATGTATATTTTACATTGCCCCCAACAATCTGGGTCCTCATTTTACCTACCTCGGAAGGATGGAAGGCTGAGTCAACCTTGAGCCGGTGAGATTTGAACCACTGACCTGCGGATCAGTCAGCTAAAGTGACCTGCAGTACTGCCTCTAACCGCTGCGCCACCTCGGCTCATGACTTACACCACCCTAAGTGGCCCTTCAGCCCCTGCCATGCCTGGCACATCCCCCCTAATAGCCAGGGCTATTCAGAGAGGGCATCTGGGCCCCCCGAAGGAGGCGTGTTTGGAGAGGCTTCGGCAGAGCCCTGGGATTAAGACTTGCAGAGTGGCCTCTGAGCAGCGGGCACTGTGGCCGGAATGCCCCTTACGCCGGCAGAGACCCCGCCAGTCCTTGCAGCAGCTCCGGAAGTCAATCCATCAGGGAATGCCCAGGGTTTGTTGCCTTGGCTTTCAAGAAACTGCTCCAGCCCTTCAGCCCAGTGAGCACAGGGAAGCTTTGCCCCCACCTCTCAGTGCTGCTGACGTGCTCTGGGCTGCCTTGCAAGGGTTGGCGGAGCCCTTGGAAAGAGCACCCGAGTGCGCCAGTTAATGTTTACAAGACCACAGTGACTTTTGCAACTCATGGAAACTCTGGCGACTTGCACAATGCGGAGCCCTTGCAAATAGCTGGTGGCAGAGGGTGCCGAGGTGGGTAGCAGGAAAGCGCGCTCTCAGGGGGAGCACTGCTAACATGGACAGGACATGTCTCTGTGGACAGGGGTCCTTGCAAAGGGTCACTGAGCAGACCTCTCTGGAGGGGAGCCCAGCGCCTGCTCTAGAACCTGGGACAGCATCGCAGGCTGAGGGTCGAGGCTGGGCAACCTGCTGCTGGCTGGGAGCAGGGCAGTGGCTGGCACTTTCCATCTTGGGGGGTGGCTGGGGTTCTTTTGAGCCACACTAAAGCCCACAGCTGTTTTTGTGAGCTTCTTGTGTAAAAACAGCAAGAAAAATGGTAGCAGTTCTGATTGGGACTTTGGGGCTGTGAAAGCAGGCTTGGAAGTGGCAGCCTCTGGCCAGTGGCCACCAAGCCAAGCAGGAACCCCAGAAGGTGGATTCTGTTCCCAAAGAAAGTTTGGGGTCGAACTGTCGAGTTGGATGTGCCTTTGTGGGTCTTTAGTCATCTGGGAGGAAACGCCACTGAGAGGGAGGAGGTCTGCAGAGAAGTGGGTGGGCCTGTCCCTGGGTATAAAGCTCTCGGTCTGGTTGGCGTAACTCTCTCAAATCAAGGTTAGCTGGGCTGCTCAGCACCACCTCCTGCGGCTGCGACAGGTGAGCCTGGAACAAGAGGCGGGTTGTCAGAATGCAGGGTGGCCATGAGAGGGGTGGGCTTTGGAGGCGGCTTCTCGCTCAGTCAAAGATCCAGAATTTCATGATCAAGTTGCTCTCTGTTGCTTCACCTTTGAGCTTTCTACATGCAGCTTTGATTAATGGCAAAGGTTAAGTTGTTTTCTCAAGCAAGTCTAGAAATTAAGCAATTCCGCCAGCTATTGGAAGGAAGGAAGGAAGGAAGGAAGGAAGGAAGGAAGGAAGGAAGGAAGGAAGGAAGGAAGGAAGGAAGGAAGGAAGGAAGGAAGGAAGGAAGGAAGGAAAGGAGCTTCTTATCGAAGTGGCTTTCAAAAGTCCCAGGACACCCCCCCCCCCGCTCTAAAGATGACCTTGCTGAGCTGCTCTGATCAACCCTGGGAGTCTCAGGGATCTTGGAGGGGCCTCTGCCTTTTCCCTGGTCTATCCCAACAGTGATGCAAAAGGTGCTTAGGGGCCCCTCTCCCCTTTGTGTCGTCCCAGCTGGTGGGGAAATGCAACCAGGCACCAAGAGGGGCACGCACACACATGTACCCTGGGCCTTTCCTGGGGGGGCTTCGATGCCGACTTCTTGGACAGGAAGGGCCTCCAGAAGCTCTTCCACAGAGGGGTGCAGTGGCTGTTCACCCTGGCCTCGGTCTGTCCCCAGCCCCCTCGGTCTCGCCCTCTAAGTCAACTGGCAGGAAGGAGCTCTGACGCTGGGAGCCTTTATCTTGCCTATCTCCCCACACCTACCTGTGCTGGCATCACTTTTATTTGCCTACCTCTGGCTCCTTGAGCAACAATGGTCCGCAGGCATCACAGAAAACGAAGCTGGCAATCCCAATCCCAACAAAGCAACAATTGGTCAATCAGCAAACAAAGCAACTTCGGAAACAGGGCAGCTTTTCCTAGCAGCAGCCGGAGACCCGGCGAAGCCCATCCAGAGGCTCAGTTGTCCCGCTGACTTCCGAGCCCTGGCTTGGGGGGCAGGGAGGGCCTGTTGAGTGCCAGGGCTGGGTCTTCTACCGTCAACCTTTTCCGTGGCCCCAGAAGCCCCTCATTGAGTGGCAGTTGCCAGACTGAGGCTCCCCATCAGCCATGCCATGCTGGGCCTCCTTGGTCAGTTTTTATTGTTCGGACACCTGTGCTGAGCCACCGCAATAAAAGAATGCCTGTTTTTCTAATGCCCCGTCTGTCTCTCCCAAGCATCTGTTTGAAACACAAAGCATAAAACCACGGGCAGAAAACATGCTTTTCACATGTTTACATTCAGATGTTCCCACTGTGTCCCTGGGCTCCCTCCCCCAAATCTCAGGGGCTGAGAACACCAAGAGAGACCTTTGCTCCGGCCGATCTCTGGCCCTCCAGTTGTCTGTTGTGCTGGCTTAATGGTTACCTTCCAGCTGCCAGCAGAATCGCCACATTCTCCACTGGGTCAGGGCTGGGAAGGCTCAGCTGAGTAGCCACAAGGCGCCCCCCCCCCCGAGTTTGTGGGTGCTGGGTACCATCCTCATTGCTTTTGTGTTCCAGCACCAAGTCCAGTTGCCCTTGGGAGACCGAGACAGCCCAGAGGCCCTCCCACAGCCAGCCACTGACCTCAGGCCCCTGCAGGCTGTGTGCGCGCGTGTGACGGCATGGAGGGCTGGCGGAGAATTCCGCCCCACTGGCGGGTGGGAAGGCAGCTTTTCCATCTGGGGCTGTGGGGCCTGTGCTCCGGGCAGACGCACAAAGGCAGGGTGTGTGCAGTGCATGTGCGTAGGGAAGGATGTTCTGAAACAGGGTCGGCCTTTTGAACTGAGGGTCACTTTGTCTTCGGCCAGCCTTGGCACTGGATTCCGGCACTGACTTTGCACCCCGGAAGGAGACACCAAGAACCTCCGTTTCTGCGGAACATGGTACGGCTGACGCCAAGCGGCATCACGGCTGAGGCAGCTGGCCAGTGTCCAGCATCTGGACCTTTGGCCCTGGGACAGCAAGTGGCCTCGGGCGGCTGCCAAATCGGGGGCCCTGGAGGGGAAAAGCCCACCCCCAGCAGGATCTTAGGGAACCTTCTGCCCCACGCGCAGCGAGTCTCTGCGCAGCAGGCTCCTGGCAGAGCGTGGGACCAGGTGCCGTGGCCACTCGGGCAGGCTGGAATGGCACACATAGAGACTTTGTTTGGCCAGGGTGGGCGGAAGTCCTAACAGGCGGTCTGAATTCTAAAGTGTGTTGTTTGGTGGCCGATAAAGGGCTTATTGTATGCAAAGTAGTTTATAAAGCAGCATATGACTTTCTCGAGATGGGCACAGTTTGCCGGAGGCCTGCGCCTGTAGAGGGAGCCTGTGGCTGCCTTGCAGAAGGACCGTTCCCCAAGGCAAGGTAAGGGCTGGCAGGGAGGCTCATCCTCACCCCGTTAAGGAATGAATGGGCTGGCTGGGAGCTGCTGGGAACTCGCAGGGGGGCTTGGGAAGGGGGCAAAGGCTGGGCATTGGGAGAAACCCATCACTTTTGGCGTTCTCCATCCTAATTTTGTGGGGCTGCTAGCAACAGGACATTGGTGATATCAGCTGCTTTTAAATTAGTCGGGCTTATCATAAGTTCCCCAAAACTTGCTTCTCAAAATACTGTTAAAAATATGTTTGTATTTCCGTAAGTGTTCATCAGTATGCCCGGCCAGTCAATGCAATGGCTGCGTTGGTGCAGCCGGAAAGGCCCTCTAATGAATTTCTGGAGAAGGGAAGGGAAGGACTCTCCGACCCGGCAGGCAGTCCAGGGAATGGCGCCACTTTGCTTCCGAGCTTGAGAGCACCTAGAATGTGCCATGTGTCTCCAGGGCAAGAGGTGACCCCAGCCGTGTCTCTAACCTTTCTTGCAGGAAAGACCCTGGAATCTCAATTGGCTGTCTCTGGAGGAAGGGGCAGCGCAAAAGCCATGCTGGGCTATGGGGAGCATCTCGCCCTCTGCCTCTCCTGGGGAAGGTTGCCAGGTTGTCCAGATCTAGCCTCCGCTTCCAGACTGGCCCAGCAGAACTGCTTAGGCGTACAGGGCTGGGGTGTGCAGCCATGCCCCTCACAGCAATGGGGGGAGGAACAGGCCAGGGTGGCATCAGCCCCAGGGAAAACACAGGAGCCTGTGAAGAAGAGTGGAAGATTGTAGTAGGGCCCTCTTTTCCGCTGGAGGGGCAGGGCCAAGCCCATGCCAGCCTATGGATTTGGTGGCAGCTGCCAAAGGAAGCTGTGGGAAACTGCCAGTCCTTGTAGGTGTTGGCAGCGCCATTCTGACTGCAGCATCTCGCCAATCCTTTTGTCACGGTAGTCTCTTTATTGCTGTAGGGCAGGAGAGCCGTTTCTCTCGGCCTGACTAGTTGGAAATGGGGGCTCAGGGCAATCCTGGGGGGCCGATGACACACAGATGTTTCTGAGAGCAGGGCTGCCAAGGGCTTAAGCGAGGAGGGGTCTAACCTTTGCCTTTATCACCACCAGGTGATTTGTGGCAATGCATGAAATAAAACTAGGTGGCTTAAGGGAGTGGCGATTTGAGGGGGGGGAGATGGACACAGTGGTTCTTTGCACTCCCCACCCAGCAAAACATGGGGGAGAGACTGAGCCTGGGGCCCTGTCTGCTCTGACCAGATCCGGCCCTTTCCTTTCAGGTCTGAGGCGCCATGAAGTGGGAAGGCTTCTATGCCCTGATCATCGGTGTGAACCGCCACTCCACCGCCATTGGCCGCATCTGGCTCTCCGTGGTTTTCATCTTCCGCATCATGGTGCTGGTGGTGGCCGCCGAGAGCGTCTGGGGCGACGAGCAGTCCTCCTTCACCTGCAACACGCAGCAGCCTGGCTGCAAGAACGTCTGCTATGATTACTACTTCCCCATCTCTCACATCCGGCTCTGGGCGCTGCAGCTGATCCTGGTGACCACGCCAGCCCTGTTGGTGGCCATGCACGTGGCCTACCAGCAGCACCAGGAGAAGAAGCTCTTGGTGATGACCGGCCATGGGGACACGAAGCACCTGGACGAAGTCAAGAAGCACAAGATGCGCATTTCCGGCTCGCTCTGGTGGACATACATCTTCAGTGTCCTCTTCCGCATTCTCTTTGAAGGCATCTTCATGTACATCTTCTACATGATCTACCCGGGGTACCAGATGATCCGCCTGGTCAAGTGCGACGTCTACCCCTGCCCCAATACCGTGGACTGCTTTATTTCTCGGCCCACCGAGAAGACCATCTTCACCGTCTTCATGCTGGCCACCTCTGGCATTTGCATTGTCCTCAACGTGGCCGAAATGATCCTCCTCGTCGTGCGAGCTTGTGCCCGGCGCCTCAGCCGAAGCCACAACCCTTCCTCGGGGAAGGGCTCCTTCCTGGGGCACAAGCTGTCTTCCGAGTACAAGCAGAATGAAATCAATCAGCTGCTGACCGAGCACGACGGCTCCCTCAAGGACATTCTCCGGCGGAACTCAGGGCTGCAGGAGAAGAGTGACCGCTGCTCGGCCTGTTAGAGGCTCAACACTCAGGCTGTCGGTGGGTCATTGGGCTCCGGCCTGATGGAGAGCAGAGGACTCTTCTGGGCGGCCGAGCTGCCTTGTCACAGCACTGCCTCAAGCCCTTCTGGGGGAATCGGGCTGGGGCCTTTCCCCCACCCCTGCTGTCACCAGCTACCGTCTTACACTTCCCTCCCATCGGCTCACAGGCTCTGTAGAGTTTCTGTGAATTTTGCAGGCACCGGGTCGGCCTGCGGAACGCCCTGGTTGCAACTAGGCGAAGCCCAGAGGCTGGTGGTCAGCAATGGGGCTTCTGAAGGTTGCCGCAGGCCCCTTCCAGCCAGGAAATCCAACTGCAGCCCGGCTCGCTGGCTGCATTTTACTGTACCAAAGCAAGTCACAGTATTAAAACGATTTTACAGGTCCTGCCTTCAGTGGTTTTTCTTTGGGCTTTCACATCAGCACAAGGAAAGTCGCTTTATCTGGAGATGCAGACCTTTCTCTGGTTGAATTCCTGGCCGGCCACCGTTTGCTGAAAAGTATGTCAGGAGGTAGGAGGAATCTTCCCTTCCCATCCCGAGTCTGGATCCAGGCAAAGAGCTCCTGCCAGGAGCCTAAGCAGAAGTGGGGGTGGGGGGCTGAGGAAAGAGGCGACAGCCAGCAGGACCCTTAGCCAGTTGGGGGGCAGCAAGCTGGCTTATTCCAGGTGTCCCCAGCTTGCCAGCCGAAGGAGAGGCTGTGAGTTTTGCAGAGATGGGGCACGAGGTGCACGCCGGCAGAACAGCCCGACTTCCCCAAGCCCCCCTTTGTTGTGGGGCTAATAGCTGAAGGCAAGCATCCTCCCCCTGCAGAAGGAGGCGTAATGAGCCAGGCGAAATAAAGGCGGAGGAAGCCCTGGAATGGGAAAGGCAACCCGGCAAAGCTTGGAGGGCACCCAAGCTCCACGGCTGGATGAGGAAGGGCCGGGGCTCAGAGCCCCACTGGGGGCAATGGGTGCTTGGACTTCTCAGTCGAAATGGGGCAGCCAGGGTAGCTGAGCGCCCTGGGAGGGAAGGGCGCCTAGGATGAGCTTGGATCCTCTGGACTCAATCAAGTGGGTGGCCTTGCCCATGAGCTCCCTAGCGGCTTTCCCCACCCCCGAGACTGCCCGTTGGGCTCCACTCTGGCCTGATGCGACCATCAGTCAGACCGTCCTTCCTCCCTTCTTGCCCAACCTTTGAGTGTTTCCTTGTCCCAGATTCAGGCAGGAACAGATGGAATTTCCATCCTGGGCAGAAACCCCACCTCCTCCGCCGCCACTGCCAGGTGAACCTCCCACAATCACAGCACCCAGGCTTGCTTCCTGCAGACCAAGACGCCAAAGCCGGGCCTGAAAGCAGATCTCCTTTTCTTGCTGCGCTTGGCCTGCGTTATGGCCGCCCTTCCACTCGCCCCATGGCCCGGATGCAGCTGGAACGCCTCCCCTGAGCTGCCCCCCCCCCCCCCCGTGCCTTGGTCTTCACAATAATTCCTAGCTTGCACAGACTGCAAAGTCCACTGGAGGGCGCCAAGCTGGCAAAGCCGGCCTCTGGCTCTGACCACAGCAGCAGCTCCCCAAACGCTGACGTCAGCTACCGCCCCCTAATGGCCAAAGAGTGAAAGAACACACGGGAGACACCCCAGATCGTTTCTCCAGTAGGCCAGGAAGAGAAATCTGGGGGGCTGGCTCCCCACTGGTCTCAAGGGTCTCCCGGCTCACTCTGGGGCCGCAGCGCCAAGTTTCCTCCTCCCTCACCAGAAAGAGGCAAACCCAGAGAACTTTTCTGCCTTTATTTGAAATGAATGGTTTCCAGAAAGACGCAGGGAGGGAGTCTTAACGTCCAGTATATCACAATGCGACAACGAGGCCTGCAACTGGCTCACTGGAGACACGGACACTGCAGGGCTGGGCCAGGACAATGTATATACAGGCTCCACAAACGGCACCACCACCAGCCATAGCTCAGAGTTCAACGCCACACACAGAGACAGGGGGGACCCGGGTGCAAGGCGGCCTCTGAGCCCCTGGAGGAAGAGCAGCAGGCCAGGGCAAGATTTCAGCAGAAGGGGAGGGGCCATACAAGAGAACGGGCCCTTGGGAGCCACCCCCTCCCTCCCTCCCCCTCCACCAGCTAGAACAGGCAGAGGTCCGGGGCTCTCGATCCAACCTCCAAATCCAGAAGCAGCCTGCGCCCTCTTCCCTGCCAGAGACAGACCACGTGGCGAGGCCAGCAAAGCAGGGACCCCTGAGAAGCGTGGGGAGGATAATGGAGGCACCAGGGGCCCATTCGCCTGTGTGGAAGAGGCGGTGGCCAAGTCCTGTGTCCGTCCACCCAGAAAGGGAAGGGCTGACGGGCGAGCTGCCCCCGGTCCCTGCAGCTGGGGGGGGAGGGGCACCGGAGCCCACCTTCTCTCACAGCGAGGGCAGCCCGGGTCAGTCCATGTCGTCATCCAGGCCTCCCACCCCGCGGCTGTGCTCCTCGTAGATCTCGCGCACAGCCAGGATGCGGTTCAGCATGCTCTCCAGCATGCTCTTGTCCATGGGGATGACTGAGTACCAGAGCGGGGACTCCGCGATGCAGGAGCGCTCCGGCTGCAGGTAGAAGACGTCGTTGCGGCTGCGGAGGCTCTCGGGGCTGCAGGCCGGAGGGGGAGAGAGATGGGGGGTCAGAGGAGGGGAGGGTGGGCGGCCTGAGGGACCCACACCCCTCGGGGCCCTCCTGGCCTGCTCTGGAAAAGCCACAACCGGCACCCTCCCGCTCCCCCCTCACCATTTGGAGAGATAGAACTCGTAGAACTTGACTGGGCAGCGCAAGGGGTTCAGGCGGTTTTCCCGCTGCTCCAAGACTGGCGCCTCCTCCTCTCTCCTCCGCTTGCCCAGGCTGGTCTCTGCGTGGAAGGGGAAGCAGAGGTTGAGCGTGGTTGGGGGCGTGGTTGGGGGCGTGGGGAAGCAGAAGGCGGGGTCCCTACCTCGGCCCTTCCGGTGCCGCATGGGCGCGTAGTAGCGGATGCTCACGACTTTGGCCAAGCCCCGCGGCATGGTGCACTTGCGCGACTGCCGCACCACGTTGGTGAAGGAGAGCTGCATGTGCTCCTCGGCCGTCTGCAGCCCGAAGAACTTGGTGTTGAAGAACATCAGGGTGTTGAGCAGCACAAATGGGGAGTAGACGCCCAGCTGCTTGCCCTCCCAGAGGTGCTCCTCTTCCACGCGGGAGAAGACCGTGCCTGCAAAGGCGCAGGACGCAGCCAGCCGTGAGGGAGGGCGGGAGTGAGGGAGACCTGGGTTCAAAACCGGACCGGCGGGAGGGGGGGGACCTGGGCTCCAGAGAGCCTTGAGCAGCCTGATGCCCCTGGCAGAGCAGAATTTTGAGGTCCCAGGAAGGGGCAGCCAGCCGGCCTGTCTATGCTGCCAGCGCTGGGAATCCCACTCCCATCATCCGAAGCCTTTGGAGCCCCCCAACTGTTTCTATGGGTTCCCACCCTGATCCGGGCCAGACTGGCAGCGTTTCGGCCCCGGAACAGCACTGGGAAACTCTGCGGGAGGCCAGAAGCAGCTGAAGCTCTCAGCCTTTCAACTTTGGACACAGCATGGCGCTCAATGCTCTCCCCCCCCCCCAAACCGGCGGTCTCCCCCCACCCCCGCCCCCAAGGCTGCCTTACCTGAGGATGCAGCCGAAGCACTCCTGGATCCAAGCCTGCGGGGAGACCTGGCCAACCCCAGCCTAGGAGGCCGGCCCCTGCCTTTCCAGGGGGGCGCCCCCCCCACATCCCCCCAGCGGACACTCACTGTTGGGCAGGACCGAGGGCTGCCAGCCGCTCAGCAACTTGTTGAGCTCTTGCACAAAAGTCAGGTAATAGAGGTCGGTGAAGATGTTGACCATGCGGTTGTTCTCCAACAGGTACTGGAAAGGCCGAGGGTCACAGGGTCAAAGAGGTCACACACCCCCAATCTGCCTCTCGCGTGGCCCTCCTCCTCCTCTCCGGGCTCCCCCCCACAAAGGTGTTGTGAGGGCTGCTGTCTGCAAGCTTCTCACGGAGAAGTAGCGGCTTCTTTTCTCACCCCACAGAAAGGCAAAATATGCGCCCCCTGCCCCCCAGGGAAGAGGCCATCTACAGCCGACAGGAAAGCCTTATCCGTGGACAGCCTCTGTGGAGATCTCGCCCCCCCTTCCCCCCTCCCCCCGCAAAGGGCCTGGCTGAGACAGGGCCTCACCTGCTGGATTCCCAGGCACAGGTAATAGACACTGTCTGGCTCGTAGCGCTCCCCGTTGGGCCGGGTGATCTCCTTGACGAACTGGGCCAGGCCGTAGTTCAGCTCGGCCGCTGTGCAAGCCAGGATGTCCTCCTTGATCCGCATGGGCTTGGCTGCGGGCGGCAACAGGGCAGGCTTAGAAGTGGGAGCAGGCAGGGATACCCTGCTCCTCCCTCCTATCCACACGTCCCAGACTTACGGCCAAATCGCAGCTCGTCGCCCTTGCTGGTTTCAGCACCCACGTACTTGGCCTGCACCCAGCTCTTCCAGGCGTTCACCCCGTAGGAGGCGTTGAGGGCTGAGCCGCTGGGCTGGCTGCTTACCGAATCCCTGGAGCAGCTCTCTGACAGCACCAGGCGCTTCTGGCCCTGTGGGACAGGGTGGAGGGAGGGAGGGAGGGAGGGAGGGGGCAAGGGGGGGGATTCTGGTGAACTCAGCATCTGCCAGGCAGCTGGGGAGAAGCCCAGGTCCTCCCCCTGCAACCTGCAGCCAAATAGCCTCCTGCTCTGAACTGAGTAAGAAGACCTCTTTCTGCAGGTATTACTCAGACTGGCAGAACATGAGAGGCTGTTTTTCCTTCATGCAATACACTCCCCCCCCCCCCCCCGGCAGAAGATTCTCCATGGGCAAACAGGATAGAGGGGTTTGGGGGGGGGGCTAGATTGCTTCCCAGGATTCTCATGTTTGTCTTTTTAGCTTAGGTGAATTTTTGTTCATGCTATCTTTTGATAGGGCATCGTGGCGCTTGTGATTACATTACCAAAATACTTTTCATTTATCAGAAAGCAAAAATAATAATAATATATCCTTCCACTAAAAAAGAAGCTGATCTCTCTGCTCACAGCATTTTAGCCTCGGCTCCTTTACAAAACAAGGGCAGAAAACGAGACTTCTGCGCCCTTCGGTACCCAAGAGCCTCCCAACCGGAGGTTAAGACCAGGCGGAGGAGGGTGAGCCTTAGAGGGCAAGTCCGGCTCTGGCATGACAAGGTCCTTTTCCCGGGGTGGGTTGGGGGCTGGGGCAACCCCAGGAGGGACCCACCTTGCGAATTGAGCGAGGCAAGTCGGGGTCTGCAGCGACGTCCTCGGGGGCGACCAGGCTGCAGTCGAAGAGGAAATCCACGCTGGGATTGATGTCCAAGGGATCTGCGGGGGAACACAGGAGCCGTTGCACCCCAGGCCCTCCTCCTCCTTGGCGGGCGTGGAAGCCCTCTGCCCTCCACCCAGGGAGACGCTAGCACCCAGTGCTCCTGCAGGGAGGCAGGGGAGCCCAGCCAGGGGCCTCCCCCCCAAGGAAGGGACATCAGCAGCCCCCTTCTTGCCCCTCCCACCCTCCCCTGGTGCTGCCCTCACTTTTAGGGAAGTCGGCCTCCAGGTCCTGCCCCGGCTCATCCAGGACGTTTGCCATCTTGACTGCCATGGCCAGCACGTCATCCCTGGCTGGCCCAAAGAGGTCGCAGTCCTCCAGGAGCCCTTCGGCACTCTGGTTGCTCACCAGGTCTGTGAAGACAGGGGGGCCCAGGAAGGGGGAGTATCAGGCCTGCCCTCCCTTCTTGGGACCCCTGCAGGCATCTGGGTCCTTTTGGCCCTCTGGGTTCTGAAGACCACAGGATGCTCGATGGAGGCCGGGAGGGAGAATCCAAGGGCTTCCTTTCCCACCTGCCCCCCTCCCCCCAGCCTTCTGCTCCCTAAGAAGAGCCAGAATACGTAGAGAAGGTGGCAGGAAGGCCCAGGACGAGGGTCCCGCCCACCTTTGCCTGCCTTCGTCCATCACTTGCTGGCTGGCATCAGCAGCCTCGACAGGAGGTGTGTCGGCAGCCGCAAAGGCTTCCTGAGCCCAGAGAGCCCCTCTCCGCCTCTGGCCTTGCTGCAGATACCCACAGAGGCTCCTCTCAGGCGGATACGGGCGCAGCTGATCCGCCCCATGCCCAGCTGTCCTTCTTGAGCCCAGGAGGGGTTCCTGGCAGAGCGACCCAGTTTTGCCCGGGCTGCCCCTCCCCAGTGGCATGTCAGGGGCCCCCGTGGAACCCACCACACAGGTCTGAGGAGGCTTTGTCCAACTCTTCGGCCTCCGCGATCATCTCCGCCATGGCCAGGATGTCGGCTTCCAGGGGGTTGGAAGGGATCTTCACCTTCAGCTCCTCAATGGTCTCCACAATCTTCTCTGTGCTCTCCAGGGTGGTGGGCAGAAACATTGGCACAGGAACCTGGGAGGAGCGACAGGTCAGGGGCCGGCCGGACAGGGCGGAAGGCAGGGGCTCCAGAGAGAGGAGGTGGTACTCACGGGGACCGGCATGGAGAAAGGCACCGGGACTTTCTGGCAGTACATGTTCATGGGCACGGGCACAAAGACTGGCACCGGGATGGGCAGCACAACCACCTGAGGCTTCCAGTCGTCTGTCAGGAAGGAAGGAAGGAACCGTTAGCAGGTCTTTACCTGCCTGCCCACCCACCCCCCATCCCGGGACCAGGCAAGGCCTCCCTCTTTCCTTCTCTCCAAGCCGCGAGGGAGAGCTCAAGCCCCTCCCCGGTCAGCAGCTCTCGGGCCAGGAGGACCGGCCCCTGGGATGAAGGCGGTTCCAGGAAGGGGGACACCCTTCCAGCCCCCCCTCACCTGTCTGGCAGCCCTTGGACTTCATCTCCGTCTTGCAGGAAACCCCCCGGTTCTGCATGAGGGGCTTGCACATGGCTGCCTTGTTCTTCCGGGGGGTGACCGGCTGAGGCGGCTGGGGGGTAGCGGATGCTGGTGAGGTGGGGGCGGCCTTGGCAGGCTCCTGCAGAGATCCAGACAGGACAGGGCTCAGCAGCCCTTCTTCTGCAATCTTCCCCTGCCCGCACAGCACAGAAGCCGGCCCCTTCACCCCGGCTGCACAGGGCCTCCTGAGCCCCAGAAGCGGCCCCCACTCTTCCCCCTGAGCAGTGAGCCTGAGAGACTCACCGCGTTGGGCTCTGCTTTCTGGGCAGTGGCAGAGGGCTGCTTGGGCTCCGGGGCCTGACCTGTGCGGAGAAAGAGTTTCCGGCTGAGGGCTGCAGCTTTCTCCACACCTGGCCTGCCCAGAAGGTCCGAGAGCGCAAGATTGGCCTAGGCGCTCGTTCATCCAGGTGCCTGGCCCTTCTCACCCGGGGCAGCAGGAAGAGAAGCCGCCAATGTCCTCATCAAGGAACAGGCTGGTGCCCGGGAGACACAGGTCTAAGTCTCGGCGGGGGTTTGAAACCACGACTGGGGGAGAGGGCCCCCCCAACTAGAGGAAAACGCTGGAATGCGGCCCTCGGATGGAGTCCAGAGCTACCCAGGGATCATTTAGGCAGGAAAAGACACGGCCTCTCCCAGCCCATTGGAAGGTCGGCAGCCGCACAAACCAAGGCCCAAGAGTAGTTCATGGCTCTGCCCCACGGGAGACCGGCTCTCCTTCCCTGGGCCCTCCTGGAGTAGCGTTTCTACTAACCTGTCACAAAGCAACCCAGCAAAGCTGGCATTCACTCTGGGACGTTCCTTTAGGCATTCAAAAAAACTAATTCCTAGCCTTAGGACAAACGAACGTCACTATGCAGAGGCATAAAACTTTGTGTCATTCATATACCAATCCTGCCATTCGGCTACACGGCTATAAATAGCTCACTTTCTTATGGCAGAGGAACACAGCAGCCCTTCCTAATTTGGGCAGCCTCCAGATGTGTGGACTTCAACTCCCAAAATTCCTTAGCCAGCACGGCCAGTTCTAAGAATTGTGGATGGTAAAACTCCCTACACCTGGGGTGGGGACAGCTCTGGGGGGAAAGCTGGTGGGAGAAGTCACAACAGTTAGCTTTGAGTATATGAAAGGATGCCCCCCCCTCCTTAAAGGCTGTGAGTAGCTGTCAATCAAAACCAATAATAATAATAATAATAATAATAATAATAATAATAATAATAATAATAATAATAATAATAATAATAATAATAATAATAATAATAATAATAATACTGCTGCTAGAAACCCCCAACCCTTGCAAGATGCCTTTTGTCCTAGAAGAGAGCTCCCCTCTTCAACCCCAGGAGGCAAGGGGGAGCCTAGCTCCGAAGTGCAGGGATAGCAGCCAAAGCTACTTTCCTCAGTCCCATCGGATGGCATCCTCAGACGGATGGGACCAGGACGAGCAGAGAAAGGGACTTATGGCCACTTCATTTTACCAGCTGAAATAACATTTGCCCAACATCGGAAAGTGTTATATCTGTTAACAGCTGTGGATAAACAAGGCCTTTTCAACGGCTACTTTAGAAAAGATTACAAATAAAGTTAACATTAAAAAACACCAGGGGCAAGAACCACAATTCATCAAAATCAGATGGATTTTATATTTTATCTCCGTTACAACAGACCTTCTATCAATACAATTTAGATATGTGGTAAATGTAATATTATTATTATGCCTCTATCTACTTTCAACCGTTTTTAACCGTATACTGTTTCTCTCTCTCTCTATCGTATATTAATGCCACTCAGTTACTTGAAAATGTTTGTTAACTACAATTCAATAAATACAAGTTAAGAAAGAAAACAATTAGGTGAACAATGAAGAAGGGAGAAAGGGCCTTCGAGATCACAGGAGCACCCAATGCCTTAAAGGTGACAACCAGCACCGACCGGGAAGCCAAAGGGCAAGTAGGGGGTCACCCAGATACCCCATCCCTGCCCAGACCGCTACTGTAAAGAGTAAGAAAGATGACCTGGATGGAGATCATAGGCAAGCTCAGCTGCCAAGGCGAGGAGGGCTAAAATATATTTTAGGTCCACAGCAGACAGATAATATTCGGAAGAGGCTGAGACACCTCTCTACTTCATTGGACTGTAAGGAGGAGGAGGAGGAGGAGGAGGAAGAACATAATCAGACCTGCAAGAATCCGTTATATAGCCAACCTCAATAAAAGTACTTTTAGTTTTCCTGTGGAGTTGATGTCTTGGTGTGGTCTACCCAGGCACTTCAAAATGCTTTTTAAGAGCGAGCGAAACCAAGCCAATGTGATTAAATAAACACCATGTAGAACCCAGGAATGGCCACAGCGGGCACACAAAATGCACCATGGAAAAGCCCTCCTGGCCACGGTTGCCACCTGCCTCTTCAGCAGGAGAGGTCCCCGTCCCGGAGCCCCAAAGTGTGGACCAGCCCTGAGCAAAGGAGAACAGACACGCTGCCCACCCCCCACCCCGGAATCCTCTGGTCCACAGATCCATTTTGGAGGAGCCCAATGGGGTCTCTTCCTCCCAAGAGAATTTGCCACACAGCCTATTGGATGTGGGGGTACCTTTGGCCACATTCCTCCCGGCTGGCCCGGCATGTCAGAACCAGAGAGGTGAGCGAGAAAGGGAAGCCCCCCCCCACCGGCGGAGTTCCAGCCCACGATCCACCCACCACGGGGCCAGTGCAGGATCCTTCCTTAGCCCCATTTCCACTCATGCGCTTCCGAGTCTTGGCTGGCCGAAGCACCGGCTACTCACTGTTCAGCAGACTCTCAGGCCCTTTCTGGGTGTCCAGGTTGGGCTGATTCTGTTGGTTGTAAAACCTCAACAGGCACTGCTGGTTGCAGAAATGCTTGATTTGACCTCGCCAGTGAATCGTTTCCAACAGCTTCCCCTGCCGCTTGCAAGCGTGGCACCGAGCTGCCTACCGGGCACCAGAGAGGCAGAGGGAGAGGAAGAGTTAGGCCAACCCACCCGGGATCTCATCCTCATGGCAGATTCCCACATCCGGCTTTCCTATTAAAAACCAAACTGATGTAAATAATAACTATATAGAATAAACATGTTTTTGTATCACTAGGCTGTAAAAGGATAGTGTCGACGAGATGGTTGACATGTATGTTTCAAAGTTTTCTATTTTCAAAGATATTTGTATATTCATATGTTTACACATGTTTTTATGTTTGTTTGTATGTTTGTTTGTCTTTTTAACATAATTAATAAAGACTATTTTTTTTTAAAAAACCAAACTTTCATTGACCTGTTGTGAGATCCTGGGCTGGGCTGAGATCCTAACTGGACCCAGATCCCCCGGGGGGCTTCCAAGGATAGGCTGCCTTGCTTCTGCCCGAGGCCACCAGCCACACCAGCACAGGTGTGGACAGGCAGCAGCCCAAGAAAGGGCAGAGCGAGGGGGGGGGTCACATCTACCAGTTCTGGCTTAGGCAGCACAGAAGGCCCATAGAAGGGGGAGATTCAAAGGACCGAACGATGCCTTAAGCACCTGGGAAGGACACCCCCCACCCCCAGAGAGAAGACGACCTAAATCTGTGGCCCCATATCCGCCTGGGGCAGTTCTGAGGGCCACGGAAGAGCACTAGCAAGCGAGCCACATGCGGCTCCTGGGATGTGGCTTTTGCGCTCTGAAAGGGAACCGGAGAATAGCTGCTGACGGTCGTCTCCCAAAGTGGGGAGGGGGGACTTGATGCTTTGAAGCCGGCTCTGGCCCACCTCAGAAGGGAGTGGAGAATGGCATTCAGCAGCCTCCCCTCACTCTGGAACTCCCAAGGCCAGACTCCTCCCCTCCCCCCCCCACAGGGTTCTCCTTAAACCATTTTCTGGGAGAGTTCCAAACAGGGAGCTCAGCCTCTTCGTAGCCCCGGTTCTGACTGCACTTTTTACTTCCAAGAGGGCTTTCTGGATCTACCCACTTGGGGCTCTTGGGAAGGTTTTGGCCTTCAGTGCAAGAAGAGGCAACTCCATTCGCCTGAGCAGGACTGGCAGGCCCCCTCCCAAAGAAGGGGAGGGCCCAAGGGCCGCACTGACCTTGTAGTACCAGAGCAGGTATTTGCTTTTGCAGTCGTCGCTGCAGAAGTCCCAGGTGCTGCCCTCCAGCTGCTCGGTGACAGCTCGCTGGCAGGTCTGGGAGCAATAGGTGCAGGTGACACAACAGAGGCCCAGGTTCTTGGTGAAATCCTGTTTGTAAAGAAGCACACACCCTGCGGAGAGACAACACGGATGAAAACCTCCCAGGGGGGCGGCCGAGCGGCAACAGGAGCCCACAGCAGGCAACCACAGAGAGACCAAGGACGACACAGACACACAGACGCGCACCTGACACAGCCCTTCCTGCACTGGCCCCGGGCGGCCTAGGGTGTCCCCGTCGCTCACCTCTCTGATCCTAAGGCCAACGCGGCCTCTCGCCCAACTGCCCACCGCATGCAACGACCTGCCCCGAGGAGACCTTCTGCCCTGGGCAACGATCGAGCTCCCCACCCGGGTACCTTCGCTGCAAAAGTTCTTCTCCACTCCCGAGAAGCGGATCTTCTCGTGCAGCAGCTTCTCCTGCTTGCAGTGCTCGCACTGGGAGACCACCCCTCGCAGCCGCTTGAAGTCCTCGCAGCAGTCCCGGCAGCAGAACTGGTAGACCTTGTCCTGGTAGAGAGCGGGCGCCACGCGGGCATCAGGCGGGCACAGGCCTCCCGCGTGGCAACTGAGCCGCAGGTGGCCCAATGGGGCGTGCACAGAGAGCCCCCCCAAACCGCTCCTCCCCCTGGGGCAAGGTCTCTCGCCTCCTCCCTCCGGCGGCCCCCTCACCTGCCAATCCAGAATCTCGGGCTTCCCAGTGAAGAGGTTGTGGCAGGAATGGCAGGTCAAGTGGATCCCACCTTCTGGGCTGGAGCGCTGCATTTTGAGGGAAGGGGACAGATTCAAAAGGGGCACAAGGACCCTGCCCACCTTGCTGTGCCCCAGGACTGCCCCCCCAGCCCCTCCCAGCCCCTCGCCTGCTCCCTGCCCACCTCATCGCTCAGTTTGTCCCTCCCCCCACCGAATCCCCCTCACCTCCTGCCCATTCCCAGCGCTCCCCTTCCCCTCCCAATCCCGTGGCACCAAGAAGGGGCCCCTCCAGCAGGCCCCCCTGTGCTGCTGCTGCTCCTGGGAGGGGACAGGCTTTGGCCAGGGAGAATGGCAGCCCAAGACCAACTTTCTGCGAGTGAAATAAATTATGCAAATCACACAGGTGGTTAATTTCACTGATTTATTGGATAGCAGACACAAACTCTCTTCGTCATCGGCAGAAGCAAAAACAGTTTTATTTGAGACAATGACACCCCCCCCCGAGAGATTCAACATCATAGATATAGAAAGATCCGTAAGCTACGAATGAGATGTGCAGCCTGCCCCTCCCCCACCCCCCACTGCCCGCCTCCCGGTCATTGGCTAGGCTTCTGTGATGTCAGCGGGATCCTGAATGTCTCCACTTTGAGACGAAGAGTCAGTCATGCAACGCTGCAACGGAGAGCAACGGCGAGGGGAAAGATGAACTCAGCAGATGGGAGGGAAAGAAGGAAGGAAGGAAGGAAGGAAGGAAGGAAGGAAGGAAGGAAGGAAGGAAGGAAGGAAGGAAGGAAGGAAGGAAGGAAGGAGACGGGCACAGGCGATGGCAGAGCGTGGATAGGGGAGCGCACCAAGAACCCAGAAAGCGAGGGGGGGGAACCTCACACACACAGCTTGGGAGGGAGGGGGGCTGGGCCCAGAAGGAGGCTCTTCTCCAAGCAGCACCAGAATTTGAGAAGGCAAATCAACACACAGGCAGATTATTCACAGATTATCCATTCTGGTGACTCAGACGGAAAGAGGGAGGGCAGGTGATGTAAGAAAGAGGGGAGGGCAAAGAGCGAGGGGGCCTCTGCTCAGCCTCGGGAGTCCCTACACCTTCTGAGTCCCACGGCAGTTAGCAGACGCCGCCTTCCCTACTCAAAGCTGTCCTCAGCAAACAATGAGAGCTAGAAGCCTTTTTCTTTCCTTTTTAAAGAAACGCGACAGCAGAGACACTTCAGAAGTCTGACGGATGCGCCAGACGGCAGCCGTGCAGAGCACCCAGAGGGCTCCTGGGTCTGGTCCCGTCACTGTGACGGCGGAGGAGCCTCCGTATGTACCTGGAATTTGGTCCAGCAGCTGGGGCTGCAGAACTGGTACACCACCTGCTTGTTCTTGTTGTAATAGCAAGGCTCAGACAGGCTCTTCCGGCAAAAGCTGCAAGGCCGGACGGGTCCTGGAGAGAGGAGGAGGGTACATGGCAGGGTCAGGGTGGGCTCCAGGAGTCCCTCCGAGAGCGGGCAGGAGGAATCTGTGCTGCAGGGCTGGTCCTCTCTTCCCCAGAGGCCCCCCGCCCGCCCCGCCCACACAGAACACATCACCTGGGGCAAAAGACGCCCCCTCCCAGGTACCTGTCAGTCCGGCCTGCTTGACCTTGTATGAAGTGGTGCAGCAGACGGAGCAGAAGAGACACAGCTTGCCATTCCGGTCTTTGTGGGAGAGCATGTCGAAGTTCTTGCACAGCGTCTTGCACCACATGCACGGGTAGACCCGGGTGTGTTTCTGCAGAGACCCAGGGCAGGGGGCTGCTGGGCAGGCTGGCCAGCAGTGCCCGGACCTTTCCTCCCCCTCCCCTTTCATCAATGCCAACCCCGAGGGACTTCCCTGCAAGGCCACCGCCTCGCAGCCAGGGGGGCAGGGCCAGGCGGCTCCCAAGCGCTGGCGGATGCGGGCAACCCTCAGGGCCCTCCCCAGAGAGCTTGGCCCATGGGGGCCCTGCCCCCCCCAGCTGCCCCCCCGGCCCCCCTTTCAGCCGCCCGTACCTTCTTGTAGCTGTTGAGGCAGGCGGGGTTGCAGAAGCGCTTCTGCTGCCCCTCGTGGAAGAGGTACTCCAAGGGGACCCCCTTGTTGTACAGGTAAAGGCCGCAGCTGTCGCAGCAGTTGGTCTTCAGCCCTTTGGTGGCCCGGAACTTAGTGAAGCAGGCGTCGCTGCAGATGCGGTGCACCACGCTGCCGTTGCTCACTTCGTGCTGGATCTGAAGGGGAAGCGGAGCGGTCGCAGGCTCGCCACAGCCCCCCCCCCCAGCACCAGGGAGGGGAGTACAGGAGGTAGGGAGAGGGAAAACTCCCGTGGCCGGCCAGAGAGAGAGAGGCCTTTGCTCACCTCTCCAGTCTTGTAGCACACGCTGCACCGGACGGAGTCCGAGGTTTCGGCTGCCTGTGGGGCCGGACGCTGCTGCTGCTGCGCTTCGTACAGCGAGAGGCAAACCGAGGTGCAGAACTCGTGGAAAGAGCTGTCGGAGCCTGTCTGGGCCACCACCGAGTCCTTGCTGTTCCAAATCTCCCTGAAGGGAGGAAGACTGTCATCAGGCCAGGGGCAAAAAGGCTGCCTGCCCTCCCCCCCGGACACAGCTGGCCAGGACCAGGAGGCTCCCCCGCGGTCCGGGGGGGGGGGGGGAGAGAGCAGGGAGGCCAAAGATGCGCCCCGGCGAAGGGCAGAAGTGGGGGAGCGCCTACTTTTTGCAGAAAGTGCAGCTCTTCCTGCTGAGGGGCCGCTTGGAGAAGGTGGTGAGGCAGGAGCTGGAGCAGAAGAGCTGGGGGAGCCCCTTGCGCTGGTAGGCCGTCTGGCCCTTCTGAAGCGGCGTGCGGCAGTTGGCGCAGTTCATCTTGGTGACGGTCGAGCGGGCCGCCCGCTGGGCCATCTGGTTGCGCAGAGACAGGCGGGTGGGACGGCGGGTGCGGAAGGGGACGAAGTCTTCGTCATTAGGGTCATCCACCATGGCATCCGAGTCCTCATCAGAGACGGGGACTGCGAGGCGGGAGAGAGGGAGCAAGCGCTCAGGGCTTCCTTCTGAAAGGGGAAATCCCCCAGCGCCCGCAAAGATGCCGCCAGAGTGGCTTAGCCTGGCTCTTCTCTCAGACAGAGAGTCAGGATAGTAATCGAAATAAAAATAATGGCACCTTTTGGTCTGGCGTACCACTAGTTAGATATAAGGAAATCTGAGAAAAATGAGGTTTTGTTTATGCAAATGTTTTTCTATTGGCCTCAGGCTGAAGAAGTGTCCAATCTCGCCTTCAAAGTTAGTCCTTTGTTGATAAGATGGAAAGACCGATTGAGGTCCAATTTGTTGTTCAAAACAATGAATTGCCTTTACCTATTGATCCAATGCAGAGGTGGGTTCTACTTACCTTCCCTACCGGTTCGCATCGTGACAAAAGTGCGTGTTTTGCGTGCGTGCTCGCTTCGCTCGCGTGCGTCACTTCCCGGAAATGACCCTCTGCGCATGTACAGAAGCCTTTGCACATGCGCAGAGGTTTTTTTTGCAAGCCGCAGCAACCGGAGGACCGGTTCAGTGAGCGGCGGCAAATTTCCACTACCGGTTCTAAAGAATCGGTCCGAACCGGCAGCAACCCACCAGTGATCCAATGGTGTGGTTTAATTGGTCTAAAATTGGTCTAATTGGTTTGTTTGTTGGGATGTTTCTTTTTGATAAATTTCCTTTTTGTATCTTGCTATGATTTGTCTTTCAGTTGTTTTCACAGCAATGGAAATGCTAAGCAACTTCCAAGGATTTATTGAACTGGTGGGGGAGAGAGAAGACCTGGACCCAAACTCTGCCCCCAGCCCCTCTTTCTGGAAGGGATGCAGCTCTGGAAGAAAACCTACGCCAGCGGAGAATCTGCCTCTAGCCTGCAGGGTCAGCCTTTCTCTCTCCCACGAAGCTATTCTGGGCCTCCTTTTCCACGCTTGCTCTGTTCCAAGCTGATATGCTGGACCGTTTGGGAGCCCCCTTCCTGGCCCTCCCGTTCGGGTGGACTTACTGCTCTCTGAAGAGTTGACCGTTTCCGGCCGAGACACCTCTGCCCTCCTGGCTCGCTCGCTCCTCTTCTGTTCCTGGAAGACATCAGG
This sequence comes from Diadophis punctatus similis, assembly GCA_023053685.1. NCBI lineage: Eukaryota > Metazoa > Chordata > Lepidosauria > Squamata > Dipsadidae > Diadophis > Diadophis punctatus. The sequence goes on along the minus strand of JALIGW010000014.1, from coordinate 619,577 downwards.
GAACCATCACTGCAGCCACGGGTGGGAGCTTCCCCACGGAAGGCGACCCACCAGCCCAAGTCAGCCCCCATTCACAGGCTGAGCTGGGAAGGGGGAAATGCAGGCCTGGGGACTTCCAAGCCCTGACCCCAAAAGGAAGACACCAATGCCCAGTTGGCCTTCACCGGCCCCCACCTTACCCTTTCAACGGGTGCCGCCTCGGCTCCCTTCGCACCAGCACCTTCCCCTGCAAGAGAAGACAAGAGAAACCCAATGGCCACCCATGATCCTCAAGAAGGACCCATCAGAGGACACCCCTCACAATCATGGTGACAAGGGGAGGGCGATGTGGGGCAAAGGAGGGAGTTCAAGAAGCTGCGGCAACCCTGGGAGAAGGCTAACCCACCTGCAAGGGAGGGCGGGGGTGCCACTTTTGCGGCTTCACTGGGGCCACTTTCTTCCTTGGCTGCACTCAGACTCCCCTTGGCCACTTCCAGGGGGGGCAGCGGGGGCGGCACAGGCTCAGGAACGCTGTTCGGAGGGGGCTCTTCCTCCTCCTCTGCGGGTGCCGAAGCGTCCTCCTTGTGCTCCAGGGAGCTCTTCTTGGGGGATTTCAAGCGGGGCTTCTTCGCCAGCCGTGGGCTCGTTGGGGGGCTGCCAGGTGAGGGGGCGGCTTCTTGGAAAGGGGGCACGCTGCTCACCTCGACCACCTCAGGGTCCTCCTTGGTGGAGCTGTTTGGAGCACAGCGGCTCTCCTGCTCCATGCCTGCTTGGGGCCCCCCGTCCTCCTGCAAAGCTTCGGGACTCAGGCGTTCAGTTCCCGGCACAGGGGGGGCTTCGGTCCCATTCTCTGGGTCCAGAGATCCACGTGCCTTGAACAAGCCATCGGGGTCCCCAGACTTCACTAGCACCTCCTGGTCCCCTCCTTTGCTCAAGCTGTCTAGAAGGCCAGGCTTCTCCAGAATAGCCAAAGTGCTGGGCTTACTGAGGGCCAAACTATTAGACTTGCTTAGGGTGGACAGGTCACCGGCTTTCTCCACGCCAAACCCCAAGCTACCGTCAGACGCTGCTTGCTTAGACACCTCCCACTCCATCTCCTGGGACTGGACAGTCGCTGCTTGTGGGATGGAGGCTGTTTGGGAGGCCAGCAGATCCTCTCCGAACTCCAGGCCCGCAGGGAGATCTCCAATCAGGGGCTTATTGTGCAGAGACAGGGGCCCCAAAGAGGCAGGAAATTCGCTGGAATCCATTCAGAGATGCCCAACAACTGAGAATCGGGAAAGGAAAGAGGTCAGTCCTTCTTCCCTGGCCTGCAAATCAGCTGTGGGCACAGCAAAAAGATTCCTCCCAGAAATCTATTTCACAGAGACCCCCTCCTTCCTTAACTGATACCGAACCCCAACTGATCTGAAACAGCCTGATCAAAATTATCCATTGCGAAGCAACTGATCCATGACAAAAACAGTCACAGGCTGATTCATGCAGAGCGTTAACTTTGGAAAAAGCAAAGCTGGGACCAACACGGAGCGTCAGTTGGAAAAAAATTAAAAATACTTTGCGTTCATACAAGACGCTTAATTGAAGTATTGTATTAACCCATTTTCTCAGGCTCACAATGCACTGAACTGCAAACCCATCAGAACTAAAACCAATGTTAAGCCCAACCAAGTTTAATGTGTTGCACAAATGCAGCCGTAGGTCTTGGTTTAGGATACTGTATGAATAAGCAATAGAATTAGGCCCATGTTCTATCAGTAGCCCAGCGTTAAGCATACCTTTCAAAAATAATACAGTGCTCACATAATGAACACGCAGCAGACTCTGTTACTGAACGCTCTCCCAGTGCAAACCAGCCCAGGATCTGCCTGATGACCCTCTTCCCCAACCAATGCAGAAAAGACCACCCATGCTACCTTCACACACTGGACAAGTGGGGAATTTCCATCCTGGGCAGCTGTGACACACTTCACACAACAGGCACAGGGGTCTGATGGCTTAGCGGTGTGTGTAAATGGGCCACAGCATAGCTATGTTTTAGACTGAACGATCTTCATGGGCCCACAGCCACCTAACTGAGCCTCTGCCCTCCTTCGCTTTTAAATCGAGACCCGAGGTTTGGTGGCCTGGAACGGTCACTTTTTAACAGCTAAATGCAAAAAGATGTAACCATTTACGGCAGTCATTTCTGCATGCCTCTGTAAGCTGAGCTAAAAGGAGGCACACAAGTCAATGCTAACCTCAGACCATCCAACTCTTGTGTTAGTAACACTCACAAAAGGCAAAACGTTTATTGGGATAACACGGGAGTGTTTAGCAAGCAACACAGCTGTACAAAGGGAGATTCTGCTTGCTGGTCTCCGGCGGATAAGCAGCTACAGGGCAGCTTGGAGGCCCTTCCTTCCCAGAGGGCTGCAGTGTCCGAGAGGGAACCTGCCTACAAGGCCAGCCTCAGCAGAGTTAGAGGTACGTGGCTTCCAGGCCTGAAGGTGCAGCAAATCTCCATGGCTTCGTTTTCCTTTCTCTGGTAATGAAATCTGGCAGGTTCTGTCCTTCACTGGCCAATGGTTTTCCTCAGGTGATGTAATACCGCGTGGGAGGGTGCCAGCCAGACCCTGGAAAGTGCCCGTAACAACCTGCCTCAGCCCAGTCTCTGTTGGGCAAGGCAGAGCCACCCACTTAGGCCTGGGAATGCAGCAGGACCTTGATGGGGTGGCCCGCCCTCCTTGTCCCTAGCTTTCCATAGCATCCATCATGGTCTAGGGGTGGGGTGGGAGAGGTTGGCTTGCAGTGCTTCTGCCCCCTCCTAAGTGGGCAGTTCCAATCAAGCTTGTTAGGGGGGAGAGTTTGCCCTGGGGCAACCCAATTGTGGTGCACACACCCATCAAGGCAGGTGTTAGGCACCATCACTATGCTGGTCCTATCCAGCTTAACGTTTACATCTCTATGCAGGTGAAGTAGGCAACGTCGTGGGGCTTTTAGCCAGTGCCCAGAGACTGTGAGGGTCTGAAAGGGGCAGATGGAGTCTCAGCAATATGGCATTACTATCGGTCTCTGATCTTGCATGGAAATGCATCTCTTACTCCACTGGAGGCCTCATTTCTCCTGAAGGAGCAGGTGTGCAATCTGGAGAATTCTCCTGGACTTGCGGTTCCAAAGAGAACAACAGATAAGAGGCTGTGGACAGGGCAGCCTTTGGCCAACTGTAGCCAGTCCACCAATTACACCCTTCCCTTGACCAGCTGGTGCTGAGGACGGTGATTTGTACGCCTGCCCTTCTCTTTCTTAGGCTACTGCAATCTGCTTTACGTGGGGCTGCCCTTGAAGGTAACTTGGAAGTGGCAGCTGCTCATTCATTGACAGGCCCCAGGCAGGCCCACCCCTATTTTAAGGGAGCTGTGCTGGTTGTTTAGGCTTCTGTCTTAATGCAAGGGCCCGGTGGTTACTTATAAAGCTCCTCCAGGACCGTCTTCTCCCCACAGAATCTGTCTGCCACATGTGGACCAAGAGAGGAGGCTGTAGCTTCCCATTCTGCCAGAGAGATCAAGAGGGGTGGGCCCCTAGAGGTCCAGCAGCAGCCCCCTCCAAGGGCAGGCTAGCTCCCCCCCCTTTGGATCTTCCAGCAGCCCTGTTTGCAGAAGGGGGAGAGGGGCATTTTTCATAGGATGTTTTCTTATAGGCTGCAAGCTGCCTTGAGTTTGACAGGCAGGCAACACACTTTTTTCTAAAATATCGGCTCCCCCCTCTCCCCCCACCCCTCCCCCCTCTCCGGGTCTCCCCACTTCAGGTCGCAGCGTCTTCTTCCATTCAGGAGCGGAGGGAGCCCCAGACCAGGTCTTGCGGGGGCTGAGCGGGCTCCTGGGAACGCCTGAAGCGCCGCTGGAGATTCCCGAAGCCCAGCACGGGACCCCCGGCTCCCCCTCGAGGCAGGATCCGGTCTCCCCCCCCCAGGGATCCCAAATCTTCCCGCCGCTTGAAGCCCCCCCGGCCCCTCCTCAACAGGCTTCTCGAAGAGCGACCCCCGAAGGGATCCCGCTTTGGGGCAGAACGGAGCGCGCCCCCCGCCCCCCCGACCTCCAAGACGCGAAGTCGCCCCGAACGGGGCACAAAGCGTGCTAAGTCACGGGCTGCTGACCCCGGGCTTGTTGAAGCAGCCGCCACCGGCTGGCTGGAGCCACGCGAGACCTCCCGGGGAAGCACCTGCGGGAGCGCCCGCCGCTCCGGGCCTCCGCCATGCCCGCCCGCCCGCCCCGAAGCTCAGCCCCGCCGGAGTCCTGGCGGGGCCTGCGGGGCGCGCCGCTCCTCCCTTGCGGGCGGGGGAGGAGAGACCCGATCCGCGGCCGGGACCATCAGCAGATCCGCCTCGCCGTCGCGGACCGCCCTGCAGGGTAGGCCGGCGGGAGCCGCCAGCCCGTCCAGGGAGGCCGTCCCGCGCCCCCTGCAGTGCAGGCCAATCCCGCCCCGCAGCGACGCCGTCCCGGGGGTGGGGGGCAGGGCGCCCCGGGCCCCTCCCGCCAGTACCTGCAGGATCCCTCCCGCCGGCGCGGACCCACCATGCGCCCCTCCCCCGGGTCGTGGCTCCGCCCCTCCCGCGCCCCACCCCCTCCCCTCACGAGGTCCTGCGCTCCCGCCCCCCGCGGCGGTCGCCCTCACCTGCCGCTCCCCGGCTCCGCCACAGCGCTCTCCCCGCCGCGCCCGTCCCCGCCGCAGGCGCTGCCGGAGCCCCCGAGGAGCGTGCGGAGGCGGCGGCCCCTTTAAATGGAGGCGCGCTCGGAGCTCTCTGCGCGCCGCAGCCCGAGCGAGGGGGAGGTCGGGGAGGCCGCCCATTGGTTGGGGCCCAGGCAGCGCTGCGCGCCGATTGGCTACCGGATCCCGGGCCCTGCGCGCCGATTGGCAGCACCCTCACCGGAGCTCGCGAGACTGGCCGCGGCAGGCCGGCGGCGCTCAAAACCCGGCGCGGAGCTGCCTGCTCGCTCGGATCGAGCGGGCAAGACGGAAAACCCGGAGCGGCACCGCGCGGGGCGGAGTCGGGGAAAGGGCGAGCGGGGGGGTTTGAAGGGGGTTGAAGAGGGGCTCCCTCCCGCCGCTTCTGCACCCCCCCCATAACTGCCCCCCCAAGTCCGGGGGGGCCGTGGGGAGAGGCGGCGCTGCCTCCAGCCCCCCCCGCCCCCCAGGCGGTGCCCTCACCTCCTCCCTCCGGGCAGGGGCTCCCTCGACGTTCGTGGCGGGATGGGCGGTCAGCGGCGGCGGCGGAGGTGGCGAGGCAGCGAGGAGTGCGCGGCCAGGGTGGGGCGGTCGCGGGGCAGCGGGGACCGCCCCCGGGACGGACGAGGGGCGCCTGGAGACCCCCGCCCCCTCCTCGCGCCGCCCCCTCCGCCCTTCGAAAGGCGAGCCGCCCCCGCCAAGCGGCAGCCCGGCTCCCTCCCGCGCGCCCCCCAAGCAGAACCTGCCCTTCCCCCCTCCCGAGACCGCCCGGACCCTCTCCCCACTTCTGCAATTGCCCCAAAGCAAAGGGGAAGGCGAGGGGAGAGCCGAGGGAGGAGGAAGGGGGGCAGAGGCGGCGCCCCCCGTTCGGGCTGTTGCCAAAGGTCCCTCTTGCTGCAAGGCTTTCCCTTTGGGACTGGCAGGGAGGCCCTTGCTCGGGACCCCACTGGATATGGCAAGGGGCAACAAGGAGAGAAGCCCTTGGCATCAACTCTCCCTGGCCCATTGCTGCGGAGGGTCCGAGGACCCCTTCGCTGAAAGCCTCCACTGAAGAGCCGTTTCCGAGAAGGGCCTCCCCACCAGTGGGCAGCTGCAGGGTGAGCCTGGACACAGCCAGGGATCCCTGGGGCTCTCGGCCTGTTCCTGGGGGAGTGGGAGCTTTCGGTTGGAAAGGATTCTGGGGGCCTGGGAACGTCCCGTCATGCTTTGCCCTGGCACTTCCGAATCCTCTCAAACATTCCTCAAGCTTCCAAAGAGGATTTATTTTTAAACTTATCAAGTGTGGCCACCACTCTGGGCCTGTTGCCACCACTGGGGGCTCCACAAGGCTTCTTGAAGGAAGACCCCAGCGAGCAAGCCTTTATCCTCGAGCCTCTGCTGGAACCAATGAAGCCTTCCACGTTCTGTGACATCAGATGGAGTCCATGGGCTCTGTGCGCCCGAAAGAAAGCGCCCAAGGAATTGCTCCGTCACTCTGGGGTGTGTTCACACACCATGGCCAAGCAGGTCAATTGCAAGCTGCCTGCTTAGTTTATTTTTGATTTTTTAAAATAATTTTTATTTAAATATATTTTATCTTCGTTGCTTTTTTTAATCTTTATCTTAGTTAATTTTATCCAGGTTGCTTTTTTCTGGCTTCGGCTTGTGTGAATCCAGCGTGTTATGAATATGGGTTAAGTCGATAGGCAACGTGCGCTGTAGGAACCAGCCACTGTTCTCGGATATCCCTCAATCACAGAGAGTGTACCCATCTGCCTTTGAGTAGCTTGAAAGGGAAGCAAAACTATTTTGATTAGTGCCAATCTTAGTTGGGCGGCGATGACAGAGGCTTGTCATCACTTGGTCACTCCTCACAGGGGCTGCGACTCTGTTTCCCAACCTGCATTTTTCTCTGAAAAGGTAGCAGTGGCAGGCCACTTTCAGTTCCGCACAGCTTGACCCGGGCTGGGGCCAACACCAGAAAGTGCCACTTCTTCCCCAGGCCAACAGGCAGAGACCTGGCAGCCCAGGCAAAGTTCTCTGCGATGCCCTGTGACATGCGCAGGCCGCTCCCTGAGGGTGAGGCAGCCGTTGAGGGGCACTTCTTGGAATCAATCTGGGGTGTGCCTCAGGCTTTTTCCTGGCTGCCAAGAGGGCAGGGGGAAGACCGGCTGGCCTGGACCTCAGCAGACTCCTGCTCTCTGCACTGCTGGCCCCTCCCCCGTTCACCCTGGCTGGCTCTCCAAGGGGCTCAGCAGCCCCTCCAGAGGTAATTATGGTCTGCCGCCTCCCCCACCCCCTTCTGGGCTTCCTCTCTGCCAGCCTCCTGCTGCAAGGGCCTCCAGGCACATGGCATTTCCTGCTGCTCTCCCAGGCAGCCAGAAGCAGCAGCAGCCAGGAGGTAGAAGCGCAGCATTTGGTCTGGAGAAGGTCTGACACCTTCTCCAGAGTGGGTCACGCACCTTGTGGGCAACCTTGGGGCAGAGGGTGGGAGAGAGAGAGAGAGAGAGAGAGAGAGAGAGAGAGAGAGAGAGAGAGAGAGAGAGAGAGAGAGAGCTGGCCCCATTGCTGCAGCCAGGGAAGGGGCGTAGCTAGAACTGATCTAAGGATGGGGAGACCAGAGCTTAAGAGAACCACTCAGCCATTAACTATGATTTGTCCACCACAATGTCTGGGCTGCCAGGACATGCTCAGGACTTAGTCCAGCAGGATGAATGGTGCAGGTGAATCCTGGTGCTGGAAGTAGAGGGTTGGGTACACTGTTCCCTTTAAGGTGTGCGGCCGCTGGGCCACGCACATAACGAGAGAACGTCATGTGGAAGTTTCTAACTTCTGCACGGCATTTTCTAATGGCAGAGGTTTGCGCGGCCGCGCAGATGAAAAGAGAACGCCGCGCGCCGTTTTCTGATATTACAGGGAAGATTGGTTGGGGATGACCTCTCAACTGCGTGCTCTTCTCCCCCCCAGTCCCTAAACTTTCCAAGGCCTATCACCGGTGGAGCTTCACGAACTTGTAGCAACGATGGGCTTTGTGATCCCAACTGTCCACCTGCCGTGCAGCTTTGTTGCCTTCCCTTCCTCCTGAAAACTGGACTTCAATTGTGGGACACATACACACCCCTTGGTGGAATGGTTGCAAGAAGGCTGGCTTGCATTCTGGCTATTAGCTGAGATCTTTAATGGAAAAAGGTGGGGGATTCTAAAGGTTTAGGATCGCGCTGCGCGGCTTGTCCCCCCCCTCCCCCGGCTGCAAGCTGGATCGGGAGCACTCTACATCCTGGAAAGCGGCCTTGCCCTAGCGCCCCCGCCGGCAGTCCACTATGCCTTCCACTCCGCCCGCGGTCCCTTTAAGAAGCGGCACGCTTCCTTGTGCGCCTGCGCGGATCTCGCGGAGCCTCACGTCACTCGCTCTTCGCCCCCTCCCTTTTCCTGCCCCTTTGTCCCTTTTCCACCACTCACTCAAACATGACTGAAAAGCGACTCGAGTGCCGATTGGCTAAACTTTGCGCGGGCCGGGGGAGCAGAGAGCCGGACCAATCGGCGGCCCCGCGACCCGCTCGGTTTCATTTCGCCTTTAGATCGGCAAGCATGGCGGCCACTTAGCGGAAGAACTAGAGCGGCCTTTCAGCCAATTGGGCCCGCCAAAACGCGACAGGGGCGGGACAGGGCCAGCACGCACCAGAGAACGGTTTCCGGCCTCGCGCGCCCCCATTTTTTCCTTCTTCCTTTACCTCCCCCCCCCCGGCCTTCTCGTCGGCTCGCCTGAGGTGAGGAGGCCGCGGGAGGCTCGGCTGCGGGGGCTCCGGGACCGGGCGGCCGTCGCGAAGCGCCTCTTCCGGCGGAGGAGGGAGCTCGAGGCGGCGAGGGCGAGCCCGACCCTGCCTCGCTCCCTTCGGCCGACTTCTGGGAAGCGCGACGGGGCCCGGAGGCTCCCCGGGGAGCGTGGGGATTGCGGCGTTGGGACGCTCTCGGTTCCGCCGGCCGCGATCGCGGAGCGCGCTGGGAATTTTAGTCCCCCGGCGGCCCGGGGGAGGGGGAGAAGCGGCGGGGGGGGGAGGAGGCGGCCCAACCATCTCTCCCTCTCTCGGCTTCTCGTCCGCAGGGAGCCGGCCCTCCGCCCCGGCCAAACATGCAGGGCAGCAAGGGCTTCGCCATGGAGAAACAGAATCATACCCCGCGGAAGCCGCCGCAGCACCACCAGCCGCAGCAACAGGCCGCCCCCGCCAACGGGCAGCAGCTCAACAGCCAGAGTGAGTGGCCCGGCCGGCCTGGAGGGGATATGGGGCGGCCCTCGGGGCGCTCTCGTGGACGGGCCAGCCGGCGGGCCCTTCGCAGGGAAGGCCCCTCTGCGCCCGAACAGACCCGAAGGCGGCTTGTGAGCCCGTGTTGAGCAGCCGCCGATCCATTTGGGGCTGAGCTGCGGGAAAAGAAGAGCGTCGCCGGCAGCATCTGTGCAGTCGAAGCTGGCTGCCCGGGGCTCCCGGGTGCCGGAGAAGCCAAATCTATGCTGGCCCAGTGCAGCTTAGATTTATTTCCCTTCGCTTCCCGCCCCAACAAGAAACATGGAGGTCAGATTGGGAATTGGTTTCTGCCAGGCATAGTTTCGCTCCTGTTCATTAACCCAGCCTAGATTAGCTAGACTGACAGAATTTCGGGGCTGTTCTTACTGGCTGCAAAAAGAAATGAAACTCTGCGGGCTGCAGCATTGTTTAAAGAGGGAACCCTGAAATTTCTTTGGCTGATACTGCAAGTTATAATCCCTGTTAAAACAGTTCAGATGTCCCTTTGGTACTTTCTCACATTTTAGGATTAGAATGTTTGTCTCCGGTTCAAGAATATATAGACTCCTTAAAGCTTTTAGCCCTTCAGATTCAATTTTATTATTAAGACATGGCCTTCCTTCAGGGGAGAACTGAAAAGCTTTCCCACCCGCATCCCCTTGTAAATACAATGTAGCTGCTCCAGACCTCACCTTGCAGTTGTTGTGGTCTGCATTTGTAATCTTCTAATGCAGGGGTCTTCAAACTTGGCAACTTTAAGACTTATGGACTTCAGGTCCCAGAATTCCCCAGTGCTGGCTGGAGAATTCTGGGAGCTGAAGTCCACAAGTCTTAAAGTTGCCAAGTTTGGGGACCCCTGTTCTAATGCATAAGATGAAGGTTGCAATGGGAATTCTCCTTCTGGTTGCATGGAGAGGCAGGCATGGATAGTTTTGGGCGGCTCTTCCCTGTGGCTGTAAGCTGAAGGTTCTGTTAATGTCCGGATCATGATATTCTGGAGTATGCTAATAGTCATTTGTTCTCCAGTTTTGTAGAATGAATTTATATCTCCTTCCCCTCAGATGAAGGCCTGACGATTGACTTGAAGAATTTCCGAAAACCCGGGGAAAAGACCTTTACCCAAAGGAGTCGCCTCTTTGTGGGAAACCTGCCACCTGATATCACCGAGGAGGAGATGAGAAAGATGTTTGAAAAATATGGGAAAGCCGGTGAAGTCTTCATTCACAAGGACAAAGGCTTTGGCTTCATCAGGCTGGTGAGTGACCAGAGCCATTTTGTCTTGCGTGTCCCGGGGTTTGGGGTGAGCTAACCTGACTGACTGAGTTTGAAGAGCATAACTGTTATTCTTTGAGCAGCATACAACCCACATGTCGCATTTTGGATACAAGCAAATTTCAGGCTGTTGGCCCTCCAGAAGGTATTTATCGCCTCTGTTGCTGTCATTGATCTGCACAAACGAGAGCTGAAAATACTGGCAAATAGTCTTGGCAGTCTGGCTACTTGGGTCTTCTTTGCTGTGGGAGCTAGGCATACGTTGGGGCTTTTTCTGTGGCTGGTTCCTTATAAAGTGGAATCTTACATATTTAATTTATACCTTACTTTAATCCACCTACCAACTGTTCTTTGGGCTACAATACAAATACTCTCGAGACTACCGCGATACAGTTCTTCCCAGAAGCACCTTTCATTTAGTCTGCCCAAATGTCTGTCTTGCCCTCAGGAAACCCGGACCCTGGCTGAGATTGCAAAGGTGGAGCTGGACAACATGCCTCTGCGTGGGAAGCAGCTGCGTGTGCGCTTCGCTTGCCACAGCGCGTCGCTGACTGTCAGGAACCTGCCGCAGTTCGTGTCTAATGAGCTCCTGGAAGAGGCTTTTTCCATGTTTGGCCAAGTCGAGAGGGCTGTGGTCATTGTGGACGACAGAGGCCGGCCTTCCGGAAAAGGCATTGTGGAGTTTTCGGGAAAACCAGCTGCCAGAAAAGCCCTGGACAGATGCAGCGAGGGGTCCTTCTTGCTGACTACGTAAGGACAGGCGGGGACCCTCTGGGTCAGTTGGGTGGGCTTGCAACTAGAAGGCTGATCGTCTCTGTTTGTGTTCGCAGTCATAAATGGGGGGACTGTGCTACTTTGGTGGTCCCTGTTGATGAATGATCTTTGCCTCCGGTGAGTAGGGCTGACAAAGCGGAGAGAATATGCACACAGCAATTGTGGTTCTCTTTTAGAGATACTCATTTTTGAAAGGCGTTGCGGCCTAGAAGTGCTGTATGTGTATGCTCAGATCAGCCACCTAGGAAGCTGATTCCCCTTCCACATACCCGAGCGTGGGAGGTGCTGCTTCTGAGATAAGCCACTGAGGAGCTGAAGAGAATGGTTGCCAGAGCAGGATCTTACTGGGTAACTTGGTGCTTCGATCCAAATAATTGACTTTCTGCTGGGTGCCCCGATGCCTTCAAGAAGCGCCAGTTGCTAACTGTCAAAGAAAGACCCTTCATTATGAAAGTTTGATATTAAAGGCTGTTGCTAACTTTCTGGTTTTAGCCCCTGAGGTTGGCCTGTTCTCAAACTTTTCTTCAAGGTTCCCTCGGCCTGTGACAGTGGAGCCCATGGACCAGTATGATGATGAGGAAGGACTGCCGGAAAAGCTGGTCATCAAAAACCAGCAATATCACAAGTAAGTGCTGGGGAGATTCCAAGTGGCACCTTTGTGATGGAAGCAGCTGTTCTTAAAAAGCTGTTCCCTCTGAGAGCATGCACTCTCAGAGGGAAATCCCTTTGGGCTAGGCTTACGTTTGTCAAAGCAGATGTGAAAATTGAATTATTGTCCTCTGCATCCACAGTGCAGTTGGGGTGCCTTTAATTGGTGATATTGGCGGGTTGGATGCTCTGGAGCTGCTGGCTCTGCTAATTCCGTAGGTGCCGGCTGAGAGGGTCACTGGATTCTTCCTCCCAGCCCATTGCCTTTCGCTCATGGCTTGCAGTTCCTGAGTGAGTGGCTCTCTGCCTTCTGCCCCTGCAGGGAGCGCGAGCAGCCTCCCCGCTTTGCACAGCCCGGCTCCTTTGAGTACGAGTACGCCATGCGCTGGAAGGCCTTAATCGAAATGGAGAAGCAGCAGCAAGAGCAAGTGGACCGCAACATTAAGGAGGCCCGGGAGAAGCTGGAGCTGGAGATGGAGGCGGCTCGTCACGAGCACCAGGTCATGCTCATGCGTCAAGGTGGGCACCGGAATTTATTGGTACTCGCTGTGGGGGTCGCTTCTGGCAGCCCCGCCCGGATACCAAACTCTCGTCCTGCTCCTTCCAGATTTGATGAGGCGCCAGGAGGAGCTCAGGCGCATGGAGGAGCTGCACAACCAGGAGCTGCAGAAGCGCAAACAGCTGGAACTCAGGTGAGCAGCGGATTGACAAAGGCAGCTCCGGTACAGATTGCAGAATAAATGATAAAAGGTCAAAAACTGATTCATAAAGAGAGCTGAAAAACAACATTCATTCTTTAGCCAGGGAAACTTTCCAAGGAGCCCTTGGCTCCAGACTCCCAGCTAAGTGATCTCTTGATTAATTGATGCCCCCCCATGATCCTTTTGGGGGGGGCTTAGTGGATGCGGCCTGCAAAGCTGAGACGCGGCCGAGGGGCCTAATCCTTGGGGAGGCTGCTGAAGCAGGGAGACCAGTCCGGACTTCTCTGGCAGGCAAGAAGAGGAGCGCCGGCGCCGGGAGGAGGAGATGAGGCGGCAGCAGGAGGAGATGATGAGGCGGCAGGAGGGGTTCAAGGGCGCCTTCCCTGATGCGGTAAGGGGGGGCTGATGGGCAGAAGAAGGGGGGGAGCCGGCAGCAACACCTGACTTCAGGGGCCTCCGATCACCTGGGGCTTGTCTGTCTGTTTCAGAGAGAGTCTCCCGATATGCGAATGGGGCAGATGGGGATGGGAGGTAAGTGGCAGACATGCACACCCGTGCGCGCGCGCGCACACACACGAGGCCGAGAGAGACGGTCCTTCTGGCTCTGGGCATTGGCTGCCGGTCAGGGTCTCTGCCTGTAGCTGAGCTGGGGCCGTGGGCAATGGGGCCGGGCTTGGGAAGACGACTCGTGGATCAGGGATTGCCGTGGTGGATTCTGAAGGGGGATGGGGCTGAGCTATGTCTCAGGAGGGGTCCCTGCTTTGCCTTTCAGGTGCAATAGGAATGAACAACAGGGGGGCCATGGGGGGCACCAGTGTCCCTGCAGGACCACCGCCTGCAAGTGGCCCTGGACCAATGATCCCTGATGGAGCCATGGGAATGGTGAGGTCAACCGAGCTCTCGTCCTTGGGGGGCGGGGGCGGTGGTGAAAGAGCCGAAATGGGACAGTATTGTCATGAGTACTTCTGTTCAAGTTAACGTTTCTTAGCTATTGGGGGCGGTGGGGGAGGGGCTAGCTGCGGCAACATTCAAAGCAAGGTCCATTTGGTAGTTTTTATTTCTTAAGGACATTAACTGGCTTTGGGATCCTTGCCTTTTGTTTCGACAAACTTAAGGAGGGCTGGCAGCATAAACATCCGAGGCTTGGAGGATGTAGGATCTCTTTCAGGAGCTGTTACTCTTAGAGGTGTGATGGGTTCTAGGATCCCAGATGGGTTTCCTGTCTTTGAGATGCTTTGAAAACAGTGCTTCCCCTGGGCTTAGGCTTAGACCTGCCTCTGAGCCCCCTTGTGGGTCTTCGTAAAGCAGGAAAGACACATACGCCCCTTGGATCTCTGGGCCTCTGGTTGTTTCTGACCAAAATCTTTCCTTTCTCTCTGCACAAGACCCCTCCACCAGCAGCCGATCGTTTCGGACAGAGCGGGGCCATGGAAGGCCTGGGCACCATGGGAGGAAGCACGCCGGGATTCAACCGGGGGGCTCCTGGGGGAGATTTTGGCCCTAACAAGCGTCGCCGGTACTAAGAGGAAAGGGTCCAGTGCCTGGCTCTCCTCTCAAGAAGACCCCCTAGCTCCTTCTTGAGCCCCAGGAGTTTTGCCAAGGCAAGAGGCATCTGGTCACGTTTCTAAACGGTGCAGCTGACACCAGGAGGGTTGCATTCCTGCAAGCACGCAATGTGAACATGGATCCCAGGAGGCTTCAGTAGCTGTGTAGTGTATGGGCCGAGCTAGGACCCCTGGCCCTTTTCCTTCCCATCCCCAAGCCCCTGGCCACAGCTCTCCCCCAGGCCTCGGAAATGCCCTTCCGAGCACTGGGGCAAGGCCCGTGGTTCTGTACTTGACTACAGCCACAAATGGCAGATCATGTAGGAGGGAGGGAGGAGGGAATAGTTTTTTAAAGTTGTAGCTTTTTATTTTTTCCTCTGGACCATTTTTTTCTTTTCTGTAGTTTTCTGGGGCAGCCGAGAGGGCTCAATAGTGGTGATGGTTCTGGGATGAATTATTCAGTGTTGTACCATTCTTTCTTTTTTTATGGTAGAAAAGTACAATCTATTGGACATAGTAAAACACAAAAGAGTTTCCTGTTTAAAAAAACTCAGCTGAAACAATTGTTTGTATAACCCTAACTTTACCTGTCTTGTGTAGAAGTAAATGTGTGAACCTGAGCTGTAATCGTCTACTAACAGGTTGAGTTTGTCTCAAGATTGTTACAGGAATGCATTATTATTAAAAAGGGATTTTAAGACTTTTTCACCTTGTGTCCCTCTATGATGTCTCCTGGGGTTCTGATTACTAGACGGAAAATCTGGGCAGGCTGTTCCTCCTGCCGAGGAGGGTCTCGGCCCCGGGACCCTCAGCCTCTTCCTGCTGCTGGGAAGGTGATCGGCCATTCCTTGAGCTGTGCACCTCCAAGTTCCCAGGGTACCTTTGGCCAAGGGGCGGCTGGGAATTCTGGGAGTTGCTGTTCTAACACATTTGGGAAACCGCTTTAACGGACCAGCAGTCGTGTGAGCCAAGAGATGCAGGCACTGAGCTGGGTAGCTCAGGGTCGCTTGCTCTCTGGGAAAATAGCCGTGCAGCCACTTGTCTGGAGCCCCTTAAAGCAGATGTCTGTGGAGCCCCCTATAAACTGGGGGAGCTGAAGGAAAAGGGTCGTGCTTCAGTGGAATGGAATGGAAGAAGAGGCAGACTCAGCCCTCCCCTCCTTGGACAAAGGATTGGCAGGGGATCGCCAGCCCTTTCGGGCGATACCTGGGTGTGCTGGGGACCTCCTTGGCCAGAATAAACCCAGTTTCCCGAAGCTGTTTTCTTCTATGGGGCTGCCGGTTTGCTGCTTCTCTTCCTGTTTGTCAATGGGGGGAGGGGGGCTGCATCAGGGAAGGGGAAACAAGTAGCCCCACCTCTGAGCAGGAGCGACAGCTGGAGGCAGCCCGAGGAGGGTTCTTGGCTGGCAGCTGAACCTCAGGCAGAGAGCAGAGGGGAGCTCCCCAGCCCAGCCCTCCCTCGTGATCGGGAGTGGTGGAGCAGCTGCTGTCCTTTTCTGGGCTGCCTCAGGCCCCCTTTGCGGCCCCCGCTACTAAAGATAGCTGAGCCTCCTGTGCTGCAGCCGCCCAGCCGGAAAGGCTCCCTCCCAGACTCGGAGATGGCCTTGCTGTGCTACAGGAATGGCTGCGGGCAGAGCTTTGACCCTGAGAGGAACAGCCAGGGTAGGTGGGCAGGGACGGTGGCTGGCACAGGAGCGGCTGCAGCAGAGGACTTGCAGCTGGACGGAGGGCCTTGCCTGTGGGGATGCACACCATGGGGGTGGGGGGGTATACACATGTGGAGGGCTCCCTTTCTCCTGACTTCTGCCTGCCAGGCAGTTCCACTGGTGTTGATGTTCTGAAAGGGGAGGGGTGAGGGAGCAAATCCCCATGGGGGGGCTCTATAAGGGGAAGGAGCTTCAGCCTTGCTGACAACCTTGGCCGGTGGGTGGCACATTCTGAAAGCTGCAGCCCCACAATTGGGAAGGGGCCAAAGCGGCAGGGGTGAAATCCAGCAGCTTCTGGAGAACCTGTAGTGGAAATTTTGAGTAGTTCGGAGAACCGGCAAATACCACCTCTGGCTGGCCCCGGAGTGTGTTGTGAATGGGTTTTTTGCAGTATCCTTCCCCTGCCACGCCCATCAAGCCACGCCCACAGAACCAGTAGTAAAAAAAATTGGATTTCACCACTGCCCAGCGGGGCTTCCCCACCCCCCCACCCCACCCCACCGCCTGCCTTTGTGATGGGAATTGATCAGGAGTCCCAGCCAGAGAACTTGTAGGTCTTTCCTCCCAAGAACAGTCTGAAAATGGACAGGATGGGGGGGCGGCGCAAATGAAGCTGCTTGCTGGAAGAAAACCACTCTCCCTCCCTCCCTTCCTCCCTCAGATGCCTGCCTCCACCACCCGGGCTTCCCCATCTTCCATGATGCCTTGAAGGTGAGGAGTCCAACTGCACAGGGCAGATGGCGGCTGAACCGCATTTCTCTGCAGTCAGCCATGGATGGAACTGCAGCAATGGAGCCGGGAGGGTCCAGGAGGACAAGGGCCATTGTACAGGTTGATGTCCCCATTGAGTGGAGGATCTGCCACTCTCTCCCTCCATGTCAAGGCACCTGTTCTGCCCTCCCCTCACCCACTCACAAGCAGGAAGGCAGTGTGTAGTAGATAGAACAGCAACACCTCTGGTGCCAGCGCTGTCCCCCCCCCCCTCCTGTTAGCAAGTGGGAGAGTGGCCTGGTTGCTCTTTGCAGCATGTTTGGGGCTGCGGGGCTTGGAGGAGGGGGTGCTTACTCCTTGTTCTTCTTCTAGGGCTGGTCTTGCTGCAAGAAACGGACGACCGACTTCTCTGAATTCCTCTCCATAAAGGTAGATGATGCTTAGGAACCGTCCTGTCAGGGCATCTGTCCCGGGCACTGATGGACGAGGGCCGGCACAGCTCTGACCCTCGTAGCTTTTGCTGCATAGGCCCAGTTGCCTTTTTCAGCCATTCTGTTTCCAGCGGCCTTTTCCCAAACATCACAACCTTACCCATCTGGGAAAGGGGTGGGGGTTGGTGGGGAGGGAGGGAGGGTGACCGCAGGGCATGGCAGGAGGGTCCCGTTGCCATTCAAACTCAGGGCTCAGCTAGAGGTCCACAGTTCAGTG
Organism: Diadophis punctatus similis; assembly: GCA_023053685.1. Classification (NCBI taxonomy): domain Eukaryota; kingdom Metazoa; phylum Chordata; class Lepidosauria; order Squamata; family Dipsadidae; genus Diadophis; species Diadophis punctatus. The sequence goes on along the minus strand of JALIGW010000014.1, from coordinate 602,575 downwards.
TCTCCCTTGCAAACTGCCTCCTCCATGCAAGGAAAAGGCGTCTTTTGTAAGGCTGGCAGACCAGACGGGCGCTTGACAGAACTAAGAAGCATTTTTCTCCAAAGGGCTGCACGAAAGGCTACCACAGCCACGAGAAGCCTCCAGAGCCGAAGGAGGCCTCAGCCCAGCCCAAGCCCAAGCCGTGCACCACAGACCTGGTTCCAGAGCCGAAGTCTGCTGAGGTGCTGCAGCGGGAGAGGCCCAGGTGAGGAGGGGCTTGATAAGGACGCTCCCGGAGGTCACAAGCCTGATAGTGCTGACAGCTTGTTGCACCTCATGATTCTTGACAAATGTATCTTCTTTTATGTACACTGAGAGCATATGCACCAAAGACAAATTCCTTGTGTGTCCAATCACACTTGGCCAATAAAGAATTCTATTCTATTCTATTCTAAAAGCTTTGGGCTGGGGCTGGGAAGCAGCAGTGATCTCCCTTGTATTTTACAGGTATACTTCCTCTGCACGAGGAGGTTCCATTTATCTGCTTCCCTTCCCAACCCCATCAGTGAACTATGCACAGTAAGGAGGAACCAATCCGTGGGGCAGGGCTGGCAGAAGAACAGGAGTTACACCCCTTTTGCCCAAACTTAATGTAAACTGGCTCCTCAGTGCCCACATCCTGCCCTCTCTTTGGCCTCCAGTTCTGACGAGCCCAAGCAGCCGTTACTGGTGAAGGTGGCCCAGGCGTTGCAGCAAGTCCTGGAGAAGCTGGACACATCCACGGCCACGCAGCCTGCCTCGCACAGCTTGGCCAGCCCTGGTGAGAAACACTATGGGGGCTTGCTGGGGGAAAGAGGAAGCCAGAGTGAGGGGGGGGCAGCTGAGCTGCTAAGCGGCCACTCTCTTCCCAGCTGACTGGGGATGCCACAGACGGCCCCACAGTGCCTCTGTGTGGCCCTGGCTTGGGGAAGGTCCCGAGCCTCTGGGCAGTCGGTAGAGGCTGAGGGGCAGAGCAGATGCAGTTGACCCCCGGGGCAGCTGCAGTTCTGTGCTCCAGCAGACTTCCAAGGCTCCGAATTGCTCTTTTCTGGCTGTCTCTTAGGGGGCGGCTCAGAGACGAGCACCGTCACGGCCTGCAAAAACGCCGGCTGCCAAGCGGTGAGTTGCCGTTGGGCTGTTTGGCTTCTAACATCCCCCTTGGACCCAATTAAGGGCCCAGCCTTGGCTGGTCGGGAAACAGCCTGCCTCCCCAGTGCAGGACAGCGCTGGTCAAGAAGAGGGAGGGAAGGAAGCGCTGGGCCAAAAGAGCCGGGTGGCCTTGGCAGCTCTGGGACGACCTCTTCCTGCCCACTTGGCCCATCCTTCCTTTCTCCTGCCGGCTCCTCTTTCAGACTTTCCAGGGGGAGGAGAGCAAGGGGGAGACCTGCCTGTTCCACCCAGGAGTGCCCGTCTTCCATGAGGGGTAAGTATCCCGGGCATCTAGAATCAGTGGTGGGGTTCAATTTTTTTTAGTACCGGTTCTGTGGGCGTGGCTTGGTAGGCATGGCAGGGGAAGGATATTGTAAAATCTCCATTCCCTCCCCACTCCAGGGGAAAGTTACTGCAAAATCCCCATTTCCTCCCCATCAGCTGGGACTCGGGAGGCAGAGAATAGATGGGGGTGGGGCCAGTCAGAGGTGGTCTTCACCGGTTCTCAAAATTTCCGCTACCGGTTCTCCAGAACTGGTCAGAACGGCTGAAACCCACCTCTGTCTAGGATGCCCTTCCTCCCCAAAGTCCCTGCCTTCAGCTGTGATGCCCACAGGGCGGGGATTGTCTTCAGTGGGACCCGGCCTCTTCCACCCCCCTCCTGCCCCTCCACGTTGGCCCGTCTGGGGCTGCTGATTCACACAAGCCAGGCCCCTCCAGCTGTGCTCCCCCCTCCCCAAGAGCTGCCTGCGACTCCCAGGGGGCACAAGAGGCAGATGAGGCTGCTTGTAGTTCTTGTCCTCTTAATCACTGTTGTCAAATGGATGCTTCACCCGCTTGTTGTGAGCCATCTGGAACTGCGTGGGGGGGATTCCTATTCTAACTACCCCAAGAAATATCTGCCCAAGCTCTCTGTCTTCCCCCTCCGGCTGGGGTCCGTCTAGCATGAAATACTGGAGCTGCTGCGGGATCAAAACCACGGATTTTGCCGCATTCCTGGAGCAGAAGGGCTGCAGCAGAGGGAAGCACACCTGGGTGACAAGGCAGGTGAGGGTCTTCTGCCCAACGCCCGCCCTGTCCGTGGCTTGGTCTGCAGCCGGAGGGAAGCGGGAGGCTGCTCTGTCTGGACAGCAAGGGATTGGACCAGCCTTGCTGGTTGCGGCTACCTGTTAAGTATGGGTTTTAAAGCAGGGGTGAAATTCAAAAATTTTCCATGCCGGTTCTGTGGGCATAGCTTGGTGGGTGCGGCAGGAGAAGGATACTGCAAAATCTCCATTCCCACCAGTGGTGGGTTGTAAAATATTTTGCCACCAGTTCGTGCATGCGTGATGCTTCTGCGCATGCGCAGAAGCATCCCGGGTGGGTGGGCAGAGCCGCCGCTGGCGCTACCGGTTTTAAGAACCAGTCTGAACCTGGAGCAACCCACCGCTGATTCCCACCCCACTCCAGGGGAAGGATACTGCAAAATCCCCATTCCCACCCCACTCTGGGGCCAGCCAGAGGTGGTATTTGCCGGTTCTCCAAACTACTCAAAATTTCCGCTACCGGTTCTCCAGAACCTGTCAGAACCTGCTGAATTTCACCCCTGCTTTAAGGGGGAGGGCTTCTTGCCACGGGAAACCCCTCCTGCAGCTTAGGAGGGAAATGGGCTGATGTCTCCCTGTCCCGTTTGGGGTCCCTGGGGAGGTTTTCTGCCTGTTGGGGGTCCTGCAAGGCTGCCGTCCGGAAGGCCCATCCTCCGAATTGGGGTTCCCTGCATAAGAGGGGGCAGGAATGTAGACCAGCTGTTTTTCTATGCCCCCCCAGGAGGACAAGAAGCTGGTTTCTTGTCGGCAGGACTGGCACCAAACCAGCAGCCAAGTGGTGGTGACCCTCTATGCCAGGACCCCCCTGCCCCACCTCAGCTGCATCAAGGCCAACCGCACTGGGGTAAGAAAGCAGGGCCACCGGGGGGGGGGCTGAGGCACAGCTGCTTCTCAGAGGCGGCCTGCTGGGCGCTGCAACCAACCCCCACCTTGCAGGACAGGGCAGAGGTCTTGCAGCAAGACTTGGGGCTGAGGAGGCTTCCTCTTGTTTTGCAGGTGGACATCCGAGTAGCCTTTGAGGGGGAGAAGTTCTTCCAGGCCCACTTGGATCTCTGGGGGGTATGTCTGGCTGGCGTAGCCGGCTTTCTTCTTTTGAGACCCCCCTCCCCCGGACTCCAAATGATGTCTTCCTTCCATCGCTATCCATGAAAAGGCTGGTGGGGGGAGACCCCCCCATTTGTGAGGCTCCAGGCCACCTTCCCGCCCTCATAGTGCCAGGACAGCCACTGCAGGCATTGGGGGGCTGGTCTTCCTGCTGGCTCTCTCCTTCCAGGTCATCAACGTTGAGAAGAGCTTCGCCAGCCTGTTGCCTTCCAAGGTAGAAATCGCCCTGAAGAAAGCAAGCCCCGTTGCCTGGGCTAGGCTGGAGCAGCCGCAGAGCCGAGCCGAGGCCCTTCAGCCACTGTCCCAGGAGGAGGCCACCCCAGGCAGCTCCCCAGAAGCCCCCCTGGAGGAGTCAGACGACAGCCTGGGCTGGTCTGAGGACGAGGACTGAGGGGGCAGCTGAGCCAGGCTGAGCAGGAGCGGGCTGGCTCTGGGGCTGCAGGAGGGCAGCACCACCTCGGAGAGCTTCACCCCTGCGGGAGGGCCCTGTCTTGTCCTGAAATAAAAGCAACTTCTTTCAATGGGAGGAAGTCAGAGGCCCATGAGTGGGGTGTGTGTGTGTGTGTGTGTGTGTGTGTGTGTGTGTGTGTGTGTGTGTGTGTGGTGCAGACCCTCTCTCCTGTCTTTGCAAGAGCTTTGTGCAGCCATGCTCTTGATCTTTCCCAGTACAAACTGGTGATGACTGGGACCGCAGCCAGCCATGAACTGCCCTGCCATGGGCTAGCCCTCCTCCAAGCTCAGCCGCAAAAGCTGCTGGTCTCAAATCTAACACGGAATTAAAAAATATGATGCAAGCACTATTTGAGGATTTTAAAATGGATATTGCTGGCAAGATGGAAGAGAGCATGGGTAAAGTAGAGGGAGAATTAAAGGAAATGAGAGGTCTGATGGAAAAAATGAACAACGTTTGCAGAAAGCAGAAGAAGAAATTCAAGACAATAAAAAGAGACAAGAAGTGGATGTACGTCAGACAGAATTTGATAAAAGGCAGGAAAAGGTATGCCAAGCAAGGTCTCCAAGGCCACAGTCCATGAGACCGGCATTAACCCAACAAACCAGAATAATTCCGGTGGCTGCTTTTCAGACAAACACATCTTGTGAAAAGGCAGAAGCACCCTGAAAGATGGATGCCCTTGTCTCCAAGCAGGGAAGGAAGAGGCTCAGCTGGAAATCATCAAAGTTCCTCCTCTTTGCAGGAATCGATCGCCCGCTGCTTGGGTGCCGCTTGGGTTGCTTAGAAACCCAGCCTCAGAGACTGCCACCATCTCCTCGGGTATCAGGGCGGGGATTTCTGCTACTTTCCAGGCTCCCGTGCAGACGCCCTCTGGGTGGTTTAGCCAGGGAGCGCTCCTTGTGCAAGGATGGCACAGTTGGCCCTGCTGCAAGGCAACACAAAGCCTGCGTGCCAATGCTGCTTGCAGGGGGGTGAAGAGCATGGGTCTACCACTGGGCATAGCCTCCCGGCGGCTACCGCGGAAGTCATTTTCTTGGCAACGTCTATTGGAATTTCACCCGACCTTTGGGTTTTTAGCTGTCCCCGGGGCTCCTTTCGCTCTAACCCACGGACGGGCTCACGCCCTCCTGCCTAGGGCAGCCTCGCTTAACACATTCAAGGGGAGAGGGCGTCCGTCCGCCCGCCTGCGAGGCCGCCGATATCCTTCAATCCGCCGACCCCCCAAATTCAGAGCCGGGCGACTTTTCTCTCTTGCCAGAGGCCAATGCAGCAGTATCAGCAGCATCACCTGGACGCAGAGCGCGGGAGTCCCAGGGAGGCTTGCACGGAGCCACCATAGCATCAACGCCACGCGAAGCCAATCCTTCGCCAGCGGACAGCTACCGCGGCCACCTGCAGGCGGGGCGCGCGAGCCCAGAAGCGCAGGCTTCGCGGCCACCGTAGAGGAACTACGCTTCCCAGCAGGCCCGGACGGGCCGCGCCATTGGCCTTTCCCCCTCGAAGAGGCGGGGCGTGGGGGCGCATGCGCAGTGCGTGGGCCGGGCGCGGGGGGCGCGGTTTCCCACAGCCGCTTCCAGCTCGACTTTGGCCGGCGGCGGCTGCGCGGGGAGCGCCCGGAAGGCAGCGAGGGAGGCGCGCGAGGCACGGAGGTAAGCCCGGCCGGGACCCCGGTCGCCCGCCCAGCTCCGGCCCTCCGCCAGCAGCCGCCTCTTCCGGGCCCGCGGCGGCTTTCAGGGAGGCGGCCGGCAGGAGGGCGCGGCTTGGCCTCCGGGTCGCCTGGGACGAAGGGCCTCCGCCCCGCCCCGCCCCGCCCGGGCCACAAGCCCCATGGGCCCCGGAGGCGGCCTCGGCCCGGGCAAGCCGCTCGGGTGCCGGCGAGGTCGGCCGTGGGAAGAGAGGCCTCGCCGCGGCTCCCTCCCTTCCCTTCCCTTCCCCGGGCTGCGAGGCCCTGGCCACCCGGGGGCGGAGGGGGCGCCGGGCCCGTTCCCGAGAGGAGGAGGAGGAGGGAGGGAGGCTGCTGGGCGAAGGCCGGTCCTGCAGGGCTGCTGCCCCAAAAGGCGGCACCCGGCTGCCGTTGCGCGGATGAGCGGGCAGCTGCCGGGCAAAGCGAAGGAGGGAGCCCGGGAACCTCGGACGGCCTCCTCATTTCGGACGGTCTCATAGCCTTGTTTGCTTTGCTGTGCGTAAGCCGTGGTTTCTTGCTCAGGAGTAGGTGTGCACTAAGCCACCATGCCCTCTTCGTCAAACCATGGTTAGCAGAGCTGGTGAGGGGTGAAAAAGAATCGCAGCGGGGTTTTCTCCATCCCAGGGGATTTAGATGGAAAAAATAGCATCCTGGGAGGATTTGAAAGACAGGTTGCCAAGGGACGTTTGAGATTTTACTCGTTCCCGTCTTTTCCCGGTCCCTCCCTCTCCAGTTGTGCCGTCCTGGCTCTTTGGGGACACGGGAATCTTCTAGGCTGGTTTTGTGCCTGGCAAGAAACTGATTTGAGAAGTAAGTAGCACCTCCTGAAGAAAAGCCTGGCAAGCCCTTGCTTGTTTGAGCTAGTTTGGCAACCCCCACTTGGAAGTGCAAAATGGTCGGATTCAGTTGTGATGGAGGATTCGGCTGCCTGCTGGAAAGTGCTGGGAATTGGCTCAAACCCTCCTCTTTCCTGCCTCCTTTCAGGGACTTCCCCTTGTTCCCACTTTGAAAAGCCTTCGGAGCAGCCTGGTCTCTTTCTTTCTGAACTTCGCCTATGGCCTCAGCAAGGTGGATTTTCTGTCCACAAACCCAATTGCCATTGCTGGGAATAACTTGCACTTGGCTTTTTGTGCTGGTTCTCTCTTTATTAGCAGAAGGCCTCTGGGGGTAGCGCCAAACAGGAGGGGCTTCCACCATTCGTGCTCCAAACCTTTTCTTGCCTCCGGCTGCTGGAATAGATCCTGGATCATGCTGGGGCGCAAACTTTTGAAGACCATAAAGTAGAAAGCTTTTGAGATTAGTTGTCTCTGCGCCTCTTGGAAGAAACCTGCCATGCTTCTCTCTCGTTTTGTAGGCCCAGTATTCTTTCTGGCAGGGTGGGAAAAGAGATTTTTCTCTCCTGTGCTCCTGCAAAGGTACCCTTTCTGTTGGTGATGCTGTTCACGGGAAACAGGTGAAGCCGCTCGTATCTCCTGCCCCAAAGCAAACAAGCTGTCCAGCCCCAGTCACCCTTTCTGGCTGCCTGCATTTTAAAGTCTGCAGGTGGTTCTTTGTTCAGAAAAGATTGCCTTCCATGAATTGCCTCCTCTCTAATTCAGCGGCCCCCAATCCAACCTTTTGGGCACCAGGGACCGGTTCTGCGGAGAGAGGCTTTTCTGTGGACCGGAGGGGGGCTGGTTTCGCATGCTGCCTGCATCCCACGAATGGGGCTTCGTTTGTTTGCACGGCCCGGTTTCTGGCATGTTGCGGACTGGGGGAGGGTTGGGGACCCTGCTCTAATTTGTATCTCTGTTTGCAGAGGACTCTTGCAAGCGAAATAATGCAGACGATAAAGTGCGTGGTGGTCGGAGACGGTGCCGTGGGGAAGACCTGCCTGCTCATCAGCTATACCACCAATGCCTTCCCGGAGGAATACATCCCCACGGTCTTTGATAACTACAGCGCTCAGATGACGGTGGACGGGAGGATGGTCAGCCTTAACCTCTGGGATACGGCCGGACAAGAGGAATACGACCGTCTGCGCACCCTCTCCTATCCGCAGACCAACGTCTTTGTGATTTGCTTTTCTATCGGCAGCCCCTCCTCTTACGCCAACGTGCGACACAAATGGCATCCTGAGGTCTCCCACCACTGTCCCAATGTGCCAATCCTTCTGGTGGGCACCAAAAGGGACTTGCGGAGTAATGCAGAGGCCGTGAAAAAGCTGAAGGAGCAAAGCCTGGGCCCTACCACCCCCCAGCAGGGCACTTCGCTAGCCAAACAAATCGGGGCAGTCAAATACTTGGAGTGTTCAGCATTGAACCAGGAAGGGGTAAGGGAAGTATTTGCAGAAGCCGTGCGCGCCGTTCTCTATCCAGTGACAAAGAAGAACTCCAAGAAGTGCCTGCTGTTGTAGTCAGCAAGACGAGGGCAGCACAGACTGAAGGTGTGGTGTGTTTGCGGTCCATCTCCTTAACTAATGGCCTCTTGCACTAATGGCTTTAAAGAGAACTTTCTTCTGCAAGTCCTCCTGCAGTCCAGCTGCCACTTTGAGCCAATGGAAATGAACATATTGGCTCTAGCCTTAAGGACCAGCCTTCGGGTGAACTCTCTGTGTGTCCCTACGTAACTCCCCACCTCTGGAGGAGTCTAAAGCTAGGGAATGCCTTCAAAGCCAAAGGTTTCTCTGCTCAACAGAGAGTCTTTCGGAAGGAGGCATTGGTCGGCTTTGCTTTCACATCAGTGTTGCTTCCTCTCCAATCGCATGTAGGGCAGGGCTGTGCCTTTCCAGTAGCAGAATCGGTCTGTCAGTTTTCAAAAGTACCAAACAATTTTTAAAATCTCTCCATTATTGCTGGCAGGCATGCCAACAGGCCTTGCAAACTGAGGGATGAGCAAACCCCGGAGGGTCTTTATGACATCACAAGCAGGCTAGGTTCTTTGTGGAACAGCTCTGGTATCTGACATTAGTTATTTAGCTTTCAAGGTTTGAAAAGCTGAACTATAAAAAAATCTTCTGTTTCCACATTGTGCCCTTCCCTCCATATACACATATATATACACACACAGCAGGCCTAGATTAACTGTGCTGGCTGATATCAGGCATTCTGATGGTTTTTCTGCACTGGCATTTTTCTTGGCTTAAATGCTACAATTACCCTTCGGCCTTGTGACTGAGTCTTGGGGTAAGAAATTGCCTGCTATGCAGGATAAGGTCTTGGCCATCAAACCTTTTAAAAGCTGTGCTGCTTCAAAGCAGCTCTTTTTGTGTGCCTTCTGTTCCCCTTTTCCCCTTGCAGATAAAACTCAACTACTTCTAAACATTCAGGCGTGAGTGCTATTAAACTGATGCACTGATTTAGTAGAAGCTTAAAACTTTCTATGCCGTTGGTCCTCATAGAGATGCATATGAGTCTGACATTGCCTGAAATACTAACTTTGCCTTCTTTAGAATGAATTATGCAACTTTTCTTTTGGAAACACAAATTTCTATTTAGCATCATGCAAGTTGTTTCTTCTTGCAACAGTAAGAAACTCTTGATTATGTCCGTCGTTGGGCATCTTCCGCTGATTAAGGAAAGCCTGATGCTTGACAGCATCTCTTTCTGGATAAAACGCTTTGAGCAGCCTCTACTTAGGAAGATTGCTGAGATGTAATGCTCTGCTCCCATCCCCTCTTCCAAATAATTATGTTCTGTATTCTGCCTGCGATCCTGACCTGCACTGGTGACCAGGAAATTTTGCCTGAATGTGGAATGGTGATACTTGGGAGCTGTCCTGTTTGCATGGATGCTGACATCACAGCGAGATTGGTGACTTCGCTCAGGAGCAAATCCGGTGTAGTTCTCATCCTCTGCACGCAAATCTCACTCGACTGCTGTAATGTTGGCCATGCTGCGGTCTCCTTTTTCACTTTGCCCCAGCTGAGATTCTGGGCCCGAACTTTTGCCCTACATCTGACCATCCTCAGGGTATTTAGCGATCACTGTTTCCAACCAGGTTGTGATGTTAACGAGAGCTTGGGTCTCCCTGGCACTGCCAAACGTCTTCTGAATGCCTTCCTGGTGTTCCAAGGTTCCCCCCGCCTGAGCCTGATGATGTGGGACCGGACTCTCCCTGGGGAAAGAGGCTTCTCCAGGCAGAGCTGGGCTGGTTCGAATGACGGTTGAGGTTCAGGGAGTGGACAGCCTCATTGTGTGGTACTTCCAACATACACTGGCAACTGATTTTACGGTTTAAAGTACATTTGTACAGCAACTAACAGAGTTATTTTTAAATTATGCTGAATGAAATTGTAATAAAGCAGTTTCTTGGTTCTTTTGCTGTACTTTATTATGGGAGGAGGCGGGACAAGGAGGGGGGTGCTCTTTCACGCAATCTGGCTGGACCCCCACCATATCTCTCAGCTTCTGGGTTCCACAGCCCTGCTGGAAGGGAGGGGAGGGGCTGGAGGGATCACGTCACCCCCCCAATCGAGTCTGAAATGGGGGGGGGGTGGCTCATATTCAAATGGTGGGCGATCACTTGAATATGAGCCAGCAGTGTGCTGCAGCTGCCAAAAAAGCCAAAGCAGTCCTAGGCTGCATTAACAGAGGGATAGAATCAACATCATGTGAACTGTTAGTACCGCATTATAATGCCTTGGAATATTACGTCCAGTTTTGGTCGCCACTATATAAAAAAGATGCGGAGACACTGAAAAGTGCAGAGAAGAACCACAAAGGATTGGGGGACTGGAGGCTAAAACAAGAATGATTGTGGGGATTGGGTGTGTCTAGCTAAGAGCTGAAGTGGTGCAGTGGTTAAATGCAGCCATTGCAGGCTGACTGCTAGTTCAACAGTTCAGCTGTTCAAATCTCACTAGGCTCAAGGTTGACTCAGCCTTCCATCCTTCCGAGGTGGGTAAAATGAGGACCCAGATTGTTGGGGGCAATATGCTGAACTCTGTAAACCGCTTAGAGAGTGCTGTAAAGCACTATGAAGCGGTATATAAGAAAAGTGCTATTGCTATTAATGAAAATATGAGCTAGGGGTGACATGATAGCAGTGTTGCAATATTTGAGGGGGGTCACAGAGAAGAGGGGGGGGTCAACCGGTTCTCCAAAGCAGCAACGGATGGAAACCAATCAAGAAAAAAAGCAACCTGGAAACTTCCTGACAGAACAATCAACCAGGAGACCGGAAGAGGAAGCGGAGGCGGCGCTTGCCGGCACGGGCCGCTCTAGGGCCTCTTTTGGTGGCGGCTCCTGCGACGGGAGAGGGGGTTCCGCTTCCGGCTGCGGGGCTGGCAGGGCAGCCGCGGCGATGTCGGACTCGGAGAGCGAGGAGGAGGCGGGCGGCGGCGGCGGGCGGCGAGCGGCGCCCTTCTCGCTGGCCGGCTTCCTCTTCGGGAACATCAACGAGCAGGGCCAGCTGGAGGGCGAGGGGCTGCTGGACCAGGTGGGCGCCGGGAAGGGCTCTTTCCCCCGGCGGGGCTGCGGGGAACGGAGCGCAGCCAACCCGCCTCTGCCCGCTTCCTCTAGGAGTCCAAGAAGCACCTGGCCGGGCTCGGGGCGCTGGGCCTGGGCAGCCTCATCACTGAGATCACCGCCAGCGAAGACAACGCCTCCGAGGCAGACGGAGCCCAGCTGGATGAGGAGGGTGAGGCGGCGCTGCGCCAGAGGGTGGCGGCTGTCAGGGGCACTTTGTCTGTGGGAACCTCCCCTCCCCTCCCCTCCCCGTCCTGCCTGTGTGTGGCAGGGCGCACCGGCGTCCCCCGTCTGGGTCAGGGCTTGGTATGAGGGGGACCCTCAGCCTCTGCCTCCGATGCCCCCCCGGGGGCTGGGTGGGCTCTCGGGAGATCAGCTTTCCCATCCCCCGATACTGCCCGGAGGCAGGCAAGAGGGGCTGCTCAGCAAGCGGCTGAAAGTGGCGCGAGAGGCTGACTCTTGCTTAAGATGCTGATGGGCAAAGGGTCCTTTGGGCAGATCTTCCTGATGTGTCCTTAACAGCGTTTTCCGGGGAATGCACCAGGGGAAAGACAGGCTCTTGTCTTTTGTGTGGAAAGTTTTCTTTTGGTGCATCAAAGGCAGGGGAGGCCCAGTGGCCCCTTCCTACCTGTGGCTTCTTTTCCCTTGCAGGCTGGGTTAAGAGCACGGAGGATGCTGTGGATTATTCTGATATTACTGAGATGGCTGAAGATGAGAGCCGCAGATACCGACAGGCCATGGGCAATCTGCACCCCATTCGGAGAGCAGGTGGTTGAGGGCAACGATTTCTTCTCTGAAGCAAGAGGATCACAGAACTTTTAGGATTGTGGGGAGGTGACGGAGGGGCGATCCAGTGACTTCCTTTGTTCTTCTCCTCAGATGACAACGAGGATGACTACGATGCCGACTCAGAAGACATTGATTCCAAGCTGATGCCTCCCCCTCCGCCCCCACCAGTGCCATTGAAGAGGGAAGATGAGAAGGAGGCAGAAGCCTCTGGTGCGTATCTACTTTGGGGCAGCCGGGGGAAGAGATCAGGCAGTCCAATTAGGAGCCTGGGTGTGTCTGGGAGGAAGCACTCTCTAGTTTCTGAAGCTCAGGTACTTATTTGGTGACATGAGCCTAGCAGGGTTGATGAGGAAGGACGTTGCAAGCTGTAACTTACAAAGGTTCACTTAAGGTTTGCATGTTTATCTGGCCAGGGCTGAAGATTTTAAAATCCTCTTTTCCCCCCTACAGTGTTTCTCTCTTGTGAATCCACTTTTTGAGGGTTTCCTCCCCATGGATCCCCACAATGTTAGATTCCGTTTGCTGCATGTGTGGCTGTGGCTCTTTCGGTCATGGGGGCCTTGGCAAGCAGGGCTCCCTTTGGCTGAGATGGCTGCTCCCTTCTTAGGGCCAGAAGAGGGGGACGGTATCATCTTGCCCTCCATCATTGCTCCTTCCTCTGCTGCTTTGGAGAAAATGGACTTCAGCAGCTCTTCTGACTCGGAATCGGAGACGGGTTCCCAGGACTCGAGGAAGGCCGAATTGAAGGAAGGGAAGCTCACCCTGCCGCTTGCCGGGATCATGCAGCGAGATGCCACCAAACAGCTGCCCAGCGTGACCGCCCTTTTCCCTGAGTTCCGGCCTGGAAAGGTAGAGCCGGAGGGTGAGCCCCGGGGTGGGGACCTGGAGGGGAGGCAAGCCGTTTGCTGACCTGCCTTGTTGCTGTGACAGGCTCTACACTTTGGGCCTCAGGTTCTGGTTCCTGTCACTTGGGTTGTCCTACTAGGGCTGTGAGGTGCCCAGTTTGCTCCTTTTCCTTAAGATTCCCTTTGACCCCAAAGGATTCTGAAAGGCATTTGTGGTTATCTAGAAAAGCCAGAGGAGATTTTCTTCTGGTCCAGCCTGACTCTTTCGTGAAGCTGTTCTAGGCAGTGAGATACACCTGCCATGATCTCAGTAAAAGCAGTGACGAAGAGATTAGGGCACCCAGAAGGTTTCTGGCAGAGCAACTGGTTAAGACTCTATGGCTGACACCACCACAGTTTTTTTTCTTCCAGCCTCTGTCAACCATCATGGGGCTTCCACTCTCCCCCTCCACCCACCCCTGGGGTTCTGCCAGCTGACAATCTCTTTGTGTCTTTCAGACAGCGGAAATGCTGGAAGTCAGTTTCTTGCTAGTTCCACCCATCCCCCCCTCTCTCTCTCACTCTCAGGTGCTTCGCTTTCTGCGCCTCTTCGGCCCTGGAAAGAACGTCCCATCTGTCTGGCGAAGCGCACGGCGAAAGCGCAGGAAGAAGCACCGGGAGTCAGTTCCCGAAGCACAACTCCCGGAGGGGGAAGCCAATGCTGAGCCGGGCTTGGAAGGCAGATCCCCCTGGGAGTATGAATTTGCCCCTCCCCCTCCCCCGGAGCAGTGTCTGTCAGATGATGAGGTGGGTCTGTGGAAATGGAGAGGACATTCTGGTTCCCTGGGGAGAAGGGGGCATTCTGGCCGCCCGAGAATGTGCCTGCTGGCTCCCTCCCTGAACTCTCTATCACCCACATATCCTTCAGATCACCATGATGGCTCCTGTGGAGTCCAAGTTCTCCCAGGCGACTGGAGATGCGGACAAAGTAGCTGACACCAGGCCCAAAGTGTCAGAATGGCGCTACGGTCCTGCCCAACTCTGGTACGACATGTTGGGCATCCCTGAAGATGGCAGCGGCTTTGACTATGGCTTCAAGCTGAAGGATGATGAGGAGGAAGAGGAGGTGAGTTGTGAAGAAGAGCAGGGCCTCACTGGCAGCCAGGAGGTGAGTCGGTGCCCTGTGAACCTTTATTTTCACTTTGTAGAGCTCAGCGGCTGAGAAGGATGAACTGCTGGCCGACGAGCACTTCCTGATGGTAACGCAGCTGCAGTGGGAGGATGATGTGATCTGGAATGGAGAGGACATCAAGCACAAAGGAACCAAGACCCAGCGAGCTAGCCTGGCGGGCTGGCTGCCTTCCAGCATGACTAGGAACGCCACTGCCTACAACGCCCAGCAAGGTACGCCGGCCTTTTTCCTGCCTGCGCCTGGCTCTGCTGCTTCCGCGTCTGCTGATGCTTCCCTTGCTTCTCTTGGCAGGGCTGAACCGAAGCGGCTCCCTGCTCAACCTGCCTGTTCCTCTGGTGCAGAAGCCCAGTGTGGCAGGAGTCTTGAGCATTGCTAAGAGCAAAGAGAAGCAGTTGCCTGAACAGCAAGGTAAGGAGGAAGGGTCTCACGGCAGGAGAGGCTCTGTAGAAATCTGCAGAAGGAACCGGACAAGCAAAGATCTGCAAGCAGAGCCTCTTCCCCAATCATCCCTGCCTTGACTGAGTGCTTTGGTTAATCGGGTGTTGAAAAAGCACCTTTGGGACAACCATGACCTGGATGACAGAGTGTCTCCACAGACGATTGGCTGTTAAGTGGTTTAGCTGGATAGTGGCAGTCTGACCATTCAGTGGTTTGGCTTACTGAGTTGGCATAAAGAAGAATTTGGGCAGTGATCAGTCAGTAGGGGTCTGATCCTCCCATTGCCCCTCTCTTTTTTCACCATTCTGCTGTGCCCCATAAATGTTGCTTGTTTGAAATGTAGACAGGTGAGGCAGAAATACCTGCTTTTTTTCTTAACTTCCAGAGCACCATGTTGCCCTGTGCCTGGAGCACCGCACTCTCTCTTCTGCAGTGGTTCTAGAGCTTATTGGGAGGTGAGAGAGGGAGAAATTTGCCAGCATCCAGCTGTCTTGAATTCGCTTTCACACTTTGTTGCCCCGGCAGGCCTGGATGAAGACAAGCCATGGTTCTCCATTTTCCCCATTGACAATGAAGAGCTGGTGTATGGCCGCTGGGAGGACAACATCATCTGGGATGACAACGCGATGGACAGGGTCTTGATGCCCCCGGTCCTGACCCTGGATCCCAACGATGAAAATATCATCCTAGGTAGCATCTACAAAAGTCCCGTTCTTGTCTTCAGGCGGGGGGGGGGGTTGCTGCTCTGGGGTCTCCTGGCTTCCTAAAGTGGAGAGTGAGTGAACTGAGATGGTGTTCTGACCTAGGCTTCCTGATAAATCATAAAACACAAACATAGTCCCAAAAAACCTCTTTTTATTTCAACGGCTGTGAATTTTGTTCATTCCCAGCCGTAATAAGTCCCAAACAATGTTAATTGTTTGCCAAAGTCTGCCAAAGTCTTTTGGAAGAAGGCTGATAAGCACCAACCTTTATCTCTCTTGACACGCTGCCAAAGACCTAATTGGTAAGGAGCTTTGCAAGGCCAAACAGAACACAGAGTCAGAACGGAGCCGCTGAGTTGCACCGACCAGAATTGAACCAAGTTTCTTCCTGCAATGAGCACATCTGATTGCTCCTCTTTTATGTCCTATGGGAGGGGCCAATCATCTCCAAGCCTTACTCCTGAGTAGCCCTTTTCCTCCATAACTCTTCTTGCCTTCTGGCAGCTCTGCGCATGCGCGCATTGGGAACAGGCTCCCCCTATTCCTCTGCCTCGCTCATGTCAGCCTCTGGAGGCTCTGGAGTCAGCACAGACCTCCCAGATGGCCCAGGCTGGATCTCTGCCTCTGGCACCGAGCCTTCTCCAGGCCTGGCCCATGTTCCTCCCCAGCCTCCTCACTGTCCGACTCGGCTGCCAGCTCCGCAGGCCGCTGGCGGACCACAACAGATGGGAGGCAGCTTCTCGGTCATCTTCCCAGAACTCTGTTTTAGTTAACCTGAATCCCTCAAAGGATTCTGGGAACTGGGGCTAAGGGACTAGTCAGGCTCTGAACAGAATTCTCAGAGCAAATGCCAAGGTTCCCTGGAGGGGCTGTGACAGTTAAACTGTCTCCATCTCTTTTCCATAAGAAAATCTTTTCCTTAAGCATCTTGTGAACAGGGAGCTGATTCTGGGCTTCAGGGCCCCTTGTGGTAACCCAAGTGGGCCTTTGCCTGGTTCATCAATGGGTAATTGGGAAGAGTGTTTCAGGTCCCGTTTTCTCCTGTGCTGCTCCTAGAAATCCCCGATGAAAAGGAAGAGATGACCCTCAATTCCCCCTCCAAGGAGAACAAGAAAGAGTCTTCTTTGAAGAAAAGCCGGATCCTCTTGGGCAAAACGGGAGTGATTAAGGAAGAGCCCCAGCAGGTTTGAGAGGGGCTCCGTTTCTTCTGGATTGGTTCAAAAATAGAGCAGGAAGGGGAGGAAATTCTGAGAGAGAGAGAGATATTTTTGTGCCCCTGTGTTTCCACTCCAGAATATGTCTCAGCCAGAAGTGAAGGATCCCTGGAATCTCTCCAATGATGAGTTTTACTACCCCAAGCAGCAGGGTCTTCGTGGAACCTTTGGCGGCAACATTATCCAGGTTGGGCTTCGCTTGGTTTCAACATAACCCTAACCTAATCCCAGCTGTTGGGGTTACAAACTGTAGCTCGCAGCTTAACCTATTTGGAAAACTTGCTAGTTTTGATTTACCACACAGCCCATAATTAAACCATGGCTTTGCACGATATGTTCTGCAATCCAGTTATTTGCCTGGTTGTGCCAAAGTGCCTTCTTGGGCCTAATACAAGCCTAGCTTTCTGCCAAGGCTTCACGTGCAGGCACCAAGGACTCGGCTTCCGTAACGTGCCTGCACAAACCTGAGGCAACCAGAGCAGCTTCATCCCCCTGTGGGGAGCGGGGAGCCTTCCCTTAGCTGAGGGTGATCGACGGGGGACCAGCTGTTCTTCGGGACATGGCAAAATCGTGCCTCTCTCTGGTCTGGTGCAGCATTCGATTCCTGCGGTGGAGCTGCGCCAGCCCTTCTTCCCCACCCACATGGGCCCCATGAAGCTGCGGCAGTTCCACCGGCCTCCCTTGAAGAAGTACTCCTTTGGCACCTTGTCGCAGCCCGGGCCCCACGCGGTGCAGCCGTTGCTGAAGCACATCAAGAAGAAGGCCAAGGTAAGGGCCCCGTCTCAGCAGCTCTGGGCTCATCTCAGGGCTTCAGCCTGCAGAGGTTCTCGCTCTGCCCCGGCTGAGACTTATGCGTGTGTACTGTGTGTTCCTTGACCCTCCATGTGTTGTACCCAGATGAGAGAGCAGGAGCGCCAGGCCTCTGGCGGTGGGGAGATGTTCTTCATGCGCACCCCCCAGGACCTCACGGGCAAAGATGGGGACCTCATCCTGGCCGAGTACAGTGAGGAAAATGCCCCCTTGATGATGCAGGTTGGCATGGCCACCAAAATCAAGAACTACTACAAGAGGGTGAGTCCAGGACTTGGGCTGCCAGAGCCAGACTTCCCCTGAGGGAGCCCTCATTCACTCAGCCTTCTTGCTCCTGGCAGAAACCGGGCAAGGATCCTGGCGCCCCGGACTGCAAGTATGGAGAGACGGTATACTGCCATACATCCCCCTTCCTGGGCTCCCTTCATCCTGGGCAGCTCCTCCAGGTGAGGCCTCTGGACGGACTTGCGGTTTGAAACACCAGCCACTTCCCCCGTTTCAGCAGCAGCAGCAGCAGCCCTAAGACAGGGGTTCCTTTGGGGCAGACTGTTGTGCTGTGGAAAGAGAGCCGAGGAATTTCTAATCCTTTAATGACTGCCAAGGATTTGTGGACTGACCCACTTGCTCAATTCTATAGTGGTGTGTGTGTGTGTGTGTGAAAGAGAGAAAGAGAGGGGGGGAGAGAGAGAAAGAAGAGAAAGAAAAAGAAAAGAAAGAAAAGAAAGAAAGAGAAAAAGAAAGAAAAGAAAAGCAGGTAGCTGTGAAATGCTACAAATACTACATCAGTGTGTAAAGCCTAAGGATACTTGATTGAAATAGTGGTCATTGATGATAGCACAATGTGCTCAAATGAACAATTCCTGTACAAAGACCAGCCAAATGCAGCCAAGGAGTGTGTGAGCTTTTGAGTTCCTCCTTGGCAGGAAATTAAAGGAGGAAAGGCTGTTAGTCCTGGAGCCACCAGGTTGCAGAGAGCTGCTGCTGCTGCTGCTGTTCTGGGTGGCTTGAGCAGTTCCTTTTGTTTGTCAGGCATTTGAAAATAATCTCTTCCGGGCTCCAATCTACCTCCACAAGATGCTTGAAACAGACTTCCTAATTATTCGGACACGCCAGGGCTACTACATCCGGGAGCTGGTGGATATCTTTGTGGTTGGCCAGGAGTGTCCTCTCTCTGAAGTCCCCGGCCCCAACTCCAAACGGGCCAATACGCACATCCGAGACTTCCTGCAGGTTTGTTGCTGGAGGAGAGAGAGCCCAACTGCTAGACCTCCTCAGCAGGTTTTTGGAAGAGAGCCATGCCACTAGCGGTTGCCTGCGACTCATACGCAGGTGCCAAAGAGCAGCTGGTTACCCTAGACTGCCCTGGGCCCGGTTTTGAGCAGATTGGCGAGTGGCTCCACTCTGGTTTGCAGGATGGCTTGTAGTTTGGAGATACGACTGAATTCTGCCTTGACTCGTGTGGGCACTGGGACCCCTACCCTGTGTGGAAGGAGGAGATGTGCGGGAGCAGGCATGGGAGGGAAGACCCCTTTTGAGGAGCATCCTGCATCTGTAGACTCTTCACTGCCATCCTTGCTAGGTCTTCATCTATCGCCTCTTCTGGAAGAGCCGAGACCGACCCAGGAGAATCCGCATGGAGGATATTAAGAAGGCATTTCCTTCCCACTCCGAGAGCAGCATCCGGAAGCGGCTGAAGCTCTGTGCAGATTTCAAGCGCACCGGTAGGCAAGGAAGGTTGGTCTGGTCTTCCGCCTCAGAGACAGGCGTGCGGCTGCCCCCCCTCCTCCTCCTCTCTCCTGGCCAGGCTCACGGGGGGGCTGTTGCTTCCTCAGGGCTGGACTCCAACTGGTGGGTCCTGAAACCCGACTTCCGGCTGCCAACCGAGGAGGAAATCCGAGCGATGGTGTCTCCGGAGCAGTGCTGTGCCTATTACAGCATGATTTCTGCTGAGCAGCGCCTGAAGGTGAGCTTGTTCAGGGATTCGGAGGCCGTCCCGTCCTGCCAAGGACTTGTGGAGATCATCAGCTGGCATCATTCAGGCATCATTTTAACCTTCCCTGTGATTTGCTTGGTTGGCTTATTTGGTGTCTGTACTTGCCCATTTACAGTTTAATGTTATGTGTGAGTCTGTGGAGGTTTTTCCCCCATCAAACCATGATTTCAAAATCCTGGTTTAGTATGTTCTCAGCAAGTTGGAGAAGAGAGAAGCCTCCCTCTGCTTCTTGGGTCCCTGGTATCCCACCAGGCCTTCAGGGCTGCTTCCCTTGGGCAGAGGGGAGAAGCAGCAGAGACCCCCTGGCCTGTTCTAGGCGAGCTGAAAAGGGGGCTGAGAGCAGGTCGGTTGGCCTGGCTGCCGTCGGCCGCTTTGGGGCAAGGGCACCCCGGAGGGGAGGGGAGGGGAGGGCAGGCTCAGGTGTGGGACCTCCTGGAGCTGCAGCCTCTGTGTGGAGAAAGGACCAGGGTCCCCTTGTGCCCTCGGTTGGTCTCCTGGGAGACTCAGGAGGGCTCTGGGTCTCTTTCTCAGGACGCAGGTTACGGAGAGAAATCCTTTTTGGCCCCCGAGGAAGAGAACGAGGAGGATTTCCAGATGAAGATAGATGATGAGGTATAGCAGAGAAGAGCTGGGGCCCCAAGGGGGCGCCTGTTCTCAGCCAGACTCTTAGAGGAGCCCTTCTTCTCTCTGCAATGCCAAGCCTCTCTCTCTCCCCCCCCCCCCCGGGTTGGTTCCGCTTAGGTGCGCACAGCTCCCTGGAACACCACCCGGGCTTTTATTGCAGCCATGAAAGGGAAATGCCTCCTCGAGGTTACCGGAGTAGCAGACCCAACAGGGTGTGGCGAAGGCTTCTCCTACGTCAAGATCCCGAACAAGCCGACCCAGCAGAAGGTAATTGGAGGACCCAGGTGGCCCGGGGCCACCCTGCCACCAGACGTGTCTAGGGCTGGCAATCACCCAGGATCAGCTGCTCCGTTCGGCCGCAGGTACCTCCTGGCCGGATCCTGAAGCTGCTGGGGTTCTGGAGTGGTGCCAAGCCTGGAGCCCTTGAAATAAAGGGCTGAGACGGGGATGGAAGGTCCTTGCTCTTTTTCCAGCAGGATGACAAGGAGCCGCAACCCGTGAAGAAGACGGTCACAGGGACAGACGCCGATCTCCGGCGCTTATCCCTGAAAAACGCCAAGCAGCTCTTGCGCAAGTTTGGAGTCCCCGAAGAGGAGGTGGGTGCGGGCAGGGAGCTGGCTCCTCTGGGTTGAGCCTCCTCGGTGCCTCCGCAGCCAACGACGCTCCTTCCTCAGATCAAGAAGCTTTCCCGCTGGGAGGTGATCGACGTTGTGCGGACAATGTCCACTGAGCAGGCCCGCTCAGGCGAGGGTCCCATGAGTAAGTTTGCCCGAGGGTCCCGCTTCTCTGTGGCAGAACACCAGGAACGCTACAAGGAGGAATGCCAGCGCATCTTTGACTTGCAGAACAAGTGAGTAGTCCTCAGTGAGGGACTGGCTGGGACCTTCCTGCTTCCTAGGGCACCTTTCCACATGGTTTGTGGCAGAGCCATTTTGGAGCTGCAGGCAGCTCCCTCCCAACGAACCCTTGAGTCCTTCGTCAGCATATCTGTGGGGTTTGCTCAGGGAAACTGCTTCCACTCACTGCTTCCACAGCTGCAGAATTCCTTTCCTGCGGGTAAATTGAGGGTTTTACTGGAAAGATACACAGATACTTTAGGCAGTTGGGATTATGGGAGGCCGCTTTGTGCTCTGCACATGTGGAGCGGGCGATGTTTTTAGTTAGGGTTTTCAGCACATGACTTTCCCTGAACTAAGAGGAGGGTGGGGATCGAGAGTCCTACAGTGCTGGGCAGGAGTGAATTTGGGATGGGGTGGGGGTCTCTGCATCTGCACTCGGCTGCCTGGGAGCTTCAGTGGCTGAAGATTTTCCACTTCAGAGTCCTGGAGTCCACCGAGATCCTGTCGACAGACACAGACAGCAGCTCTGCCGAAGACAGCGACTTTGAGGAGATGGGGAAGAACATCGAGAACATGCTCCAGAACAAGAAGACCAGCTCCCAGTTGTCCAGGGAGAGGGAGGAGCAGGAACGGAAAGAGCTGCAGCGCATGTTGATGGGGGAAGACGGCGACAAGGACCGGGCCAAGAAGGACCGCAGGGAGAAGAAGGGGGCGGGTGAGGATTTGGCCCACGCAGGGCAGAAGGGGGGCCTCAAGAGGAGACTCGGGGGTCCCCGAAGGCTGGGGAAGGGGCTTCCTGGCTCAGGCCGAGGGAGGGTCCACAAGAAGCCCCCAGAATCTAGGGACGAGAGTGCTTGCAAAACACAAACAGACAGGCTTTAGAAATGGTTGTAGTTGTGGCCATGGATGGGAGGGCTTCACCAGCAATTGAAGGGGCTGCTGTCCCATTGGGGGGGGGCATTGCCTTTGGGCTGACCTCCCTCACCTGGGTTAAATGATATCCTGGCCACTCAGGGTCCCTTTCAGTTCGCCCTTCTGCGCTGGGAGGGTGGCGAAGTCACCCTTTTACTCCTCCCTCCCGGCAGCTTCCACTCCTGGCAACTTGGGTGGTTCTCATAAAGACGACGACACGGCCTCCGTGACCAGCCTCAATTCTTCGGCCACTGGGCGCCGCTTGAAAATCTATCGCACTTTCCGTGACGAGGATGGGAAGGAGTATGTGAGGTGTGAGACTGTCCGCAAGGCCTCGGTCATCGACGCCTACAGCCGGATCCGGACCACCAAGGACGACGAGTTCATGTAAGGGCCTCAGGAGGATCCTGGCCTTACAGGGGAGCCTGCTGATCTCTGGCTGTGGGAACCAGATGTTTAGATGGGGGTGACTACTTCAAACATTTCTACTCCGAGGCAGCCATTTTTGAAAAAAAGAGGTGCTCAGAATATATGGATTGAAGCCAGAGCCCTTCAGGGCAGAGAGGCAGAGCACAGGCAGCCAGATCTAAAGTGAAAAAGTGCCAGGGAGAAAGAAGTGCTGGAACTAAAGCCTGGCAGGGGGTGGGATGTCAGAAGGGCGACCAGACCTGCCCTATTCGCAGGGGAGGTTTCTGAGCAGCCGTGCCAGGCCTTGAGAATGCTGCCAGGCCGAGCCTAAGGCCCCCTCAGGCTCTGCTGGGCTCTTGACCTTCTCTCTTGTGCCCGGATGCTTGGCAGAGGGTGCTGGAGTTTGACACTGCCCTGTGTGTGTGTTTGTGTGTGTGTGACTGCTTCCTTTGGAAGTGTGCCAGGGACCAGCCTGGGCTGAGGGCGACCTTGTTTTACTCTCCAGCCGGAAGTTTGCGCTCTTTGACGAGCAGCACCGGGAGGAGATGCGGAAGGAGAGGCGCCGGATCCAAGAGCAGCTGCGGCGGCTCAAGCGGAACCAGGAGAAGGAGAAGCTGAAGGGCCCCCCGGAGAAAAAGCCCAGGAAGATGAAGGAGCGCCCGGACCTGAAGGTGAGCCGGGGGCCCTCAAGAACCAAGCCTGGCCGTTGTCTTGTGGGCCGCTTCTGCGGCCACCTGGGTGTCCTTTCAGCATCCAGACTCTCAGTTGCTGTGGGGGTGGGGGGTTTCGGGGGGGGGGACCCAGCTCAGCCTTCAGCTCTGCCTGGGCTGTTGATGTGACTCTTGTGGGAATGGTTTTTTCCCTTCTGTCACATCCAACAAGCTTTCCTCCTCAGGATGTAGCCTTTCCGCTAACAATGGGGGGCTTGGGGTCAAGGTTTTCCATCTTACTTGGTCTGCCCTGCCTTCCTCCATATCCCTGATATGGGATGGCCGCCTGCTCCTTTCTTGCAGTTGAAGTGTGGGGCCTGTGGGGCCATTGGGCACATGAGGACCAACAAGTTCTGCCCTCTGTACTACCAAACAAACGCTCCCCCCTCCAACCCGGTGGCCATGACGGAGGAGCAGGAGGAGGAGCTGGAGAAGACTGTCATCCCCAATGACAACGAGGAGCTGATCAAAGTGGAGGGGACCAAGATCGTCTTGGGGAAGCAACTGATCGAGAGGTGAGAGTGGCGGGGAAGAAGGCACCCGCCCAGCATCATGGCCCAAGGAGGCGGGATTTGCAGGGTCTGGGCTCCTGCTGGCTGGCCGGCCAGGATCAGCGCATTGGGGGTGGGGAGGCTGAGTCCTCCCAGAGGGCGGAGCTGCCGCCCATCCCACTCTCGGCATCTCTTCACAGCGCGGACGAGGTTCGCAGGAAGTCCTTAGTCCTGAAGTTCCCCAAACAGCAGCTTCCCCCAAAAAAGAAGCGGCGGGTTGGGACCACGGTGCATTGTGACTACTTAAATGTAAGCCCTTCTACGTGCCTTTGGTTTCTACCCATCTTAACCTTACAGTATAGTATCTCCTACTACGTAAATATTTAGGTTTGATTTACAGCAGAGGTCTTCAAACTTTTATTTAACAGATTAACAGAGTCGGAAGGGATCTTGCAGGTCATCTAGTCCAACCCCCTGCCCAAGCAGGAGACCCTTACATCTGCCTCTACCTAGGATCAAACTCACAACCAACTTGGCAACTTTAAGACTTGTGGACTTCAATTCCCAGAATTCTCCAGCCAGCAATTCTGGGAGTTAGTCCACAAGTCTTAAAGTTGCCAAGTATGAAGACCTCTGATTTACATGTTTGTTTTTTTCCCCAAAAAATGCACTTTGCATCAATAGAAAGGAATATTTGTTGCTCAGGGTTGAACTGTGGGGTCCTTGGTGCACTTGGTGGTTTTCTTGCAGACTCTTTTTTTAATTTTTAATTTTTAATTACAAATACAAAATAAACATTTCATTCATCCATCAGCAGTGTGTCGTCTGGTTACAAATCTCTATGCGTGACACCCTCTTTCCATCTCCTTTTCATTTATATTGACTGAATTCTCATTTTATTCAAACATTTTAACATTTTAAAATTCTTCATTTTTATAATATCTTCATTATACCTTATTCACATTCTACATTCTTATTATTTCTTATAATCTATCAATTATTTTATTTATTCTTTATCTTAATATATATTTTCTATTTTTTTTAACCTTCAATTCCAAAACCCTTTTTTATTCTCTAACCATTTATACTTGCAGACTTTTTATTACCAAACTAGATAATGTCATCAGTGCCCTTGAGTCCTGTTGGGTGCTTGCAGCACTGATGATGTTACCTAGTTTGCAACAAAACCACCAAGCTCACACAGATTCACTCGCTACGTGGGATAAGTAGTGAATGTAAAATAACGAGCAGAAGGAACGGCTGAGTTTCAAGTAAATCTGAATCCTTGTGGTGGAGCAGCCAGAAGGAGCAAAGTCAGATCGGAAAATTAGAGCAGCAATGTTTCTCGGGCTCTGTGAAGGCTACACCCCGTTGATGGTCTTGCTTCCTGTCTGTTTCAGCGGCCCCACAAGTCCATCCACCGGCGACGCACAGACCCCATGGTGACCTTGTCTTCCGTCCTGGAAAGCATCATCAACGAGATGCGGGATCTTCCCAACGTAGGTGCTTGGATTGTGGGAGGGAGATTCTGCTCTGAACAAGAGGGTTTGATACAGCTGAATCTCCTTGCCTTAGGCCGGTTGGGTCTCTCTGGAATAGGGTGGCTTTAATCGTTAGAGATTAAAATAAGTCTAAAGCAGGGGTCCCCAAACTTGGCAACTTTAAGACTTGTGAACTTCAACTCCCAGAATTCTCTAGCCAGCTATGCTATGCTGGCTGGAGAATTCTGGGAGTTGAAGCCCACAAGTCTTAAAGTTGCCAAGTTTGAAGACCTCTGGGTAAAGCATACAAAAATAATGTACCACATTTCTTATCAAAGATTTAAATTCTAATTCAACAGTTTATTAAAAGTTTAAACTATTAAGAAGGTAAGTCTGAATAGATGAGGGCTTAATGTGGTTATTAGCGTGGTAAAGCTGTGTCTCGTGGTATCCCGTGGGGCTTGGCTGGTGGCTTGGAAGAGTGCGGGGTCTGTTGGGGGAAGGTATAATGTCGGTGGGTCCAGAACAAACACTCATCTCTTCCTGTTTGCCTCCCCTCCCCCAGACGTACCCCTTTCACCAGCCTGTTAATGGGAAAGTGGTGAAAGATTACTATAAGATCATTACCAAACCGATGGACTTGCAGACCCTCCGAGAGAACGTCCGCAAGCGACTCTACCCGTCTCGCGAAGAGTTTCGGGAACACCTGGAGCTGATAGTGAAGAACAGTGCCACCTACAACGGTTTCTGCACCTTTTTCCCCCTTAACCTTTACTTACTCATCCCTGGTCTTAGGCAAGGAAGGGTCTGAGGGCAGCAGCCTGGTGCTTTTCTGTGGTTCTGAACGGGTGGAGAATGGCAATGGAAAGGGGATTTGAGAATTAACTCACCAGTGTGTCTGATACCAAAAGCTTCCCTTCTGAAAATTGCTCTTTCTTTGTCTTTAAAAATCTGCTGAGGTTTCTCTCATCCTCATAGGGTTGGTGTGGGATTGTTCCTGACCAGCCAATTCAGTTCCTGGAATTTTTGCTAATTTTTTCCTTGACCTGAGCATCTTCCTTTCCTCTTCCCTGGTGTGATTTTGCCATCAGGGTTGTTGAAATCCTTTCCTTCCTTTTCCTGGAGTAATTTTGGGGTAGCCACCTGCAGCCTTGAACTGGCACTTCCCGAATGAGAGCAGATTAGATTGCTGAAGCAGGAAGAGCTGCTTGGTTGTTCATTGGCTCTGCTCTTCCAGAAATGCTGGGGGGGAGGGGGAGGGGGAGGGGGATTGTGCTTAATCTCTGTGACCCCACATGGGAAGAATCATCCATGCTCTCAGCTCTGGAGCCTCAGAGCCATTAATCCTTCTTGCTATCAGTGGAGTACGAATATCTATTTTTTGATTACACATTTATAGTTTTCTTTCCTGTTCAATAAGACCCTCACAAAGGAAGGCTTGCTGTTTAACTATTAGTTTTTTATTTGCTTTTGTTTCTGCTACTATGAATATGCTAAACATTATTGCTATCCATGACAATACTATAAACGTAACCAAAGCAAGAAGGGTTGGGGCACTGGAAACTTGCCTCAGTCTTATGTCTGCTCTGTATTTGCAGGGCCAAAGCACTCCTTGACCCAGATTTCTCAGTCAATGTTGGACCTCTGTGACCAGAAACTGAAAGAGGCAAGTCTTGTGTGAAGGGAGAAAGAATGAACATCTGAGCTGAAGCTTTAATTAAGCTTCATAATGCTGTTATTAAAGCACTAATATGCTTCACCGAAGGCACTTGTAGGTCACAGAAAGCCTGTGCACATTTGCTGCTTGCTGTCTGTAGGTCAAAGTGCCCACCTGGTGAAACCAGAGATATTCCTGTTGGGTATTTTACCAGAGAAATTTAATAAAGAAAATATATATTTAATTATTCATATAATTACCGCAGCCAGAATTGCATTTGCGCAAAAATAGAAATCAACAAAAGCCCCTCCTGAAGGGGAGGTAATAAAAAAAAAAATTGGACTGTGCGGAAATGAATAGACTGACAATGAAAATTAAAGATAAGGAAGACTCTGAATATTATAATGTATGGGGGGAATTTTATGATTGGATAGAAAATGAATATGTATAGAAGATAAGTAACAATCAAATTGGAAGAAAGCAGAGGATTGTAGGTGGTAGACCCAGGTGACAAAAGTAGGTAGTTAAGGAGGCAGCATTAAGATAGTAATATATATATATATATATATATATATATATATATATATATATATATATATATATATATATATATATATATATATATATATATATATATATATATATATATATATATATACATACACACCTAGGAAAATATATATGTATAAATATGGATACTGAAAAAATATAAGACTTGCACTGATAGCTAAGGGTAGATAGGGATATGAGATATCTGTCTGTTAAATATAAGATGAATTATGATTAGACTCACTCAGAGAAGGGACAAGAGGAAGAGAAAGAGGAAGTAGAGGAGGAAGGGAGGAAGGGGAGAGGAGGGAAGTAGGAAAGTGGGAGAGGAGAAAGAAGGTAGAGGGAAGAGAGGGAGTGGGAGGGGAGTGATACGATATAAGGGGGGAAACAGACGGGTAATAAAAATATAAAAGGTGCAAATCAGGGTGTCAGTTTAAGGTTTATTGAATATAAATGTATAACTCTTTATATTTGGTTATGAACTATGGTATATGTATGGATGTATGTGTGGAGAAAAAAATAAAACTTTTTATTAAAAAAAGTGCCCACCAAGTCTGGGCAAAGAACTGGGCGTAGTGGGGCAATCCTTGGGATCCCTCTTTGAGGTCAGAGGGCACAGGGGTGGCATACTAAATGCTCCAACTTTATCTTGCTTGAAGTCAGCAAATTTTAATGCCATGCTTTTTTTTCCAGTTTAAAAGTATTCCCACAAATAAAAAAGAAAAGCGTACTGTGTGCCATTAAGTGTGTGTAAAAAAATTAGCTTTTGGGGCATGGAAAAATCCGCCAAAATTTCTGGAAAAATTGAGCAGCAATTTGGTTCCCATAATGAATGGGAGGCTTCAGTGTTTGAAAACCTACCGGTTGAAAAGCTAGAGCAGAATAAGAAAAATTGAAGTCTGGATGGTAAAATACTTTATAAAAAGTGAAGCTGGAATTGGTTCAAGGATGTTGGTCTCCATAACTCTTGCCTTCCTGAACCTTGATCTCATTTCAGAGAGAAGATAAATTGGCTCGTTTGGAGAAGGCCATCAATCCCCTTCTGGACGATGATGACCAAGTAGCCTTCTCCTTCATTCTGGACAACATTGTGACCCAGAAGATGAAGGTGGTTCCTGATGTAGGTGTGCCCGTGGCAGGCTGGGGGGGGGGGGGCTCTTGGAGATGTCAGGAGGCAGAACCCCTGCTTCCCAAGAGACCCACTTCTGCTTTGGGGTAGTTCGTCACCAGCCTTTTATCCTGAGCTGCACTTGAGCAATGCTAGTTTTCATGAACCTTAATGGGCACCTAGAAAAAAAACCATTCTTGCTCTGGAGCTTTCCTCCTTCCTCCCTCTCGGTGAGATTTAGCACAGCAGAAATTAGGATTTGTTGGGAAACAGGCATTCCTTTTGCTTTCAGTGGAAGTTTTCCAGAAGCTCCTCTTAGTCTCTTTGTTGGTGCTCTCTTTGCTTTCAGTCTTGGCCGTTCCATCATCCTGTTAATAAGAAATTTGTGCCAGATTATTACAAAGTCATTGTCAGCCCAATGGATCTGGAGACTATCCGCAAGGTATGTAGGTGTGTATGGAAGAAGAGCCTTGAGGGTGGCTGAAGCCAAGAGCTGCCCTGGGTGCCCTCCGGATCTGAAGGTCAAAAACGGGCAGGGAGGGGATGTGAAGTGGATCAGGAGAAGGTATGAGGGTTGCTGTCCTAAACATCTGAAGGGCTATCTTCGATACCTTCCTGGGTGTGGGAAATGGAAACACAGCAGGGCAGTTAAGGGGTCTCTGAGGCCTTTGGACGTGCCGCTTGGGGTCTGGGGTCTTCCTACAGTCCACTGATTTCTTCCAGAATATCTCCAAGCACAAGTACCAGAACAGAGAAGTCTTCCTGGATGATGTGAACCTGATCCTTGGAAATAGTATCAAATACAATGGTAAGCTTTCTTTGGCCAGAGTGTAAGGCCATCCTTGGACACCCACCCACCCCCCAGAAAGTTTGCTTGGCTAGAATAAGCCGTTTCTCAATGCCCCCTACTGACTCCGGAGCCTCGCTGCCAGGCTCCCCTTTGCCTCCTGGGCCCAGCCCTTCTCCGTGGGGTCGGGCAGAGTGGGAGGACGCCTCTGCTCCCTGGCCCTGGAAAGCCAGTTCTCCCTTTGTTTCGAGGTTCCTTGATTGGGCTTTTCAATGCAGGGCCGGACAGCCAGTACACCAAAACAGCCCAGGAGATTGTGAACATCTGCTACCAGACCTTAGCGGAGGTAAGGGGCCCCTGCTCTGAATCCATCAAAGGCTGCTTTCATTTTGGCAGCCCTGCGAATGTTACTCTCTCTCTCACCTTCCCTCCTTCAGTATGATGAGCACCTGACTCAGCTCGAAAGAGACATTTCGACTGCCAAAGAAGCAGCCTTGGAGGAGGCTGATCTGGAGAGCTTGGACCCCATGACTCCTGGGCCCTACACGCCGCAGGTGAGTCTCTTTATGACCAGAGGGGATGGGGGTGGGGCTGCAGGCTTCTGTGTAACAGCTCAGCTCGACTCCTAGCTCAGGAGAGGCTTGGTGGAGAGAAAGCCAGGACAGACAGACTTTAATTGAGTTCTACCTGTGGGGGTTGAGCTGGAGGGGGGAGGAATCCCAGAGCAGTTTTCCATTCCAAGGAGATCCAGTTCAGTTCATTGCTGGTTCTTCCGGGTCTTTGTCCTGCCTTCAGTTCCTGCCAGGATTGTCCAGCGAAAGTCTTTCTCAGGCTTTCCCTCATGTAGAAGACCCATTAGATGGTCCACCAGCTCTCTCGGGGTCTTCCCAGGCTTTCTCCAGCCCTCCGGTCAGAACAGGATCGGAGGTGATTTATTTATTTATTATTTATTAAAATTTCTATGCCGCCCAACTCCCGGGGGACTCTGGGCGGCTCACAGCAGATATAGAAACACATAAAAAACAATTTTTAAAAGGAGCCATATTAAAATACTATCCATTAAAAAACAAACTTTCATTCATACCCTGCCTGCCGGAAGAGCCAAGTTTTTATTGCTTTACGGAAGGCCAGTAGGGTGGGGATGGTCCTGATCTCTGGAGGGAGCTGGTTCCAAAGGGAGGGGGCTCCCACAGAGAAGGCCCTCCCCCTAGGTCCCGCTAGCCGACATTGTTTGGTCGACGGGACCTGGAGGAGGCCGACTCTGTGGGCTCTAACCGGTCGTAGGGAGGTATGCGGCAGGATGCGGTCCCGAAGATAACCTGGCCCTGAGCCATGTAGGGCTTTAAAGGTAACGACCAACACCTTAAATTGGATCCGGAGACTAATGGGCAGCCAATGCAGCTGGCGGAGGATAGGTGTTACGTGGGTGCATCTAGGTACACCCACCACAGCTCGCGCAGCTGCATTTTGCACCAATTGCAGTCGCCGGACACTCTTCAAGGGTAGCAGCTGCTGAGAGCCTGGCAAGTGACCGAAAGGCTGCATTGGTTTCAAGGACTGTTTTCAGCCAAGGCTTCAAAAGCGAAATAGAAAAAAGTCAACCAAGCCGTGAAAGAGAACCGATAGGAATGAACGCAGAAATGACTCGCTGGTTGTCCTTCACTGGGAATGTGGGTCAGCAAGGGAGGAGCCGTCATTTTCATTGTTCTTGCAGTGAATCCGAAAGAGAGGAAGCAATGGGAATGCTCAGAGCTTTTTTCCCTGAATAGGGGCCTGAGCTGCAGCCTCTCAAAGTCAGCCTGCTTGATTCAGGATAGCTGAGAGAAGGAAGAGGGGGGCTCATTTCTGAAAGCACCTCAGAAAGCTCGTATCATCTGCACCCCCGTGACTCGGATTTCCTCCTTTCAAACGCCCTATAGCCACCCGATTTGTATGATACCAACACCTCGCTCAGTATGTCCCGGGATGCGTCTGTCTACCAAGATGAGAGCAATCTGTCTGCCTTGGACACACCCACCACAACACCTGAAAAGCAGTCTGCACAGGTCAGAAACGCACCCGAGGATTCCGCAGGAAGAGAGGGGCGCTGGCTGCAGAAAGGAAGAATAGCTTTCCCACAGGAGCTGTGGATCGAGGGCAGACACGTTGAAATAGGGCATGGCACAGTAAGGGCGGTAGTTTCCTTCTCATTCCTCCACACACTCTCTGGTATAAGATCTCTTGCAAAAGGCCTTGTTTGATCAGATGATAATTTCTGGGAATGACGGATGCAACTATCTCTTTGCTTTGAAAAGCCTTTGAAAGGGATTCCTCTATTTGGAGCAGCCGGGAAATGAGATGCGGCCCTGTTGAGAGAGGGGGGAGAGGAATCCCCATTATGGTTACTTCATTCATGCTTTGCCTTTGGGCTCCAAGCTCACATTAAGTGAGGAATGTTTCTGAACATCCAGAAACTTTTGCAATGCCAGATCGCTGCTCCTTTCCTGGTTTCATTTAAGTGTGAAAAGACACGTGCCAGAAATGCAGAGGGTCATTTGCAGAGGTGGGTTCCTCCCGGTTCTAAAGAACCGGTAGTAACTTGGCCTGGGTTGCTAGAACCAGCAGTGACCCAGGCCTGCCACGCCCCCGAGCCGGTTCTCCTGGCTTAGCTTTTGCACATGTGCAGAAGCTTTTTTTAAGTACTGCGCACCCGCACCCGCAGCACGCCCCTGAGCGAACCAGCAGCGGGAGAAACCAGAATCCACCTCTGGTCATTTGAATCCTTATAGTAGTGAATGGAGGGCTCACATTGAAAATAATGGGGAAAAGCATTTCTTGGAAAAGATGATAATGAAGCCTAGCTAACCTGGGACAAACATGTTTTTCCTGGTATGGTTCTTTTTTAATGTGTTGGATATAATTATGTGATGTAGACAAAGGAGAGAGAGAAATTTGAGGAGGAATGGGGAGGACATGTTCCTCGGGGGCTTTAGTGGGGGTCACCTTGGATGTCGGTTTTGTCAGCTGCCGCAAAAGGTCGGTTTCTTCCAGTCCAGGGAGGCAGTTCTGTCTCTAGGCCCTTGCAAGGCTGTGGAACAGAAAGCTGGTGCCCAGGGTGCCCGGCACTGTGTGCTTTGAGGCTTGGGACCTGCTGCTCAGCTAGTCTAAAGAGCAAAGCCCCACAGAGCACAGGCAGGCATTGCCCTGGTGGAGGCAGCAGAACAAGGGCAGCCAGGAAGTGCCCCTCACCCTGGTGGCTTGGCTGGCCTGCTTTAAAAGCGTCTGTGTCTCCCCCCCCCCCCCAACCCGGTGCCTGCTCCTTCCTCAGTGGCGTTATCTCTGTGTTCCTCACTCAGATGCGGCAGGGCCAAGGTAGGCTGGGCGAGGAAGACTCTGACGTAGATATTGAAGGGTTGGATGAGGATGAGGATGGGAAACCTAAGACTCCAGCCCCAGTGAGTATCCGTGACCCCACCTGTAGCTCACCTGTTGGCTTCTGCTCTCATGGCAGAAGCTGAGGCAGTGGAGGGTCCTCCGGAGTGATTCTATCAGCAGCAGATGGAATGCTAGCCAAAGCAATCAGTTTTTAGGAAGAGCTGGCATTGCCGGTGCACCGTGTCAGTGGGAAGGAAGCCAGGCGTCCTCTTGCTGTGCTTTGGCTTCTGACCGCCTCTTCTCCTTCCTGCTCTCCTGTGACAGGAAGTGGAGGACGCGGACGCGGACCTGGCTGATGAGGAAGAAGGCTCGGTTCAGCAGCCTCAGGCCAGTGTGCTCTACGAAGACTTGCTCATGTCAGATGGGGAGGACGACGACGGCAGCGATGAGGAGGGCGATAATCCCTTTTCGTGTGAGTTCTGAAAAGTGCAGGAACTGTGCTGCCCTTGTTTGTTGTATATACTCCTCTAGTTCCAGAGAGAAAGACCCAGGAAGGCATCCTCCTTCCCTCCTTCTGTGTTTCTCGGCAGAGACACAAGTGGGTTGGATCTGAGCCCAGCGTAGAACTGGGGAAGGGAGAGAATGCAGGCTAAGTGCGAGACAGAAAGGGATGCCGATTTGAGCACAGGGAGTTTTCGTTGGGTCAGATAAGTTTGGAAAGAGGCTTCACTGCCCTCCTGGTCCAGGGATTTTCAAGAAAGGGGTTGGGGGGAGAGTCTCCGATTCTGTGGTGAAAAATGAAGGCGCAGTTTACATAAATGGAGAAAAGAGAGAGCCTGTGAATTGGAAGAAGAATAGGACAGTCACCACGGGAGCAATTAGGGAAATGCTTTGTTTATTTACTGTTAACATTTTATACCACCCAGTAATTGATGCTCTCTATAAAATGTATAAAGGGAACGATAATATAAACAGTACTTAATGTGAAAAAAACCTGCTTATTGGAGTGGTTCCAATGATCAACCATCTTTTTCTGATGTTTTTGGTTCTGTTGATTCGAGTCATGGCAGTGTGCCTGGCCGCCTTTGTGGAAATGCACAACTGCTGAAGTCTTTGTTTCTTTTTGGTGGTGGTGTTGCTTAGCTGACGTTGAAGGCCAGTCAATTAGTGAGATGGTGCTGAGGCAGGGAATGTCCCGGAAGCCCCCAGCAGTGATGGGGAAGAGAACCTGTTGCTGGTAACCGAAAGCACAGTATCAGTGACCGTTCGGTTGTGTCTCCTAGCTATTCAGCTTAGTGAGAGCGGGAGCGATTCTGATGTGGAGCCCAGCGCAGTTCGGCCTAAGCAGCCTCATGTCCTCCAAGAGAACACGCGGATGGGCATGGACAACGAGGAGAGCATGATGTCCTACGAGGGAGCTGGAGGAGAGGCCTCTCACGCTATGGAAGACAGCAACGCCAGGTGAGGACAGCCCATCGGGCGGCCCATCGTTCAGAAGAATCCTAACGGTGTGGCTTCCTTTGACAGATCTTGTTTCTTTTCCAGTTACGGTAGCTACGAGGAGCCAGGCCCAAAGTCCAATACGCGAGATGCCAGTTTTAGTAGCCTGGGAGGGTACGAGCTCTCAGAAGAGGAGGAGGAAGAGGAGGAAGAGGAAGAGGAGGAAGAGCAGCGATGCGGCCCCAGCGTGCTAAGCCAGGTTCATCTGTCGGAGGACGAGGACAGCGAGGACTTCCACTCCATAGCGGGAGACAGCGATCTGGATTCTGACGAGTGAGGATGGCCTGGCATATGGAGGAAGTGGCCTTGGACACTTGCTCTCCCTCCGGCCTCTGAGGAACAAGAGACCCTATTGGGGGAGGGCACCACCGCCCCCCCTGCGGCCCTGGACAGCCTTGTGTGTGCGTGCGGCCCCCTGGGAAGGCAGCATATAACCCACCAGGGCTTCTCTGGCCCTGCATTATTTTGGGGGGGCCGGTCAGGAGGGAGCGAGCAGCATGTGGACATTTTCCCCCAACTGTAAATAAACCTTTCTGGAACGCCCCAGGGACCTCTTGCTTTCGGGGAGAGGGGAATGAGGCTGGTGGGGGCGGGACGGAGGGAGGGATGCTTCGGGAGGGGGCATCAGCACCGTTGTCCCCCGCAAACTCCGTCGAGGAGAGGCAGCCATTTTGTGCTCCATCGGAGGGGTGGGGAGGCAGCGCCCCGCCCCCTTGCGGCGCCCCCCCGGCTGTGTCGCAATCGAATTCCCGCCCTTTTCCTTCCCGTCCGCGATCGCTCCGGCCCCCCCATAAAGGAGGGGGAAATGCTCGCCGACCAGCTACGGCGCATGCGTTCTGCGCAGTGAAGCGTCCGGCGGAGGACTACGGAGACGGTGCCGGGAGAGCTGCGTTTCCACCTGGGACCCGTTGGAAGAGCGAGAGGCAGGAGGCCGCGGATCGCGCAGCGCCCTCCCCGTAAACCTCGCCCTTGAGGGAGGGATCCAAATTGCCCCCCACCCCGAGTCCAGGGGCTATTTCGTGGGAGGCGAAAGAAGATCCGGCGAGGCGCTTCGCTCAGGCGCCGTCTCCTTGCGCGCCGCCGCCGCCATTTCGGGAGCCGCAGCCTGAGGAAGCGCGAGGGAGCCGGCGGGGACCGAGGCGGATTGCCAGGGAGGCGGTTGCCGGAGCCATGGCGGCGTCCGTGGGGAACGTGGCCGACAGCACAGGTACCTGTCGCCGCGCCTCCCGTCATTCGCGGGGTGGGGAGCGTCGCTTGGGCTCCGTAGCGCCGGCGGCGGTTCCGAGAAGGCCGCTGCCCGGGCGGGAGACTCCTCGGGGGCCGCTGGCGGGGAGGATGGGCCGCCTCACGAGGCGAGAGCGGGGAAGCCGCCGGGAAGAGCCGCGCCGTCCTTGCCTCGAGGGCTGCGGGGCCGCCGGGCTCCCTGAGGCGGCGCCGAGCAGAAGCGCTCCTTCGTAGTCGTCGTGAGAGGAATCCTTGGGCCTCGAGACAGCCGGCATTTTTCCCGAGGTGCGGCGGGAGCACGTGGAAGGCTCCTCGGGCCGCAACTAAAAAACCTCCCGGGCGCTGACAATGGCCTCGCAAAGGACGAGCATTATGGGCCGCCGGCTTTTCCGGAGGGGGGGGGACTTCGATGATGGGCCGCGCGGAGGTGAGGGCAGGTGCGGGATTCCCGCTTGCACATGCGCAGTTGATCCGTGCGGTGTTTTTCCAGCGCTTCCCGCTGGCTCTGCAGCCGCCCCGGAAAGGCGACATGCAGCTAAATGGGCCTTTAGGGCTCCCTCGCTGCACAGCTCCCTTCCCAACAAAATGGTGGTTGTGGTTTAATGGTGGTCGGAGAACTCTTCTTCTTCCCAGAGGACGGTCAATTGCGACTCCTGGCAGGCTCGGGCCCTCGCGGGGCCTTTCCATCCTTGTTTTCAATGCTGGAGGATCGTCCCTTGCCTCCAGGGGTGGCTATCTGGGGCAGCGGCTGTTAGCTAATAGCCTTGGGGCTGGGACCTCCTTAGGGCCATATGTGGCTAGTAGATAAGGATACGTGCAAGCTCTCAGGCAAGTTTGGCTTCTTACGATAAGCGAAACAAATTCATGTAGGAATATAATGCACACAAATGAAAATAATGGAATGCTGTATCGTCATGTTTTCATTTCAAATAGTATAATCACAATTTAGAGCAAATTTCCTAATTCACTTCTAAAGATTAGTGTGTGGTCTTAACTGTTAGAAAAGGAATTGTGCCTCTGCTGTGTGGCTCTTCCTCCCACAGATAACCTTTCTTCTGATAACACTTTTTTTTTTAAATTTAGCTTGCATAGGAAATGCTGTGGATGTTTTCTTCCTAGGGTTTCTGGATGAATTTTTAATGTATAGAATCTTACTGCTGCATTACATAATAGTATAGGGTTGTTCTCAAGTGGCTAAAGAGTTGAAGACAGTTCAAAAATATCCAAGAAATTATTCTATTGAATACATCTTGGGCAAGTGACTTTTATCCGCCTTTTAAACATATAATTATATGCTAGGACTAGGTAGTGGAGTAAATCACTTCGGGCAGGTTACAAATGGTTCAGATGAAAAACAGCTAAAAGGAAAAGAATTGGTGTCTTTCCTATACAATTTCTGTATGAGCCCCAGTATTAAGCAACTTCTCATCCATTGAGGGCTGTGATAATCCGCTCTTTTTTTAAAAAAAATGTGATTTAAAAAAAGATGTGCTGTTGAAATTCATTGTTTTTTAAAGTGTGGGCATTCTGATTCCATGATTTATTTGCTAACTTAACATCTTGATGGAAAATTACAGAGAAGTGTTGTGCAAGCTTTTATGAGGCTGTTTGCAAAGCTTGTGCAAAGCTTCCTTTTCTTCTCTGAAGATAACATCTTTGAGTTCAGCTTTTCATCAAACTAGTTGGCTTATTTACTATTTGTAATGCTGTTGCTTCTGACAAATAATTCACTTTAGTTCATAGCAGTTTATCAGACTTGAATTAATTTTAGGCATTGTTTCATTCAGTGTTTTAATTTTCAAGAGTATTAGAAAAATCTGATTCATAATCCAGCAAATGTTGAGTTTCATTATCTCCCCTCATGATTTTATTGGGGAGAGAATATTGCTCTGGAGCTGACAACAGAAGATGAACACACAGGAAAACCAGTGGTCTATAGCTTTCTCTGAAACAAGTCTGGAGGTCTTCTCAGCAATGTTAAGTTTATTTGGCAGATAATAATACCTACTGTATGCGATCATTTCATTACATGGAATCACATTTTTATTTTCTTACATGGAACATTTTGATTTTAACTTTAAGACTTGTGTTGAATGATGAACAGGCCAACCTAACATTAAGACTTGTGTTGAATGATGAACAGGCCAACCTAACATTGGCCTGTTTTTAAAAAGTGTGTCTGTGAAAGATCTGTCTGTATTCAAAAGTCCCACAAAATCTTCACCGTCTCATTTTCAGTAACTTTTTCCATATTATTATTATTATTATTATTATTATTATTATTATTATTATTATTATTATTATTATTATTATTATTATTATTATTATTATTATTATTATTATTATTATTATTATTCATAGGGTCAAGGAAAAGGCTTCCTATGTACCCCAGCCTCCATACATGTGAACATTTCTCCTGGAAATATAACAGAATAACGAAAGGGAC
This sequence comes from Diadophis punctatus similis, assembly GCA_023053685.1. Classification (NCBI taxonomy): domain Eukaryota; kingdom Metazoa; phylum Chordata; class Lepidosauria; order Squamata; family Dipsadidae; genus Diadophis; species Diadophis punctatus. The sequence continues at coordinate 565,577 of JALIGW010000014.1, read as the reverse complement.
CTTTGAGGTCTTCTAGTCCAGCCCCTTGCTCAAGCAGCAGACCCTAGACCATTTCAAATGAGTGGTTGTCCAGTCTCTTCTTAAGCCTCCAATGATGCAAAGCTGAAGATGCTAAGATTGGGGGGGGGGGTTATTAGTCAAGGAAAGGATCAACATCTTTGAAGCCTGACAAGTACCATCATTCATCATTAAGTTAGGAAGTCATATGTCTCTGTCTTTAATCATCAAATACCCCTTGGATGTTGGCATTTCATCTTTTAATTTGTACACCATTGTTTACCCATTTTCATTATCCATTGTTTACCCATTTTCTAACTTTTTGTTTTCCTCCTCCTCCCCCCCCTGAATGTTTTGGTGATTCTTCAGAACCAACGAAACGTATGCTTTCCTTCCAAGGCTTAGCGGAGTTGGCTCATCGGGAGTATCAAGCAGGAGATTTTGAAGCAGCCGAGAGGCACTGCATGCAGCTGTGGCGCCAAGAGCCTGACAACACGGGGGTGCTCTTACTGCTCTCCTCCATTCACTTCCAGTGCCGCAGACTGGACAGGTAAGGAAGCTGATGCCTTTCTGCCCGTTGCTTAGGGCACTGCTTAGAAAGACAGGCTCTGGGCACCGGGATGGCATTCTGATGCTCCCACTCAACTCTCCCAAAAGTTTTTTGTGTTGTTTAAATTTGATGGAATATTTCCAAATATACTAAATATGCAGGAAGCCCCATTGCAAGTACATCCTACCTTCAACTAAAGTTTCTGGTAACATGACAGAATTAGGAAGGAAACAGCAAGAAGTGTTGAACTGAAAGAGAATGTTTCTGAACCAGCCGCTTCTCAGGAATCCAAAAACAATACAGTACTAAAAAGTGCATCTCATATTAGATGACACATTAGGGTGTGTGTTTGTGTGTGTGAACAGGGTCTCATTGTTCTGGGAACATTTGTGCGATAGAGGTTTTCTGTGTTTGTCTTATTACTGTAATACATGACGAAAGCTATATCGTGTATCAGCAGTCCTTGGTTCTTAAGGCCATGCATATGAGATTACCATTGCTGCTGCTGCAGTAATCGTTGAGAAAGATACTGAAGATAATGTGCCTGTCCCAGTGCTCTAGATTAAGGTAGCTTTTGCTCATTGTTCTCTTCAGCAGGATGCCTTAAGTGGAAACTCAGCTTCTCTGCCCATCTCCAGGGCTCACTGGAAGCAATAAGATTAACATTGGCTTCCGTGGAAGAAGTGAATGTATGCAGCCTGTCACAGCTACTCAATTGTGTAACCCTCAGGCTCAAAAAGATGGACAGGGGTGCTCTAATGACTGGCAGTTCACTGTGGCCACCTGCAGGCATTCTTTTAAATCCACAATTAAAATGACGTTTTCAAATGTTGAACTTGGATTCTGTTGATAATTCTTAAACTGTCAAAAATCCAGTGAATAATTACTACTTTGATAAAGGCACCTTAAATCTTTACTTTGTGTCTTCTCCAGGTCTGCTCACTTCAGCACTTTGGCGATCAAGCAGAATCCCTTATTGGCAGAAGCCTATTCCAATCTGGGAAATGTGTACAAAGAACGTGGACAGCTGCAGGAGGCCATCGAACACTACCGGCATGCTCTTCGCCTCAAGCCAGACTTCATTGATGGATACATTAACCTCGCTGCTGCTTTGGTAGCTGCAGGAGACATGGAAGGGGCAGTACAGGCCTACGTTTCTGCCCTGCAGTACAACCCTGTGAGTAGAGATGGTGCCAATCCCTAGGAAAAGCTTTTTTCTCCAAAAGAAGTTTGGAAAGGCCCTTCGAGGTTGCACTTAAAAGCCTTTTACTGCTGTGTGGGTGACAGTAGTGCACTTAAGGCTGCTCTGTGGGTGGACCGTTGATTTTTGTGTGAACCAGCATTCCCCAGTGTGCTGCCTTTGAGAAGCTGCCCTTGGGTAACCGCTCCTGTCCATCCTGTTGGGAGAATTGGTATTCAGACAGGTTTCTATTCGCTATCCTGCCCTGCTGCTTGCTTGAGAAGCTTGTTCTTCTCATCTTCTGCAAGGATGGGTGCCATCCATTAATTTAGGCATCTCTCCCACTCTTCCCGTAATCCCATGCTTCCAAGTACAATTCCCAGTATTTTCTCAGTTCCCAGTTAATTCCAACACGTAGTGCATAAGCTGTGTGGTGAAAGTTATATGAAGGTCTATTATCCAGCAGGATAATTTTATAGAGATGTGTTGTTTGCAGACTTGCTTTATGATTCCAACTGACAGCTTCCAGTCCTCCTCTTTACAGAAGATTATTAAAAGTACCCTAGAAGCTTTGTTGATTAGGGTTTTTTTATTGCAGTAGTCTCATTTTCCATTTCTGATCTGTTGATCTGGATCGGCTATGCTGGTGGTGACCGAACCCATTTGCTTTTCAGGACTTGTACTGTGTGCGTAGTGACCTGGGGAATCTGCTCAAAGCCCTGGGTCGCTTGGAAGAAGCCAAGGTAGGTGTTCTGTAGAATCAGTCTTTTGAACTATGTGAACGCTTGCACCAAGTCTTCCATTCTCCGCTGACCTCCAAGAGTCCCAAGACGTGGCTGAAAGCTGAAGGCTCTGAATTGCCCCAGAGTAGTGGCAGGGCAAGTTATGGCATGCCCATGTTAACCCTTGCTTTAAGGCGAGAAATTGAACACTGAGTCTTGCTGCAGAACTAGACTATCCATTATGGTGAAGTGACTGGCAGGGGCGCCACTACTCTTTGATCTGGAAATAACATGGGTCCCAAACTGAGGCTTGCCTGCTGATGCCAAGCCAGTGACTTAGTCCGTGCTTCCTGTGAATGCTCTTCTAAAGTCCTTTGTGGCTTGTAAGTGTAGAAGAACCTTATCAAATGTTACCCTATGAATATGGCATTAAAAAGATTCTTTAACCCTTCCCCTCCCCCTGCCCCCACATGGTTTCATGGAAGAAAGGCTAGCAAGCAGCATTGTTGCAGTTGGGTTCTTCGAAACAATCTGTTTTTGCCCAAATGTTGAATAAAGATGTTGGTTTGCTTGGAAAATGACCTGATCAAAGAAAAACTTGCTACATTAAGTGGAAAGGTGGCTTCTAGCAGTCTGGTTTCCAACCAAGAATTTGAATACCAGGATGGGTTTTGAGGCTCTTGGCATGACAAAAACTTAGAATACAAAAAAAATAAAAGAACAACCGGGAATTGTCTTGTTACAAGCCACCTTACGCATTTGCGCAGCAGGGGTGAGGAGTGTGGAGGAACCAGAAGGACCTCCGCGGCAGTCCTTCACTTCAAGCCCCGCGCGCATGCTACCAAGTGGAGTGTATGGAGAGTGTAGCTGTCCGGCTGACTGCTGTGCCTCTGGGTGGGGGAGGGGATTTGGCTTGTCCGAAGGGCTGGCGGTTGGACCTTGCAAGCTGGGCCATGGAGCTGCCCTGGAAATGGATGCTGGTGGGCGTGACATGTCTTTTTGAGAAGACCAGCGATGCTCAGCCTGTCGGGTGGACAGCTAACGTGAACTGCACTTCACTGCAGCTTTTAGTGTGACTGGTATAGGCCAAGACACTGCGCCTGCCTTAGGTTGCTGACCTCTTTATTTCAGAGCTTGGAGACATCTAGTTTGAAAGTTTGACTCTGTTTCTGTGAAATTCCAGTAAAGGGCAAGATAATGAAAGATGTCAAGATAATACACATACTTGAAATAAATTGCAATGTATTTCTTTGGCTGTCAGTGCATTTGTAAGATCAAACCAGCAAGAATATTTGCTATTTCAAGTAAAATGTAAGTTTTGTGGAAATTTCAGAGCCTTTCTTCCAACTGCCCTGCTGTTTGCAGTTTCCCCAATTAACCCCTTCCCGTCTGCATGTCTCCCATGTTACAGAAAACTGTCCTGAACCCTTGTGTTAGACATATCCAGAGATTTTCAATTGCTTTGTTGAACTTTTTACTAATGATCTTGTTTTATTTTCTCTCTTGTTTTTGGTTTTTCACCATTGATATTGTATTTAGAAGGTTTCAGGTGGGTGAAACCTCCTATTCCATGCGTAAGGTGCCTCGCTGAAGGGAGCTCGAGGCCTGGATCTAGGGCAGACACACTCCTCCTCCTCCTCTTCCAGCAAGGAACGCACCGAAAACTCACATGAGAAATATGGTAACGGGTTTGTAACTGCCACAGCAAAACCATTTGCCTCCATGCCTGAATCTTCTGTCTTGTGGCTTCAGAAACAGTTTAAGTATTTAATGTACAACAAGTAATGTTAGAGAATATATTATAGTCCTAGCCACAATTCTTTCAAAGATATATTGTAAAAGTAAATTAAAGATGTAAAAAAAATAATTGGAGTTACTATAGTTAAAGCTTCTAACTCTTCCTGGTTGTTCATTTTTTTCCTTTTTCTTCTTTGTTTGGATTGCAGCGTTCTGCTCTTCTGATGATGCTGCGCTGTGATCCTGCAGTAGCGCAAAGGCTGCGCAGCGGAACTGCGCCTTGCGTGCGATTGTGCCCTTGTGAATGGTTGATCAGATACGATTCATCTCTTAACTGCGTGGCTTCCCAAGCCCTGTGCTGTAGGATTTTCGATACAATTGGCTTTGCAAGTGCATTCAGATTTCAGACACAAATTGAACACTAACAGTTTTCAAAGAGGCCTCTCTGGTAGATTAATCAGTCTGGCTGGCCGTTCACAGTCTCCGGGGCTGTTCTACACAGTGCAGTTTGCAGCGATAGCGCAGCGGCGCGCTGTTAGGGAGCGCTTGCGGCGTCTTGCGCTTGCATTGCAGGGACCTGAACCTTTGGGCAAACCTGGTATTTGAGGTTTTGGAAGCTGAAGGCGGCGCTGAGATGTGGAGAAAGGCAAGATCAGGGCAGAGCCCTGAAGTTGAAAGGGGGCTGTCCCCTTAAAGGCATCCGTTGCATGTGCTGCCTGTTTTCGGTAGCTCCTTTGGAAAGGCCTGGTTAAGCGTCTCAGCTGCTTTAGATGCTTTCTCCTCCGCTTGCTTTCTAAGCCACTTTGTTAAAAGTTGCATCTGCATTGATGCTTGCTTTGGATTTCACAGGGATGCAGTGACCCTGGAGGTCAGGGAGGGAGAGGGGACTGGGAATTTCCTGGGCTGAGTAAGGATTGTGATGCGCGGATCAGTCTAACTGAGGATGGTGGGTTTGCCCTCGGGTTTTGGTTTGCGCCAGCGCAGGATCAGCCAGCTGTTTACAACCCTTTAGTTTGGCGCAAGCAAGCCTATACTGCAGGATCACTTTTGGCGGGTTGGAGAAGATATACTAACGATGTTTTTCTCACTTTTCTTTGTGCAATTATTCCCTCCCCTTGTATCTATCTTTAACCCTTCCAAGGCCTGTTATTTGAAGGCAATTGAAACGCAACCCAATTTTGCAGTTGCATGGAGTAACCTTGGCTGTGTGTTCAATGCTCAAGGAGAAATCTGGCTTGCCATTCATCACTTTGAAAAGGTAACTGTTTGGGAGTGTTAACATTCCATTTTCAAAATGCTTAACACAGGGAGAGAGCCTGGCTTCCTGGGACAAAAGCAGGGTTGAATTGGTGCCTCTATACACGGTCTGTTAGCCTCAAAATTGATGCCTTAGTAGAAGCGATCAGGAAGAAAAATGGCTTTTGGAACTCCTCGATTTTTATCACTTCCAAGCTTTGGAAAGGATAATAATGAAGAGGAGGGAGTCCTGCAGTGTGATAATCACAATAGAAATGGATGGTGGGTGGGTGAAATCTTAAGGAGGGCTGTGGTGGTGTTTCATGTAAAATATACGATAGGACCAACCTTATTCCCTCCCTCTTTGACGTGAGCTTGTGTCTCAGGATATACTGCCCCAAGGAATGAGCATATGTTTTGTCAACGTCCTTGAAAAACTTGCATCTTTTCCTGGGCTCACATGATAGCCATTTGTTCTCAGGAAAATGGTAATGAGAAAGTACAACAAAACCCTTTGGAATAGGTGTGGGCACCTATCGGTGACTCTTAACCAGAGACCCCACGCAACTGTACAAGCCCAGGGAAGATGGAGTTGCTTTAAGGGGGTGCCAACCAGTGCAGAGTAGAGCATGTTCAGCTTATTAGCTTTGGATTTCAACCCCAGCATATCTTTACTTTCCCATATATACATATGTAGTCATCTAAGCTGGTAAATTAGAGAGAGGAGATGAAAGAGGCTCCCCAGGGACACGGCCTTCAAATGTGATTTCAGTATTACCTTTGCTCCAGTAGTAAGCAGAGTCAGCTGGTCTAAAGCAGTTTTAACAGTTTTTTTCAATTTTTTAAGGCTGTGACCCTTGACCCAAACTTCTTGGATGCTTACATCAATCTGGGGAATGTCTTGAAGGAAGCCCGGATATTTGACAGGTAATCCAACAAAACCAATCCTTCCCAGGCTAGGGCTTGGCTTTCTATCCCCCTGGGGATGGCAGTGGGCCAAGGCAGCCTTTTTTACAATGCTCCCCGATGATCATCGGCTTGATTTCTGGCCTCTCTCATTTTAGAGCTGTTGCAGCCTACCTGAGAGCCCTGAGCCTGAGTCCAAACCATGCAGTCGTGCACGGCAACCTGGCCTGCGTCTATTATGAACAGGGGCTGATTGACTTGGCCATAGACACCTACAAGCGTGCTATTGAGCTGCAGCCGCACTTCCCCGATGCTTACTGCAACCTGGCCAACGCCCTTAAGGAGAAAGGCAGCGTAAGACACTGTTTCTCATTAGCCAGGGTGGGCCTGGTTGCATCGTGGAAGCTTTGGATCCAGTTTTGAAAGAGTGTGGTCCTTCTCTCTTTTTTAAGAATACTAAACTTTGTATAATTTGTGTCAACAGGTTGCTGAAGCAGAGGAATGTTACAATACAGCCCTTCGCCTGTGTCCCACTCACGCAGATTCCCTCAATAACCTAGCAAACATCAAGCGGGAACAAGGAAATATCGAGGAGGCTGTTCGCCTCTACCGTAAAGCTCTTGAGGTCAGCTCGTCAATCATTATCCATGACAGTCAGCCTCAGACTTGAGCCTAGAAGCCTGGCCCACCTTTGTTTGATTTGGTAGCGATGAATTGTAGAAATAAAGGCGAAGAATGTCATCTTGGGAAAGGAGGGAGATTATTCTGTACAATTTTGAATACCTCTTGGACAGGATTACATTTTGCTTCTGTGTCTCCGGGGCTTCTGCTGGGAGATTGAAAATCCCTCTCCTCTCACTGGCCAGTTAGTGCAAGGAGAGAAGGATCTGAGAGCAGGAGAGAGAGAAGGGAAGGGCTGTGTGTGGGAAGTACAACTTGGTGAGTTAAACAGGGTGGGAAGATCAATTCACAGCACACATTGGTTCTGGGCAGCTCCAAGAAGGCGTGGGGTTTGTCACTCAATATACATAACTTATTTTTCAGTACTTTTTAAGTTAAAAATGATACAAAAGTGATTTGGATCCTAGAGACAGTGGGATTTTCTTGGAAGAATTAAGGCCATCTCATTTCCTGCAGGTTTTCCCAGAATTTGCAGCCGCCCATTCCAATTTAGCAAGTGTTCTCCAGCAGCAGGGAAAGCTGCAAGAGGCACTCATGCATTACAAGGAAGCTATCAGGTAAGACTTTAAAGATTTGGAATGGCTGGGAATTGACCAGGTTTCTTCTGCTGTGAACAGCGCTTTTCCTTACAACCCCCTTTTCTGTGATTTAGAATCAGCCCCACGTTTGCCGATGCCTACTCCAACATGGGGAACACCTTAAAGGAGATGCAGGATGTCCAGGGAGCTCTGCAGTGCTACACACGGGCCATCCAGATAAACCCTGCCTTTGCCGATGCCCACAGCAACCTGGCTTCCATCCACAAGGTAGGTCTGGTCTGGTCCAGGTCAGGTCTGGTGGCTGTGGCAGCAAGCAGCTGTCCTCACGTAACTCCCCTTCCTCTGCTTCCAGGATTCAGGGAACATACCGGAGGCCATTGCTTCATACCGCACTGCTCTGAAACTGAAACCTGACTTCCCTGATGCCTATTGTAATTTGGCCCACTGTTTGCAGGTAAGGAGACTCTGCTATATTCTTGGAAAATCGGGCAGCTTTTCTGTATTTGCAAGCTACACAAGCAGCTGCTTTTTCTTTTTAAGATTGTTTGTGACTGGACTGATTATGATGAACGAATGAAGAAGCTGGTTACCATAGTTGCTGATCAGCTGGAGAAGAACCGGCTCCCTTCCGTCCACCCTCATCATAGCATGCTCTACCCGTTATCTCACAACTTCCGGAAGGCTATTGCGGAACGACATGGAAACCTCTGTCTGGACAAGGTGTGTTCATCCCTCAGAAACGTCGCAGCATTCACTCGAAGACACATGCTTGGAAGGAGGGGGGGTCCCTTTTTAATGCACTATAAGTAGCTGCTATCTTTTTTCCTTGCCAGATCAATGTGCTTCACAAGCCCCCATATGAACACCCTAAGGAGCTGAAGGCCAGCGAAGGCCGGCTCCGCGTGGGCTACGTCAGCTCCGACTTTGGGAATCACCCCACGTCGCACCTCATGCAGTCGATCCCAGGCATGCACAACCCGGACAAATTTGAGGTAAGGGGCCTTTTGAGGAAATTGACACCTTGCTTGACTCTGATAGGATGTCCTGACCTGCAGTGGTGGGTTGCGCCCTTTATAAATGCAGCCCTCTTTGATCACGTGCTGTGGAAAGCAGCCTCTGGGGATCCTGAGTCTCAAGCATTGCAGTGTTGCTCCCTTCTAGGTGTTTTGCTACGCACTGAGCCCTGACGATGGCACAAACTTCCGAGTAAAAGTGATGGCTGAAGCAAACCATTTCATTGATTTATCTCAGGTAAGAGTGATTCCCAGGATGCAGAATCTCTGAATGTCGGGGCCTGAGCATGGGAAGCTTCATAGAATAACATGGCTTTGTGGTAAAGGCGGCAGGGCATTGTCTTCAGCTTGAGAGGAAAATGACTTTAGTTCCAGTGTTGAGCAACACAATATGAAGGACAAGTCATACACTCTACTAGTTTAGCGACCATGGCAATTAAAGTCCACACTCTGGCATTCAGAATAATTGGCCCATGTTTCTGCTTGGAGATTGAGAAGTTGCAGCAAAATCTGTGATATCTTTTTGAATCTCTATTTTTGGAAAACAAAGTCAAATGTTTCCCTGATATCTCAGTCCATGAATGTTAGTTGCCATCCTTGAACAAAGCAGAAAGATGGCTTAGCAGCGTGTTTTAATTTTGGCTCCCTAGGTTCCGTGCAATGGGAAAGCCGCTGATCGCATCCACCAGGACGGCATACATATCCTCATTAACATGAACGGCTACACCAAGGGAGCCCGGAACGAGCTGTTTGCCCTCAAGCCAGCACCAATCCAGGTAATGCAGTCACTTCAGATGCTTCTGGTCAAACATAATACTGGTGATCTTTCTGTGAAAATTACCTTCTACTTCCTTCGGACTTTTTTTATACAAGTGGTAGGCGAATTTTGTCCAGACTATTTTACAAAGGAATAACAATGATTTTGGTGTGTGATAAAAATTGTATGTCCTGCCTTTTGATGTTGGGTTACAGGGGAATGGCCCAAATTTTTTATTACAAATAGACTGTTCAGTCTTCAGGTCTTCTTGCTTGCCACACAGAGATTATAGAGATGATTTATCTAGCAATTTTAAGACTATCTAAACGGGTTTTTTTTTAATTTAAAAACAAAACTCTGCGCTTAGTTATCCACTAAATACATGAAGTGGTCATCAGCTCTATGTTGTCTCCTGAAAGTTTTCATGGCTGGTTGTGATAATTGCTGTGAATATAAACTCTGAGTGTTCTTTCAGGACCCTGTTGGGGTTGTGGGTGACACATTTTATCTTCACTTCTAGGCTATGTGGTTGGGCTATCCAGGGACTAGCGGCGCCTTATTCATGGATTACATCATCACAGACAAAGAAACTTCACCCATAGAAGTAGCTGAGCAGTACTCCGAAAAGCTGGCTTACATGCCCAATACATTCTTCATTGGAGATCACGCAAACATGTTCCCCCACCTGAAGGTACCATGGGGTTCAGAGAGCAAGGCTAAAGTTGGGCAGCTTTGTTTCTCAAGAGTTTCCTCTGAAGTTAACAGAAGCCCTAATTCCAGCCTTCTCAAAGCATTTCTTTTCTTTCAGAAAAAAGCAGTTATTGACTTCAAATCAAACGGGCACATTTATGATAACCGAATTGTTCTGAATGGCATTGATCTAAAGGCCTTCCTGGATAGCCTACCTGATGTAAAAATAGTAAAGGTGAGGCATGAACATGCAGACCATCTTGTAGAAGGTTGCAAATGGGGAACTGAAAAGGCTATCCTTCAAAGAAAGGGGGGGAGGGGTGTATGAAGTTGGACTGGCTAGATTTTATGCTTGGCTGCTTCCTCTTTCTGAAAACATGGGGTTTGCCTCTCTTGGCTTCTAGATGAAATGTCCTGATGGAGGAGACAATGCAGACAGCAGTGCTGGTCTCAGCATGCCCGTCATCCCCATGAACACGATTGCGGAAGCTGTGATTGATATGATAAACCGTGGACAAATTCAGATCACAATAAACGGATTTAACATTAGCAATGGATTAGCAACTACCCAGGTGAAAATCTCTGTCTCCTGCCTCCTGTTTTGGGATTCTGGGGCTCCTACAATTGAGGGTCTTGATTGGGGGAGGAGGGAGGAAGAGGGAACCGGCCTCATGGAAGGCAGTAGAGGAAGGCCTGCAGGCCGGAGGCCCGATGGCTCAACAGCCCCCCTGAGTGAATTCTTCCATTTAGATCAACAACAAAGCCGCAACTGGAGAGGAGGTTCCACGCACCATCATTGTCACCACTCGATCCCAATATGGGCTGCCTGAAGATTCAGTTGTCTATTGTAACTTCAATCAGCTTTATAAGATTGACCCCGCCACTCTGCAAATGTGGGCTAATGTGAGTAATTGGCTGTGGTCTCTGGATTTTTTTTGAAACATGGACTTGAGGATGGAGTTTTGTCTCGGTTACATTGCGTGTGCCTAAAGCTTTGTCTTTCTTGCCTTTAGATCCTGAAGCGAGTTCCAAACAGTGTTTTATGGCTATTGCGATTCCCAGCTGTGGGGGAGCCAAATATCCAGCAGTATGCTCAGAACATGGGCCTGCCCCAGAACCGCATCATCTTCTCCCCTGTTGCTCCCAAAGAAGAGCACGTGAGGAGGGGCCAACTTGCTGATGTCTGCCTTGACACTCCCCTTTGTAACGGCCATACCACAGGGATGGACGTGCTCTGGGCTGGGACTCCAATGGTCACGATGCCAGGTATGGGGGGGGGGGCTCTTCCCATCCAGCCCCTTCCTCAATATGTCAAGAAAGCGGCCTGTGGCTGAGCAGCTGTGAGCCTCTTGCCTTTTGCCTCCAGGAGAGACGCTGGCCTCCCGGGTGGCAGCCTCCCAGCTGACTTGCCTGGGCTGCCTTGAACTCATCGCAAAGAGTCGGCAGGAATATGAAGACATTGCGGTGAAACTGGGAACGGATCTAGAATAGTAAGTGTGTTTCTGAGAGGTGGTAATGCTAGTGGGCGTTCAGTCCTGAAAGCGCAGCGTATTCCTTCAAAGAGGCCCGGGGACTGGAGGAACGCTTGGGCCAAATAGTCGGAAAGTGAGGACGGGTGGGCTTCTAATCATTGGGATTTGTTCTCCCCCTGCAGCCTGAAAAAGATTCGTGGCAAGGTTTGGAAGCAGAGAATATCCAGCCCCCTGTTCAACATCAAGCAGTACACGATGGAGTTGGAGCGGCTTTATCTTCAGATGTGGGAGCACTGTGCAGCTGGCAACAAGCCAGAGCACATCGTCAATTCCCTGGAGAGCGGTGAATCTGCCTAGGTCGCCCGCCCGTGTGTGGAGGCTGTCAGGAGGCTCCTGAGCAGAGGCCACCGACAGGGACTTCGCCTCTGCTTCCTTCCTCTGCCTGGAACTCCTAGCAGAAAGGATCTGTGGTTGGAACTGGAGAGCGCCAGCCGGACTTTCCTCCTGCATGACGGAAGAGCTGGAGCTGCCTGTCCTGGCCGAAGCATTTGCCGCTCAGCTCTGCCAGGCCCTGATGGGTGTCTCTGGGTTGGGCTTTACAAGGAAAGGTGTAGGACAGCCAGGCAGCTGCCATTTCATGGATGGATTCAGTTTCCCTAGAAGTTAGATCTTCCTTCGTGGATTGGAACTGGAGCTTTTTTTAAAGATTGGTTTTCGGGTATTCCTGTTGGTACACGTGGGGTCTGACAAGGTTTCCAGCTAGCTTGAGTTGCTCCTCCCTGGGAATCTCTGCTGGTGACGCTTTTTTACGGGTTTTATAAACCACTTGAGCCAACATCGGCCTCCTTAATGTCTGACACGTCTCTTAGGCTTTGTGTGCTGTCTTGACTCGTGTGAGGGCTTTTTTTAAAGCCTCATCTTGTCGGTACACTTCAGAATGGCACACTTCTCTGTAGGAAAGATAAATTGAATTTCAAATGTGGTCTCCCCATCTTTCCCTGAAATATGTGGAGAAACCCAACCTGGTGCCAAATGCTTTTATCCTTCAGGAAAAATAATTATGTATGGAGTTGCAGGCATAGCACTGTAGCACAGACTTGAAAAATAAAGCTCTGGTTTGACCAGGTTGGCCCATGGATGGGGGACCGGCCCTTCCTCCACAAAGCAATTATGTGCAGGGCAGTTGGCCGCTTGGCCTGCCTTGGAGGCGCCCCTCTTGACTTCAGCAGAAATGCAAACCCAGGTAAGTATGGATTCCCCTTTCGGTGTCTGCCTCCAGTGGAAGGATGCTTTTCACTGACCACCTGCCTGGGGAGCGTGCAGGCTTGAAAGGCAGAACTGAACAGGCAGGGAAAAACCACCCCTCCCCCACTTAATCTACTCTCTGCCTGCAATTAACCAATGCCTCGGTGGGCCCACCGAGAGCGCTGCAGGGGGGGGCTTGATGGCTCCCTAGTGTGTTGATAGAGCAGCCCCTTCATTAGTCCCACTCCTGCTTAAGTGGCTCCGAAGAGGGCTTTTGTTTCTACTGGGAGGGGCCTATGCAGCCCCTGGAGACCCCCACACCATGCAGCACCTGTCCTGGTGGAGGCAGAGACCTCCAAGCCCTACCTGTTTTGGGGGGCAGTGCCCGGAAGGAAAGGGGTAGCCTCGTGTGTCCTGAATGGAGCAACCCCTGTGTAGGAGGGGAGGGGAGGGGAGGGGAGGAAAAGCGGCTGGGACTCTGCTTGCTCGTGTACCAGCCTTTGTGTCCCGATGAGTGTCTGACAAATACAGATGAAATCACTGGTGCCCGTCTCTGCCTCTTTTCTTGTCGGGGGCGGGGCTGGGCGGGTCCAGGGAGACGGGGAACCCGGTTTCCGGTTAGGGGCGGGCGGTTGCCCCGGCAACGCCAATCGTGCCGGAGCTGCGGATGGTGAGGCGGGCGGCGGCGGGTGGGCTGGGGAAAGGGGGCCCGGGGTGGGGGACGGTGGTCATTGAGGCTCTCGCCCGTCCAGGCCCATAGAGGGAAGGGGGCGGCGGGCTCGCCGCGGAGGAAGCTCGGGCCGAAGCTGGAGCTCAGCGCGGCCCACAAGCAGCAGATGCGCGAGGCCTTCGACCTGCTGGACGCGGACGGGACCGGCACCATCGACGTGCGGGACCTGAAGGCGAGCGGGGGGGCCGGCGGGGCGGGGGGCTCCCTCCCCCCTTCTCATTCTCACCGCCTCCCCCCGCCCAGGTGTCCATCCGCGCCCTGGGCTTCGACCCCACCAAGGAGGAGCTGCGCCGGGTCGTGGGCGAGGTGGACAAGGAGGCCGCGGGCAAGATCGGCTTCGACGCCTTCTACTCCGTCATGGCCCAGAAGATGGTAGGGCCGCCAGCCACCCACCCTGGGAGGGGGGGGGAGCTGTGCCGTATAATTCTGCTTCTGAAGCGGGAGGCATCGGGTGGGAAGCCCTGGCCGAGCGGGGGAGGGGGCGCGGGGAGCATTGGGGGGGGCAGGCTCTGCGGGGCGAGAGAAACAAGTTCCCCCCCCCCGCAATCCTGTAGTCAGAAGTCGATTCCAAAGAGGACATCCTGAAGGCTTTCAAGCTCTTCGTGGACAAGGACAGCGGCAGGATCGCCTTCAAGAACCTCAAGCAGATCGCGGCTGAGATCGGAGAGAAGCTCACCGATGAAGAGCTGCAGGTGCCCCCGCCCCGCCCCGCCCCGCCCCCGAGGGAGCCTGCTGGTCCTATTGAAGAGGGTCTTCCGGCCTCCCACTCGCTTTCTTTGTCCCGCAGGAAATGATTAACGAAGCGGACCTGGATGGCGATGGGGAGGTGACCGAGCAGGAGTTCCTGAAAGTCATGAAGAGGCGCGATTACTAGGTGAGTCCCTGAAGGCCCAGAGCTCGTGGCCTCCCACAGACACACCTTTTACTCCTCTGGCTTGCGGGAACATGAATGGCTTGATAGTGAGATGGGCAGCATCTACATTTAACCAGCCAACCAACAGGAGGGGATTCAGAGCCATGGGGGGGTCTCCTTTCGCTCCTTCTGACCATGGCAGAGAAGAGACCGGCTTTGGGCGCCTCTTTGAAGCAGCCGTCTCTGCCCAGCACCTCCTTCCTGACCTGCTGGACCACAGCACTCACTGAAAGGGGGTGGGAGGGCAATGGGGGCCCAGGAACCTATGAAGCTGTTCCGGCCATTAGACCAGCTCCACAGGTGGCATGCTAACCCCAAAAGCACGTCCTCTTCCCTCCCAAAGCTGTTTCCACAGGTGGATTTGGGAGTTCCTGCATGCAAAGCAGGTCATCTGCCCAGTCCTATGAATGAGGGTTGGGTTTTCTTCACTCAGGCAACACATTGTATGAGCCCAGTCACGACCTCCCAGGCTTGAACAAGGATCCTTCCTGGCTGAGGAGCATCTGGCGATCGCAAGAGACAACAGTCACCTTCAGCAGGAGAGAACCCACTTAAAATCAAAAGCACCGGAATCGCCTGAGATTTCGTGACAGGGAAAAACATCCATAAAACTGGGAGGGGGGGTGTCTGGCAGGTGAGAGTGGTTGGCCTGGCCCACTTTGCCTCCTGTGCTGAATGGGATGGTTTGTTCTGATGGTTTGCAAAAATTTCCATCAAAGGGGGAGGGGCAGCTCTGCGCACAAGTAAAGCTTGCCTACCTGGCCATGAGAAATAAAGTTGCGTATGTTGCAATTGCTTCTCCCTGGTGGTTGAGAGAAGCAGCTGTGAGTGTGACTTGTGTATGTGCCAGGAAGGGTGGAAGCACCCCCTGGGTAACCAGGACCAACCTTTGGCCACCCAAGAAAGACCCCGTCAGAACTTAATTGCAACAGATGAAAAGCAACCGAAGCACCCAGGGAGGAAAAGAGCCAGGAAGTTGGGGGAGGCTTCCTGCTGCTCATCCTCCTTCATGGTGAGGTTGGCGAAGGATCAGGAGGACACAGGTGGGCAGAAAGAACGTCCGAAGGGAGCAGACCTCCTGTGTGGCTCTTGGCTTGTGTTTTTCCGGTCTTGAATCTTCTATGACCTCACGGGAGTCCAGCCAATGGCTGAGCTTGCTCTTGGCCCCCAACAGCAGCCAGAAACGCAGCTGCAGCAGATTCCCTGCAGAGGAGCGAGCGGTTCTGCCACCCCACCTGGAGCCCCCCTGCCAGCCTGGCCTGGCTCTTTGTGAGCGAGTGGCTGCCGCAGTCTCGCTCTGCATTCCGTAACCGGAGGGAGGGACGGAAGCCCACGCTTATTGTTATCGGGAGCAATAGAAATAAGAGGGTTGGACTCGATATCAATTAATTCAGCCCTCTGGCATTTCACAGCCCTTGTCTGCACTTCCTCCTGTGATCCATCACACCGCGGCACTGCTTTATGGGCCCGAGAGCAACTTGGCACAGCACCTCCAAAGGGGATTTATGGCTGGCATATATTATGTCTTATAGTGAGCTGCAGAGGGATGGGAGAAGCCGGTAATTACTCTGTAAATATTAATGCCGCGTCCCCTGGAGAAGCGAGAGGCTGAAGCCAGGCTGTTTCTGCAGAGTCAAGCTCGGGGGGGGGGGGGGGGAGCAGCAGCCCCCCCCCCCCCCGCCTCAGCAGGAAAGCTCAGAGTGACAGGCAGGCCTCATCCTTGTCTGGAGCCTGGCCTGTTAGTTCCCCTGGTATTAGTGGGCATTGTGCCCTGGGGATACTTCAGTTGACTTACCCTCTCCTCAGATCCTGGCTGGTCAGGCCACCCGCTCCCTGAAAAACTTGGATACACAATTAGGGGTACCTTGGCTTATTTTGTCCTTCCCTCTGTGCCCCCTTTTTCTCTGTTACATGTCTGCTCCAATTTGAGGTGACTCACTGCTTTGGTGCCCTAGCTGAAAAGCATTTTTAGTCACATAAATGATTATTTCTGAGCAGGCTGCCTTGTTCAAAAAGTAGAAGAGCCACTGCTTCTAGAAGTTTCCACCAAGCAAGGACATATTCTTGATGTGCAGACCTGTCCAGATTCCTATGGAGAAGAATATTTGAATCTGGTGTTTTCTAAGCTTGGTTGTTTCCTTGCAGACGTCTCATTACCCAACTAGGGAACATAATCAGTGTTACCACCAAGGACTCCACTGTCCAGATTAGAACCTGGCAACTTTGGTTCAAAAGTGCCATGCTGGGCTTTTGGGGGGAGGTTCCATCTGCCCCTCCGGCCATTGGATGCTTTCCTCAGGAGAGGCATCTTCCTTGCAGGCAGCGGCGCTTTCTCCATGTTGCCCCTTCCCCAAGTTTGGGCTGCCCCTTTCTCTTTCTTTGCTCAGGTTTCTGCCTGTGGGTGCTGGATGACAGACTGGAGCTTCTGCACTGTTTTAATGAAAATGACAGAATTGTTCTGTAGTGTAAACCACTTTAACAACGGAAGCAGGAGCTGTGGGGGTTTGTAGGGGGAATAGTTGTTTTTATAGAGTTTGGGGAGGCTGCTTCCCTCTCTCCCCACCGATGGCCTCTCCAAAGCCACCTATGAGTCAGGAAACATTCCTAAGATCACAAACTAGAAAGCCTTCCCCCCCACCTCCAGGATGAGCCCAGAGATTGGGGTGGCTTGTGCATTGGGGGGAGTGGTTTTGCATTCTGTGTTGTGTTGTGGATGCTGCTTCCTTTGTTTATCACGGCTGCTGTGAGACTGGCACATAGGATGGGCAGCCATGCTGGTCTTTGAATTCATTATAAAACAGGAAGTAAGTCAGCATGAAGATTCTGGGGGTTTTGCTAAAAGCGAGATATCCCTGAAGCAGGAGCTCTCGCTGTCCCTGGCGCAACCCGGGAGGAGAGAAAGGGGGCTAGTTCCAGACTCGAGAAGAGGGCTTCAAAGCGGGGCCGGAGGCAGGCCAAGCAGCTGCTGCTGACCAGGAGGGGAGGGGAAGGCGCCCATGCTGGGGGCCTTCAGAGGCCGGGGGGGGGCGTCGCAAAAAGGCTGCGGTGCAGAGAGAGACCCGGCTGCTTTCTCACGGCCAGGTGCTGCTGAACAGCAGAAATGGAGCTTTGATCGCCGGGAGGGAAAGCGGGACAAACATCGAAGCACGCAATCTTATCAATTCAAAGGGTGCCTAGATTTCAGCGCATGCGCCGCTCTTTGTCCGAGGCTCTGCACACAACCCACGCTTGTCCACAATCCACGGGAATCCTGGTCGAACGGCCGCCTCGGGGATTCGAAGCGCAGCTGATCCCGAGCTCCCCTTTCCCTGCGCTTGCCATCCGGAGGCGCGGCTCGGTCCCGGGGGTGCCCGCGGCTCTCCGCGTGGGACCCCTGCCCCCCCCGGGAACGCACTGCTGGCTTTGCGCGGATTCCAGCTGTCCTCCCCCACTCCCCTCTGCCCCGGGCCCGTGGGGATGCTCCGAGCGAAGGAGGAGGACGGCGCCGAGACGCTGTTGGGCCGAACCGGCGGCGGGGCAGTCCGGAGAGGAGCTGCCCTCTCTCGCGCGGCCCACGGAAGGGAAAGGGCGGCGGCGGCTGGGTTGGGCTGCCGGAGGAGGGAGGGGGAGGAGGCGAGGCGCGTGTCGTCAACCAGCCGGGGGAGGGCCTGCCGAGGCTGCCCGCGAATAAAAGCGGCCGGGTCGAGGGGGCGGCGAGGAGAGCGAGGAACCGCCGCGCAAGGGGGCCAGAGCAGCGCGGAAGCGGCCTTCTCCCGCCCCAGCAGGACCCCCGGCGCTCTCCGACCATTGTCCCGCCTGGATGCGCTTGGCGCGGGGGGCGTCGCGAGGCTGCGATCGGAGGCGGCCGCTCCCGGCTGCGGCGTGAGCGGCTCGTCCCGGCCTCGGAGACCTCGCGCTCCGGAGGAGCCGCTGCTGGAAAGGTGGGCGCGAGGCGGGAGCGCACCTGGCGCAGTGCGTGCGGAAAGGGGCCCCATCCGAGAGACAGGCAGGCTGGGGGGAGGGTGCAGACCGGCCGCCAGGTTGTGCCCGGGCTTTCTAGGAACGCAGGACGGGCTCTGGCGCGGGGAAAAGCCGAAGCCCGCTGAGCAGCGCTCTTGGCCGGACAACGCGGTTCCGCCCGTGAGAGAAGGCAGCCGGCCATCGGGCCGGCTCTGGGATCTAGTTCCGAGGCGAGCACGTGTTCTCCAGAGGAACTTCGCAGCGGGGGTGGCTTGCCGTTGGCAGGCCTGTTTCCACGCGCGGAATTCACATTCAGCATAGCCGGCCGTGGAAGTCGGAGAGGTGCGTCCGGGGCGCCGAACCGCAGGAAAAGGCTGCTTATTCTGAAGGAAGGTCAGAGCACCGGGATGGGGCAACGCGTGTGTAGGAGGGGAGGGGAGCTCTAGGACAAAGGAAAGCGTCCTTCCCTCCCGAGGGTTTCTGGAGCGGATGTGCCAGAGCCCCACGGCCACTCATCCTGCTTCTGTGTGCGCGCGTGGCTGAAGCAGCTGCTTCCCAACCCACGCTCGGCGTCCTTCAAAGGCGGCCTCAGCTGGGGTGTCGAAGGGCAGCCGGGCCGCTTTTGGCGAAGCGCAGCGTCTTTGACCAGAGGGAGCTGCGCGCCTGGAAATAAATGCGCCCCCCATCCCTGCTCTGAACCCGCGCCCCACCTTCTCCCATTTTGGTGAGAAGCACTTTGGCTCTTCTTCCCAGAGCCAGATTGAACCCAAAGGCGGCTCTGATCCGTGTGTGCTGGGGGGGGGGGGGGCATTAGGTCATCCTGCAGGGAAGGGAATAGGGGCCAGACTAGGCTGCCCCTTTGGCCGAAGGCTTCCAAGTGGGGCACAGTCCGAAGGGGAAGCAAAGGGGCCCAGATGGAATACCTTCATGGGGGCCACAGGCATCCCTAGGGGCCCTGTTTCCCCCCCCCAGGCTTCGGGAGCCATGGGCTGTGCAGGACCAGGAGAAAAGAAACCAGGTGTTGAGTGGGGCAGCTGATAACTGTGTTCAATAATTACAGCCCTTTGCTTTTCCTCAGAAATTCCAGCCTTCTTGCCAAAAAGTGAGATTGTTTACAAGTGAACAGGAAGGAGGAAACCTGGGAAAGAGAAGCCAAAAAGCCCTTCAACTTTATTTCTGCATTCTCTGACTCCTCCAGGCTGTCCAAGGGGGGGGGGGGAGAGGAGCCTTGTGAACAGCAGGCCAAGGGAGGGTGGGGGGGGGCAGTGAGGGCCAAGCCCAACCCCGGCCCAGTTCCCTGCTCAGCTGATGGACGGAGAAAGACATTTCTCAGAGGCACCCAGGTGTCTGATCCATACGCTTTTGATTCATGGGTGTGAGCCAAACTTAGAGACCAACCATGCAGCGGCCCAACTGCTTGATGGCTCCAGGGGGGGAGCTGTTCTGCCTACCTGCAATGAGCTGCCAAGCCCTCCTCTCCCCTCCCCTCCCAGCCCTGCAGGCTCTTGTAAGGGACGCGCAGCAGGGACAGCCTTTCCTCCCCTTGGGTCACCTGCTGCATGGATTCTCCTCTGGGCCTAGTGCAGAGGTCTTCAAATTTGGCAACTTTAAGACTTGTGGACTTCAACTCCCAGGATTCTCCAGACAGCATAGCTGGGAGTTGAAGTCCACAAGTCTTAAAAGTTGCCAAGTTTGGGGACCCCTGACCTAGTGGAATGTGAAGTCTCAACCAGGACTGCAGCTTGGGGGGGGGCAGTGGGGGCTGCAATGCACAGCCCTTGCTGGAGGACTCTGGGATTCTGCTGTGAGAGGCATTCCCCCTTTCCCCAAAAAGCAAAGAGCTTGAATGGGATGCGCATGGATTAAAATGGGTCTTGTCATAAATGAGGACAATATCAGCTTACTTTGGAAATGAGGCGTTTGTCCTCTTTTTACCTGTATCCAAATTAAACTGACCAGCAAACCCCATTCCATCAACTCTTTTCTTTTAATTGAGAAAAACTCCCATGTTGGGCACTGCCGTTCTCCCACCTGGCACCTGCATGACAGATGCAGTTTTGGGCAGAGGTCAGATTGCTGCCCAAGAACCCCAGCCGTCATGGGGGTCCATTTCTGGGGGTCCTTCTGGAACAGGGGTGATGGTAAAAGGATGGTGTGTGGAGTTCAGACGTGTCCACAAAGGGGGCATGGGGGTGGCAGGCAGCCCAAGGCCCTGGGAGCACCACCCCACCGGACAGGAGGGGCCTAAACTTCCTGTGTGTCTTTCTTTTCCAGAGGGGCCTCAGGATGGCCTTGGCAGACAATGCCAGCGGTGCCAGGCTCAGGGAGGGCTCAGCTTTCCCAGAGATTGTGGAGCTGAATGTGGGCGGGCAGGTCTACCTCACCCGCCACAGCACCCTGCTAAGCGTGCCTGGCTCCTTCCTCTGCGACCTCTTCAGCCAGCAGAGTGCCCAGTCCTTGGCCCGGGACAGCAAAGGCCGCTTCTTTGTCGACCGGGACGGCTTCCTCTTCCGCTACATCCTGGACTATCTGAGGGACCGGCAGCTGGTGCTTCCTGAGCGCTTCCCCGAGCGGAGCCGTCTGCAGCGGGAGGCCGAATTCTTCAAGCTGCCTGAACTGGCCAAGAGCCTGGCGCCCAAGATAAGCAAGCAAGACTCTCTGGGCGAGGAGCCCTGTGCCAGTGACCCTGAGGAGTTCTCCCCCAGCACAGAGGCCGTCCGCACCCTGGGGGCATCTGGCGCAGGCTTGGCCGGCCTCCCTGGCAGCTCCCTGACCCCCATGGCTGGAGCCGGTGGGGGGCAGGAGGCCCGACGGTCTGGCTTCATCACCATTGGCTATCGGGGCTCCTACACTCTGGGGAGAGACAGCCAAACGGACGCCAAGTTCCGGCGGGTGGCGAGAATCATGGTGTGCGGGAAGACCTCCCTGGCGAAGGAGGTCTTTGGAGAGACCCTCAATGAGAGCAGGGATCCTGACCGGCCCCCCGAGCGCTACACCTTCAGGTATTACCTCAAGTTCACCTTTCTGGAGCAGGCCTTCGACCGACTGGCCGACGCTGGCTTCCACATGGTGGCCTGCAACTCCACTGGGACGTGCGCCTTTGCTCACGAACAGACGGACGACAAGATCTGGACCTCGTACACCGAGTACGTTTTCCACCGTGAGTGACCCTCAAACCCCAGCGGAACCAAAGCGCCAATGCCGCTGACCTTCCATGCTCTGCTGACGCCGGTTTCATTCAATGCCCTCTGACTTTGAGTCTCTTCCCTTCCACATTTCCAGCCTGAACCCCAGCAGCTCCTGAGGGATGCCAACCCTTCTGCCCCACCACAGCCTCTCGGAGCATGGACTCGGTACGGCTGGAGGAGGAGGAGGAGGAGGAGGAGGAGGAGGAGGACAGCGTCCCTGGGGTGGGCTGGGGTCCCTGCAGGATCGCGCAGCGATGCTCTGCTGGCTCCTGCAAAGCAAAGACCAGGGGGGGGGCTTCATTGCGGGCCTCACAGGGGCACTTGGTAGCCTTTCAATGAAGCATGTTGGGAAGGACCTGACTGGACCCCCTGGCCCTTGCCAGGCATTCTGTTGCCAAGGCTTTCCCCATCGCTCCTTTGAGCAGCTGCACCCCTTGGGTGCCAGGGCTTTTGAATGGCAGCAGAGCCAAAAGCACTAAACCCCCTTGCCTCATATGCCCACCTGGCACTGCTAAGTATACCCATTTCCCTTGATTGAAGTGGGGGTGACTGCGACCTCGGTGCCCAGTTTGAGGAGGTGCCAGGGGTCACGGGGCCAGTGGGTGCTTTGCACACCAGAAGCCTCGCTCTAAAGTGCCATCTAAACTTTCTGTTAGAAATAAGGAGAGTGTGGGGAGGGGGGTGCAGGGGGCACGCCCACCACCCAGCATACAAGAAGGACATATTCACCAACCTGGGGATGCTGCTGGTGGGGGGGGGGGGAGTGGTGGTCTGGCAGAGCCCCACATATAAGAGGCCATGTTAGGGTTGCCGAAAGCCTTTGCTTCAGGAGGGGTTTTTGCTCCTAGCTGGAAGGAAGGAAGGAAGGAAGGCCATCTCAGGTGGGCACTGGCAGAAGCCCCAGGTGCTTAAAGGCTGCCCTTGAGTGTCCTCCTCCCATGCCCACAGCTGTTTGAGTTACAGAGGTGGGAAGGGAAAGTCTACAGGTGAGCATTGTCCCAGGTGGAGACCAGCAAAGCTCTGCATGGTGTATTTTGAGCTGGTTGCTACTGTCGCAGGATCAGGGCCACGCATAATAAAGGAGCAAAATATCTTGGCCCTTGACTCCTTCTTAACAGATCAGTGGGATAGGATGCTGTTGGCCAAAGGCAGCAGGTGAGCCAGAGGTGCTTCACAAGAGGAGTGCCTCCCTCCCACCATGGAAAGGCTCAGTGTTACCATGGCATCCTTTCCTCTGGAATGGCCCAAGCCTTAGTCTGCAGAGGTCATCCACGAGCCCTTTACTCTCTCTCTCTCTCTCTCTCTGGCTAAGGTAAGTAGAAAGCTGGTAGCTAACCTTGAGGAGAAGGGCCAGAACCTCAGGGGTCGACCCCACCTCTGCCGAGGACAGGAGCAGCCCTCCATTCTGAGGTCTCCTTCTCAAGCTGCTGGGCAGGTAAGGGATGACCAGGTCCCAGGATCAGAAAGCCCAAGAGTTGGGGACCAGGAGGTGTAGAGGAAGACTGCAAGAGACCCTCTGCTAACAAGGCAGCTACAAGGGGGGGCACATTCAGGCAACTCACACAATCACATCAGTCACCGAGTTAACGCACTTTCAGCATTCATGCTGCCATGAGGAATACATTAAGCCAGTTCTGCTTTGCAAAAAGGCCAAACCATGAAAAACAAGCCAGTCCCACCAGGCCTCTCCCAGTTTGGTCCACCCAAGAGTTTTGCTCTTTTTGCATAACAAACAAACGAGATGGGAGGCGGCTTGCCCTTTCTTCAGCCCATGTTTGGTCATGGGGGGATGGGGGGGTGGGAGGGCCCTTGCAAACCTGCCCTGAACTCTCTGGCCTAAACGTTCATAGATGGACCTCCTGCAAGTGCATCGACTAGCTTTTCCCGAGCAGCAAATGCAACCTTACCACTTTTCAATTTAAAAAAATGATGAATTTCCATTTCTTGAAGGGAAGGCCTCTGCACCTGAGGGCCCTTGACAGCAGGAAGGCTGAGTCTCCGTTTGGATAAATCATTTGCTCCTTGGCCTGGCCCTCCCCTCCAGCTTCAGCACCGGTTGGGCCCACATGCTCTCAGGACGGCCACTGTGGGTGGGACAAAAACCTGTGGGGGGGGGGGGGTAGAACGGAAACTGGTGCCGGAGGGAGCCTTAACCAGCCTTCCCTGCCTGCCACATGATTGAAGGCCTTGCTGGAGCTATTTAGGGTCTTTGCTCAGGTGCCTTGGGCAGCAGGGGGGAGGGGAGGAGGGCCTGGCGTGAAGGGCGGTGCCCAGATGGCTGAGCCTCAGGAATCCACAGGGCCAGGAGGGAGGGCTGCAGCTCCCCAGGGCCGCGTTTTGTAGAGGGACCTTTGCATATTCCCTGAGATCTAATTCGGAAGAGTGGCCAGCCTGCCAAAGCCCTTCAACTGGTGCAGCCACAGAGGCAGCCCCACTCCCTTTCCCTTCCCTTCCACCCAGCTCCAGAGAACTGGCAGCTGACCAGACCCGCCACAGTTGCTGGGATGTGCAGCTCCAGACTGCTTTGCCTTTGTCTTCCCTGGCAGGCTCTGGTGGGAATGCAGAAGAGTGGGATTCTGGGCAGGGGAGACCCTTGTCGCAGGCTGAGCCTTGAATCCGGGCTGGGCAAAAATCTCTTGCCTGGCCGGCCAAGAGGCTGCTAAGCAAAGTGCAGAGGGGCCTCCAGGTGTCAGCCCCCTGCGGGACAATAACACCTCCCTACCTCCCCCCAATGGGCTTTTGGGTTAAGAGAAAGACTCAGAAAGCAGTGGGAGAGTGGATGAAGGGTCTGTCCCCCCACCCCCAACCTGGGAAAGAGGTGGTCTCTCTGGGTGTCTTCCTGCTGAAGAGGCCCTGCCAACACTGGAGGGGGGGTATCGGCAGCAGTTCCATTAATCTGAGCTGCCCAGGTTGATGGGATCTAATGCCAGATCAGATTAACAGAGTTGGAAGGGACCTTGCAGGTCATCTAGTCCAACCCCCTGCCCAAGCAGGAGACCCTTACATCTGCCTCTACCTAGGATCAAACTCACAACCTCCTGACGGTGAGGCAAGAGCTCCACCTCTAGGCACTGGCTGGACCTCCTGAGCAGCAAAATGCCCCTCATCCTCTTGGCACAAGAAAGGGGCTGGCAGGGGCTCTGGCCAGAGGATCCCACCACGAGCAGCACAGAGATTAAGGAAGGTGACCCGAATAGAAGACGGATCTCCTTTCCACCCAGCTCCTCCACAGCACAAGGCAGATGTCCGATTCCTGCCAGTGGTGCCGTCTCTGGGCAATTGGTGGCTTCTCTCGCCTGCCTGCCAGAGCCACGAGTAGAAGGTGCCCGGTTCCCTTCCAGGATCCGGCTACCGCCTCAGCTGAACAACTAGTGGGGTCCCCTCCCCAAAGGCCAGGCTGAAGTTCTGCCTGTTGGCTGACGGGGGGGGGGGGCAGAGTCAGCTCCCAGGAGCATGTGATGAACCGCAGAGCTTCCTGCTTTGCAAAGCGCTGTTCCGGAGCCTGGTTGCTGGCCGGATCCTGCTTCTCTGAGGGGGGGGGGGACACGGAGCCTTCCCTGACCGCTGTTTGCATTAAAGAAACGGGAGTCAGACAAAGTTCACCGGTCCTTGCTTGAGACTCTCTCTTCTCTTCCCGGTTCCAGACAGAAAATGTAGCAGCAGAAACTTGTTTCCTTGGGCCCCACTTGGCTTCTCCCTTTTGTTGGTATATTGTGGCTCAGAGAAAGGCAACGTTACAGCCACTTTCCATAACGTGGTTTCTGAGGGGAAATTGCGGAAGGCGGCTCAGGAGGGGTGGATAAACAAACAGTGTCTCAAGAAGACTTCTCCTTCAGTGTTGATCCAAAGGCCCTGGTCTGTCATCTGCGGCTTGTCTGACATTCTTCCTTTCCAGACAATAATCCAGGAACGGCAGACCAAGGACAGGGGGGTTGTTTGCTATGGGGCCTGGCTCAGCCCATGGCTCTCACACAGGCAGGCAGCCTGGAGGGGAGGGAAATATCTTGGTCTGTGGCCTCACTATCTTTAATCGCTGGACTTGCATAGCAGCCAAACCTTCCTTGGGACTAGCAGTAATACCTACGGTATATAAGTAAATGAAAAGTCACACAACCCCAGCTCTTTGGATAAAGTCATGTTTTCAGGAGGGCTTGGCATGGTATCTAAACTTTAGGGCAGGGGTCCCCAAACTTGGCAACTTTAAGACTGGCTGGAGAATTCTGGGAGTTGAAGTCCACAAGTCTTAAAGTTGCCAAGTTTGAAGACCTCTGGTTTAGGGCAAACCCTCACATTCCAGGCCCCAGCAGAGACATGAACAATGTTTTAGCCACAGAAAGCCTGGTTTAGGCTTCCAGGAAAGTGCTGATTTTGCTAAAATGCCAAAATTAAACTTGAGGTTGAAACCAGGCCTTTTGCATGATACCAAGCAGTTTGCTTCCTTTGTCTGAAATTATTCCAGAAATTGCCCCGTGCTCTCTCCGTCACTTCTGCTCTCCGAATCCTAAACGTTCAGGGTTGGGAAACACAGGGAGGCTCCAAAGGGGGCTGATGTTCTTCTTCTGGGCTGCCTGTTTAATTCAAGAATAAAGCCTGGCAATTGCACAAGAGTCCCCTGCCCCAAAGCCCCCAAACATCAGCCCAGGCAGTGGAGGACCAGAGAAGAGAGGGGGGTTTGTGGGAGGGGGGAGGGATGACTTGGGAATATAATAACCATCAAGAGCCCCATCTCCCCAATGTCCCACATTTACCACTCCTTGTGCAACTCCCCATTTTTAACCTTTAGGGCCGTGATGGCGAACCTATGGCACACAGAGCCCTCTCTGCAGGCACGCCAGCCATTGCCCCAGCCCAGCTCCACTGCGCTGGCCAGCTGGTCTTTGGGTCTCTGCCACACATGCACAGGGCATTTCCACTCGCTGCGCTGGGGAAAGAAATTGTGATAGATTGGAGAAGGCACGGGAGGAAGGGATCCAGGAGGAAACTAGCGCGTGCTGGAAAAGAAATTGGGGAGATCAGAGATCCCCCCCATTTTGGTGCTAGCGGGCCTCCCTGAAGCCTCCTGGGACTAAAACGGGGCTTGAGGGGTGCAGCACACCCCTGCCCATTTTTGGTCCCAGGAGGCTTCAGCGAGGCCTGCTAGCACCAAAACAGGCTGCCGGGTTGGGGGGGGGGGTCACCCGTGCATGTGCAAGGGGTGGGGGGAGAACAGGGGTTGCTCCCGCATGCATGGGGGGGGCCTGCGGGGCAGCATTGCATTAGGGGGGTGGCACGCACGCACATGCTTTCACACGCATGCACACTTTTTTGGCACCCGAGAAAAAAAAGGTTAGCCATCACTGCTTTAGGGAGTGCAAGGCTGTAAGGTGACGGTCAGTTCTAGGATGGCCCGACTGCTGGAGGCTGCCTGGCTGCTGCCCTGCGTTGCAGACCCCGGGGAAGATGGGTGGTTCAGCAGAAGGCCTCTGGCTGCGGGGCTGGGTTTTGAGCTCCTGATCTTTGGCTCTTTTGGGGCTCTTCCCAGATGAAGCCAGGGGGACGCTCCCGTGTCCCTGAAGCCAAGATTTAAGGGGAATTGGGGACCCGAAAATGAGGCCAGGAAGGGATTCAACTCTGAAGCCACTTTGCTGGTCACTGCTGGCCATGAAGAGGGAATCAAGGGGCCTTTTGGTTATGCTGCCAATTATTTGCAAATAATCTGAGTTTCAAAATCAGCAGGTTCTCAGAGCCTTTGACCATCACCCACTACAGAGGAACAAACCCCCTGCTGGATCTCAGCAGCAGCCTCTCTGCCTTCTGCAGGCAGCTGCTTAGCTGAATAGCTGCTCTTCCCTAATATGCGGTTCGGTGCTTTTTTTGAGGTGCCTGTTCTGTTTCTGGAAACCCCTCCCTAGAATTGGGCTCTTTGCCAAACCACAAATGGAATTACTCGAAGGTTACAGGGTGGAGAGTGTGTGTGTGTGTGTGTGTGTGTGTGTGTGCGTGTGTGCGCATGTGTGTCTGTGTGGGCAAAGATGGAGATGCCAAGGGGAGATAAATTTAGACATTAAACACTGAAACCACAGAGGCTCCATTGGAAGGACCGTTCCCAGGAAGGAGGCAGGCAGAATGGCTGACCCAGAGGATGCAGCTTCCATAGAGGTTGTGGCTGGGGAGAGATGCACAGTCAGGGGTGAAATCCAGCAGGTTCTGACAGGTTCTGGAGAACTGGTAGCGGAAATTTTGAGTAGTTTGGAGAACCGGCAAATACCACCTCTGGCTGGCCCCCGAGGGGGGTGGGAATGGAGATTTTGCAGTATTCTTCCCCTGCCATGCCCACCAAGCCACGCCCACAGAACCGGTAGGGAAAAATTTTGAATTTCACCCCTGCACACAACCCCCTGTTGGTTTCAGAAGGCCGTTCCAAGATCCAAGTCTCTTCACTGCTGTTACTGCATAAAAACCTTGGCAGAAGAATGCATTCCGGAAGGCCTCCAAATTAGGAAGTGTCATTCTTCACCCGTCCATCATTTATGGCTGGTGGTGATGCAGGATCTCAGCTGAGAGGGGCTGGGCCTGCCTGGGGTGGGGGGCACAGTCCAACTGACACAGTTTTGAATTAGTTGATAGGATAATTTGTTATTTGTGATGGGGATTTTCGGGTGTGCCTTCCTGTATTTACGATTTAGAATCCAATTGGACTAAAATGCCATCAAAATCTTATAAATAAGAAGGAATCGTTTTTCATTCAATGTCACAAAAGCAGCTGCAGAGAGCTCAACTCCAGATTTTCACAGAAGTGGGAGGGGGCTGAAAAGCAGGTGGGGCATATGAGGTGGGTGGAGCTTAGAAAGGAAATGGGTGGAGTCAGAGTTCTGGCCATGGAGGGTCCCGACTGGGCTCACACTCTTGGCCAAGGGCTGATCCTCCTTGCCTCTCTCACTCTCCCTTTGTGGGGAGGGGGCTTCCCTCAGTGCCACATGCTCCACTCACTACTTGGGAAAGAAAAACCATTTCTCGGCTTCTCCAAGGGCTGATCCATCTGGAACACAAGACTTGGGCACCCACCTGGCCCTTGGTGGGCTGGTTGAGCTGGTGGGGCGAACCCTTTCCTCGTCTGCCGCTCTTCCTGGTCCTCTGAGCAGGTGGCTACAGTCCTTTGCACACCCTGCCTGCCCACAGCTTGTCTTTAAATCTTTAATCAGCCCTGGCGGGGGAGAGTGCCAGAGGAGGGCACTTCCTTGGCCTGCTGAGCAGCTGTTCAGGCACAAGAGAAAGCAGCCCAGGCCAGCTGGGAGGCAGGAGGGGGGTCGGCCACCAAGCTGTCTGCAAAGGCTTGTCTGCCAGTAGACCCCAGCCTCCCCCCCCCAGGGAGGTTTGGATTGGGGGAGGCAGGAGGCCTTCTGGATGCAGCTGCTCTCCTCCTGGGACAAGGGGGGGGGTCTGTGAAAGGGTCCCAATCAGGGGGTCCCAGGCCCCCCTTGCAATGTTGCCTTCCCATGGCAGGAGACGAATATCAAAGATTCAGGAAACTCGAAGGGGATAAACCCCCCAAAGTTGTACTATCTTAACTCAGATTTACAGAATGTATGGGAAAAAATAACAAGATAACGACAGTAAGAACTACTGTCGGGGACTAAAACCATCAAGATCTTTCTGAAACATTTCCGAGGGGCTTTGGAGGGGCTACTTTGGCCAGGGCTGCTCCCTGGGGTGGGGGAACTAAAGCAGGGCCCTATCGTTGCCCACCTCCCATCCCCTTCTGGCATCCCAACCCATTTCGGACGATCGGAAGAACAGCCGCCCTTCACACCGCGCCCCTTTTCCCCTCGGCTCAGGGGCGGCTCACAGGAACCAGCCGGGCAGCGGGCGGCGGGGCGAGTGGGGGCGCGGGACAGCAGGGAAGGAGCCGCGCTCAGCAGCCGCCGGACTCCGGCGCTCATTAACACGCGGCGGCGGCAGGAGCTGGGCCCGTCGGGGGGTCCCTAATTGGCCGCTCGCTCTCTGCGGGCCGGAGGCGCCCTGCCCGGCCAATTAGCGCCACAGAGTCCCGCGCCCGCAGCTGGCAGGGCTGGGCGCGCGCAGGGGACGAGCGGGTTCTACGGGAGGAAGCCGACAGCGAACGAACTCCAGTCCGGGCCCGGGGCTCTTTTCGGATGGGGGCCCCACGGCCATTCGGGCCCCTTCCTAGACCTCCGCCCGGCCGAGCCCTGAAGAGGTAAAGCCAGGCGCTCCTGTCCAGCCGCGGACTCAGAGCGGGCGGCGAGCCTTGGATCAACCTTTCTGCGCAGCTGGTCCAGCTCGGATGTGTCCGGTCTTATAAGATGGGGGGGGGCAGGGGGCTCCAGAGAAGTTCTTGTCTTCAAGGCCCACTTGCACAGAGCCCGGGCCCATTGCAAGCTGTGCACCACTGGTGTGAGTGTTCCTTCCTTCACTGAGTCACTTCTTCAGGGGGAGTCGCCATTCCTATCGAGGCTAATGTCCTGCGGAACCCTTTTAAAGACCACGTTGCTGGGCTTCCCTTGGGTCTTCCTTTCTCGGTTCATTTGCCCAACTGCCAAATCTGGCTCAGGGACTCTGCCCCACCCTGGCCAAACCCTTGGCTGCTTCCTCTCCTGCCGACAGAGCCGCTGGAAGCTTGCAGAAGCCCCCCCCCCCCCGCCTTTCCCAGGAGGTTTGCAGTTATTTGTGAACCTAAATTCAAGAGGGCGGAGACTCTATTATAAGCCTGTTTGCAATGGTGCCTTAGCCTCCCAAGAAGCTGGGAGACTTTTGTCGCATGTGACACGGCAACATCTGTCCCAAGGCTCCTGTGCTGAAGGATGTGGGAGTCCATTGGAGCTGGACGGCTGATAGATTTCCATAATAGATCATTCTCCAGGCAGTTGAGTCAAGAGGAAACTCAGCCTGCCTAAAAATCTGACAGACAAAATGCCTTCCACAAATCCTACTCAAGGATGTTTTTACATGTTAGCGCCATCTCCAAGGCAATTAATTGCAGGGGTGGGAGGCTGAGATCGTCCACCAGAACACATAACTCTGGAGACACCTTCGGCTAAAGGTTTGTGAAAGAAAGAAAGAAAGAAAGAAAGAAAGAAAGAAAGAAAGAAAGAAAGAAAGAAAGAAAGAAAGAAAGAAAGAAAGAAAGAAAGAAAGAAAGAAAGAAAGGGTGTTTTCCTAGACTCCTAGGAAGCCCCCATTTTAGCGCCAATGTATTCTGCTCACTGCTAGATCGGATGGAAAAGCAAGGCCATTTCTGCTCTGTTAGCCCCCCTGCCATCCGTCCCCCCCAAAGCCTCACTTGCTGGGACTGAATTAATGGAGCTGACAAGCATTCCAAAAGCACCAGGCTCTCAGGAGAGAGTTAAAACTTACTGGATGCTTTAGTTTTACATTTTGCATTTCAGGTCCGTTTTTGTGAACTTTAAGGCAGTGCTGTGTTCTTGCGGTTCTTGCGGTTTCACTCAAGAGAACCCATCAGGGAGGTCCGATGGCTGCAATTCCCCTGTCTGCAAAGAGAAGGGTGAGGGGCGCCCGAGGGCCTCTGGCCTGCTTCTTGGGGCCCGCTCTGTGCCTCGAGGGAAGGGCCGCTGTGACTGGGATCCCTCCAGGCCTCAGGCCTGAATGGAGGCCGGCTGATCCCTGGGAGGTTGGCAACTCTTTGGAATCGACACCTGCCACCTTTGTCTTTCAGGTTCAGTTTCTGAAAGATTCAACACAACCCAGGTCTGGTTTGCAGCTCTTGCTGATGCAAACGTTCGGCCGTCATCTTGGGCATTTCTGACCACATTGCTTTCTAAGATTCCCCCAAATCCAGAACTCTGGGGGTGTCCCTGATCTATGGCCAAGTTCTGAGTGGAGCTTGACCATTGTCCTTGTGGCCAGGTCTTATCGCCCACCTTGACCTGGTCTCTCTTCTCAGCTCCTCCTGGAAGGGGGGGGGTCTGCAGAGCTGCAGCAGCACTGAGCCTCCCCCTCCTTCTACTCTGCTTGCTACAACTCCTGCGGCTGCTTCATTGGCCGAGCGCAGCTGCTCTGCGATTTTCATCCCAGCCAACTCCAGGCCCTTCCCGGCCCTGAGCCACCCTCCCCGACAATGAAGGACAAGCGGAGAGGCACAGGGAGCAGCCAAACACAGCACTTCCGGACGCTTCCCAGGTGCTCCAAGCCAAGGGGTTCTGCAGGCCTGTCACCCCGAGGGGTGCTGACTCGCTGGGTGCTTCCACCTTCCAGCCTCCCTCTCTCTCTTTTTTTTTTTATAAACGCTTTTTTATTTTTTTTATACACTCTTCACATAAACATCAGCACATATACCATAGATCATTTCAAACTTTACATAGTTATAAATTGTTATCCAATAAACATTTAACAAACATCCTAATCTTGTACCTTTCATATTCTTGTTACCTTTCTGTTTCCCCAATATTTCTTATCACTCCCCTCCCTCTGCCTCCCTCTCTTTCCTCTGCCTTCTTTCTCCTTCTCTCCCCCCTTCCTGAATTTCAAGCCCTCCGCCAAATCCATCAAAGGAGGACTGGGTTGAAGTTTACTGAAAGGCCCCAGAAAGGAGGGAGCTCCAAGACTGGATTTGATACAAAGGCTGTAGGGGTTTTGGGGGGGGGGCGCACTCAATGGGGCGGAGGGGCTGGCTGCCGGGAGTCGCTGCAATTCCCGGATTTTCCCCCTTGAATTAAGCTCTTTTTAGTGGTGCTTCTGGACACTGTCTGGACATTGTGACCAAAACACGAATGGTGTTAAACTTGTTCCAGCCAGAAAACCTCCTGGCACAAGCCGATGGGGAGGCACAGGGCCACCCACCCTTTGCTTCCCGGAATGGAGCCTTGCTGGGTGGTGGAGAAAGAAGGGCATCACCTGGGCAGATGGAGGACACAAGCAATGTACACCCACAGGGTAATGGGCGCTTAGCCTGGTCAAGGGCACTGAGGCTTGTCTTAATGGCATCTCTACTGCACAGGGCCTCAAGGGGAGGAAATAAAATTAGGATTCATGCTCGCCAAGTGGCATCCCGGAAGAAGCAGCTGCCACCAAGACAGGGAACATCTCACGGCTGCCACAGGAGGATCCAATCTCTGCAAAGGGGTGGGGGAGGGGAGGCCCCAGCACAGTCTTCAGCACCAGCTGAAACAGGCACCCTGCTGGTCTCTGGCTCTGGAGGGGTCATCGGAGAGACACCCACCCCAGTGGGTTGGGCTGAACAGTTGCGGCAGGAGAGGGGCACCCTGTTGGCCTTGGGGGCAAGGGGCTTTCTGTTCCTGAACAGAGAGGCGGGGTAGGGCAAGGCGGACCCTGGTCACTGCCAGCCTTCAGCTGGTGTTCCAAACAAGGGGGATGGGTGGGTGCCCTCCATTCAGAAGTACCCTTCCTGCACGGTTTGAATCCCTTGCAAGTGTGTATGTGTGTCTGAGCCACACAACTCAGCTCTTTTGCAAGGAAATCAGCATTGTCTGTAACTCAGAAAAGGATTATATGCCAAAGCTGGCTTAAAGTTGACCTTGCTCTCTCTGGACATTTGGGGAAGATGTGGCTTGGTCCAGATCCAATGAATTAGCCTTCCTTCTGCCTTCTCCCTCCCCCTTTTAATCCATCCCTAGTGTGCTTCCAGGGGTGTGTGTGTGTGTGTGTGTGTGTGTGTGTGTGTGTGTGTGTGTGTGATCATCAGGCAGAGCCCCTTGGCAACAATAGATGCCGGGAGGGGGAGCTCAGGGACACGCAGCCCCCTGTCCCCACCCCAACCACGCTCCCAGCCCATTTGCCCCCTTTGTGCCTGGAAGGAGCCCCCTTCGGAAGCTGTGCTGGGCCTGTAAGGTGACCCCCGTTTGCCACAATGCCCCCCTCCAGCGCTGTAAGGAAATTGAGCCCCGCTCCGGTTTGCTCAATGCCTTTTCCAGGCACTTCCTGTCTGCGGAGAACCGCTTTCTTCTCTCCAGGGCCTCTTCAGCAGAAGCTCTTCATTATTCATGCCGCCTCCCAGCCTCCTGGCTGCCTCTGGTGGCCGCCTTGCTGGGCTCAGGGCTTTCAACAGCCGGGGGGGGGGGGGGGGAGTGTCTTTCAGCCACTTCAGGCTGCAGGGCATGGGGGGCTTTGCCAGAGCTAAGAAGGTGCCCTGAATAGGTCAGGGAGGGGAGGTGGGTCTGTGAGTCTCCCGCCCACAGGAGGGGCAGAAAGGCTTGTGGCTCCTGAGGGGAGGGGAGGGTCTCCAGCTGACCCTTAATCTTCCCCTGAAGTTCCAGAAGCAGAGATGATAGCTGGGCTCAACTCATTTGCTTGGCTTGCTGGAGGAACCACAATGGGAAAGAAGAAACCACACTGGAGTCCCTGTTTAGGTCATTCCGTTCTTAGGGCAACTGAGGGGTCCCTGGGACTGTGCAGCCCCTCCAGTTCTTTCCCAGTTTACACAAGAGAGCGGCCACTTGTGGCAAGTACTGTGGCAAGAGTTCCACACTCTTGGAGAGCCTCCTCAGATGCCCTCAATGCAGTCTTGCTGTTTTGGCTGCCTTGATCGCCCAGGCGGAGCCAGCTAGAAAGTCTCTGTGGGGCAGAGTAGACCCACATGCTTCCCCTTGCTGAGGCTCTGCTGGCCTGGATCAGGCGGCCCAGCTTAGCTGCCAAAGGGCCTGTGGGCAGCAGTGCCCATCTCTATAAATCATGTTGCAAATGAATTTAAAATCACTCTGGATTAGAGCTTTTTCATAGGCTTATTTTTAAACTAGTATTGCCTCTGCCCATTTGGGCTAGGAAGGATGTGCCCGCATGCAAAACTTCATTATCATGGAAACCGTTTTTTTAAAGGCAGAGAAGCAGAGGGAGGAGGGGGCTGCAAGAAAGCCTCCAAACGGCTGTTTGAACGACATGCGCTCATGGGTAGGTTGCATGCCATAGAGAGGGCATGGAATGGGTTGGACCACATCCATTGTGCTGCACAACATCTGGCTAGCGTGCCAGTCAAGGACACACAAAGGACTGCGACATAAGCGTAATGGGGAGGGGGAGGGAGAAGGGGCTTCATTTTCCAGTCTCTGCACACCAGACTGAAGAGATTTTCTCCTTCGTATTTCTTAAAAGGGACTTGCAGCCTTGCAGGCCCACCCACATCTTTCAGCCCTGAGGCATGGAAGCAGCCAGGAGGCGATCTTGAGGCCAAGAACGCTTTCCCTGCCAGCCAGAGAAGACACTTCCCTGCTGATGCCTCCTGGATGATCCTCAGGGCTGGTCCCTTCTTGGGGCAGAGGCTGAGTCCCTGGGTTGCACAAGGAAAGGTCTCCCTTCCAAAGCCTCAGGGAGCCATCTCCATGCTGAGTCCCCATTATGGGTTCTAGAACAGGGAGTGGAGGAATCTTCTCCTCTCCAAGGCAGCCGTTCATGCAGAGTCCAACCCTGGGATTTGTGGGATGTGCACCTTGAAGAGACACCCCCCCACCTCCCTCTGATCCACCCAGCAGCTCTCTGGACAGGTAAGGCAAGCAGCCCGAGGGCTTGACAGGGAGAAAATCAAAGGGAAACCCCACAACCCTCCCTCTCCCTGGGCAAGGCAGTGCAGCAGGGAAAACACCCCAGAGAGGAGCTGCAAAGGGAGGCGCCCACCAGAGGGGCGGCCACCTTCCTAGGCGCCGGCAGGCACCTGGCCTTGACCTGGAGCCCCCCCTGCAGGCAGGCAGCTCCCACTCGGCCCTTTCTTTGCATGCCACAGGGCGAGTGTGGGACAAAGCCACCGTTCAGACGTGCTTTCTGGTCTGCCCAGCGTGCCACCTCGCTCTCCCATCTGGCTGCCAGAATGGAAAGGAAGGAAACGCGGTTCCAGGATTTTGACCGAGCAGCGCCAAGCCCGCCTGTCCAGAAGCAATGCCCTCCTCCACCCCCGCCCTGCCTCCTCCCTGAACCCAGGTCGCCCGACTCCCAAGGCCTGGGGAGCCGGGCGCTTCAGAACAGGAAGGGAGAAGCGAGGCGGAACTCGCCACCAGGAAGCCGGGCTCGGGCCGGGCAGGCGGAGAGGCGACGGGCGCCCCAAACCCAGATGCCACCGCCACCGTCGTGGGAACGCCGGAGAGCCAGGGAAGGGCGACGCCTAGTGGTGAGCGGCGTGGCTGCTCGCGGTTCTCCGGCTGCCGAGCTGCGAATCCGCTTCTGTTCGCCCCCCTGATCCCCAAGACGGATTGATTGCGCGGAGGGAGCGTTCAGTTGGAGGGCAGCAGCTCGGCCTGGCGGTTCCTCTGAGCACAGCAGGGGCTGGGCTGGGCATCTTGCCGCAGCCGCAAGGCAAAGGCCGGCAGCCGGGGGTCTTACGGGGGCATAAGAGCAGCCAGGCGGGCCTGGGGAAGGCGGTTTCGAGCCCACCAGTCTGAGAGGGTCATCGATCAATTTTAATGCC
The DNA here is from genome assembly GCA_023053685.1 of Diadophis punctatus similis. Lineage (NCBI taxonomy): Eukaryota > Metazoa > Chordata > Lepidosauria > Squamata > Dipsadidae > Diadophis > Diadophis punctatus. Next base: position 529,720 of record JALIGW010000014.1, on the reverse strand, counting down.
CAATGAATCCAGTTTGGTTCACCCCGACAGAGCTCCGTTGCGAAGAGGCGCCTGGCGGATCTCGGGACGGCATCCTGACGGTACTCTCAGCCTCCGGGCAGCCGGAACGCCTGGCTGACACGCGAGGCAGACCAGCAGATTTTTCGCAGGTAAAGGCTGCTGGGTGAAAGAAGCAAAATGCAAATCTGGAGAGCCCCCAAAATGTCCCCGTGGCTGGATTGGCCTGGCAAAGCCGAGGGCGAAATTCACCCGCTCTCCTGGGTCCCAGAGTGGAAACCCGAATTGATGTTCTGGGCCCGAAATCGCAGCCTCTGCGAAGGTCTCTCTTTGCACACGTGTGTGGAGACACGGGAGGGAAGGAAGGAAGGTTGAAATGAAGATCACCAGCAGAGGAGAAGGAAGTGTAAGAAAAGTGATATTTCCATGAAAGCCTTCACAACCAGACCAGTAGGTGAGATAGAACCTTTGATGGTGGAGAAGAGTCTCTCTCCCTGGCATACAAAAAATCTGCCCCCCCCAAGAAAAGCCATGAAACCCTGCCCCCCTCCCCCAAAAGAGACCTCCCAGGGTGCTGATGGACCAAAGGAGAGGATTTTGCGCTGGAAGAGAGGGGAATTGGTTGAGCCGCTTGGGGCCCCTCGACACCCTGGCTGTTCCGGCTTGTGTGGCAGCTGCTGGCATCTCCCTGGCAACGGCTTAGGTGGGATTAGGTGTCTCCTTGCATGGCCTGCTGGGCCGCTGGGTGTGGGGATGCATCAGAGAGAGAGGGAGGGAGGGGGAGAGAGAAGGAGAGAGGGAGGGAGAGATAGAGAAGGAGAGGGAGAGGGAAGGAGGGAGGAAGATGGAGAGGGAAGGAGAGGGAGGGAGAGACAGAAGGAGGGAGGGAGGGAGGGACAGAACGAGGGAGGGAGAGAAGGGGAGGTAGGGAGGGAGAGAAGGAGAGGGAGGGAGAGAAGGAGGGAGGGAGAGAAGGAGAGGGAGGGAGAGAGAAGGGGAGGGAGGGAGGAGAGAGAAGGAGAGGGAGGGAGGGAGAGGGAGGGAGGGAAGGAGGGAGGGAGAGAAGGAGAGGGAGGGAGGGAGGGAGGGAGGCAGAGAGGCGGCCATGGCAGCCTCTTGTGGACGGAGAAGGTGGTGCCTGGGTCTCTGTGGCTGTCGAAAGTGGAGCTGGCCCAGCGCATTCGACCTGGGCCCCGAGACCGAAGGTTTAGCTTCTCTGATGCTTTCTAATATCCTTCCTCAAGGAGATGCTTGGCCAAGTAGGGATGGTGCCCGGAGGCTCTTTCTGGCTGTGCCTGGTGAAGCAGGGCTGCTGAGGGCTGGAGTTCCTGCATTGCTGCGCGGGCTCTGCTGCCAGGAAGTGCGTTGGGGCTGCGATGGGGAAGGTTTCCTGACCAGGCAGGGCAGGGCAGGCCCGGCCTTGGCTCCTTTATCACCACCAATAACCGCTTGCTCTGAAGCGAATGGCTCCTACGCACACCATCCCAACGGTTAGGGGAGCTGGGAGAGGGGCCGGTCTGCTTCTCCCAAGTGGAGGCACCCCTTCTCTGCCCTCTGGGTGCCTGCCGACGGCCAGGGCTCCTGTCTGTGCACTCAGGCTTAACTCAGGGCAGCAGACGGCCGCCCAGCCAGAGCCCAATATTTATTTAGGTCTTTATATCCACCTTTATTATTTTTACAAATACCTTAAGGTGGCGAATGTAGCTAATACGTCTTTCCCCCTCCATTTCCCCCATAACAACCACCCTGCAAGGTGGATTCGGTTAAGAGGGAGTGACTCTTGAAATGCACCCAGCTGGCTTTTATGCCACAGCCGGATTAGAACTCGCTGTCTCCTGGTTTCAAGGCTAACCCCTGAACATCAACATGTTATTGATTGCCCATTTCTTAAACATTAATCCTATTTACTCCAGGAGAAAGAGGAGCCAGCGAAAGGCCACAGAGCGGTTGGTGCCTGCAGCTGGCACGAGTGCCAAGTCAGCTTCACCCTTCCTCCCCCCTGGCTTTTCCTGGCCCTTTATTGCCCCACTCAAGAAGTCCTAAAAGGTAATCATTAACCTGAGCAGCCCTGCCGCCTCTGAGGAAGGGGCCAGTGAGATCCGGGGGTGGGGGCCCTAACGCCACAGACCTCTCCCAGCAAGAAGGGCTTTCAAAGCACCCGGGGGGGGGCATGCTGGCTATGGACATTGCAGAGGCTGCTGATTGGTTGGGCACTGCTTGCCAGCTGCCTAAATGCCTTTGCCTGGGCAGTCCAGGCTGGGACCAGGACAGCCCCCCACCCCAAATGCTGGTGAGGCAGAGCCTTATTTGGGAGGGGTGGGTCTTTTCTAGAGAGCCCTGCTCTAAACTTGGCCAAGAGAATAGATGAACCCACAACCTGGGATGTTGGAGAAGGGCCGCTTGGATTAGCCCAGGCTGGTGGGCACGGTGTGTGTGTGTGTGTGTATCTCTGAGCTCACCCCCCACCCCCACCCCACCCCACCCCCCCGGAGGAGCAGGAGGAGCAGGGCCCTCTCTGCTCAGTGGGCTGCTCCCCTGCATGAGCACCCCCAGGAAGAGCCTGGTTTTCTTCTCAAGTTTGTTTGTTGTTTGTTTAAATGTATCCCCCCCCAATTCCAGTGGACTCTGGGGGCCTCCCACTGAGCCAGGCCCTCTCTGGGTTTGGGGTGGCTGTGAGTGGGAGCAATGGAAGAATTTCTTCAAGGAGTTCAGACTTACGTCAGCAGAAAGAAAGTTTTTTTTAATCACTTTCCCAGGAAATGGGCTGGTTTATTTATTGTATAAAGAAAGTGTCCTCAGCGAGTAGCTAGGCAAACCCCGCCCTGGCCAAAGGAGGTGGGGGCTGGACTCTGCCCTTCAGAAAAAAGTGGGGCCATGCAAAGTGAGCAGAGGGAGTGACCTGAAAGGGGGGGGGGTCCCAGAGACCCCACCAGACTACCATTTGTGCTCATTGGGGAGGAACTAAAAGCAGTTTTGCTGGGTTGCTTCCTAAAGGCCTTGATTCTTATTTTCCTTCAGGCGCAGAGACAAGGGAGGTGGGGGGGGGCTGTGCAGAACTGAGCACAACATCTGCCTATCGATCCAAGAATTGAAACAGGGAGAGGGGCACTCCTTATCTGCCCAGGGATGTTTGTTTTGGGGACATCTGCCCCACAGCAACAACATCCGGCCACCCACTTGTTGCCTTTTGCTTGCATAGAAGCTTTGGATTCCAGGCCGGCATTTCTGAAGTGCCGACTAGCCACCATAAGGAAGGCAGAGGTGGAAAAGAACTCAGGCCAATTAGGGGTTGCATGCCCAGGGGGCCCCAGCAGGCTGTGGGAAGCCCCTTGCACCCTCCGGCTGAAACCCAGCAGGAGGCCAGCCTTACTGTCGGCCCTTTGGCTTGGCAGGCAGCCCCGGGGCAGTGAGCGGCCCAGCTCCCTTGGGGGGGTTCTGGGGGGACAATTTGCCCTCCCTGCTCCTGATTCTGCTGGAAGGGGAAGGCTCTTCTCTAAAGCCAGCAAGTCTCCAGGCTGCAAAACAGACCCTAAGCAGGGCAGGGGCTGCTAGGCAGGCGTCCCGGAGCATTTCATGGAGACCCAGCTCGGCTGGGCTTTCCAGGTTCTGCTTTTGGCTCTAACCATTGCTCACCCACCTCTAAAAATCAGAGCGGTTGGGCCAAGGGCAGCCCATTTGCCTGGCACCGCTGCACTTGCAGGACGTGTCCTCATTGGACCCTAACCTCTCAGCCTGAAGGTAGCGGCCTTCCTCCTGTCCTTCAAGGCTGTTGTCTCTGCCTTCTACAAAGTGTTGCCAACCGTTCGTCCACTCGGCTGTCATTCTGTGGGGTTTGGGATTCAGGCCAGGCCTGGTGGTCAAAGCAGGTATCAGGCTGGCCCAAGTTGGTAGCGTGACTTCTGATGGAATGCAGAGCAGCAGCGGCTGTGATGGGGTTTGCCCTCCCTCCCTCCCTCCCTCCCTCCCTCCCTCCTCGGGCACATGGCTTCGGAAACCCACCTTCAGAGACCGCGGGAGGACACAGCCCACACGCCTGGGGTGGGGAGGCTCCAACTGCTACGGAAGGCCCCTTTTTCATGGTGGAGCATCGAAAGAAGCGGCCTCTGGGCCAACAGCAGAAGGTTCCAGGGGTCCGTAGCTCTGCCATGAGCGCCCTGTGGCTGTGCCCTTGGATGCCCTGCTGAGTCAGCCGGTCCCAGGTGGGGGAGAAAGAGGCTCTGCTCAGTTGCCTCCTGGCATTTGGGATGTGGGCCAACTTGGGAAACCAGAGGCTCACCTTCACTGGGGCTTCCCCAGCAGAAGTCTCCCTGCAAGGGAGGAGGGCTGAGCTGCCTCCTGGGCAGCCCCAACAGTCCAGCAGCACCGCCAGGCCAGGCCAGCCCAGCCCAGCCGGAAGGCTGTCCCTTCATCCAGAGGAGGGGGAAGCTGCAAGAAGGGAGGCTTCCCTTTCTTTTCCTCTGCCAAGAGTTCTACTTCGGATTGTTTGAACAGAATGCAGAGCGTGAGACGGGGGTGGCTTCAGCGCAGTGACTGTTTAAACAAAAGAGTGAAAAGCAGAGCTTCTCAAACACGGGCTCCGGCGCTCAGCCGGTGGAATTCCTCTTCTTCACTGGCGGGATTTCAGGAGCCCTCTAAGTGAATGGGATGGGCACCAAGAAGAGATCCTGCTCAGCATAGACTCCTGGGAAACCCTGCGGTTGTGCGCAGGGAAGAGTCACACAGAGCCATGCCCAGCACAGGGTCAAGCAAGGCAGATTGGCATCACCTGGAGGCTTCCAGAAGCCAAAGCATTACCAAAAGCATTCTGGATATTTATTTTTCATTATATGTTAGTGAATAGGGAGCAACGATGAACGGTGAGTGCCATTAAGAATAGGCCAGGGGTCGGCAACCTTAAACACTCAGAGCCATTTGGACCCGTTTCCCATGGAAAAGAAAACACCGGGAGCCACAAAAACCTTTTGACATCTAAAATGAAGACAACACTGACCCCATATATTGTTTTTTACCCTTATGCTATGTATAAAAAAAACTATAGTGTGTTGCATTTATGTAATCAATGAACTGCTATAGAGAAAACAAATTTTTATTTTTGCATGCAACAAAAACATTTTGAACTCTGAAAAAAAAAAGATGGGTCGAAAAGCTCAATAAATCACGTGCTGGCAGATGTTGCACATTGGCGGTTGTGACACATGTTTTGAGCGACGGAGCCGCAGCAGAGGGATGAAAGAGCCACATGCGGCTCCAGAGCCGCAGGTTGCAGACCCCTGGAATAGGCCAAAGAACAAACATTTGAGGGAAATCTTGATTCTTTTCAAGTGGGGACCCAGTCTCCTTGGAGGGGTGGGTGAAACACCAGGAAATCTTGTCCTTCTTCGCAAAACACCTGCAAAGGGGCAGAGTTTCTGCCACTTAGAGCCAGGGAGCCCTGCCCCAGCCTCGCTTTAGCTTGGGAGGAGGAGGAGGAGGAGGCAGGGTCCCGAGATCTCCACCTGCACCAAAGGCAAGGGCCACTCTCCCGATAACAGGGGGCTGCCCCTCCCCCCCTTCCCAGCCTCATGGGCTCCAGAGCTTTTCTTTTGCAGCTTCACAGCAGCTGCCTCACCTTGAAGGACAATTCTAGTTTGCGTTTTCTTTTGCACTTTTGCAAATAAGTCGACAAAAGAACACCCTGATTTTCATATGTTATTCAAAGTGGGTCCCATGAAGGGGATTGGTAGAGTGATGCCCACCCCCTGGGAGGGCAGTGACTGCAAATTAGAGGCAGAGATTTGCATTTTACAATTTCTGTCACTCCACAAGGAACACAATGGTCAGAGGCACCAGGCAGGTTGATGATCTGTGGCTCCAGTGTTTCTTTCTCTCTTTTCAGCCCCCCCCTTTCTCCCCCTCCCCTTTGAATACCAGTTTCCCTTCTGCCTTTGGCTGCTTCTTCCACTTGCAGGGAGGCTGAAGGGAAGAAGGTCTCCAGCCGCCAATCAGGCTCTGCTTAGAATATGGACCCAAAGTGCTTGCCAGTAGCGATTTTAAAGACTTTTTAATTTCTCTGTCCATTGGGAGCCTTTTGGCTTTTCCCCTCTGCTGCCTGCTTTCTAGACTGGTTCCATTAACCTCCAAAAGGGGAACGGAAAGTGAAAAAGGCGTTCTTCTTGGGCAGATTTGTTTAGAACCTTAAAAAAGATGGAAATATATAACCCAACTTGAACTTTACTGGTGGTGGAATCACCAGATTATTCATTGCCTAAAAGTCCAGACACCCTCCAGGGTCTTTCAGATGGAAAGCCATTCTGGGCAATGATTGCTGGATGACCTCGGGAGTGCCCGAATCAGGGGTGGGTTCCACTTACCTTCCCTACCGGTTCACATTGCGACGGAAGTGCACGTTTTACGCACGTTTGCTTCGCTCGCGCCCGCGCCCGTCACATCGCACAAAACACCCGGAAATGGCCCTCTGTGCATGTGCAGAAGCCTTTGTGCATGTGCAGAGGGTGTTTTTGCAAGCCATGGCGACCGGAGGACCGGTTCAGGAGCATGGACCGCCGGTCATCGCTGCCAGTTCGGCAAGCAGCGGTAAATTTCTGCTACGGGTTCTAAAGAACCGGTCCGAACCGTCAGCAACCCACCACTGGCCCAAATCCTGGGCAGCAGCTTCCCCTCCATTCTGCCTGAGGCCTGGATGCCCAGAAGGTTAAGTCTCTCCCAGTCCCGAGGAATCCCAGTGTTGCTGCGTTCACACATAGATTGTCAGGGCTACCTGTGGTTTTGATGGCGCTCTTTAAATAGTTTATAGCCATCTGGCAGAAGGAAAATTTATTTAATTCATGGGGCGTTATCCTATCAGCTGCTTTGAATTAATTACACGGGGCTTGTTGAATGTCGTTTGATTTCCTACCTACCTGGGGGAGGGCAGCGCTCAAGTGGTGCTTCCTCATCATACAAGGATCAGAAAAGACATTTTTCCCTTGTACTGTAAACCAGCCAAAGGCATGAGAACATTGTGTGCAGCAGAGAAGATAGGCTCCTCCCCCACCCCCACCCCCACTCCAGAGAGGGTCTGTGCAGCCATTCTGCACTGAGAACCTGTGCACACCCGTCATTCTGTGGGTGGCAACCAAGCAAAAATATTTACCATGGTAACTGATGAAGGGAGCATCCAGCAAGTTGTTGCAAGCCAGACGAAGGAAGCTCAACTTCTAAACCTTCTCAGCTTCTCCTGCCTGGCATTGACGAGGGCCTGTTCTCTTCTGCAGGCGGCTGGTCATTGGCCAGAGAAGCCCCGAGAGGTCATGTCTCCCCTTCACACCCACCCTGCTTACATGCAAGCGGAGTGGCCTCCTCAAGAGAAGCAAGGCCACCTGAATTTCAGCCACAGGCATTTCCTATACCTGTATACCTGTATTTCCCATACCTTTTTGCCTGCCCACGTGGCAGACATTGGCTTCTTTTCACCTGAGTTTGATTTGAAAGGGTCTCCAACTTGGGAAGAGCTGTCTGACCTAAGAGTCTCTGAACCAATTACAGGTAGCTTGTATAATGAAATCTTGGTGGTCTTCTTGCAAAGAAACCACCAGCAAAAGGGGCTGAGATGCAGGTCTGGCTGTCAGACCCAACAGGACCCCCCCACTCCAGTACAGCTCAGGTGGGAAACTGGGGGAGCGTTTGAGGGACGGAGACATTAATGGGTCCACTTGGCTGTTCCGAGTAATCAGAGGAGCTGCTGTCATTGGCTCTCCCTTCTGTAGTTTTCATTCCCCCTCCCCACTAAGGTCAGCCCTCCAGCAGTACAGACAAGATTAAGAAGAAAGGGGGGAGGGAGTTAATCCAAGGAGCAATTAAGGGAGCGCTTTTAGGCAAGGGAAGGTGGGCTCTACCACTAACAGCAAAAATGAACTTATGTCAGCCCTGAGTTTTGGAGTTCACCACACTCACAAATATCTTCCCCTTTCTGAACATCCTTATTTTCTTAACAGGCTGCCTGGCTGCTTATTGTGGAAGGAGCAGATAATCGGCCATAATGCCGGTTTCAATAATGAATGTGTTTGTGGGGGCTTAATCAGCAGTTTGCAGCTTTTGCTGCTCTGCAGGGCTAACCTTGGACAGCTGTTGGAAGCCATAAACTGCACCAGGAAGCAAAGGCTGTGGGCACAGAAGGGTGAACTGCCAACTGCCTGGATATTTTCCCCTGAAACCTGTGCCACAGACTTGCTGGGAGCTGCAGGATCTTCTCTTCAGATATAATTGACCAGCTGGGCAAAGCTCCCCCATCCCCCACCGACCCCCTTGGCCTGCTGGGAGCTGCTCACCAGCTGCACAGTCTTCCTGTGTGCCAATTGCTGTCTAGGAGGTAAGCAAGAGCAGCAGAGTTCATGGGAAGGAAGAGACTCCACAAACACTGTGTGGCTCTTGTGCGGCTTTTCCAGTGCGGACTCCGGCCAGAACTGCTACTTGATCTGTCAAATCAACACTTTTCCCAAAACAAGAAAAAGCAGATTGCGCATAAACAGTTGCGAGTAATATTGCAAGGATTTTGAAATCTCCCCCCCCCCTCCCTTGAGTTTCTACAGCACACAATCCAGGGTCCTGCTTGTGCAAGGCAGCGCCAGAGTCATAGCTGAGAACAAAAGGCCAGGAATTGCGACAGGCCCTGGCTTGAACCTTCCCTTTCCCAGCCAGGGAATCCGTGATGATTCCTGCAGGGCAGCAGGTGAGTCAGTGGCCCCCAGCAAGAGGAGACGGAAGCAGCCCTCTGAGGGCCCTGGCTGACTTGGAGGGACCCAGGAGGCAGGCAGCGAACAGGGAGAAATGGGGGGGGGCTTATAAATTCATTGCTAACATCCTTTGACATCCTTTGGAAGGGAACTCCATCGTGGGGGCTTTCTCGGGCTGTTGCAGTTCTCTCTGCCCCCCTGCAGCATTTCCCCAACTGCAGCAAATGGGGTGCAGCGGGTGTTGACCCCAGGACTCGCTGCAATCCTTGAGAGGTGGGGGGGAGCTCTGCCACTGCACGGCAGCTCCCTTGGGCTATGCTGGGCAGCCTCTTGGCAGCTCCTCCTTGGCACTGGCCCCGAGCACACCCTCCAGCAGGCCTGGAAAGGTCCCTGGCTTTTGGTGAACACATTTTCACACATGTTGAATTGCATGAAGCTCAAGAGGAGGCAGAACACGTGTGCGTGACGGATTATGCACAACCATTTCTCTGCTGAGCGAGGCTGGTCCCAGCCTGGAATGGCAGAGCTCTGCTCCTTCCTTTCGAAAGCATCAGTTTTTACACAATGCCCCGAAAAGGAAGCAAACGCACACCCCAAACCCTGCACAAGTCTGAGCGTGTCCTGCTGAGAGACTTCTGGCCCTCCAGAGAAGGGGAGACTCAGCAAACTCTGCAGCCGATACTGATGAGTCAGCGATCCCAGCAAGATTTCCACCTGAGGGGGGGCCGGGGCAATGACACACAATTTCCCAGCATGCATTTTCACGAGGATCCATCTGATCACCTGAGGCTTTCCTGGTTATGAGCAGACTTTGAACGGGTGCCCCCCTTTCATGCCCTGCAGCTTCTCAGGGCTCCCCCACCTCTGTGAGCGAAGGGGAACCTCCACCCCAGGAAGCACGTTCAGGACACGGCAGCCCCTGCCACCCCCTCCCCAGCTGGAAGGGAGGAAGAGGCTGGGGGGATCCCCGCACAAAGACTGTCCCCCCGAAAGCCAAGAAGAGATCACTTTTCTTCCAGGGAATGAGGAGGCAGATTTTGGGGGAGAAGGGGGCCTGCTCTCTCCCTCCCTCCAGGTGCTCTGCAAGGCTGGCAAGTGGTGGGCAACAGCAGAGCAGGCAGCAGAAGGGAGCCGGCCGGGGTGCCGGCCAGAGCCACTTCCTGCTGCCAGGTGGGCCTTGCCCCCTCCTGGCACCAGGGCCGCTCGGTAAACATTTGGTTCCTGTTGATGTCGCTGGGAACACTGAGATCTGATTGCAAGTGTGGGAAAGGTGACGCTGGCAGTTAGACAGGAAGTGGCAGGCCGAGCTTGGCTGCCACAGAGGTCCACTGTGGGCCCGCAGCCTCAGCACGCCAGCCCAGCCCTGTGCCCAAGGTGGTTGGCCAGTGGAGCCGCCCCCCCACATCTGCATACACAGGGGCTATGAAAAGGTTTGGGGGCCCAGAGAGCCCATGAGCTGTGGGTTCCCCCCTCGATGCTATTTCCACCACTCTCCCCCAACACCCACCCAGGCTCTGGGTGATGGGAAGCCAGGGGGAGGGGGTCCCAGACTGGGTGCTTTGTGCCAAGGCCAGTCCCTGGTGCGGGTGCTGGATTTCGTGCTGCTCCAGAGATGGCTCCTGCATGGCTCCAGGCCGCCACAGCCATCCACTCCAGCCCCAGCCAGTTGTTGTCAAGATGTCCCGCCAAGGTAAATGTTATTACCCATGTTTTGAAGCTTCGTTGCTTTTAAAGAATCGTTTCCATGAGAAACCAGCTTTGCAAACACTCCTCACAGAGGAGGCCAGAGGTGAGAGGAATAATAGGCACATTCCTGCAACATGACACACGCACGCACACACCGGCTTAACTCTTCGCCTGCTGCGGCTGTCTTGTTTATTGATGTGGGATTCCGATCTGTGGGGCTGGCGCCTGTCCCAACTCGTCTTCCCCGGCTCCGCATCCCCCCCCCAGGGGCCGCTCTCTGGGATGGCTCCCCAATGAGCAGAGGGCCATTGATCACGTAGATGGAGGAAACGTCCTCTGGAATGGGCTTTCCATTCATTATTTCAGCCTATGGAATTTAATTTTCTTTTAATTTGTTTTCTCTTGCGTTTAACTGTTTTAAAGCTGTTTAAATAGCCAGCCGTTCTAATAGGCACCACTGTTCCTCTTCCCCGAAGAGGTTTCCTCCTTGTTCAGCCTTCTCTCCCACCACATTTTGTGCAGAAAACCGGCTGCCTTCCCTGCCCCTGGCATCCTGGCACTGCCCTCTCCTCCCTGCCCAGGAAGGGTCCCTCTCAGATGCCCCAGAGCCAAGGGAGGAAAGAGGGTGGGGAGCTCCCTCTGCCTCCCTCCAGGCAAAATACTTTGCATCAGATTCAAATCCAGGTGGGCAGCAGCCCCTCCGGGCCTCCTGGCCCAGAGGAGACCCACAAGCTCCACAAACCAGCCTCCCATCATGGCTTTGTGCCCCAAGAAAGGCTCTCCAGCAGCCGCCGAATGTTGGGAGGAGGGTCAAGGAAAGAGCTCCCTGGGGGGGGGAGGCTCAGGGAGGCTGGGGAGGGGCAGGGTGTCTCCAATTTCTGCCCTTCGTGGCCAGCAGAGGGGGAGGGGCAAAAGGAATCTTAGTGCAAGGCCGGCTCTCTTCTGCGCCCACCCAGAGCCCAGTCTGCAGCTCACAGGCACCCCGTTCATTCCCTGGTCTTCCTTTCCATGGGGGACAGTGGGCTCACAGAGTGCACAGGCTGGTTTGGTGTGTGTGTGTGTGTGTGTGTGTTTTCACTGAGCACACTTGTTCACACTCATCTTCTTACCCTGGTTGTCTGTCTGAGCCTCCTCACCACTGTCTCCCAAACTCATGTGGGGCCAACTTTCAAAGCCAGGAAGCAACTTGCTTGTGTGTAAATCACACTCACCAGCCCAGGAAGGAGAGGAGCAGAGAACTCGGGGCACACCAGGCGATGGGACCTGGCCAGCTGATCTCGGGACAGATTGTGGTTCCTGGGCTCTGCAAGAGCATCCAGCCGAGCATCAGACTTGGCCCCAGCCTAGGTGAGAATCAGGTCCCCCTGCCTGCCTCCCCCCAGGTCTTGAATTTCCTTTAGTGCCCGGAAATAGCACCTCCTCCTTTCCTCCATAGGACAAAAGCTATTGAGCTGTTCAGAATGAAGCATCCATCCACCCCATGGAAACGTCCCCCGTTCCCCAGAGGAGAGAAGGTGGAGGGCAGCAGTGACGGGGGTGCCAGCATGGAGAGCTGGTGCCAGCCTTGCAGGAAGCCTCAGCCCCGGGGCTGCTCAGGGATTGGGCTCCTCACAGGGCAGAGCAGAGCTGCCTTCCTCCACGCAGCAACCCCCGAGTGGCATAATTGGTTTTCTGCATTGGCTCCTTTCTTGTTCTCTGTGGGAATTTCCACCTGTTACCAGGCTCGGCCCCTCGGCCACGCGCAGCCCCTTCCCCTTCAGCCCCCTGCTGACTCTGTCAATGATTGCCGGGATGAAAGGAGCTTCTCATTTCAGCAATAAAAGCAATGTGTCAATCTCTTATCTTGCCAGCAAAGGTTCGGCCTTGATCCTATCAGCAATTCCCTTCTTGGACTGCCAGAAAGAGCCACATACGTGAAGCAATTACCTTCTGCTTGGACACTTTCTGTTGGCAATATTGGTAGGCAATTTTGCCCCTGGAAGCTGCCCAACTATCCCCATCTGATGGAGATAAAATGGGCCTCCTGGGACACAGACCTGGGCCCAGAGGGAGAAGACCTAGAGACGAGGGGTACGGCCGTAACGGGGGTGGCCAAGAGAGCCTGCAGGCAGGACTGTGAAGCAGCATCTCACTGCCTGTTCCCTGCAGGGTCCGCCGGCAAATCCTCTACAATCTAAGAATTGGTTCTTCAAAGTGGGAACGACAGGGGAAAAAAAACATTAAATGTCCCAGTTAGGATGCACAAGGTCAATGCTGCAAATATTCATGATAATAAATTTCCTATAAAAAGTTGTAGGAAAATTGTAAGGATGACGCTTGAGCTCAAATTCCACCAGCACCGGAAGTGAGTTCAGATCACTTGATTTAGACCCCGGTAAAAACAAAGCCTCCCCGAGTCCCGCATCCCCTCCCAGCTCTCTGCTCCAACTCCTGTCCTTTTCCTTGTCTAAGAGGGCGTGAAGATTCAGCCTCCTCCGCTGAAGAGGCCTGCAGCTTCCACGCAGCCTGGGAGGCGAGAGGCGAATGCCAAACGGCACAAACTCGGCACGCAAGGAAAGGCAGAACTGAACCAGGAATCTTTGGGAGCTGCCGTAGCGCTTTGTGCTTTAGATTTCAGGGGTGAAATGCTACCGGTTTGGCCCAGTTCGGGCATACCGGTAGTGGCGGCCGCCGGTGGTTTGGAGAACCTGTAGATGCGGCAGCGCCAGGCTCCGCCCACCCACCATTTTCTTTTTTAAACCCTCTGCGCATGTGCACAGCGTTCTCCGCATGTGCAGAGGGTGAAAAAGTGCACGTGCATGCATGCAAAGCAAGCGCGTGCGTGCAAAGCGCACACTTCCGAACCGGTAGGAAAAGTAAGTAGGTTTCACCGCTGCTTTAGATGCCCTCCAACTCCTAAAAGCGGCCTTTTCGGGATGTACCCGGAATTCCGGGATGTTCCAAGCTGGGAGTTGCCTGCCAGGCCTTTTCCAAGCCTGGATTCCACCTTCATCAGGGTGAGCAGATGAAGCAGACCCTGCAAAGACCCTCAGCTGCTGGTCTGCCTCTCTTTCTGACCTCAGTCCCTGGTGCAGGATTGTCCCTCCTCTACCATCCTGTTTCAGGCAACTGCTGAGAGGACGGCACTCCTGGGTTGGAAAGGCTGGCTTTGTCCAGAGGGAAATCTGGGAAATTTACCCAGATTAATCCTTTTCCCCTTTTCAGAAGGGAAAGAAGCTCCGTCTGCCGACTTCATCCCCTTTGACTAAGAAATAAGGAAGGTCTGTAAAGAGCTTCCTTTCAAATTGTTTACAGCCTCATCCCCCAATCTCACTTTTATCGGTCTGAAATTCTCTACCATTCTTCCCGCACAAATGGCAACACCTCAGGATTTCAAACAATTCCATATATACCTATATGTATAAATACAGTATATATGTATTCTTCCCCCCCCCCCCGCTCCCCCAGTGTTTGGTAGTGACAGAGGCAGAGAGCTGGATTTCCAAACTGAAGGCCAAACAAGGGATTTAAAGTAAATCACGAGGTCTAGGAATCAATCCCAGATTTTACTAAAAAAATGAAAAAAACCTCTTGGGATCCTACTGCACTTTTAGGCCTGTTAATCATATAAAATGTCTGTTTTCAGTTCCTATCTTTTTGGGCCTTGCACATACAATGAGTTCTATCCTTCTGCAAAATAGCAACTAGATAAGAGCTAAACTCTTGTAACAACACTGAAATCCACAATTGTTCTCATTTTGAAATGTGGACTTTTTCTGGACTCGGTCAGTTAATTTCGGAATCAGGCAATTCTTTTCCTGGCTGCTGAGCGGCCTTCAGAAGACAGAGAGCTCTGCCTCTTCGCCTCCGTCCGCTGTCTGGCAAAATCAGCCCCCGACATGGGGAGGTCCTGGGACAGAGGCATCGAGGGCCACAGGCTGCTTTCCACAAAGCAAGAATGGGCATTCTTGGTCTGGAAGGGGAGGGGGCGTAGTCTTGCCCATTGGAGGGGCGGGGGGGGAGCCAGGGAGGGAGCTCAGATTTTTGGCAAGGGAAAGGATGGCTGGCCAAGAGAGCTTGCCAGGAGATCAGGCCCGCCTGGCTGCCCAACTGCCTGCAGAAAGGGACAGGACGCATCCTAGTAGGCACAGTTCCTTGGGGCATCCGAGACTCACCCCTGGGGTTCTCTAGCTCTGGGCCTTTTGCCAGAGGGGAGACATTGGAAAGGCCCCGTGGCCCTTCACCCCAACCCAGAGCTGGCACGGAGTAGTTGGGCTGAAAGACGATGCAAGATAAACCGAGGACAGGGGCGGCTTGCAAAGGATCTTGCCCGCTGCAACTGAGTTGTTCCCCCGGGAAGCTCCTGGCATGCACCCCTCGCCCACTTCCCTGCATGTAACATGGCTGAGGGCCACAAGCCCAGCCGTCTGCCTGGCTTGCTCGCTCGCTCTCCACTAGGCATTGTGTCTTGGGTTGCCTGAAGGAAGAGGCCACTGGCTCTGTCATTGGCTGGAGTGGCGCTCGCTTCCTCCCCAATTGGCTGGGAAGGCCTGCCACAGCCTTTGCCAGGTGGGAGGACCTTCCACTGCAGGACAGGTGAAGATTTTCTGAGGCAGATTGGGATTCTTAAGGCTACAGAGCACCTGGATTCCTCAAGATCAGGAACAGCAGGCATGCCTCAGAACGCCTGATTGTTGCCTTTCCAAAAACTTGTTTTTCCTCTTTGATTTGGGTTTCGCAACTCGGCAAGGTGGGAGAGGGGCACGCAGAGAGGATGAGCGGCAGTGGGCTTGTCGCAAGCTCCCCAATCTCTGAGGAAAGTGTAGCTTTTACGCCCTTGAAGCCCGTTGCGATGGCGAGGGAATGCAGTGACGACATGGCCGTCTTTGAAGACATCAAACCGCCCATAGGAATCTTGGAGAATCAACAGGATTTGGCCGAGGTAAGAGGAGTGTGGAACTTCTGGACATAAGGTGTATTCTGCTGTAATTAGGATGGGTAGAAAAGCATTCTTTTGAAAAGTTGCTGCTTTAAGCCGAAATTATCAGAAAGTTTCGAAACTGACCGTATTCTTCTTTTCCCTCTAATTATGGATTTGGGGTGGCTATAAAAGGCAGAAAAGTTGCTGGAGATTTTAGGCTGTTGGAAACGACTGCGGGTCACCAAAATTTATACTGGATCTGGAGTCAGCCTGAAATGTAAATCAGTTTTTGTGTACAAATGGGGGACAGATCAGCTTGGATGGAAAGAAGCAGCTGAGAAAACGAAAGCTTTTGAGAAAGACGCACCTGAAATCGGCCTTGTTTTCTTGCGCCTGGGATAAAGTTTCTGGGGTGCTGCTTTTTACGGTGGGAACGTTCCCAGGCAAGAGAGCCCCCCCCCCCGAGGACCTTTGGGTTGTTTTCCTTCACGGGAATGGCGGGGGGGCCTTTTGCGAGAGAGAGCCCGGTCCTCTGGCCAGATGCCTGCAGGGCGTTTCTGAACCAAAACGTTGTTCCAAGGAAGAGCCGACTGAGATCACTTGCCGTTCGCTCTCGCTGTCTGGGCTGCTGTCTTAGGAAATCACAGGAATGGAATTCTCCTTGAGATTCCCCAGCTGTGAGCCCCCTGCCTCCCATCCCCCCACGAGATGGGGCTGAATCAAGGGGTGGAGGCAGAGAGCCCGCCTGGCACACCTCTGCGGACTCTTCCACCTGGCCGAAGATGCTGGTCTTTCCTGCTTCCTTCCAATGTGCGAAAGAAACACACAGGCGGCTGCATGCATTGTAGGGTCAGGCCAAAGGCAGGGAGAAGGTTGTGCTGCTGCTATGCACGTGGGGAAGACTCTCTCCCCACTGCAGAACTGGTGGCCTGGTGTTTGTGGAGCGGGGGGGGGGGGAGCTCTGAAAGGAAGGGGAGGCCAGGTCAAAGCCAGGGGTCCTCGTGGGAGGGAGGTGGCTTTCCTTAGGCTTTGCGCACCAGGGCAGGAGGGCTGACCCTCTGCCCCATCTTGGCCTAGGCAGTGTCAGCAGCAGCTCCCATTATGGAGGGCAAGGCAGGGCAGGAACTTCAGGGGAAATCAGGAAGTGCTTCTGGGGCTCAGGTCAAGGCTTAGGTGACCTGCAGGTGACCACAATGGTGGGAAGATCTCCCCAGCCCTATAGACACGCTTCCATGATGGAGGAACTCTCTTGCCACACATACTGGTCAGCTTGTCATATCAAGTGGAACCGTATCATGGGCACCTTGCCCTGGCAGGTCACTCTGCTTATTCGCCCGGGTTTTGTGACTTGATCCAGGGAGCAGATTCGGCTTCTCAGCCACTCATCCTAAATTGTTGGCCTGGAGAGGGGACTGATCTGCCAGCCTCCCCAGGGAGGCCTCTTCTGTGGGGTCACTGGGAGACAGAATCAGCCGACCTCCTTCTCAGAACAAGAACAGAAACGGGCCCATTTCTCCACTGAGACCGAAATTTTTCTTCTGTTTGCATAACATTAAAGGAAATGTTGATTTCAAGAGAATCGGCCCTCCACTTTGGCATTTGCAGAGCAATGCCTGTCTCAGGGGTATGAAATCCCAACCCTGAGAGAATTCTTTATTTCATGCCAATCCCCCCTCCATTTTCTCTTGCTCAATCGGTCCAACAAACGAGGTAATGATTAACCTCAAGTGCAAGGCTTCCTGGCGCCATCTTGTTGGCAGAGAAGACGGTGGGTCTTCGGTAGAGAGTGCTGGGGAGCCGCAGCAGAGAGGGTCCACTTGACATTCGGAGGGAAGGCAGCTCTGAGAATGTGAGACACCTTCTCAGCACACCAGACCCTGCCGTTTCTGTCTGATCAGTCCTGTAATCTCCCAGGCGGCCAACCTGAGTCGCCATTTGAAAGACACTTTTCATAAAGTCAGTTTGTAAGGCTCGATTGGACCCATATTCTTTATTCCAGAAAGAGGAGATGGGGGGCGGGCAGTAGAAGGACTACCCCAGGGATGCTCTACCAGCAGAATGGTGGCCTTGGTTCCCTCGGCCCTTAGGCTTCTTTCTCCCTGGGGTTTCCTGGAATGCACAATCTAGAGCATCTTTCAGAGCAGAGATCTGGCTAAATTCTTTTGATCCGTGAACCGAAGACTTTGTTTTACTTGCCAAACAAGGTGACGGCGAGGTTGGCGGCTGCATTTTCCCTCGCAAAGGTCATCCAACAGCCTGGAAACTCAGGAGAACAAACCTATTTCCAGCCTCAGCTCAACTTCCCATTTTTGAAGGGGAAATGCTCCTTACCTCTCCCTCTCCCTCTGAAGTATTGGCCTTCCCTCCCTTTGTTCAGTTAATTCTACTCTTTTCTAAAACAAACTATTTCATAGGAAACTTGCACTCAAGTTCAGGCAATTAGAATAATGGCTAATCGACCAAGCTGGAGTTGGTCCTCTGGGCTCAATCCAGGCCTGCAAAAAAACCTTTCCCCAGGGATTGCCAGCGGTGAGGGGGCTCTGATGGAAGGGCTGCACATGGAGGAGGGACAGCCCATGCTTCCCACGGTCCAAGTGCAGGGAAATTCACAAGACACTCTGTGCAGAATCTGCTCTCGGTCTGTAACTGCAGCCTGGATTAATGGATGCATCAAAAGGCAATTGGTGATCCGACATTTCCATAGGAGATTGCAAGAGTCCTTCTGAACTCCTGGATTGTCCCTCCCACCAGCAACCACATGCTCCATTCCAGAAGAAGCGCCACAGACAGCGTCCTGCATAGTCAGTTGAGACTGCAGGACTTCCAGTGATGGGAAATCACTCAAGCAAACTGTGTGTCTAAATAAACAAGCTTTCATAATTTGGTCCCAAAGAAGCCTCCTCATGACTCATTGGCCCATTGAAACAGCTTTTTTGAAGAAATATTATCTTTAAAACAAATGTGGCCCATAGCAAAAGAAGTCTATTTTCTTACCTAGACCTGGTAGATATACTGTATATCCTTGTCATTCTACACATAATATGGTATCCCCCAAAGATTATGAAGGTTCTCAGGGTTTTGAGCTCCAACCAAGTCCGTCTGGCATGTTTGATGCGAGACTGAGTTGCCCAGGTAGACACACGGTTGGCCAACAAGGACAGAGAGTGGATGGAGGCCCCAAAGAGGTTTTGTCAGAGACTGTGAATTTGCTCTTCAAGCTTCCAAATTTATGGTAACTGGGAAGTCTCCCTTACTCTACACAGGGCAACTTTTATTTATCTGACCAGAAAAGACCAGAGGCGGGTTCCTCTCAGTTTGGACCGGTTCTATAGAACCATTAGTAACTTGGCGGCCTGGGTCGCTAGAACCGGCAGCGACCCAGGCCTGCCACGTCCCCGAGCCGGTTCTCTCGGCGGCGCCATAGGCAGCGCCATCTTGTTTTTTGCTTCTGTGCATGCACAGCAGCTTTGTCTTAGCACTGCGCATGTGTGAAGCACGCCCACGAAGCGCGCCCGCCCGCACCTGCGAAGTACACTCGCGCCCGCATGGCGCATCACTGAGCGAACCGGCAGTGAAGAAAACCAGAACCCACCCCTGGAAAAGACCTGTCAAAAGTGTAGACGTGACATCAAAAGAATGAGGTGTTTTCCAGATTGTTGATCACAAGAAGAAAGACAATCAGATAAGACAGGATAAGAGCTTATATTCTCAATTGGCAAAGGTTATGAAAAGTTCTGATAAAAAATTCAGGTAATCTAATACAATGATAAATCCAGTGCCATTCTGGTTGCTGACCAAAATGCCATGCAAACCAAGGAGGCAACTCTGTTTCCTTGTAGGAAGCAATTCAGCAAATGCCAGCCAGTCCTTTGCCCCCCTTTGGGGCCTGCTTCCTGGGTCCTTTGCTGTGTCCTCCTGCCCTGGGGCATGCCATGTGGGCATTATTCCTTTGGGGCAGGCCAGGTAGCAGGGATGATTCCAAGGAGCTTCCGCCTGTGAAGCCAGCTGCAGGATGTGCAGTTCCCTGCCAATGTGAGGAATCCGCTTCCCCTTCCCCGGAGGAGCCAGACCATAACCCCATCGACCCCAACCGTGAGCTTCTCCAGTGGAGGGCTCTGATTTGGGGAGGGCTGATTGTGGTTCATGGAATCCATACCAGTGGTGGGTTGATGCTGGTTCGGACCGGTTCGCATGAACCGGTGGCGGAAATTGGCCCCCGCTTGCCGAACCGGCAGCGATGGCCGGCTGGCCACACCCCCGAACCAGTCCTCTGTTCACCACTCCTTGAAAGCGGCTGGCAAAGAACCTCTGCATGTGCGCAAAGGCTTCTGCGCATGTGCAGAGGGTCATTTCCCTGACGTGATGTAAAATGTACACTTCCGACGCGATGCGAACCGGTAGGGAAGGTAAGTGGAATCTACACCTGATCCATACCCCCCCCCCCGGTCTGGTTTCTGGCCAGCTGCCAGGTTGTGCCCCAGCCTGGAGTGACACTGCCAGGCCCAGCTCCAAAGGAGTGGCACTTCCTCTGAGCACCTGCTGGCGTCATCAGACAGGCCTGGCAGAACTTTTGAAACTTGGATCAGTTGTCGACTCCCCATGTGGGAGGGGGGGGCAGAGCAAACTGTCTCCTCCTCGGAAACTGGAAGACATGAGGAGCTGCCTCTGGGCCAGGACAGGCACCCCTCTTGCCCCAAACTGCACCCTGGAGAGTTCTAGGACTGCCCCTCCCCCCACCCCTCTGGCCTGCATCTGAGGTCAATACCAAGACTGAATGATCAGAGAAGCAAATATTGACTCTGGTCAATTTTTTACTAGAGCGACAATAAAGGCTGACACTGAGCCAAACAGAAGTGCTTTCTATTGAAATCCAGCCTCTTTTGAAGGAATGCAGACAAAGAGAGGGATGGGGTTCTTTCAGTCGGGCTTTTCCTCCAAATCTGTGTAAATTACCATTTTTAGAGATTGAAAGGCCGCTTTTGCAGAGGGTTGGGAGCCTCTGAGCCCACGGAGGTTCTGATGGCGGGGGGGGGGCACCCCCCTCCCTTTCTTGCCTCCTGGAGCCGTACCTTGCTCCATCATTATCTGCTGGGCCTGGCCACAATCAGGGGATCAAAGGCCGAGATCTCCTATTCTGTGGGATAATCCCAGGAATGTTTGGCCAGGGAGGGGGCTGGGTGCAAGGTGTGAAACCCTCTCAGCCCCCCCCCCAAGGAGCCGCAACAACACGGAAGTCTCCCCAAGGAGCCCCACAGTCTCCAGCCCTTCTGTTCAGGTTCAGGGCTTGAACTGGTTTTGCTTCAGCAGAGGCCGGACGGTTGCTGTGTCTTCTGCTTCAGCCTAACGGCTGAAAAACGGGTTGTGATGGCTCTGCACATAGATAAAGTTTGGCCTGTGGAACAGTTGTGGAATTTTTTTTTTATCAATGGATTTTTAAAAGTTAACTTTGTTTCTGTTA
This sequence comes from Diadophis punctatus similis, assembly GCA_023053685.1. Classification (NCBI taxonomy): domain Eukaryota; kingdom Metazoa; phylum Chordata; class Lepidosauria; order Squamata; family Dipsadidae; genus Diadophis; species Diadophis punctatus. The sequence goes on along the minus strand of JALIGW010000014.1, from coordinate 508,968 downwards.
AATGGATTGTTTTTCTACTTTTTGGGGGGTAAAGATTGATGGAGTTTCCTTTTTGTTTTTAGTTAGCTTTGTTTTGATTTTTTTTCTTCAAGTGTAACATTTTTCCTGGAAGTGTTATTGTAGCCATCTGTAACTATTTAAGGAGGTTTGTAAGACAATTGAATTTTTTAAAAAGAAAGTTAATTGAAAGCATATATTAAGCATATATCAACCCAGGCAAAAGAATTAAAGCCAAATGTGAGCTGATGGAGATGGTGGGATGTCGGGATCCTGGCAGAAGCTCCTCCTTTCCAGGACTTGACAAAAACTTTTGCAGAGTTATGGGTAATCCTTGACTTACAACCATTTGTTTAGCAACTGTTTGAAGTTACAATGGCACTGAAAAATTGACTTATGACTGGTCCTCACATTTATGACCTCACACAGTTGTGTGATAAGGTACCCACTTAACAACCGCCTTGCTTAACAAAAGAAATTCTGTTCCCAATTGTGGACGTAAGTCGAGGGTTTCCTGTACTCCACTGGACCAACTCAAATCTGAGCAGAGCATTCCACCCGCCCTCCATCATCCCCGGCCTTCTTGCTTAAACCCCCCTCAAGGCAAGCAGGAGGCTGATCTTGGGTCCTGGAGCCACACAGAATTCGGAGCGCTTTGCTCTTGTTCAGCAGGCAAAGCGGGACAGTCGGTTCAGAAGCCGAATCGTTATCTTGCTTGCGAGAGAGGAAATTAGGCGCCCTTCTGAAAACAGGCGCCGTTTTCTCCTGCTGACCAGCAGAATGTGAAAAGAGCTTTTCTGGCTGAACTAAGGAGATTCTTCCAAGACGTTGTCCTCCCAAGGAGCTCTTGGGGCATGCAGACCCCTTGGCTCCTTTTGGGGCACCAAGGAAATGTACCCTGCAGCCCTTATAATCAAGTGCCAATCTACCCAGGAAGGCTCGGGCACAGGCCACCTCCCCCGTGTAGAACGTGGACTGCCCATGGCTGGATGTGGCTGATGGGAAAGATGGGAGACAGGGCAGAACCAGAGGGGGTGGCAGTCTTCCTCCCCCTGGTGCTCCCCACTCCCCTCGCTGTAGTAGGGGTATCTGGAGGTGGCAGCAGCTGAGCCCTCGAAGCTCGCTCTTGGCACAGCCATCTCTGAGCAAGTGAGCCATGCCTTCATCCAGATGTGCTTGGCATTCGGGCCTCCGGGTAGTTTCCTGGCACTGCCCCACGGGTATTTGCTCCTGAGTTTAAAACTACCTGCCTGGAAGGGAGCTGGCAATGGAGAGGCTGTTCCAAGAAAAACAGCTCCTCCTCAGGGCCAGAGAAGAGGATGCTGGCAAATGCCCCTCTGGCAACAGAGGCAGCCATCGAACCGACACACCTGTCTTCCACTCGCCTAACACAACTGCCTTTCCCGAGCTTGCAAGCAGGGAAGGGGAGGGAGGGCAGCCATAAGCTATGGAGGCAGCCGTCTATTGGGATGCCGCCTCGGCTCCAAATTGGGGATCCGGGGCCTCCAAGGGGCTTCCTTGAAGCTGGACGGAGGTCTTCCTCAGATGCAGCTTTGCAGGGACTTCATGGCCGGCTTTCTCCGTGGGGGAGAGGGCTTTCTGTGCAGGGGGGAGCCTGTGAGTGGCTGGCCCGGCTCAGGGACAGAACCATTAACACAGGAACGACAGCAATGGGATCGGGGTTGCCATCAGGCACCTGAGCTGGGTGGGGGATGCCAGCTGTACGAGACCTCGGGCCTTTCCTTCCTCACTGTTCCTTCCTCTTCTGGGCTTTCACTTAGGCACGGACTGAGATGGACAAGTACCTCTCTGGCCAAATGCCCCACACACCGACGGCAACAGACAAGAAGTATCGCCGGGAAAGCGCCTCCGTGGTGGACGAGTATTTCTCCATCGAAAAGCCTCCGTCGGCACCCTACAGCGTCAACATCAACGTGATCCTTCCAGACACCACGCACTTGCGCACGGGCATCTACCGGCCAGCTAAGCCCTCGGTGCCCTTTCCCCAGATCAAAATGGAGCCCGGCCCCTGCTTTGCCCAGCCCTGCCCTGCCAGCAGCGGGCCAATCCAGACCCTGCCGGACTTCACCAGCGTCTTCAGCGTGCCGCAGTCAGTGGCCGCCAACAGCATCTTTATCAAACAGGAGCTGCCCTGTCCCGAAACCCCCCATTCAATCAGCCCGCAGCCAGGCCTGCTCTACCAGCTCTCGGGGGAGATGACCCCCATGGCCCCCTCAACCTGTAATGCCACAGCTGCCAGCAGCATTCACGGGGTGGACATGTCTACTGGCAGCTCCATGCTGGACTCCAGGGCCTTTGCCCGGCCCCTGCGGCCAGCAGGGCTGCTCAAGTCCTTCCCAGTGGCCTCCCAAGGCCTCAGTGGCTTCAGTGTGCCAGAGGAGTTCTACCCCGTCCCAGCAGTGAGCCTGCCCCCTTCGCCCCCCAACTCGCAGCCCGGCAGCCCCGAGAATCAGCCTGAGCCCATCAACACCATTTCACCTCCACCCCCCTACGAGGCCACGTTTGGACTGAAACTGGCGCCCCCAGGACACATTGCCTCTGGGCCCAGTGCCATCAAGAGCATCACGCAGGGACACGTCATCCTGCCGACCCCCAAGTTCAACCGGAGGAACAATCCAGAACTGGAGAAGAGGAGGATCCACCACTGTGACTATCACGGTAGGAGATTGATAACCTTTCAGTCTGGCTAACCCCGCCCCCTCCCGTCTCTCTCTCTCTCTCTCTCTCTCTCTCTCTCTCTCTCTCTCTCTCTCTCTCTCTCTCTCTCACTCACACACACACACACACACACCTGGCACCGATCTAGCTGAAGTTGGAGCAGTATTTTAGCTGCCTCAGGGCAATAAATGGTGTGCCCCTTAACCTGGAATAGAGTTCTTGTAGGGATGAGATTTTAGGGGTCTGGGTGCCCCCTCACCTGATCTTTGAATGCAGGGCCTCCCCCACTAAAGCCACAAATATTCTGAAAAATGTGCACAGCAAGAGAGGTTTCATGCAAAGGGGGGAGGGGCCTTTTGGCATTCTCAGATAAAGCCCCTACTGCCGGCACCCTAATTACACCTTTAGCAATGAGGAAAAAGGGAGAAAAAGAGGCCCCGCTTTCTCCACTGCTTCTCCCACCTTGGCCCTGTGCCAGCATCCATCCCTCTGGGTTCAGCGATTGGTTGATTCTTCCTTCTGTTTTTCCCCCCAGGGTGCACCAAGGTTTACACCAAAAGTTCACACCTGAAAGCTCACCAGAGGACTCACACTGGTAGGTTGACATGGCAAGAGGCAGCTCTTTTCTCCTTTCTTTCTGAGTCTTCAAAGGGAGAATCTTGGTTTGGCGGGCAGGGGTTTTCCGTTTCCCCAAAGCCGCTGCTGTTCTGAAGACTGGCAGGGAAAAGCTGCTGCCAAGGGCAGAGCCAGGCACTGGGCATCGTGGAGGGCGGGCTGGGCTCTCAGATGGGCTCTGATGTCTCTTGGAGGGCTGCAGGAAGCTGGAGCTGTCCAGGGACATGTTGCGGCCCCTGGATGAAAGGGGTCCTCCTCTTCCAAACCTTCTTGCTTTGCCAGGAAGGGCAAAGCAAGAGCAACCGGCCACTTCCCTTCCAGCCCTGGAGTTTGAGCCCTATTTGGGGGTTGAAAGGTGAGAACAGAAGAGCTTCCCCTTCCATTCCGACTCTTAAGGTTGAAAAAGCAAGCAGAGGGCAGCTCCAAAAGGCCACCTTAACCCTGCAATCTCTGAAGATGTCTTCAGCAGGGCCAGGGATTGCCACTAGCTACACAGTCTGCAGCCTAAATTTGGCCAAGCGGCTGAGGGCCACCCAAGAGCAGCAGAGGAAGGCCTGGGGCAGAAGTCTTCAAACTTGGCAATTTTAAGACTTGTGGACTTCAACTCCCAGAATTCTCCAGCCAGCATAGAATCCTGGGAATTGAAGTCCACAAGTCTTAAAGTTGCCAAGTTTGGGGACCCCTGGCCTAGGGGCTGGTGGCAAAGCCCCTCCTGAGCCTCCCCTTCTCTGGAGAAGGAGCTCAGCCACCCTCGGAAGGGCTGATCTTTCACAGTTTGCCATGGTGAAAGTGGAAGAGAAATCCCACCCACCCCCGGGAAGGTCCCAAGAGAGCCCCAGAAGACCCTGTGCTTCTAACAGGAGGCAGGCTGGAGCCCCCACCCCCACCCCCATGAGATGGTGACCTTAGGGCAGGGCAGAAGACCTTTGGGGGGGGAGTTAAGGAATCCCTCACCACCCTCAACCACAAGGGGGTCTGTTTTGCTCCATCAGGCCTGGGAGATTGCATCCACCCTCAGCCCCTCCCCTCCAGGACCCATTATTTGTGCCGCCCTGCCAGGCTGCCCCGGTAAGGAGCTGCTGTGGGGACAATGACAAGTGTTTGGTTTCGATCCCGGAAACTCAGTCGGGTATTGTTTGAAGCAGAGTGTGACCTCCCTGGGACAATGGCTTTGACTCACAGAGCCTGGAAAACAGCCTGCCAATGGGGTTGGCACGAACCTTTCACAGGGAAGCTGTACACAATTCCCCGGAGGCTTCTCCCTTGGCTTCCCCTGGGCTACGTTCTGCTTGGGGCCTGAGACTGTTCAGGAGCGAAAGGGTGGCACCTGCCTGCAGGCGTGATCTTCAAAGCACACGCCACGCAGAACATGCGACTGTCCCGCACTGCGGTGAAGGCCTTTAACCCGGTTGTTTCAGGCCATCACTAATCCCCTTCCGTGGCTGCTCTGAGAGAGTGGGGCGGAGACCTCTGGGGAGCCCCTTTGAGCGGGGGGGGGGATAGAACACAACAAATCCCCTCACACAGAATAGGGCAGAGGTCTTCAAACTTGGCAACTTTAAGACTTCTGGACTTCAACTCCCATAATTCTCCAGCCAGCATAGCTGCTGGGAGTTGAAGTCCACAAGTCTTAAAGTTGCCAAGTTTGGGGACCCCTGGGATAGGGTCTCTAGTATCAAGTGCCCCATTGTCCCCATCCCAGTTTCCCCCCTCACCAGCATATTCTGGGTTACGAACAGCGAGAGATCCGGCTTTCCCTCATCTGCCAGCAACTTCCCAGCTCTTTCCGTCCCACCACTCCCCCTTCCCGTCTCCTCCCCTGCCTGCAACTGTTCACCAGTGCCAGGGGACCCAGCGACTGCCCAGGCCATCCAGGGGAAGCAGGGTGGGCAGCTATCAGACTTTCCTGGTATGTGTCAGGCTCCTGTTTCCCTTCCTTCCAGGTGAGAAGCCCTACCGGTGTACCTGGGAAGGCTGCGACTGGCGCTTCGCCCGCTCGGATGAGCTCACCCGACACTACCGCAAGCACACTGGAGCCAAGCCCTTCAAGTGCCTGGCCTGCGGCCGCTGCTTCTCCCGCTCAGACCACCTGGCTCTGCACATGAAGAGGCACCAGAACTAGAGCCGCCCTCCGGCCCCCCTCCCCACACAGACTGCGATCAAAGGCCAGGCGCCCGGCCACCACCTCTGCCTTTGACGCCTGGCGATGCCTGGGAAGGCAGGCTGGGCTGGCAACAGAAAAAGGCCGCCTCCACAGATGGGGGTCTCCAGGAAACACCTATTTATTTCTGCCTCCATTAAACCAGCGTGTTGAATCCTGACCGATACGTCTGTCGAAATCAGAGGGTGTAGAACTGCAGGAGGACGTTGGCTGTTGGGCCGCTGTCCAAAATTAACTTCTCGGCTCTTGCAAGTCACATGGAATATCCCAGGCCTTGGCTTGCTTGAAGGATCAAAGCAGCACAACTTAAAGTCTGGCTTAAATTGCTATGTCTGAAACAGGGTGGGGGGGATACTAACATTTTGTACCTAAAGCTTCCTTATCAACAGAAAGACTTGGGACCGAAGTTCGTCCTTTTGCCAAAACCTCTTAAGCGTCCACCCACAACCTCCTGGCCTGCCTTGGAGTTGAACGTTAAAGGCCCAATTCAGGGAAGGTGGTCTCCTTGGTGGGGCCTGCACTGAGCATCTGCCCTTTGCCTCCAGGGAAGGAAAGCAGCTGCAATAACACGTCCTTTCCCCCCCCCCTCTTCCCTTGTGCTGCACCAAATGGATAGCATGGACCTTTCAGGCAGCAGCGGGAACCGTTCCCAGAGCGAAGGGGGCCGCCCTCCCCTACCTCACTTTCACAGCCCTGGCAAAGGCTGCTGGATGTTCTAGCACAGCAGAACAGCAGGAAGAAAGTAGAGAAGAAATCCTCCCAGGGATCTTTAAGGGAGGGCCCCCATTTTGTCACAGGATCCCCCCCCCCAAGGCCTTCGCTTGTGGAAGCCACCTTGGTGCACCTGGACTCTCTATGGAGAAAGCGGAGTCAGCCATCCTTGTGACTCAAACCTCCTTTCCTTTCATGATCTGCCTTTGATCCTGCTTATAAGGCAGCCAGCAGGGGCATTAAAGGCCGGCCTGATTCCACCTCCCTCTTGGCCTCAATTTTGCCCATTGGGGCACTTGGGCTTCCACAGTCTCATCCGCACACCCCATCAGCCTTCGGGAACTCCAGCCCTTGCCAACTCCGGCATAGCCAAGAGCTTTTCTTGGCTCTGCGGAAAGGGCAGTAAGAGGCCGTGTGTGGCAGCTGGCACAGGAGTGGTGAGCTTAGTGCCAAATCTTCTTCTGCAAGAGACCGCTGAAACAGGGCAGCCCGTCTTGGGGCTCCTCAATGTTGCTTGTACATTTGAGTGTGTATCTGTATCTGGAGTCAGAGCCTGGGAAGGTCTCCCCAGATTCACCCTCCCTCCTGCAAGTGGCACAGCTGCTTCTCTGGTGGCATCAAGGCCCACTCCCCAAGCAAAATGCAGCTGAAGTCTGGTTTCACATTCCAGTTATGGATCCTTGCAGTTTACAGGAAGCAGAGAAAGAGTCTTCCTTTTCATAGAACAGGTTAATATGGAACAGGATTGCCTCAAAAGTGCTTCATTTGACTAGATTTTGTCTCTCCGCCTAAATGTTTCCTTGGTCTCAGTGAACTGAGCACATGCTAAATGTGTAACTAAAATCAATGGGATTTCAAAATCTTTGTTTTGGATCATAGCTGTGGCTGCCTGGTTAATTGGTTGGCATCCTGCAAAATTGAGACTTAGATCCCCCCCCAACTTTTTAACAAGTTTGTGCAAACATTTGCTTTAATTCTTAGCACTTTTTTCAATCACCTTCTCTAAAAGATCCACTGAACCTCATTTCCTTTCCCTTAATCACACAAAACTTTTGCCGATGCAGATCAACCCTTTCTGAGGCACATTGATTAGCCATCTGTAAGTGGAATTTGGGAGGCATCTTGAACCAACAGGCTGGACCAGCTGCTACTTTGAAACCACCTCTTTTTGCTTCGCTACCCAAATGTTTCTTCACAGCACTTCCTGCATGGAGTGATTCCCAGCTAACCTTTTGAATTCTCAAACATGCAACCCACCTCCCCATCTTCGCCTTGTGTTCCTCTGACCATGCAGAGCCTGGATTAGCCTTACTTGCTACCCAATTCCTCCCCCAGATCACACATCAACTTTCACCAGACCGGCTGCCCATGCTAGGGAGGTCCCAGCAACCCCCTGGACAGGCAAAAGAGAGTGCCCACAGCTGCTTCTGGCCTGGCACGAGGGCAGCAGCTCTAGGGAGCAGGCGGGGCTGGGATGTCAGCAAGGGAGGCGAGGGAATGGCTGGAAGCAGCTGGCACAGAAAAGGCTTCTATGGCTTTGCTTGCCAACCCCCCCCCCCCCGGTTGGGTTTCTATGTATAGGAAAGATAGTTGTACATATTTTTGTATACGCAACCTTAAAAGATGGTATTGCTTTTTTTACGTATGTAAATTGAATTTGAGCATGTGAACTCCAGCAGATGGAAGAGCTGTTGTCACAATAACACACTTTTGCAAAACACCCTCTGGTGACAATGGGGCAACGCTCAGGCTCCCAAGCCCAGACCCCCCTTCCGACCCACTTGCCCCAGAGCCATGCCTCCTCTCCTCCTGCTGGGGGCTCCTTCTCCCATGTCCCCCCAACAACTGGGTAGATGAGCCTAACAATGATTTGCCGCCTCCTCTTTTGTTTCAAGAATAAATAAAAAGAAAGCATGAAATGGCATCCTTGGCTCCTGCGGAAATTATGCTCCGTGTGTCCGGCTTTCTTTCAAAGTTGTGGAGGGTGGGCACCCCCCTTACCGCAGGTCCTCCTGGGGGTTGAGCTTAGGCTCTGACTTCGCTCCTTCAGGCTTGGCTCAAGCCGGCCTTGGGCAGCAGGTGTGGCTTGTCATCATCAAAGGCCTCAGCCTCATTGGTTGTGGGGAGTCCAAAGATGACAGGTCAGGCCAAGCCGGGCATGGGATGGTCTGGCACATTGGGTAAACACATACAGACAGCGCGCACTGATGGCTCTAGACTTGTGCAGCACTCATGTGCTTTTGCAGTGCGCCTAATTTCATGAAATCAACCAGCTCTTGTGGATGCGGCCACACCAGGTATTTTACGTTAGCGTCTCCCAGTGGCCGGGTCTACATCAAGAGACTTCGGAGGGGCCTTTTAAGTATCCTTGAAAGTTTCCTCTGCCCTCCAGGTGAGCATTTTCCAGCAGGGAATACCTGTTCCTGACTTGCTCTCCTCAGCCACGTGTGGAGGGATGGCAGACTCGCTCTAGCGTGCACTTTGGTGTCCAGTAATTGATCTAGCCATTGGACGCCCGATATTCTGCTAGGGCAAGTCAGGTGGAAACGGTTGAGCCTTCCTGTGTCTCTTCAATGCACGTGTTCTGCAGGCCTGCAGAAGAGCAGGGAGTCCCAGGGCTCTGTGGGCCTTCAATTTCATTGCTGGACCGATCCCTCAACATTCCTGCCCAGCACAGTGCAGCTGACGGAAAGCAGAATTCTCCTGCGCTTGGCTTCAGTCCCTGGGGCCCCTCCTCGGGGCAGGCTGCTGCCAGGGGGGGGGGGCTTGAGTTAATCCACTGTCTGAAGTTTGCGCCCTTTGATCATGCTTTGGAGTTCAGTGTGTGGCACATGAGGAGCAGGCTGGACCATGACCTCGGTCTTTTGAACATGGATGGCGAGTCCAAAGTTGTCAAAAGCCGAAGAGAATTTTGCCATGCTGACTTGCATCTCTGGCTCTGAGCCAGCATTCAGAGCTGGGATCCCTTGAATTTCCATCTTTGGTCAAGGAAGGGACCCCCCCCCAATGGGGGGCTGGCTGGAGCTTATCTGGCAGCAGTGCATTTGCTGTGACATTTATATCTTAGTGCAATTCAAAGCCTGTTTTCCCCACCACAAAAACACTGTGCAAAGGGACAGCAACTGGCCCCCAGTTCACCCCCCCCCCCACACACAGAGCCGAGGGCAGATCAGACCCTCAGAACCCCTGGCCTTCCTTGCAGGGCTGCACTTTGTGCCAAGTGTTTCAATCACGGGGCTGCAGTGCTGCGGCTCTACCTTGGAGCAACAATCTGCAGAGTTATAATCAGGCTGATCTCACTAATGCTTCTTTGCCATTTAATTAAAGTCTGCCCGGGATCAAAGGGAACTTCAGAGCAAACCAGGCATTCTGATCACACACAATATTGCACGGGGTTCAAAAATCAAGCAGGCTTGCTGCTGACCCCCCTCACAAGACCTTGCACCCTAATCCAGAACTAGTCAAATGCCCTTCCGAGGCAGGAGAACATCTCAAAATCCACTTCTGGAAATACCATTTGTTAAAGCTGGCAGCTTGTCATACAGGACGACACAGCAAAATAGCTCTCATGCAAACTCCAATTTCTCTTGGGGTAGGTGGGAAGGAGGGAGGGGGCAGACACCAGGCACAAGGAGCCAGTTGTGGGAGGCTTGTGGGAACTGAGACTCCCCCATGGGAGGGAAGGGGGGGGGGGCGGCACAGGTCATAAGGCACCTTCAGCCAACATGAGAAGCCAACAAGCCAACAGCACCCTCTGCTGGTAGAAAAGGGGCACCATCTTGCACCAACGAAGCAAGCCGGCAGCCTTCCGAAGGCCAGGGTGCCAGAGGAAATTGGGGGGCTTCCTCTGGACAGCAAGATGAGGCCCCCTTTGCAACCAGCTGACCAGAGCACAGCCAGGCTGGCACCACAGGCTGAGGAGGGCTTTGGCCAGAGGCCTTTCCCGGCTCAGGGCTCTCCTTTTCTGAAATGAAGCAGCAGCAGGAAGGCTGTCCTGAGAGCAGCCGAAGGAGGCAGAGCCACCCAGGGTCAAGTCCTGCTGCGCCACGGAGGAGGACGACAAGCCAGGTTGCCCAGAAGGACAGCTGACTGGGGTGGGGTAGGGTGGGGGTGAGGGAGTCACATTCTGTCCCATTGGAGACATTTGCGGCCAGCTGCAGAGAAGCAGCTTTGGGAGAGGGAGAAGCGGAGTTCAAAGCAGCTTCCCTTCCCAGCTGCAATTAAATGTGCCAGCAGCTGGTCAACCCTCCCCCCCTCCACCATGGCAGGCCTCACCCTTTGCACAGGGAAAGCCTCCCCCACCCCCCAAAGGCCAGCAGGTGCAGGAATGCAACATTGGGTGGCATCCTCTCCCGCCTGAGCCCTCCTGCCCCTCCCCCACTTCTGACTCCCAAGTGAACATCAGCACCAACAGGTGGGAATGCTCCTCTTCCTCCCCCCCCAAATCTTGTTCTGCCCCATGAAGAGCCACCAGTTCAGTTCACACCTGGGGAGGCCAACAAATAACAGCAGTCGCTCTCACATATGCACACCTGCACAGGCACACACCAAAGTGCCAGAAAGGAAAGCAAGTTCTCAAAATCTCAGCAGAGGGACCACTCCAGCCCACCCCACAGCGCCCCCTGCTGAACTATATTCAGAAATGCATCCAGCTGCAGGTTGCCAGGTTAAAAATTTATCTGCCTTATTTGCCCTTCCTGTCCCTGTAGGCAGAATTGGGAACCAGCCTCCCCCCACCCACCCCCGCCTGACGGGGTGTCACAGTTCTGCATTCTGCAACTTCTTCCTCTGCCGAGCCCCTCTGCCCCCTCCCCCGCCAGGCCAGGATCTCCTCCGAGTAGGGCTCTGGGTGGACAGGAGGGGCTCAGCTCTGCCACACTTTGATCGGAGCAGCACCCCTCCCTTCCCCCTCCCCCAAATGCAATGAAGTTTTAAAATTCAAAAAAAGTTGATCTTGGATTCAAAGTGTCTCTCGAGAGGAGAGCTGCAGTCCTGAGTGGGAGTGGGGGTGGGGGTCAATGCAAAGGAACATCTGCCGCAATCCACCCAACCCCGCCTGGCCCGTCTAGAAGCAAACCAGTTCTGCCTGTGAGGTCTTGGGGGGAGGGGCGGATTCCAAGTCAGAATTCAGACACAGACTTTGTTTCAGTGCTCATAAAAATATAGTTAAAAGCAATCAACCCCAAGCCCAGCACACACACGTTACTTCCTGGTATGGTGCGATTTCTGTTCTTGTGCTGTGAGCAAGAAGTGCAGGACGAGGCCTTGAAAGTGCCCGACCGCGTAGAGAAGGTCCCCACACACTCCCCCAAGGAACCCGCCTTTGGCAGTTTCCTGGCCTGGGTCCACTGCAGAAGCCCCTTTGCACGACGATCCGTCTCTTCCCGCAACCCACCCATGTCCCTTGCTTGTCTCCGGATTCTCCCAAGACCCTGAAGCTTTCCAGCCACGGAGACCAAAGACCAATCTCGGGGGGCTCTTTCTGGACAAATCGCTGGGTTGGTGGCTGTTGCCTGGCAGCCGAGGCCCCACAGGGACCAGCTGACCAGGGAAGCCGCTTCAGGGGCTGGTGGGACACGGGCTGTGCACCCCCTGCCCTGCTCACATCATGATGTGCCTCCGGCGGTGCAGAGCCAGGTGGTCGGAGCGCGAGAAGCTGCGGTCGCAGTCCGAGCAGCGGAAGGGCTTGATGCCTGTGTGCTTGCGGAAATGCCTGGTCAGCTCATCGGAGCGAGCAAACTTCCAGGTGCAGCCCTCCCAGGTGCATCTATAGGGTTTCTCTCCTGCAGGGAGAAAGGGGACAACTCACTCAGTTTGCGCTGGGTGCATTTTGGTCCGGAGAGAGGGGGCAGAGAGAGAGATGGGCATCAGCCCTGCATAGCCTCAGCTGTCCAGGAGGCTCCCTTGGGCCACTCTCTCCCCACCAGCCACCAGCCACCAGCCCCAGCCCCAGCCTTCCGAGAGGACCCACAGCGGTAGCCAGTGGATCACTGTGCTTTCCTGATGTGGGGAAAGCCAGAGAAAGGGAAAGTCTCCATCCATCGTGCCCACGATGTGAATCCAGCAGGCAGGCAGCCCGCTCCCACCCCTGGGCAGAAGGACAGAGCCCTCTGCACTGGAAATGCTGAGGACCAGATCGGGCCACTTTGAAAATCAAGGTGGGATAAAAATAAAGAAAGGAGCAGCCAGCTGGCCGGCTGATTGCCTGGTGCTGATGCAGCAGCTAAGAGCTTGCATGCTCAGCCTCCTCCTCAACTCCCCCTCCCCTTTTGGCAGCCTGGGCCATCGTGGGAGGAGACAGAGCAGGCTGCTCTTTCAAGACCCTCCTCTTTTCCTCCTCCAGAATAAAGGCCTTGCGTGCAGGGCAAATGTGTGCCTGCCACGGGCTGCTGCCCACCACCTGTGAGATGCCCCCAGCACAAGGCTGCCAAGTGTTTTGAGATCAGACCAGCTAAATAAAAGATGCCAGGAGGGAGGCATCTGGTCTGTGCCAAGGACAGGAGGGAAGACACAGGCCCGGGCGCAGCCTCCTGGAGCCCACAGGCCATGGGTTTGGGTGCCAGCCCAGCCGACCTGGCATTCCAGGGGCGATGCAACTTTGGGAGAGAGAGCAGGTGGGATTGTGCGGGGAGGGGGTTGCTAGGAGACTGGGCTACAAGGATTCCAGCCGGAAAGATGGAACAGGTTGCTAGGAAACGTATGTGGGAGGATCCGGGGACCGAATCTGTTGCTAGGAGGCCTGGTGGGCAAGGGGAAGAACTAGCAATCCCAGCCCCACAGGAGCAGAGCAGGCTGAAGAAGGGCCACCTTCGGTTTTAGCAGGAGGGGGAGTTTTGCGGGTGGGCATCCAGAGGGAATAGCTGCAGCCCGTTCCCAGGTCCAGTCCCCTTGGCTTTGGGAAGGAAGGAAGGAATGCCCTCACACCGGTCTGGAGCAGCAGGGAACAGCGAGCGACCCATGTGCCTGGGATCGCCCTCAAACGCTCCGTGGGGAAGGAAGCCAGAGCGCGACACCAGGAAGTGGCAGCAGGAGCCGCACGGTCTGAAAACCACGCCACCAAATTTGTCTTGCCCTTTCCAGAGCCACCTGGGTGCACCTGCTTCTTCCCCATCCCACTCCCTACCAGTGATGGGAGCACCTGCCTGCCAGGTTCACCAAGAATCTCCTGGGTTCCATTGGAGAAAAAGGGGAAAGGGATTCTAGGCTGTGGGTTGTCTCGCCCCCTTTCTAAGCTACAAAGTCCCCCTGTGCTTGTAGGCAACCCACCCACCCCTTTTGGATAGCCCTTCCGAACTCTGTCCAGCTCCAAAGTACCTTTCCAGGATGCAGGGGCTGACCTGGGGCCCATCCTGGGGCCTTCCCAGAGGGGTGGCGGAAAGCAGTGGCAGGAGGAGAGGGGCAGTGCCAGGTGGGAGGCAAGTGGTTCCCAAGGTCCAGGAGATCCCAGAAAGGAAGGGAAAGCCGGGGAGGCAGAAGGCACAGGCCCATTTCAGCTCTTGTGCTGCTGGGCTTGGAAGTCAGGCAACTCTGAGCAAAGAGGGCAGCTCTGCCAGCCAGGCACTGCCAGCCATTCTTGCCGGGGCTTTCAAAGAGACCTGGTGGTGCCGAAAGGAGCAGTATGGTTTGGGCACAAGGGGATGTGTCTTAATGGCTGTTGAACCCCACCTCCCGGAGGGGGTGTCTCTGGAATGTAATGGGCACTGAGGAATTCAGCAGGAGTGATCCTATGAGTGGAGCCACAGGGCAGTGCCCCTGACCCCCCCCTCGAGCACCCACCAGTGTGTATCCTCCGGTGTGCTTTCAAGTGGGAGCTCTTGGTGTAAACCTTGTTGCACCCCTCGAAGTCGCACTGGTGGATCCGCCTCTTCTTCAGGTCGGGCGACTCCATCTGGGGCGGTCTGCCCCCCGAGGGCCTGGCAAAGACATTCGGAGAGCCACAGCCGGTGTTCAGAGGGTGCCCCAGAAGCACCAGGTTTCCCGAGAGCGCCTGCCAGAACCGCATGCCCAGCAGGATCGGGCCCCTCGTGCGAGCAGTCCCCCCCCGGCTGGGCCGTGACTCACTCTTTCTGTGGGTCGAGGAAGGAGGCCGGCCCACTCTCCGATATACTGTCCTCGCTGTCGCTCTGGATCTCCATGGGGCACATGGAACTGGGGTCAACTTTCACTGTCGGAGAAACAGAGACCCTGTCAGAATTCAGGCTGGCAGCTGCTCAAGAAACCGAAGGCCAGCCTATCAGACGGGCAGCAGGCCCCCTCGCCAACATCAGCAGGCACAAGTGCCAGGGCAAAGGACTCCGGTTACACCCCCCCACCCCCCACTCAGCTTCTCCACTCCACCCCCTGGAAAGTTCTGCCATGAAGACGAAGCGTGACAACCTTGTCCTTGGCGCAGAGGGGGGCACTCCGCTTCCAGTGCATGGAGGTCCATTATTGGGGGGGGCTATCCTACTTGTCTTTCTTCTCACGTGGGAATTTCTCTCCCTGCCACTGCCAAGCAAGGCAGGGCATATTCAGCCCACGAAGGAGGCCTGCAAGTTGTATCGACTCAAGCCCAGCATTCCTCTTCTGCTCAGCCGTCCCCGCCTGTCCCCCCCCCCCCAGGAAAGGCAACTCCGTCCTGGACTGCGCAGCCTCAGATGCCCACATGGCAGCCATGTCCAGACGAGACCTCCAGCCATGCAGCCGCTGCCCCCTCTTTCCCACATGACCAGGGAGGGAAGAAAACCCTTCGGGTGGCCCAGGCAAAGCTGCCCTCCAGCTTGGGTGGGTCGCACCCGAGTAGCAGGAACAGGGAGGCTCCCACTGCAGGCAGCAAGAGGGAGGCCGATGCCCAACCTTCCCAGTCCTGGGGGAAGAGGGGAGACGGCAGGCAGAGCTCACCAGATCCGGCGTTCTTGCCGTCTCCTCCGATCAGTGGCACCGTGATGGCGGCTGTGACGCCGTCGCTGGGCATGGTGGTATAGACCACAGGCAGGGACTGCACCACCACTGGGATGGTCTGGAGGTTGCCCATCTTGCTGGGCAAGTTGACCGAAGGGATGGTGTGGATGACGTGCAAGATCTGCTGCCCGCCACTGCCCTGCGTGGACGCCAGGATGGAGCCGGGTGAGAGCACGGCAGGGATGGCTGAAGAGGAGCCCAACCCGACAGGGGACATGGAAACCACGGGGGCCGGGGGTGCAGCTGGCATGGGCGCCGAGCGGATGGGGGGAGGCTGTAGGGAGCCCTTGGGCTTATGGAGAGACAGGTCCACTGGCTCGGCCTGTGGCTGGTTGCAGTCAGTCGCCAGCAGCTCTTCGGGGGGCTCCATCTTGATGTCGCTCAGCAGCACCGGGGGCTCAAGGGAGCTCTCCCCCAGCAGCGAGGAGGAACTCATCCTGGGCTTGGCCTTGCTGTGGGCTGGCCCTGCCAACTGCAAAGACGAAAGGAAAGGAGAGTAAGAGGATCTCCAACCCAGAAATGCATTTGCATCCTCGGGAACAGCCCCTCCCCACATGAAGAAACCCCTTAAGCCAACCTGGAGGAGTTCATGCAAAGCCGGAGTGTGGCAGTGGCTTAGGAGGCCCAGTGCCCACCTTCTCGGAAGGGCACCCGGTCCTTGGACGGGAGGCAAACCTCCCAGCCTCCTTCTGCAGCTGGTGCGGGGGGGTTGGAGGCAGTCCAGTTGGGCATTGGCCGTGGGTCAGTGCTGGCCCAGGTGGGGTGGAGAAGAGCTCTGCTCTGGCTGGGCAGGGGCAAAGGGCAAAGGGCAAAGGGCAAAAGGCTGCTTTCCAGGTGCTTTGAATGCTGCGAGACCCGCCCAGGAGTGGTCAAGCCAGCAAGCCCCACACAAGCCCCTCCTCTGGCAGGGCGAGGCAGGTGTCCTTCCCCCAAACATTCTGGATGGGCTCAGGCTGTTGGTTTGTCCTCCAGCCTTTCAGAATCCGGGACATGCAGCATCCTTCCCTTCCCTTCCCTGCTCTGAGCAGAGGACAAGCAGGCTGTGCAGCTTTTCTGGGGGAGCAGCCCTCTCCCCTCCCCTCCCTTCCCCTCCCCTCCCCTCTCCTCTCGCAAGCCTGGCTCAGGTGCTGCCAACTCTCCCCTTGAGCATGGAAATCCCCATAGAGGGGGGCACCGAAGGGACTCCCTCCTTCCAGCCATGCTCCTTGGGGCACAGGCTGCTGGGGCCCCTCTGAGAGGGCTGCAGTGCTGCTAAACCCAAGTGGGCCCCTAGACCGAGGATGAGATTAAGCCGTTTGTGTGGAGGGGGGAACAAGCCAGGTTTTGGTTCCTCCCTTGAGTTCTGAAGGGGCTGCCATGATGGCCAGGTGCCCAGCTGCAGAGGGTTGCATCTGCCAGAGCTGAGTCAATGCAACCTCCGTGAGGGTCTCTCAGAGACAGCCGTGCGGCAGGGAGCCCCACTCTGCTCCCCCAGGGAGACCAGGCAGCTGCTGCCCTCCGGGGCTGCCCCTCCACCTCTGGCCTCAAAGGGTTAAGTCTGATTTTCAAGCCTGGCCCACAAGTGTCCCCCTTACAGCAGATGCCCTCGGGCAGAGGAGGCCTGATTGCCCAGCCTGCTTCTAGTTGCAGTTTAAGGCTTGCAGGGGGCGGGGGGGGGGGGCGGCAGGTGCCATCTCAAGAGATTTTTTTACCAGAGAAAGCCCAGCCTTTTACATAACAATCCACATATATTTTCTGTCCATAAAACAAAAAAGGCTTTTCCACCAGGCTCGATGCAAGAAATTCTGCAGGGTGCAGAATCTTTCCAAGGGGGCCACCAGCCGAGTCAGCAGCTTCTTCCTTGCTGGACCCTCCCCCTGCACTTCTCCCAAGCATCATCCCGCAGCACCTGCTGCTCCGCCTCCGCCTCCCCCTCCCCCTTTAATCCGCAGCCAGCCTGCCCGCCCACTGCCTCTCCCTCCCCTTGGCCATCAACTCCTCCTCTAGACGCACCCTTCAGAGGAGTCGGTTGCCAACACTACAGAACCTGGATTCTGGACTCCCTCGGCCCCAGAAACAGCCAGAGAAAGAGAATTACGGCCTCCCTGGTTTCTCCGGCAGAGAATCAGAACCTCAGCAGGAGCCTTAAAGGGTCCCTAGCAGAAGACCCCTTGCTGTGCTCCCCATGGGCAACGGGAATTGCAAGAGTGCAGAGCCCCTGGTTCTCCTCCTGCACAGGGCTTGCTTAGCCCCCCCCCCCCCGGTTAGTGAGCGGGACAAGGCCAGCAGCTTCACACAGGAGCCTCCATGGCTGTTTGGCTTCCTGAGTCATAGAGGACCCCTTCCTTCTCTGGGAAGGTCAGTCTGGATGGCCTGGAGAAGGAGAGCCCGGGGAGGCAGCCCCACTCTCCACCCCCCATCCCACCCCCGCTGGGCAGCAATCTGAACCCCATGATCCCTGTCACCAATGCCAGGGAAGCGAGAATAGGGGCTGTTGGGAGGGGGGGCAGAATGAGGGGTAGCACTCTTCCTTGTGCTCAGGGAGGGGCAGGTGTGGGGAAGCAAAGCTGAAACCCCGGAAAGTTACAGAAAGCCTATGCTCCCCCTCTTGTCTAGGCTCTTCTGGGTAAGGAGGCAAACCTTTCAGCTACCGGAAAACACCTTGTGGAGGGCAAAAGCCCCCACCAGCCATCAAGGGTCATTGAGCAAATCACGGGGGTGCGGGGTGGGGGTGGGGTGATGTAGACCCAGCAGCGTCTTTCATGCCCAGCCCAGAGCAGGAGGAGGAAGAGGCGGAAGGGAGAGGAACCAGCACTAGGCAGAACCTTTTGAGGAGCAGCCAAGAAGTCACAAAGGGGGCCGGGGGAGGGGGGCAATGAAAAGGCTGCACAACCCATGAGCCCCCATCTTCCAGCAGGGAGGGGGCATTACTGTTCCTGAGCCAGGATGGGTGGAGTTGACCCCCCCCAACAAGGGCAGCCTTTTTAGCAAAACTAAAGGGATCGAAATGTGGAGGGGCTGCGTCTCCCCCCAGCGTCCTGTGCCCTGAACAACCTCCAAGTTGTGAGTCGGCTCCTCTGCTCAACTCCTGAGAAGGCCTGCAGGTCTGCCCCCAGGTGGCCTTACTCGTTTATCTTGCGGGGGGGGGGGGAGAGAGACAGACAGGAAGAAGCCCAGCTGCCCAGAAGTTTAGTCTTGAACCGGCATCTGCCACCAAAGGGCATTTGCAGACACCACAATCCTTGCACCCCTTCCATCCATCCAAGGGGTGCTGAACCGAGAGAACTTGGATCCGGCCGGCCTCTCTTAGTTCGGAGCCAGGGAGGGGGAGAGCGCAGGCGGATGGCCCGCTGTCTCAAGGAAAAGCCCACCCCTCACTCAGACACCCTTCCCGTCTCAGAACTGCCGCGACCCCCGGAGGTCCCGCCAGCTGCCACGGATGCTACCTGTCAACACATCAGCTCTTCTCGGAAAATACGGGGAGGCTGAGCGGGGTGTGTGTGTGTGTGGACCCTGAAACCGAGGGGCAGCCTGGCAGCCCATCAAACGGAGGCCTGGAGCCTGCAACTGGGGCTGGAGGGGGGAATGACTGCCGAGCCCCTTCCCTCCCGCCTCCCCCCACTTCCTGGGCTCCAGAGAAGCCCCCGGCCCGGTGCCCGCGTTGTGCCCCGGCAAGCCTGGCCAACACAGCCGGACTGCTCCGGTGGGCGCCCGCGGGCGGCGTCCCATTCGCCCAGGTGGGCCAAGCGCTCCCCTCCCCCTCGGCCTCGCGACCTGCCTCCCGAGCGCGCCGCTTCCTGCCGCCGGACGCCGCCGGGACTCTCCCCGCGGCGCACTCACCACCCAGGCCCTCTGCGCGGCGCTCGACCTCTCCGCGGGCAGGATCATCCCGAGCCGGCGAGGGGCGGGCTGGCAGACCGGCGACGCGGGGGGGCTTCGGCGGGTCCGGTGGCGGCGGCCGCCTCCTGCTCTCTCCGCAGCGGGCTGCGCTCTCCGGCTTCGGCGCCTGCCGGATGGGCGGGTGGGTGTGCCCTCATGGCAGCCCCACCCTGGGGAGGGGTCCGGCCAAAGAGGCGGCGGCGGCGGCGTTCAGGGAGCCCCGCCTGGAGCTCGCCCCGCCGGCCTCTGCGCGACTTTGGCCGAGCTTCTGGTGCCTTTGCGGCCCGCCCGGGGCTGCGGAGGACGGCCAAGCTCGGGGGGCAGGTCAGTCCCGAGGGCCGAGCCCTGCAGGTGGACGGACCCGCCCCGGGTGGGGGAGGGCAGGCGCGCTAAGGGCCGGCCGGATGTGGGTCACCCCCGGGACCTGGTGCCAAAACTTGCTTCGCCCTCCGCGTTCACTCGCCAAGCAGGCTAGCAGAGAGAACCACCAGCCAAGGCCGCGCGCGCGGCTCTTCGCTCAGCACCGGCGCCAGGGAAGACCCAGAGGGCCGCCCGCCATTTCCCTCCCGGGCCACGGAGGCCGCTGTTTGGGCGCGTCCGCGGGACACTAACTGACCCCTGAGAGCTGTTCCCGCTTTACTGGACGGCCAGGCGTCCCTCGAGAGAAGCGGCTGCAAGAGGAGAGCTCCCTCCTTGCCCCACTTCGCGTTCATTGCGCCCCCCCCCCCCGTTTTCTCTACCGGGAAGGCTATTGCCCCCAGCCCCCTGCCTGCCCTTCCTCCCACCCTCCATGCAGCAAGTGTCACCGAGAGACCTATGTATCTTGACAAATGTCTCTTTTCTTTTATGTACACTGAGAGCCTATGCACCAAAGACAAATTCCTTGTGTGTCCAATCACACTTGGCCAATAAAGAGTTCTATTCTATTCTATGGCACAAAAACACAGGCACCAGCCTTCCCTCTCGGCCCTCTGGTGTGGCAGGGGGGGGCAGAGGCCTGGAGAAGGGAGCCCCCCCTCTGCTTTGACCTGAGCAAAGAAAACCTTGAAGGGCCCCTGCCTGGGGGTGGCCTATGGGCCCAGTTTGCAGCTGGTAGTGGCTTCTGGGTGATAGAACTGGTTGAATGGACTTTAATGTCCTGGCAAGAGGTTGGTCCAGCTAACGCCATCAACACCATGTTCTTCTCCAGGTAAACGCCAGCCCCCAACTCCCCAGGTGAAGCAACCTGGCCAGAGGTCTTTGCTCCGTGAGTCATCCTCTCTGCAACTTTGGGGAGCCCATCAGGTCCTTGCAGGGGCTGCAGCAAGAGGCACTGCCCAGCCTTGGCTTTCAGTAGCCACCTGGCCCTGGCAATCTCCCCCTCCCCCCAAAAAGGCATCCAGTTGAAAGAAAGGGCAGCTGCTAGACCCCAGGTTCTCTTCCACCTCAACAGAGAGAGGTTTCCAAAGAATCAACTGTAGCCCCTCCCCCATTATTCCTGCTTTCCAAATGGCCGCAAAAGCTGGGGGCTTGGCAGAGCCAGAGATGCATTAATCTTTTAACTGGTTGAGAGGTGAAAGCAGAAATTAGGGACATTGTGGCTCCCAAGGGTACTTGGTACCCCGCTGTGCAGGATCCTCCCTTTTCTAACTGCTTAAAGTGGGCTGGGTGAGTGGGTGAATGGAACCAGATTTGTCTTCTCCAGCCAGAATAGAATAGAATAAATAGAATGAATAGAATAGAATAGAATAGAATAGAATAGAATAGAATAGAATAGAATAGAATAGAATTTTTTATTGGCCAAGTATGATTGGACACACAAGGAATTTGTCTTTGGTGCATATGCTCTCAGTGTACATAAAAGAAAAGATACATTTGTCAAGAATCATGAGTTAGAACACTTAATGATTGTCATAGGGTACAAATAAGCAATCAGGAAACAATATTAATATAAATAGTAAGGATACAAGCAACAAGTTACAGTCATACAGTCATAAGTGGGAGGAGATTGGTGATAGGAACGATGAGAAGACTAATAGTAATAGTAATGCAGTCTTTAGTTTGACAGTGGTGAGGGAATTGTTTAGCAGAGTGATGGCTTTCGGGGGGGAAAACTTTCTTGTGTCTAGTTGTCTTGGTGTGCAGTGCTCTATAGCGTCGTTTTGAGGGTAGGAGTTGAAACAGTTTGTGTCTAGGATGCGAGGGGTTGGTAAATATTTTCACGGCCCTCTTTTTGACTCGTGCAGTATACAGGACCTCAGTGGAAGGCAGGTTGGCAGTAATTGTTTTTTCTGCAGTTCTGATTATCCTCTGAAGTCTGTGTCTGTCTTGTTACAGAGGTGCAGATGACAGACTCAATAATTCCTCTGTAGAACTGTATCAGCAGCTCCTTGGGCAGTTTGAGCTTCCTGGGCCCTGATCCCCCAGAAGAGGAACATTCTGCACCGCTTGTGCCCACAGGTGGCTCTGGGATTGTTGTACCAAGACCACGCCTGGCAGCTGGGTTCTCCCCAAAGGTCATGCACCCCCTCCCCAGGAATCCAGGGCTTTCCTTCCACCTGTGAGCCCCCATCTGAAATAAATTGTGCTAATTCAACCAGCCCCTGGCTGAAACCCTGGTTAGGTATATCCAGGTGGGAAATGCTGGGTAGCAGGGCCTGCCCCCTCGCCCTCTTCTGCTTTGGCCCTATGCAAAAGCACTGCCAAGCCGTGCCTGATTCTGGAGGCCAGGCCGCTTTTCCAAGGACAGCCAACACTGAGGCTGAGGGAACAGGAGAGCGAGGGGGGGGAGCAGGCCAGCTGGCAGCCGGGCAAAAGCCCTGCCAGGCTCCCCTCCCCCAACTCCCCTCCGCCCAGGGTGGACAGGCAATTCCTGCCTGCTTGGGTGAAGCTGCACACCAGCCCCCGCCCTGCCCCAGGCCAATCACTGGAGGAGCAGCCCCACCCCTCCCAGCAGGCGGCCTCCTCCCCAGAGAGCAGAGGGCGTGTGGAGGGAGGCAGCTGAATGGGCTGGAGCACATTCTTCCAGCCCTGAAGTGGGGTGTGTGGGGGGGGGACGTCAGGCAGTTCTAATTTAGGAGGGGGACTCTCCTTCTTGGTGGGAGGTGCTCTGGGCAGGATTCCCACCTTCCTGTGCCAAGAGGACACCCAGCCTCCCACTCTGATCCAAATCACAAAAGGGCAGAACTCCCACCAGCAGCCCCCTACCAACCCCCTGAAAACTCAGCTGGGAGGTTCCCCACCATTTGGGGGTGAGAATGTCACAGAAACTTTCGATTGCACTCAAATACAAGCTTAGCCCTGCGTGAAAAGAGGGGCCCCTAGGTGACCCCAACTCCCATCTTTCTTCGGCTGCGCCTCCCGAAGGCCAAGGAGGTCACCCCCTCAGAAAGGAAAGGGTCAGGATTCCAGGGGCGCATGGGGCAGCCACACCCTCTGCCAAAGCCCCTGGTGCTGGAAGAAGAGGGGGAGGCTTCTATGCTGCCCCTCTTGATCCAGCGGAAGTCCAATCCGCCCCTCCCCCACTCAACTCCTGGGGAACAGCAGCTTCTCTGCCTGAAGTGAGCGCTTCTGGGCTGCTGACACCCCCTTGCAACGGCTAGTGCTTGTGCTCAGGACAGGAGTGGGCTGGGGGTGCTCTGCCACTCTTGCCTTTGCAGCAGATTTCCCCACAGGGCTGTCACAGGCACTTGAGGGGTCCAAGGAACAAAAGGCCCCCTTTCTTAACTAGGAAAAAGCAATTGTTCAGGTCCATGTGCAAAACTAACGCAGAGTAGCAGAAAAGCTTTAACCTTAAACTGTCTACCGTGGACCTCACCCCATTCCTAAGAGGTCTGTAAAGGGGGCATGCATAAGCGCACCTGGGTGCCTACCGTCCCTGTCCTACTGTCCCCATTTATTTGTACTCATTTCCTTCGTTCATGTCCATGTTCATATTCATACTTGCTATCTTGTACGTGTTTGACAAACTAATAAATAAATAAATAAATAAAATAAAAGGCCAGGAGCCACTTAATGCTGCAGCCATCGGAAATCAAAGTGAAGGAACATTGCAGACACCACAAATGTCACTTCCGGGCAGGTGAAGGGTGGCCTGGATGCTCAGGCAACGCTCCCAGGGACTCTCAGGCTAGGGGCTGATCTAGAACTCCCCAGAGGGGGCCGGGAGGGGCCTTTTTCTTCACAAGTGGGAAGGAGGGGCTGCACCCTCTGTGTACCCCTTCCATGGCCTGCAAGCTGGTGGGCCAGGAGGAGGAGGCTGGAGCTGCCCACCCCCACCAGCCACCCTTCCAGAGATGGAACAGTGCTGAGGAGGGCCCAGAGCCACCAGCACACAACATGGCCTCCCCCACAGGAGAAGCTACTCTCCAGCACAAGAAGCCTTTCTCAGCTGAGCCCCCCCCTGCGGTTTCCCTTCGCGAAGCAGAGATGCCAGGAACCAAAATGGCTGAACTTCCGGGACTCAAAGCCTTCCAGCCAGGGTGGCACAAGAGGCTTCTGGGGACTCAACCTTTGCCATGCGCCCCCCCCATCCAAACAAAAGGAGCTGAAAGGGCTTGCAGACAAAGTCAGGCCAACACTCTTCCCACAAAAGCCAGCAAAAGCCGGCCTGGAGAAAGAAACCTGCATCAGGACAGGGACCACAATCCCTCTCTTTCTCTCTTCCTACCCTAGGCTAGCGGTAGACTACTTCCTGATATGGAGGTTTCACTTTCAACCCCAAGCATTCCTGCTGTTGTGCAAAAGAAAAAAAGCCCCCCTTCTTTTAGAGAGCCACTGAAGTGAGGGGCCTCCACGTTTTGCAACAGTGAGTTTCAGTTCTCGCTTGCAAAGGTCTTCCCCCACCCCCACCCCCACCCTGCTTCCCCTTTTCCCATATAACCAGAAGACCCATGCTGCACTTCCATTTCTGACACTCAGAGCTCCTTGCGAGGATCATCTGGCCTGCTCCCTTCCATGAACAAAGAGGGTCCCGTTCAGGAGCTGCCCCTCCCTGTACCCCAGCAGCGGGGCGAAGAGAAGGGCACAAGCACAGCTGCCTTGGCTGCCCTGAAAATGGGGGAAGGCAACCCCTCAGGAAGGATCCTCCCAGCCGCAGAGGCAAGAGCAGAGAGGCGGCAGCCACTGGTACCACTCCAAAGGACGCTGCAGTGCCTCCCGATGCTATTTTGTAAGCAGTAGCAGGGATCCCCCTCCCCATCCCGGAAAGCCTTACAGGGGAGGGGGAAAGCCTTCTTGGCTGGGGCTAGCACATCCCCTGTGGCCTCTCCCCCTGAAGCACAGAGCTGTCTCCAACATCTATGGCTGCCCTTAAGGGAGCCACAGAAGAAGCCAGGAGCTTTCCAGATTCATTGCAAGCCAGGATTCCGACTGTAGGGGTTGGACAAGCTGTGCTCGCCTGATGTGCACCAAATACTAACACAGAGATTTCAACAAAGAAAGCAGACCAGGCTTTCCTGCTGGGTGAACCAGGCGTTTGGCTGGAGATTAACTGAAGTGGGTTTGCAGAGGCACTAGCAGAAGGCCCCAATCCCACAACCCTGGCTGGAGTCACGCCCCATGGCAGTTACACATTAACCACCAGCAGAAGCAGGGCACCAAACCTGGCTTTTTTTCTATTGGAGGGCCTGTCCTCCATTGGCTTCAGGGCCAGGACGGGGTCCGGAAGGGGGACAAGCCAGCTGTGGAGATCAAAGCTCCCAACTTCAGGCACCTTGCACTGTTGAGGAGGGACAATCCTCTTTCACCAGAACTTTCACATTTCATTGGGAAAAGCCATCTTATCCGAAAGCTGCTCGGGTCGAAGCAATCCCCGTGGCTGCAGCTGATGAGCTACCAGGCCATGCCTCCCCGGATACCCATTTCTGCCCGGTCCTCGGGCGGACGGCTCTCACACAGCACAGAGTGAAGTGCCTGGGACCAGGGGCAGAGCAGAGCCCCGAGGACAGACAAGATGCCAGCAAGTGGGCACGCTAACCCAATTGCTGGGAGAGCCACCGGCAGAGAAAGGCACACTCGTGTGCCCACCAGAGTTCCTTGTCTGCTGCAGAGTGAACGGAGTCTGGCCTCGAACCCTCGTAGCCTGAGGAAGCACCAGGGAGATTCTGCTCTTCCACTGAGGCCCAGAAGAAGCGTTTCCAGGACCCCCACTCTTGGCCAAATCTTTGAACAGGAAAAACACCCCCACCCAAGGCAGAAAGGCAGCCCCCTCTCAGTCCCCCTTGGCTTTCTGGAAGGAGCCCAAGTCCTTTCCTTCTGCTCCAAAGACTGCCAAAGCGCCAAACAGACCCCATCCCCACTGACTGCTCCCCCACTGCTGATCTCCTGCCGACATGAAACGTGGCCCCAACCACAGGTCCTTCAACAAAGGCAGGCTCCGCTCAGCGGAGGCCCCGCACAAGGGGCTGCTCCTGAAAAGCTGCAGAGCCCACATTCCCTCCGGTGGGTTTCCGCAGCAGACAAAGGAGCCCCCCTTAACCGGGGGTAGGGGGAGAGGAAGGCTCCTTCACTGCACCCCCACCAGCGAGGACTAGTCCAGAGGGAGCAACCACTGGGCAACAGCTTGAGCCGGGCCAGGATTAATGGAACTGGAACCGCCTGCCGACGCCCTGCCCCACCCAGGGCCCAGGGACGGCTGCCGCGCCAGCCAGGCTCGCAGCAGATGGGAGGAGGGCGGCACCCCCCATCCTGAGCCCGGCAAGGCGGAGCCCAAGATACCGCTTGGCTGCGAGGGACACACCCAGGCGCTCTGCTGTCCACACCTCCTGCAGGAATTTCCTCCAGCCCAGCCTTGCCTTGCTCCTCCGCCAAAGGAGACGCTGGCAGGCAGACGCAGATGGTGCTGAGAGGCAGGGAGGAGGCAGGTGGCCAAGCCTGTCGGCACGGTTGCCTAGAGAACTCACACGCCCAGCGGGGCCGGGACCTGCTATGCATCCCCTCCTCTGCCATGGGGCCAGCAGAGTCACTGGCGGGACCAGGTGGGCACCTGGCAGGGAAGCTCTGGGCCCAGCAACACCTGGCGAGAAAGGGGGCCACATGGCAGAGGAGGGGGTGCAGAGCACACAGAGCTTGGAAGGTGGCAACCCCCCCTCCCTCCCCTTCTGCTTTTAATACTAGGCTGCTCTGACTTATTGTTCAGCTCAGCTGGCTGCATTTCAGAACAGCTGGAGAGAACAGAGATTGGGGACCCTGGACTTTGAAGGGCTCTCTTATCCCAACCCCCCCTTAAGGGGGAGGAGAGTGAAAAATCGTCGCCTCCCCCTCGGATCTCTCCGAGACGATTGGAGTGGGAGGGTTTGCAATCCAACAGCCTCAGGATCTCCCTCTTTGCCCCCAAGGATAGAAATGAGACCCTCTACAGCAGAGATCTTCAAACTCGGCAACTTTAAGACTTGTGCACTTCAAATCCTCAAGTCTTAAAGTTGCCAAGTTTGGGGACCCCTGCTTTACAGTAAAGCAGGCAGGCAGGCAGCCGTGGGGGTGGGGGTGGGGGTGACCGTGGTGTGTCACTGGTTGCATTCAGAAAGCAGGAATCAAAGGAGAAAAATGAATCTGGCTAACTGAACTGAGTGCCATCGACAGAACCGGCCTCCTTGCCGCTTTTCACGTCTGTCGCATTAACTAAGGAAATGCAATGGAAAACTCTCAGAGCTTTCGGGCTGCCCAGGACCTCCAGGGCTGCTTCTAGCAGCAGCTCCCAGGAAGCTGGGGGCAGAAGTGCCAGGAGCCGCTCTGGGCAGAGGCAGGCGTGCCAACTCTCCTGGCATGTTTGGTCATGCCAGGATACTTTTGTACCCGGGGCCAAAGGTCCTCCCACCAGAACTGTCCCTCTCTTCTGCCCACTGATGCCCACAGCCTCCCCCCACCACCACCCATCCTGCCCAGCCATGCTCAGAAGTGTAAGCAAGTGGCAGAATGCCCATGGAGGGGTTCTAAAGCTACACCAGCTGAAAGTTAAGCCCCCCCCCCATGGGTGTGTTGAGGGGGCTTGTCTCGACCTGCTTAATCTGCTTTAGAAAAGGACCCCCCCTCCCGCCAACTGCACTCAGCTCCCAAATTAAGGGGGGGGGAGGGTCTCTTGAGGGAGAAACCCTGGAGCAGCCCTGCTGATCCCCTCCTGCCTGGCCAGGTACAGCTTTCTTGGCTTTATGGGGAAGGTGTGTGACGGAGCCGTTGCTAAGCAACTACAGGACACCTCCAGGGATTGGGGGGGGGCAGAAAAGAAGAATCAGAGGCTGCAACTGCTGCAGTTGCTGCCACACTCCTGGAGGGGGGGCACATGCCAATCCCCAGCCCCTCCCTCCCCCCACGCCCACCCGCTCCTGCCTGCAGCTTCTCAAGCTATCCAAAGCTAAGGCACCTATGGGGAGGTGGTGGTGGGGGAGGCAAGTTCTGGAAGTTGCCAAGCAACCAACCCCCCCCCAGCCACATTCCAAAGCCTGCAGGGTGGTGGCCCCGGCTGCCCACGGGGCAGAGGAGGAGGGCTCCATCCCACCCTGGACCACAGAGAATCTCTGCTGGCCAGGAGCCAACCAGCACCACGGGGAAGAGGCTCGGTGGGGGGCAGGAGATAAAAGAGAAAAGCCAGGGTTGCTGCTGTGGTGGGAGACACAAGACCACCTCACCTGAACCACAAATTTACCCAAACACCATTGCAAAACAAAGATAATTTTGTACTAGTTAGCAGCACTGTTCTCCCTCCCCCACCCCAGTTTTGCGCCCCTAAAAGCTGACTGGCCAGTTGGAAAATGTCCCCCTTTCCTAACTCCTGCAGGGGGATGGGATGTCATTACAGATCAGAGGCCAGCCCCCTCCATCTTCCATGCATCTGTCAGCAGCTTCAACTGGCAGGGGGCTGGATGGCCTGAGGAATCGGGAAGGGGAGGCACTGCCCACCTCTGGAAATTTGAGACTGGCAGCAGTAGGAAGTGCAAGTGCCAGCCCAGCCCCATAGTCTCCCAGCGGATGCTGGCCGCCCTCTAACAGCAGCACCAACTCAGCGGCCTCCTGGGCGGGCAGCACGTGCTCCGTTAATCCACGGCACCCCCATGAAAGCCCCTCAACCCGTGGCTCTCGTGGCCTCCAGCATCAACTGCAACTGAACTTGGTCGCCTTCTCTGCCTCCAGAACTTGAGGCTTCCCAGGAGGGATTACCACCTCGCCTGGGGGGGGGCTTCTGCCACCTTCCCCTCCCCACCTCGAGCAGCGAATCAAGAAGTTGCTGCAAGTGACAAACAGAGCAGCTTTTGTTTTAGTGTCTGCATTTATTATTTTCAAGCACTGGGCCCTGGTGATGGTTGCACTAGAAACCGAGAAACTTACTCTGTGATTCTGTGGGAAAAAGAGAAATCAAACGATGATGACAAAGGCTGCTGGTGTGGCATCGGTGGCCCCCCAGGACTGTTGTTCTGCTGTAAGAGAAGCCCCCAACAATCCTCAGATGTGCACCCCAACAGAGCCGTCCCGGCAGTGGGGCCCGCCTTTCTGCTCCCCAACAGCCCTTGCTCTGCTCCAAGGCAGCAGTGGGAAGCCCATGCCCGTCTTGGAGAATGGCTACCCCAACAGGGCACCCCACTGTCCCGCAACCTCTCCATAACGCTGTTCCCAGCCTTGCCAAGTGTGGAAAAACACAGAGTCCCACTCCGCCCAGCTGCAGGCTCCGCTGCTCAGGGCTGCCTCTGCATGCCAGGCCTTGTGCTACGGGGCTGGCTCCATATGGGGCACGTGGAGGACTATGTGGGCAGAGCCCTCCAGCTGGAAGTGCCATCTGCACCTCTATAACTCTCTGGTTTGGTTCTGCAACCCAACAAGACAGACACAGACTTCAGAGGATAATCAGAACTGCAGAAAAAACAATTGCTACCAACCTGCCTTCCATTGAGGACCTGTATACTGCACGAGTCAAAAAGAGGGCCATGAAAATATTTACAGACCCCTCGCATCCTGGAGTTTCAACTCCTACCCTCAAAATGACGCTAGAGCACTGCACACCAAGACAACTAGACACAAGAACAGTTTCCCCCCCCCCCGAACGCCATCACTCTGCTAAACAAATAATTCCCTCAACACTGTCAAACTATTTACTAAGACTGCATTACTATTACTATTAGTCTTCTCATCGTTCCCATCACCCATCTCCTCCCACTAATGACTGCATGAATGTAACTTTGTTGCTTGTATCCTTACGATTTATATTGACTGGTTCCTAACATGATTTGATTGCTTATTTGTACCCTATATCATTAAATGTTGTACCTTGTGATTCTTGACGAATGTATCTTTTCTTTTTATGTACACTGAGAGCTTATGCACCGGAGACAAATTCCTTGTATGTCCAATCACACTTGGCCAATAAAGAATTCTATTCTATTCTATTCTATTCTATTCTATTCTATTCTATTCTATTCTATTCTATTCTATTCTATTCTATTCTATTCTATTCTATTCTATTCTCTGCGAAGGGAGGGAGGGAAGAAAATGCACTGCCCTCTTCAGGAGACCTTCTGCCACCCCTCAGTCCTCACCCCCTCACAGCAGGGCCTGCTCTTCCCAAGGCACCTTTGTTTACCTGCAGGCAGCACCTTCCGAGGACGCCCCCCCCAGGTGCCACTGGGCCTCAGCAGGCGGCCTCACTGGCAGCGCCCGCACTTGCTAACCCACTTCCTCCCACATTGGTGCTGCAACCAAGGAGGAAGAGGGCTGAGAGCAGGTGTCTCGATCCGAAGGCAGCTGCACTGAGCAGGAAAGGAGGGGGGGGGGTCCCTGGGAAAATGTCCTGCTTCTAAAGCTGTCCTGACTGGGGGGGGGCATTCAAGCAGTGTTTGGCTGGGAGAGCTGCAGCTCCATCCCGGGGGTGGCAGGCCAAGCCCGTCCAGAGGGCACCCATTGGCAAGGCTGGGCTCCTTCTCAATTGTCCTCATCGTGCCAAGAGGGGGCGCTGAATGGCGGAAGGCCCCTCCCCCTCTCAGATTCCTCCTGGGTGGCCCCAGTGCTCCCAGCAACCAAGAGCCTCTCTGCTGAGCATCTGCGAGACTGACCGCCCCCACCACAGGTGGCCAGGCTGGGCCTACGGCCAGGCTGGGAGGCCCCCCAACGCCCCCCCCCCATGTTCAGAAGGCGGAGGGTGGAGCCTTCACTTCCTTTCTCCCAGATTCAAGAAACAACAGTCCTGGTGGGCGGGGGAGGGGAGGGAGGGGCAACTCAAAAGGGAAAAATGGCCCCAAAGGGCCCCCCAGCCTCCAGAGGCAGCACCAGAAGCTCCCAGAAGCCACTCAAGGAGACCAGGCTCGGTGGAGGAGCTGCCGGCCCTGGATGGATGTGGACTGTCTCAACTGAGGAGCTGCTTCCAGGGAAATGACCCCTGGGACCCTCCCCTCTTTTGGCTCAGAGTCACAGGAGTGTCTGATGGGAAGAAGGTTCCTATGCGCCCAGGGGGCCCACATGGCAACTTAAGCTCAACCCCCCCAATCATCTTGTTCCCTGAAATCCCCCTACTCTGCATGAGTGGGCCCCCCTCGCTTCATCTTTAGCAAAAGGCAAGTGGGAGGAGTTCACTAGCAGGGCCACGCCCCTTGGGATCAGGAGGCATCCACATCCAACGCCTAGATTGTGCCCATCCACTGGGAATATTCACAGCTGAAAAGCAGTCCCTTGGCAAGAGAGCTGCTGCTGGGCACTGGCACACTGCTTACTGGGGGCACCAAACAGGACAAGGGAAGCATGTGGAGGAAGTTGGGGTGCATTTCTGCTGCACAGCGATGGGATGGGCATAGGGAGTAAGCGAGACATAAGTAGTCAGGTAACCCCAAAGCAGCAGAAACCTCTGCACAGGTCCAGACCTCAGGGATCTGACAGGGGGAGCCTGGAGCAGCCCTCGGAACCCCCAAGATCCAACCGCCCCAGGCAACATCGAGCCTGCCACCTTCTCCCCGCAGCTAACAGCCGTGGTCGTGTTAGATGCTTGGACAGGACCGCCAGTCCTGAGCACAGTGCCAGCCCACCACCCTGCCTGAAAAACAGGTTCCGGGCCCAGACGCTCCAGAGGCGGCCCAGCCCTGCGAAAGAATGAGGCAGCCCCTGAGAACTGAGCGGGCCCAGTTAAGGGACTGTCAGCTTGGAGCTGCTGCCAGCCCAAATAGATCCCGGATCCTTTTTCACATGTTCCAGGGCAGCTGAGCCTGGCACTGCACACAAGCCCTGGAGCCGCACCTGGCATTCGACCTCTCTCCGGCCACCTTTGGGACACGTAGAGGTTGGCTTCTCCAGAGATGCTGTGGCCAGCGGCTCTGGGGAGGTGGCTCTGGGCAGTGGGGCAACCTCCATGTGAAGGTCCAGGCAGCCAAGGGCTACAAAGGGAGCCCCCTCTGCCCCATAGCTGGGGGAGTCTCTCCTTCTATTTATTCCTGCCCCGTTGCCTGTCCGTGAGCGTTCATGGCAGTTAAAAACGAAGCAGAGAACAGAAAGAAATAACATTAAAGGAATTACAGCCTCTCCTCCTGAAAAGGCCTCCACTGCCAGGCAGCTGTGCAGCAGAGGGTGCCCCTTCCCTTCCCCCTGGCACAGCATATGGGGGGCATCACTCAATCACAGGAGGAAGAACCAAGAAGGGTGCACAGAGCCCTCCCCCCCAGGGGCACAGAAGCCCGAGGGTCAGCAGGTACCATCTTGGGACAACGGGGGGTGTGGCCTTCCCCTCTCCCTCCCGCTCTTCAGGCAGACCCCCTCTGGGGTGGCTCCCCCTGCCTACCTGACCCCCCCCCCCCCGCCCTCCAGGCACATCCTTCCTGCTCACAGCTGTGACCTTCCAAGCACATCAGTGGCTCTGCTTCCCAGCACCAGAGGGAAGCCAGGCCCAGGAGGGGGCAGGCAGGGGGCAGCTTTGAATGTGTCCACCACAGGTTGTCCCTGCAGTTCCCCCTGCACAGCTAGATGGGGCAGAAAGGGTCTGCCCCACCTATGGGGGGCAGGTTGCACCTCTGCTGCGTCCTGTTAGAAAAAATGGGTCCTTCCCCCCAGAAACCCAAAGCAAGCAAGCAGGTGAAGGAAAGGGGCTTTCTCTGCCAGGACATGTGAGAACTGCTGCCAGAATTCCCGTGTTCAGGCTGAGGAACTTGTTCCCACAACCGCTAGGATTTGCTTCTTGCATTGGGAAGAGGACCAAGGCAGAAACCCTCCAGGAAGGCCGAAAGCTGTTTCACATTCTTTAAAAGCAACACAACACACCCACACCCAAACCACCATGTGTGTCACCACGTGCTGTCACCTCTCCAGGGCCAATCCGAAGTGCTGGTTGTCACCTTTCAAGTCCTTCATGGCTTGGGACCAGGTTATCTGAGGGAGTGTCCTTTCCTAGTCACATCTACCTGACCCACCAGAGCAGAGAGGAAGGGAATGCTATGGGTCCCCTCCCCTAAGGAGGTCCATTTAGCAGGATCCAGAAGGAGGGCCTTCCTCCCTGCGGAACATGATCCCCATGGAGATAAGTGGGATGGAGACCATCAAGTGGCTCATTTGACTGGGTGTTGTGGCTAGGGGGGTGAGGGATTGTTTATTTTTTATATTGGGTTTTTACTGTTTGCAAACTGCCCAGAGTTCTTCTGAGTGGGTGGTGGCCATATAAATCTCCCAAATAAATAAATGATCAAATGAAATTCTTGAAGACTCTACCTTGGGATAGGCATTCCTTCCTGATCCCTTCATTTCAGAATGCTGAAACTCATTTCTTTTCAAAATAAGTGGGCATTTTATTGCCCTGTCAAAGCTCACCTTCCCAAAAGTTAAAAAACGAAAACAAAATTAGAATAATGGGATATTAATCCTTTTTTTATTTAGAGAAAGCTACAGGGAAAAGGAACAGGGTATAGCACAAAAATGGTGCAAAATATTTTTAAATCTCTCCTGCAATTTTAGGCCACGCACAAGAATTCAGCTCAGATTAGTATACTGGAAAATTCCTGGGGCTTTGCCAGGCAAGCAGGCACAAAGCACAGTGAACCTTGGTGCTGGGCACAAACCTCAGCTTAGAAACTATCCTGCATGCGGGTAGCCTCTGGGCTCTTCCAATGGCACAGTGGGGACAGGCCACAGGCCACCAAGGCTGCCTAGCATGGTGCATCTCACCTGGCAACTTCCAGACCTGGCAACTTCCACTGTTTCTCTCAACCTTGGCTACTTTAAGTGGTAGGGACTTCAATTCCCAGAATTCCCCAGCCAGCACAGCCGCTACCAGTGCTGAGAATTCTGGGACTTGGAAGTTCATCCCTGTGACCAGGTTGGTCCTTTCAAACTGCCTGAACTTTGCTCTCTGCTGGGATGGTCTGTGCTCCCACTCCAAGCCAAACTGCCCTGCAGGGTCAGCTGCAAGACAAGACAAGGCGTCTTTCTACCTGGGTCTCACCTGGACAAGCTGCCAGAAGGGAGGTCAGCTTCTCCTGCCAGCCAGCCAGCCGGCGGCCGAAAGGGCCAGAGTTCACTAAAAGAAGGGAGCAGCCAGAGGAGACCTCAGAGCGACTGGGGGAGGGGCAAGGCAGATTTGATGTTGTCCAGGCGGGGCCGAGTCAGGTGGAACTGTGTCAATGGCACAGCAGGAGCCACATCCACAGGCTCCCTGGCCCTTCCCAAAAAGCAGGAACCTTTCGGGATGGCCTCCTCCTCGGAATGTGTCTGCAAGGCACAAACCTTGGCCTCCTCCTCCTCCGTACTTCTGGAAAAGACGGGCACCAGCACTGCCCGAGCCCATAAGGGCGCATCCCCCAGATCCAAAGACCCACTGCTCAAAATAAACAGAGGATTCACCCGCAAGCAAGAACAGGCAGAGGGAGGGAAGGGGAAGCAGAGCAGGGGAGGTGAGCTGCACATCCCCAAGTACGATTAATGGGGAGCAAGGAGGGGAAGCAGCTCACCTCAGGCGTTCTCCTGAGGACCCACAGCTGTAGCCCACAACGGAGCATCTCTCAACGCTTCCGTTCCTTATTTTAAGATAAAAATACAATATTCGCCTTTTTTTAGGTGGTTGCCATTTCGCAAAGGACCAGGAAGGAGCAGAGGGAGGGAGTCGTCCATGGCGAATGGTCACAAATGACAGAGAAAGACTGCTGAGAAGCCATAAATTGGAAAGTAGGTTAAGTCAGATTTCCTCTGTTGGAACTGTGGGCTCCTGCCTGTGCAAAGAGAACCACCCTTAATGGTAGCAAAGGACCTCTGGAACTCATGGCCACCTCAAAGTGCCAATCTGGGGAAGGCCCACTGCTTCCTAGAACAAAGCCACCCCAGAGGAGCTCTGGCGGAGAAAGGCAGAACAAAGGTTAGCAGTGCAGTACAGCAGTTAGAGGGATTGGATCTGGGGACGAGCCCCCATCCAACCACAGGGTCCCCAAGACACTCTGGACTGCTCTCTCCCCCTCAACCCACCTACCTACCTCACAGAGGGGTTGTTGTGGGGATAATGAAAGGAGAAGCCTCCCTAAAGGATGCTTCATGGCCCCTGGGCCCCAAAACTGATGCTCCACCCTAGGAGGTCCATAAACTGCCCATTGTCAAACCTCAGCCTCCAGTAGTCCCACAAGCTTAGGAGCCCCTTGGGCTGTTCTGCCCCTCCAGGAAGCCACAAAGCAGTCTGACCCACAGCCCTGAAGATGGGTGGCCAAGCAGCCCAGGTTAAGCCCTCACTGCACTGGGGAGTCCAGATCCAGAGATGCAGCTGGTTTCGTGGTGACCTTTCTGCCTGGGGGAATCGGGGAAAGCCCCCAAAACTCACCAGCCTCACTTCAGTTATCGCTCAGGGAAAACCCTCCATAACCACAAGGCTCCACCCACCCCATAGCCTCCCTGGAGGCAGTGGGTCAGGGAACCAGTGAACCCAGGGGGCACCAAGCCCCCCTCCTGACCCAGAGAAACAGCATTGCTAGTGTGGGGGGGGGGAAGGACCCTGAAAACAAATCCCAGGAAAGGGAGCAGATGGAGGGCCCCCATGCCAAACACACACTTGGCACAGGCTGAGGCCAAGCCGTCCCCGGAGCCTGGTCTGCTGGGCTTCCACGAAAGGAAAAAGGCCTCCCGCCCCCACCTCCAATTCAAAGAGCTGCTCACCCATAAACCAGGGCTGGGGTGGGCTGGACCCCCGGAGGGGGAGGGGCAAAGAGGCAGGGCAGCCAGCATGAAAAACCCTGGCCAACTTTCTACTCACGTCCGACACCTTCACATTCCGCGCCCCTGGCAACCCTTAAAGGTGCTTTGGGGACCCTACGGAATATGTGTGCAGCCCCTCCCCGCCCTCTCACAAGGGAGGAGGGAATGGTCGGCGCGGAGAAGCCTTCAGAGCTGATCCCGTTCGCTCCCCCGGCGGCCGCTAGAAGCCGCGGGCCGCGCAAGAGCGCTCCTGCGCGAGTGCAGAATGCTCCGCGGGATGAGAGAAAGGCCAGCCCGCCCTGAAACGCCCAACCAGCGTCATCCCAAACCGCGGGGCTGACTCCCTCCGGCCGCCGCCTCCCCGCCCGTAGAGCCCGAGAGCAACCCGCCCAGCCAGCCGGGCCCCGGGAGGGGCAGGAGACGAAGGGGACGCCCCTTCCAGCCCGGCCCCGCCCACCTGCTGCTCGGCCCCGCCCCCTCGGGCCAGCGAACGCGGGTCCTCCCATCTTCTGCCTTCGGGGACCCGACGCCCACAGCGCCGGAGGGGCGTCGGGGGCGCGCCCAGCCTCGCCAGCTGTCAGCTCCGCAGCAGCCCGGGAGGCAGCGCAAGTGCGGCGGCGGCGGCCCGAAGAGCCTCCTCCGGCCGGGAACAGCCCGCGCTCCGGGGCAGCAGCGCCCGCCATCCTCGCCCGCCGGAGCCGCCCAGCTGGAAGAGGTCGCTGGCGGAAGCGCCGGCCGGGAAAGGGCCGCCTGTCCTCTCGGGGCGGAGGCTGCGGGCGCCCAGCCGGGGCTCTCTGCGGAGCTGCCGCCGCTGCCTCCTCCGGCCGCCGGTGCCAGGCGCGCTCTGCCGCCGCCGCTTCCTGGGGTGGCGCCGCTTCCTCTTCCTCCCCCACCCTCCGCCCGGCCCGCCTCTCCGCTTCGCGCGCCCCGCGCCGACTTACTTCGCGTTGCTCCTCCCGCGCGGCCGCCGGTGGAGGTCCGGAGAGCGCGGCGGGCGAGCTGCTGAGCGGCTTTGGCGGCGCCGGTGCCCGTCCCTCCGTCCGCTGGGCTGGCAGGCTCCGCTCTCGTCTCTCTCCTCCCGGCGCGCTCGGCTCCCCACCCAACCGCCAGCCCTGACCCCACCCAGGGCTCCACCCAGCCGTGCTGCACGCGCTGTCAATCACCAGCCCCTCGCAGGCGGCGCGGCCAACTTGCTCCCGGCGGCTCCGGAGGAGGCTCGGCGCGCGGGTGGGGCAGCCACGCCCCGCCGTCTCCGCAGAGCCGGCCGGGCGGGACCGCCGCCGCCTCCATCCGGAGCACCGGCCGCCGTAGCTGGGAAGGGCCGGCCGCTCCGCCCTGCCTGGCTCCGCCTCTGCCTCCTGCGGCCAGGGAGGGAAAGGCCGGGCGGGCGGCCAGGTGAGCGCGGGGAGTGGGGGCGCCGCTGCCTCCTCCGCGCTCCGGCCCGCTCGGGCGGTCGTGCCCACCCACCCCCGCCCTGCCACCCGCCGAACAAAGGGCCCGCCGGGCAGGCTGAGCCAGGACCGGGAGGCCTTGCCGGGATGCTGGCGAAAGCAACGCGGGTTGTGGAACCCGAGCGGAGGGAAGCACAGTCCGGATAGGTTGCCTTGGCGGAAAAAGCAGGGAAAGTACTTCGGCCAGGTGGCTGGAAGCCAAGGAGGCAGCTGCGACCGATCGCCCAAGTGAAGGAGTGGCGCCTGGGCTGGTGGGAGCTTTTGCCCTTTGCCCCCTCCCCTGGCAGACGCTGCATCGATCTGCTGCCAGTCAAGCCAAGGTCAACTCTGGAGCTCAGTTCCCAAGTAGCTCATTCGAGTTCTCTTCAGAGACATACAGCCACCCCTCGGAGCCCTAAGGCTGCTCCTGGGTCTGGCTTGGAATAAGCCCCTCACCCTTCTAGGAGATAGGAGCATTGCTTATTGGGGGGGGCTGCTCCCCAGAGCTCTGCAGGCAGGAGGCCAATCAACATCCCGTATTTTCAGGCACCAGAGCAAGAGAGCGTCCAGAATCTCCGAAGGCGAAGAAAGGCAGCCCGCTGATTGTCCTGCCAGATGGACTTTGATCAAAAGGTCCCAGGTGAAACCTCTGGCATCGCCCACCTTGATGGAATATGGCAGCTTCTTAGGGTAACCGTCGGCTGTGACAGTGGCCATGTGAAGGTTGCCCTTTGGGTGCTCTCTGGCTGAGTGGCCCCGGGGCCAGAGCCCCTGCTGGCCTCCCTGAGCCAAGAAGCCCTTCCCTCCTGGGGTTCCGTGGTGGCTGCTGCTTTCCCCGCTGACGTGTCCCAGAGGACCATTGGGGGTTAAGGGACAATTCAGCTTCCTTGGAGGTCCTGGAAGGGCTGGCTGGGGTCACAGAGCCAGCAGGTGCTGCAACAAGCAGCTTTGCATGGAAGAGTTGGCCCCCATTTCCCACATGCTGGTCCCCACCACCTTCCGTGTGGCTTGGGAACACCTGCTATTCCAAGATCGTCCAGCACCAGCTCCCCTCCAATCCTGCCAGCTTCTCCATGGCAACCCCAGCAAGTAACACTGGAGGCAGCAGTTTCCATGAGCCTTCCCCATGGAAACAAGCTCCCCCAGCCCAGCCCAGCCCAGCTCACCCTGGATCTTACCGTGGGGTGAACCACAAGCAACCCTGGAGAGAGGCCTCCAGAGAGGTGAGAAAGAAGGAGCATCAGGGACAGGATAGACCTGGAAGAGAGAAGAAGACGAGGATCGTGTGAGCAAGAGGACGTTACCGTTGGGCTTATTTGCCAACAGACACACACATACACACCTCCGTAGAGTGCCACAGCCTGGGACTTCCATCTTCTCAAAATGGCCAGATCGGGAAGGCAGAGAAGAGAGTCGCCAGATTGGCAGTCAACCCTCAAAGGCAGAATCAAGCACAAGGATAATTTGGGGAATGGGCTACAATGCAGTGGATGCCCCAATATAGGAGACGTTGGCTGGATTTGGGCCAATGTGAGTCTTAATGAGCTGCACCAACAGAAAGTTGGTGTCCCCCCACCCGGGCAGCAGAGCAGCATCCCCTTCCCCTCATCCTGACTTTGCAGCTCCGGTGTCCCAGCTGGGAAATGGCTGGCGGGGTACATGCATGAAGAC
This sequence comes from Diadophis punctatus similis, assembly GCA_023053685.1. NCBI lineage: Eukaryota > Metazoa > Chordata > Lepidosauria > Squamata > Dipsadidae > Diadophis > Diadophis punctatus. The sequence goes on along the minus strand of JALIGW010000014.1, from coordinate 470,802 downwards.
ATTCTTCCTCACTTTTATTGACCTCCGTTCAGCCATTCAGGGCCAGAAGGGAGGCCAGTGGCATGGGAGTGTGGAACCCATGGTGCACTACACACAGAGGAACCAGGCTCCCTTTGCTCACATCCTCCCTGACGTGACCCTCCCCTGCCTTGTGCCTGAAGGGCTGCTGCAGAGGCCGGTCTCCCTACGAAGGAAAGCCGCCTGCTGGAACTGAAATCCCCCTGCGAAGCCGGTCATCTGCTGGGCCAAAGGGCTTCCGGGCCTCACTTCCTGCTTATTCAGCTGCTGTTCTGAGGAAGTTTACTGAAAGGAGGGGGTTGCCATGAACTCTTATTGATTGACAGCCAGGATGATCGCTCTGGTCAGAGTCAGCCCCAAACCTCGCCATTGGCAATGCAGAGCTATCCCCGTCCTCCTCTCTGGCAGAGCCTCCTTGGGAGAGGCTTCAGACTCTGGAGGAGGGTCTACTTCTCAGCCAATGAGAGGCCGGCTCAGGGCCTGAACAGGCAGCTTGATTTCAGTCTTGGGGGGTATCTAAGTTGACCTTGGTCCCCTTGCTCTAAAGAACTGAAGGAAGAGATTGCGGCCGTCACACCACACCACACCACACACCACACCCCCGTTAAAGAAACCTTTGGTCAATGTACCAAATGTGCTTTCATCACATAGTTGCCTATGAGATGTTCCCTGTTTATTTCAGTTTGCCCCGTAAGTTCCCTGATTAAATTTCAGCAAGGAAAACCCACACAACTCTCGGGCAAAAGGCACAAGAGTCGACATCAGTGTGGGAGAACAATACGCAGAGCCTACAAGCTCCTGGTTTAATGTGTTACAAGGAGCGGGACATTTCTGGGAGCCAGTGATGAATTCTGGGCCCAGGCAAAAGGAGGCGGCCTTTCCGTGCTACTGGGGTGGAGTGGGGCACTCCGCAAATGGGGCGTGGCTGCTGACGGCATTCTCTTTATTTAGGGGACTATTAAAGAGATCCCCAAAGAGGCTCCAGATTTCAGCAACTTGATTGTTTTGATACCAACATCAAGAGATCCAAGAGATCATCCAGTCCAACCTCTTCTTTCTTGCTGATGGAGAATTCTTGGAGCTCTGGTTCCATCTAAAGGGCACCAGGTTGGGGAAAGCCGATTTAAACAACCATCCAATTCTCTTCCCAGCATGATCTACCTGGCCCCCAGAGGAGGAGCTGCATCCAAGAGCTGATGGGGCTTCCTGGGCTTGTCCCACCTGGATAACTCTAGAGCCGGCCAAGCCAGGCGTTGTGCTGAAAAGCCGAGCGATGCCGACAGCCTCCGTGGAGAAGCCCCCCCCCCGATGCTTTTCATAATGAAGCAGAATCTTTGAATCGGAGAACAGCACCTCAGAAGCGTAACTGCAACCAGTATGGACCAGTTGGACATTTGTGGGGACAGAGAGATGCAAACAGAAACTCCCTTAATTCTGGTGGTCCAGCAGGACCAAGAGGTGACATCATCATCAGCCAATCCTATGCCTGGAAGTATATCCAGGGTTGCCATAGCAACAGATGTGCCCTTCCAAGTTCTGTTCTGCTGGATCCTCTCTTGTGCAAACTGGAGATGGGTCAGGAAGCAGAGAAGGGCGCAGGCTATGCAGGCAAGGAGGAGCCGGATCCTGGAAGGCAGCCACAGGGAGCCCGGCCTCTGTGCCTTGGCCGCAAAGAACCTGGTCTTGTAGCTTTTGCCCCCAGCCCGCCATTGCTCTCACCAAGAAGGACAGAGAGTCACGGTCCCCTCTGCACTCTCACCAAGTCAGATGGCTTCGCTCTTCCCTCTGCAGAGTCCAGTGTGCCACACTCTCCTTTGTTAGCAAGCTGTCGTGAATTTCCCCATGGCATTTATGCGCCCTGCTGCTTTCTGTGGCATCCTGCTGTTTTAAGAGAGGTGAGATGAGGCCTGGTACCACACCTGTACTTCCAGGAGAGGGAAGTGTGTGTGTGTGTGCAGAATAAAGAGGTAGAGATGCTCCATTGTGGAGGTGATGGCTCAGTGAACTTCTGATAGCCCATCAACCTGGTAGTTGGTTCAGATCCATACATGTTGTAGTTACTGCAGTTACAAGAGATGGAAGGTGGTTGTGCGTATAACTGATCCCAGAGCCATTTTTGTCCTCAAATGCATGTTTTGTGGCTTGGATCCTGAAGACCCTAAGGCACAGTTTGCACTGTATTCCACAAGTAAGGTTTAAACTGGGCTGCTAGGAAGCCATAAAGCACCTCTGCCAACCCCAGTGACTGAGGTTATGTTGCAGCCAGAATGATTCTGGCTTATCATAGTGTGTCCTCCAGCCAGTGAAGCATCCTGGTTCACCAGGAGGCCCCTCCCCAACTGTTTTTTCCCTTTTTTCCTCTTTTTTTTGGGGGGGGGGGAGTGAAGGCTGCTGCTGTCTTGTTTCAGGGAAGGTGGGGATGGGCCGCTGAGCAGGCTGAATGTGCAGCCAGTCCATGCAGAAGCAGTTTTGCAATGGCAGCTCAACCATCCCCCTTTGCAAGCACAGCCTCTGCCGAGGAGCTGTTTTCCACCTTCCCTGCTGGCTCAAGGGCTCTTGCTGACTCCTGCAGAGGAGCCTCGAAGCTGGCGATGCCACCGGGTGGCACTGCAGGCTACCAAGCAGCTTCAAAGCCCGAGTTGCACTTCTGAAGGCTCCACGCAGAACCTCCACCTTCTCAAAGGGCCAAAGTGAGATGCTTCCCAGAAACCGTGTGTCCGCAGAGGGCAAATGACAAAATGAACGTGGCGATCTTGTGACATCACACACACACACACACACACACACACACACTGCCTTGAGTGTGTGCTGTGAGGGACATAAGAGGAAGGGTTTGTGCTACAGGGCCGTGATGCTCATCTGGCTTTTCAAAACTGCTGGATTCTGAAGGTGCCTCGACGATGTATCCGAGTTCCTCTTTCCAGAGGAAATTAGACCAACCGGGAGTTGCAACATCTCCTCGTTTCTTCTTACTTCGTTTACTCTGTAGACGTGGAAGGACCCTGGCAGGCCTTCTGTCCTCATGTGGGAATGTAAGAGGGGTCCAGCTCAAGAGACCCCTGCCTGGAGGCAGCCCAGGAACAGGGTCCTGAGGGGCTTGGGGTCTCCTGTCTCGCAGAACCTCCTTCCAGCCCAGGGGCTCTCCCTTCTTGCTGAAACAGCAAGCTTTGGGGACCTTCCTCTGCCGGGTGTGTGCGTGTGTGTCTCCTTTTCCCCTTGTGAGGAAGTGCAACTCAGCCTGGGGAAACACTCCGGGATCCGAGAAACCAGCCAACCCTTGGGGAAATTCCTGACCTTTCCCCATCAGCCCAGAGCCATGGCCAAAGCTTTGCAGCAAGAGTTCCTGCCCAAACTCTCTCTTCCCCTGCCTGGAGCCAGGCTCAGTCACAAAGGCCCCTCCCTGGCTTGTCCTCTGGTCATCCCTCACCCGCAGGTTTAGAGCAGAGGTCTTCAAACTTGGCAACTTTAAGACTTGTGGACTTCAACTCCCAGAATTCTCCAGCCAGCTATGCTGAGAATTCTGGGAGTTGAAGTCCACAAGTCATAAAGTTGCCAAGTTTGGGGATCCCTGGTTTAGAGGCTCAGCTAAATTCCAGTGGAAGGTTGGTGGGCTGCTCAGCCCCTTTCAGGAGAGGTCTGGCCCAAATCTTAGGATGGGAGGGCCTGGGAAGCGCCGTGGATTGGAAGTGCGCTTCTCACAGCAATCCCTTTGCAGACGAGGGACAGCAGAAAGCAGGGCTGAGTTTTGTCTGCAAAGGATCCCCCTGGCAGGGCGAGAGGAGCAGCGCTGGGCCTCTTGCATCGGCTGATGGGGACACCACCCCCTTCTCATGCACAGGTAGAATTCCAGGGAATCAAGCCCACCAACACAATGGGGTGGGAGGAGCAAGTGGACCGCAATCCTTGGGATAAGAGGGAAATCTAAATTCACACACGTTGCCCTTGGTCAGTGATGGTGAACCTTTTCAGCACCGAGTGCCCAAACTGGCACGTGCATGTGTGCACGCTGGAGTTCCGGAAACCCGAAGACCAGGTGGCAGGCACGCATGCAAATCAGGTGGTCTTCGGGTTTCCAGTGCTCTGGCACCAAAGACCACATGCGTGCTGGAAACCTGAAGAGCAGCTGGCGACAGCACGCGTGCCCACAGAGGCCTCTGCGTGCCACCTCTGGCACACGTGCCACAGATTCGCCATCACGGCCTCAGGTTATTGTGGTTTCTAATCCTGGTTTAGTGCTATATTTGAACATAACCATCTGTCTATGTGACACGTTGCCACCTGCTGACATTGGAATTGCCACCAGAGCTGTCTGAAGACGAAAGTGCACAGGAAGGAAGTGGTTGAAATAGGTTTGCCTAACATGGCTTCTTCAGCTCTCTGGAAGGTTCCATACAAACACCCATCAAGCTGTGATCTTCTAGCAGAGCCCCCTCAGGTGAGGCCGAAGGGCCACCTGGAGCGGAGAAGAAAATCCATCAATTTCTCTCTAGTAGGCAAGACTCCCGGGGTGCAGACCTAAGTTCCTGACCAGATGAGCCCCCATGCAGGGCTGGATCATCTCCAGAACCTTTGTTCTAATCAGGTGGGGAATGGTCTTCCAAATGGAATCAATGCAATACTGGAAATTATTTAAGTGCAGGAAAGAACTCAGAGGGCATGACTGAACTGGGTCCAGTTCTCCAGGAGCCCTCCATGGACTTGGTGTCCGGGTCTTGGGGCTGGTCCTCAGGCAGCTGGCAAGCCTTCCTGGAGTATTCGTGGGAAGGGTAAATTTTCCCACTGGAATGTAAGGCATAAATTAACATTTCTATTGAAGGCAGACTCTCCCCCCCCCCCCCGTAAGGGCTATCACTCGCTATCTTAATAGGATGACAGCAATACGAGCCAGCTACATTGAAAAGAATTTCATTGATTGTAAGAAAGATGAGCTGAGTTAGAGACGAGATATTTTATTTGGGTTATCTAGTTTTAGAAATTTAGTTATTGAATTTTGATATCGTTGAATTTTGATGTCATGTACCATATATATTTTTGTACGGTTGTTTCTGTACCTGTTTGTTCCGTTTTTTTTTTTTTGAAAAGGCCTTCGGGCTATTCAATAAATGTACATACCTCTCGTGGGAAGGGCCCACATTGGCCCTTGGAAAAACACCAAATTTCCAGGCAGAGCCAGGAAGGGGCCACAGGTTCACACTCTGCAGTACACAACAGGCGGGAGAGGGGAGAGAGAGAGAGAGGAAGAGACACCCAGACATCCTTGGTAACAAAATTTATTGTCATGATTGAAGACAAGATTTATAAACGTACTCTAGCAACTTGTTGATAAAATAGCAAGTATCCCAAGTTTGTAGTTTATTGTCATTTGGAACAGAATGGGAAACTAGGAAAGGGTTATGATGTCCGTGACATTTGGACCGTCCGCGCCACGGCAGCGGTGGCAGCAGCAGCGGGAGGTCCAGAAGGTCCACCGTGTGCCCAATACCGCCGGGGAGACCAGCATCCAAGATGAAAAGAAGAAGAGAGGAGTGGAAAGCAGTGCACGCATTTCAAAGCCCACAAAACACCCACCATGGTTGAGGTCTCTGAGGAAGAGAGCAGCTTCTCCTCTGGCCGTACCCAGAGAGGAGCTCAGCGCACCAGCAGGCTGTGCTTGGGCCCGTCCACCCTTTCCAGCTTCTCAAAGTGTTTCCTGGCATTTCGGATGTTGATCAGCGTTGCTGCAGAGGCTGGAAGAGAGGAGGGCCGAGGAGATGAGACCATCCGTATGACCGGCCGGGCTCTGTGACAAGTGCGGTTGAGGGGCAGGAAGGGCAGGCTCCCTTCCGGCACAGCAAACAAACATTCCCTGGATTGCAACTGCCACGGGGAGCCCCCAAAGGTCAGGCTGAGCAGGAAGAGCCCTGCTCTCCAACTTACGTATGGAAGGGTCTGACATGACGACCATCACGTAGGTGTTTGATGTGAAGATGTCAATGAAATCAGCAAAGTTGGAATTCCTCACTTCCATGCTCTGGAAAGATGCAGCCAACTTACTGGGGGGGGGGGGAGGAATGAGGGGGGAGAATGTTAATTGTTCTATGCTGAACAGGCTCCTTACTCTTCAGGCCTCCCTCCCCACATTGCTCTGATGGACCCACAGGCCTTTGCTTGTCCATGAACTCCAGAGAAAGGCCTCCTCCTGCCAGTCAAGAACAGCAGAGATATAATGGCCTGGATGGGCGCCAGGACCCCCATGGGGTCAATGAGAATGGCAACGGACATCAGTGGTAAAAGTGCAAAACATGGGCTGGCCTGCCGAGTGGGCGCAGGCAACGGATCAGGCCCCTCCAGAAGGCAGCCTCTCTCTTGCCCGCAGAGTCCTGGGGAGTAACGCTTTGCTTTCTCTACGCAGAAACGACCCCCGCCCAGCCTGGCAGATCTAGAGGCCACCCAGGTGCCACTGGCCAACTCAGAGGAAGCTGTCGCAACCCCCCTGCAAAGGCCAGCATCTGAGGCTCCCTCCGGGAAGCTGCCCGAGGCCCCCTGTGCTCTCACCTGCAGCTCAGCTTGAACTGCTTAATGATGTTGCTGATTTTCTCAAACCGGTGAATGTCCCGCTGCTCTTTGCACTGGTAGTGCGAAATGACCTGCAAGAGGAGGCACGAAAGCATCAGGCCGGCTTTGAGCCAAGCCAGAATTCAGCCGAGGACCAAACTCTCAGCCACAAGAAAGATGACGCATCTGAAGCATGCTGGGCCTTCAGGGGCCCCCAAAGGCATTCCCCAGATGCGACCCATATGCACCCACCATCATGGCAGAGCCACGGAGAAGAAAGGTGTGGGTGGGTTTCTCACAAAAGCCCGTATGGAAGAGCTTTGCCACCCAGTAGAGCTGTGCACCATGGTTCTCCAAGTGGCCACAGAGAACCAGAGCTCAGGCTATGCCCACCACAAGACTATCAGTGTGTGGGACAAACAGGATGGATGGAGGAGGCCTATTCTCACAAGGGAACACCTTGACTTCCCATTTTAGAAATCAGAGCAAGACATGTGGGAGGCTTGGGAGACCCCTCCCCAGCCTGTGCCCAAGGTGGGCTCCATCCCTGGTGACTAGTCCATCTTCTTGCTCACCAAAAATGTGGCTCTTTCAAAGAGAAGAACTTCATCAGCTTCAATGATCTGAGCAAAATTCCTGAGGTTCGTCTCCAGCTGCTGGACGTTGGGAATCAGCTGGTAGACTATGCTGGACCATGCCTGCCAAAGAGGAAGCCCAGAAGGCAGCTGAACTCTTGGCCCATCCTGAGATGGACCCAAAGTGAAGGGGGCAGCAGGACCCTCCTCTTGGCAGTCAGCAAACGGGAGAAAAGCACCCTTTAGAGGGAGGGGCTGACCTCCAGACTAAACAGCCCAATTTGCCTCTCTGCTACCCCCACAGCCCAGAGGGATTTGAGAAGCTGTGGACGGGGCAGAAGTGGGAGCTGCTGCAAAACTTCACCTACTGCTCATAAACGGAAGACTCCACTTTTACAGTCTATAGCAGGGGTCCCCAAACTTGGCGACTTTAAGACTTGTGGACTTCAACTCCCAGAATTCTCCAGCCAGCATAGTTGTCTGGAGAATTCTGGGAGTTGAAGTCCACAAGTCTTAAAGTTGCCAAGTTTGAAGACCTCTGGTCTATAGGTAAGCAAGGATCTGAACCCAGGGCTTCCTCCAGCTCATGGCTTATAACCCGGTCATGGTTAGCCACCATGGTGGCCCAGAAGCACAAACCTTGTAGAGAGTCTCATCCCAGATGGACGTTCTGAAGCAAGAGCATTCCAACGGGCGGGACAACCGCTTTAAATCCTCTTCCCGTTCCTTGAAAATCTAACGAAAGTAAATGAAAGAAGACAAATTTCCCTAATCAATATAAGCCTCACCAACGAAGCCGAGAGAGAGGTTCATAATGATCTCAGCAAGGCCAGCACTGCTGGGAAAATGGGACAAGGTGGAAAGGCCTCAGCCAGAAATCTGCGGGGGGAAATTCCCAGAGCTGATCAAAAATGGAGTCCGGCCTATGCGCCCACAGCTGCCTGTCAGGTTCAGGCGGTTGTGTCATTTGCAGATCCTGTCGGATGTTGGTAGAGGCGGCAGACATTTTGGCAAAGCCTGCAGTAAAAGGGAAACGGAAAAGCAGCAGTTTCTGAAAGAGGGAAGCGTAGAGGCTTTAGCAGCTGGAGCCGCACTAACTCCACCAGGTGCAGCAGTGCAGACCCAGAGCGAAAGCCAGGAGGGAGGATGGCCTTGTTACCTCCCAAGGGCTACAGTTCCTGCCTTTTGACCGAAAGCGAAGCCGCCTGTTTGATCTGGAGGCTGACCCTCACCAGGTCGCGCTGGTCCTCCTGTACTAAATCCATTTTGTGGACAAGGCAGAAAATCTTGGCATCGGGAGAATTCTGGAGAATGGCCTCCAGGCAGGACTGATAGTAGTGCATGTCTTTCTCCAGCTCTCTGCTCTCCACATCAAAGACGTAAATAAGGACCTCCACATTGCGAAAGATGTTGTCGCGCTGACTGGTGAAGTAGTTCTCCATGAAGGTGTCCTGGCTGGAAGGAGAAGAGCCACCGTCAACGGCCGAGTCAGGCAGAAAGGGGAAGAGAGGAGAGCTCAGCTGGGGACACGCTCCTGGGAGGGGGGAGTCCTTCGCCATTTCCAGATAAGAGGGCTGCTTCTGCCCTGATCTACCAGCCAAGGGTCCCAGGGAGACCCCTACTGAACTCCCTGGAGTCCTTAACTGGGATCTCCTGGTGCCCTCGGCACCCCTCCTCCTGGAAGTAGCAAAAGGGTAGACAAAATAATTACCCGCCACAGTCCCACAGGTTTAATACCAGGTTGCCCAGAAATCGAACATGCGAATGCTCCACATCAACTAGAAAAAAGAAGAAGAGAAATGAATTACAGAGACAGGGAAACAATCCCCAGCAGCATCAGAAGGAACCTGGGGTAAAGCACAGAAAAGCAGGTTTGCTTAATCATGGTCTGTTGAAGGCGTCCACGCAAGAGTCCCCTTCACCCAATAAGCCAACAAACGCTGGGCTGTTACGGGTCAGGGTGGGATGCCCGCCTCTCCTTCTCAAGCAGCCCCCCGCCCGGCGACTCTGCCCCCTCCCCGGCCTTACTTGTGGCTCCCAGGCGCCGCGTGTCCCGCGCGATGTAGTTGGCGAAGATGATGGAGCGCATGCTGGTCTTGCCGGAGCCGCTTTTCCCCATCAGCAGCACCTGGGCGGCGGGAGAAGAGCCGACGTTGCCGCAGCGGAGACGCCCCCGGCCCTCCCGAGCCGCCCCCGGCCGCCCCGCCGACTTACCTTCTTCTTCATGGCTGCTGCGTTCGGCATCCCACGCCTGCAAAGACACGCGGGGTGTCAGTGGGCGACGAGAGCCGGGCAGCCCGCGCCCTTCCTCGCCCGCCCCGCTTGGCGCTCGCCACCCCCCCCCCCCAATGGCTCGGCGGCCTCTTCCGCGGGCGAGGGGCCCCCGGGCAGGTGCGGAACCGCGGGCGGCCGGGGGACCTCACCTGTGCTCCGGAATAGCCCTGCGGCCGAGGGGCGCGGGGGCAGCAGCCGCTCCGCGTCGTCGTCCTGCTCCTCGTAGGCCTCACAGCCCCAGCCTCGCGTAGGTTGCTTGCCCGGCCTCGCCCGGCTCCAGACAGCCCAACCCACCGCGGCACCTCGGGACAGTCACGTGAGCCGCCGCCGCCGCGCCGAAGACTCCGCCCTCCTTTGGTCAGGTGACGCGACGCAACACGACGCGTCGATCAACGAGGCAGCAGCGCCTAGAGCGACCCTCTCTGCGAAGCCGCGGGAGCCATGTTTTTTGAGGGTGCCGCGCTCTCCGGAGCTCTGCAAGGAAAAGGCGGCTGTGCGCGATGGAGTGGCGGTTCTCCACGGCAGCAAAGCCGGGCTTGCTGTTCACGCGCCAAGGACATTTCGGGAGAGGCCCGGGTCGTGGAAGTCCGGATCGGTGTTTTGTCCCTGCGCCCCGCAGGCGTCGCTAAGGATACGCTGTCCCCGCTGAGGGAGGCTTCAGTAAGGGCGGAACTCCCCAGTCCGCAACAGATGAGGCTATCTGGCACGGCTTTTCTTACCGCTTCCCATATGGTCTAGCGGTTAGGATTCCTGGTTTTCACCCAGGCGGCCCGGGTTCGACTCCCGGTATGGGAAAGCATTTTTTTTTTTTGCCGGCCCCCTCGGAAGCCCGGGCTCTGCTTCCTGGACAACCGGGCACGGGGCCAGGTCCCAGCGCGCCTCCTCACCAGGGTCTAGCGGCTCTTGCCCCTCGGCCGACAGGGCAGCCGTGGGGATCAGCTGCCCGGAGGCCTCGCCCCTTTCGGCGATTGGACGGCCCTGTTCCGCTGGGCGGGGCCTTGGGAAGAAAAGGCACCTGCGGCGCTGCTCTGGGCAGAGGGGCGATGGAGGCAGCGGAGGAGACAGGTGGGCGTGCGGAATGGGCTGCCCTGGACTCGGGGCCGAGTATGCTTGCGGACTGCAGCCTTTCCTCTCCCTTTTCCATTCCCCCGGCGAAGGTGGCGTCTTTGGGGTGCTGGCGGACGCTCCGCTGACCCTCCTGGAGGGGAAGCGAAGCTGAGCCGGCCAAGTGAATGGCCAAGACCCCCGACTTCCCACCCAGGGGGGGTGGGGGGGTCCTGGACGAACTCTGAGCGCCCTAAAACGTGCCCTTTCCCTTCTCCCCCCCCCCGGCAGGGATGGCGAGCGACTCCCTGGAAGCCTTCTTGCTGGACTTTGACCACGCGGTCCGGGACTTCGAGCAGCGGGGCTCTTCTCGGCACGAGCCGCCCCTGCAGGCGTTGAAGACGGGGCTCCAGGGCAGCCTGTACGACAGCGGCATCGACGACTCGGGAAGTGAGCGCCCGCTTCTTCCTTCCAGGGGGGAACGGAGTGGGTGGGGAGGGGGAAATCCTCTCGCTTCGGCTCCCCTCCGGTTTTGGGGGGCTGCGCCTGGGACTGTGACAGCGCCCCGCTTTATGCCTCGCTGCACAACCCTTCACAAGTTGCTTCTCTCTGAAAGGAACCATCAGAGGGGCCAATAAATGATTAAATGCGCTTTTTTTACTTCCCCCGACAGGCTGGGCGGATGAGCTGCTGCCTCTTCGGCTTCCTCTCCCAGCATTTGCTGAAGAGAGCCGCCCTCGACGGCGCGGGGGGGGGGGGCAAAGGACCACCAGCTGAGCGAGCGTTTCTTTTTGCTTTCCCTTGCAGGCAAAAGCATCTCTCCAAGCAGCAGCCTGAACAGCAGCGAAGAGGATCTCAGGGCTGGTGTGGCTTCTTCCCAGACTCCTTGCTCCACAGGTACAACTTGGGGGAGCCCAAGGGAGAGGATGCGGGCAAACTTAGGGGAGCTGCCTTGGTGCTACAAGGTGAACCTGTGTTTTCATTTGTGGACCAGAGACAACAGTCTGGGGCTCTTATTGTCCTTGTAGGGGCCAAGTCCCCAAAATGGAGTCAAAACAGACCCCCTCTGGACCCATTTGACTCCTTGGGATGGTGCTCTCTCTGCCTCCCTCCCTCCCTCCCTCCCTCCCTCCCCCTCCCTCCCTCTCTTTTCTAATTCTCCAGTGTGGACCTTCATGACTAAGAGAGAATAAACCCCAACATGACTGAAGATTTCATTTGGCTCTTCTTTTTTCCCCCTTTTGGTATTGCTGAGATTCAATTATTCCAATCTTTTATTTGCTCTGTTCTTTGGTTCAATCAAGATTTGTTAGGATGAGGAAACTGACATGAATGGTAGGATGATTGTAGTTTTATAAAGTATTTTTAACTGATTTTATCTTTTATCTTGTTATTTATGTTTCTCTCTGATATGAGCCGCCCCGAGTCCCTCGGGAATGGGGCAGCATAGAAATGTAAATAAAATAAATAAATAAATAAATAAATAAGTTGATCCGTCTTATCTTGTAGCTAAGCTCGGAGACACCCGCGAACTGGAAGCGTTCATTGCAGACCTCGACCAAGTCCTGAAGGGTAGGTGTGGGATCTGGGCCCCTTAGGAAGCCCAAAGGATTCTCTGGTGCAGGGGTCTCCAACCTTGGCAACTTTAAGCCTGGCGGACTTCAACTCCCAGAATTCCCCAGCCAGCTTTGCTCCAGGCTTAAAGTTGCCAAGGTTGGAGACCCCTGCTCTGGTGAACCAGGCTTCTGCCTTTGTGTGCGGGTGCAGCAGATGCATTTGTAGGATCTCTGGGCTTTAAGAGACACTTTGGTCAGTGGTTGGTGACTGGTGAAGCCTTCCAATCATCTTGGAAGATGATGCGTATCTGTGTGGTCTCTGACTGATGCAGCGGAGGCTGGGAAGGGCCCAAGGGAGAAGATCTGGAGGGTTCGTCCTTTTAGCCTGGTTATTCCTTTCTTGCAGAAATGTGACCGGTTTGCCTCCTGTGCTCTTAAAGATGAAAATCTGCCTGCTGATGTCTTGCTGAATGGACCCAGCCTTTTTTTCCTGGGAGAAGCCCCCCACCAAAATTCCTGACGCATCAGCTATGACTGCCCCCAAAACCAGCCTACTTCGCAACTGGCTTCTCTGCAGGGAAGGGATCACAACTGTTTCCCAAATCCTTTTTTTGGTCTAGAAGTCCAAGCAGAAATCCAGTAAGTCTGGATCCCAAAGGTGTTCTGCCGGTGGATTTATTTTTGAAATTCCACCTTGAGGAGAAAGCTGGATTACTTTTTTGAAATGCATGTACTTCTCAAGAGACTTTCTCCTCACCTTTTGCTCCATTGTGACAGGCTGCGTGGATGGGAGGGAGCCCCAAAGAGACCTGAAGCGGGTGCCCCTGGCTCTGCTGCAGAGGAATGGCCTGTGCAGGGCGGGCGAGTACAGCCACCCTCTGGCCTGGGGGCCCCTCCCAGCTTCTTGAGTGGGACTATTGATATGGAGGGGAAAACCTGGGTAGGGGAATGTCCCTCAGGTTGCTGGACTGCTGACGGTGACCTCTGAGTTCAGAGGGGGCTCTGGTCAGAGGGGCTGCATCTCTTTCTGCATGGAGCTCCTGAAAGGCCACTTGGAGAGAAGTGGGGGGGGGGAGTGTTAGGAGTTTCATTGGAGGAGTTGAGTTGTGCCAAGGTTGGGGTTTTATTGATTCTGGTTTTTATTTTTTGTATAATACTATTCTATGGTTGTAAGCCTCCCAGAATTCTATTTTAAGATGGATGGCTGTATTTTAAATAAATGTAAATAAAATGCTATTGTCTTTGTGCGGTTTGCTGTAGAAGAGTTCATAGCTGACCACCTTAGGCAATGAAATAAATGCCGAAACAGAGACGAAAAATAAGCCTGTATCTAAAGGTTTGTTAAGGTGGAATAAAAGGAAGTTCTTATTCCTTGCTCTTTACCTCAGTGTTGCCTTTAATTCTCTGCTCCGGGAGCTTTTCTGGCTTGCTGGGCTGTGGCACCCATTTCTCCATGCCCTCCGCACTGATGCCAGAGCCCGGCCCAGCTGCTGCTGCTGCTGCTTAAACGCCTCTCAGAAACCGCGCTTGCCGCCTGGTGCTCCCACGTCGCTCTTTGGGGCGACCCCCTCGCTCCCGCTGCCCAGGATAACCGAGGGGATGCCGCCCAACCGTCGAGAGAGCGCTCTTTAAACCTGCAGAGCTGCGAGGGAGCCCGAGATGCCACGACAGCGCGTGGGTGGACGGGGACGGGAGCAGCGCGGCTCGGAGCGCCTCTCCCTTGCGGCGAGCCACTTCCTCAGCCCACGGGCGGCGCCGAGCAGCGCCGGCTTTCCGGGCGCCCATCTCGTGCTGGTGGCAAGGGGAGGAGAGCGCTTGCAACCTGCCGAAGCCCGAGCGCGGGGCGGACAGGTGGCTTCCGGGACTGTCCCCTTTCAGAAAGCGGGAGGGAGAGGCCGGCCCCCCAGGCTGCTCGTGCTCCTGCCGCAAGGAAGAAGGTGGCCGCGGTTCTTCGCGTCCGGCCTCAGTGGCTTCAGCCTCAAGAGACGGTTGCTTAGAATCGGTTTGCAGTTGGGCTTCAGCGGAAGAAAGAGGCGGTTGCCTGGCGCAAGCGCCCAACCCCCAGAACATCGCCTTACCCGTGGGCGAGACCCCACACCCGCCCTGGGGCTGCACGGAGCCACTGCCGAAGGGAAAAGCCCATGGCTGGCACTTGTAGCATTCTGCTCCTCTCGGAAGCCTGGACCGCCGAGTTCTTCTGCTGGGAACTGGGAAGGTGGAGGGAGAGCCCCCAAATTCCTTTCTGCTGGGCTAGGGAAGTCCCTGGTCAGCATCCAGAGACCTCCCCTCCCGTCCCAGCAAACATTAGATTAAAAAAAACAAATTAGAAATCTTCCAGGTGTTTTTAAAAAGTGTGTCATACTTTGGTAAGTCTCTGAGGTGGGGTCTCTGTCCTGTGGGCCTTCCACACTATCCCAAATGTGCTGTGTTCAAACTCACAGGGCTACAAGTTTCAAAGGAAGAAGACATCGTGGCTAGTGGCTGCATAATGCTAAACCATGGCTGCAGAATAAACCCTGCAAAATAAATAAATAGTGGCCGATTAACAGAAACACTTGAGCCCAAAAACATGGTTTCTAAACCACCATGCTGGCAACCACATCTCTTGCAAACACGTCTCAGCCTTGGCCCCAGTGGGTTGCCATCCAGATGATTCTGGTGTGGACACTCAGGACAAGGGGCCCTGTCTGTCTGTCTGTCTGATTCTCCCTGGGCTGGCCTGGTGCTGCCTCCTCCAGGTCACAAAGCTGTTGCAACACAGGCAAGTGAGCCCCCAGCCTCACCTTCCCTTGGGGCATAATCCTGCCCTGCGGGGCTGTATGCCTTTTTAGGACAACCTGGCTCCTGAGCTTCAGTTAGCCCGAGAACAAAAATAGGGCTTTTCCTGCTCACTATCCCACTATCTCAGGGGTCGGCAACCTTAAACACTCAGAGAGCCATTTGGACCCGTTTCCCACAGAAAAGAAAACACCAGGAGCCACAAAACTCTTCCGTTGACTATTTCCTGAGGGGCCACAAAACTGGCATATATAGGTGAATTAAAGATTCTGTTTTCTTCTGAAACTTTTCTTTTCTTGGATTTATCCATGGTTGGCCTACCGCAGGTCGAAAAGCTGAATAAATAGCGCGTTGGTGGGTATCGCACATTGGCAGTTGTGACGCATATTTTGAGCGTCAGGGAGCCACAGCAGAGGGATGAAAGAGCCACATGCGGCTCCAGAGCTGTGGGTTGCTGACCCCTGCACGTCTGCATACCCAGCTACACCCATGGCTGCCTGTGACCTTATCATGGCTAATGAGCATTGATAGCCAACCGCCTCCCTGGCTCAGCCAGAGGTGCAAGATGAGAAGTGAAACGTCTTCAAAGAAAAGCAAGGAAGTCCAGTTGCCTCTTGAAAAAGCCCCTCTGGGACTGCCCTTGCCAGGTCTCGTGGTGGGGAGTTCTTCAGCTCAACCAGGTAAGATTTCCATGAAACAATTTAGAAGGCTGGCTTGCAGTGGGGGAGGGGAGCAAGCTGGTAGTGACAATGACCTCTGTGGGACTCTGAAAATCCCCCCTCCCCTCCCCCAGCCTGAAGTTGCAATTTCAATTCCTTTCTCTTCGGCATTTTCCTTTCTGAAGCAGGATGTGGAGATGAGGAGTGACGCTGCAGCAGGAAGCCAGAAGTCAGGCAGCAACTCCCGTTGTAAGGAAGGCGTTTGGGTTCATTGGGGGATTTCCTGGGAAACCCCAGCCACGAAGCACCCAGCCCTTTGCCTTCAGTTTCTAGAGACTGCAGCAGAGAAGCTGTCTGTCTTAGCAGGCCAGGTTGGGAAGAGCCGGAGGCCCAGGTCCCTCCTGTGGCTTCTTGTCCTGGCCTTAGGAAGGGGCCATGTATTGGGACAAGCTGATCCTGTCCAGGAAGGACTGGGGGCTCCTCCTCTGTCCACATCTCCCCTCCCCAAGCAAACTACTTTGCTTGTGTCACTCACAGGCTGCAGAAGGGCTGTTCCCCTTGCTGCTGCCTATTTTCAGCTGGCACTGGGTTTTTAATAGAACTACTTATTTATGTTTGTCTGTCCGTCCGTCCGTCCATTTGTATCCCACCTTTTAAAATTGTTACAAATAACTCAAAGCAGTGAACAGATCCACCACACCTTCCCCATCCTCTTTTCTCCACAACAAGCCTGTGAGGTTGGTTAGGCCAGGGGTCTGCAACCTGCAGCTCTGGAGCCGCATGCGGCTCTTTCATCCCTCTGCTGTGGCTCCCTGTCACTCAAAACATGCATCACAGCCGCCAATGTGTGACACCCACCGGCACGCGATTTATTGAGCTTTTCGACCCATCTTTTTTTTTTCCGGAGTTCAAAATGTTTTTGTTGCATGCAGAAATAAAAATTTGTTTTCTCTATAGCAGTTCATTGATTACATAATGCAACACACTATAGTTTTTTTTATACATAGCATAAAGGTAAAAAACGATATATGCAGTTATCTTCATTTTAGATGTCAAAAGGTTTTTGTGGCTCCCGGTGTTTTCTTTTCTGTGGGAAACGGGTCCAAATGGCTCTATGAGTGTTTAAGGTTGCTGACCCCTGGGTTAGGCTGAGAGACAGTGACTGGCTCAAAGTAACCCAGCTGGCCTTTATGCATAAGGCAGAATTTGAACTCGCAGTCTCTTGCTTTCTAGCCTGGTGCCTTAAGCACAAGACCAAACTGGCACTGTTAAATATTAAAATAAGGGTTTTAATAGAAAATCAGAGACACATAAATATATAACACTTCATTCAGGTTAGGTAAGTCAAAAAGAGTTTCTTCAATTGCAGGTTAAGTTCTGTTGGAGGAGGAATTGGTGGCTGAAATAGTTCCAGTTCTTGTCCAACCCTATTTTGGAAACTTGCAAGCCCGAGAACATCACAAGAGGCATAGAAAGGGTGAGAAAAAGTTTTGGTTCTGTTTTGGTTCTCTTGGTCCCACCCTGAGCAGCAGGAGACCTCCTGACCCCATCCCCTCCCCCCCGCAACCCATATTTGGACTCTCTGGAGCGCCTTCACAAGGTTGTGGCTAGACCACTGCAGTGACCTCAGCCTCCATGAGTCAGAAAGGAGCAAGGAAGTTGCAAGAGGCAGTGAGCAACCCTGGGGCCTTCCATGGAAAACGGCAGCCACAGAGCAGAGCTGCCCAGGGTTCACTCTGGTCTCCCGTCTTAAAAGAGAAAATTAGTGAGAAACAATGACACACTGCCCTTAAGTCCTATGAGAGCACAGGAGTGCCCGGTGTGGCGTTCAGGGGTCAAGAGGGAGAAAGCGGGTGGTGACCAACCCGGCTCTCTCAGCTGACCTGCATCCCACGGCTCTTTTGAGAGAAGGGGGGAGGGAAGCCAGGAGTTCCTTTTTCAGTCCCTTGGAGAGTTTCAGGGTGACAAAGATCCCGTCTTGTCCAGGAAGTAGCTTTGGTGGCAGGGAAAGTGAAACTCAGAGCCCCTTCTCCCCTCCCCTCCGAAGGCCCAAACATGGGAGAGCCATGTAGATCAGAGGTCTTCAAACTTGGCAACTTTAAGACTTGTGGAGTTGAAGTCCACAAGTCTTAAAGTTGCCAAGTTTGGGGACCCCTGCGTTAGACATTTGTGACATGTGCAGACCGGATTACTCCATGGTTTCTGAATAAAGTTCCCTTATGTAGATAGCATTTGCTATTTGAACGTCTGCCATGCCTCCCTGCGGGTGGACCGAGTCACATCCCTGCGCAGGTTCCGTGGCCGATTTCCATTTCCGAGGAACCTGCAACTGGGGACAAACGCGGAGAGTTTCTCGAGGCAGCCACCTCTGGCCGCAGCCCTTCGGGACGGAGAGCCACAGATGCCCGCCCGCGGCTCATCTCCAGGGCGCATCCATGGGAATACAATGGAAAAAGAGAGTTCTCCTGCAAGGCGGAGCACACCAAGAATCGCGCCCGGGAATTTCGGCTCCTGCTCGGCGTCCTCCGCTGAAGCCGGCGCGACCGGCGGCTCCTCAGAGCATCGTTTCCCCGGGGGAGCCTGGAGCGCCCGCGGAGGGCCCTGCAGCAACCGGCTCTGCGGGACGGGCGAGAAACGGCGGCGGCCGCGCGGCCTCGGGCTCCCGGCGTTCCCTGACTGTCCCCCGAGGGAGCCCCGGCCCGGCCACGGATCCGTCCGGAGGGCGCCTCGTTGGGGACGCCGCTCTGCCCCTTCTAGAAGCAGCCCCGAGAGCGGCCGCGAGGGGGCACCAGCACGCGGCCGGGGCAGCGCCCGAGACAAAGATGGCGGCTCCGCGGGCGGCCGTCAGAGGGCTGTCCCGGGAGTCACGTGACCTGCCCCTCCCCGCGCGTCTCAATGGCGCCGCCCTCGCCTAGCCGGTGGCTGCCCGCCCGCTGAGAGGAGGAGGAGGAGGAGGAGGAGTCCCGGCGGCGCCGCGCAGGTGAGGGGCGAGGGCCGCGTCGGGGCCCCCCCGCGCTCCGGACCCCCCGCCCGACCGCCCGGCCGGGGGAGGAGAGCCCGGGACTGAACCGGCCGCTGCCCCTCCCCGCCCACCCGGGGGGCCCAGGGGGGGCGGCCGGTGTCCGCCGCGGGTTCCCTTCCGTGGGCTGCGTGGAGGCGCCGCGTCTCCCTTCCGTCCCGCGGGGGCCCCGCGCTGTCCGGCCCGGGAAAGGCCTCGTGGCCGGAGGGTTGGGGGCTGCCCGCCGGTCTCGGAGCCCGAAGGGCAGGAAGGAGGGAGCCGCCGCCGCCGCCGCCTCCCGGGGCCCGCCCGGCGCTCAGAGCGAAGCCGTGGTTGCCGGGCGGGCGGCGGGCGGGCTGCTTCGTGGGGCTCCGCTGGCCGGGCTCGTTTCCTGACCGGAGTCTGGGCGGCATGCGGGCTTTTAACGCGGGCTCGTTTTCGGGGACGTCCGCGGCTGAGCTCGCCCGCCGGGGAGGAAGCGCCGCCACGGCGAGGGACTGTGCGGGGGAGCCGTCCCAGGACGGGCCTGGCCGGCGGGTGGGGCCTAGGGGGCCATCCCAGGATCCGCGTCGGAGCCTCTGTGGGGCCTGGGACGGCTGGCGAAGAACGAACGGCCTCCCTGCCGGGACGCTTCCCAATGGAGGAGGAGGAGGAGGAGGAGGAGTTGGTCCATGGGAATGGCCGGGGAAGATGCCTCTTTTGGCAGCTTCAGACCATTTGAATTGTCCCCAGGGATTCAGGAGAGAAAGAAACGCTGCCCCTCCGAACTGCCAGCAGCCTGTGGGGTTCCCAGCCACTTGGCTCCAGGGAGAGTTGGAGGCATCAGAGTCTCCGGATGGCAGTTACTGGAGGGACAAGCTGGCTTTCCTCGGACGTCGCTCGTGGGCCTCCTGGATCAAAGTGGGCCCAAATCTCTGGCCAGGTGGCTTTGAGCAGGCCAGCAGGGCCTTGCCTTACCCTTTCAGCAGGCAAGCCCTGGTGTCCATCTGAAAGTCCATGTGGAGTGCTCTCTTCCTCCCCCCCCCATGCCAAGTGCTTTTGAGATCCAGCTGTTCCCAGTTCAGTTTGCCAAGTGGTACTGGATTGACTGTCAGAAAACCAAAGGCTTTCCGGGGCCCGGAACGTGGTCCTGACTCCAGGATGCCCGCAGCCTGCCAGCTCCCTTGGCCACTGTTGACAGTGGGCCCTTGAACTGTGGTGCTTCTCCCTCCCAGCAGCTGTTCTCAGTTTGTTCCTGAACTTCTGACTAGGGAGAGAATCCACTTTTCTCCACGGACTGGGTTGCTCAAGATTCTCTGGTGCGTTCGTGTGCATTGTTCTTCCTGGGAAGCCCTTAAGCCTGACCAGGTCCAGATGAGGTAGTGACATCTGTCTCCTGCGCCCTTGTAGAGATGTCAAAGGTCAAGCCCCCCCCTGAGCAGATGGAGGCAACTTGTTCCTTCCGCTCAGAAATATTTGGGCAAGGGAAGCAAAGCCTCTGTGGATCCCTGTTGACTCACACGGACCGGTTGCAACGCAGATTTGGCCTTGCTCAGCATGAAGGAAGGAAATCAGTTCTCCCAGTTCTTGGGAGAGGAACCAGACAGTTTCAAGGAAAATGCACTTTCTGTTCCGCTTTCTCAGTCCCTTCCCTGGAAACCAAACTGCTCCTTTCTGTGGAAGCTTTTCAGGCTGACTGTTCTTTATATGTGAGTACTGTATGGGTAGGTCTGAGCTGTTTGAGGGCCCGGCTGCTTTTCCCCGGCCACAAGGACAGACCTTTCTGCAGGCCCAAAATATGCCATTGGATTTACGTCTGCTTTGTCCTTGGAGTTTGGGCTCAGATCCCGAGGGCATTTATGTGGTCATCATGGCAACCTGTGTGGACATGTGATCTTGAGATCACCTGCAGTTTTAATGTGGATTTAAGGAGTCCAGGCATTAAGCAGAGGCTGTACTTGGACTGTGACGGTGATGCATATTGTGGGTCACTTGGTTAGAGAGATCAGAAAGCTTTGAGGGGAGAAAGCCGAGCCTGGACTTCAGGGCGGGGCAGCCTTCCTTGGAAAGTGATCTTGTAAAGGTATGCCCCACCCCCAAAGAGCAGGTGGTGAAGCTGGGTACCTTGCCTATGACTTTAAGCCAAACTCACGGGCACCGCGTTTTGCCATAGGCCCAGGGCTCCTAAGCACCTGCTCAGGTAGCTGTAACTCCCAGCAGGAGCTGGATGTGGCCTGGGTCCCTGTGAGTCCTGACCGGCCCCTGTGACTTTTGCAGTTCTGGGTTGGTAGATGGAACAAGAGAAGTTGCTCCCCAACTGCCCAAAAGCCTTTTCTTTTCCCACTCCTGATTCTGCCCGGCTGGCAGGGGGCTCACCCAGTCCAGAAATAGATCCCTGGCTTCTCCTCCTCAGATCTTGCTTGCCTCGGTCGCTTTGACCAGTTGGAAGCTTCTGACTTGGTGGCCTCTGATACTCTTCATCCAGCTTCTCCTGGAGCCGCCTGTTCCTCTCTCTCCATGCCCTTCTTAAGCTCAGGAAGTCCAGATCTTGAAAAGGGTTCTGACCCAAATTTCTGATTTTCTGACTCAGCTTTCCTAGATAAATAGGTAGGCATATAATTGCTGTCTTTTTCAAAATCTGTTTACGCAAGAGGTCCAGAAGCACTGCAGCTGTTTGGGTGGGTGGGTCGATGGGTGAACCACTTCTGACCAAGCGCTCTTGCTGGAACATCCCTATTGTGAAATTGCTCTCAGAGTACAAAGGTTTGCATGTTCGACTGCCAAGTCACTGCTGATCCAGGCAACTGTGTGAGTTGGCCCTTGAAGCAAGTTAGAGGGGGAGTCTGGAGCCCACTGGGGCAGAGAGGGTGAGGGGCACTTCCCTGGGGAAGGATGACCTCTTCAGTCCTAGTTTGGAGCAGCTCAGAGAGCACCGAGGACCCCAGAGCTCTCCCCATTGCAGGCAGCCTTTATATATGCCCTGTAAGTAGCCAGGGCAACGTCCCCTCTCCACTGTGATGGAATAGCTGCTTCCTGTGAAACCTCCCCTCTAGAGTCCCAAACCCTCCTCCTGCAAGTAGAGCCACAGCTGGGCTAAAGAGGCTGCTGACCTGCTGTCCAGCCAGGCCTTGCTGCTCCCTCTTCCCTGCTCTGTGGCTGCTGTCAGGTCTGTGCTATGGCGGAAGGCACCCTACTTGGTGAGCTTTGGTGAAGCATTTGATCCTTCTAAAGCAGGGATCCCCAAACTTGGCAACTTTAAGACTTGTGGACTTCCTCCCAGAATTCTCTAGCCAGCTATGCTGGCTGGAGAATTCTGGGAATTGAAGTCCACGAGTCTTAAAGTTGCCAAGTTTGAAGACCTCTGTTCTAAAGCAAAAGGGCAGCTGTTTTGAGATTGTCGGGTGCCAGGTCTCTCCCTTGCCCTGCCTGCCAATTCCCTCCTCTGCACTTGGGGGGGGGGTTATAGGGAGCCCGATCTGGGAGCCCTCCCCTGCCACTTCCTGCTCCCCTCCTGGCCCTGAAATCCACCGCACGGGGGCAGCCTTGCTTAGACTTTGGCCCAGAAGCAGAAGGCAGGCATTTCCAAAAGGGAAAGGGAGGGAATGTGTAGGACTGGGCTGGGGGTTGGTGAGTAGAGCTGGGGGAAGTGTTTGGCTTTCCAGCCTTCTCACCTGACTGCCTCACTCATGTTTCACGCTGCTGCTCTTCAGTCCTCGGCAATGAGGGAATCACCTGGCAGGTGTCCCATCGCCCCCCCGCCACCCATCTCTGCGACCTTAGATAAGTGTTCCTCAAGATCAGGGGTCTCCAAACTCGGCCACTTTAAGACTTTTGGACGACTCTTAGAACTCTTTGCTGGCTGGGGAATTCTGGGAGTTGAAGTCCGCAAGTCTTAAAGTGACTGAGTTTGGAGACCCCTGCTCAAGATGCTTCCTGAGCTTCCAGAGGCAGCTTTTAAATACCTCCCAAACACGGAGCCCCTTCCCCTCTCGGCCCCTTGACTCTCTCTTCTTCCCTGGTGGGCCACGAATGCAGCTGAGAAGTGTGTGGGGGGGGCCTTTTGGTGGAGATTTCTCAAGTGTTGTGTCTTAGAAGTCTCCCCTTTGGGTGGGGAGTCTAGAAAGGAGGCCCGTGAGAGGGGAGGTGATGGTGCCTGGTATGGCTAAAGTGCTATGCGGAGAGGCTATTTTCCCCTTCCCCAAATAACCGAAGAGAGGCTACCAGGGAAAGATTCTTTGGGTTCCTTACACAGCCTGGGCTTCCTCTGGCTGGAGACCAGCATGGCTGACTTTCGAGGAGGGGGAGTCCTGGGCCTTGCTGGTGGTGGGACTGCCTCTGAGGGCCGGCTGCTGGTGGATCTGGGGGCTTCCTGGGGCAGTTGGAGAGAGAACCGGCTGCTGGGCGAGGCGTGCCAGGGGCCGGATCCGGCGGTGCGAGGCTCAGGGGCCGGGCAGGGCACCACAGCAGAAGTGAACCCCACTTCCCTTTGCAGGTGTGGTGCCCTCTGGCCATGAATCATACGCGTTTCCGGCATGGGAGTTTCCAGGGCGGCAGCAGCAGCGATGAAGACCTGGTGGAGGTGGCAGGAGGAATGTTGGATTTCTCCATGGCGGATGACGTCCCTCCCCTGGACAGAGAGATGGCGGAAGGTAACCTGAGCCAGCTGATGATGCTTCCCCTGGTGCCAGGCGGCTCCCCTGGCTCAGCTAAGGCACGGTTGCTGTGTGGAGAGGAGGAGAGGCTGGCCTTTGCGGTCCACATTGAGTGCTGACCAAGTGCAACAGAGCCCCAGGAGATGCAGCCTCAGCCTGGGGAGGGGCTCACACGCCTGCCTGAACAGGAAAGATTTGGGGATGTTTGGGGACGGGTCGGGTCTGCCCAAGGGACAGGGTGTTCCTGTCCCTTGGGCAGACTTTTAAGCTGGAGGTCACCAAATTAGCATCTGTGCTGGGGCCTTTTAGCTCCACCTGAAGATTTGGTGATGTTTATGGCATCATGGCTTGCAGTAGAGCTTTCCCATGTTACACCAGCCTGACTGGCACCAGGGCTGTCGACAGCTTTGCTCATCTCAAGCCAGGATGGTGCCGTGTTCGTGTGTGCTCCCAGTTTCCCCAAAGCCATCCGGAGTATTGCACTGAGAGGAGCAGGAGGCCACACCGGCTCCTCGGCTTTCCTCAACGGCTGATCCCAAACTATTCGGAATTCCCTAGATTTTATGAACAAGCGGAGAGAGGTTTTCCGCTGGACATTAAGGCAACGAAGGGTCAGCTTTCAGACCTTGCCTGGCACACTGGGAGCAGAAACCTGGTGGCCGAGTTTGTCTCTGATCCTGTGTAGGAATCCACGGAAGCAGAGCTAAGCTGACTGGGCCCTGATCCCACCTGAGAGGGGAACAGGTTTTCTGCACCCAGGAGCCCCAAGGAAGAAAGGCCACCTGGCCATCCAACCCAATCACCGGTTCCTGCCCTTTAGAGGGGACCGAGTTTTGGCCAAGAATGGGGCAAATAGAAACGTCTGCATCGACACGGGCCAGGTGTCCTGTCACCTCTGGTGGAAGCAGTGGTGAAATGCTCCCGGTTCGGCCCGGTTCGGGCAAGTAGGTAGCGGCAGCGGTGGGTTGTTCAGAGAATTGGTAGCGGCGGCAGCGCAAGGCTACGCCCACCCACCCTGACGTCATCGCTTCCTGGTTTTTAACCCTGTGCACATGTGCAGATGGTCAAAAATCAGACCCGATGACAGCACGTGTGTGAGTGGAGCGTGCATGCGTGCCAAGCGCACGCTTCCGAACCGGTAGGGAAGGTAAGTAGATTTCACCGCTGGGTGGAAGCCATGGCTTGGTGTCTGTTAGTTCCTGAGCTCTTCCTCGAAGCCCCCCTGGGGCCTTCTTAGGGTCTCCGTGGGCTGCAGTGAAAGAGAAAGCTGGCACCTGGCAGGCAGCTTCGGGACCAGGGGCTGCCCATAGCCAGAACTTACTTTAAGGAACAAAATTGTTCAGCCACAAGCTCAAGAGCTTTTCTGCAGCCATTTTGCTAACCCCCCTTCCTCTCCCGTGAAGCTGCTTAAAGATTAACTCGGCTCCTCGGAGGCACCTTTGTTCTCCTGGGACTTTGCATTCCGTCCTCTGGCGTCTCCTGACCCCCTGCAGGTTTCTCCTCGTACAACGGAGGTGGGATGAACGGGCCGAGGCAGGTGATGGACTTCCTGCAGGAGCCGCTCCCGGGCGTGGGGACCTACGAAGATTTCAACACCATCGACTGGGTGCGGGAGAAGTCTCGGGACCGCGACAGGCACCGAGAGGTCAGTCGGACCTCCTCTGGGTGGGGACTGTGGCCAGTGGGAGGGCTGGCAAAGGGGCTTTGGGCAAGGTTTTGTTTCAAGGAAAAGGCTGATCTCTCCCTGGCGCTGATCACAAGCGCTTAGGAGGCCCGGCAGCTGGAATATGCTGGGCAGGGAGGGAGGGAGAAGGTGGCCGCTGCTCTGCTCTGCATTGTGCCTAGGGGAAATGTGGCCTCCTTCCACCCCGGGGAGCTCCCTGATCCTAGACACAGAGGCTCCACCTGGGGGGTGGGGTGAGGGAGCCTGCCTCTAAACGCCTCCCCCTCCCCAGATCGCCAATAAAAGCAAGGAGTCCACCTGGGCCTTGGTGCACAGTGTCAGTGACGCTTTCTCAGGATGGCTGTTGATGCTGCTCATCGGCTTGTGGGCAGGTGAGGGGCCGGAGCTGCTGGGCAGAGCGGGGGTCTCGGTCAAGCCCCTCCCCTTCTATGGCAACCTTCTCTGCCCACAGGGGCGCTGGCTGGTCTGATTGACATCACTGCCCACTGGATGACGGACCTGAAGGAGGGGGTCTGCCTGAACGGCTTCTGGTACAACCACGAGCATTGCTGCTGGAACTCGCCCCAGACCACCTTCCAGGACAGGGACAAGTGCCCCGAGTGGAGGACCTGGGCGCAGCTGCTGACTGGCAGAGAGGAGGGGGTGCGTATCAGAGGGAGGGCACCCGTTTCACACGGTAGCGAGCCAGCCCCGCAAGTCAGTCCAGCGATCCTCACGGGGCGCCCTCCCGCTTCTCACCCTGACAGGGCGCTCTGGGCTACGTCCTGAACTATTTCCTCTACGTCCTCTGGGCGCTGCTCTTCTCCTTCCTGGCTGTCTCGCTCGTCCGGGGCTTTGCTCCCTACGCCTGCGGCTCAGGGATCCCAGAGGTGAGTCCACTCACAACCGACGCTGGGGGCTCTGGGACCCCCGCCCCCACTTCCCATGACGCCCCTTCCTCCCAGGGCTGGGTTGCTCTCCCAAAGGCTCCTGGCGGAGGTCAGCCGAGGGAGTCGATGGGCCAAAGGCTGCCTCCCACTGGGCCTTCTTGCCTTCCAGATCAAAACCATTCTCAGCGGCTTCATCATCCGAGGCTACCTGGGCAAGTGGACACTGCTTATCAAGACGGTCACCCTGGTGCTGGCTGTTTCATCGGGCCTGAGCCTGGGCAAGGAGGGTCCTCTGGTTCACGTCGCCTGCTGCTGCGGCAACATCCTTTGCCACCTCTTCACCAAGTACCGGAAGAATGAAGCCAAGCGCCGGGAAGTAAGCTCTGGGGTGGGCTGCCGTTCGGCCTAGACCTGGCACGGACACGGGAACAGTCACAAGCTGCCCGCATCATGCTCAAGGAGCGGAGAAGAATTGGAGGCTTCTGTTCCTGGCCTCTTTGGCCTCAGGGCGCTGATGATGATTGTTCTCCGTGCAGGTGTTGTCGGCTGCTGCGGCTGCCGGCGTATCAGTGGCCTTTGGCGCTCCCATTGGAGGTGTCCTGTTCAGTCTGGAAGAGGTGAGACACCCGCCCCCCCAGGACTTGCTCCGAGGTCTGCCCCTGGGCAGAGTGCGAGCGGGTGGCTAAGTGGGTCCCTTCCCTCTCTCTGATGCAGGTGAGCTACTACTTCCCGCTCAAGACCCTCTGGCGCTCCTTCTTCGCTGCGCTGGTGGCGGCCTTCACCCTGCGCTCCATCAACCCCTTTGGCAACAGCCGCCTGGTGCTCTTCTACGTGGAGTTCCACAGCCCCTGGCACCTACTGGAGCTGGCACCTTTCATCCTGCTGGGCATCTTTGGGGGGCTCTGGGGGGCCTTCTTCATCCGCAGCAACATCGCCTGGTGCAGGCGGCGCAAGACCACCAAGCTGGGCCGCTACCCAGTGCTGGAGGTGCTGGTGGTGACGGCCCTGACCGCCCTGCTGGCCTTCCCCAACAAGTACACGCGCATGAGCACCAGTGAGCTGATCTCGGAGCTCTTCAACGACTGCAGCCTCCTGGACTCCTCCCAGCTCTGCGACTACCTCAGCGCCCCCAACAGCACCCAGGGGGACGACCTGCCCGACCGGGCCGCTGGGCCGGGCCTCCATGTAGCCACCTGGCAGCTGATGCTGGCTCTCCTGCTGAAGATCTTCATCACCATCTTCACTTTCGGCATGAAGGTGGGGGGTGGCACAGCCCCACCTGAGATTGGCTGTCCGGGGAAGGGCAAGGGGGCTGCTGGGCATGAAGCCAGGAGAGAGAGGCCGGTCAGGGGTCTCGGGCCCTGCCCCAATCCCCCTCCAGAGCAGTGAGCCTTTTGGGTGTCTTGGGATTGGGAATAGTCTGACATGCAGGTAGTCCTTGACTTGTGACCGTTTAATGACAATTCAAAGTTATGACTGCCTCATAAAAAGTGACCTACGACCTGTCGCTGCCCCCCCTCAGGAGCAGTTTCAGTTTGGGCACCTGCATTTCTGGCCAGCTGCAGCCTCCAGTGGCATTCTGCTGATTTCTGGCATAAAACCCCCATTGGGGGAGCTGGATTCACTTAAAAACCACTATGATTCAGTGATGACTGTAAAAATTGTCACAACATCAGGTCTGACTCGACTTATGACCACAAGGGCTTACAAGGGAAATGTCAGTTCCTGTTGTAAGTTGAGGCCTCCCTGCCCCTCCTCGATTCAGGGGCTGCAGTGGGGCAGAAGGAGGGGGGCTCTCGAGACCTCCTGCGGGCCGGTCTCTGCGCAGGGCTGGCCCAGAGATGAGGTGAGGCTGCCGTTTGATGCCAGCTTCTCCTGCAGGTGCCATCAGGCCTCTTCATCCCCAGCATGGCGGTGGGGGCCATTGCGGGCCGGTTGCTGGGCGTGGGCATGGAGCAGCTGGCCTATCACCATCACGACTGGCTGATCTTCAAGGGCTGGTGCAGTCCTGGTGCCGACTGCATCACGCCTGGCCTCTATGCCATGGTGGGGGCTGCCGCCTGCCTGGGTGAGTAGGAGCCCCTCCCACTGGTTGGGCACCTGGGCATTTCCAGCTGCCCCCGAGTTGCAGACCAATTGTGACCGAAAGGGCAGCAAGCGGCTCCCTTTAGATGGAGGTAAATGTGGGGGGAAGGGACAAGGCCCCCCCCACCCCCAAACGGGCCTGAGCCCTTAAAGAGGCTTTTCAGCATGATTGCGGTGGGCCATCGAGCTCAAGCCCAGAGCAAGCTCAGCCTTCCTGGCTGATAAACGCGAACTACAGATTTCAGGATATGTTGATTTTAAGGGCTCTTTCTGGGAAGGCGATGCAGCAGGCGAGGCCTCGAAACTGGTGCCAAGAAAATTGGCAATCGCTTCTTTAGACAGCGTTTTCTTGCCTTTTTTATTACTCTTCGCTTTTATCCCTTTGTAGTCTTTCTCTGTGTTTCTGTCGTTTTTAAATCTTTCTGCTAAAAGAAATTATCCAAATAATTTCTGGGAATTAAGGCTCAGGAAAGGTGCCACTGCAGCTCTGCCCAGCTGCTCAGAGGCGACCAGAGGACACGCCAGGATGATGCTCGGGACGGGCGGCGTCCCGCTCACACAACCCTCTGGCTCTTGCAGGTGGAGTGACCCGCATGACCGTCTCCCTGGTGGTCATCATGTTTGAGCTCACGGGAGGGCTGGAGTACATCGTGCCCCTGATGGCGGCTGCCATGACCAGCAAGTGGGTGGCCGATGCCATCGGCCGGGAGGGCATTTACGACGCCCACATCCGGCTGAATGGCTACCCCTTTCTGGAGGCCAAGGAGGAGTTCACCCACAAGACCCTGGCCATGGACGTAATGCGCCCCCGGCACAGCGACCCTGCCTTGACGGTGCTGACGCAGGACAGCATGACGGTGGAGGACGTGGAGGCCATCATCAACGAGACCACCTACAGCGGCTACCCTGTGGTGATGTCCAGGGAGTCTCAGCGCCTTGTGGGCTTCGTCCTCAGGCGAGACCTGGTCATCTCCATTGGTGAGCAGGCCCAGAAGCCTCCTGGCAGTGCATGGATGTGGCCGTCTCCATCTCCCGGGAGGCTGGGTGTGGGCTACTCCCCAGTTCTTACCCTCTCTCCTCCCCCCCAGAAAGTGCCCGGAAGAAGCAAGAAGGGATTGTCAGCAGCTCAGTTATTTATTTCACGGACCACTGCCCCCCACTGCCGCCCTGCTCCCCCTCCATGCTCAAGCTGCGGGGCCTTCTCGACCTCAGCCCGTTTACTGTGACAGACCAAACCCCCATGGAAATCGTGGTGGACATTTTCCGGAAACTGGGGCTGCGCCAGTGCCTGGTCACACACAATGGGTGAGAAGGGGAAGAGGCCTCCGCCGAGCATCCTCCCCTCGCGTTGCTGCCCTGCTTGTTTTGGCTTAGTGACGGGAAGGCGGTCTTTCCCTGGAGCATTCGTTGCAGTGCAAGTGACGGAGGCCAGAGGGGCAAGAGATTGGGGTGGCCAATGGATAAGTAGCGTCACCGCAGCTGGTGAAATGCCCCCATTCCAAGGCTCTCTCCAATGGGGCAGAACGGGGGGTAGGTTGCACATCCAGGCAGGGCCCCTCCTTGGTTGGGGAGCCCCTTGGCGTTTGCTTTAGGACTTCAAAATAAAAGACAGGACAATTCTCTAGCAATAATGAAAAAATATATTGTATATACAAATTACACATGGCTGATAGCAAAATTCTCCACTGCTGGAAAGGCTGGCAAGGAATTCAGGGGAGCCCAGAGGAGCAGCTCTTGAAAATGCTCCATTTGAAGCTCCTCTGACAGGCCTGGTCAGGGCCCCCTTGCTGAGGCCAGCGGCCCGGAAGGAGCTCTCATGACCAGCAGCCTCGTCTGGGCTGGGTGGGAAAGTGACCCTGTTGCCTTTCCCTCCATCTGCTGGGGCCACAGGCGGCTCCTGGAGTGTTAAAGGGCCCCATCGTGGCCGAAAGGAGTCCCAGTTCTCCCCTGAGGTCAATGGCTTCTCTCTCTCTTTCTTTCAGGAAGCTGCTAGGGATTATTACCAAAAAGGACGTACTGAAGCACATAGCACAGATGGCAAACCAGGACCCAGACTCCATCTTGTTCAACTGAAGCCGGGAGGGGCCAGAGGTTCTACTCTGCCCCACGGAACTTGGTCAGAG
This sequence comes from Diadophis punctatus similis, assembly GCA_023053685.1. Classification (NCBI taxonomy): domain Eukaryota; kingdom Metazoa; phylum Chordata; class Lepidosauria; order Squamata; family Dipsadidae; genus Diadophis; species Diadophis punctatus. The sequence goes on along the minus strand of JALIGW010000014.1, from coordinate 440,974 downwards.
GGACCTGAGCTTTGCCTCCCTTTATGGAGGACCCAGAGCCGTCTTCAGTGTCTCCATGTGGAGCAAGCGATAATCATGTTTTATTTTTTTCTACAAGATAACCAATTGCACTATATGATCTGTGGAAAGTCGTCTTCTCTTGGGAAGGGGAGCCCGATGGTAGCCTTGTTGGGAGCTGCGCTGGGAAGGAGGTTCCATGCCAGAGTAAAAGAAGCAATAGAACTGAGTCGGCAGCAGCTGCTTCTTGCCTTACCCAAAAGGGGGCGGGGGGGGGAGAGGAACCTGTCTGAATTGGCATGGTGGGGCGATGGCCGGAAGGTCAGTTTTGGCTGCAGCCACCCTTCTGGCCCTAGAGTGCGGGCAGCAGAGCGTCACATTTGCTGGCTCCTTTTCCCGCTTCTCCCCAAGTGGCACCAGATAACCCCAAGCCAACCAGCTGAGCCCCCAGGGCCGCCTCTCCTCCCAGCTGCTGCAGGAGCAGCACTGCCTGCTGTGCCTGGCCCAGCCCACGTGTCCTGCTCCTGCCTTCAGGCGTCCCCGTCTTTGGGCACCCAGGCAAGGGGGGCAAGAGGCCTGGGCCTGGCCGAGCAGGGTTCGAGGCCGAAGCGGAAGAAACACCGGGATCGAGACAGCCGGGGTTTGATCAGGTTGTGCTGGTTTCTGGGCTGAACAGGCCCAGGACTTGTGGCTGACAGCCTAGGGTGGGCATTGTCTTTCAGAGAAGCCAGAAGAGGCCGTGGATGTAAAGTAAGGGCTGGTGCCCCTGTTGAGATGTGGGGTTAGAAACAGGGTACTAACCCTAACCCTCTGGGTGATTGCCCTTCCCCCACCCTATCAGTGTTCCTAATGGCCGCCTGTTGCTTTGCCTCCACCCACAGAGCCTGACTACTGAATTAAGCCAGTCAAGGTGCATGCAGCACATTGAACCATGCACTGACCAATGGGGGCCATGCAAAATGCTAAGCCACAAATAAACAAAACCCGGATGTAACCTGGCCCTGTTGCGGATGCAACTCCTGCTACAACCCGGCTGGGGAATCCCTCGGAACCAGCCAAGACCCAAAGACCAGCCTCCCCCTGGAAGGGCTATGGGGAGGTTTGGGCTGCTGGCACAGGCACTGGTTGCTCCAGGTCAGCCAGCTCTGGCTGGGGCATGCTGAGTGCTAATGCCATTCAGGGTCACACCCAATGTGTGTGCAGGCAGAGGTAGCGGGAAGGTGTGCCCTGTGTCTCCCTGGTGGGGCTCGCTCAAGTGACCCACTGGCCTACATTCTTGTCCTGGCGGTAAGACTTGCAAAGTGCCGCTTGGTGTGCGAGCAGCTCAGCTTCCTTGAGGCACAGGAGCAGGTCGCTCAGTGCACAGAAGGGCAGGAAGGAGCCCCACATTTCTCAGCTGGAATGACCGGAAGAGGGCAGGAAGTGGGGAGGGAAGAGGGTTGCGTGTAGGGACACAGAGGAGGGGTCTGCAGCAGAAGGCATCAGGGCAAGAGAGCCAGAAGCCTGCCATTTGCCAGCCGGCCTGCTCGGGTAGAGCCTGGTCCGGCTCGGCTTCGGCATCTTTCTGGCTGCTTCAGAGACGTGGTTATAACGGAGGCTCCCGCGAAGGAGCTCCAGCAGCCTCCCAGGTTCTGCAGAAGGCAAGAAAGCTGCAGACTCCCACTCCTCCTTCCCCATCCTGCCTTTGCCTCCAGGGCAGCTTGGCCACTACCACTAATGGGAGAAGGAAGGGCGATAATGGGGCACAGGCGTCCTCCAGTGGTTCTGCGTGGGGGGGACGACACACATTGAGGCTCCAAAGCCAGGGCTCCCTTGGGCACGGTCCCCCAATATCACACATCAAGGCGGAAGGCTCCAAAATAGCTGCCCGCCTCGTCGTCGTAGTTGACATCCAGCGATGAGACGGACACAAAGAGCTTGTCGCCAGCTTTGAGGTCAAAGAGGCCGCCCTGGTAAAGGGCATGGAGCCCATAGGCAGCATCCTGTTGCCAGCACTTGGTGCCCACACCCTTCAGCAGCAGGATGGTCTGCCCGTACACGCTCTGGAGATTGATGCACTGCACCAGCTGGTGGCCCAGGGAGCGGGCATCGGCCCCCTCGGTGGGGTAGCGGAAGTAGATCTGGGCATAGACGTAGTATTTGCCTGCCTGGCTCACCTGCAGCTGCCCGTCTTGGTAGGTGAGATTCTGGAGGTGGGCATGCATGGTCCTGCTGGCCCAGTGGCGGATGGGGTGCTGGCAGGACTGCTGCAGGTCCCGGAACTCCGGTCCCAGGCCTCCTGTGGGGGGGGGAGACCCAAAAAGTCACCCCAGGCGGTGGAGGAGATGCACACACAACCCTCGAGCTTTTGGGGGGGGAGGGAGGGGCTGTGTTAATGAGGACACCAAGGGCAAAGAGCTGAGAAAAACCCAGCAGCCTCACAGGCTTTCCACAGATGACAGCTCACACGCAGCCAGCCCTCCTTCCTCCCCTCTTGAGCTGAGCCAGGCCCTGCCCCACCCGTCTCTGGGAGAAGTCCAAGTGAGGCCCGGCCAGGAGCCCCCCTCCTCCTGGCATTAAGGGAACCTGCCACCTCATCTTTTGCCCGGCTGTAGAGAGGCAGGCAAAGGAAGGCCCAGGACTGCCAGCAAGGACCAACTGCAAAGGTGCACTCGGTGAGCGACGGCTGCTTGGGTCTTGTGCAGCCACCTGAGCCCCCCCCCCCAGCCCCCAGGACATCCCAGCCAAGGAAAGGGCCAGTTGCCTGCAGACTCACCTGGCAGGGAAGGGCTTGGCCTCCTGAGGGTGAGGTGTGCCAAGGGCCGGCTGCCCAGCTGCCAGCTGCCGTTCCCCTGCTTCTGAGAGGCACTGACTAGGAAGGAAGGGGCACAGGGCAGCACAATGAGAGAGGGAGGGGAGCTGCTTGCTCATCTTGGGGGGGGGGGGCTCTGCAAACAACCTGCCCCTTAATCTGCCTCCTGACCGGTTCTCCTTCCCCTCCAAGTCTGGCTAGTTGCTTTGCACCCCATTGGCAGACTCACCCCTTGGGGCGCTCCTTCGGATGACATTTTCGGTAATCTGGAAGGGAGTGAGATGAGGAGACTTAAGGCCAGGGTCCAGCTCTCCCTCCAACAGGCGTCGTTCTGGATTCCCCCCACCCACAGGGTCAGCCTCCCAAGTGGACAGATGCCCGGCCAGAGGGAGAACTGCTGCTTGGGCATATTTCGGAGAGGACTGGCCTGTTCCCCCCCCAACCTCCCCTCAGGTCTCCCGGCAACCCCACGACCTGCACTCCTTGACTGGGCTCAGGATTTTGGGCTCCGGAATCCCAAAGGAGAGGCCTCTCACCATGGCAACGTAGTCCTGGATGCCGAGTGCCAGCTTGAAGCACGGCTGGCTGCTCATCAGCTCCTCCAGCTCAGAGAGTTCCTGCAGCCTGTTGAGCAGCTGGAGGCACCTCAGCTCCTCCGAGGTGCCCTGCGTTTGGGCCTTCAGCTGGGAAGGAAAGGCGGAGGGGTCAGGCGGGGGTCCCAGCTGGTAGCAGCAACCGGGCGGTGGGGAAACGGTGGCTTCCCACTGCTCTGTCCACTCAGGCAGGTGGCCTCCAGGTTTCCTGAAAGATGCCTCCCTGCCATGAGGATGTCCATTTAAGGACAGGGCAGAACCTTTGCTCACCAGGCTTGGCATTAGGGTGTGGCCCTGGAAATGGCAAAGGGTTCAGGGGGAACAGGACGCCTGGGGGCCTCCCTCCCTAGCCATGAATTTCCCCCCCCCCCAGCCCCCAGCCGATGGAAAAGGCTGTTTCATTAAGCCAAAGGGGCAAGCCTGGCCCCGAAGCCCCAAGGTGACTCACTCTAGCTGGCACGCTGGGCACCCAGCCTGAGACCAGGAACAGGGTCAGGTGTTGCAAAATCAGCACCAGCTGTAAACAAAGGGAGTCGCAACCCAGCAGGACTGCACACACAATTGCTCCTGGGCTCTGGCGATGCTAGTCAGCACACGTCCTGGGCCAGAGCTCCCGCAGGACCACCCCCCAAAAGAGCTCGCTCAGGGAAAGGTAAGGAGCACCCAGCAGCCTCTGCCCACCAGCGTTGAGGGGCACACGGAAATGCCCCCCTTTTTGCTACTGCAGGATGCTTCTGATCCTTTTGCAGATGTGGGGCTCACGTTTAACCCCCAAGTGTCCTGAAGTGCCCCAGCCCCAGCCAAACCCCAATGTTGTTCCTGCTTCTGCCTGGGGGAAACTCCCCCCCTTATCTGCAGCATCGACTTAGCTGACTAGCAAGGCTAGGAGTGCTCAAGAGCCACAGACAAGGTGGGGGGGGGCTTTGTGCAGGCCCGGGGGGGGGCACATCCAGAGGCTTTCCTGGCAGCACAGGCTACCTGGGTGTTTTTTGCAACCTCAAAGATTTGGCATAGCAATTAAGAGAAAACGAAAGCCAAACTAAGCCTGCCAGTTGCTTAATTCAGGAAACTTTGGCCGCACCCATCCTTCCCTCCCTCATCACAAAACAAGCAGACGCACGCAAAGCCCTTGCCAGCCCTTTCTCCCAAGTGATAGCAGGATTGAGGGCTGGACAGAGAAGGCCTGCAAGAACGTTGTAAACATTGTGAGCAAAGGGCCTGTGAAACAGTCACACAGCACAACCGCTCCGGAAGTTGCCTCTCCTTGCAGGGGCCTTCTAGTTGGGGTCCAGGGCGACGGTGCAGGCCCCAAATGCCAAAGGGAAAGGGGTGTATATTGACAGACACCCCCCCACCCTCCAGCCCTGGGCAACTTTCTGTTTTGGAAGGTCTATAAAAGTTTTAAGGGCAGATTCCAAGAAGTGACAAGGAAGAGCCTTTCCTGGCAAGGTTAATTATTATACTGAAAGTTTACCTCCCAGCCAGGACAACACCTTGAGTGCTCAGCACAGCGGCCATCTGCTGACCCCTTGGCTCAAGAGGAAGGCTGGCTTCTGGCCTCTTGCTTGCCCCTCTGAAAATCATGGACCCCCAAGTCTTCTGATGTTATGGGCCGAGCATCTGACTGAAGTGAGTCCCTGAGCGTGACTCTCAGTCCCCCCAAGGAGGCTACAGGGAAAGCTATCTCTGCCCCTTGACAGCCCTCTGGCTAATGCTCCCCACCTCTTCCAGGCTCTGGAGAACCAGGACTGTCTGCTCCTCCGAGCAGTGGAAACCCCACAGCATCAACCAGCGGATCAGAAACAGCTCAGACCCTCCCTCTTGGCAAAGCTGGAGAACCCCTCCCCCCTCCTTCTCCAGCCAGGGTGGTGGGTTTGTGTTGCTACAGGACTAGGCCAAGCCTCTCTTGTAAATACTTTTGTCCTGGAACCCCCAACCCTGTTCCTTCCATCAGCCAAGGCTCGGAGGAGGAGCAGATGACGGAGGAGGCGAAAGGGCAAAGCATGATCCACAACCTCCTCTGCTCCTTATCTTTGCCCTTGGGGGCATCAGGCGCCTGGCCACAGCCCAGTTGCCCTCTGATTAGCTCAGAGGTACAGAACAGATTGGGGGTGGGGGCAGCTCAGGGCAGGGGTCCACAGTGAGCATCCTGAGCAGATCCCGCAAAGGAAACACAGCACATTTGGCTCCATGTTCCAGTCAAATGGTATTTACACCATTAGGATCCCCCCCTAATATTCACTTGAAATCTGCTTTCCTATAAATTCAATCTGTTGTTATTCCGCCTCTCCCACAGGTCTGTTCCTTCTCCCTGTGACCTCTCTCAAGCCCCTCTCCACCCCCAGGCACTGTTTCTCTCTGCCCCCCCCCTCCTGCAAGCCTGCAAGCCTAGGGGAGGAGGCTCCAACAAGGCAGAATACATGAAGCAGCTGCTTGAACGTCATTGGAAATTATATCTCTCTATTAAACCAATGCTTTTCCTTCTTTTCCTTTTCTTTTCTTTCAGCCATGTCACCCGGCTGGCTCTACTGGGTCAAGATCTTTTTCGAAAGTATTGTTTCCAAGGCTGCAAGTGCTCCCCCACCTACATGCTGCATTTCACTTTTGTTTCCTCAACAAACAAATTGGATCTTCTCTGTGTTGCCTTTCACTGGCTTGCTTTGCTAAGCCCTCAGGATCATTTCTAGGCTATTCGTTTAGCTCGCTGGAGCTGCAGATGTGATCAGCACTTCCCACATTGTTAGCAAAACCTACCGAGCAGGATTGGAACAATTCTTCCCGCATGGGGCCCTCAGTGGAGGTGTATCCCACTTAGTCCTCCCGCCACCCAGCCGCGCTTCAGAGAGGGCAACCCCTTCCCGGAGAGGCTTACAGCATGGAGCCTCCAAACGCGCCAAAGTTGCTCTGGCAAGAGCTCCTGGCTGGCGTCCGCTTCCTGCCATATAGCGACTTGTTGGTCGTAACTCTAAATGCTTCTCTAGGACGGATGTCCGGAAACTCTCGGGACAAAACTCGAAGCCCCCTCCTCCTCCTGCGCGCCATCCTGTCCTGCAGCCGCCCAGAGACTCTTTGGGGCTCCCGCCCGCGCTGCACTTTCGCCCAGAGCCCGTCACCCACACGCCGCCGCGGGGCCAGGCAAAGGGCGCCCTCGGGCCTCCCAAAGCGCCAGCGCTCCTTTGTTCCGCCGACGGCCGGCCGGAGCGCCCCCTCCCCGCGGCCTACCTTGGCGATGGACATGGTGAAGTAGACGAAGAGGCCGGTGGCCGAGGCGATCTGCAGCGCCACGATGCCCATGGCGGCCACGGCCAGCCAGACTGGGCTGCAGCGCTTGCGGCGGCGGCGCTTTTCGGGCCGGCCGGGCGGCTCGGCCTCCGAGCCGCTCGGGCTGCCCAGCATGTAGGCGGCCGAGTCGCTGCTGTCCGAGCGGAAGTACTGCTGGCCCGCCGGGGCCGCCGCTGGAGCCAGCTCGGCGCCGCGCCACGGAGCCATGCGGGGAACGGCCGGGGAAGGCGGGAGCGCAGCTGCCGGCCACGGAGGCGCTCGCCCGGCGACCCAGGGGCGTCTGCGCTCTCGGCTGCTCCCTCCGCAGGGCGCGGGCAGCGCTTGTTGGCGGCCGGGCGGACCCGCCTCCTTGGCAGCATGCGGGGGGCGGGTCGGGCGAAGGGCTGGCCGGCGGATAAACAAAGGGGGAGCCTCTGCAGCGGCCCCCGCGGTCCGCCTCTCTCCCGCCGCCCCTCGGCGGTCGCTTCCTCGGGGTGGGAGTGGGGAGTAGCGGCCTGCGGATGCTCTCAGAGCCACCTTGACGCCCCGCGACCCCCGACCAAACGCGGCCCGTTGAAATAAGCCAGGGCCATTTTGCATTCCCCCCTCTTTGATTCATTTTTTTCTTTAGCAAATTTCTACATTATTATTTTCAGTTGGGCTACACATTGTCTTTTCTTTCTTCAATAGCCCAGAAGCAATCTGGGGCTTAAAATCACGGTCATTGGCACTGCTAATATTTTCATAAGAGATGTTTTCTCCCTTTCGTCCTGGTATTCTGGTATTAATTTTACAATCTTTTACAATGATAAATAACTATTCGCAAATATGTTTAGGTCTTCAAATAGTTACATTTAGTGGATATCAACAATCAAGCCATGGGACAACCACTTAAAAGGAAAAAGAATTATTCCTCTCCTTGGTTGTTGTTTCTCCATCCTGTGTTGGGGGGGGCGGCCCTCCTGCCCCCTCCCTCGGGCTATGCTGTGAAACCATAGCAATTCTGCTGATCCTAACAAAGTCTGACTTGCAGGATGCTCCAGCTGAAAGGCCAACATCTGGAGTAGGGCTCCTTCCCAGTAGAAAGTCTGCCTTTGGCCCAGAACACTTTTGGAGGGGGGGGAGGGATTGCAAAAAATATCATTTCCTGTCATGTCAGTAGAACCGATCCAAAAGTATCAGCAGTGCCAGATCACAGATAAGGTCCTTGTTAAAAAAAAACACCATCCTCCCCACCACCCATCTAATAGTGGTGTGTGGGTAAGCTCCCCTCCGCAGACCTTCCTTTTGCTCTTGGGAGGGAGGCTGGGATTCCCTGCTCCACCTGCCTGAACTTGCAGATCCTCCTGGGATTCTGCTCTGGGGCCGAGGGGCGGAAGGCAGCCGGCTTTTCCAGCCAGGCCAAGTGGAGCTTCCCACACACTGCCAGGAAGCTGCCTTCTCAGGGCTGCCTGCACATTTCTGGGAAGAAGTGCAGAGTCTGTAGAGGCAAAACTGTCCCAGTCCCAGTTTTCAATAAATATTTTATTCTTGGGGAAAAACCACAAAAGCAATTTCATTCCATTGTCATCCTGAAGTGCAGCGAATGTGTGTGTGGGAGGGGAAGGGGGGGAGGGACTCTGAAGGAGCCAGTGAGATTTGCAGCAAGGCTGCTGGGCACATGTGAACAGAACCGCAGGGCTATCCTTGGCGCCTGGCCTAACCTATCAGTCCTCCCAGTAGCCTTGAACCTGCCCAGGCAGGTCCAAAGCATGACCTTGGCTTCCACTGCTCACTTGAACATAGATTCCATGTGTCTCTTGTGGTTTCAAAGCCCCCAGAGCCCCCAGGGCTTCATCACCAGATCTGTGTGTAAGCAGCAGGCGAGGGGAGGCATTGGAGAGCCCAGGAGACATTTTGTTCTTGGCCCATCAGGGTAAAATGTGCAGGCCGAGGCAGAAGGCAACGGAGAGCAGCCCCATCATCCTGATTCTTCATGGGACACAGAGTCCCAGTCCAGGTCATGGAGGCAGCACTTCACTTGGACAAGAGGGCTGCTCTCTCAGCCACCCTTTCCTCCCATCAGGAGAAAAACCACTCCACATGTGAGGAAAGTTACTTTAAGTCTGACTTGACAAATCTCTGGCAGGGGCTCCCCATCCACTCAGAGAGGCCTTGGCAAGAGAGACCAGGACCCTAGGTGCTGCCTGGCTGGGAGCTGTGGAGGAAGAGAGGCCCCCAGGATGTGGCTGGCTGGCGTGTCTGGCCTGGCCATCTCTCCACTAACAAGAAAATGCTTGCGTAAGGCAGTCTGGAATGCAAGGCGGCCATTATTTGATCCAGATGTTTGGCCACTTCGCTCCCCTCAGGAGAGATTCAGCGGATGCTTCCACTCACCAGAGCCAAAGTCCAGCCCAGGAAGAGAGAGTAGAGCCTTCCCTGGTTGCCTGGGAGACCTGAAGGAGACCCCTCCTCCAGCCCGAGCTCAGCAAGGTACATGCAGAAGACGGGCAGGCTCCGAGGCCTGGCAATGGGAGCCTCTCCCCCATGTCTGGATCAAGTTGGGTCCCTCTGCAGAAGACAAAGGAGGTGGCCAGATTGGGTCCTCCTTTATCTTCTGTGGAAAGCAACATAAAGCCATCGGCCTCTGCATGAAGCTATTCCAGCCCAGACACTGGGACATTTTCAGAAGTGCCCCTTCCTCTGGTTCAAGAGGCGGCGGCTGCCTTGGGGGCCACATGGGGTTGTAGGGGTAGCCATTAGAACAAGGGGACTCCTTGAGGGTCTCTATTGCTTGGTCTTCTGCTCTTTGCCTCCTGCTCTGCACACACCAATTTTCCAGCTGTTCCTTATTGCAACATGCAACTGGGCCATTGCCTTGGGCTTTTTTCCCCAGTTGGCCTTACTGGCTCAGGGGTTTGTGATTCCTCCCCCACCCCATTTATTTGAAAGTCTAGGCCTCTCCCTTTGACCCTAGACTGGACTGGTTAGGAACTGTTCAGCCTCCATCCCCTTTCATCTTCAGAGCGGCTCCACTCCAAGGCAGCTTTGAGAGAAGCCCCGCCCCCACCTTCTGTGTGGGAGGACAGAGTCAGCAAGGGCAACTGCTCAGGTCTGCTCTGAAGACCACCATGCAGGACTTGGCCAGCTGCCCTCCTGCATCAGAACCACTCAGCAAGATGGCTGAATGGTTGAAATGGTTAGCTCAGCAAAACTGGGAAAGAGCTTTGTAAGCACTTCATGGGGTGCTGGTTGAGTCTGGCACACATGCACGCACGCGCACACACACACACACACTGGGGGCCACATTCAAAACCACTTCCATAGCAACTGAGTTCCACAATTGCAGCTGTTCTGGGAAGGCAAGCAACCTTGTCATCCAAGCAAGATGGCTGTGAAAGACCACCTGGAAGTTTTGGGTGGCTGGCAGAGATAGTCTTCCCCAGAAGGTGGCAATTCCCTAAGACTCCCTTCTTTTTTTCTTCATTTTCCAGTCTGCCAAATCTCACCAATCTGGTTGATTCGCAAGGCTAGCAACAGGGCACCTGATGGGTGGTTGAGAGCCAATCGGAAAATGTACTCCATCTTTTTTAGGATGGAGGGACAGCACACAGACTTCTAAAAGAATAACATGAGAGAAGGCTATTGCTGGGCTAATCCTCACCTGGATTGCCGGGTGCTGTGGAAGAGAAAATCTTCCCTGGGAAGGGAAAAGGAAACAGTAGCCCCATGGAGATCTGGCACAGGCCGACCTGCAAAAAGCCACAGCGCTGAGCAGCTCTGATGGATCCTGCCAATCACGTTGGGCTTCCTGCAGGGGTGGGTTCCGGATTCTTCTACTGTCGGTTCTCTCAGGGATGCACTGTGTGTGCATGCGCAGTACAAGATGGCGGTGTCTATGGCGCCGCCGAGAGAACCGGCTCGGGCGTGGCAGGCCTGGGTTGCTGCCGGTTCCAGCGACCCAGGCTGCCAAGTTACAAACGGTTCTATAGAACAGGTCCGAACCGGCAGGAACCTCTCTCTGCCTTCCTGTGAATGTTCTGCAGATTAAAAACACAGTTCCACCCTGTCTGCATCCTGGCTGGGTGAGGGCGATAGGAAAGATGATAAAACTTTCTCTCCCTCCTAAGTGCACTTTGCCTGGCACTGCCCCACAGAGTGACCCCTTCCTTACTCTCTCTACCCCAGGCGGCTCAGGCCTTGACTTTTACAAGAGACCCCCAGCAAAGGGCCTTCTAGGCTTCGCTTGTGGCTTGCTCCAAACCAACCCGATGTCATCCTGACCTGACCCAGGACATTTTATCATCTACCGGGAAAGAAGTCTGGCTCCAGGGCTACGGAGAAGGATCCTTTTCCTTCTCCAGAAAGGAAAATAAAATTTGTTTGCAGCCGGAGAGGAATGTTAGAGGGCGAGATGCTGTTTTGGAATAATCCTGTAAATGTTGCTGAAGAGCTGGGCTGACAGGCACCTAGGAACCTTCAACATGTTTTGAAACCTTTAAGAGTTATTTTTGTATCCTAATCAGTAAGGCTGGGTTAAAAACCAAAACCAACAACAATATTGTTGTTTTTTGAAAAGGCAAGATTTGCAGAGTTCCTCGTCTGGCACTTCTGACCGCCAAGCAAGGCGGAAAGCGAGCGTTCAACAGCGCCGCCCCGCGCGGAGGGGGCCGCCAGGGCGAACCGCCCTCCTCCTCCTCCTCCTCCTCCCGGTTGGCTCCCGCGCGCGACTCCTGCGGGGGACGCGGGGCGTCGGCGGCTTTCCCGGGGCAGCCGCGGCTCCAACGGGCGGAGCTCACAGGCTGGCTCCCGGTCTGCCCTGGCCGGAAGAGAGCCGCTGCTGGACGACGCGAGCGCCTCAGCCGAGCCGGGCCGGGCCGTCTCCGCTGACGGGTGCGGGCTCCGAGACACCCGAGCTTGGCGTTGTGACTTTCAGGGATCCCGGCCCTTTAAGGCCAGGGCCCTTCCGCCCCCTCTCGGCCAATCCCACTATCCCGTTCCCTGGGGGCCCCGCCCCTTTAGAGGAAGAACAAGACCGCCTCCCCTTCCCCATTGGCTGCTAGGCTCCGTTTTTAAAAAATCCTTGGGCCCCGCCCTTAGCAACTGCATTCTCTCCGGGTCCGGGATTGGCTGCCGCGGGGCCAATGATGTCCGCTCTTTACAAATGTAGCAATTTTCAAATCCGCATTTTGTGCAGCGAAGAAGAAGAAGAAGAAGAAGAAGAAGAAAAAGAAAGAGGCGGCGGCGGCGACTTTCCGCAGCGGCTCCAGCTCCAGGTGAGTTTTGCTGGGGAGATCAGAAGGGGCGCCTTCAGCCGGCGGGAGCCCTTCGTCTTCGCCTCCCTGAGCACCGCCACGCGGCTGGGCCTCGGGTGATGAGGCCGGGTCCCGGATCTCCTCCCTTAGCCCACCGAGAGGAGGTGCCCGGACCGTCGTCTGCCCCGCCCCGGGGCTTCCAACTCCCGCTGAAGTACCCGTCGGGAGAAGCGAAGGCGAAATTCCTTGTCAGAGCTGCCCTCGGGGAGAAGCAGCGCTTCCTGTCCCAGCCCGTTTCTTTCCCCTTCTGCAGCCCTGCGACCGGAGGCCCTCAGCTGGAAGGATGCCCCCTGCGCGCAGCTCCAAGGCCTTGGGTAACAAGCAGGCCCGATCCGGCAGAGGAGCAGGGGTGGAAAATGTACAAGCGGACAAGGTGAGCCAGAGTCACCCCAGCCAAGAGGCGCACCAGTCGCACACGTGTGCGTGCCTGCGTGCGTGCATGCGTGCGCGTGTTAAGTCAAATTCCACCCCTGCAAAAGGAACTCGGGCACTCCGTGGAGAGGAAATCTGCCTTTGGCCTGAAGAGGCCGGGCGGCTGTGCTTGCCAGATGCCCGAGTATGCCCAGAGGAGAGCCAGGCACTGCACTGAGTGGCCTCCCGGTTCCTCTTTGATTCTAGGAGGAGATTTCTCAGGCGAAACGATCCCCCTCGTCACCCCAGGGGGCACCCAGGAAGCGATCGGCCTTTGGCGATATCACCAATGTAAGAAGCATGGGTTCTTGTGCATTGCCTGCGGTCTGCTGTCCCTTATCAGCTGCCCTTGCCTTTGATGGCTCAGCAGTTCTGGGTGGTGAATTCCAAGCAAGCACCCACTTGGTCTGGGGCGGTGCTGAGCCATTCCTCTGGGTCTCCCCCTTACAGGCTCACAAGGCCCAGGGCTTTGTGGGGAAGAAGGAGCCGGAGAAGATGGTTCCCAAGAAGACCTCCAAGGGATCCACTGCGCTGAATGTGGCCAAGAACAATGAGACCAACCTGAAGAAGTGAGGGCTGTGCTGCTGTCTCCTCTGCCCATGTGACTTTCCCGGGTGGGCCAATGTCCCCATGGCATCCTTCGGTTTCTGGTGGCTTGCAGGTGCATTTGTATAAGGATGGCAACTTCAGTGCCCTTTTTAAACAAAGGCCATGCTGGCACAGCTGCCATTCTGTTCTCGCCAGTCTGGATGCAACCCCAAAGCTCTCACCTTGAACTTTGGCAGAGCTCGATTGGCTGTGCCAGCAAGTTTCCAGTGTGTTGTTAATTGAAGGCTAACAAAGTGGGAAGGCCGGGGATTCTCCAATTCCTGCCAGTCTGGACATTGCCTCCAGCCTACCCCAATTTCTAACCCCAGCCGCCTCTTCCAGGTCTCTGGACAAAGCACCCTCTGAGGACAGTCCGTCTAAGCTGAGCCATGTGGTCAACAGTGGGCTCAGAGAGGAGCAGGTCGACCCACTGGTAGTGGTGGTAGCACCAGCAGAGCTGGTAGGGAAGCAGTGCATTTGTGGGTCCCTCTGGCAGGGTCTGCCTCTGGGGCACACGGCTCCCCTGCGGGCCAGTAGTCCTGGTACCTCGGGCACAGGGCTCAGGCCGTCATCCCTGTGGGGCCCCAGGACTAACATTAGCAGCCCGAGACTCGCTCTTTGCCTTATGGCTGACCCTGCAAATGGGGAGGGAGTGGGCGCTTGTGGAGGGCAGGGTATTAGGGGCTGCATGCCAAGGGCTCCCTTCCATTTTAGGGCCAAGGCGGGTCCTGCCCCCCATTCCCCACCCCAGGCAAGGCAACCTTTAAAGAAATCTCTCTTGTCCAGGTGGCTCCAGCTGAGGACATCGACAAGGGGCAGCTGGACGACCCCTATGCCAATGCCGAGTATGCCAAGGACATCTTTGAGTACATGCAGGAGCGAGAGGTGCCTGCCGGTGGCCGGGGAGGGCTGTCCTTCCTCTGCCGCTCCAGATTCAGTTCCACTGGGCCTGGCCGGAGAAGAGGGTGGAGCAGGGGGTGCTGGCATGAAAGCCCACTGTGGCCTCTTGCCCCCTGAGCCAACTTGAGCAGAGGGGCTTCTGGTGCTGCTTCCTGGAGATTTCCCTTCCCCTCCCTCAGCAACACCGTCCTTTTTCAGAAGAGCTTCCTGCTCCCAGACTACATGAAGAGCCAGCCGGACATCACCATGGAGATGCGGGCCATCCTGGTGGACTGGATGGTGGAGGTGCAGGTGAGAGTGGGTGAGAGCCTGCAGGAGGGGGGCTGGGTGGCAGTGGGCAAAGGCCGTTGCGTGGTTGTGACTAGTGGGAGGGAGGCCGCCTCCCTTCCAGCCTTCCTGAGCTGCTTCCGTGGAGATCGAGGGTCTCCTGCGGTGCCCTGAAAGGGGTTCCTGGGAGGGAGGAGACGTTTGGCCCTCCAAGTTGCCCTCCGTCAGCACCGCTTTGCACCTGCAGGAGAACTTTGAGCTCACCCACGAGACCCTCTACCTGGCGGTCAAACTGATGGATCACTACCTGGTTCAGGTGGGGGCCATGAGGGACAAGCTGCAGCTGATTGGCTCCACCGCCATCCTCATTGCCTCCAAGTTTGAGGTGAGCTCCCCCCTCCCCCAGCAGTGGGTCAGGAGAGGCACTGGGGACCTTGGGAGGTGTTACTCAGGGATCCGGCTCCAGTCACCCCATAGACCCCGTCTGAGCTGGGCACGTGCTTTGGCTCTACCAAATCCTAGAGCAGTGATGGCGAACCTTTTTTGGTTCGCGTGTCAAAAGGGGAGGAGCGCGGGGGGGTGATGCGCGGGCATGCCCACACCCATAATTCCATGCGGGGGGCTCCCGCGCATGCACGTGTGACCCCCCACTGCGGTCACACAATGACACGCCCGTTTTTTCGCTCTCCCCAGGCTTCAGAGCCTTTCTAGGAGCCTGGGGAGGGCGAAAACGGCCTTCCCCACACCCCCGGAGGCCCTCTGGAGGCCAGAAATAGCCCGTTTCAAGTTGGGAAACAGGCCATTTCTGGCCTCCGGAGGGCCTCCGGGGCGTTTTCGCCCTCCCTAGGCTCCTAGAAAGGCTCTGGAGCTTGGGGAGAGCAAAAAACGGGCCTTCCCCACCCCCTCCGGAGCTGGAAACAGCCTGTTTCCCGACTCCCAGTGGGCCCAGAAGGCCCGAAAATTAGCTGGGCCAAAAATTGACCTGAGCTCATGTGCCCACCGATATGGCTCTGCGTGCCGCTTGTGGCACGCATGCCATAGGTTCGCCATCACGGTCCTAGAGATTTACTCTGGGCCTCCCGTTGTTTACTGCAAGAGTTACTTTTCAGTGCCTCTTAAAATGATGGAGGTAATGCTCTGAAGGTGCATGGGGGTGGGGGGCCTGTTTAATGGGGTTCTCACATTTTCTGGACATTCCGTGAGTCCTAACCACAGAGCATTTGGAAGCACCGCTTAGAGCAGGGGTCCCCAAACTTGGCAACTTTAAGACTTGTGGACTTGTGGACTTCAACTCCCAGAATTCTCTAGCCAGCTAAGCTATGCTGGCTGGAGAATTCTGGGAGTTGAAGTCCACAAGTCTTAAAGTTGCCAAGTTTGAAGACCTCTGGCTTATAGCATTGTCCCCCTGGGTGCAACCTCTGGGCACTCCTGACCCCCAATCCCCCCCTCCGAAAAAACCAGCCAGGAAGGAATTAAATGGTCTGGGGCAGTGCCAGGGCTTTTCTCCCGGGGAAGGGGGCCAAAGGATCCAGGACAGCTCCCGATCTTCTGCTCAAGCTTCCTCTCCGCAGGAGCTCTGCCCTCCCTGCTTGGATGACTTCCTGTACATCTGTGACGATGCCTACCAGCGGGAGGAGCTGCTGGCCATGGAGAGGGGCATTCTGCAGACCCTCCACTTTGACATCAATATCCCCATCGCCTACTGCTTCCTCCGGCGGTTTGCCAAGGTCAGTGGGGGACGATGGGCCTGGGGGGGCCAAAGCGGGCGAGAGATCTGCTTGTGGACATCAGAAGCTGCCCTTTGCCAACTGGCTGAGAGCCCCATCCCTGCTGGTCAGAGAAAAATGGGGCAGAGGGGCACCGGGTGCTTCTTGGAGAGGAGGGTCCATGCCCTTCACACGTGGCTGTTCCTCCCAGTGTGCCCGGGCTACAATGGAGACCCTGACCCTGGCCCGTTTCATCTGCGAGCTGACCCTGCAGGACTATGCCTTTGTGCAGGATGGGGCTTCCCGCCTGGCTGCCAGCTGCCTCCTGCTGGCTCTCAAGATGAAGAACCTCGGTGGATGGGTGAGGATCCCCCCCCCCCCCGCTTGGAGCTGTGGGTGTCATGTCACCAAAGGAAAAATGTGTGCAGGGAGGAGGAAATGGGCAGAGCCATGCCCAGCCGAAGGGAAGGGAGCTGCTTTCCCTTTGTGGTGGCAGAGAGGGGCAGGGGATTCCTGGGGTGAGGAAGCAGAAAGAAAGATCAGGGCCACAACTGGGCAGGTGGGAAAGGGGAGCAGCGTCTGGGGCTGGTTTCCTTCCTGCTCGCTGCCAAGGTCACCTGTCCGTTCCACACCTGTGCGTGAAGCAGCCCTTCTGCATGTGCTACACATTGAGCAAGTGCGGCCACTCCTGTCCCTGCCACACCCACCTACCCACCCCTTACCCTTCAGTGCAACACTTCCCTTATGTCTTGGCAGAGCCCAACACTGCAGTACTACAGTGGCTACCAAGTGCCCGACCTTCTTCCTCTGGTCAGGAGGCTCAACTTCCTGATGACTTGCGGCCAGGATGACCGGCTGAGGGCCGTGCGCAACAAATACTCCCACCGGTGAGTGCTTCCTCTGGGCCACACTCGGTCCTCTCCTGAGAGGTTCTGCGCCCCACCCCTCTCCCCCGGTGCAGAAGGGCTAGATTTGGGGGAAGTGTAAGCATCCGATAAGCAATCGCCGCCCAACCCCGGACTGCAGTTGAAGGTGGAGCTGGTGGTCTGTCTCAGCCTGCCTTTTTACCCCCGAGGGAGATCACTTGGGCCCTCTTTTTCTTCTGCCTTTGTCTGCTGACCCCCGTCTGGCCTCGGCTTGCAGGGTCTTCTTCGAGGTGGCCAAGATGGAGCCAATGAGCATGCAGGCGCTGGAGAACGTTCTGCAGAGCTAGCCCCGGTGCTGCGGGTCAGGGCATCTCCAGCCTGGGCTTGCCCTGCCCGGAAATTGGAGCCAACCCACCCTGTAAATAGATGTTCAGTCTATGAAGTCTGTAATTGTTTTTTTAATGACGAAGGGGAAAAAAATGAAATGTTATTGGGGGGGGGCGGGAATTGTGTGAAGAAAATAACAAGCTTTCAATAAAAGAATGTGAGCGCGACCATCCTTCCGTCTGCCTTCAATCGGCACCTCAAGAGCCCCCCCCCCGCCCTCCTTTTGCTGGGCAAGGCCTGGCTCAGCTGGAAGGCCTCGCCCTGAGTGGAGGAAATGCCAGCCACAGAGCAGCTGCCTGGGGGGGGGGGTGTTCACTACTTCTGTGCGCGCGCACACACACACACACACACACACACACACACACACACACACACACACACACACACACACACACACACACACACACACACACACGGAATGTGGAAGAGAAGACAGAACATTATTCCAAGATCAAATCCATGTTGAGATTTATTTTGCAACCGTGATGTCTGAAATTTGGAACCACAGTCCAGGGTCTTTCCCCCCAGTTTTAAGAACAGTATTTCACACTCATTTTTCCCACTTCCATCCTGTGTACTTGAAGTGGCTCCCGCCTCTCCCCCCTATCAGGCTATAGGGAAGAGCAGCCGAAATGCAGAGGAGGAGAAGTGGACATCTGAAATACGTCCCCTCCCCCTTTTGCTAGGCTGCAGTGAGTAGCGCCCAAGTGACACAGTGGCCAAAGGACGCACGGCTGGAGAGGAACTCCAAGCTGGGGGAGGAGGCACAGTTGGCCCATTGCCCCATCTTCAGGGGGCAGAGATCCCACCGGGTGGTGACTCTAGGTTTTCTTCTGCTCCTAACTTCCTTTGTGGGCAGCTGCCCATCATTCTGGGCCTGTAGGCAACCGCAGGCAAATCCTCCATGGTGGTATCCCTTTCCTTCTGCTTGGCAAATCCCAACCCTGCTGCTTCCCTTGGCCGTTCCACCTCGCTGTGCCTGTCAGCCAAAGAGACCGGCTGCTCCGCACCGAGAACCAAGCTGGTTGGTTCATTTGCAGCAGAAAGGGAGATGCCAACGTCTCGACTCCTTGCACTCTTGCAATAAAATCGCTGTTGCACATGGAGACATGACAACCAGCTCCCAGCAGAGGGGCCCCGCCCAGCTGTGCACACACACCCAACATGGGGAAGACCTGGCCCCACTGACTGCTGGTCCACTTGGTGTAGCAGAAGCAATCTGTCCCCGCAGCTGCCCTCCAAGGCCAACAGTGGCTGTGGAAACCAGGCTGAGAAGGCCAAGATAGGCACATGCCCCCAAGTGCCAGTGGGGTCCTTCAATGGGGACAAGGCAGCCTCCCCAGCAGCTCTGACTAAGGAGCTGATCAAACGCCACAGGGGGGTTGGTCTCTGCCCCATGGCAGTCAGCTGGCACACCAGAGCGGCACACCCTGGGCTGCCCCTCCACACCAGAGCGGCCCATAGTGGCTGAGGAGTTCTCCCAGAAAGCTCCAGGCTCCATACAGATTCCAAAGTGCATTTGCGCAATACAGGTGAGAAATAAATTAAGGTATATATTACTCTTTAAATAAGTATCTTCTTTCCAAGGTATGTACATTTTTATCACACTTTCCAACAGACTGGATCAATGAGGCAAAGCTGCAGAGAGGGAGCAGGAGGTGGGGAGAGGGACGCAAGGGCAGACAAGCTGGCCTCACAGGGCCCAGTCTGCCCGGCGGGCGGGAGGGGCGGCACTGAGTGCAGCCCCCAAAGGTCTTCCTGCTTTCCCAGCAACATTAGGTGTGTCTGAGGAAGGAACCCTCTGCCTTATAAGGAATGCTGCAGCTTAAACTTTAGAAAGTTGACTCCAGATCACGAAAGAAAACGGTCTGGAATGATCGGTCTGCTGAACTGCCTGCTAGATGCCACCAGGGAGCTTCAGGGACCGGTGAGAAAAAGTTTCATTCAAAGGAACTGCCAAAGGCTCTGTGGCCACCCGAAAAAGGAGGGCCGTTGTCAGTGGGGCCAATGCCAGAGGTGCGGGGGAAAGGGCTGGTCGGGCAGGGGGTCAGCAGCAAAGGAAGAGGCCTTAGGCCCTTGCTCAGAGGCACCATTGCTCCCGTGGACCAGTTGGAAAAGCGGAATCGCTTTTGACTATTGCCAGTAAAGAGGGCTTTCCTTGCACAACTCTAAAAGCGGCACCTCAAGAAGAGGGTGTTGGAGGCATCCCAGATGGTACCCCAGCCAATTACCATCAGCCTCCTCAGCCCTGACAAAACCGAGTGTGGTGCATCCACTGGTGTGACGTGATGAAAGAGAATTGCTGAACACCGGTGCCCGGGAACGACGGCATGCGTGGAAAGAAGCACAATTCAAGCATGGGAAGGTGACCACAACAGCTGCCACACGGAGGGGCCGGGAGACGTGGAGGCCGGGAAGGGCGAGCACAGCCTCCATCATCTTTGGCAAATGTGGAAATGTAAACTCCAGGGGTCCTTCCAAGAAGACCTCAGCCGGTGCTGGCAAGGCCCGGCAACCCCGGTGGACAGTGAAGATGGATGACGGCCACCAAGCCATCTTCCTCGGAGGACCTTCCCTACTGCTGCCCGGCAGGGTCCTTAATTCCCTGGAGGATCCTCTTCACATGGCCCACTTTGGATATCCCAAGTTCCTGCAGGGGGCGGAAGAGAGCCACTCAGGGGAGCACTGCGCCCCCCCATCCAGTGGGCCCTTCTCCTCCCAGCTCTTCAATGTTCCCTTTGCACCACTAGATGCTCCACGCAAAGGGGGGGGGGGTCGACTGCAGCGCTCCACCTGGTTTGTTCTGCAGCCCTCCTCATGCCGAGCTCCCACAGGGCCCCCCCTCCAGAGAAATCCCACTCCCATTAAAGGAATGGGGTATAAGAAGCCTGCCCCCTCTCCCACCCAGGGGGCTGACCTGCAGCCCCTCCTTGTGCCTTTGTGGAGGGGCAGGCAGTGAGAGGTAGAGCAGGTGGGGGCAGCTTGGGCAAGCAGGAGCAGTGGCACTCCTGCCCCCCTGCAGGCAGGACTAGGCGGGGTACCTTCAGGTCTCTCCTCTCCAGCAGCATCAGCTCAGAGCCCTGGATGTCATGGCGCATAAAAAGCTCTTTGTATTCCGCTAAATCCAGCGCCTCCAGCCAGGCGGCCACCTCCTCAGGGCCCCAACTGTCCACTGGCAAAAAGGAAAATTACAGGATGGTTGGTTGGTGGAGGGAGGGAGGGAGGACCAGAACGTGTGTGTGAGTGAGTGAGTGAGTGAGTGAGTGAGTGAGTGTGTGTGTGTGTGTGTGTGTGTGTGTGTGTGTGTGTGTGTGTGTGTGTGTGTGTGTGTGTGTGTGTGTGAAGGCAGAGGGAGAGGCAGGCAGATAGCAGCATAGATGGAAGCGAGCTCTAGCACAAGAGAGGAACAGCAGGAAGCTGGGTGTGTGTGTGTGTTGGAGGAGCACTGTGAGAAAAGGACAGCCAGGTGGGGCTCCGTTCACCCAGCATGCTGACCCCTCTAGCCAGACTCCCTTGAAGCTGTGTATGGTACAGGCTCGGGCCCCCGGGATTCGTTGATAGGTCGCTTGGGCATCTGTGCTCTCTCCAGACGGGCTCTGCCTTGCCCTGGGGAAACAGCACCCAGACCACCAACTGCTTTCCATCCACCCCACCAGCTATGGGGACACTGCACCATCGTGTTGGGCGGGCTAGCTGGCCCCTCCCTGGTGCTCCTTTATCCAGATGATGAGATGCCACCTCCTGCCCTTCTGGGGTCTGGGAGGGCCGCCAGATTACCTGGGGTAACCCCGCCAGATCTCTGCTTTCGGAGCTTCTCCTTCTTGGGCTTTGCAAGATTAATCCGTAGCTTCAGGCTGCCCTTGTTGCTGCTCCCAGGAGCCTCCTGGCCCATGACCTGCCAGGAGGAGAAAGTGCTGCTAGCAGAACCGGAGACCCTCCGTTCTCTGCCTCCCTTCCCAGGGCTTTGCCAGGGCATGGCAGCCAACAGAAGGCAGGCAGTGGCAACGGCAGATGTGACTTGGCTGCCTTGGACACCCAGCACTCTGCCGCCCAGCCTTCCCGCCCTGGAGCCTCCAACAGGCGGGACAAAAGCCGGCCCGGGGACTCCGGAGGCCTCCTCCAGGGCAGCAGGTTGGTCCCTGCATGGAAAAGCAGCTGCTGCTGCTCTGTGGGAAGCTGCCCCCACCCGTACATGTGCCCACCTCCTCAACTGAGCTTGAGACGGGGGCCATCCAGTGGGCATCGGAGAACCTCTGCAACTCCTGGCTGACAGCGCCCAGGGCCTGGTGGAGGGCGTCCTCTTGCTGGGGAGAATCCAGCTGCTGTGAGAGAGGCAGTTGAGGAGGGTTGCCTTTGCCCCAAGAGAAGGCAAGGGATGTGTGGGGCACGCGGGCACCTCCAGTGGCGCCTGTCCCGCACTCACCTGTTTTCCTTCCAGAAAAGCCTGGGTTTCGGTGCACAACGCCTTCACACTGACCGACACCTCCACAGCCATACTCCGGCTAATCAGCTGCAGCGCCCCGGCAGGAAAGAAAGGAGTCAGCAGGGGCTGGCAAGGAAAGGCACGCCACCAGCAGCCAGGGCTCATGGGAGAGACATCCAGGGAGCGTCCTTCCACGCCCCACATGGGACAGCTCCCCACTCTCACCTCCGGAGCCCCACTGCTGCTCTTGCAGGCCAAGACCTCGCTCAGGGCCAGTGAGCTGCTGTTCACGGCGTGGGCCAACTCCTGCTCCATGCCTTTACGGGACTTGGCGGCCTCTCGTATTCTGCAAGGGGCAGAGGGAAATGGCCTCTCAGCCACAGAGGTGGCAAAGCCAATGGCAAGGTGATGTCACCCCCCCATTCTTTGTGAACTGGTTCATGTTGAATGGAGAACGCAAATTCTGGGAGTCGGAAATCCACACATCGTACATTTGTCAAGAATGAAAACACGGGTGTAGAGCAGCTTATGGTGAATGTCCTTCCGGCAGGAGCTATGCAGGGCTCCCTCCTCCTGCTCCCCCAATTCCTCTAAGACCTGGCTAGACTGAAAGAGTACTTGGCCCACAGAAGCTCCCCAAAGCCTCCCTGTCACCCGTGGTGGGGAACAGACACAGCATCAGTCATGAAGGCATCTCCCACAAGCACAGACCACAAGCTGGGGAGCAGCTCCACGTGGCAGCCTTTGCAGAGGCGCCACTTTCAGGGTCTGGCGTGGTTGGCACCTGCTAATGAAGGTTTCAGTGGCTCGGACCAGCTGCTGCATCTGAGCTGCCTCCTCCTCCGTCAGGTATTCCATGGACTGCTGGGAGCTGAGCCGCAGCCGGGATGGGGCTCGGTAGGCCTCCCCCTTTTGCTTGTCTTCCCACGATTTCAGGGTGCTCTCAAAGGCCTGCAGGGACACAAGTTGGCCATGACTCACAAGAGCAGGGCTGGGGTCCTGAGTGCACAAGCCCCTCCCACACTGGCCAGGGTGCTGGCGATTCTGGACTTGGCCAGTGGGCCAAGATGTTCAGAGCCGACAGGCCTGGCTCTCCCTCTTAGCCGACAGCCCAACAATTTAGCAGCTGCCAGATTCCCACGGGACCACCCTCCACTCTGCAATGGGTTGCTCACCCTGTCCCTGGTCAGCATCTGGGCACGGTTCTTGTGCTGGATCTTGATTACGCCCGGGGGCTGTATCCAGGCCTCTCCATCCACTTGCACTGGGACCCCTTCGTCTCCCCGAATCGTGATCTTCACCATCCGGCACTGGGGAGGAAAAGGGGCAATGGGAAACGCTTGACCGCATTGTGGAAGAGCCACAGACGGCTCAGGCAACGGGCCCTGCACAGGCCCCATCTCACCTGGGCGATGCGGTGGTGTTGCAGATTGATGACCCGAGAGACCGCCATCTGGATGCTCCCGAAAACAGCCACCACCTCGAGCTTCTTGTCGTCGAAGGAGGGAGCTCCGAAATTCTGGCAGGGAGAAGGTCGAGCTTCATTGAGCCAAACTCTGGGAGGCTCCCCTCAGGGCAGTTCTGCCCACGTTAAAGTGCAGACCACCCCAGTCCACGCAGTTCTCGGCCAAGTAAGCCAAGAGGTTTGTTGTGCTTCTTAGCAATATTGGCGATGAAGCCAGCCTCCCCCAGCCTCCCACAAACACAAGGAGAAGCCCCAGGAACCCGTCCATGGCCTCTGGGACGGAGAGGCAGGTGCTCGGTGCCAGAGACTCACACTGTCCTCCTTGGTGCCTCCCCAGAAGTTGATGCCGCCTGCGTAGCTGGGAATGTTAAGCACAGCAATGCCCTGCAGGCTGGGCAAGGAAATGGGAACCCCATCGCACTGGAAGAAGGCGGAAAGAAGCACTGAAGGTCCTTTTCTTTCCTTCTTATTTTATTTCTCAAACAAATACACAAATATACAATCTCTTAACCATTAATGATCATTTACCTTATCTTTCCTAAAATTAAAACATATAGTCAGCGTTGCTTTTTTACCATTCCATATCCTCTCCTTATTCCACAACCCTTCCCCTCTTTCCATTCCCTCCCTTCTTCTCTCCTTTTCCACTTTCTTCTTTCCTCCTCTCCTTCTCTCCTTCCCCTTCCCTTCCTCCACTCCTCCCCTCTTCCTCCCTCCTTCCCTCTCTCCTACTCCTATTTCCCCTCCCTTTCTTCCTCTTCTTTTCCCTTTCTTCTTTCCCCTCCCTCTCCTCTCCTTTCCTCTCTTCTCCCCTCCTCTTCCTTCACTCTCCATTCTGAGGGTCCTTTTCCGAGGGCACATGGAGCTCCAAGCAGCCTCTTTCTCTTGGCAGGAGGCGCCTATCAGCAGGCGCAGGCTCTGGGGCTTGGACAACTGGCCTCCTTCAGGCAGGAAAGGCAGCCACCTTTGCAGTACCTCAAGTTGGACCCGCTGCTCCAGGTTCTTGTAGGTCCGCTGCAGCAGCTCCTTCGTTCCCAGGACCCCATACCACATCATGTTTTTGGTGCGGCTGCTGCAAAGGCAACCAAACAGGGAGTGTCTTTCTCTTCTCTTCCAGCAGGACAGGGCGGCATAGGCTGCCCACCGCCAATGATTTCCAGACCCCCAAAGCCTCCTGCAGTGTGGGTGCCTTGCCCAGGAGATCGTCCCCCTGCTTGGCTTTCCTCGGTCCTGCTGGGTTTATTAATCTGCTCCTGGCCAATTCCTCCTCCTCCTCCTCCAACTCCAATTCTACTCTCCAACTCTTCCTCCTCCCAGCCAGAGAATTAAATGGGTTTTCCCTCCAGGGTCAAGCAGTTAGCCAGCTCCAATAGCTTTGCAGAACCTTTGGACATGAAATAAGTAATGGCACAATTATTCGGCTCCTTCCCAGACCTCCCATTTCTGGTGGAGGAGTCTGGCAGGAGGTTCAGGGCAGTAGTGGGTTCTAAAACCCGTTACTACCGGTTCGCGCACAATGCTTCTGCGTCCTGGGTGGGTGGGCGGAGCCTCCCGCCGCTGCTAACGGTTCACAGAACCGGGCCGAACTGGAAGCAACCCACCGCTGGTTCAGGGGCCAGAGCACAATTGCCATGTTTCCAAAGATTGACAGGGCCCCCAAGAAGCTCCTGAAGCCGAAACTCTGGTGTGTCCCTGAACAACCAGAGTGGCTTTCCCTCCACTGGTGGAAGTGGGCTGCAGCCGTGGCCCAGATGGCTCTCCAGCCCCTGGGACAAAGGGATTCCCCAGCCAGCTGCTGTCAAATGCAGTCACCGTCTCTGTGTACACACGGACCGGCCAGGAGAAAGGGCTTGGAAGCTGGACAAGGGAGGCTGCATCTCAGGGTCCTCTGGGCTTCTGCCTTCGGCAGCATTCAGACATACCTGCACTTCTTTGGGTGTTCATCCCTTTTGTTGTTGAATTCCAGGGAGATCTTCGCATCCAGGCCGATGCCAAAGTAGTTATTCATGACGCACCTTTCAGAAAATTGTCTGGAACCAGCAGATGGAGGGAAAGGAAACAGTTCAGCAACAAGCACTGAAGCAGAACCAGGAATACAGCACCAGAATACAAATAGTGGGTCTGTTTTCTCAGTTTCTGAACACTGCAGGGAGGTGGGCAGTAGCATTTGGACACCAGCGCAAGAGGCGCCCGGGGGCAGGGAGATAAGATCAGACCCCTGATTGATGCGACTGTGCCTTCTTCCAGTCACCCAAAGCAGGCTAAAATTAAATGAAGCTCTGGCTAACTTCCAGGGACCTGTTTATCCGTCTTCTTGAAGGATGTTAATGGACTGAGGTGGGCCAAGCTTTTCAAGGTCACTTTGGAGCAGTGGAGGCTGTCCAAGCCTTTTTTTGGGGGGGCGGGAATTGCTGCAGCAGGTCTGTCCAGCAAGGAGATGGACAGCCTTCTTCTTGGGGCCATTCTGCCTCAGTTGAAGCCAGGAGTTTCCCATGCAAATATCCCCAGCAGTGGTGAAATCCAATTTTTTTTTACTACCGGTTCTGTGGGCGTGGCTTGGTGGGCATGGTGTGGCTTGGTAGGTGTGGCAGGGGAAGGATACTGCAAAATCCCCATTCCCACCCCACTCTGGGGCCAGCCAGAGGTGGTATTTGCCGGTTCTCCGAACTACTCAAAATTTCCGCTACCGGTTCTTCGAACTACTCAAAATTTCCAGTACCAGTTCTCCAGAACCTGTCAGGACCTGCTGGATTTCACCCGATCCCCAGCCCATGGCAAAAGTGGACAGGCTGACTGTGCGAACATGCAAAGTCCACTCTGGCGGTGCCTTGTTGAGGCTAATCTGAGCTTTGGGAAATTCAGCCTCCTTTCTGGGTGCACAACCGGATACCCCTTGGGTGCCTGAAGCAGGTGACCAAGCCAGGATCTTCTGGCTGTGCCGCTCTTCTCTGCCAGAGCTGATTCAGGCCCAGGGGACTGTTTAGAGCGGGGGTCCCCAAACTTGGCAACTTTAAGATTGGCTGGAGAATTCTGGGAGTTGACGTCCACAAGTCTTTAAAGTTGCCAAGTTTGAAGACCTCTGGTTTAGAGCTCTTTAAGGTGGACACGGGCCATTGGTTTAAAATGTGTTTGCTGGACTGACTGTTTGCCAGGCCCATTTGGCATTTTTAAATGCCACATGGAGGGAAGAGCAGAGAAACCTTTTCTCTCACTAGCTAGCAATTCTTGCAACATGGCATCGCTCTTCCCCCTGGGTGCAGGCCGGAGAGGTCTCGGATGCGGCCCTTCCTCCACTCATCCAGAGGAGACTCACACGGCATCGGGGTCCTCGGAGAAGGGGGTGGGGGTGAAGTGCTCCGGCTGATCCAGGAAGATGGAGGAAGTGGTGGAGATGACAGTATCGCGGCGGGACTCTGGAAGAGACACAGCCAGAGAGCCTGAGCAGCTCAGGAGAGGTGGCTGGCCTCGACTTAGCTCCCCTGCCACTCCAAACCCACTCAAGATGGAGCGTCTGAGCGTTGCCTAACCTCTCCAGAGGCAAGGGACACCCTCCCTCCCTCCCTCCCTCCAGGGCCTGGCCCTGCGCTCCTTCCCTCGCTGCCCCAGTCAGCTATCCCAGAGACTTACTCGGTGCTTCCGTCTCCTTGTTAAAGTCCTCACCACTGTCCTTCTTGCTGGCCACCGAGAGGCTCTGGTAGGACTGGGTCTGCTTGTTCTGCTCATCCACCGCTGGCAGGAGGAAATACAAGCACAAGTCCAGCTTACTCTAAAGAGGGATTTGCAGACCCTGCAGTGCCCTGGTTTCCACAATCAGCACATCAAATGGGATTTTAAGAGGACTATTTGCTCTACAAACAGCAAAACTATTTGTAATGAAAGGACAGAAAGCACTAGAGGAACAGCAGCAGCAGCTGGCCCTGGAAGCAGCGGCCCCTCCGCCCCAGCCAGCCCCAGGGGCCTTGGCACCCAGCAGACGATCTCCACCAAGGTTCTGTTGGGGACGCCATTCTTGACGTCCTGCCTGCCCACCCTCCGCGTCCTCTGGCACGTTCGGGCTGTTGGCCCACCAGAGCCAGTCTCTGTGCCAGTCCAGCCTTGCGCCTCCATCCATTTCCCTGCTGGCCACAGAGGCAGGGCTGCGTCTCACCCTTCTCCGCCTGGTCGATGATCTGGCGTAGCGCCTTCTTGAGGCTGTTGGCTCTTAGCATGAGCTGCTCCTTGGACTTGAAGATGCGAGGAGGCCGAGGGCTGGGCTGGACCGCACTCTGCTCCTTGACCTCGGGGGCTGCAGAGCGGCCTTCCAGGACCACCATGGCCTGCGACTCCTCATTCAGCTCACGGACCAGTGAGTCCAGTTTCTCACTCAGCGTGGCACACTAGAAGTGGGCAAGTGGGGTCAGCTGTGTGGGCTATGCCTACAGCTTCAACAGCTCCCCTTGTCTGGCCCAAGTGGGAAGGTAGGGATACCCCCGCACACACACAAACACAAAAGAAGGGATGCCCAGCAGACCCCCGGCTCTCTTCCCAGCATTTTCTCATCAACGCTCTTGCGCAATCCTCCCCCCCAACCCCGCAACGCTGCTCTTGACGCTCTGGGCAGCCACTTGCCTTGCCAGCCATGATGGCCGCTTCCTGCTTGTTGTCAGCTGCCTGTCCATAAGCTTTTCCCACATCAGCTACAAAGTCATTCACTGTCCCGCACAGGAATCTGGGAGGAAGAGAAAGTGAGGTTGCAAATCCCAAGCAATTTGGCCCTTGAATGGAGCAAAACCCACAAGCAGTTGGGGGGAGCTTCTGTTTTGTGGAGGGGGAACTCAGAAGGACACCCAGAACATTTACACTTTAAAGTTCTCAGTAGCAAAGTTAAACTGATAAGAGCTGCTGGATATACGGGGATAAAATCTACGTATAGCATGGGATGCACTCTCCAGATGGACAGTGCGTGTTAATGTACATTAATGTAATGTAATGCTGAAATGATTTTAAATTGTAAATGTGTTTCTTAATCTGTTTTTTAGATGTTTTTATATTGATTTATACTCTTTTCTGTTGTGAGCTGCCCAGAGTCCCTAGGGAGTTGGGCGGTATAGAAATATAAATAAATAAATAAAATAAATAAATTCACAGAAGCTCAGAAGTGTGGGAAAAACAGCAGAATCCTATCTGAATGGGGTGAAGAAAAGCAAACGGCTCCATTCTGTAATTCTCTCTCAAGACAACAAGGCCAAATCTGCAATGGGGTTTGGAAGGGGTGGCTGGAATTGTGCAAAGGTTGTTACGACTTGCAAGCTATTGTGGAGGTGCTTGCAACTTGTATTTGCCCCATCCCAGACGGAACAGCATTGCCCTTACTTTGCTGAGGAGATCACCACCGAGTGTTTGTCGGACTCCAGGATCTTCGCCAGGTGGAGGGCCACCGAGTCAGCATAGTGAGAGATCTGAGCCTAAGGGAAGAGAGCCCACGCCACTGTCCCTTAGGCCAGTCCCTCAGAAGGGCCAGGCAAGGACACGGCACCCCCCTTCAAGCAGGCCTCCTGCCAACCTGGATGGTGGGATTCTCGCTCTCGTCTTCCTCGAGGGCGGGAGGCAACTGCTTGGGGGCCTCGTAGGTCAGGACGCTCCACCTGCAGGGGAAGTGAAGGGGGTCTGCAGTGCTTCCCACCCAGGCACGTGGACATGGGAGGGTCCTCAGGGCTGAAATGGCAGGACCTGTCCCCCCCTCCCCGGACAGGAGCTAAACGTCCTCCTTGGCCTCTCCCTGCATCATTCAGCCCTTGGCCCTCCTTTTGGGGGAGAGTTGTGACTGAACCCCTCCTTACCGGTCCAACATTTTTGTGGTGGCACGCTCCAACTTCTCCAGAACCTGCAGCAACTGTGTATCATCATCACAGAGGCTGCCCCAGCCCAGCACCCGGGCCAGGTCATTCCCAGTGCCCAGAGGCAGGACGCCAAGCTGGCACTGCAGAAACACAGAGGGGTGGTGAGTGGGGTTGGCACAGCCGAAATGGCATGCAGCTTCATCCCAGGCCTTGGGCGTTCTTCCTCAGTTCCCCGAGGCCTGCCCCTGCCCTCCCCAATTCTCCCGGCCGGTCTCTCTACAAGGCAAAAGCAAAGGGGTTGGGGGCACCTTAAAGCCAACCCGTCTTCTGCAGCAAACATTCTATGGACGCCAAAAAGGCAGGCTGGGGGGGGCTCACTTTTCCCTCTGGCTTCGCTAGTTTCTCCTCCCCACAAGTATCAACACTTACATAAATTGTATGCAAATCTCTCTTGAGCTCAAACCCTCCAAGACTGCCAAAACCTCTTATTTGCCATCTGTTTCTGCACACACAGACCTCAGCCACAAGTTTTCTCCTCCTGACTTGAATTCAGGAAAGAGTGTCTGTGTGTGTGTGTGTGTGTGTGTGTGTGTGTGCGCGCGCGCGCGCAGGCAGGCACTCTAGATACAGAGAAAGAAGCCAAGAAGCCGAGTGTGCTGCCCAACTCTTGACCCGGCTGGGCGTTGGGCTTCGGGGGGCAGCCTTCACCTGCTTGTGTAGTCCCAGCGAGTCAATTTCCGACAGGACCCAGCCAACGCTGCCGTCTCCGCCACACACCAAGATCCGAAAGGTGGAGAACTTTTGAAAGAGCCGCAGCCTGGCCGGGGGGGCAGAAGGAGAAGAAGTTGGCAGCGGGCAGTGAAGCACCAGCTGTTCTTCCAGCAGGCAGGCAGCATGGAAAGGGGGTGTCACCCTGCCCCCCCACCCCAGTCAAAACGGCCCAGAATTTGGGTGGAGAACCTCAACTCTTGGGCTCCCTCTGCCATCACCCGAGGCAGGACAGTGGGGGGTCTGAGGAAGCAAGACCCTTACCCAAGGTGTGGCCCACCATTCATCAGATCAAACACTTGGGCTGGATTGAGGAACTGCTTGAACTTGCGCAGAAATTTCACCCCTTGGTTATCCCCACTCTTGGAGTTGACAAAAGCCAGAAGGGGGCTGGAGCAGCTGGAGGGGCAGGTGGCTTTCCAGAATCCTGGCACAAGAGAAGAAAAGGCTGTGCTTGTGCCCCCGATGCCCCCTCGCTCACCTCCCCTGGCATTGCCAGGTGTCCTAGCCAACCGGGACAGGCGCAATGATTGCTCGCACAGATTGGGGATGCATGAGAGCATCACCTGAAGCTGAGGAGGGAACTCCAAACTGGGAAAAAATCCCCCAATAGCTGGGCTGCTCTTCTGAGTAACAGAAGCCTCTGCTTTAGCGGAGGACAAGAGAACCACAAGGAAGGAAGGATGGCAAACTTTTGACAAGCCAGAAAGCAACAACAATCTTTTACAAATTAGAGAAATTGTAGTGAAGGTGGCAATCAACAACCGGCCCAACATCTGAGCGGCCCCAACAAGGAGGACTGCTGGCCCAGTGGATGGAGGGCATCTCCAGCAGAGGGCGCTCTAAGACGCTCTGCAGCTGAAATGGACACACTACTCTGAGCCATCCCTGGTCCAGGGAAGGCTCCCACACCTGCGGGCCCCCTCAAAACCCAAAGGCCCCCTGCGCATGACAGGCTGCTGGGCCTCAGGTGGCTCTCTGGGACCTGGTTCCCATCTGAGGGGGCCAGGACTGTGGCTGCCAGGGTTCCCAACTGCATGAGGGGACCCCAGGCTGCTCCCAGCCACCCCTCTTACCATCGGAGTCAATACTGTTGAGGGCGGTGGGAGGGATGATGGAGACCTTGTACTGGCCCAGGGGACACTTCTTGCCCAGCTGCTCCCTGCAAGTGCTGTGAACCTGGAAGGGGGCAGAGGAACCCCTGAGCAAATTTCCCCCAGAGAAAGATGGGGAGCTGTGGCTTTCAAGCGATGCAGGCTCCTGCCCCCAAGCGCCGAGCACAAGGGCTCCTGCAGGCCTCTCCCAGGAACCCCAGTGAGGCGAGGGGAGGCAAGGCTACTTCCCCTTCCACGGAGCGAAGACATCTGGGCAACCCTGGAACAGCTGTCCTCCTCTCTCGCCTGCCAGCCCCTCTGACCAGTCAAAATGGGCTGGGTCCCCTCCGGAAGCCCAAGCAATCCCCATTTCTCTCCTCAGCAAAGAGCTTGGTGTCTTTCTACACACACCCCTCCATGTAAGAGGAACTCCATTTTTATTTGAGGGGGAATCGAGCTCTGTCACCCTCTTCTCTTGTCCAGCGCATATGGGAGGCAGAGGCTTAGTCAGAAAAGGCCAGGCATTTAGGGAGGGCGGGGAGTGGGGTGTGTGCTTACAACAGTCTTGCACCAGAGGCAGCGCCAGTCCTGCAGCCTCCGGACACTGCCGGACGTCTTGTCACACACAGCACAGCGGGCACCTACCGGAAGGTTCCCCTCCAGCCACTGGTGGGGCATGGCCACCTGCAACGAGAAGGGGCAGGCCTCTGTCTGCACCTCCAGCTCTCTCCCTTGCGGGAGGGAAGTGGGGGAGGGGCTGGCCGGCTGATCTGCTGCCCAAGGGAGCTCCAGACTCACCCCGTCTTCGTCCTCAATGATGTCGTTGCCAATGGAGGCCAGCGTGGTCCACTTGCAGCTGTTGGTGGCTCTCACTGCGCAGCGTTTGTGGGCCTTGAACTTACACACTGCAAGAGAAGGGAAGAAGTGCAAGAATTGGGAAGAGGAGGAGGAAAGGGAGGGCCGGCCCTGCCCCTCTGCCAGGGAGAAGGGCCTACCTTCACAGGAGAGGCCGTGGGATGTGACGCCGGGCAGGGCCTCTCGGCAGACGTTGCAGAAGGTGGGTCGGGCGTGGGAGCAGGCGTACCAGTTGTGCATGCCGGAGAAGTGCTCCATGTTGAACTGGGAGGCCTGGAGCAGAGCACAGCAATTGGGGGCTGCAGCCACGGAAAGCGCCCACCCACACTCTGCCTGGGCTGCTTCCGGGACCCTGATCTGCCCCAGGCTTATTGGGAGGTTAAATCCAAGGTACCCCACATGGGCCCTCCCAGCAGGGGCCCCTCGCAGGACCACCTCATTGATTTCCCATTTCTGGACAGACTTCAGGGCCCCGATCCAGTCCTCCATCTCCTTCCGGTTCTCTGCACAAAGGATGAGTTTTCGGAATGGGGTGATCACCTACGGGAAGGGAGGCAGAAAAGTCCTGCAGATGCTGCTGCTGCTGCTGCTACCAACTCAGCCATCTCTGCTTCCTGGGTTGGCCAGTGGTGGGCCCCGATGGGAAGCCCCCTAGCCCTGGCTACCTCTGACACTGCAGCCTTCAGCTCCAGGATGCTAGGAGCGCTTAGCAAGTCCTTAGCAATACAGTTGGCTTGGTCCCCACAAGTATGTGGGGCTCTGTTTCCCCAGATGCTGTGGCAGTCATGCCACGACCCCAGTGGGTTAGGCGAAAGCAGCATTTGAAGAAGCTTCTTAGGATGAGCCAAAAATCAGCAGCCCTTCTTTGGATTGTACCTCTCTGCCGGATCTCCAGCATGGGTTTCTGCTTGCTATCGGCTGCCATAGAAACGGCGAGGGGGCAGGGGTGGGTTCTGGTTTTCTTCGCTGCCAGTTCGCTCCTTGATGCGCCACGCAGGCGCACGTGCTTTGCGGGTGGGCGCATGCGCAGTGCTGAAAACCCAGCTTCTGCGCATGCTCAGAACAAAAAACAAGATGGCGCCGCCAAGAGAGCCGGTTCGGGACCATGGCAGGCCTGGATTGCTGCCGGTTCCAGCGAACCAGGCCGCCAAGTTACTACCAGTTCCATAGAACGGTCCGAACTGGGGGGAACCCACCTCTGGGAGGGGGCATTTGGGATGGGGAAGCGAGTTGGTGTGTAGTAGTCCCATGAGAACTGGAAGGGACAGGCAGACACAGCTCTCCTCCCGCAACTTCTCCAGCGAGAAGCCTCTGGGTGAGAATACTTGGAGCTCAGCATCCTTTGACATTCATCAGAAGCCATCTCGGCTGGGACTGCTTTGCCTCCAGCCCAGCCCTGCTGGCTCTCTGGGTTCCAGGCAGAGGGAGGTTTGTCTTCACTGCCTGTTTCTGTATCCTTCGTAACACGGGAGTAGAGATGTGAAGGCCCAGAAAAAAACCGGAAAAATTAGGAAAAAACCTGTTTTTTTTCCATTTTTTTTCCTGAAGGATTTTTTGTGTTTTTCCAAAAAATTGGAAAAATTGAAAAAAAAAAAAAAAACATTGTGGAATATTTTATTTTAACATGATGAATAAAATATTTTAAGACAGGGTGTTCAAATATTTTCCAAATCATTTCTAAAAAAAAATGTATGATATCAGATTATTCTAATTTCTGTGCACTGAGTGAGGACAAGCAAGTCCTAGGTAACAAACTGAACCCTCCAATGCAAGAACAGTATGCATTTTTTTCCTTTAGGAGGTGCTGCTATTGTAACAAGAAAAAGGTTTCAGTTTTGCTTTTGCATGTTAGTGGGTGTGTTTGGTTTGTTCTGTCTTCTTCACTAGGCCTCAAAAGCATTGGAAGAAAATACAGAGCAACAAAAAGGACCTGTGCTGAATGAAGGGACTTATGAGAATGGGGTTTTTATTTTTATTTTTATTTAATACTGTGGAGAGGAAATATGAAAAATTGTTACTTTTGGTTTTGAAAATTGTTTTGTGGAGGCTTTTTGGTTGTTCCATATAAACTAGTAAGCAGTTCAGGAGATTGTTGCTCCCTTTGTTACAATTACAAATAAATATTATAAAAAAGTAAATTCTGTTTGTGATAATTGTTTGGCTACACTATATTTTTTAATATGCTAGTTGTGATAATTTTATGCCAAGTCAAATTGTCCATAGTCATATTTTATGTTCCTAAAGTAACAGAATGACTTTCAATCTTAAAAAGACAAAAAAGTGCTAATGTAGCATTTTTTTTCAATTTTTCCGAAAATTTCTGTTTCCTCCCGGAAAAAAAAGGGGGAAAAACGGGTTTTTTTCCGAGCTTCAAAATTTCCGGAAATTTTACATCTCTACACGGGAGGCCTGCTGGGGCTTCCAACATGGGCTCTACCTCACGTTCTTTCCAACAGCCACCCACCTACCCAGCCTTCAAGAAAAGAAGACAGGTGCAGAAATATAGGACAAAGTGAGCTCCTGGGATCTGTAGGGCCCAAAACAGGGAGCGTGCTCTAGGGATCCCAGCCGAGTCGGAGGATGATGGATTGAGGAAGGAGGGAGAAGAGACTTCTGGGTAGGACTCCAATGTCAGGCTTCTGACCCCAACTGGGAAGGCTGCCAGCTGGCGTGGTAGACTTACCGTAAAGCTGTTGTTGATGTTCTTGGTGCTGGTTTCTGCCACGCTGGCATCTGACAGGTCCACTTCGTCAAAGATCAGTGACTAGAAGAGCAAGGAGGAAAGGGAGACATAGCCTGAACTCCAGAATTTTGGAGGCCAACCGTGGACAATTCCCTCAAGCAGCTTCCCTTTCACTTCACGAAGAACATCTTGGTTCGGAATCCGATCAAGAAAATGGGCAGAGCCCCCATGGATCCCTTTGCTAACTGCAAATGGTTTTCAAGAGAGTCCTGTGGCTGTTTAGTGCAGATTTCAAAAGATCTGTGATGCCCACTCCACACAGCCCTCTGGTGCCCTCCCCCCCACCCTTGTTCCTGTTGCGCAGATCTGGGTATCTCTGCGCAGGGCAAGGCAGGGAGTATGTTAGCTCTTGGGGATGAGGCCAAAATGTGGGCTCTCTCAAATGCCCAGGGCTCCCGGGCAGAAGCTGGCAGCCCTTCCATACCTTGCCGTCCTCACCTTGGAATCTTTGGCATAGTAGAGGGTCCGGCCACGCAGCTTGAAGAACCTTCTCTTCCACCGCTGGAAAGAGCTGGTCTGCTTCAGCAAGAGCCCCTCCTTCACACTCTTCTGCAAAGAGATGGAAAATGTGGCTCCTTCGCATCGGGGCCTCCTCGGGAGGTTCAGACACAGCTGCCAGGATCGCAGCAGTCTCTGTGAGTAAGTGGGTCCCGTCCTGGGTCCCCACAGCTTCCCACAGTGGCACCCTCAGCATCCGGGCTTCTTAAGAGCAGGCCCCCCTGGTCCACCTGTCACCCGTTGCCTTTGTAATGTCTATACGGGCAGGGCAGAAGTTAGGAGGTCGCTGTCCTGCCAATGCAGCATAGGGAGGAAGGCTGGGCACCTCTGGCCCCACCTTGCCCTTGCCCCAAGGCAACTCCCCTCCTGCCCTCTGGCAAGGCCAAGTCTCCACTGCAGCCCTGGCTGGATGGGCTCCTTCCTGCTTCTCTCCTGCCACCCCACCTCAAAGGAGGGCAGGGCACCTGGGGCTACAGCAGGGCTGCAGCAGGATCAGCCGCTCCAAGGCAAGGAGGACAAAGGTGCATTTTTATCAGAGAGCTCAGTGCCGAGGGATCAAAAGCTCCACCACAGGAACCGGAAAAACCTGCTCCTCCCTTGGGGAAGGAAGCTGAGCACCCTCTGCCCGGGGAGAGCCCAGGCAAGCTACCCAGCACTTTTGACCTGTGACGCAGCAACCTCAACTGGGAGAGGGCTGGACCACCCTCTTCCGGTCTTGGCAAGAACGGCGACAGTCGCCTGTCTAAGTCTTGGGCCACCCTGGCTGAGAGGCACAGTCCAGTGCAGCCAGAGAACACCGAATCACTCATTCTGCCCCTTTTAAGTTTCCTCTGTCCCCAAATGGCTCAGCACCCCAGTTGAACCCATCACGGAATTCCTTTTCTTCTTCCAACAAAAGGTTCCTCGCCCCCAGTGGGGTCCTCTCCTGCCCAACAGTCCCCCTGGGGTTCCCAGGAGACCAGGGCAGTCTGTCCATATCCCACCCCGTCTTTCAAGAATCTGCCCCCAGGAACCAAAGCCTGTGCTCAGCTGGTTTGATCCCGTTCACAAAGGTGACTCCCAGTTTGGCAAAGAGGAGCTGCTCCTTGAGCTCAGGCTGCTGGCTGGCATTTTGACTGACAGGTAAACAAAGAGACAGAACCAAATCTGATTTAAGCTGCTCCTCCCCCAGTGAAGGCTGATGTTGATCAACTAACAGCCAGCCACAGATACGCTTCTGACCATGGTTTGTTCTGGAAAAAGACACAGCTGTCCCAGGGGCCCGGCTTCTGCTCATCCAAAAGGCTCTGCCGGAGCTAACCTGATAGGACAAGGGCTCCACTTGGCCGGCTGCTGGATTCAGGACTCCAGAATCCCTCTGGGGACAACTGATCTCTGCACCCTACCTGGCAAGGCCCCTTCTGAACATGGCGTCTTGAGCATCATTCTTCTTCATACCCGAAGGGCAAACTTGGGGCTGCTCCTTCTTACACCGGGGTGCGCTTGTGAATGACCAGGCCAGAAAGAGGAGGAGGAGGATTAAGTCTAACTGGACCTTTGGGCAAAGAACCTTCCCTTTCCATGGCAAGTCCCACTCATTGGGGAGGCCAGAAGGCCAGAAACGCAGACAGCATTGGCTCTCGGGGGGGGGGGCCCTACCGTGGCTGCTGCACAGAAGCTGCCCCCCTGCCCCTCCAGGCCCCGCCGCGTGCTCAGCCTTTCCAAGGAGGTTACTTCGCCATGCGCCAGAGCTTAAGCCAGGGGCCGCCGGCCTGACACAGCAACACAAACAAAAGGGCGATGAAGCCTGCTGGATTGGCAAGGATTGCCCAGCCCAACCCAGCAACTGTGCACACCCAAGTCCCCATGGGCCCCCGTGCCTTCAACCTGGCAAAGGAAGGTTTGGGGAGTGCACCTGTACCTGACTCCAAGGAGTTCCTGTCTGCTTCCATCCTCCCCCCCCCCAGGCCAGCACTCCCCACAAAGTGCCCTGGGGAAGCTGACCAGGCCCAGGAGCTCACAGCCCACTCTTTTGACAGGTGATAGCCCTGTGGGAGCTTGTCTGCCATCAGCAAGCAGACAGTGGCTGCATGAGGATGCTGTGGACACCTGTGCCAACTTCTAGCCCGGGACCCTGTGGGCACATTTGGCAAAAAGCAAGCCAAATAAATGCAGCAGCAGAACTGCTGGCCGGTGCAGTTTTTCTTGGCTCTTTTGCTTTGTCCCTGAAGCTTCTCCTCCAAAGCTTTGTGCAACAGAGGCAGAAACCTTTCTCAACACCCTTGGGAGAGTGCTTGTACAGTGCTTTTAGAAACATTTGTATGCCACCTTTCAAAACGTTACGTGCCTGAAGGGCAGGTAACGTGCTAAATCATCAACATTCAGAACAATCATACGCCATGAAACCTGATTGAGATAATAAAACAGCCAGGGCATTTAACTTGTTTCTGAGCAGCATACATAACCAGAGTCACCAACAACAGAGTTGGGCAGCAGTATAAATTTGTTAAATAAATAAATAAATAAATAAATAAATAAATAAATAAATAAATAAATAAATAAATAAATGTTTCAAATGAGCGCAAGAAGGCAAATGGATTACTTCAGAGGGGGCTGCCAATTAAAAAAAAGGTGGGGGGATTGGAAAGGGGCTCTGACCATTTCATGCCTTGATTTTTTTCAACCACATCCATTTGGCCAAGGGGCTGTTTCTGATGGGGGCGACTATCCAGAAAAAGGCCAGGCCAGGCTCCATGGCAGCAGAGCAAGGACCCCCTGCTGAAAAGGGCTGCGTTTGTCTTCATTGTGACTCAGGAAACGCGGCTGCAATTTCCACTTCTGTTGAACGGTTGCCACTCCTTCCTGTCTTTCTCACACATGCTTTTTTTTTCACAGTTGGGCATTGCAAAATTCACTGAAACTGGAGGAAAGTGAGGCTGCTGCTGCTGGTGGCAGAGGGCTCAACTCCAAGCCCCCCCCCCCGCCTATGTCTTGCCAGGGGGAGTGGCTACTGCAGGCAGGCCAGTGTCTGGAGGAGTGAACCCCAAGGATTCGGACCCAGCGTCACAAGGTGGCTCCTGTGACCCAGAGGCCCCCAGGCCTCGCCTCCTGCGAGCCCAAGTGAGGGAGTTTGCCCCCAGGGCCTGCAGTGCGTGAGGGAGGAAAGAGGACGCTGTCTGTGCCGTGAAGATCACGGATTGTCAGCCAAGAAGACGACTCCATTATGACATCAATATCCAGAAGAGGAGAAGGGAGATTGCGTGGGGGCTATCCTGATGATCGGCACATTAAACCCTCCTCTCCTCCCCCTCCCCAAATTAAGCATCTTTCAGCTCTGAGATGGCTAGTCAGACCAGCAGGGCAGCGAACAGAAGGCAGACTCAGGCAGGCAGAAGAGCTGGGGCAGAAACGAGGGTGTTGCGCCGCTGGGCCAGGTCAACTCGTGGGCCACCTGGTCCTGGCCAGCACCCCAGGCAGCAGCAGCCCCAAACTGAGTCACTTTTAACACCCAAGGCGGCAACGGCAGCAGGGCGGGTGGAGGGGCTGATGTTATCCTCGGGCAGGAACAGCTAAGAACAGCCTCCAGAAGAGCCTCTGCCGGGCTGCCTGGTCAGAGATTGAGGGAAGTGTGGGGCCAGGAAGGGCCCCGCTCAGACCAGGAGGGGCAGCTTGGGATGCCAGAGCTGGAAGCCCCTCCTCGGCTGCCCCCTCAGGAAGCCCTTGTAAAATGGAGCCTCCACCTCTTCAGGGGCCTTCTCTGAGGGGACATGTGGGAGCTGGCTGGGAATGTTTGGGGATCCCTATTTAACATATTAGGTTGCCCAGGGTGACGGTGTAAAGCAGAGGTCTTCAAACCTGGCAACTTTAAGACTTGTGGAAGTATAGCTGGCTGGAGAATTCTGGGAGTTGAAGTCCACAAGTCTTAAAGTTGCCAAATTTGGGGACCCCTGCTGTAAAGGGACAGGGAGTTGTTTGTCTAATCTGAATTGGGGTGCTTCCATGGTGGGCAAAGAAAGGCTGTAAGGCTCTCCCGAGACCCCCTCCCCCAGGAGACCCACGACTTGGGCAACCTTGGCAGCAAGCAACCCAAAAGCAAAGCCTACCTTTGGGGAGGGGAATGGCCCCCCGTTTCCTCCTCCAAGGAGCAGCAATGGGGGACTGACTCCTGCAAGCGGGAGAGACCCAGGCAGGGCTGCCCTGTTCAAGGATGGCCTGGCACAAAAAGGCGAAAAGCCAGCGGGCTGCCCTGATCCTGGCTCCTTTCAGCCGTCTGGCAAAGTGCTTCCCACAGGCAGGAGGAGCACAATAGCAACCCATCAGGAAGAACCTCCAGACCTGCTAAGTGCAGCGCAGCCAGGAAAGGGCAAACCTAGAGAGGAGGGGGCAGCCTCACAGCCCCCCCCCCAAGGACAGGAAGCCTTGAAGCTTGGCAGCAGGGCACATGTCCCCTGTGTGGACCCGCCCTGGGCAAGGCAATCCGTGGGTCTGCTCCCTGCCTGGGAAGAGTCCAATCCCACTACCCAGAAGCCAAGTGGCTGCTGCCCCAAAAGCAGTGCCTCCCCTTGCGAGAGCCAATGCCCCCACCCCACTGCTCTGCCTCTCGGCTCCCCACAAGGGCACTTCTACTTGGGTCCCTATTTTCCTTTGCCCATCCCAGTGAGGGGCATGCAGTCTGCAGGGCCCCAACGAGAAGGGCAGGTGGGGCCAGCTGCCTTTGCTAGGTCCTTGGCGGCAGCTCAGTGGGGAGAGAGACCCCTTCCTCCTCCTTCGGGCCTTTGTTAGGGGACCAGTTGCTCACCCATCAAAGAAAGAAGATGCCCTTCGTCTACTGGGCAGTGGATGCAAATCCTCCCCCACTTTTGCCAGGGATTCTCTTTATACCCCTTTACGGAGCTTATGGCCATTGCAGCTTGTTCTGAGAAGGAAGAGTGTTTCCCGCTTTGGGGCAGCAGGGTCCAAAAGAGGGAACTCAGCTTAAGGGGCTCTGCAGCCAGAGGCAGTGGAGGAAGGTGGGACATCCACCCCAGAGGGTGCCCAAGAGTGCCCTAGAACTGCTAACTCTCTTCACCCCCTGCTCATCCCACTGAGCAGCTGCAGGCAAGGACCCCGAGGGGAAGTGGGGAAGTTCAGGCTCTCTGAGGCGCCTCAGCCCGGCCACAGGAGCGCTCTCCAGGGTGCTGGGAAGAGGCAAAGCCAGGCATTCCCGAGCCGGCTCTACGCTTGGCGGTGCCTCCGCTCTGCCTCCCCCCCCCTTCTGCTCAGCTTCCTTCCGTTAGAACGAGCCACCTTCCCCAGGCTTGTTCTCACACGGGGGGGGGGCAGCCCAGGTCTGCTCCATTTGCCCAGAGCGAAGCACCCCACAAGTTGGGCAAGCCTGGGAGCCAGACAGATGGCCGCCCCAGGCCAGTAGCCCCCTCTTTCTGCTTCAGCGTCTGCAGCGGTGACTCATCACAAGGGAGACTCACAAAAGAACACGCTGCTGCCGCCGCCGCCACCACCACCTTCACAGCACCAAGCGAGCCTCCTCCTCCAAGTGTGATCTGGCATGGCTGCTGCCCCCACCCGAAAAGGAAAGAGCGAGAAAGGGGCGTCAGGGGGGACAGGAACCCTTCAGGCTCCCTTCTGGTCAGCAACGGCTTCCAAAGCAGCCCGTAAGCTCCTTTCTGTTACAAATGGTCCAGCCATTCCCTCTCTGGCCAGCAACACGCAATTGTGTGCGCTGCCTTGAGGAAAAAGCAGAGGAATCACACGTCCTTGGGCTGCAGAAGCGAGAGGGGGGGGGAAAGGGAGGGAGGGAAAGAACGAAAGAGGGAGGGAGGGAGGGAGGGAGAAAACACACCAGCTGGGAACGGAGCTCACATTTTTCTGTCACTGGCCTCAAATCAGAATGTCATAATCTTAACATTTATACAAGGAATATACTCTTGCATATAAACTAACTCTTAATATTAATTCCAGTAGACCACCAAGAAAACGGAAAAGATAAAAAAGAGGAAGAAATGCTATCTGTATGCTGAAGGCAGACCCTGGAGAGATGTTTTCCCTAGAATCTGGGGCATTTGGGCCCTGGGGGGGGAGAGAAGATGGAGGCTCTGCATCAGCCTTCGCCAACTCAGTCCTTGTGGGGGGTGGGGGCGAAATGATGGGGGTGGGCATTTAACTCTCAGAAATCTTTGTCCCAAAATGTTCCAAAGCGCCAGGATGGAAAAAAGCTAATCTAGATAAATAGAGCAATGAAGGATAGAGCTTAAGCCCATGAGATCTACTTGGGGTTGGATTTCTTTTTAATATCTGTACATTGAGTGCAACTATTTGGATCCTCGTGCAGGACAGCAACTCAAGAGGCAGACCAATCTCTCCTATTCTTCGGCTTTACACTATGACAAGTGGCTGTACAAATGCTGCGTGCTAGTGCAAGCCAGGTTAACACGGTTAACAGTTTGCATGTGGGAGGGCTGAGAGAGCTGCCATCGGAATATTCCAATCTATCTTTTTAGCCAGAGAAAATGAAAAAGGGAGATTGCAGAGCCGAGAGATGGCAGGTGCTTCTGGCCAGGTACCTTCCCTCCAAACCCTTAAAGGAATGAAAACGTGAAGTCAGCGTCCACAGCCAAGAATTGGAGTGCAGCCAGTGTAATATTAGTTTAAAAAGCATTTTGGAGGGGAGCCATAAAATTAAGGGGCCGATTCCACATTAATGAATTAATTGAAAGCATTGTTGAAGCTAAGTGATGTCTGTAGGGCTAATGCGGTTCCACTGGTCTTCCAAACAGCCTGTCTCCCTCCTCTTCCTCCTCCTCTGCTGCTCCTGGGCTCTTCTTGTCCAGTTCCCAGTGCAAACGCTCATTCCCAGAAAGCGAAGGCCACCACAGGGCGGGCATTTTTCACCAAGGGAGCAAGAAAGGGGGAGAACCCTAACCCTTAGCAGGTCGGCTGAAAAGAAGGCGGAAGGCCTGCTTCGGTCAGGGGCTGGGAGCAAGAAGAAGCCAACTCTGGGAGGGTCTGGGACCAGAAGGCAGGCGACAGGCACCCCCACATCATGTCCTGGCCAACCGGCTGGCATCGCCCAGGCAAGCGGCCCATCAAACCCGGCGACTCTCTGAGCCATGGAGGGGGGAAGCGCCAGACTCTTCCGCAGGAGATGCGATGGAGAAGAAAGCCGACAGCCCATCATGCCTCTGGATCTGCTTTGGGAGCAGCCATGTTTGGAAACTCTGTGCATTGCGAAGTGTGAAAAGAGGCCTTGCTCCTCCTCCCAAAAGATACTATAGAACTGAAAAGAGAGTCTGCTGTTTTGGAACACGCTTTCAACAAGATCTAAGCCTGCTTTAGTTGGGAAAAAACCCCGTGACTTCTATTTTGTTATATGACACTTAGCTAAGATAGTCCTGGACGTACAACCCTTCATTTAGTGACCATCCAAAGTTACAATTGCGCTGAAAAAAGTGGCTTATGACCGTTTTTCACACTTAATGACCGCTGCAGCATCCCTATGGTCACATGATTAAAATTCAGCTGCTTGGCTCCTGGCTCATAAATATGAGGGTTGCACGTCCCGGGGTTATGAGTTCACCTTTTGCGACCTTCTGACAAGTTAAGTCAATGGGGAAGCCAGATTCACTTAACAACCATGCTACTAAGTTAATGATTCACTTAACAACTGTGGCAAGAAAGTTCATAAAAAGGGGCAAAACTCACTTAACAACAGTCTTGCCTTGCTTAGCAACAGAAATGTTGGGTAGAATTGTGGTTGTACCTGTCTTTTTCTCTTATTGCTAAAAAGCTGGAAACCCCCCCCCCCCCGATTTAAAGGTGTTGGGAGAAGACTTGGACTGCATCTTCACGAACCATCTGCCCCTCAGAATGGCTTCCCCATGGGCACCCTCTGTCCAGGAAGAGGGGATCCGGGTGTGCACTGGGCAGAGGCAGAGGTCATTCCTCCATCCTGGTGCTTTAAAAAAAAATTTTTTTTATAA
The DNA here is from genome assembly GCA_023053685.1 of Diadophis punctatus similis. Lineage (NCBI taxonomy): Eukaryota > Metazoa > Chordata > Lepidosauria > Squamata > Dipsadidae > Diadophis > Diadophis punctatus. The sequence continues at coordinate 398,293 of JALIGW010000014.1, read as the reverse complement.
CTGTTTTAATCGCTATTATTGTTTTTAATTAATTGTTCTTCTTTTATGTTGTACACCGCCCAGAGTCCCGTGGGAGTTGGGCGGCCTATAAGAATGAACAAAATAAATAAATAAATAAAAATAAATAAAGGTTGGCAGAACTCATGTGGTGGGCAAGGAAAGGCAGTGCTGGAGGGAGCTGAGGACCAAGACCAGCGTTCCCCAGGTGCGTCCGGCTACTGCACTGGGAAAGCAGCCAGGCAGCACTGACCACCCACTCCTTGGGCTTTGCTGACCCAGAAAGTATTCACCGTTTGGCGCGCTTGCTGAAGTGCAATGCCAGCTACCAACCAGCCCTTGTCCCAGGCCAGTTTCTGTTGCAGCAGTTCCCTCTCTGCTCTGCCTCAAAACATAACCCTTTGACCTTTCTTGTGTTGGGGGTGCCAAGCAACGGTTCCATGGAGCTGACCATCCCCCCATGACTAGCTGATGAGGGGTGCAGAATAAGCAGTGGGTGTCTTCCTGGGGAAACCCTGACCTCGTTAGACCCATAGAACTCTGAGCAAAGGCAATCCAAGGAGTGCGGGAGGCCTTCTCAGTTGCTGGTTGATGACCACAGAAAATGCAGCCTCGAGAGAGCCGGGCCGAGGGCACCAGCTATGCCTTGCCCTCTGATGCATTACAGTCCAGCTGAGCTCCTCCTGGGGTACCTGGCAAGCTCTACATCAAGTACACCAACATCGGTCTGTAAGGAGTTAGCAGGAGGTCCTCGGCAGCCCTCTGGACCAATGGCCCAGCTCTGCATCACCTCTCACCAAGTCAGCAAACGAGGATGCCTTCCTCATGAGAAAAAGCCCTCCTGGGCCAGCAGCTCCTTCAGTGCCTCAGCCGCTGCACCTGTTGCTCCGGGGTCCCCCAGGGAAGCCCATCGCCTCAAGATAAAGCCCCTCCCCCTCCACACACACCCAGCCCAGCCTGCAAAGAGCAGACACAGTTCTGGGAAGCATCACATTATTAACTCGGCTGTCAATCGCTCCAGCATCTCAAGGTTGTACAAGTCATCAGCTGGGGTGGATTACAGAGAAGATGCATCAGCTAATTTCTGTAATAGCTCGTAATTGATTCCCCCATTGTCTCCAAGAAACAATAAAGCATCTTCTTCCTCCTCCACCTGCTGCCTAGTCTCTGGCTTCCAATACTTCCCGCCAGGACCATTGTGGTCTTTAAGCCCCCAGGAAGATCTGCTGATCCCTCACCTCTGCTGCAGAACAAAAGGGGTAGAGGGGGTGTGGGGGTATGCGTGCCTGTGCAAGAGAGAAAGGTCAGTGGGAATGCAAGATGCAGAGCCAGGCACCCAAACTTTCTGCACAGAATTCCCTCTTCTGCATTTTACAGAATCCTCTAGAGAAGAAACAAGTTATTCCACAATGAGCTCGGACTATTCCAAAGAGCCAAAAACCTGGGAGAAACTTTTGCCTTTTTTAAGCTATAAAAATGAAAGGGTGCTCCCTGTAATCCGTGCAGTCTTGCCCCACTCTTAGGGCATCTCATGACTGGTTTCAGTTAAGCCACTCAAAGCCAACTTTGAAGGAAAGAAGAAAAAATCTGAAATGGCAACACCTCTGCAGGACCGGCCTTTGGGGAACCTTCTTTAGAAGAGGGGGTTCTCTTTTTTGCTGAAAGTAGAGCTTTTGCCAGAGGGTTAGGGTAGATTAACCTCTGGATTAACCATGGTTTAACAAATAAACCACAACTGGTGGGTTTCACATAACAGGTTAAGCCACAGATTTACGAACCACAGAACCGAGTTCAGACATTCAACCACCTGAGGCTCCACTCCCACTGCCTCCAAACCAGAAGCCAAAACGGACAGAGAGCAAAGCAGCGGCCTGATTCTTCCACAAATCTCCTGGCCTAGTTGACAATCTACTGCCACCAGGACGGGAGTCAAGGCAATGCCACCCGGGGGACTGGGCCCAGCAAAGCCGGCCGGCTTAAGATGAGAGGACCCCATAAGACAGGCACAGCTCCGCCACATCTGTCTTTCTGCCCCCTTTCCGCGCCCCACCCACGGAAAAGCCCTCGCCGTCTTGTCGGGCTACCGAGCCAGTCGGACGCCGAGCCTGAGGTCGGCAAGGCTCACTCGGGAGAGCCAACCGGGGGGGGGGGGCGCCGTTCTTACCTTGGCCCTCATCTGGCCAGAGGTGGAGACTTTGCGGATGAGCCTGTGGGAGCCGCCCTCCTGCTCGCCTTCGCTGTCCGTTGACTCCTCGCCCGGGGTCAGCCGGTCCATCTCCAGCGAGACCACCGACTCCCGGCCCTTGCGCAGGAACAGCTCTCCCGGGGGGGCCAGTTTCTCGGCCATCCTCCGCTCGGGTAGACGCCGCGGTCCTCTAAAGGAGAGGCAGGGGCGGCCGTGAGCCACGGGGCCCTCCGGAACCTCTTCCTCTTTTGCACCCTCCAGCCGTCAACATGGAGAGCAACCCGGCTCACTCTCCTCCCGAGAGCGCGCACTCTCCTCACTCCCCCGGGCCCCGTCTCCAGCCACCTCCTTGAGTGTCGCGCTGGGGGGGCTGCGGGGCGAGAAAGCCGCCGCCGCCGCCGCCTTTCCCTGGAGAGACCGCGTGGGGCTCGGCTCCCGCGCAGCCTCTCCGGGCGAACAGGTGGTTGGCTGGGCGGGGGTGGCCCCGGCCCCTGCGTGGTCTGCGGGGGCGCAGCCGCCCGGCCCCGCTCTGCTTTGGCGGCCCCGACTTCGTAGCGGGCGACCTACCGCGTAGTAAAGGCGGGAGAAAAACCCGCTGGCCCGAGCCGAGGCAGCGTCCCCTTCTGCGTCTCCGCAGCGCCGCTGGGAGCGCGCCCCCGTTTCGCCCTCGTCACTAGGCGCAGCTCCCCGGAGCCTCCAAGCCGAGCGATCCGCCACCGCCGCCGCACGTGTTGCTTCCTCGGCGCTTGGCGGTGGCCGCAAGCTCTTGCTTCCTCCCGCCCGCCGCCGCTGCAGTGCTCGCTGGTCCCGCCCGCCGCTGAGAAAACAAGCCCTTTCCCCGCCCCTCTCCCATCCGAAGCGGTCAAACGCCTTTTGATCCGGATGAATGAACCCCGAGAAACTTCCTCCGGCCGGCCCCAAATCAGGCGCTGCGAAGTCGCAACAGCCTTGGCGCCGGCAGTGGGTCTGAGGAGGCCGACCCTCTTTTCCGCCTTAGGAAAAGGCCCGAGGATGCCTCCCCGCCCCCTTCGCCGAATCAAGAAAACGGGCAGAGTCGAATCGCCCTCGCTTCGCTTTCAAGAGCCGCGGCTGCGGGACCCCGTTGTGCTCTCGGCCTGCTTCTCACCATACTAAGCCGGACTTGGTCGAACCAAATGCGGCTGGTTGCGAGTCCACCACTCGCAGGTGCCTTGCGGGAGGGAGGGAGGGAGGGGGGCGAACAAGAGGTGGGTTCAGGAGACGGAGGTCGGGAGGAGGCGGGAATCCCGGAGCGGCCTTCGACGAGCTGCTCGCCTTCCCACCACACACTAAATCTTATACTGAGGTTCGCGGGCGGAGTCCGCAGGGCACACCCGGGAGGCCGGGTAGACCAAAACCAGGAGGCGAGTTTGGGTTTCGGGATGAAGACACGAGCACGTTTTAGGCCGGCCCGACCTGCATGTCCAGCGTTGAGCTTCTGTTTCGGGGGGGGGGGGGCATAATGAGAATCCAGGCAACGGGCTTAGTTAGGTAAAGCTGGTTTGCTAAACCGGCAGGCAATAACACGCATGACGCGGTAGGTAGGAATTAAGGCAGGGGTCCCCAAACACGGCAACTTTAAGACTTGTGGACTTCAACTCCCAGAATTCTCCAGCAAGCTATGGTATGCTGGCTGGAGAATTCTGGGAGTTGAAGTCCACAAGTCTTAGTTGCCAAGTTTGAAGAACTCTGAATTAAGGTGTTCTGTTGGGGCTGGCAATTCTCGCCCCTCCCCTGCCCAGACATTGAACAAACCCGCCCCTGGCTGCAGCCTTTCCCAAGAACTTTGTGTCACCCACAAAGAGCCCTGGATCCGGCGGGGACAGCAGGCAGCGCCCCCCCCCCCCCCCCCGGTTGTCCTTGGCCACTCGAGACTGCTCTGCTGCATTGCGCTCGGACCGGTTGAGGGGAAAGCACCCAAGACCAGGAAGAGCGAGGCCGCCTCCGGACCTCCTGGTCATTTAGAGAGTTGGAGCTCCCTTTTCTCTCCCCGCCCCTGCCGCCCACCAGGTTCTACCTTCCTTTCCTCATCTTGGCAACCAGGCACCGAGTCACCTCCTGAGTCCCATCGGTCAGGCGCCTGCATATCCCATAATCTCCAGCCAGTTGAGAAATGTGTGTTCCCTCCAGCTCTAGCAGGCCAGCGAGTGGGGCTGGGGGCATTGTGGGAAATGGGCTCCTCTAGAAGCCTATCTATTCTGCAAGCGAGAAGCAGGAAGGGCAGCTAAGAACTCAGCCAAGGAAGAAGGAAGGGGCCGGGAGAGGTGGGCAACGGCCGAGGGGGGACTTGAGGTCCAGCCGAGCAGCAGCCAGGTAGTTCTGCCTGGGCAAAGCCCCTTGCAGAAAGGGCCTTGGGCAAATGACCCTCCAGGTGACCTCTTGTCCTGAGGCAAGCACTGTGCAGGGAGGTCAGCAGTAGTCCCCAAAGCAGCTATGAGCAGTGTCGGGGGGGGGTGTCTGCTCCAGCTTCAGGCAAGAGCCCACCTGCCCTGGCTTCCCCTGCTGCCACTTGGCTTAATGGTCATAGCCGCATACACCACAGGACGGAGGCAGAACCATTCAATCTTTAAAGCCTGAATTGCCCATCCCACCCCACCCTCCCAATCAAACATCTTGCTGTGGTGAATGGCGAGGGAGCTCTGGGAGGCTGTGCTGTGCTGGGTGAAAGGGCAGGTGGCCTGGGCAAAGCTTGGCTGGCCACTAAAGGGCAACCATGTCATATTCATCAATGGATGAGAGTCCAAAATCTTGAATTCCACAGCTTCCACCATCCAGCCTTGGAACTGCTGCAATTAAACGCCAGGCTCTGGCTCTTTTCTGCAAAGAGGGTTGCAAGGCATTCTTCACCACTTTGACCCAGGGCTGCTGCAGCCTGGCCTCCCTCTCAGTCTTTCACATAGACGTCTGCCCACATTTCCAAGGCTGTTGCCTCCATGAGTCATCTGAAGCCTCAAGAGAGGAGCCCATCATGCAAAGGACTCGGTCCTGGAAATCTAGCCAGTTGCCCAGCTTGTGGTCAGAGGCTGCCTGGTGAACCTTCTGCCTCTGCTCAGAGCAAGCGAATCCTGCCCAACTGCCAGCTGCTTTTCCCTTAGAACACGAACAACGGTCGTGTTCTGTACACTGAGCCTAGCTCAACATTTTCCTGAAGAGGCCTAAGCCTCCCTCACACAGTAGGCCTATGAAGGGAGCCCGATTAGGCCAGTATAGAGGCCTTTGATTGGGCATGGCATAGCCTAGGCCAGGGGTAGGCAAAGTTGGCTCTTCTATGACTCATGGACTTCAACTCCCAGACTTTCTGAGCCAATCATGCTAGCTCAGGAATTCTGGGAGTTGAAGTCCACGAGTCATAGAAGAGCCAACTTTGCCTACCCCTGGCCTAGGCGGATCGCCCGCCCCCACCTCACTGTGGTGGCCTGATCTTGCAGGGAACAGCTTCAGCCTGTGTTCCCAGGATCATCCTTCGCCCCAACTCAGGCCTAGGCCTCCCTCACACAATAGGCCTACGAAGCGAAGGGAGCCCGATTAGGCCTTTGACTGAGTGTGCCACGGCCTAAGCGGATCGTCCGTCCCCACCTCAGCTTCGGCCCGTGTTCCCAGGGTTGTCCTTCGCCCCAACTCATTGCGCGAAGGACGGGACCATCCCAACCGAGGCGAAACAGGTATGGAGGCCAGAGAGGAGACCCAGCCTATTTCAGCAGGGGTGGAGGAGGCGCAGCATGGGCCAGCTCAGGGATTTATGTTCCAGTCCCAGGCCCAGTTTGAGGAAATGGTAAAACGGGTGGTGCAGAGGCCAGGGAATGGCGCTTCTAAATCTCCCAGCTGTCCACAGGTTCTGTAGCTGGGATTTGAACAAGGTCCTTATACTTTTAAAACCCTGTAAATAAAATTGCTTTGATTTGACACTATAGATACAATTCATTCCTTTTCCTGTCTAATACAAGACTGGGATAAATAAATACCCGGGCAATGCTGGGTAATCAGCTAGTATACAAATAAAAATCATATTCCCCCTTTCAGAACAGGCTGGTGCTTCTGTTGCTTCCCCCCCTGCCCCCGAACAGAAGCCACACAGAGCCGGGGACCCACTTAGCACCAATTTAATGCAACACGTGATTCTGCTTTTCCCCCCATTCCCATAATTGCACCCATAGTCAAGGCACAAGCTGCTGGAGGTGGTGGTGTCAAAACACCTTTGGAAACACAACTGAAGAGATCTTGCTGTGGAAATGTTGGACAGGAACCATAGATTCTTTGGTGTGTAGGAAGCACAAAATTACAGCCAGCAACTCAAGCATTTAATCACATAGCAACATGCCTCCAGAGTTGGCACTTGGGTTCCACCTGCGCTGAGGAGGGGCTGCTTGGGCAGAGCAGCTGCTTAGAGCAAGCCAGGCAGGGAGAGGGGCAGAAATGGGCAGGGAACCACCCTGTTCCTACCAATAAGTACAGGGAGCTGCAGGTGGGAGACACGGAAGAGGAGGAGGAAGGGGAAGCTGGCAATCGCCAAGGTCCCCGGTTGCACAGAGCTCCTTCCCACTCGATGCAGAGCCCCGTGTTGGACAGTCAGAAGCTGGGCCTGGAGAATCACTGGGCAACCTGACCTCTTTTCAGTGCACATAAATGTGCCACGCTTTTACAGCCAACTCTCCACAAAAGGCTTCGGTCTCAAGCAAGCCAGAAATACTTGGGGGGGAGCAGGCAGCAGGAGGTCAGGTTGGAGAAGACAGAGCGAATTTCCAAGATCTGCCTGGGAAAAGCAGGAAGAGGCTGACCTGTGACTTTGGCCGCTGCCTCCCCACTCCAGCTTCCAAAGCGGTAGACTCGCACCCACTCCCAGGGCCTGCCACGACCAGCAGAGGCTAAAGCAGACAGCAAGAGCAACTACCAAGGGGCCCGTTGGTGATTATGGGCTGTCGTATCCAAGTACTTTTCCAGAAGGTACCAATGGGCAGGCAAGTCCCTCAAAGCCCAGATTTTCCAAAAGAATAAAGGCCGGCTCAACCCTTCAGAGGAGGGATGGCGAGTCTCTCCTTAGGAGCCCAAGGTGAGAAGCAGTCAAAGGCCAAGTGGGCTGGGCCACCGGCTTTAGCTTGGCCACCTTGTGACCACCTGGAGCATTCAGGAGCTGCAGTCCCAGCTCTAGAGGGCAGCAGGTTGAGAAGCTGGTCTGGAAAAACTGGGTCACCCTCTTGAAAGGTTGAAGAGGGACAAGCCACCCTCCTTCCCTGCTTGTCCGGAGCCCAGGCAGTGGGATTTCCACTCCTCTCGAGGCCCAGAATGCTAAGGCAGCCTGGCCCGGGTCTTATTCCCCTTCCTCGAAGCGAGAACGGGCAGCCGTGAGTTCCAGGCAGCCCAGCACTGAAGAGGTTAAGCCAAGCAGACTTGGCTTCCTGCACTGGGCCAAGGACAATGGAGAGGAAGAGGATGTTAGGGTCACTATAGCCATGGCAGGAGCCCAAGACATTCCTCTGCCACGGATACAGGAGAGGTAGGAAGAGAAGCCCTTGTTATGCAGTCCCGGTTCTCCCCCCGCCTCAGTGTTCTTGCAGGGAATTTCAGCTTATGCCATGCCAGGAAGATGGAAGGGAGACCCTCTCCCAGAGCAGGGCTGTCTGGCCAAGGTCGAGGGAAAGAGCTGGTAACTGGGGCCGGACTGCCCATTGATCCCGTGGATAAATTAAGGCAGCCAGCTCGTAGCTCATGAGAAAGGCAGGCTCGGGTATATGCCTGCTGTCCCTCCACCATCGCTGGCTTAGGGGTCTGACCACACCCCACTGCAAAGCCAGGCTTTTCCAGGCCTAATCCTCACCTGACCCTGGTGCTTCAGGGGCGTCTCCCGCACGATCTCCCTGGCAGTTTTGCTGCTGGACAGCTGCCACCTGAGCCGACTCAGGCCTGGCCGCAGGAGAAAGGCAAAGTGAGATCCCGGAAGTTGGCTGCTGCTGCTCTCAGCTCGGTCCCCTCCACGGGAAAACTGAAGCAGCAGCCCCAGGGCTTAGTTGGGGATACGGGCAGGACACAACAAAGATGCGATGCCACTGGCAGGGCTCCTTGGGCCAAGGCAGGACTGTCTGGGGAAGCCACTGTGGATATGGGCTCCGAAACAGCCTGTGCCATGCTCTTGGCCACCCGGCCCTCGACCGACCCAGATCCAGATTTCACTTGGAAACAAACTCTAACATAGCAACAGCGGAAAATAAATAACATGGACCGGCAGAAAAGGCACCTTTGAGGCTTGTAGGCACTTAAGGTGAGCAACGGGTCCCCACAGTGGAGCTCGGAAAGTATTGAGAGAGGGAGACTTTGTCCATGTGAGGCTGCGTGGCCCCTGGAAGGGACAGGGTCACCTCATCTGGCCAGCCAGGTAGTTTGTGGAGAGGCTGCGAGGACCCCCACTGCCTCCTCATTCCAGTGACTAACTGCAGGGGGGGCACATCTTCGTGGCAAAAGGCAGGTGGGTGGCCCCTTCTTCCTTGGCCAGGGAGGGCAGGAGCAGACACAGCTCTTTGGCAAAAGGCACCATCTCTTTTCAGAGGACAGAAGGCTGCAGAGGCCCTGCAGTTTGCAGCCAGCCCTCCCCCCCAACCAGTGGGGTCCTGGTTCCTCTAGGGCTTCCTGGGCCTCCGAGGCAGGCTCTCCCAGAGACAACGCAGCTGCTCCTCACCCAGCTTGATCTTATCGTCCAGCTGCCGCTGCTGGATCGCAAGGCCGGACTTCATGCGCACAAAGTGCTGATAGTCTTGTAGTTGCTCAGGGGGCACGCAGCGCGAGATGCTGGCAAAGACGAGCTGCTCCCGCTGAGCCACATGCTCCTGCAGCTCCTTGGCATCCTCCAGCTGCGCTGTCAGCTGCCGCTTCTTCTCCAGGAGGGCCATCTTTGGGCAGGGGGCGGGCAGGGGAGAGGAGGAGAGAAACCTGGTCAGTGCTGGCCACGCCTGGGACCTCTTCAGGTAAGGAGCCCCATGCTGGCTGCAGAGCCCACGGCTGGATCCAAGAAGCAGCACTGAAGTTCCCACCAGGGCAGGAAAGGGGGGCAAACTGGCTGCACCGTAAACTCCTGGCCTTACAGTTGCCAGGACTGGCACTGCCAAGGCCCCGGGGAAGCAGTGCTGTGCAGCCCAGAATCGTCAGCAGTGGGCTGGGTACCCTTTGATGAACAGGAAGGCCAGCACTGTGGAAATGCATGGCTGTTTCTATCTAAAGGAAGAGTGGCATAGCCTTTATGGGTGGAGCACCACCTTGTGCCCTGTAGTCAAGGAGCAAGCCGCTGCCATCGTTTGGGCCTGGTGATGTCCCAGCACACATAGCCGGAGTCGCAACAGGGAGCAACGGAGGACCCAGGGCAGCTCAGCTCTGCCAGGGCGGGCCAGCCAGCCAGCCTCTGCTGTACCGTGAGCACCCTGCCCAGCAGCCTACCCTCCCTATCCCCTTGAGTGCCCACCTTCTCCTCCTCCTCCTCTTCTTCCTCCTCCACATTCAGGCCACTGAGGGCGTTCTCCACTCGGGCCAGCCTCCCGGACAGTGAGAGCAGCAGGTTGACCACCTTGTCCAGGTCGCCTATGACGAGGCGGAACTTCTCCAGTTCATGGGGCTTGCAGGCCCCCTTGATGTAATTCTCCACCTCTCTGCCAAGGGCCGCATTGGCACTCAGGTCATCCTGCAGGCTCTGCTGGGCCTCCTGCAGCACCCCCAGCTTCCGTCCAATGCTCTCGATCAGCTGCACCTGCAGAGCAGAGAGGTCAGCGGCTGCCTGGGGAGGCTCAGGAGGAGTCAGGATTGCAAGGTGGTGTGTTTTCAAAGGAGATACGGTCCCAATTAAAGGCTGTCCGGCTGTCGGCCCAGCTGGGAGTTTGCAGACGTTCCCCCAAGACCCCCAGCTCCTGGTGCCCACATGGAGCCAAGGACCCCCATAGCCAATGCCCTGCAACTTTGCGAGCATTGAGCCTCTCAAGCTCAGCCATCTGCAGGTGGCAGCAACCAGCTGGGCTGGGTGGGAGAAAGCTCACCTTCTTCTGAGCCAGGTCATGGTCCGGCTCCTCTTCTGAAGAGGTTGCAGCCAACTCAGAGCGGTCCTTCATTTGGTTCAGTAGCTCAGCCTTGCCCGCTGACAGGTTGAGGTAAGTCAAGCAGGAGGGGGGGCCTCCCCCACCAGTGGCAGACTGGGGAGCCTTCTGCTGCCTACACAAAAGAACGCATTGGGGATACAGGTTGGGGGAGGAGAGAAGAGGCTGGTCTTACATCGTTGGGGGGGGCACAACATCCCTGTAAGGAAACGGAGGCTCCAGCAGCCCATTGCATTGGCCTGTACAATGCCTCTCCCTCTTTCATGGCTTCAGGGCAGCAACATCCCTGCTTGCTCTCCCCCACCCCATTTTTTAATCCCAGCAACCTGTGAGGAGGCTGATCCTTGGGCCAGGATCATCCAAGGGACCTTGGTGAAAGAACCAGGCTCCGGACTCAGCTCTTCCCAAGCCAAGTTCAGTGCTGCAGCCAGGGCTCAGGCTGGCTCTCATGTGACTTGCCCTTCTTGCTGGCACTGACTCTCTACCCCCACTCTGCAAAGCCTGAAGGTGCCTACCTTTCAGGGCAGCTGGGACCACTCGCCAGCAGTGACCAGTCCTGCCTTGGCCAGAGAGGGCAGCTACTTTCAGCAAAGAGGTCGCCCATCACCTCGGCTGCTGACTGGAGTCCAAAACCAGAGCTCAGCACTCCAGCCAGAGAGCGGTCCTTGCCTGCCACGTCTCTCATCAGCTCCTCCGAATTCAGGCGCGAAGGAGGTGGCCCTGATTTGTGACTCTCTCCTGCAGCCTCCTGGGACACAGGCACACCCTGTTGGGGATCTGGTGGGAACAGAATGTGTAAGCCAGCAGTGCTGCCCTCCAAACAGACCCTAGGCCATGCCCCAAAGGGAAGAGACTCACGCCAGGTAAGGGGCTGCTCTGAAGGGCTGCCGGTTGACGTCTCCTGCTCCTCGACCCGGGGAGGCTCCTCGGCAACTGCCCCCTCCGAGGAACTGGCCGCCCTGTAAGCACAGAACCACCCCATCCCTTGTTAAGGCCGGGCCATTCCCTTGGCAGGCAGAGCTGGAGGGCGACTGATTTCTACAGGGGGCTTTTGCGCCCTTCTCTGCCCTAAAGGGAAGAGGAGAGACAGGGAGCGCCTTCTCATTGGCACGACTGCCACAGCCCCCCTTTCTTGCCCTCCCTGCGCCTCAAGTGGGCAAGTTAGACACTGGTGCCTGTGCGGGAAGGGCTCAGCTACCTGGGGACGCCCTTCCCAACCCTCCACCTTTCTGGGACCCAGGACAGCGGAAACCAACAGAAGACCACTTGCCTGGATGGGGCACTCCGGTCACTCGCCTCAGCCATCAGCCACTCCCGGGTCCGGGGTGGCGACCCGTGGCAATAGTAGTGGGGGTTGTCTTGCTCTGGGAGGGGAGGGGCGCCATCGGGTCCTGCACCAGGTAGCCGCGGGCACTGCAGTTGTGGCCTGTTGTGGCACAGTTGCTCCACAGGGAGGCTCTGAGAACGCTGCCTGGCCGCTTCGAAGCCAGGCTGACCCGGGGCCCAGGAGTCCTGCACATGAATGGGCAGGCTGGCCTGGGCAGGGAGAAGCTGTTGGTGTGAAGCCCGGGCTGGGCGATATTTCTCCCAGTTGGGTGGGGGAGGGCGCGGAGGTGGGGGCCCCCTTCTTCTGGCTTGGCATGGTGGTGACTTTGGTGCCGTCTCCTGTGCCTTGGCCAATGGGGTTTCTTGCCACTCCCTCGCAGAGACCCCGGCAGGTTCGGTGCAAAGGCGGCTCTCCGAATAGGCCCTTTCGCGCAAGGGGGGTTTGTGGAGCTGGCTGAGCCTCCCTTCTGATCCCCCCTTCTCCGTTACCCACTTTGGCTGCTCGCAGTCCCAGGAGAGGTTGTGTGTGGATGGGGCCCGACAGAAAGGGGGCCCAGCCGGTTCAGTGCGCTCAAAGCAGGTCCAGAAGGGGCTGACCCTGGTGAAGGCCACTTTGTGCTGCAGGAGCTGACTGGAAAAAAGAGGAGGGGGTTGCAGACACAAGCGTGGGTGAGGGTGGGGGCTGCTCATTGAGGCACCCTTGCTCTGAGGAGGGAACGAGGGTCTCTTAGCTGTTGGGGTCCACTAATTCTGGCCAAGGACACTCATTTCACTTGGCCAGACAGAAGTGGATTAATGGCAGCCAAGCTGGGGGCTGCCTCAGTGCCACAAGTCCCCCCCATCCGGGCAGCTGCTTCTCAAAGGCAAGTGCCCAGTTGGTCTCCTTCCCAGGCCTGTGGCAGCATCAGAACGCCCGACAGGGGAGACCAGCCAGGATGACCGGTGGCTCCTGCACCTTACCTGCTGTCTCGGGAAGGGTCACCCGTATCTCAGGCCTTCATGTGGGGGTGAGGGAAGCAGGCACAGATTAATGTCTCCCCTCACTGTTAATGAGAGGCTCTCAGAGAAACCCCCCCCAGCAAAGAGCAGGCAGCCCAGAATGCCACCCCACCGGTTTCTTTAGGGCCAACCCCGTTTCTGTTCTGCCTGGCAAACGCTTACCTCACAGCCTGGCTGCTTGCTCTGTTCACAGCTGGGGGCTCCCATTCATCCGGGGGGAATTCCTGGGAGGCAGGAGAGGAGAGTGAGGGGAGGGGATGGAAGAGGCCACGGAGCCCCTTGACCTTCTGCCCTCCTGGCCTGGGCAAAGGGGACGAGGCTGGGCAGCCAGTGAAACCCCATCCCAGCAGCTGAGCTCCTCTCCCCCATCCCTGACAGGTGGGATTTGAAAATCCGACTTACCACCTGAAAAGGCTTCCTTGCTTGCCAGGGACCTCCATCCTCCACAAGCTTCTGCTGACCTGTGCAACAGCACTCACTGCGGCAGCTCCAGGAACATGGGTGACAATGGTGGCTACGGTGGCTGGGTGGCACTGGCATGCTCCTTGGGTGCAGCATTGCACACTCATCCTGAAAGCTGTAGGCGCAGGCCTCTCGGATCGCACACGAGCAAGGAAGAGCCCACCAACGCTCAGCGTCCACTCCGGGTCGAGCCAGGGACTTGCACCACCTCAGAATCTCTGGCTGGAAGTCCTGGTAGACGGGAGGCGAAGGTGGGCACCGGTAGGACTGGTCAAGGGAGTGACGCCGGAAGTCCCCGTGCTCAGCACTTCCCGGCTCCTCTGCCTCGGGGGTCCGTGTGCCATCAAGCCTGCCCTGAAGAGAGCCGTAGGGCCTGGAGGGCAGCGGGCGGCTCGTCTCCTCAAAGAACTTCCGCCGATCGGCAAAAGGCAAAAGGACGGGTTCCTCCAAAGGCAGCTGTGAGGATAGCCCTGGCTCTGACTCCTGAGGCTGGAGCTTGTGCTCCGGGGACCAGCGCCAGCGGCCGCCTCCCCATCCTCCCACACGGGCCGGTGGCAGAGGCTTCTCCTTGGGCACCAGGTCCCCAGGCATCCTCTGGGGGCTGCTTGGGGCTCTCTCCTCCCCAAACACGTTCAGCTCAGAGCCCCACCGCTTGGGGGCCGCCGCCGGCAGCCCAGAGGAGCCAAGGGGTCTGCCCTCCCCTAAGGGAAGAGGCAGGGCAGGAGCCGCGGTGTGGACGGGGGACTCCTCTGCCTGTGGGGCGGGCTCCTCTTCGCACCCCAGCCCCACGGGACCTTTGGCCTTCTGCAGCTGGGCTTTCCGCCACTGAATCTCATTCCGCAGGTTGGTGGCGAAGCGGTCACTGCGCCGGCGGGTCTGTGCAGAGCGATGCTGGCCCTTCTGGGTGGCTGGGAGGCCCCTTTCAGCGTCTGGCGACCGATCCATGCGGGGGGCTGCCTGGAAGCCTGGCCGGGGGGTGCTGGCATTGCCAAACGCTGGCAGTGGCGGGGAACCAGTCAGGGTCAGGAGGGTGCTCTGGGGCCTCCCCAGGGCCATGCAAGTGCCCCGTGGGGAAGGGGATCCCTCTCCTGCAGTTGGGGGGGAATCCAGCTCTTCTGCTGGCTCACAGGGCTTCTGGCTGCAGTGGTCCGGATTTAGCCGTGGCTCTGGAGCCTGCAGGTCTTTCTGCTCCTTGTGCAGCGGGGACACTGTCCAGCGAGGACCCTCCTGGCCACGGGAGACCTCCAAGGCCTGCAACTGCGCCACCAGCAGGTGTTCTGGGACGCTGTGGCGATGGCCGAAGGGCCCGGCCCAGCCCGCCTTCCAGGAAGAAGGGGGCTCTGCATAGTTATTCGGCTCCACCTCGTGCCCCTTCTCTTCGGGGGGGTCTCCGGGGCTCTCAGCCAAAGACGACGGGGGGATTTGTGGGCTCTTCTTCATCCCAGGGTGTGGCTCTGTGTGTGAGCTCAGCAGGTAGTACTGGTCAGTGAATGGAGAGTCCTTCAGGGGGCCTGTGGTGGCCAACTGTCCCCCAGGCCCATGGGGATCTTGGCCAGGTGTGCAGAGGGAGATGTCCGAGTTCCACCGGTTCTCGGGACACAAACCACCTGCCTGGATGGAGGGTCTTGGGTCTTCCAATGGGGAGTTACACGCACGCAGACTGTCTTGTCTCACAGGCGGGTGGGGAGGGGCAGCAGCCGTTTTGGCAGGGCTGGGAACAGAGCCCGGCTGAATGCTGGAGGCTAACCGGACACCAGAACCTGGGCACGGCAGGCCTGCAGGCTCTCCTCCCGTCTGCAGATAGCGAGGCTCTGGCAGCTGGCCGGGCTGGGCACCGTCCACGGAGCCGGCCTCCTCAGGTCGCAGCGCAGAGTCGGAGGTGCTGGAGCTGGCCGAGAAGGAGCTGTAGGCAGAGTCCCGCTTGCTTTGGTACATGGCCTGGTCGATGGGGGAAAGGCTGCCTTCATAGTAGGTCTGGCTGGCCGGGTCCAGGCTTTCCATGCTCCCGAGGGAGCTGTTCTTTTCTGTGGTGCAGTGGGGAGAGAGAGGGTTCCACGGCAAAGGCAGGTCACTGGGGGCGGGAAGAAAGGGGAGGCCCCCACGTCACAGGGGCAGGGTAGCCCTGCCTGGTTCCCCAATGCCCTCTGACCCATGGCTGCTTGCTTGATGGTGCAGCAGCAGCCCCTCCAGACTGTCACTCTGGAGACCCTCTGCCCTCCCTCTCAGGGCCCCCAGCCCCTTTTGCCCCCTGCCTGGATGCAGGAAGGGAGCGTCCCACCATCCCTTGGGACCCAGGCCAAGAAGGGCGACCCGAGGTGCCACCAAGGAGCCAGCCTTTCCTGTCTGTCCCTCAGGAGCAGCAGCAGCGATGGCATCATGGGCACGTCAAATCCAAGTCTTCCCAGAGCTCCCGAGCAACCCTGCCCTCCCGCTGCCAGGCTGTAGCTCCCACTGGAGAGCCGGTGTCAACCGGGGGGGGGGTTGTGGGTTCTGCACCACAAAGAACCGATCTCAATCCGGGGGATGCCGAGTAGGAGCAGTTCCTCCAAAAGAGAAGTCCTGCCCAGGCTCCTCAGGCTAAAGGCACTGCCTGCCATGCCGCATCCTCCAACTCAGAGATTGGCAGCTCCTCCTGCCCGTTTGGCAAGGAGCTGAAGCCACCGCTGCTTTGGAGGGGAATATCTGTAGCTCAGGGTTGGAAGGAGGGTCCTAATTTGGGTAATGAAATGTCCGCAAGGAAACCACCACGCCCTAAAAACTCCTCTGCCTGCTGGCAGCCTGCATGGTGTTGGGCCGGCCCCTTCCTGATGGGACAAAAGGGAGCCAAGGCCTCCTGGGGAAATGGTGCCCAGTTGCCTCCCATGCTCAGGAGCGCTCAGGATGGGTCAATGGTGCCCACTCCAGCCAGAGCTCTGGGAAGGAGCCAGCTGGAGCTGCCCCACAAGCCCTGCAAGAAAGCCGGCCAGCAGAGGCGCCTTTGGAGCTGTGTGGTTGCCACCGGGACCCTTCCTGTCTTCCCAGTCTGGGCACAAAAGGCAGGTGGGGCAACGGAGGCTGGTTGTCGCCTCCATGCAGCCCCAACGGATTCGGCTGCGCTTTATCAACCCAGGAAGCCAAGGGGAAAGCCAGCTGTGCCCCAGAAAAGGGCACCTTGCAGGGGCCAAGTAACTGCCCCCCAGCCCCCTCATCCTTCTTTCCTCTGGTGCTCACCTCGTCTCGCAGCCCAAGTGCCAGGAGAGGCTCAGGGGGTCAGCAGGAAAGGTCATGGCGGTGCCCTCAGTCCGGACTTCGGAGAGCTTGGCCAGATGCCATGAGTGGGGCCTGATGATTGGCACGTTCCTCCTTCCAAGCAAAGTAAAAGGAAAGTGAGGGGCAGGAAGCGGGAGAGCCCGGTGGGGCACAACACGTGCTGGGTGAAGCCAGCTACCCCTCTGCCCTGTGACCAAGTGTGCCCTTCCCCACCTCCCAAGCCTCTCTTTGGCTCACCGCTGCTCTCTCAGGGCAGTCCGAGCCTTTTCCTTCCCAGCCCCACCCGGCTGGATGGTTGCCCCGTCTGAAAGACAAGCTGTGCTCTGGAGCGGAGGAGGGGGGGCACCAGGAGAGGCAAGCCAGAGACCGTGCCCCATATCACCAAGTGCCAAGGTGCCTCGCAGCCATCCGCATCGGCCTCCTCCCCAGTTCCTGCCAGCCCAGCCGAATGCCATGAACGAAAGCCACTTGGTGACCTCCTGTTGGAAGTGGATGCTCAGGTGGGGACTTCCGGGCTCGTTATTGCTTGGTGCCACCGAGGGTGAGCCACTCTGGCAAGGCAAGACCAACCCGTAGGAAGAGGCCCCAGGGCAGGACAGAATGGAGGAGGAGGGCAGGGCAGGGGAAGGGGGCCCTGCAGCCAGAGCCCTGCCTGGCCTAAACACATTAACCGTGCCACGAACCCAGCATCTATCAGACCAGAACCCACAGAGGGGCATCAGCAGGAGCTGTGTGCACCCATCTGTCCACCCAGAAGCTGAGCCCCACACCCAGGCTTTTCATTGCCATTGCTCGAGCCAAGTTAGCTCTCCCCCCCCCCAAAAATCCCAAAGCCATGCACAATCAGACATGGAAAGGAGAGCCACCCCACCCCCCCGCAAGCTCAATACACACCTGTCCTGGGCAACCCTTAGTGAGGTCTGGCAAGGCAGCTGTGCCCAGGGTCCAGCCCAGCCCAGCCCAACCGGCCACTGCAGGCAGCTGAGTGGGACTGGAAGTGGCTGGCCCAGCAGGGAGGGTTTCCTGCCTCCTCCAGGCTCCTGGAGCCAGTTCCCATCCTCATCTCCTCCCAGCCAGGAAGCGGTGAGGAAGTGATGTCCAGGCAGATAATTTTGCTGGCAGCCGCAATATCAGAAGCCGAGACCCCAGGGAAGAGGCTTCCTGCCTCTTGGAGCGGCCTCTCCCCTCCCCTCAAGGAGGGGAGGGGGGGAAGGAAGCCTCTCTTCCTCAGGGCTGCGATCCCCTGGGCCACCTGCCTCCTAGGAGAGAAGTGGGTGGGCGAGGATCTCCAGGGTGGGGAGGGCAAGCCCCTGGCCTGGCCTGGCGCCTGGCCTGGCAGGGGGAGAGGGGGAATTCCAGAATGCCTCTTGCTGAAAGCCTCCAGCTGAGCTTCAGGACTGCCCCCCTCCCCCCCCCACCCACAGGAAGTGGCTGGGACAAAGTACAGGAAGGATGAGGTCATTGCCAGCTCAGTTTGGGGGCAAAGAAGAAGCAGGAGCTGAGATGGAGCAGAGACGCTGTGGGGCCATAAGCACAACCCCTGCCCCACTGCAAAGGGCAAGGAGCTCTTCTAGGTTTCTGGAAGGCGGTGAACTCTACGAATAGCGGCCTGGAGAGGTGCCAAAAGAGACTCCCCCACCCATGCTCCACTCCAAGACAGGCCAGTTATTCTGGTGCCCCTTCCGTGATCCTCAGGCCAGAACCATCAGGTTTTCTGGCTCTCGCCCCAAAAGAAGGAAAATAAAACCTTTTCAACCTTCCTGATTCCAGAATCCCAAACCGATTCAGATCTACAGGAGAGACAGTGGGGATCTACTGGAGCAGCCAAGAGCTTTGCCCAAACTACTGCAGCCTCCCGCCCCTCCCGGGGCCCACTTCCCCAGCCAGCCCCACTCCTACAAAGAAGGGGGCTGCCACCTGGCCCTCTGCCTGGTGTAGCCCAAAGGGCATCTGATCAGGACACCCTGAAACCCCAGAAGGTCATCTCGGCTCTTCCTCCTTCCAGGACCAGCCCTGGACCCAGAGTGACCGGGCCTCTCCAGTGGCAGGCAGACTGGGGGGAGCCCCTCCTGCAAGACCTGTTGGCCCCCGCTCTCTGGCTATTATTGACTTCGGCCTCGGAAAACTCTGCGAGTTGGCCCTTCGCTTGTCTGCAGATCTTTTCTTTTACTGAATTCTTTTGTTTTGAATTGATGCCAACTTGCCCTGAGCGATGCAAATGGCCGGGAGAAGGGAGAGAGGAATCCCCTGGGGGGCTTCTGGAGCCTTTTGGTCTCTCAGCATTTTCACCAGGGAGAACAGGGTTTCAGAGTGGACCAATGATCCTGTTTGGTTTTAGGGAAGTGGTCAGAAAATTTTGGTTTTCTGGCGGCGGCAGCAGCTCCAGATGGACCCAGACCAAAAGCGGCCTTCTTTGCTGACTTTGGCTGCAAAGGCCGGGAGAGGGAAGGAGCTCCTTGGTTGCTGGCTTCACTGCTAAGCGAGCCAGTTCTTGGATGATTCCCCGAAGGGCAGCCGGGCCCCCAAACAGGCTTGATTGACCTGGAACTGATATCCGTGTAGAGCAGGGGTCCCCAAACTTGGCAACTTTAAGACTTGTGGACTTCCTCCCAGAATTCTCAGCATAGCTGGCTGGAGAATTCTGGGAGTTGAAGTCCACAAATCTTAAAGTTGCCAAGTTTGAAGACCTCTGGTGTAGAGAAATCCCGGAAAAATAAAGAAAGCATATATTTGTCTGAACTAGTATCTTCTTCTTAAAAGAGAGAGACCGCACTCTGCAAAACCTAAAACTCTGCAGATTTTCCTGCCAACAGCATCGTCCCAAGCGATGGCGCATCTTCTGCATTTCAGAGACATTCAGTTCTTACTAGTTGCAACTGTTAAAAACTCGAGCTCCTGAAGGACTGGCGTGCTTTGGAGGCAGGAGAGGCATAGAGGAGGAATCTAACAGAGTTCTTAAAAAACCAATCTCTACTCAACGTAAAAGGTGCTTCATACTGCCTTTGCCAACTCAAATCGGTGTGCAATCCCAAATTCCTGCCACAGGATGGCAGTTGGATGTGCCAAGCTCAAGGAGCTACAGGCACATGCCCAGGCCTCCCCCCCACCCCCTCCAAGCTGGAAATCTCGAAGCAGTGCCTTGCAGACTGGACTGCAGCCCACCCGCCTCTTTGGCGAGAACAGCGCCCCCCAGCCCCACAGGAAAGCCATGCGCCACTCAGGAAGAGCTCTTCCCTGGCAGGAGTGGCCGGTGTGGGGAGTATCCTCATGGCATGTGTGTGTGTATATGTCTTCTCACCTCCGGATGATCATTTTGAGCGTGCGGTAGGAGCCCTTGATCAGGATGAGTGCTTCCTGCCGAGAGCCGTAGAGCGGGGTGCCGTTGATGTTCACCAGTTCATCGCCGGAGCGCATCTTCTGCGAGAGGGCCGCCTTCCCCCCATCCTCCACCTGGAAGGGTAGAGACAAGGTGGGAAGGGTCACGGCCAGCCACTGTAGGACAATGGCCGGGCTGAGGGACCAGCTTGTATGCCCATGTGGGCAGCTCACAGCAAAAACATATAAGAAACAACAAATGATTTGAATCAGCTCTCACTCTCCAGTAGATGGGGATTGCTGCAGTCCCCTCATGCAGGGGACAAGGGTTCCTCCACTCACCAAAGGAGATCCACAATGGAGGCAGCAGCCAGAAGATCCCCTGAAGGACTCCTGCAGGATCTGCCCCCACAAAGAGTGGCTCGAGAGTTGCAGCTGCTGCAGGCGCCAGCCTGT
The DNA here is from genome assembly GCA_023053685.1 of Diadophis punctatus similis. Lineage (NCBI taxonomy): Eukaryota > Metazoa > Chordata > Lepidosauria > Squamata > Dipsadidae > Diadophis > Diadophis punctatus. The sequence goes on along the minus strand of JALIGW010000014.1, from coordinate 378,220 downwards.
GCTCTGTGCCCCGAGACCAAACCAAGGCTGAGGCCCAAGCCGAGAGAGAGGGATGGGCAGCCCTTCCCTGCTGGTCACACGGTCTGCAGAGAAAGGGCAGGGGCTCCCCGTGGTCTGGCTGAACAAGAGCCAGTTGTGCTGGCCACAGGACACGGAGAGCCCACAAGGCCTGGGCACGTGGCTGGGAAAGAGCCACACCCAGTGGCCAAGAGGAGGGGAAGCAGCCGGGAGAGGCAAAGTTAACCTTCAACAGGAAGACCTGGTCCAGCTCCTCACAGAGATCTTGTGCCAGCTTCAGGCACAGTGGCTGGCCAGTCTCAGAGATGGGCCACGGGAAGGTTCCACGCTGCAGCCTTCTGCCTCGGGTGCCCCCCGAGACTCCCCGCCTGGACAGGGAGTTCTGGAGCTGCCAGTCAGGGAGGGAGGGGCACAGGCACAGGGGCTCTCTTCTAGCAGGGAAGGCCCTGATTTCAAGAGGGTCTATCGCTCCCACTGACTGGAGAGCTGGAAATCCCAATTAGGAAGCTGGGTTTGTTCTTCCAAAACCAAAGCGGGGAGACCAGCTTGTGGGCTGTGCTGATGAGGGTCCCAGGTGGGAGAGGCTTCTCTTTGTTCCTCCTGGGAGGACTGGGAGCTTTTATTTTCCACCCTGAAGCCAGATGGTTGCAATTCCAGCAGAGAGCTGTGGCCTGACGTTTGTCCGCACAACTCTAGTTCTCCAGGAGTCCAAAATAACTTTTAGCTTCTCTGCACAAACAGAGAAAAGTTTTCTTGCACGGTAACATCAAGAGAGGAAACTGGAATCCTCAGGGGATAAGAGCCAACCTCGGCACTCCTCCCTTCCTCTCTCGCACCCCCAGCAAAGACAAGTTTCTTCTGCATCAGGGAAGCAAACTGCAAACTCGGCCCAGAAGCCCCAGGGCCTCCGCCCGCCGTCTCCCTCCATGGCACCAGTGGCAAAGGCCAGCGGTTGGGGAGCTCAGCTGGAGAGGCCTATCCTGCCTCAGACTCTCTGGACCTGAAGGGCATCGTGGTCTCTGCCCAGCTTTCCCATTTGCTTCAGACTCAAGAGAGGGGCACAGACATCTCCCACACCAGAGGAAAAATCTGGCCATAGTGCAGGGAAGCCTGGACCCCCTCGGATGGGGGAGGAAATGCTGTGTTTGATCCCCAGGTCTTGAACTGTCGAGATGCTGGGCAGCTGCAACTCTTGGCTCCCCCAATATGGCCCTTTAGTCAAACAGAGACTGCAGGAGCTCCCAGCACACAGCCTAGCTTGGCTTTTTCCACAACTGGTGCCTTCAACCCAGCCCCAGGGCTCCTTCTTGTGCGGAGGAACACAGCCCAGCCTCTAATGCACAAAGACCAGGCGAGCGTGGGTGGCCGGTCCCTCCTGTGCTCCTGGCCACCGAGGAGCTCCAGGAGAAGGAGAGAAGGCAGGGCCCTCCTGTGGGGCTCCAGCAGGGAGCCATGTGGGACAGGTCCCACTGAGCTTGGATGTTTGGAGGGGAAGCAGTAGCAAGCCAGCTCTCTGGAAGGAAGCTGAGAGAAGCAGCCTTGAGTCCGTACCGGCCGGCTGCTAATTATTGCACAAAGCAATCCTTGTTCCTGCTCATGATTTTGCCAGACAGAAGAAAGGATCACTATTCCCTTTGCCCCAGGGGGGGCAGGGCAGCAAGCGAGTCCTGGCTCCCCCAAAGGCCCACACTCCAGACTGGTCAGCCCTCTGGGGCTGGGTACCTGGAAAAGTCTTCGGGCCAGACCTCTTGACAAGGGGAAAGAGCCCTCAAGTGAGGCAAAGAGCCCCACGCTGGAACATGATGGCTGCATTGTGGCCGAGGCATTGCAGAGGAGCGAGCGACCATAAACATGCCAGTGCAGAGCGTAGGCACCGGTGGATGCCAGCCATCTGTGCAGAGCAGCCCCAGGAGGTTGGCACAGGGACGGAAAGAGAGCGTGGAGAGGAAGCAGGCTTCATGAATTCCCAGGGTGCTGTTTCCCGGGCAGAAAGGTTCTTGGCCTGCCACCCCCACTGCTGAGGGCTCCAGCAGGATCCCATCTGGAAAGATGGAGCCCTTCCCAGCAGGGTTAGGAGCAGCTGGGGGCTCAGGACAGGCACCCAACAGATGAGGCATTTTTGTGCGGTGGTGAAAGGGACCCTGACACAGCCCCCTCCCCTCCCCCCCCAAGCTGACCCTGGTTCTTCCCCAGAGACTCCCAGCCCAGGGGAGCCACTCAGCTGCCTGTCAGGAGCTCCAGCCCTGCCCGCACACAAGGGCAGTTAATCATTCATTCGCTGCCTCGGGGCTGTTGCTGCTCCGCACCGGGCTTTGGGGCTCCCTCCGGGGGAAGCCTGGCATGCGGCAGGCAACGGGAGCAGCTCAGGTCCCTTTCCTTCAGGAAACACGCCCCCCCCCCGAGGCTCCTGGGGGAATGACCCCCCCCCCAGGATGGCAGTCGCCACGAGGAACTTGTCCTGCCCTCCCCCAGCGCTGCTTTGCCCCGACTGGGCGGGCGCCCGGGGACCCGCGGCCACTCCGCCCTAAGGTGAGGCTGGGACGCACCAGCCCCGCGAGGCCTGGCCTGGCGACCGGCTTTTCTCTGCGCCCAGCCGAGCCTCCCCGCCGTCTTTCAGGGAGGCGGCCTGGGCATCCCTCCTCTCGAGAGAGCCCCGGACCGGATTCCGACTCCTGCTCCGCCCACTGGCGACCCGAGGTCGAAGCGGGGCACTTTGTCCCCAGTGGCCCCCTCAGCAACTTGCGAACCGCCGTGGGGGGGGGGGAGTCGGCGGACTTCTTCTCATGGCGGGGAGGGGGGTCTCCTCGGAGCGGCGCCCACAAGCGCCGTAAAGTTCTGGCCGAGCCCAGCCCCCCCCCCCCGCTCCGCGGTTTGCTCCAGACCCGAGGGAGGCGGGGAGGGATCGAGGCGGGCCGCCGGGGGAGGGGGAGCAACGCCCAGGCAGCGAGGGGGGCGAGACGGCTGGGCGGGAAGGCGGCCTCCAGGCAGGCAGGCAGACAAAGAGCTGCGGCTCGCGCCGGACCTCCCAGCGCAGGCAGCGGCGCAGCGGGCGGAGGGGAGCCGGCGGCGCAGACTCACCTTGGAGACGATGAGCGGCTCGCCGTGCTCCAACCCGCCCCTCAGGGTGAAGCCCCAGGGCGCGCCGCCAGCCAGCTGCACGTGCAGGTACTGGAAGGAGACCAGCAGGCGGCTCGCCAGCTTGGCCTGCGGGGACGGGTCGGGCTCGAGTTGTCCCGACGGCCGCTCCATTGTACCATTCCCTGTCCCGGGCCTGACCCGCGGCGGTGCTCGGCATCGACGGGACGCGGCGCGACGCTAAGCTCTGCCTGCTGGAGGGCGGACCGGCAGGCGCCCCCGGTGGGCGTGTCGCGGGCGAGCGGAGGCTCCCGGCCGGCCCGGCCTGGCCCGGATCCTGCAACGCCCCGGCCGAGGCGCGCCCCCAGCAGCGGAGCCGCTCCGCCTCCTCTGCTCGGCTGCTTTGGCGCGCGGACTCCTGTGCCGGGCGGGAGCCGAGCCCGTGCCGGCCCGGTTTAAACGGGCTCCGAGCGAGCGCATCCTCGCCTCTCTGCACGCCGAAGATGTGGAGCAGGGAGGCCTTGGGATGAAGCTGTGCCCGCCGGGCTCATCCCCTCTGCCCCATCCCGTGCCTTGTAGGGCTTTTTCAGGCGCCTCGAGGTCGAGGGAGGAAGTTGGCCCTCCGGATCCAGGCTGAAATGCAATGTGCCCGCTTCAAGTGCACCTACCTCCTGGTGCCAAGTAGTTTCCTTGGTTTGCTGGTGCAGTAGAGCTTCCTGGGTTGGTGCTGAGCGCTAAAAACTGGTTTTGCCACCCAGACTGCCCCTCAGGGGCAGCGCTGCCAACTTACTTTCAGCAGAAGGAGTCACATTCGGGCATCCCCAGAATGCTCCTTTGTTCCCCAACTGCTCCAGAGTAGGTGCCACCCCTTGGCACTGAGAACACCACAGCCCTGGGCATTGGCAAATGTCTCCAGATCTGTGTGGAGGAGGAGAAAATATGCTGTCAATTACAAAATCTCCAGTCCCCTTCAGTGCAAGAGGGCCTGGGACTGCAGGGGCGGGGTGGGTGGGTGGGCAGAATGCTGGGCAGCCCTTTGGAGCCACAAGGCAGAGGCAGCAGCCATTCTCCTGGGGCCTTGGGCAGTGCCCAGATTGGCTCCATCCCTCCGTCCTGGAGTTGCTTCCTACAAGCATCAGGCGCCCTTTGTGTACGACCCCAACACGCATGCTTAAGGGGCTGCCCAGAAGTAGCAGGAAAGGGGTGGGGAGCTATGGTTTTCAGGAGCCTCCGAGGGTGGCAGGTATTACATGGAACTCCCTGCCACAAGAGGTATTACATCAGAAGGGGATCACACAGACACGGGAGGTGTGTGTATGTGTGAGAGAGACAGAAACATTGGCACAAGGGTGGTCGTTGGCACTCTGATATTTCAGCATATGGCACCCCAATGTTCCTGGATGAAGAAGTGGGGCCCAGAGTAGCCTCCACCAAGTGAAGAATTCCTGGTTTCCCAAAGCCTGAATGGGGAAGAGTTAGTCCTCCTCTTGCAAGATTGTGCTTAGACCAGGGGTCCCCAAACACGGCAACTTTAAGACTTGTGGACTTCAACTCCCAGAATTCTCCAGCCAGCTAAGCTATGCTGGATGGAGAATTCTGGGAGTTGAAGTCCATGTCTTAAAGTTGCCAAGTTTGGGGACCCCTGGCTTAGACCCACAGCGCTCCTACCAGCCCCTCCTAGAATGGGGAGAAATTGATCTTTATGCCACACCTCCCTTCGCAAAAGGCTCCTGACCATTAATTGGGGAACAGCAGTTCTTTGCAAAGGGGGGTTTTTGGGGGGGGTGGCAGTTGTCCTTAGTTGCCCTCTGAGGGTGATCTGAATTCCTGCCTGTTTGTTTGGCCGAGTCAAGTGAGCAGGGGACCAATTGCTGGGGGCAGGGCTCTGCAAGCCAACCTCAGCCCTCTTCTCACAGCCTCCCTGTGCTGAGAGAGCTCTTCCCTGGCTTTGCCCAAGGCCAGGGAAGCTGCCCTCCTTCTCCTGCAGGCTGCTCTTCCCAAGGGTGAGAAAGTCCTTTATCCAGAATATCAGGGTGGGGGGTGGGGGGGGAGAGAATTCATCAGCTATGGGTGCAAGGCAGCAGGCAGTGTGCAGGGAGAGCCAGGCCACCCTTCTGGCCCATTTTGCTTTGGCTCGTATGAGCAGAACCCTTATAGCTGGCTCTCTCTCTCAGATCTCTCAAGGGAGCTTTAGGATTGTCCTGGTGAGACCCCTGCCCTGCAGAGAGCCTTTCCTCAGGCTGGCTGCTCCCTTGGAGAGCTCAGTGAAGGCTAGTGAGGTCCCACTTGAAAACCATCACGGATCCACTCTTAGACCCCCTGCAATTTGCATACCGAGCAAATAGATGATGATGTTAATATGGCTCTGCACTACATCCTACAACATCTTGAATCTCCAAAGACCTACGCAAGGGTCCTCTTTGTAGACTTTAGTTCAGCATTCAATACCATCATACCGGACATTCTTCTAACTAAACTAAATCAGCTAGCGGTACCTGAACACACTTGTAAGTGGACCACAAGCTTCCTAACAGACAGGAAGCAGCAGGTGAAGCTAGGCAAAATCACATCAGATACCTGTACAATTAGCCCAGCCCCCCCCCCCAAGGCTGTGTGCTCTGACCACTTCTCTTCTCTCTATATACCAATGACTGCATCTCAAACAATCCATCTGTTAAACTACTGAAGTTTGCAGATGATACAACAGTGATCGGTCTCAATCGAGACAATGATAAAACCGCATACAGACGGGAGGTTGAACAACTAGCCTCGTGGTGCGACCGGAACAATCTGGAACTGAACACACTCAAAACCATAGAAATGGTGGTAGACTTTAGGAGAAACCCTCCCATTCTACCACCTCTTACAATATAGACAACATAGTATCAACAGTAGAGACCTTCAAATTTCTAGGTTCTATCATATCTCAAGACCTAAAATGGTCACCTAACATCAAAAACGTTATCAAAAAAGCACAACAAAGAATGTTCTTTCTGCGCCAACTTAGGAAGCTCAAACTGCCCAAGGAGCTGCTGATGCCATCACTCTGCTAAACAAATAATTCCCTCAACACTGTCAATCAATTCACTAAGACTGTATTACTATTACTATTAGTCTTCTCATTGTTCCCATCACCCATCTCCTCCCACTTATGACTGTATGACTGTAACTTGTTGCTTGCATCCTTACTGTTTATATTAATATTGATTGTTTCCTGATTGCTTATTTGTACCCTATGACGATCATTAAGTGTTGTACCTCATGATTCTTGACAAATGTATCTTTTCTTTTATGTACACTGAGAGCATATGCACCAAAGACAAATTCCTTGTGTGCCCAATCACACTTGGCCAATAAAGAATTCTATTCTATTCTAACCTCACCCGGGGCATTGGGTGGCCTGGGGAAGGTCAGCCTGAGCTGATGGCTGTGGTCAGAATCCAGGGGAGTGAGGGAAGAGAATTTTGCCAAAACCAGTAATTTCACCAAGTTCTGCTGTGACCAATTTGAGCTGATGTTTAGGGGGTCCCAAAGAGTTTGTGGGCTACAACGATTGAGTGTTTCTCGGCTGATCTATGGAGAACCTGGAGTGGACATCTGTGCAATGTTTTTCAGGCATGTAATTGACTTCATGCCTACATACAGTAAGAGGTATGAAGTTTGTCTACGTACAGAAGAGGATTAGACACATACTTGAGAGCAAATTTCTGGATTGTTGTTTGTGCTGGGAAGGAGCTTGGCTGAGCACCAAAATTTCCCCCTCGTTACAGAACACATTGGCAAATTGGCAAGGATGTGCTTTATGTTAAAAACAGGAAGTTTACAAAATGACTGGAAAGCCCAGAACCCTGGACTTTGGAGTCCCTCTGGCATCCAGAGATTCAGTGGTGGGGAGGGAATCACTTTCTGCTGCCCCAGCAGGACTGATGGGCTGCTTCTGGCCGCCGAATCCCCTTGGCGGCTCTCGCCTGTTCCGCTCCCCCTGCTCTTCGCCATGAATTCTTTCTCTGGGCAGCCCTTGCTCAAATCTCCCCCCTGCTTTGGCTCAGGGCTGTTCGGAGCCACCCCAAGAGATGAATCCTGGATGGAGCTCAACTGCCTGACTTCTTTGGGTGCAGAGCAAGTTCCCCCTGGAGACCCTTTGGAAACAAAGCCGCTGCCCCAGAAGCAGCGGCTTTGAGTCCTGCCCAGACTCCTTTGGCACCGGCCTCCAGCAGCCCGAGAATCGGCTTCTGGCAGCCTCAGGTGGAAGGAGAGGCATTTGGAGAAAGAGGGGAGCAGGCCCTGCTACCCCTGAAAGGAGCAAATTCTGGGCTGCTGTGGAAGACAGATGCCCAAGCTCTGGACCCAGATCGCTGCCCCAGTCGGGAACGGAGGCTCTCTAGTTGCTAGCTCAGCCTGCCCCCCTCTTGAATTTTGGGTCCAGCCCAAAGGCGGAAAGACACTCCCTGCCTGAGAATGCAGTGCTGGTGCCAGGGGTGGAAGGGGCGGGAAGGGCTGTGCCATTAGAGCCGGGGGGGGGGAGGTTCCAGTCTGCCTTCGAAGGGCCAAAAGAGAGGAGAGACGGTGGCCCCCAAAGGCCCTGAAGCCATTCTTCGGTCCCTTCTTCTGATGCTTTTACCCCGGTGGGTCCGATCCTCCCCTGGTGTTTATTCTGCCCTGGTTTTATGTTCATTGTTCAATGCATTCAGCTAGGATTGTTTATTTTGTTTATAACTTTGATTTTATACCTTTGAAAGGGTATAAAGGCCTAAATAAAGAACGAATTATCATTGTCAGTGGTTCATATAGGATAGTTTTTAATCACTCTGTAGAAGCCAATGCTGAAAAAAAGGTCATGGAAGGGTGCCACTTCACTCAGGTTTATATACACAAAACACACAGAAGTGACACGTTCACCCAGCCAGTAAAAACACTTTGCACAAAATGATAAAGGCTTATTTTTTTCGGCATCGTCTTTTGGGGATCAAAGTGTGCTTAGCTGAAGTTGCAGAAGGTAGGAAAGGATGGAGTGGGAAGAGGTGGGTTAGCACAAAATAATCTTTCCTGCGTTTCCAATAAGGAAGATAAATAAAATAAAGTTCATAAAATTATCCGCTATAATGTCCTGCCTGTCAATGACTACTTCAGCTTCAACCACAACAATACACGAGTACACAATAGATACAAACTTAAAGTGAACCGCTCCAAACTTGATTGCAGAAAATGACTTCAGCAAGAGTGGTCAATGCCTGCAATGCACTACCTGACTCTGTTGTTACATCCCCAAACCCCCATAACTTTAACCTTAGACTGTCTACTGTTGACCTCACCCCATTCCTAAGAGGTCTGTAAGGGGGCGTGCATAAGCGCACCAACATGCCTACAGTCCCTGTCCTAATGTCCCCATTTATTTGTATCCATTTCATGTATTCAAATTATGTATATAGATGTATTATCTAATACGAGATTGACAAAATAAAATAAACAAACAAACAAACAAGCAGACTTGACCAAAGGGCAGAGATTCCGGGCACTGTTCAGTGGAATCAGCCAGGCTGCATGCAAGCAAACCAGGCCGTCTTCCTGCATCTGCTGGTTCCCGCGAGGCCTTGAGAGCCGTTGGCCTCAACTGTTGCTGAGCCATGCAAAACGGGATTGGGCCCCACGAATGGAGAGCAAGCGCCAGCAAAGGCAGCCCTGGGAAGACGCGGCTCCCATTTCTTTTGTGGATCAAGAATGCCGAAGGAGTCGCTTTGAGCTGATCGGATGTCATCACAACTGTCCGCCACGAGGGGGAGCAGGAAACGGCTCGAGTAACGGGGTGCTTGCCTGGACTCCAAATCCCAGAGTTCCCGGTGAGCAGCTGAAGGCAACTTCCCATTCTTGGTGCGAGGGGAAGGCGCTGCTGTACAATCAGCCAGAAGGGCCCCTTTCCAAAGACTTGACTCTGCGGTAGGAGGGCGGCGGCGGCAGCGGCTTCCGTGGCCAGAACGCCCGGCATTTTTTTCAAAGGGGAACGCCGCCGAGCAAAGCGAGGGAGACCCTCCGAGACAAGGAGTGGGCTGAGCCGCCGGCGCCTCGCCCACCTGGCTCCCCACAGCCCGCAAGCAGGAGCCCCGGCCCTTTAAGGGGGAGCGAGGCCCGCCTTTAAACGGCGGCGGCGGCGGCGGCGCGCTGCTTCTTAGCCTGGCGCAGCTCTCTTGGCCGGCGAAGGCGCCCCGGCTGCCCCACCCGCTGGCCTGGCTGTGGCTGCTCGGGGAACCTAGCAAGGGGACTGCGGGGGTGAGGCTCCTGGCCCGCATCCCTGCTTTCCCCCCGGGAGACGATGCTCCCGTTGGCCTCCCCGCCTCCTGCCTTGTGACCCCGCGCCTGAGCACAGCCGGAGGGCCGCCATGGCGGGGCTGAGGCCGTGGAGCGCTGCTCTCCTCCTGGCGCTGCTGTTCCGTCTGGCGCAGCCTCTGGAAGGCGCGAGGGAGGCGCTGGAGTCCGAGGCCGCCGCCGCCGCCGCCGCCTCCGGGGCCCCTTCCCTGCCGCTGATCCAAATGCTCCTGAGGCAGGCGCCCCCCAGATCCTGGCTCCCCGGGCGAAGTCGGAGGCGAGCCAGCGGACAGCCGCTGCACTACATGCGGAACCTCTACCGGAGCGTGGCGGACCGGCACGGCCGGCCCCGCAGAGACGAGCGCCTCTCCAGCAACACGATCCGCCTGGTCCGGCCCTCGGCCAAGGCCCGCCAGGCTGGGGCAGGTGAGCTGGGGCCGGGACTCTCTTCGGGGACGCCTGCTACGGAAGCTGGGGCTCGGCGCCTGCTCGACGTTACTGCGCGGTCGAAGGGCGTGGCAGTCGACAAGTCCTGGTCGAAGACGAGGGCTGTGTGCTGGGCTTCAGCGCTCTCTCCAGCAGGCAGTTGGCCAGCGCCGCTGGACACGGTCGGGGTGGGACAGCTGCCCAGGCAGCAGGGAAGTTGCCAGCCCTGGCCAGGGTTGCCCTGCTCTGGCGAATTGCCTCTAAGCGGGAAGGAGCTTTCCTTGGCCAGGGGGTTCATGCACCGCCTTCTGCATGCGCGGCATGAGCTGCACGTCTGTCTTGCACACTACAGTAACGGAATATTTTGGAATGGGGCTCTTTTACGGAGTCCTTATTCCAAAGGCTCTGCCTCCCCCAGGGTGAGGGCTGCTAGCCTCTCGAAGGGCCTTCAGAATTGGGGGGGGGGACTCTGCTCAGCAGGTCCTGGGGTGAAAGCAGCTTCTATGATTTTTTTATTGCAAATGCCCCAAAAGTGGCATGCAGCCCACCCCAATTGGAGAGATGGACTAGCAGCATCGCAGAAGAATGGGCAGGGGCTCTTCTCTAGGAAGGCTGGGGGCCCCATGGGGCCTAAGGATGGCTCTTGGGCAGGGCAGCTTCTCCTGCTCCAGTTCTGACCCCTTCTTTGTACCAGCAGGCCCCTGGTTCATCTGGGCCCTTGACTACCGCCTGGAAGTGCAAGCACCAGCCCAGCGCCTGGTCAGAGCTGTTGCTGTCTATGTTCAGCGTCCATCCTCGCCTCACGGCCCCCTCTGGTGCACAGCCACCCTGCTCCCTAGTGGAAGCCCCCTGCCGCAGGTGGCGGTCAGCCCTGCTTTGCTGAAGAATTCCACCACCACATCTACTGCGGACAGTTGGGTGGAGCTGGACCTCTCCTCACACCTGCAGCCGTGGTCCTGGGCTGCCCAGAATAGCCACCTGCTCCGCCTGCATCACGCCTGCGCCTTCCTGGAATGGGCCTGGGGCTCTCCCCGCGGGTCTGGTGGGGGAAACCCCCCCTCCCTGGAGGATCCCTTCTTGCTGCTCTACCTCAATGACACTTGGAAACCCCTCCGGGCTCCCATGGGAGGGGAGCTCCCCCAGAGCTCTACCCGCGTCCACAGGATGCGCCGAGCTGAGAAACTGGACTTGCCCCGCTACAGCCACCCCAGTCCCAGCGCCAAGCAGAACGAGTGTGCCCTCTACCCCCTCCGTGTGACCTTTCGCCAGCTGGGCTGGGACCACTGGATCATCGCCCCCCACTCGTACCGGCCTCAGTACTGCAAGGGAACATGCCCCCGGGTCTTGCGCTACGGCTACAACTCCCCCAACCACGCCATCATCCAGAACCTGATCAATGAGTTTGTGGACCCGAACATCCCTCGCCCGTCCTGCGTGCCCTACGAGTACAGCCCTGTGGGTGTCCTCATGATTGAGCGGAATAACAACATCCTGTTCAAGGTTTATGAGGACATGATCGCCAAGTCCTGCACCTGTCGCTGAGCAGCCTCGTCTCTGGCAACAAGCTGCCTCCTTCCCTGAACCTCCGCTCGCTCCCACCCGCTGCCTCTAGAATCCAGATTTTAAGGCATTTGGCAACTTTTCACTTGGATCCAAGACCCTTTTTTCCGAAGGGTACAGAGGACTAGCACCTTGGTTGGGCTGTTTTACAAAAGGATTTTTATGCACAGGTTGGCAAATTCCCCTCCTCTTCCTTTTTACTCCTGGAATGATTTCACCCTGCCAGAGCTTGGTGGAGGACAGTTGAAGGAAGCGCAGCTGACACTCCCAGGAAGGGCTGCGGTGAAACAGGTGGGTCCACGGGAGGCAGGAGATGCGAAGATCGGCTCTCCTGGGGTCATGCTGAGGCATGAAGGGTCCCTCCGGTTTCCCTCACCAGCGCTTGTCTCATTGCCTGCATGAGCATCTTGATGTCGGGGGCCACCGTCCCTTTTGGCCCAGCAGGGTGGCTGGATCCTGCAGTCCAGCCTGAAAAAAATGAGTGTGCAGGTGTTCCAGCCACAGGTTTCTCCGCCTACCCACCAGAGGCCCTTTTCTCCCCTCCCCAGCCAGTGCCCCCTCCTCCAGCAAGAGCTGTGTGGTCAACTCCCCCTTTTCTGTTCCTGCTGCTTAAGGGGTGCTCCTGTGTGACCCGTTCTTTGCTCTGCTGCTTCTACCTCTCACTCTGCAAATAAAGGCACAATCACACCTGTCTGCAACCCTGGGCCATGTCAAGCAGTGAATTCCTGAAAGAATTTGAAAAGAAGACCTTCGGGTGGGGGGGAAGAACCCCCTGGAGATGCTCTGCTTCCTGAGAAGGCTGTGCTGGAAGCAAAGGGGACTTTTAAACCAAAGGAGAAGGGCAGAGGTCTTCAAACTTGGCAACTTTGAGACTTGTGGACTTCAAATCCCAGAATTCTCCAGCCAGCATAGCTGGCTGGAGAATTCTAGGAGTTGAAGTCCACAAGTCTTAAAGTTGCCAAGTTTGAGGACCCCTGGAGAAGGGTGTTTAGGAGTGTGGCTGCATCGTAGTGGGTTGGGGCCCGGCCCAGGAGAGATGGCTTGTGGAGGCTTGATTAGTTGGCCCTTCCCTGAGAGCTGCCCCCTCCCGTCCTGGGCTTGGTGGAGTCTTGAGCGGGAGGGAGCTCCTGACTTGGCCTTGGCCTTGTCATGCACTGGACGATGGAGCAGGCCCCCCCTCCCCTGGCCCTCCCCTTGCTTCTGCGGCCTTGTCCATGGTTGTCTTTCTCTTCATCCTTACTTGTTTGCACCTGTCGCCTACCTGGCCTGAAAAAACTGCCATAACTTGGAAAAACTTTCTATTTATTAAATGGTGTATTTAAATAAGATCCTGCAATAAATGTAGTTTCTGTTTTGCTAAAGATGAATGAAGCCTCTGATTTGGGGAAGAAGGAAAAACGGTGCTGGACAAGGGAAGGGGGGAGGAGGCCAGACTAGCCCATCTGACCCATAATTCAGCTCCCACACCAGGCGACTGTCGCATCTGCAGCACAGAATCAGCCATTCCCCAACTCGTGGCTCATAGGTACTTCTCTGCGGCCACCCAGGCAGCCCGAGTGTTTGCCACCAGTTGCTGCCCCTCTCTTCCCAATAGGGCTGATATGGGGCAAAGCAGGAATAGGTGCAACAACACAGCCTGCCCAGCATGTTTCCAAATGGCAACTGGGTGCAATTGGATGGGGGGGGGAAGCAATTCCAACTCCCCAATATCGGCAGTCCCTACTTTGCAGTCCCAGCTGGAATGGGCATGATGCAACCTGCGAGGAGAGGAGCTCAGGCCTCTGGTTGGCTCTCTGGGTATTTGCTTCCTTGGAGGCCACAGAATGTGAGCCATTCACTATTAAGCACATAATGGTTTATGACGGAAAGAAGATGAAGGCTGAAATGTTCCCATACTAAAGCACAGACTATCAGCAAGAACATTTGAGGAACATGTTGCTTATCAAATTTGCAGATGGCACAAATTGAACAAAACCCTAATACAGGGGTCCCCAAACTTGGCAACTTTAAGACTTGTGGACTTCAACTCCCAGAATTCTCCAGCCAGCTATGTCCAGGTCCACAAGTGTTAAAGTTGCCAAGTTTGAAGACCTCTGCCCTAATACTTCAGTGTCAGCAATAAATTTCAAAACAATGTTACAGAGGTGGGATAAAAATAAGGAAAGAAATCATTGCAACGCTTTTCAGGTAAGGGAAGAAGAGTGAGGATACCTGTTTTAGTAAAATTACTTGTGAAAAAGTAGAATAATAGACTATGAACATATGTGGTTACAAAACAAGCCTCTCCTCCACCCCCCAAAGCAAAGCAGAGCAAAGGCAGTGATGGGCTGCACTGTTTCCAAACCATAATTGCTCCACTGTAGCTTGGTTGGACCTAATTGCAAGTCCTGTCAGTTCTGGGCATGACTCACAGAAGGCGCCTGCTAGATATGAGCAGGCTCAGGAAGGGCCAGGAGGAAGATGGGGTCCTGAACAGATGCTAAGCAACAGAAGGGTTTTTTGTCAGGAAAACACAGGCAGCTTTCACACAGGAGGAGTAGGAGGGCTCAGGGTTCCATAAGAGAAGAGCTCTTCCTTCTGCTTCACACCCCTATTATCCTTTATCGGATCAATGAAGCATCTTCTATGGAGTCAGATTTTACCACTGCTACACCAGAGTTAATTGGCTCACATTGCAGGGTTTTGAAAATAGGCACTGCCAAAAAGCTCTGCATTTCATCTCTCCCAAAACTCTGAAATGAAATAATCACCAGTATTACAAATTGCCTCTCCAATGACCTCATGTGGACCCCATTATGACCAAAAACATCTGGGAAAGGGAATGGGAAGAAGTGGCTCCGAACTTGAACATGCGGAACTGTCCGGACTCCTTGCTTTCTGCCAAGAAACTGCAATCCTCTCAGTTCAGCTAAACTCGCCTAGGTGTAACCTGTGGACCCTCCTGCTCTTCATCTCTGGCCTCGCCTGCCTTGGGCGCTTTGCCCTATCACAGGGGTCCCCAAACTTGGCAACTTTAAGACTTGTGGACTTCAACTCCCAGAATTCTCCAGCCAGCATAGTTGTCTGGAGAATCCTGGGAGTTGAAGTCCACAAGTCTTAAAGTTGCCAAGTTTGAAGACCTCTGCGGCCTATAAAGTTCGCCAACCGCGGAAGAGGGCAAGATCGTCGCCAACTCGGAACCAAGTTTATTTCCAATCTCTTTAGCGAGGAAAGGTGCAGCTCCCGCTCTCGGCAGCAGGCGGCGCGCGCCTCCTCCGCGCCGGCCCCCAAGAAGTAAACTTCCGAAAGAGCGCTGGAAGCGGCCGGTCCTGGCAGGGCGCTAGTCTTCGGGTGCCGCAACAGGCCGCCCCCCCAAGCCGCTGGAAGCAGCTCTTCCCTACACCGGGGGCTCCTCGTTCCACTCTTTCGCTGGGGGGGGAAATCTTCCTCCGCCCCCAAAGCGAGCGGGAACGCGAAACCTGCTGGCTACAGGGCTTCCAGGACCGCCCGGGAGACGCAGTTCCCCCTTTCTCCGCCGGGGCGGCGCCTGAGGCGGCGAGGGGAACTTCCAGCAGGTGCCAGAAGGAGGGCGGGGCAGCTGCTGCCGGCCTGAGGCGGGGCGGGCCCTGGGCGGAGCGGGCGGTGCCGGGCGAGCGGCGTAGCTGCGGGCTCCGGAGAGGCAGCCGCGGCGGAGACGAGGAGCGCAGCCATGCGGAGCAGGAGCAACTCCGGGGTGCGGCTCGACGGCTACGCCCGTTTGGTGCAACAGACCGTCCTCGGGCACCAGGTGAGCCCTCGGGGGGCAACGAGCGGGCCAACCTGGCCGGGCTCCTCCGGGCGGGCAGCCTCCCCCCCAGCCCGCTGTTCGCGGCCTCTCAGTCTCAGCCGGCGGGACTTTTCAGCTCGGTGGTGGTCCGGGCGCCGCGCAGCCTCCGGTTCCCGGCCTCTAAAGCGCTGCCCGAAGTTGCCCTCGGCTGCTCGGACTGGACCGATGGGAACTGAAATCCCGCACGACTAGAGAAGGCTCGGGGCACAGAGGTGGCACCCGGAGTCTGGGACCCCCCCCCCCCCTCTCTCCCCTGGAGCGGCTCCGGACCTGCCCTCGACTCCCCCCCCCGCGTCTTGCAAAGCGACCCCCTGCTCACACTTTGCTTTAACGCAGTCTTAAGTCGCTCCCGGGGCTACCGGAAGGTGAAGGAGCGCCTGGGGGGATTTATTTATTTATTTATTTTGGTATTCTTATATGCCGCCCAACTCCCGAAGGACTCAGGGCCGCGTACAACAGAGAAAAATACAAGAATAACCAAATATTGAATATTAATTAAAAACAAATATAAAAATTTAAAAAACACAGTATAAAAGAACATCGAGCAACCATTCAACAACCATACATACTTGGGGGTGAGCTCGAGTGGATTAAGCTCTACCCTCAGCCTGCAGGAAAAGCCATGTCTTAACGGCTTTTCGGAAGGCCAGCAGAGTGGGGATAGTTCGGGTCTCTGGGGGAAGTTGGTTCCAGAGCACGGGGCCGGCCACAGAGAAGGCTCTCCCCCTAGGGCCCGCCAGCCAGCATTGCTTGGCCGACGGGACCTGGAGGAGCCCAACTCTGTGGGCCGTACCCGGTCGGAGGGAAGTATGAGGCAGAATGATGAAAGCATCTGCCCCCACAGACTTTACCGCCCCCGTGGGCTTCCCGGAGAGGCGTGGGTGGGTGGGTGGGACACGAGGTACTTTTTAATTGGTGCCTCCCCCCCCCCAGTCAGAGCAGCCCTTGTGAACCCGGTAGAGTCTCCCCGGAAGCCTTGGAGATGGAAGAGCTTCCTAATCATTTCTGTTTGGCCTTTTGCCAAGGGTTTTGTTTCTAACAGCCTTGTTTTCATGATGTTAAGTGCCAGGTGATTATGATTATGGCTCTACATAAATCTGTTAGAGCAGGGGTCCCCAAACTTGACAACGTTAAGACTTGTGGACGTCCACAAGTCTTAAAGTTGCCAAGTTTGAAGACCTCTGTGTTAGAGGGTATGGGGTAAGGGTACCCACTGGGGGTCTCTTCAGGAAGGCCTCCTTTCCCAAGAGAGGAAGAGGGGCATAAATGGACAGGACTGAAGCAGTGCCAGGCTTCGCTGCTCCCCAAATTGCAAGTGAAGGGAGGCTGGCAGAGCAAGCCCAGAAGTGATGCCATGAGCTCTACATTCAGGCGCTGGGGCAGCCGGTGGCAGAGTCCACTGGGCAGAGGGAAGGAAGCCGGCAAGGATCCTGGCTGATTGTTTTCAACAACCACCACCAGTCAGTGGGCCGGGACTCCTGTCTTGCTTGCAAAGGTCTGAGAAATCTGATGAAGTGGTCATTTGCACGCTTGACCCATTGGCAGAATGTGTGGAAAGGGAGAAAGCATTTGAACGGGTGGGGTTACTTTGAGCAAGCTCTAGCAGGCCCAGAATCTCCCCCCTCCCCATTTGCTGATGACTTTCTAGATGTTGGCCCAGAGCAGCTTCTGGGGTTGTCCTGAGCAGGTTTGCTTGGTCAGCAGCCTCTGAAGGAGCCCTTGGCCCTTGGTCTGCAGGATCAAAATCAAGGGCACCTTCTGGGCAGCTCTGATCTGCCTTGCTCACCAAGTGTGCTGTGGATCACAAGGACCCAGACATCCATAGCAGTAATTGCCACCACTTGTGCTGGTCTCTGGTCCTCCTTTTTAAGCCACCTGCCCTTCTCTCCCGTCTGCTTTTGGCCCCAGAATCCTGTTACAGGGTTGCTTCCGGCCAGCTGCGACCATCCAGACGCCTGGGTCCGAGATAATGTCTACAGCATCTTGGCCGTGTGGGGGCTGGGGTTGGCCTACCGGAAGAACGCGGACCGCGACGAGGACAAGGCGAAAGCCTACGAACTGGAGCAGGTACTGCCCGCAATGGAGAGGGAGGGTGGCTGTGTGGCTGGCTGGCTGCCCATTGCAAAGCCCTCATCCTCTGTCACCAGCCAGTCTAGAACAGCTGCTGGCCAACCCCCTCCTGTGGATAGGTTGGAAAGGGCCTGGGGGGGGGGCGCTGGTGGGATTTCGCTTTCTCAGCACCCATTACATGTTTCTTTCCCCTCGGGGCTGAGTAGGCAAGGTGCGTCTCACGCGGTTCCCTGTGAGGGAAGCTTAAACTGGTGAGATTTGGGGGATAGATGCTTTCTTTCTTGGGGGCAAAAGCTGCAGCACTGCCCTGTGGCCCCCAGGAGTCGTGCAGGAGGAGAAGGGTCTCTCCTCCAGAAGAGCAAATGGGCCTTGCCTGAACTGCTAGAAAGAGGGAGTCCTGGGACAAGCAGGCCTCCCTCGTGGCACCACGAATGTCCTGCAGTGACACCAGTAACCTTATCTCCTGCCTGTAAAGGTCAGGCTGGTAACGCGGGATCTTGGGGCCAGGGCTATCCACTGAGGTCGGTCCTCACCTGGGCCTGGTGTTAGGGGAGGCTGCTCTGTGGCTGCTCCCCCTGTTCCTCACCCACCCTGGAGGCCAAGCACCTGTGGTATCAGTAACCAGCTGGCTGGAATCGAGCCCGGTGAACCTGAGTGCCAGTCCAAGTGTCCTTCTGCTCTTTCGGCTGCCTCCTCTTTCGGGGGCTTCTATTTATGATGGCAGGACAAGTCGGGGGGTGGGAGGGTGATAGTTTGCCCTGTGCCTTGTACGAGCACAGGAAATGGGGCTCCAGAGATACCGGGTGTCGATAGCCAGGCTGCATCAGCAAGTCAAGAACAGGCTGCAGCAGATGAGCCGGCTTTGGTTACAAGCTGGACCTCGGAAAGGTCACCTCGCCTCTTTGGCCGCCCTCCGAACGCTGCTCTGCCTTTCCTCCTCTTGCAGAGCGTGGTGAAGTTGATGAGGGGCCTCCTGCAGTGCATGATGCGGCAGGTAGGGCTCTTGAAGGGCAGCACACTGGCAGGGGCTGTGCCACTCCTGGCCCCAGGGCAAAAGTGGGCCCCTGAGTTTCTGCCGGACTCGTTCCCGGCCTTCTGCAGACCAACTACTGGCTTGCCAGGCCACTCGCTGAGGCCAAATGCCAGGGCAGCCAACTCCTCTTGGCCACGTGCTCCTTGTCCAGGTGGACAAAGTGGAGGACTTCAAGTACAGCCAGAGCCCCAAGGACTGCCTGCACGCCAAGTACAACACCCGCACCTGTGCCACCGTGGTGGGAGATGACCAGTGGGGCCACCTGCAGCTGGACGCCACTTCCCTCTACCTGCTGATGCTGGCTCAGATGACGGCCTCCGGTAAGGCCTCCTGTGATGACCTCTTCAGGGCAGGGATGGGCTCTGCAGACGGGAGGGGGGCAACCCTGGCTCTCCTCTGGCCTCACAGCAGAGCACCTGGTGGAGAGGGGCCCCAACTGTGCCTCGCATCTTCTCTCTTCCAGGGCTTCACATCATCCACAGCCTGGATGAAGTCAGCTTTGTCCAAAATCTTGTCTTCTACATCGAGGCTGCGTACAAGACTGCGGTGAGCGTCATGGTTGCTCTGGGAACCTGAGGGGGAGGAAGCCGTGGGCAGCCCTACTTGCAGAGGGCAGGCTCAGTGGGGAACGGCTTTAATCGGCAAGAACTTTTGGGCATTCGAAGTCAAAGGGCCACTTGGGATCCAGCAGAAGAAACGGGAGGAAAGCTGCTACCTGGCTGAAAAAGCACGGCTGCTTTCCCAGGGATCTTTGTTGCCTTTGGGGGTGGGGGTTAGTCCAAGCCAGGTGGGGCACAATTTGGCAGCCCGGCTAGGCACCCACATTGGGCAGGCTAGTGCAGCCTCCACCGGGCTGCTTTCCTCTGGTGCCCGGCTCAGCAGCTGAATGTTCTGGACCTCACTGTCGAGTGCAATAGCCTTCTATGTCTTCCGGTATTATCGACACATCGATGTTGTTTGGCAGGACTTTGGGATATGGGAACGTGGCGACAAGACAAACCAAGGAATTACGGAGCTAAATGCCAGCTCGGTGGGCATGGCAAAGGTGAGGGGACCCCTGGGCTGCTGGAGGGGCTCAATCCCATTGTAGAGCAGCAGGCTTTTCATGGTCCAGCAGGTGTAGGATACACTCCCCAAAACCTCGCTGTCCCCAAATGTATTCCCAATTTTAGGGAGCTGCAGGAGTCCCAGGGCAGAAGCATTTCCCCCCAGTGTCCTGCTGCTTCTGCCAGGAGGGGATTCCTTTAGCAACTCATCTGCCGTTCCTTTCCTAAATCTTCTGGTGTGCCAGAAGTTTCAGGTTCAGCAGTGCCCAGTTTGCTAGCTATAGATTGTCTCAAATGCTTCTCAGGCAGCTCTGGAGGCCTTGGACGAACTTGACCTCTTTGGCGCCAAGGGGAGTCCGCAGTCAGTGATCCACGTCTTGCCAGATGAGGTGCAATATTGCCAGGTGAGGGGCAGGCTGAACCCCTCCCCAGAGGCCTTGGATTGAGGGGCAGGGGTCGCAGGCAGCTGAGATTGACAGAGGCTCCCACTTCATGGGGCCTCTTGGATCCCCGTGCCAGGCCCCTGGTCAGCGTCTCCACTGGGATGTGTCCTGCGCCGCAGCCCAGAGCATCCGGACGCTGCCAGTTGCCTGAAGGGCTGCAACCTGCCGGCCTGCCTTGCACAGCGTCTTCTGGTTCTGTCTTGGCAGTCGATTCTGCACTCCATGCTGCCGAGGGCCTCCACCTCCAAGGAGATTGACGCCAGCCTCCTCTCGGTCATTTCTTACCCGGCGTTTGCTGTGGAGGACACGGATGTGGTGGAGAAGACCAAGGAGGAGATCATTGCCAAGCTGCAGGCAAGCTCTTCTGCCCTTGGCTGCCAGGCTGCGTCAATGGGGGCGGCCCGGCTGCTGATCAAGCTGCTGTCCTTCAGCTCTCCCAAGAGCCTGACGAGTCCCCTCTTGTTCTCAGGGCCGTTACGGTTGTTGCCGTTTCCTCCGCGATGGATACAGAACTCCCAAGGAGGTAAGTTCCAGCGTGCCGGTTCCAGGCCCCAAGAGGCCTTGCCTTGAGTGTCCCTGGGCAGTCCGCTGCAGCAAGCTGCTTGGCACAGGTCGGGCCCCACACGCACCCAGGTGGAGCTTTTGCATTTTTAGAAGCTGCCTGCGACAGAAGCAAAGCCATTGCGCGTCAGGACTGAACAGGGTGGGGGGAAGTCGACTTGCGCTTTATTGAGCAGTTGGCAACATTTAAGTGGTTCCGCCCCAGGCGCCTAATGGAATCCGAAGGATTTCAGAGGGAACTTGGGGAAATACCGGACTCCCTGGTACACGATTCATCTGAGGCTCTAGTGACTGCCTGGAATCAGGCGGCAACAGGGGCTTTAGATCGGATTGCGCCTTTGCGGCCTCTCCGTGGCAGCGGATCCCGGAGGGCTCCTTGGTTTACTGAGGAGCTCCGGGAGATGAAGCGCCTAAAGAGACGCCTAGAGCGACGATGGAGAGCCAGTAAAGCTGAGTCTGACCGGACACTTTTAAGAACTTGCATTAAGTCTTACTTAGTGGCGATACGGGCGGCAAAATGTGCGCATTTTTCCGCCCTTATTGCGTCCGCCGACTCCCGCCCAGCCGCCCTGTTTAGGGTGACGCGCTCCCTCCTCGCAAAGGGGGGGGGCGAAGAACCCTTGCAGGGTAGAGCTGAGGAATTTTCCCAGTTCCTGGCGGATAAAATCACTCAGATTCGGACAGACCTGGACTCCATTTGGACAGGGCAGGCCGAGATGACAGGGGCGAGTCTTAGTCCTGTTATTTGGGAGGAGTTTGAGCCTATCACTCCTGAGGATGTGGACAAGGCCATAGGAGCGATGAGCGCCTCCACTTGTTTATTGGACCCGTGTCCCTCCTGGCTGGTTTCGGCCAGCAGGGAGGTGACACGCGGCTGGCTCCAGGCTGTTGTGATCGCATCTTTGAGAGAGGGGTCCGTCCCGCAGCCCTTAAAAGCTGCGGTGGTGAGGCCCCTCCTCAAGAAGCCTTCCCTGGACCCAGCGGATTTAAAGAACTTCCGTCCAGTCTCCAACTTACCCTTCTTGGGTAAAGTTGTAGAGAAAGTGGTGTCGCTCCAACTCCTGCGGCTATTGGAGGATACTGATTATCTGGATCCCTTTCAATCGGGTTTCAGGCGCGGCTACAGTACGGAGACTGCTTTGGTCGCACTGATGGATGATCTCTGGCGAGCACGGGATGGGGGTCATTCCTCCATCCTGGTGTTACTTGACCTCTCAGCGGCTTTCGATACCATCGACCATGGTATCCTTCTGCGTCGTCTTGGGGAGGTGGGAGTGGGAGGCACTGTTTTACGGTGGTTCTCCTCCTACCTCTCTGACAGGACGCAGTCGGTGTTGACAGGAGGGCAGAGGTCGGCCCCTAGGCCCCTGGTTTGCGGGGTGCCACAGGGTTTGGTCCTCTCGCCCATCCTGTTTAACATTTACATGAAACCGCTGGGTGAGATCATCCGACGACACGGGGTGAGGTATCAGCAGTATGCTGACGATACCCAGTTGTACATCTCCACCCCGTGTCAGTTCAGTGAAGCAGTTGATGTAATGTGCCGCTGCCTGGACGATGTGAGGGTCTGGATGGGAGTGAACAGACTCAGGCTCAACCCAGACAAGACTGAGTGGCTCTGGATTTTGCCTCCCAAGGATTATGTCGACTGTCCCTCCCTGGTTCTCGGGGGAGAAAAATTGACTCCCTCGGAACAGGTCCGCAATTTGGGTGTCCTCCTAGATCCACAGCTAAAATTGGAGCAACATCTTTCAGCTGTGGCTAGGGGGACCTTTGCACAGATTCGTCTTGTGCACCAATTGCGACCTTACTTGGAGAGGGAGGCTTTGCTCACAGTCACTCATGCCCTTGTCACCTCACGGCTAGACTACTGTAACGCGCTCTACATGGGGCTACCCTCAAAGAGCATCCGGAGACTCCAACTGGTACAGAATGCAGCTGCGCGAGCTGTAGTGGGTGTACCGAGATACACCCACGTAACACCTATTCTTCGCCAGCTGCATTGGCTGCCAATTAGTCTCCGGTCGCAATTTAAGGTGTTGGTCGTTACCTTTAAAGCCCTACATGGCTCAGGGCCAGGTTACCTTCGGGACCGCATCCTACCACATACCTCCCTACGACCGGTTAGGTCCCATAGAGAGGGCCTCCTCCGGGTCCCATCGGCCAAACAATGTCGGTTGGCGGGGCCACGGGGGAGGGCCTTCTCTGTGGGAGCCCCGTCCCTCTGGAACCAACTCCCACCAGAGATCCGGACTATCCCCACCCTGCTGGCCTTCCGTAAAGCCATAAAAACTTGGCTCTTCCGGCAGGCGGGGTGAATAGGAAGATCAGATTCCCCCCTTGAATGTTGTTTTTATAATTGTTTTAACTATGCCTTTTAATTTTAAATTATGATAATTGTTTTTATTGTACGCTTCTTATTCTGTTGTACGCCGCCCTGAGTCCCACGGGATTGGGCGGCCTATAAGAACGTCTATTAAATTAAATTAAATTAAATTATTGTTAGGAGAAATGTAGTTTGTTCCCGGTTCAGACGTATGTTGTTTGTGAAAAAGCAGCAAGACGAGTCAATATTTGGGAAGTGGGTTGTGCCCTGTGCAGCTTCTGGTGCGGAGGCTCTTCTGCTGTTGTGCAGTTCTGCCCGGTTGCCTTTGAGAAAGGAAGCGAGATGCTTCCAGGCTCCCCCACTGATCGTCCCCCTGCCATCCCTCGCAGGACCCCAGTCGCCTCTACTACGAGCCTGCAGAGCTGAAGCTCTTTGAGAACATAGAATGCGAGTGGCCGCTCTTCTGGACTTACCTGATCATTGACGGCCTTTTCAGCGGCAATGCGGAGCAGGTGAGTCGGGCACAGCTCTGCGCTGGAGCATCGGGGGAGGGGGGATGGCCGGGAGAGCGGGACCCACACCTGCCTGGGTCTTCGTGAACTCCAGCCTCTTCCCACGGCTCTTTTCAGGTCCAGGAGTACCGCGAAGCTCTCGAAGGGGTCCTGGTCAAGGGGAAGAAGGGACTGCGGCTGGTACCGGAGCTCTACTGCGTCCCCCTGGAGAAGGTCAGCAAAAGAGGAGCCTGTCCCCATCCAAGGGACTTGTGCTTAGTACAATGGCAGCCAACCTTTTTTCCCCAAAGATTTTTAATTTTTTATTTCTCATACAAACACACAAATATACAATCTCTTAACCATTAATAGTCATTTACCTTATTTTCCCCAAAATTTAAACACATGATCGGCGTTGCTCTTTTACCATTCCATATCCTCTCTTTATTCCACAATAACCCTTCCCCTCTTTCTCTCTCCTCTTTCCCCTTCCCTCCCTTCTTCTCTCCTTTTCCACTTTCTTCTTTCCTCCTCTCCTCCTTCCCCTTCCCTTCCCCCACTCCTCTCATCTTCCTCCCTTCCATCCCTCTCTCCTACTCTTATGTCCCCTCCCTTTCTTCCTCTCCTTTCCCCTTTCTTCTTTCCCCTCTTTCCCCTATCCTCTCTTCTCCCCTCCTCTCCCTTCTTATCCTTCTACTCCACTCTCCATTCCCTCCTTCCATTGTTGTGTTTACTTGTTTTCAACTCAGTGTAGTCTTAGGATGGTATTCGAGCACTGCAGAGTCTTTATTTACATACATCTCCAATTCTTTTTCTATTTTAATAGTTACACATATTTCATCATTAATGTATATTTGTCTAATAACACTTTCATTTCCCCCCCCTCTCCCTTTCCCCCTTTTCATTCACCAGTGTGTCATCTGGTTTTTTTCCCCTTTTTGTCTTTTCTCTCATTTACTCTTTATCCTATATTCTTGTATTCATATTCCTTTTCTAACCAATCACAGAATCGCCCCCATGTCTTGAAATACACAGATTCCTCTTTATCTTTTATTCGTAATGTTAATCTATTCATTTCTGCACATTCTAAAATTTTCTTTATTATCTCTCCTTCTGCAGGGATTTTCTCTGCTTTCCAGTTTTGTGCAAATATTAATCTTGCCGTTGTTATTAGTTGTATAATCAAATATGTATCTTCTTTATCATATTTCTCCAGTAAAATACCCAATAAAAATGTCTCTGGTCTTAATTCTATACACTGGCGTAGCATCCCCTCTAACCATGTTCATTTAATTCAATCATTCATTCCTTGCACGTCCACCACATATGATAATATGATCCCGGTGATTGATGACATTTCCAACATTTAGCTGATTTATCTTTACACATTTTTGCTAATCTTTCTGATGGTATATGCCCGTGATGGCGAACCTATGGCACGGGTGCCACAAGTGGCACGCAGAGCCATATCAGTGGGCACGCGAGCTCAGGTCCGGCGTGCATGTGTGCACCAGCCGGCTGATTTTCGGGCCTTCTGGGCCCACTGGGAGTCGGGAAACAGGCTGTTTCCAGCCTCCAGAGGGGGTGGGGAAGGCCGTTTTCGCCCTTCCCAGGCTCCTAGAAAGGCTCTGGAGCCTGGGGAGAGCGAAAAATGGGCGTGCCATTGCATGCTGGGAGCAGGGGGGTCATGCGTGCATGTGCGGGGGTGCATGGAATTATGAGTGTGGGCACGCACACACGTGATCCCCCGCATTCCCCCCCCCTTTTGGCACGCGAACCAAAAAAGGTTCGCCATCACTGGTATATGCCATCTATAAAACATTTTATACACATTTTCTTTATATGCCGTTGCCATTGTAATTCAATCATATAACCAAATTTTTTTACCCATGCTATCATTGTTTCTTTTACCACTTCTTCCTCTAGTCTAACTTGCAATAAGTGATTATATAATTTAATCATTTTTTCATCTGTTCCCATAAGTATCTCGTCCAGTTCTGACTTTTCCAAATTGAAACCATATTGTCAAGCATCTTTTTCATATCTTGATTGTATTTGCAATTGTATGTACCAATCTATCTCAATCCCTTGTTTTTCTAATTCTTGTTTTTGTTTTAGTTCTCCCTTTTTTGATAAAATATCCTTATATGTTTCTCATATTAATAATATTTGGATGTATCAATGCTTCCATTGTTGAAAGCCACATTGGTATTTTCAAATAATGTTTTTCTTTCACTCCCACCCACACTGTTAACAAACCATTTCTTATGTAATGTCTCTGGAAATAACCATGTATCCTGTTTTTCCCATACCATAAAAACACATGCCAACCTAGTTGCAAATCATGTCCCTCCAAAATCAGTAATCATGTGTTTCTCAGTAGAATCCATTCTTTTGTCCATGTTAATGCTGCAGCTTGATAGTATAATTCCCAACTTGGCAGTCCAAACCCCCCTCTAGTTCTGGAGTTTCGTAACATTTTTATATTAATTTTGCTTTTTTCCCTTGCCATATATATTTCCACATTATTTTATTCAAATTCTCAAAGTACTTTTTCTCAAGTTTTATTGGTATTGTTTGGAATAAGAATAAAATTCTTGGTAGTATATTCATCTTAGTTAATGCTATTCTTCCCATTAGTGATAATTGTAAGATTTTCCATTTGCCCAAGTCTATTTCAATTTGATTTCTCAGTTTGTAATAATTATCTTCCTTTAAAGTTGCACATCTTGAAATTAGGTGAATACCCAAGTATTTCACCTTCTTTACTATTTGAATGTTTAATTTCTCCATTATTTTCCTTTTTTTCCTGTTATATTTTTTACAAAAATCTTTGTCTTGTCCTTGTTGATTTTCAGTCCCGCTACTTCTCCATATTCCTCTATTTGTTCAAGCAATTTTGCCCCTGTTTCTATAGGATCTTCCATAATAAACACTAAGTCATCTGCAAATGCTTGTAGTTTATATTCTTTTTTAATTTTCATTTCTTTTATTTCTTTATTTTGCCTTACCCTTCTATTTAAAATCTCTAATGTCAATATAAATAATAATGGAGATAGCGGACAACCTTGTCTAGTTCCTTTTCTAATATCTACTTTTTCTGTCATATCACCATTTACAATCACCTTTGCCGATTGGTCTTTATATATAGTTTTAACCATATTTATAAACCTGTCCCCAAAGTCCATCATTTGCAATTGCATTATCATAAATTTTCAATTCACATTATCAAATGCTTTCTGTGCATCTAAAAATAACAATGCCATCTGCTTCTCTGGATGCACTTCATAATATTCCAGTGTATTTAATATAATACGCATATTGTGTCTAATCTGTCTCTTAGGCAAAAATCCATTTTGATCAGAATGTATAAATTCATTTAACAACCTTTTCAATCTTTCAGCCATAATTGATGTAAATATTTTACAATCTGCATTCAATAGAGAAATTGGTCTATAATTCTTTATCTGTTGTAGATCTTTTCTTTTGGTATAAGAGTTATATACGCCTCCATCCACAAATCCGGTATCTTAGCTTCTAATAATAACTCATTAAACACTTGCAACATTACGTTGCTTAATACATCCTGCAATACCTGGTACATTTCTGCTGGTAATCCATCTGGTCCTGGTGTTTTACCATTTTTTTTGTCTTTTAATTCCCTCCATTAATTCCATCATTGATATTCTCTCTTCTAGTGCTTTCTTAATTTTTTCTAGAACCTTTGGTATTTCAGTTTTTTAAAAATATTGTTCTAGCTTTTCCTCTGCAACTGTCTCTTACTGATATAGTCTTTGATAATATTTCTCAACTATTTTTTCCCTCATTTTGATAATATACTGTATATTCCCATCTTGATGTAATAATTAATTTATTAATTTATTTTCTTTCTCTTTTTTCATTTTATATGTCAACCATCGTCCTGGCTTTTTTGCATTTTTAAAAAAGTTTTGCTTTGTTGCTTTTATTTTATTCGCCAGATCTTCATTTTCTATTAAATTAAATTAATGTTTTTGTAGGTCCATCAAATTTTTAATCTTTTTATTATGTAGATTTTTCTGTAGTTCTGTTTCTAACTTCTTGTACTCCTCCTCCAATTTCTTTTGTGTTTGTCTGCTCTGTTTATTCCGTTTTCCTAAGTATGTCATTGTCAGTCCTCTAATATATGCCTTCCTAGTATCTCACACATTTTGTAATGATGTATCCTCTTTTTTATTTTCCTTGAAGAAAAAGGTCAATTCTTTTTCCGTATATTGTTGAAATTTCTTTTCATTTAATAATTGTTGATTCAATGTCCCATCTCACTCTTTTCCTTTGCCCCTTCCATGTCATTTTTATTGGGTTGTGGTCTGCCCATGTACTTGCTTCTATATCAATCTTATGTGTTTTAGCTATTAGGTCTATTGACATCCACATCATATTTAATCTTGATCACAACATATGTCTATTTGTGTACTGCTTTTCTTTCAGGTATCTTCCTCTCCAAGAATCCTGCAAACTTCATTCATCTACCATTGTAAAAAATGCTTTGGGTAGAGTCTTTTTTAACTTCTTGTTCATTTTTGTAGATTTGTAGTCTAACTCAGTATTTATAACAGCATTAAACTCTCCTAGTATACATATATCCTCATATTCATATTCTATTATTTTTCTATGCAATTTCCCGTATAATTCTTCTTGATTTTCATTTGGAGCATATATCGCCACTAACAATATTCTTTTACAATTCATTACTATTTCCACCATTAATATTCTTCCTTCCTCATTGTCAAATATTTGTTTAGATTGTGTTGTCTTTTTAATATATAGCGCTACTCCTCTTTTACTTTGGCAAGCAAGCATTATATATAATGCCCCCAATTTTACATGGTCCCAAAAAAATTTGTGCTGTTTTCGAATATGAACTTTTTGCAAGCATATAATTTCTAATTTTCATTTCTCTAATTTGTTAAATATTCTTCTTTTTACTGCCGGATTTAGTCCATTTATATTTATTGATATTACTTTTATTTCTTCTTCCATGTCTTATTTGTTTGTTTGTTTAGTGGATCTAGTCATTCTCATCTCCCTCTGTTCTTTTACTTCTTTTGCTCTTGCTCCTTCTCTTGATACTCTTTCTTCTTGCTCCTTAGTTATCTCTCTCGATGATTCCTCTTTCTCCTCCTGTCGCCTTGCCCCTCTTTCCTCTCTCAATCTCTCTTCCTCTTGAAGTCATTAAATAATTCTGCCTTCTTTAATGTATCC
This sequence comes from Diadophis punctatus similis, assembly GCA_023053685.1. NCBI lineage: Eukaryota > Metazoa > Chordata > Lepidosauria > Squamata > Dipsadidae > Diadophis > Diadophis punctatus. The sequence continues at coordinate 349,822 of JALIGW010000014.1, read as the reverse complement.
AGTCTATGTCTTTGTTCCTGCCAATTCACCAATATTCCTTCTGGCACCAACCATCTAAAACTCATCCCTCTTTTAATCAAGCATTTGGTCAAAAATTGATATTCTTTTCTTAAATCTCTGACTCTTTTGGAATTTGCTTCAGCATCACTATCTCTCTTTCTCTCTCTTTATATTTTATCGTAGTATTTCTCGCAATCTGCAAAATCTCTGTTTTCAATGTTTTCTTAGTAAATCTTATATGTACTTCTCTAGGTACGTTATGTCTCATTGTTTAACTTGTATGCACTCTAAATATCTCATCAATTCCATTTAATATCTTCTCTTTACTCTTTTCCATTGCTTCCACTAATATCCCTGCAGTTTTTTCAGCTAAATTCTCTCCTTTTTCTTCTTCAATATTCTGAAATCTTAAATAAAAATTGGCCTTATCCATTTCCAACGCTATAATTGTCCTTTCCTGATTTTTATCAGTTATTGTAAATCTATGGTCCATCTCTTCCACCTTGTTCTCTGTTGCCTCTGCTTTTTCTTCCACTATCTGCAGTCGTTGCTCACTTTTTCCCATCATCTCTTTGACCTCTTTTAATTCTCCTTCTCCTTTATCTATTTTCTTATCCATTTTGTTTATTAGTTCCTTCAGATCTTCATGTATAGCCTGTAGCATATTTTTTAATTCCACATTGGTTTTCTCTTGTTGTGTCGCAGTGTCTACTGTCTTTTGTGTTGAGCTGGACACTGTTATTGATGGTGATGATAGATGTGTTGTTATTTTCTTCATCTTGTTCTTTATATTGAGACCCCTTCCCAATATCCAATATAATTGTAATCCATGTCTGGACTCCTACAATCAGCCCAGCCTGACTCTCTTCCACCACTAGACTATCAAATTCCATGTTCTAGTTTAAATCCACATTCAAATTCGAGATCTTCAGATTCTTGTTACCCTAATCCAAATATGTTCAAAAAACAAAGTATCCCCCCCCCAAAAAAAAGGAGGGGGGAAAAGATGTTAAAAAAAGAGATGTGGGAAAATATTTATTCTTAATCCCACCTAAAAAAAGATTAAAACAGAAAAAATATTCAAAAATTTAATTCCCAAAAGGTTCCAAGACACCAATAAAAAGACCAACGAAGAGCAAAAAGAGGGAACCCCCCCCACAAAAGATCCAAAATTATAAATCCACAAGGAGAGAAAAAAATCCGGTATTAAATAGTTTACAGAGCTGGCCCTCTCTCTTCTTTTCCACAACACAGTCAGAAGACAATTATTATCAAAACTCTGTTGCCAAGTTTAAAAACATTGTTCAAGGTCATTCCTTTCTTATCATCTTCTTTGTTCTTTCACTCCATTCATTTACTAATAATTCCTCTGGCTCCACTAGATGGCACTAGAGTTTACTCCCACTGATCACACACATAATTAATTCAATTAAAACGTTCCCAATATAACTTCCAAATTTTAAAGTTTACAATTCATTCATATAGTAATTTTTAGCCAAAGGCCACTCTGTCCAATCTGCTTTCTGTCTTTCCAATCAATTTTCAAATTTATTTAACATTGCCTTTATTTATAGCTTTCAGCTTTTTTCGCCGCTATTTCCGGAAGTGGGGAGGCAGCCAGACATCCGCTCCCTCCCCTCTCCTCTTTGCCGTTCTTCTTCCAATAAAGTTTTAAAACCAGGGAGTAAAGTATTAAAAGGAATCTTGTATTCAAGCCCAAAGTTCAATCTCACCCAGCTTCAAGGAAGCTCCCAATGGCTGTCTTCCCAGCCGCCGGGTCAGAGGCTGTTCACCAACGCTTCAGGGAATTTGCAACTTCCCTGTTTGCGCCAGTCTGTGCCTCCGTTCTTCACCGTCCCTATGAGACGGCTACAAACCTCAAGAGACCCCCGAAACAGCTGGAATATTGACGTTTCTTCGGAGCCCCCAAAGATCACATTGTGTCACCGCGATGCTGGCCACGTTTCCCCCCCCCCCCCCCGGGCACCCAACCTTTTGGGCACCAGAGACCAGTTCCATGGAGAGAGGTTTTTTCTGCGGGCCAGAGAGGTTGTGATTTCACATGCTGCCTGCATCCCACGGATGGGGCTTGGCTTGTTTGTGTGGCCCAGTTTCTGGCATGCTGTCTTAACATATTTGAAGCAGGCCCTCCTTTGAAAGCATCTAAATTGTTTTGGGAGTTTCTTTCATAGATTTTCAGGGCTCCTGGCAATCCTTGAGCACCGGTGCGTTCTCTGGCTTTTGTGTTTCCTAAGGGGGTGGATTGGGCCAGCCAAGCGTAACTCATCTGCAGCTCCTGGCCTTTTTCTGCTCTCTCAAATCTCAAGTCTGTCTTGGTCTGTCCTGGTAGGTTGCAGAGGAATACAGCCACCCCCACACCGTGGACCGCCTACCCGTGGGCAAGCTGCCTCTGATGTGGGCCCAGTCCCTCTACATCCTGGGCTGCCTCATGGCAGAGGTGAGCTTTGGCCCCGTCCTTGCCTTGGAGTTGCCTGAAGCTCTCGGTGGGTGGCAAGGGGCATCTCCACACCCTCTCCCCAGGGAAGCCCAGCTCAGCACAAACCAGCCTGCTTGTAGCTTCCCTGGATGCCAGTTGGCAGAAGATCAGCCATGGGTGGCTTGTTAGGTCTGCTCTACACGCCTTGCAGCTGCTTCTCTGGGCTTCCCGAGGTATCAAACATCAGGTATCAAAGAGGTTTTTCGCAGGTGCTTTGCCTGTGTCCCAGCGAGGCTTTCTCAGTGCAACAGTAACCCATCAGTCCAATGAAACCTCCACCCTCATGAGCAGTATACCTGTCCACCCAATGGCAGAAGCAGACTTTTCCTCAGTTTTGTGGGTGGCCTTCCCAAAGAGACCCGGCAGAGCCTTGGGGTGGGGAGTGGGCCCTTGCCATAATCCATGCCTCTCCTCACAGGGATTCCTGGCTCCAGGAGAAATCGACCCTCTGAACCGCAGGTTTTCCACCATTCCCAAGCCAGTGGTGGTGGTGCAGGGTGAGAGGGAGCAGGGGATTCCCAGGGTGGTTGTGCAATGGGATTTCCCACCCAGTAAAGGCGGCTGTGGAAGGCTGGCACTCTGGAGGGGCCCTGGGTGGTTTGGAGAGTGCTTGCGTGGGCCAGCCCCCCTCGCCTAGCCTGGGGCAGCTAGCCTGCCCTCCTGCCAACTGCCAGGGCCCCCTGGGGGGGAAACAGGACCCCTCCAAGCCCTGCAGGTTTGCCCTGACCCCACCCTCCTTTTTCCCGGCTAGTGTGCCTCCTGGCAGAGACAGAAGCCATCCAGGCCATCCTGCGCGAGAAGGGCATTCTGGTGGAGACAGTGGCCGAAGTCCACCCCATGCGAATTCAGCCAGCCAGGATCCTTAGCTACATCTACGCCCGCCTGGGTGAGCCCAAGGGAGGCTTGGAGAGACCCCTTCCCTCTCTCCAGAGTTTTGCTGGTGGTGGTTGGGGTAGTGGGAGGGTTCGGGGTTCTCCATGTTTGACCACCAGCTGGCACCTTGCCCCAGCAGCCCCTTCCTCTATTCTGCCTCTTGACCAGCCGCAGGTCAAGTGGCCCTGCAGGATGAAGGGGGTGGGTGGGTAGGGCTGCTTCTGCAGCTGAGCCAGCCGCCCCATCTCTTGGCAGGCCGCAACAAGCGCATGGGCCTCAGTGGGCGCCCCCTCCGGCACATGGGGGTGCTTGCCACGTCCAAGTTCTACGACATTCGGGACAACATCTTTGCTTTCACTCCTGAGGTTGGTGAGGGGAGAAGGCGGGGTGGTGGTGGTGACGACAGCCAGCCGTAGGGAGAACTGGCGCCCAGGACATTGGAGAACTTTGTCAGTGTTTGGGGGGTGCTTGTATTTTCAAGTGGGGAGGGGCTGGCTCAAGAACCTGGCAGTTCCTCCCTTTTTTCCTGGAACACAGCAAGAGCACAGCCTGACACACAGATTCCCCCAACCCCCTCCCTTTAAGCCCCAACAGCTCTTGTGTGCCTTGCTGAACCCCTGTGATTGAGGGGAAGGGCTTCCCCCCCCGCCCCCGTTGCCTCCGTTCTCCTCTCACTGGTATCCGTCCTGCCTGTCCCTGCAGTTCATCGACCAGCAGCAGTTCTACCTGGCTCTGGACAACCAGATGATCGTGGAGATGCTGCGGACGGACCTTTCCTACCTGTGCAGCCGCTGGGGCATGACAGGGCGGCCCACTATCACCTTCCCCATCTCGCAGACCATGCTTGGTGCGTTGCTTGCACGGTGGAGAGCTGGGCTTTCAAAAGGGGAAGGGGTGGCAGTGGCAGTGGGAAGCCTGGCTGGAGCACAGTTTGCCTGGCCTTCCTCTGAAGCAGAGGTCTTCAAACTTGGCAACTTTAAGATTTGTGGACTTCAACTCCCAGAATTCTCCAGCCAGCATAGCTGGCTGGAGAATTCTGGGAGTTGAAGTCCTCAAGTCTTAAAGTTGCCACGTTTGGGGACCCCTGCTCTGAAGAGTCGCCAACCCCTGGCTGCTTTTTCTCCTTTGAAAAGACGAAACGGGGACCAACCTCCACCCAGCCATCTTGGCTACGCTGAGGAAGTTGCAGGATGGGTATTTTGGAGGGGCAAGGTAAGCTGAGGTGCCTTTTCTTGCCAGGGGTGGCTCTGAACCCCCCCCCCCAGTGGCACAGAAGTGCCGGTGAGAAATTTGAGATCATGAGCCCAAGGTGCTCCTTCGGGGGAGGGGATGTTGCACCTTCTGGCATGGGGGACTCTTTCCACCCGTCCTCCCTCTCCTTTGGCTCCTGCAGGGTCCAGACTGGTAGGTTGTCTGACTTTCTCACCACTTCGTGCCGCACCCACCTCAGCTTCATGGATGCCGGGCTGGAGGGTAAGCTTTATGCTGATGACTATGGGCTCAGCCTTGAGAGCTTCCAAGATTTAGACCCTGAGGACTGGATGCATGGCTTTCAGTTGGCAGAAGATGGTAAGGAGACGGGACCGCCCCTGCTTCCTGCACTTGGGTGTGCGGTGGTCAGGAATGCCGGACCTCTTAATCCAGACAGTAACACCACGGCCTCCTAGCTGGAGCATAACTCATGGTTGTCAGCCCTGGTAATTAACCTCCAACCCGGCCTTCTAATGTCCCTTCTGGGTAGGGCAGGGGTCCCCAAACGTGGCAACTTTAAGACTTGTGGACTTCAACTCCCAGAATTCTCCAGGCAGCTATGCTGGCTGTAGAAATCTGGGAGTTGAAGTCCACAAGTCTTAAAGTTGCCACGTTTGAAGATCTCTGGAGTAGGGGCTCTGTGTTCCCGGGCTGAAGAGAGCAGGTGGCGTCATCCTGGTCCCTGTGGGGAGCCAGCCTGGGGAGGAGACCAAAAGGCTCTGAGGGGGGGAGGGGTTTCACAACAAATCTCAAGACGTCCCCCCAACACCCCCCCCCCCGAGGAACCCCAGGAGTGCTGAACCTAGGCGAGAGCTCTCGGGTCCCTCTCTGCTCAGTTAGGAGAGCCAAAGGCAAAGGAGGCAGCGGTCCCCGTTAAACTGGGGGCTCCCTGGGCTGGGATGGAAGAGGCAACAACCAGCCATGCCAACGAGTTGCCACTAGGCAGGTCTAGGATGAAAAACTGGTCATCCCAGAAGGGATTTTTCTACCTGACCAACTGCAAACAGCTTCCCTATGAAGCCATCAAAGTGCCTCTGCCAGGACTTCACTGCTCCTAAGCCAGGTGGGAAAGAAGGCACTGAGTGGCTCACCTCCTGGCGTTCATTTCCCCTCTGGAGGTCTCCCCAACAGTGATAGACGTCTCCGTTGGCTTCTCCTGCTGCCACAAACACCCTCCTCCTCCTCCTCCTCCTCTCTTCTGGATTCCTCTGACTCATCATCCCATCATAACAATGTCTGTAACCAGCCTGTGGTCACCCCCTCCATACCACCTCTGAATACTGGCATGGATGCTGCATGTCTGCAATGGGGGCAAATGCTTCACCATCTGGGCTGCTGCATGCGGGAGGTGGTGGGCTGGGTGATGGTGCTGAGTAGGGCCCAGGGTGGGTGGAGAGTCACCCAGGCAGCCTCGGAGAAACGCATGAGCTTCATTCTGACATTCTCAGCCTACGGGTTGCGGGAGAGAGTCGGATTTCTTCGGGGGGGGGTGAGGAGAAGGCCTCTGGCAATGAAACATGGAGGGGTGGCAAGAAGTTTTCTTTGTGGAAAATGGCTTTGCGATCATTTGCTGGCCAGCGGTACCCAGCTGGTGGCCCCAGGAGTGTGGAAAGGGCCCTTGTGGCTCTTGTGCCATCTTTGAGGGGAGCATGAAATGGTGTTCCTCCCCTGCTTTGTGAAGGACTTGCCTGGCTGGCACCATCAGGCTGATGTCACCTTGCAGGCCTCGCAATAGGGGCTCATCTGCCTGTTGGGCTTTCTTGGGCTTGCACCCTCCCCCCCCCTCCCGGGGCTGCCTTTAGTTTGGCCAGGAGCCCTCTGGGCAGGTAGTTCTGCTGCTCTGGACCTCTCTGAGGCTTCTCCCTGTGGCTCCTCTCCTTGCAGCTGACCTCTGCGATGACGTTGCCCAGTACCTCGACCAACTTCTCCATCACTCCACCCCCAAAGTCAGCCTCCCATCCCCAGCTCAAAAGGTGGGGCTGAATCGCTTCCGTGCCGCTGTCCATAGCACCCAGGACATCCTGTCCCTGAAGTTGAAGGCAAAGGAGCTGCACGTGGAGAGTGAGCATCTGCCTCTGATAATAGCCATGGGTAGCACACTGAGGAAGGGTCCCTCGCCCCAAAGACCCTTCTCTCCTCCTGAGCCCTGCTGGCCGATCACTCTGCCCAGCAAACAGCCAGCCATGCCACGGCCTGAAGGGGAGGGCATTGTTTCTGTCTCTTGCAGACATCAACCTGTACATACCCTCCAAGCTTCTCCCGGACGATAAGCCGTCTGCTCACTTGCTGGGTTCAGCCCCAAACCAGGAGGCCCAGGTGAGGTTCCTGAACGTTGTTCCCCGGCTCCTTGGGCTGCTTCCATGGCCCAGGGTGGCAGGACTTGCCAAGAGCTCCCCCCCCACCTGCTGCTTGCTAGGAAGACTGGGGGCCCTGGGGGCCGTTTGCACCTTCCCCTCCTTCCAGGCACATAAAGTGGCCCAGCTGCATCTCTGGGTCCTCTTTCCAGGTTTCGGGGCAGCTTTTCTTGTAAACTCCAGTGATGAGCTAATGAAAGAGCCATCTTTTCCTCAAGTCCCCCTGTTGTCTTTCCTCCAGAAGTTGCCCGTCCTCCCTGGCAAGGTGAGTCTCCCCAAGGATGCAAGCGGGAAGGTGGACTGCCGGGCCTTGGTGAACCAGCTCCGTGAATGCCAGACGCTGCAGGACCAGGCCAGCTGCCTCCATCTCCTCCACACCCTCAAGTAGGAGCCAGGCGGAGCCCTTCCCCTTCTTTTCGCCTTGCAGCTCCAGGGAGGGAGGGAGACTCGCCCTGGAAAACACTGCCAGAAGGGCTGTTGCCACGGGGCCTCCTCTGGAAGGGAAGAGATCTGCGTGGGGCTCCTGCAATGATTCGCGGAGAAGGGAGGAAGCCCGTTCCCAGCAGCCTGGACTGCTGTGTTACGCCTGCCCGGCTTGGGGCGGCCTCAGCAGCAACTGCGGTGCCAGTTCCGTTGGGCTGCTCTTCAAGCAGGCCGCTTGCTCTGGCAAGCTGGGTGCCTGCTGCTGCCCTGGATGGCCCCTTTCTCTAACCAGCTTCAGTTCTGCTTTCAGGGGGCCCGACTGGGACACTGAGATCCATGGCACCAGTGGGGCCACCGTCAAGGGCCTCCTGGTGGAGCTCTACAGCAAAGTTGGGGCGACTCACCAATGGGCCCTGATCCGCTACATCGCTGGCATCCTGAAGAAGAAGGTGGAGGCCCTGGACGAGGTACTGGACCTTGACCTGGGGCGACTGGGCTCCTTTGGCTCCCTTCTTCCTTCTTCTGTCCACTTGAGCAACCTCTCTCTCTAGGCCTGCACAGACCTCTTGTCCCACCAGAAGCACCTGACCGTGGGGCTGCCCCCAGAGCCTCGAGAGAAGACCATCACTGCGTGAGTCCCCGGCCTGATTGTGGGCTCTGGCTAAATTGTTACCATTTTTATTGCTTAAACAGACAGAGAAAGAAAGAAAGTATATCATTATAGTGGTCTTTACAATTCTATATTTATGTAATGTAACGATTCCAGTCCAAGGCAGTTGGCGGTGGGCAATTCTCCCCAAGCTTCTCCCACCCTGAGTCCTTCCCAGGAGGAATAGAATAGAATTAGAATTAAGAGCAGAGCAAAGCAGAGTTGGAAGGGACCTTGGAGATATTCTAGTCCAACCCCCTGCTTAGGCAGGAAACCTTACATCACTTCAGACAAATGGTTATCCAATATCTTCTTAAAAACTTCCAGTGTTGGAGCATTCACAACTTCTGGAGGCTGTTCCATGGATTAATTGTTCTAACTGTCAGGAAATTTCTCCTTAGTTCTGAGTTGCTTCTTTCCTTAATCAGTTTCCACCCATTGCTTCTTGTCCTACCCTCAGGTGCTTTGGAGAATAGCTTGACTCCCTTTTCTTTGTGGCAACCCCTGAGATATTGGAACACTGCTATCATGTCTCCCCTGGTCCTTCTTTTCATTAAATTAGACATACTCAGTTCCTGCAACCGTTCTTCATATGTTTTAGCCTCCAGTCCCCTAATCATCTTTGTTGCTCTTCTCTGCACTCTTTCCAGAATATCAACGTCTTTTTTACATCATGGCGACCAAAACTGAATGCAGTATTCCAAGTGTGGCCTTACCAAGGCATTATAAAGTGGTATTAACACTTCACATGATCTTGATTCTATCCCTCTGTTAATGCAGCCTAGAACTATGTTGGCTTTTTTGGCAGCTGCTGCACACTGCTGGCTCATATTTAAATGGTTGTCCACTAGGACTCCAAGATCCCTCTCACAGTTACTACTGTTGAGCAAGGTACCACATATACTGTACCTGTGCATTTTGTTTTTCTTGCCTAAATGTAGAACCTTACTTTTTTCACCATTGAATTTCATTTTGTTTGATAGCGCCCAATGTTCAAGTCTGTCAAGATCCTTCTGTATCTTGAGCCTATCTTCTGGAGAGTTGGCTATTGCTGCCAGTTTGGTGTCATCTGCAAATTTGATGAGTTTCCCATCTATCCCCTCATCCAAGCCATTGATGAAGATGTTGAAGAGTACTGGGCCTAAAACAGAGCCTTGGGGTACTCCACTGCATACTTCCCTCCATGTAGATGCAGTTCCATTGAGCACTACGCATTGAGTGCGGTTGGTTAGCCAGTTTTGAATCCATCTAGTGGTGTTGCTGTCCATCCCACATTTTTCTACTTTATCTAGTATTAGGTTATGGTCTACTTTATCAAATGCCTTACTGAAGTCCAAGTAAACCACATCGACAGCATTCCTCTGGTCCACTAATTTTGTCACTTTGTCAAAGAATGCAATAAGATTAGTCTGGCATGATCTGTTTTTGACAAACCCATGTTGGCTTTTGGTTATTACTGTCTTTGCTTCTAGGTGTTCGTTGATTCGTTGCTTGATTATCTTTTCCAAAATCTTCCCTGGCATTGAGGTCAGGCTGATAGGTCTGTAGTTTCCTGGATCTGTTTTTTTCCCTTTTTTGAAGATGGGAACTACATCAGCTCTTTTCCAGTCCTCTGGCAGTTCCCCGGTGCTCCAGGATCTTTGAAAGATATAGTTCAATGGTTCTGAGATCTCATCTGAGATATCTTCCCTCATTTACTTGAATTTCTAATTCATCCTGTTTATTCCTCATACTCTGTGCATTGGTGTATAGACATTTGAGTCCATTTTTATTGACCCTGTGTTTACTGTCTACATAACCTGTGCTGTGCCTGACTGCCCCTACTTTCTTGCAACCTGTTTGATTAGTGCACATGGTATGGCACTCACTATTAAATGCTGGGTTTTGCTTGATAGCAGGGCTGATAATCTTACCCACACACACATCTATGTTGCATGCACTGATAACCCTATTAATTTTAGATTGCTGGGGACAGAAATGTTCTGTATCAATTAATTCTCTGTCCCCGCTGTTCAGTTTAAATGTTTATCCAGGAAATCTGTGAATTTAATACCAAGTAACTCAGTCCCTTTCTTTGATGGATGCAAACCATCTCTTTTGTATAGTTTTTCATTGGACCAGCTGCAGACATAATGAGTAATAAAACCAAAGCCTTCCCTTTTACACCACTCCTTTAACCACACATTAAACTCCGCTACACGCTGGCCTTTCCATTTTTGTTCCTTATATACTGGTAAAACCTCTGAAAAGATAAGCCTACAACCTATACTACTAAGTTCATACCCCAAGCTCTGAAAGTCATTCTGCACAGAAAGTACATCTTTTTGGGACAGATCATTTGTGCCAAGATGTATAATAGCATCAACATCACAGTCCTTGCTGGCATTCTTTTTTTAAAAAATAATCTTTCTTTGGTTTTTTCATTAAAAATACAAAAAGAACGACATATACAACAAACAAGACACAACAAAAACACAAAATACAACAAAAATTACATAAACTAACATGTAGAATGGTTATTAATTTTTACAGCTTTTTCAAGATGTTACTATATCTAATTTCATGTTACATTGTTATTTGGTTTCTTTTAACCTTCATTAATTTTGATCTAAATCTAACTTACTATACATTTATTTAATTTCTTACTATATTTTCCATATTTATAACATCTGTTTATATATACAAATAATTCTCATTTTATTCTTGTGAAGAAAGAGTATGGATTATTTATATATTTGTTTATTTATTTATTTATTTATTATTTGTGAGACTTATATACCGCCTCAAAGTGCAAGCACTCTCTAAGCCAGGGGTCGGGAACCTTTTTGACTAAGAGAGCCATGAAAGCAAAAAATTTGGAAATTTATTTCAGTGAGAGCCATATACCGTATATTCCGGCGTATAACACGACTGGGCATATAAGACGACCCCCAACTTTTCCAATGAAAATATAGAGTTTGGGATATACTCTTCGTATAAGACTACCCCTCCTACCATCTTTCTTTTTCTTTCTGTCTTTCTTCCTTCCTAAAATCTTTCTTTCTTTCTTTCCCTCTCACTTTTTTCTCTTCCTCCCACCCTTCCTCTTCTTCTTCCTCTTCCTTCCTTCCTTCCTTCCATCTCTGGTCTTCCTTCCTTCCTTCCTTCCTTCCTTCCTTCCTTCCTTCCTTCCTTCCTTCCTTCCTTCCTTTCATCTCTGGTCTTCCTTCCTTCCTTCCTTCCTTCCTTTCATCTCTGGTCTTCCTTCCTTCCTTCCTTCCTTCCTTCCTTTCATCTCTGGTCTTCCTTCCTTCCTTCCTTCCTTCCTTCCTTCCTTCCTTCCTTCCTTTCATCTCTGGTCTTCCTTCCTTCCTTCCTTCCTTCCTTCCTTCCTTTCATCTCTGGTCTTCCTTCCTTCCTTCCTTCCTTCCTTCCTTCCTTCCTTCCTTCCATCTCTGGTCTTCCTTCCTTCCTTCCTTCCTTCCTTCCTTCCTTCCTTCCTTCCTTCCTTCCTTCCTTTCTTTCATCTCTGGTCTTCCTTCCTTCCCTTTTCTCTTCTTCCCTCTTTCCTAGCCCTCAGCACCACAAGATCCTTTTTCCCAAATGAAGAAAAGAGTGCTGGTGGCGGCTGCGGTCGTGCCGAGGGAGCGCGCGGCTGAGAGGCATCTCGCGCGGGGAGGAAACTTTGTCTGGCTTGCCTTCGAGAGCGAGCAAGCAAACGAGAGCAGCGCAGCCACAGCCGGAAGGGAAGCAAGCAGCCTGCTCTGCCACTCAAGCCAGCGGCTGCCGGAAGCAACAAGGGCGTTAGGAAAAGAGAAGGAGGAGCGCCGCCACCGCCGCTAGCACTCTTTCCTTCAGTTCTATCTTTTCCTTCTCTTTTCCTAACGCCCTTGTTGCTTCCGGCAGCCGCTGGCTTGAGTGGCAGAGCAGGCTGCTTGCTTCCCTTCCGGCTGTGGCTGCGCTGCTCTCGCTTGCTTGCTCGCTCTCGAAGCCAAGCCAGACAAAGTTTCCTCCCCGCGCGAGATGCCTCTCAGCCGCGCGCTCCCTCGGCACTCCCTCCTTCCTTCCTTCCTTCCATCTCTGGTCTTCCTTCCTTCCCTTTTCTCTTCTTCCCTCTTTCCTAGCCCTCAGCACCACAAGATCCTTTTTCCCAAATGAAGAAAAGAGTGCTGGTGGCGGCTGCGGTCATGCCGAGGGAGCGCGCGGCTGAGAGGCATCTCGCGCGGGGAGGAAACTTTGTCTGGCTTGGCTTCGAGAGCGAGCAAGCAAGCGAGAGCAGCGCAGCCACAGCCGGAAGGGAAGCAAGCAGCCTGCTCTGCCACTCAAGCCAGCGGCTGCCGGAAGCAACAAGGGCGTTAGGAAAAGAGAAGGAAAAGATAGAACTGAAGGAAAGAGTGCTAGCGGCGGTGGCGGCGCTCCTCCTTCTCTTTTCCTAACGCCCTTGTTGCTTCCGGCAGCCGCTGGCTTGAGTGGCAGAGCAGGCTGCTTGCTTCCCTTCCGGCTGTGGCTGCGCTGCTCTCGCTTGCTTGCTCGCTCTCGAAGCCAAGCCAGACAAAGTTTCCTCCCCGCGCGAGATGCCTCTCAGCCGTGCGCTCCCTCGACAGCCAGCTCCTGCCCGCGTCTCCCGCCTGCCTCTTGCCTTATGCCGCCAGCTGATGGTGGCTGCTGCAGCCTTCCCAGCAGGCGACTAGAGCAGGGCAGCATCGGAGCTCCAAGGCTCCTTCGGCCGCTTGGCTTATTTATTCAAACTATCCCACCATTAGGCACCACAGAAAAAGGGGGAGGTTGATACGGCCTGACAATTAACAGAGCGGCGGGACGACGCGCGAAGGGAAGCAAGAAAGCCAAGTCTACACTCTCACACAAAGCCCCTCACCTGCCGCGCGTGCTCGGCCCCGGCCCCGCCCTCTCACCGCTTCACTCCCACTAACCGTTTCCTTGGTTTCCCAACCGTCTTTCCACACAAACTTCCCTCACGTGGCCCCATCAGCGGGCTCTCTTATTGGCCCACCGCTCAAGCAGCGGTAGTTGTCAATGTCGCCCCTCTTTCCACGTTGCTAACTTCTCTCTGTCTGGGCGTTTAGTTACAGGGTTTTCGGGCAATGCAGAGTATCGAAGAACCGGGAGGATTTCACCCCTGCTGCGAGCCATATGCTATCATCAAAAGAGCCACATCTGGCTCGCGAGCCATAGGTTCCCGACCCCTGCTCTAAGCGGTTTACACCATTAAGCAATGTATATTTATATTGCCCCCAACAATCTGGGTCCTCATTTTACCTACCTCAGAAGGATGGAAGGCTGAGTCAACCTTGAGCCTTTGAGATTTGAACAGCTGAACTGCTGATCACAGTCAGCTAAAGTAGCCTGCAGTACTGCACTCTTAACTGCTGCGCCATCTCAGCTTTTTACGGTTTCTTCTTAAACAAGTCTTATTCTATGACCAAATTTTTAAGTTCTTATTTTGTTTTAACCAGCTATACCATTTTCTCCATATTTCATAAAATTCGGAATCATCTTTTTCACGTATCTCCATCGTTAATTTACACATTTCTGAACATTCTAATGTCCTTGCTGGCATTCTTGACTATCTTAAGAATACGCCTCTTGTCTCTGCTGGCAGTAGCACCTGGCAGACACCTGACCTCTTTCAAAACCTTCATATCCTTTCCTAAATTTACATCCCTTACAATTGAATCACCAACCAGAAGGCGGCTTCTCTTTTTGGATACCTTGCTGCTCTTGTGTGACTGGTGTGTAATACCTGATTCACACTTTCCCCTTTCCAAAGTAAGTTCTTCATCTCGGATGGAGACTGAGTCATGCCTAGGTCAGCCCCCCTAGGCTAAGCTTTTCCAAACTGGCTATAGCAGCCTCCCGGCCCCAAAGGGATCTCCAGGCTCTGCTAGTGTCCAAGCTCTCCTTCCAACCCATCCAGGAGAGACAGGCTGGGCGTTGAGTTGCTCCACTGCCCAAGGGAACGGTCCCTGCTCGGGCTGCGGAAGTCTCACTGGGGCAGTCTGGAGGTTGGCCTTGGTCCTCTGTGGGCTCCTCACAATCCCTGGTCCTGCTACCTCCACAGCCCCCTGCCCTACGAGGAGCTCACCCAGCTGATAGACGAGGCCAGCGAGAAGAACATGAATCTCTTCATCCTGACGCAGGTAAGCCACGGCCGGCATTTCTGCGGGGCCCTGCCGTGGCCAGGTCTGCCAAGGACTGCTCCTTCCTCTCTTTTTGCAGGAGATCATGGTCTACCTCGCCATGTACATCCGGACGCAGCCGGCCCTCTTTACGGAGATGTTCCGCCTGCGCATTGGGCTGATCATTCAGGTGATGACGATGGAGCTGGCCCAGTCGCTCTGCTGCTCGGGTGAGTGGGACCAGCCCGGGTGCCGCTGGGCCGATTGGAGGCTTTCTTTTGTGTCTGAAACCACTTGTGGCTCTGGGAGGGGGGGCCTGCAGCGAGGGGCCTTTTGGGGGGGCTCGGGGTGAGAGAAACTGTGGGTTGCTCAGCTCTTCCTTTCCTCTTCCTTTGGCTTCAGGCGAAGAAGCCGAGGAAAGCCTGATGAGCCTCAGCCCTTCCCATATGAAGAACCTTCTACACCACATCCTCAGTGGCAAAGAATTCGGTGTGGAGAGAAGCGGTGAGCTGCTTGCCTCAGGTGGGGGCTGGGAGGGGTCCTCTGCGTGCGGCAAGAGAGCCAGCCCAAACAAAGGCAACCAGCTCAGGAATCCGGGGGCTTGTAGCCCAGCTACCTGAACCTCACCTGCTGAAGGAGGTCCGGGAACCCAGGCTGGCATTCTGAGTCTTGGGGGCCTGATGTTCCTGCAGTGCGGGCTACGGATTCCACCCTGACCCCAGAGGTTTCCATCCGTGAGTTTGGGGCTGTGGGAGCAACGAAGTCGGAGCGTGCTGGCATCGTCAAGCTGAAGAGTGAGATCAAACAGGTGGGCTGCTCCTGCCTGGCCTTGCAGGGAGGGGAGTTTCAGAGGCAGGAGGGTAAGCGTGTGTCCCACCAGGACTGGCAAAGGGGAATTTCTGGACACGTTGCAGGTTTCTCCACCCTGACAGACAGCTGCTCTGCTGAGCCCCTGATGGGGATGGGGGCTACTTTCCTTTGTGGGGCAGCCAAAGGAAGGGGGGAATCAAGGTGGCTGGCAGAATTGGGGGGTGGGTTGCTTTTGAGCTGACTCCTCTATTAATTCCCCAGCCTGGGCAAATTTGCCCCTTTCTTCCAGGTGGGCTGACCTTTTCCATCTGGATGGGGGAGGGGGGGTTAGTGCCAGGGAGAGCAGTTTCCTCTCCACATCAAACACCTTTTTTCTCTTCCAGCAACTGGATAGAAGTAGGCGGTCTTTGTCCGAGATTAAGGTGAACCCCCCTGTGTTCCTTTGAAAGGGCGGCTGACTCGTGACTCTCGCCTTCCAGCAGGGGGTACCTGGGCCTTCAGCAGCCACAGAGGGCCTTGAGTGGGCTGGTGGTGGTGGGTGAAGGACACCTTGAGTGTTGCAGATGCAGATGCTGCTACTGGCAGAGGGAAAGGGAGCAGGAGTGGGCTGACCTTGACTGGACTGGGCCAGCCCGGGATCTGGAGGAGAGGGCAAAATCAGTGGAAGTCCCTGTGGAAGCCCTTTGGCTCAGTTCCCCTTTCCAGCCAGTTCTGCAGGTAGTGGAGGCCGCTGGAGGCCTTAAAACCAGAAGTGGCCAATCAGTGGGAATCCATGGCCCGGGAAGCCAGTGGAAGCGAGGGGCACATGCTGCAGCCCACGGGCCTCCATACAGAGCTGAGTTTGCCTGCCTGCCTGCCTGCCTGCCTTCTGACTCCAGGGGAGCCGCCTCACAAGTGGCCGTGCCCCTCCCTGGGCCAGCCAGTCTGGACTGGAGTTTGCCTGTGCTTGCTTGGCTTCACTTCCCAGGGTCCACAGCCCTCCCCTCCCCCGTGCTGGCATTTGCTCATTTTTCTCACAGCTTGGCTCTCAACAGAAGAACCGGCGGTGGCTCTCACGCCAAGTTCTCCCTGTGCTCTGGCCGTGGCTGCCACCAGTCTCTTAAAGGGGCTGCAACTAGTCTTTCTTTCTTTCCAGGCTGGGGCCCTGCATTCCTTGGAAGCTGGAGCGGGCCCTGCCCAGGCAAGTCCTCCCTCCCGAGCTGCTTAGCCACAGGCCACTTCTGTGGGCACGGCCAACCCTCTGGCTTTTTCCTCCACAGTTGTCCGGACCCTCCCTGGCTCCAGGCAGAAGAGATCCCGCTCAGGCCTCAGTGGATTCCTCCGCCAAGGACGGGCGCCAAGGGCAGTGGCTGCGGCGACGGCGGCTGGATGGGGCCCTCAACAGAGTCCCAGTGGGATTCTACCAGAAGGTCTGGAGGATCCTGCAGAAGGTGAAGGGGGTGGCACCAGTCTGCTCCCCCCCCCCATTTTGGCTTCCAGCCATTGGAAGCTGCAAAGAAAGGAGTCCCCGGATAAGAGGAGGTCTGGAACGGTGCCGCCAGGCTGAGCAGCTCCTGTGGGCAGCTCCAGGCTCGCTCTCAGCTGCCCTGGAGGATGAGTAGGAGCTGGCAGAATTGGGGCCACAGGCCAGGCCTCCTGGCTCAGCTGAAAAGCTGAGACCTCTTGTCTCAACGGCCTGTGGAAACAGCAGCCTGGCCCTCCAGAGTGTGACTGCTGCCTTTCTCCTCTCCTCCTGCAGTGCCACGGGCTCTCCGTTGAAGGCCTTGTTCTCCCTTCTTCCACAACCAGAGAGGTAATGACTGCACTGTCCCTTTATCCTAAAAGGGAGGGGGGTTCCTGCTCCCCAAATATTGTGCCTGCAGGGGGTTCCTCCATTGCTCCTCATGGCCCGATCTGCTAGGCCTTCTGGCCTCTGAGGAAGACTCCGTTCCCTGTTCTTGCCCTTGATTGGGTGCCTCGTGGCTATCAGGAGCCGTCCGTTCCTCCTTACAAAGAGTCCCAGTTGGGGGTAGTTTAGGGACCGCTCAATTCAAAAGAGACTTCCTTTGGCCATAGATGACTCCTGGAGAAATCAAGTTTGCAGTCCACGTTGAGTCCGTGCTAAACCGAGTCCCTCAGCCTGAGTACCGGCAGCTCTTTGTAGAAGCTATCCTGGTCCTGACGCTGCTGACGGATACCGAGGGTCCCAGCCTCGGGGGCCCGCTAGCTGTGGACAGGATTGTGCATGTCGCAAACGATTTGTTCTATCAAGAGCAGGTTGGGGTCTCTTGTTGCTGGGGCTTCCCTGGCCCAGGGAGGAAAGGCAGGCTACATGGCCTGGCTGTTGAGGGAGGAAAGGCTCCGGAGCATGGCTGTTCACAATCCAGCGGGCGGAAAGCTGACCTCAGCTTGGCCTGCTAGACAGAGTCCTTGGGCCCTCCACTGTGGCTGGAGCAGATGGGAACATAAACCCAGCCAAAGAGAGTGGAGTCTCTGGCAGATACAAGCTGCTTTTGGAGTGGGGGGTGCTTTTGGAGTGGGGGGGGCAATAACACTCTCTTCCTCTTATGTTGCAACCAGAAAATCCTGGGGGCCGATGACCACATGCTGGAGAAGGACTCAGCCACTGGCATTTGCTGGCTGCTCTATGACAGTGCTCCGAGCGGCAGGTTTGGCAGCATGACCTACCTCTCCCGAGCTGTGGTCACCTGCGTGCATGAGTTGCTCCCAAGCAGCGACTGCACCACGCAGTGAAACCGTCTAGATTCTTCAGCAGCGCCAAGAGCCACCTTGGGGTGCGATTCTCTGGGCTCTGCACCCTGGAAGCCAGCAGCACAGCCAGCCGCTTTCAAGAACTGCAGCAAGCAAGATGTGAACTCGGAGGCGTCTGGCCCAGACCTTTCCCATCTGAAGGGGTCTCTCTCCCTCTCCCTCTCCTGAGAACCGAAGTCATGAGTTGCTGTTGGACAGTTCTGGAAGTCAGAGGACTTTGCTTTCCACATGAACCAGGAGCCACCCTCTTTTCTTAGGGGCGGCTTCTCCCTTTAAAAGGGCTTTTCTTGGCTGGTGTTCCCTTGAAGAAAGGGACTGACTCTGTCAATCATGGCTGCTTTGCTCTTTCCTGGAGAGCAACTCCATTCGGAATGATGCCCTCTCTACTGGAAGGGAGGCCACTCAGTGCTTGGGGGAGGGTCTTTTCTGCCACATGTGACCGCATTCTGGGAAGAAAGTCCCTGGAGCGTCCTTTGGGGCAGGCTGGAAACCACCTAGGCCAGAGGTCTTCAAACTTGGCAATTTTAAGACTTGTGGACTTCAACTACCAGAATTCTAGGCGTTGAAGTCCACAAGTCTTAAAGTTTCCAAGTCTGGGGACCCCTGACCTAGGCTCTGGCACCTGCACGGGGGGGGGGGGGGGAGTGGCAGCGGCTGGTTGGGGGAGTCAGGGTCATCTCCCTTTTGGTGGGGGTAGAGGGCCCGATGGCAGCAAACTGTCCCCTCTTGATCAGCTTGGTCCCCCTCAAGAGCCCCCTCCCCGTTTGGGTGGTGTGGTTGGGGGCTGCTCTGGTGCACCTGCACTCCTGCAGGGCTTGGGCCATCCTTTGCCCATCCGCCTTTTGCGCACAAGGGCTTTTCAGCCCTACCAGAGAGGGGCTTTGCTGTGTGCGCGCGCGCGCGAGTGACCCCCTTTGGCCTTGCCTCACGCATTCTGGCCACAATGAACCCGTTTTGCGGGAGGGAGGGAGGGAGCCGCGGGTTGCGCGTCTGGCGCCTTGCGTGGCTTTCAATAAACCGCTGAGCTGGAGTGACAGTTGGTCTCTGAGCGTGATCCTTGCGCGGCGGGCTCGGCCGAGCGGGAGCTTCAGGCTCGGCTGCCGGTCGAAGATCCTCGGGGGGGGGGGGAGGGGGGGCGCCTAGCAGAGACACGGGAGGGGGGGCCTTCGGCCGTGGGCCGCTCAGCAGCTGCCACCCACCCGCGTCTCCTCGGCTCCCTGTCAAGGCAAGACTTCATTTCCCGGCGCGCCACGCGGCAGGAAGCCCGTCCCGAAGCGCGCGCGAGGCTCGCTCGGCCCGGGTCGCTTATGGACGGCTCGCCGCCGCTGCCACCGGTGTACGTGTACGGCGCCGAGTACGTGGCGCGATGCGACGCCCTGTGCAAGGTCCCGCGGCGGGTGCGTTGGGGGGGGGCTCTTGGAGGGGGTGGGGGGCGCTGCACGCGCGGGGAGGAGCTGAGCCGGCGCCCGTCTCTCCGCAGGCCAGCATGGTGCACGCGCTGGTGGAAGCCTACTCGCTGCTGCAACACATGAGGTAGGCGGTCGGTCGGTCGGTCGGTGGGGCAGCGGCGCCGTCGTTCCCGGCCCGGACGGGGGTCTCGCCGCGGACCCCGCCCGCCTGAGCCTTGCCTTCCTAGGGTCGTCCAGCCGCGGCCCGCCCGCATGGAGGAGATGGCGGCCTTCCACACCGACGCCTACCTGCAGCACCTGCAGCAGGTCAGCGAGGACGGCAACGAGGACCACCCGGACTCCGCGGAGTTCGGACTCGGTGAGCGGCGGGCGGAGACCCTGCCCCCCCCCGCGGCGCCCCTCCCCCGCGGCGCCTCCTCTGATTTGCCCCCCCCCCCCCCCCCGCAGGCTACGACTGCCCGACCAGCAAGGGCATCTTCGAGTACGCGGCGGCGGTCGGCGGGGCCACCCTGACGGCGGCGCGGTGCCTGGTGGAGAAGAAGGGCCGGGTGGCCATCAACTGGGCCGGCGGCTGGCACCACGCCAAGAAGTACGGGCCGGCGGGCGCGCGGGGGGTGGGCGCGGGGAACGGCCCGAGGCGAGCGCTTTTCCCACGCGCCGTTTGCCTCTGCGCCCGGGCAGCCTCGTCGAGCTGCAACGTCTCCCTCCAGGGACGAAGCTTCGGGCTTCTGCTACCTGAACGATGCGGTGCTGGGAATCCTACAGCTGCGTCGGAGATTTGACCGGGTCCTCTACATTGACCTCGACTTACATCACGGGGACGGTAAGGCTCCCCCTGCTTAAACGGGGTTGGGGGGGTGACCGAGGGAGGCCTGCAGAAGAGAAGGCGCTCTGCCTGAAAATGGGTTTTCACAAGTGCCAACAACGACAAGGAAGTGAATCACGTTTGGATATGAAACTCTGGATGGCAAAGCGGTTCACTGCCTACTTTGGGTGAACAAGAGGGGAGGGGCGCCATTGAGGACATTCTAGAACAGGGGTCCCCAAACGTGGCAACTTTAAGACTTGTGGACTTCAACTCCCAGAATTCCCGAATTGCCAAGTTTGAAGACCTCTGTTCTAGAAGGGGATTTCTAACCCAGCAACGTCTAGATGTTTTCCAGGGTTTCTTCCAACCCTTTAATCCACTGGGCGTATCCTGTGGCCTCCAGGTTCCAGAGAAGTTGCAGTGCTTTTCTTGGCTTCAGTCCTATTCCTTTGCCTGTTTGGGGACTTTACGTCTCTCAGTCCTTCAACACCTCTCAGGGAAACGGGGCCTGCCCATGTCCTGACATGATACAGGTAGTCCTCAACTTACAGCAGTTCATTTAGTGACCATTCAAAATTACCATGGCACTCAAAAAAGCGACATTAGCATTTTTCACACGGCTATTGCATCGTCCCCAGGGTCATGCGATCAAAATTCAAACACTTGGCAACTGACTCATGTTTATGACGGTTGCAGTGTCCTGGGGGGGGGGGGTCACGTGAATGGGAAAGCCAGATTCACTTAGCCATGTTACTAACTTAACAACTGCAATGATTCACTTTGTGGCAAGAAAGGTTGTAAAATGGGGCAAAACTCACTTAACAAATGTCTTGCTTTGCAACAAATTTTGCGCTCAATGGTAATCGCAAGGTGAGGACTTGCTATAGTAGAGGTGGTGTTTTGTTAACGACCCATTCAGTGACTGTTCTGAACAAGCGGTACTTAACGACCAGTCCTCGGAGCTCTGGCCACCATCACACAGTCACCCTTTGTGGTCTTTGCTGGCCTTCAGTGAGCAAAGTCCTTGGGGGAGCCGCTCGGCCACGCGATGTCTGTGAGGTTGGGGGATTGCACTGGCTGGGTAGTGGGGTCACCCAAGGTCACATTTTATGGCGGTCATATCCCAGTCCCAATTGCCATTGTTAACTAAGGACTACCTGAAAAGGCCCCAATTCTGATGGGAGCTGGGCGAGACCGATTCTGGGTCATGCCCAAAGGAGCCTCTCCCTCTTTGCTGTCTGCGCAGGTGTCGAAGACGCTTTCAGCTTCACCTCTAAAGTCATGACCGTGTCTCTGCACAAGTTTGCTCCTGGATTTTTCCCAGGCAAGTGATTTCTTTACCCCATTGGATTCTGCCTCTCACTCAGCTTCTTTATGGGGAAAAGATAAAGGTGGCCCAGCCTTGCATTTGTATGTGCTAACCTGAGCCTTTCCGCCTACTCAGGAACAGGAGACGTGACGGAGGTGGGCTTCGGGAAGGGGCGCTACTACAGCGTCAATGTGCCCCTTGAGGATGGCATCAAGAACGAGACATACTATCAGATCTGCGAGGCGTAAGCACCTGCTGAGTGGGGCTGCGCAGGAGGAAGAGTTTGTTTGCCCAGGGTTCCCTGCCCCGTGGGAGGGAAGAGCCAAAAGGCCGAATGGGCCCTTCCCTACCCCAGAATCCAAGCTGCTGATTCGGCTTGGCTTGCCTGCTTCCTGGACGGCCACAGGGGGCCTCTCAGAATCAGGAGAAATTGGGGGGCCTTTCCCCTGGCAACTTTGTCTCGTCCTCTTTTGGAGTGGTCTGACCCTCAGCAGGGGAGAGACTGGTCCAGCAGCTTCCCTCCCTGTTTCATTCTGCAGGGTGCTGAAGGACGTGTATGCCGCCTTCCGCCCTGAAGCCGTAGTCCTGCAGTTGGGAGCAGATACGATTGCGGGCGACCCCATGTGTGCATTCAACCTGACCCCGGAGGGGATCGGCAAGTGCCTGAATTATGTGCTGCAATGGCAACTGCCGACCCTTATCCTGGGGGGAGGTAAGCAAGCAAGAATGCAAGTGTGGCATCAGGCAGGCAGGCAGGCAGGCACAGGGAAATGTAGATCAGGCCGGAGCCCCAAAGGTTGGCTGTGCTGATCACAGTCTAGTAGTGGGAGGTGCTTCAACTTGGGGCAGCCTGGAATCTTGATTTTTTAAAAGTCAAATTCTTAAGGTCCCATAGAGTTAAAAATGAAATGGCCTCAGTACAATGTTCTACATCATCTACAATGTTTCTTGCTGGGTCAGTGAAGTGGCTTGAATCAATTTTGCAAGTCTATTGTTTGCGTCACTGAGCCAGTCAGCTTCTGCAGCTGTGCGACGCTTCGTGCTCTTCTAAATGGGACCAGAATGGGCGTGGTGGGCAAGTACTTTTCACTTTCTTTTCTCTTTTGTCCTCTTCCTTATGTGGTGTGGTGTCTCGTTCCCTCCTGGAGACAGGAGGCTATCACCTCGCTAACACTGCCCGCTGCTGGACATACCTGACTGGAGTCATTCTGGGGAAAACGTTGCCCTCTGAAATTCCCGATCACGAGGTGAGGCTTAAGCCCCCCTTCCCTGCTCCAAGCACAGGAAAAGGGCTGCCCTTAGTCTGGACTCCCTGTGAAAATAGCCTCTGATTTATTTATCTGGGGTAGCCAAGAATGCTTGAGACAGCTGCAAATACACACATGATGAAATACGTTTGAAGGAACTCACCGCTGCTCAAGGCAGAGGCTGGGAATGCAGGGACAAAGCGGGTGGCTGGCCCAGGGCTGCCAGGCACGCACAGGCCACCCCAGGCTGGCTCCTGAGGAAAGGCCTTCCTCTCCAGTGCTTGTTGGGATGCAGGCGGGGGACGGGGCGCCAGGGTTACTCCCCTTTTCCCTTCTGCCTGACCTTCCCTCTCGGGCAGTTCTTCACGGAATATGGCCCTGACTACGTGCTGGAAATCACTCCAAGCTGCCGGCCAGACCGGAACGAGCCTCAGCGCATCCAGGAGCTGCTCGGCTGTGTGAAAGGTGGGCCCTCTGCTCCAGTCTGGAGGCCGATCGGAGGGTGGGCCCGGAGGGCTCCAGCAGGAGACAGGCTTGGCATGTTCTCTCTTTGCAGGACACCTGAAACATGTGACTTAGTGGGAAATGGGGCTCCCTTCTCTCCAGAGCCACTGCACCTGGGAGCAGCTGTCGAAGAGTTTGCAGAGAAACTGCACGGAAATGCGAGTCCCTCAGGCGGCAGTCCTGGAGTTGTTTGTGCCGCTTGGAGCAATAGGGTGTTAAAGGAAACCTCCCCCCCCTCCCCAGCCTGGACTTCCAGCCTCGTCCCTTGCAGAGGCAGCTCATTCTGGAAGGAGTGGAAGGCCCCGGCCCTCTTGGACTGGCAGGAGCACAGCAAGACGAGCCCCCACTCTGTTGGGTCTTTTTTTAACAGCTGTTTGCCTTGAAATAAAAAACTGGATGACTTTGCCTCTTGTCCTGTTATGTATTAGGGTTTGTTTTGTATCAGGGTTGAGTTAGTTAATTGCTACATCTGGCTCCGTTTTGCAGAGTGGGGGGGATGCAATTACTGATTGGTCAGCCCAGCCTGTAATCTTGTATTTAAAGGGAGTTTTGCCAGGCTGTTTTCAAGCTAGTCACTTTTTACTGAATAAACTGAGTCACTTCACTGTTTCCAGCCGCTTCAGTCTCAGAACCCAACATGTTCCTTACGTTCTCCTTGGACTAAGATCTGTCAATAGCGTTTTCCATCTTGTGGCAATGAGTCCCACCAGTTTCTTGAGTGAGCCTCAAGATTGCACTTGATGGGAGTGACAGGGAGGAAAATGCTCCCCCACCCGGTGACTTCATAAAATCCAAGGCATCTCCCCCATGCTTCGCTTCTCCATTTCCCAGTGAAGCATCCTCCAGCATTGCCAGCGCCGGGCTTGCAGGTTCCCTGGGTGGCCCTTTGGGCTCTGAAGTCAGCTGCCCCCTCCTCCATTCCTGGCAGTAGTGGCCCGGGCGGGAGACGCCGCAGATGGAAGTTCCAGATGTGGCTGCCGCTTGTCAATAGTGGCCGCAAAGAGTGCCCTTCTCCGATTGCATTTCGCAAGCGCATGCGTACTCTGACTTTGGAGAATGGAGCTGCGCTGCGTGGGCGGGTGGAGGTGATGGAGAGCATCTTCTCTTGGAGTAAGAACCATCGTGGCCGCTTGGGGGAGCTGCTCGCTATCACTCCCGAAGCTTTCTGGACGCGCGGAGCCGCCGTACTTCAGCCCGGATATCCGGCTGGGAGTGGAAGCGGCGGCCCTTTCTCGGCGGAACGCGGCCATGGTGAGTACGCGGCTCTCGGCTCGCACCTCCCGGAATCCCTCGCCATCCGTCGGCCTACTCTGAGCGGAGCGCCCCGGTTGGCGGCAGGAGGACAGGCAGCCCGGCAGGGCCTCGCGCGGCCGCTGCTTGGCAGCAAGCGCCCTTCCCTGTCCCAAGGAAGGCCGGCTTCGGAAGAAGCGAACGGAGGGGCCGGGTCGCTCCCGCACTCGGTCTGCTCCAGGCCAGGAATCCGGGCTGGGCCGCCGCAGCTCCGTTGAAGGGCGGCTGCGTTCCGGGGGCAACCGGGGGAAGGGGCTCGCTTGCCTTACCCGACCATCTCTAATTGCTGCTTTGGGCGGTTCTTGCAGGCTCGTGGACCCAAGAAGCACCTGAAGCGGGTGGCCGCTCCGAAGCACTGGATGCTGGACAAGCTGACGGGAGTCTTTGTAAGCTCGGCCGTTCAAGCACGCTGCGTTGGGTGGGTGGGTGGGGGGCGATAATTCCCTGTAACGTGGCCTGAAGGGGGCCTCTGGCGCCGCTTCCACTCTTGGGCTTGGTCGGATGGAGCTCCCAAGCTTTGAGCGATTTGCGGAGATGCGTTTGTGCCAGAGGCCTTCCACTACAGTTCTTGCATTCTTGCTCCAAACCACAACTTTGGTGTGTTCTTGTTAAAATAATGCCGCAATTTATGAGCGTGCCACGCACTGAATGGAGGAGGAAAGGATCCTGCTGAATGTTCGGCTTTTCACACAAAAAGCTGCCTGCGATTGTGGATGCCTCGACCTCTTTCCTGTGCGCTGAAGGGGGAATGACAATAAAAGCCCCAGGCAGGAGAGCCAGTATAATGCCGTGGCCAGAGGGGCTAGGAATAGCAACACCCACGTGGGGGAGGAAGTGCACTGGGAGATGTTGGCTCAGTCCCTTGCGCGTCTCCTGGGCGAGAGCTAAAATATTAAGCTGGCAGTGCAGGCAAAACCATGAATGAGTGCTGTCTCGAATACTTCGGGGTGAGGGAAAGTCAGGCTACGGTTCAGGTATATAAATGGTGGCCGATTTCATGGCTCATTTCTGCTTTCTCAAAATGGCTTTGCGGGAATATTGTGGCTCGTGTGTGAGTTTCCACTGCCTTTGTATTTACAGGCACCCCGTCCATCGACAGGACCCCACAAACTGAGGGAATGCCTCCCACTTATCATTTTTCTCAGGAATAGGCTTAAATACGCCCTGACTGGTGATGAGGTCAAGAAAATCTGCATGCAGCGGTTTATCAAGATTGATGGCAAAGTCCGCACAGATATTACCTATCCAGCTGGATTCATGGGTTAGTGCAAGTTAGTTCGTGCTGGGCTGGGGAGGGCAATTTGTAGATTAGAAGAGGGAGAAGTGACCTTTTGATATTTCCTTAAGGTTACTGCTCATCCAGGAAACATAGTTCTGTTGCTTAATTCTAATAAAATGCTTTGATAGAGTCCATTCCACAAATAATTTATCCAGCATTAAGTAACAGAGCTCACCTTCTCCAGCCTTGGGTATCCTCAGTTGTTAGATGTCAACTCCAATAAACTAGGCCAGTTTCTGGTAAGTGGTTATAGGAACCAACCTGGCCCATCTCCATTAATCTGACTTGCTTTGGCCTCTTTCTCTGGGTAGTTTGCTGTAAAGCCTTTTGTCTTTGAGATATGCCACATTTCACTCTTTAGATCTCAGAAGAGTGGAAACCTCTCCTGAGATCTGAAGAAGCAACGCATCAAAAGACAAAATCATGCAGTGGCAAAGCCATGTGTGTGGCCTCCTTTCTCTCTTGGAAGCTAAGGACGTGTCACCCAATGCCTTTGTTTTTGGCTGATTCCTTAACAGATGTGATCAGCATTGAAAAAACAGCTGAGCACTTCCGCCTCGTGTACGACACCAAGGGACGCTTTGCCGTTCACCGCATCACACCAGAAGAAGCCAAGGTAAGCCTGCTAGCCAACCAGTATTGGAAAGACGGAATTGCATTCCTTGACTAAGAAACTGAATGAATATCCATCAGAACAAATGTGCTCCCAGAAACTTGGGACGTTGCTGCTCCTGAACATTTGTCCTGATGTCTTTTGCCAGACTTAACAGATTGTTGTTGCCTTATTTAAGTTCTGTTTTTGGAGGGTGGTGACTAAAATTGACCTCTGAACTTTCTGGTTAGCAGATGGGTGGGGAAAATTCCTTCATTTCCTGCCATGCGTCTTGCCAGGTTCCTGCTCTGAATGCTGAGAGGATCTGGGGTGGGACCGTTCTCAGAAATGGTTTTTCATGCTAGGCCTTGAGTCCCAGGATAGGCTGAGGTGATGCTTCCCAGCTGATACAATTTGGGGGATTGTGATAATACAGTCATATCTGGTGCAAACCTTGTTCCTTGGACCTGCTCCCAGGCCCAAAGGATTAGCGGAAGCTCCTTGATCCTCTCCAGATCCTCCACCAATTCCAGCCTGCTGCCTGAAGGAAAGGGATTGGGAGAGTGGTCTGAAGCATCTGGTGGGCTCCAGGTCACCTCCCCTGCTCTAAGCAGCAGGGTCTACTTCCCGGCTTAACAGCACTTGGCCGGGAGATCAACAGTAGGGGAAGACTGTCTGCTGTCCTTTTAAAAGCTTTGTAATGGCAGAAACCCCGCCTGGCCCAAATAATTCTCTCTGTTGGTTGTCTTCCCAGTA
Source organism: Diadophis punctatus similis (assembly GCA_023053685.1). NCBI lineage: Eukaryota > Metazoa > Chordata > Lepidosauria > Squamata > Dipsadidae > Diadophis > Diadophis punctatus. Next base: position 322,904 of record JALIGW010000014.1, on the reverse strand, counting down.
CAAGCTGTGCAAGGTTAGAAAGATCTTTGTGGGCACCAAAGGAATTCCTCACCTTGTCACTCATGATGCCCGAACAATCCGGTACCCAGACCCCCTCATCAAAGTGAATGACACTATCCAGATTGATTTGGAGACAGGCAAGATTACAGATTTCATCAAGTTTGACACAGGTTTGTTTTAAGTGGCTTAACTGTGGGGTGGTCAGACTCCTGTGGGTCTGTTTTCAGGGGTTGTAGTTTGTGTCTTGAAGTGTCTGCCAGGGAGAGCAAAACACCTGCTCTTTAGATGTGGGCAAGCAGCAGTTTTTGTGGAATAGTGTCTGTGTTCCTGAAAGCCATGCTGGGCCAAGGGTTAGCCTTTGATTAGGGAACTGGGATGATTGTATGGGCAACTTCTTCCTTTTCCACCTGCAGGCAACTTGTGCATGGTGACTGGAGGAGCTAACTTGGGGCGTATTGGTGTAATCACCAACCGGGAGAGGCATCCTGGTTCATTTGATGTGGTTCACGTTAAGGATGCTAATGGCAATAGTTTTGCCACCAGACTGTCTAACATCTTTGTGATTGGAAAGGTAAGCTGCATGGTAGAGAATTGGCCGGGCGCTTCTCACAACCTCCTTTGAGGAGCAAAGACATGAACAAGGAGAGCCATTGTCAGCCCTCCTGACTTGTGGGGAAGGGGCCTGGATCTGCCATCCGCCTTCCCTCCTGGTTGAGCAGCTATGGTTTTGGTTTCTACCTGCCAAGAGGGAAGTTGTGCAAAAGAATACATTCTTAAATCATACAATCATAATTTTATGATTTCTGAATTTTTATTGATAAATTCTCAAATTCTTAATCAGTTCAGAAATCATAAAACTATTCAGTATACCTTTGAAAATGAAAGCCTAAATATCCTGACTATTTCGAATGTCCTTGAAGAAAGATTGCTTGAATCTTTTTGCATTGGGAGTGAGCTATTTTAAAAAAATGAGTTGGAGCATGAGTGTTCACAGATGGGAGCATTAATGGCAAATGCGATTAGTTAGATAACTTCTAGGGCTACGTCTTGAACTAGTATTGGTCCATCTGGTGAGAGTTGTCAGTTTGATTTTTTCCCCCCTATCAATAATTTGCTTTCTCAGTTTGTTAGATTGTATCCCTCAAATTCAGTTCTATTTTGTTTGTTAAGGATGCTTAATCTGAGGAGCACTGAATGCCTCCACTTCTGATCTGATCTATGCTGATCTGGCTATTCTGGGGGGTGGTCCAGTGGCTTTCCAGAGATAATCTTGCAGAGCTGGAAGTGGATCATGGCATTCTGGAATGTCTATAATCCCTTCAGTTGGGCCCAAAACTACTGACCGCTTCTCAAGCAACCAGATCGTTATGGTTCGGAAGAAAGGGGGGATGTTTTGGAATGGCGGGCAGGGCAACGCATTTCCCCCTAACGTGTTTACCTTTCGAACTTCAGGGTAATAAGCCTTGGATCTCTCTGCCTCGTGGAAAGGGAATCCGCCTGACTATTGCTGAAGAGAGAGACAAGAGGCTGGCAGCTAAACAGAGCAGTGGTTGAGCCCCCGAGGTGCCGTGCAAAGCCCGATCCAGATTGATTTCCGGTTTGATAAATAAACCTTTTCCATACTCCTCTCTGGGCTTTTCTCTCCTTGGCTGCCCTAGAGCCTTTGTGTGTTCTGCAGTAGAAAATAGGATGACATGGGGAGCAGGGAATTTCACGGCTTCAGTCCTCCGGGTGCCTCCTGCTGTTCTCATTTCTCTTGGGTTAGTGGCCAATTCTGGCAGAGGTGAGTTTTCAGTTAAATATTTCTGTCCCTGTGGGGAATTACCCCACTCTAAGCCACCATCTGCTTTCTCTGTTCATGAAAGAAACAGCCAGATGCGTCATTAAGGTCAGTCTGTAGATTTTATGAACACGTGTGTATGCATGTGAAGGGACTATTCCGAAAGCATGGGAGAAATGAGGAAGAGGAGGAGGCACTTACTGAAGAGATTGCAGTTGGTTATAGTGGTTTTATCCTTAGCAAGGATAAAACTTAGTGGTTATCCTTAGTGGTTTCATCCTTAGCAAGTCTTGCACGTTTACTGGGTCAGCTCTTTCTGGCAGTTCTTTATAAAATCTTTTTACAAAAAGGATCTTGGTTCAGGCCACACAAGGATTTGAATCTGGGAATAGAACAACTAGGCTGGTCCTGCATTGCAAAAACCTCTGAGCTGAGATCTTTGGGGGCTGCAGATGATTGCTTGGGAAGGTTGACCAGAACATCCCACCTTCACTGAATTCCAGGATTAGCAGGGCCGGCCGCAGCCCCTTACGTTCGCTTTGGTTTGCATCTGGTGCTCGGCTCGCCGTGTTCCAGATCTAGACTTCGCAGTAAACGGCCGACCTCTGTGGGCTCGGAGTCTTCTGAACATAATAGGCGCTCCGAGTCCTTGGAGGCGAAGCTGCCGGAGTCGCTTCCACCAAAGTCGCTTTCATCTGAAAATGGCAATACCAGAAGCTTGGTTTGTGAGTGGCAGCTGAGCGCCCCACCTGAACCCTCCATGGGTGGGAGGGGCCAAGCGCTTCCCTTTGGCCACCATCTAAGAGCACCAGCGGGTCAGCCGGTGTTCTCTAGGGACCTCTGGGGAAGGGGGACCTGTTGAAGCCAGCAGTAGCAACCTGGACCAGGAAAGGATGGGGTAATCTGCAGAGGAAGGCCAAATTGAGAGAAGGGGCTGGCAAGGAAAAGGTTTCAGAGGCTGCAATGGTAACGGAAAACAGCAGGTTCTCTTGGGCAACCGAATGTCTGAGTTTGCAACAAAGGCTTCTGGTGTTGCCAAGTGATCCTTGCAGCCCAACCTTGAATTAACAAATGACCCTCCCAGGCTAACTCAGAATACTGTGTGCTGGTTAGCGCTCGCTCGCTCTGCTTAATTCTTGGGTGGATAGGAGCCCACCAGAGTTGCAGGCCAGACTAAGGGGTCCAAGCAAGCCCCAGAAGAAATAGCAAGGTGCTGCATGCTGCTGCCAAGGGAAGCCTGGCAGTGCCCCTATTGCCAGAGGAAGGGGGCCTTCTCGGAGGCCTCCCCTTAGTGGGTCAGGCAAGCGGAGCTGAAGTGAGCCATAGAAGCTGTGGAACAGAGCGGCCTCACCTATGTGCTTCTGCAGGCTCCCAGCGGCCGAAGAGGACTTGCTGTCTTGCATGGCCCATTCAAGCGTGTCCACCGCATCGGCCAGGGCAGCTTCCTCCGAGTCCTCAAAGTCCCGGGGCTCCCAGTTGTCCTCTGAAGCTGAGAGGAGGAAAGGGAAGTGGGTTGGGCTGGGCTGGAACAGGTCCTTCGTTCTCCGGAGCATTCCAGCCCAGAGTCTGGCTCTCTTTAAGAAAGACTTGGCTTTTGGCAGGATTCAGAGAGCAAAGTAAGAAGGGTGCCAATGGCTTCCTAAAGCCTGATCCAGCCCCCTCCTGTGCGGGGAGGCCTGGTCACGAGGCTCAACGTGCCGCTGCCTGTCCCTCTGCATCAGGGGAGGGGGCTGGAGGTGAGAAAGAGGCTGGCATCATCTGCGGGCAACGCCTTCTCAAAGATGCCATACAGCAGCCTTTGGTCTCCCACGTTATTGACAACCTGGCTGGGGCTGTTGGGGTAGAGCAGGGGTCCCCAAACTTGGCAACTTTAAGACTTGTGGACTTCAACTCCCAGAATTCTCCAGCCAACTGTGCTGGCTAGAGAATTCTGGGAGTTGAAGTCCACAAGTCTTAGTTGCCAAATTTGGGGACCTCTGGGATAGAGGGACTTTCTAGCCTCAAGGTTTTACTCCAGACTGCACTAAACCGCCAAATTCACCGTAAGTTTTATAAGTTCTCCTACGCACGATGGCATTTCAGGTTCACTTGTTTCAATGAGCTTAGCGACAGGGCACGCGGGTTCGCTTTATGGAAACCAGGCAGGCGAGCCGTGCTAGTCTAGGGTGGCAAAGGAATCTGGGAGCAGACTTTCAGCACACTTATAAGGCAGAAGTCTTTGGGAGCCTTTGTGTCTGGCAAAATGGGCTTACAGGTTTCGGTTGCCTCGGTGTTGACGGGGAGATCTGCATCTGAGCTGCTGCCGACGGAAGAAGTGCTCGTGTCTTCAAAGTCGGCTGAGTATTGTGAAGCGCTGCTGCAGACACTCAGGCTATCTGCGAGGTTCCAGCCGTGCTGCAGAGAGGGGAGCCAGGTAGAGCTGGGTGCCTTGGCTGCACAGCTCGGGGAGCCCAAGGCGCCCTCTGTGCCAGCTTCGGGCAGACTGGGCTTAGCCCCCTCTCCTTCAGGAGGGGCTTCTGGCTGCAGCTGGCAGGGTAGCCGAGGCTCTCGGTGGAGGAAGTAAAGGCTGAGGTGCTGCTGGACGTAGGGGAAGGTGAGGATGGTGCTGGCACTGGGCCGAACTTCGGGGTCCTTCTGCAGGATGCTCTGGATGAGGTGGTGCAGGGGGGCCGGGTAACTGGCCGGGACAGGGCTGGGGCTGGAGTTCACGATCTTCTGGAACAGGCTGATCATGCTGAAGGCCTGGAAGGGCGGCCGCAGGGCACACATCTCAAAGAGGACACAGCCCAGGGCCCAGATGTCTGCCTTGGAACTGTAGGGCAGGTCCCTGCAGAGCTCGGGGCTGAGGTAATAGGGTGTGCCCACAAAGGTGCTGGCTAGTTCCAGGGTGCCATCCATCACCTTGGAGATGCCAAAATCCCCCAGTTTGAGAATGCAGGTCTGGGTGAGGAAGACGTTGGAGGCTTTGATGTCCCTATGCAAGATCCTCAGGGTGTGGATGTACTGCACCGCCAGGGCCAGCTGCACGAACCACCGCATGATGACGCTCTCGGGGAAGGGCCCCCCTTTCTGGATATGCTGGTCGAGGGAGCCCCCGTCACAATACTCCTGCACGATGAAAACATGCGCCTCCTCGGTGTCCAGGAAGTGGCCGTGGCAGGCCACCACATGCGGGTGCTGCAGCTGCCGCAGGATGGCGACTTCCTGCAGGATGGCCTCCTTACTGCGCAGCCGCTTCCCGGGCATTGTCTTGACCTTCTTGACGGCAAAGAGCTGCTTCGTGCTGGCATTCCTCATCAGGAAGACCTCGGCGCTGGAGCCCTGGCCGATGCTGAAGATGGGCTCATACTGCTCCATGCTGCCCCACCGAGGCCCCTCTGCCCGTGACCACCGGGCCGCCCCCTCCCTTTACCCATGGCCGGAGGAAGAGAGGGCCAGGAGCAGAGGATACTCAGCCACCAGCCTGGCCTTAGCTTCCAGGGCATGGCTGAAGTCAGGCCAGAGTGGCAGGGGAGCCTGCATCATAAGAATGACTATGACACAGCCACCCACCCCCCAAGCTGCTTCAACTGCAAGGCCAGGGTGGGAGGGGGAGGGGGCTCAGGAGGATCCTCCCGACCTTTCTCTGCAGCTGCCAAGTGAATCCCCTTCTGATGTGCAGAAGAGGAATGTCAGCAGCCCAGGGTGGAAGCAGTAAGTTTGGGGGTCGCAAGTATCAAGCAAGTGCTTTCTGTGGCCCCCTCCTCCCTCACGGCCCCCAAAGAGCACCCTGGCAACATTTTTCCCATTGTCACCATATCCCTGGCAGAGGCCATCGCCTCCTCCCAACCCCTCATTGAGAAGATGGAGTCTCCACAGCTGTTCCACTGTCAAAGTTGGGCACCCCCAACCCTGTCCGTGGCTCGGTCATCCATCGGCCAGGTGGCCAGGAACCAAAGCCGGACAGGTGCTCCTCTCAATGGGGACAGCCAGCTTTGGGCCACCGTTGTCACCCGCTAATGGCACCCTGCTGGTTGGTGGGGAAAGCCTCAGGCAGGAGGGTCACACTGGGACCACCCACCCGAGTGACCGGAGCCCATCCACTCCTCCCAAGAGAGTCATGCAGCTGCCTGTTCCCCCCCACCCGGCTTCATGCTCGGAGCCCGGGAGCTGGAGGCCTTCTGCCTGGGGACGCTGCTGCCCACTTGCCACAGGAGGGAACTTTTCCCTGCAAACCAGGCGGCAGCCCAGGAGGAGGGTTTCCAGATGCTCCCTGGTGTCCCCGCCCCCTCCCGGCCAAGGAGCCAGGGCGCATTCTGTTCACTCCCAGCCCAGCCTGCAGACTTGGGAAGGCAGCTGAGCCACTCCCAACCGGCAGGAGGACTGCAAGACTGCAGATCTGGGAAGCCAGAAACATTCAGAAAAGGCTGGTCCTTCTGCACGTGGCCTCTGGTGGATGAGGAGAGGGTGCTGGTCATGTCAAGTACTGTATACGGGGGTGAAATGCTACTGGTTCAGCCCGGTTCAGGCATACCGGTAGCGGCAGCCGCCAGTGGTTCGGAGAACCGGTAGCAGCGGCAGCGCAAGGCTCCGCCCAGACGTCACCATTTTCTTTTTTTTAACCCTCTGCGCATACGCAAAGTCATCTGCGCATGCGCAGAGGCTGAAAAAGTGCATACGACGGTGGTGTGTGAGAGAAGCACGCGCAAAATGCGCGCTTCTGAACCGGTAGGGAAGGTAAGTTGATTTCACTGCTGATTGTATACATGGGGAAGGGTCTTTGGGGGGAACTGTTGTGGCAGTTCAGAACATCGTATGGCCCCAAAGAGGAGTTTCAAATGAAAGTCAGGGACTGAACTCATTTCAGTAACCTGCCTAAAGTGTCCGGTGGGCCCACGGTGCTCCTTTCAGGTGGCTAAAGAACCTCACAGCAAATTCAGACCAAATTCTGAATTGTGGCTGTTTTGATACCGGTTGCTTCTCAAACCCAGCACTCTCCAGGATGCAAGAGGGCAAGACTGCTCATTTCTTAGCATCTTCCCCAGGGCGTGTAAGTGGGCACAAGAAGAGCTCCACATCCTCTTGGGGGGGGGGCAGAAGGGCAGCTCTTGACTCTCATCGATGGACCTTGGGCCCCTTGGCCTTTCACCCTCATGGGCACTTTCTGAAATGGGGCTGAAGCCTTGCATGGCACGTCCAGGGCTGCAGGAGATTTAGGAGTGCCTTAAGCCTCACGGAAACACACACACACTCCCGGCCTGAGGTTACGCTAGAGCCACAAAGGGGATATTGGTGCACAGCGAATGCACCTCTGGAAGAGATGGGGCAAAGGTGAGGGGAGACTACTGTTGCTCTGCCTCCAGGAAGGGGCTCAGTCATGAGACAGACCCCATTTTGCCCCTCCCTGGAAAAAGACGGTGGTCCAGAAACAGGTGCTGTCCCCACACCCATTTCTTTCCAAGTGGAAACCTGCAGCTTTGGCAGTCCTCAAGGGAGCTATCGAACCATTCACATGGATCGGGTTAAAAAGTAACCTTGGTTTTGAGGCACATCCAGGAAAGGTCAGTGAGGCTATCGGAAGGTTGGTCTGAGAGGGGCTACAATGCAAGGCCCCTCTCATCCTAGAGGTAGGGGACAAGTCCTCTTCCTGCAGAAGGGGTGCCATGCGCTTAAGTGCTCGGGTGCAGGCAACAGCCCGGAGCCCCTAGCCTGCCAGCTCTGGTACTTTCAGAGTTCCCCAAGGCTTCGGGGAGCACAGAGAGGCGTGACCCACACTGACGTCAGGCAAAGGAGAAATAGGGGAAGTGGAGGGCGGGAGGGTTGGGCATCTCAGCAAAGAACAAAACAAATTGACGACAACACAGAAAAATGTTCTCAGTTCCACGCTGTTATGTAAGAAGACTCCGGAGGCTGGGGGGGGGGGGGAGTGTGGAGCTTGCAGCCTTGGCTTGTCTCAAAGTCAAAGACCATGTCCCGTTTCAAGAGGTTACATAACAGCCCCCTGCATTCCGCCCGCCTTGCGGTTTGGAAATCAGCCCCAGGAAGCCATTCTTGGTCAAATTCCCTGCCTTGGCACAAAGTGTGGCTTTGCAGAGCTCTGTTTCCATCCGAGAGGGTTGGCGGGGGAATGGCAGCCCCTGGAGTGCCTTCCTCAGCATCGCCTCCCTGCATCCAGGACCAGGTTAAGCAGACACGGATTTCTGCACCTTCCTCAGGTAACACTGACAACACGTCCGTTAGCTCAGAATGCCAGGCCACAATGGGCTTCAGCCATGAGGCTCCCTGCCTGTCTTGGATCCCGGCGCCAGGCACACCTAGCGTACCTGTCAGGATTGTTGTCAGGCGGTCCTCAAGGAAAAGGCCAGGGTGTGAATGAGCGAGCCTCCGAGCGTCTGCCAAGCCCAGGTTGGTCTCAAGGTTGGTCCACCAGAACTGTGTTTGGGACACAGAAAAGGGCCTTTCCTTCTGTCCTACATCATCGCCATGGAGGTGGCTTTGACATGGTCCTTCCAACTGCAGCAAGAAGGCGGGGGGGGGGGGACACACACACACACACAGCTGCAGCTTTCACTATCCTCTCCATAGGTCCAGAGCAGCCTCAGTGGCTACAGACAGTGAAGAGGAGAAAAGACGCCTCTGAAATTGCATGGTCTGACCACCTGCCACCCGTCCCGGGCAATCTGCAGAAAGTGGCTGCTCCTCTGTGTGCAGGGCTGGGTGACCAGGGACCAGCATCCAAACAGCCTTGCTGGCCCCTTGTAGCCTCCTTCTGGGGCCATTTGGGCCCCCTGTGGCTCTCGTGGGTGCTTGAAGTGACCCGAATGGCCTTCGCACCTGGCACAGTGGCAATCCGTGCAGCCACCTTGGGGTTTTGAGGGGACAGAGGGAGTCACGTGCCTGCCTTGGCTGGGTTCGGAGAGTCTGTAGGCTGGGGAGCGCCTGCCCCACCCCTGGGCGCAATCCAGAGGCTCTGCAATCCTGGCACGGAGCTGCTTCCAAGCAGCTGTTATGCAACCCGTCCCTTATTAGCATGGAGGACTTCTTGTTCTCAGCTTCTTCTGGCAAGTCCTTTGTTTTGGTGCTGCTGCTGCTGCTCACCAAAAGGGCAAAGAGGTGTTGCTGAAGGGCGCTTGCTCAGGGAGGGGGGCAGGATGCAAATGCCCCCCCCCAGAACCGCCACCAAACAGCCCCTTTTTCCACCCAGGGAGGCCCCAGAGTGGACACCGCTTGCCCTCACTGCAGCAGCCCCAGTCAGAGAAGAGTCATCAACTGGACACCAGCAACTGCACCTGGCTCCAGGTGGCCCACTTGGTAAAAGCAACCTATCCCCATAGAAAGACACCTCCCCCATTTGCTGTGGCTTCCCTTTTCACAGGCAAAACAGACTTTCACTTTTGGGACTTTAAATCTGATTGTCTTTAATTAACAATGTGAGACTGTTATTGCTAAGAAAGAGGTCATAATTTAGACTCTCTGTGCCAATCCTGCCTCTGGCACCTTGCCAAATGGAATAACTGACATAGGTTATGATGCGCTGGATCTGCAAATAAACAGAATGAGAAGAGGCTATTGACTCAGCCTTGGTCTGCAAACTTCAAAATGCATCGACAAAGATTGCAAGAGCACAAGCCTCAGAGAGCAAAGGGGAAGTTGCGGGTATTGGCAGGACATTTCTCCCACAGCTCTCCATGCCCAGCCACTCAAAAGTGCCTGCACCATCAGTGAAGTTATAGACCACATTGAAGAAGGAAACCTGAAGAATCAGAAGTCCTGCCCTCAAATACCCCTCAGAGAGAGAGGGACCCTCCCCCCGAATCTACAGTTCTGCATGGGAAGACGGTGGGACAGGCGTGTGGGAGCCCCTGGGCTTTGGCAGCCGGAGGGCAACTGGGCTCCCGAGGCCAACAGCGAAGGCAAGAGCCACTTACTGCCAGGCCTGGAGGCTCTGCTGGCATGGAGAATGGGCCAGGAAGACCAGCTTCTGTGCCTTGTGCTGCTGACAGCCGGGCAGGCAGCTGCAGGGCAAGGTGGACCCTCCCACTGGGCAAGGAGGCAGGGCCGAAGCTTCTGGCCTTCTCTCCCTGGGTGCCAGCTGGAGGCCCTCAGGCTCCTCCAGAATAATCCCTGGTTATAATGCTGCCTCTGCCCACTCTCCCTTCTGGGAGGCCTGCAGTTGTTGCCCCTTACCACCTCCTCAGTTGCCATCTTTGGGGGGGGGCCTCCCCCCCATTGGTAGCCCCATGCCAAAAGCTCCTTTGGCACCACCAGGAGGCTGACTCTGCCCTAGACTCAGATCTCAGTTGCTTCTGGTCGAGGAACATCATCCCTGGGAAAGACATTGCCCACCCTCTTGGTGATTAAGCTTTCAGGAGCCCCCACTCCCCGGTAGTGAAGGGGACCAAGCGCCCTATAGCCAGGGACCTTCCTTGGCAGAGGTGGCGGGAGAGGGGCTGAAACCCAGCAATCCAGACAGCGTACTCTCTGCCTAGCAGTCTGTTCATTAATTCCTCAGGGATGAGATTTCTAGGCACAAGAGACGGAGGGGACGGACGGTGGATGACCTCATAGCCCCCTTCTGAAGCAGTGGAGGAAGCAAGGTGGGGGTACTTGGGAAAGGTTGCCCAACCGGCCAGGTGCTCCTTGCTGGCTCTCAACTGGCAGCCCCGCCCCAAGCTCTGGGAGGGCAGGAGGGAAGCCCCTGAGGGGTGAGGAAGGTGACCAGCAGGTGGCGGCCCTCTCCCGCTGTTGGGCAGGGGATTCCCTGGTTGATCTTGCTGGGCGGCCTGGATGTGGACCCACTGGAGGAAGAAAAACATGGCTTCATAAAGTGTCTGGGGTCTTCTCTCCGGTTCCCCCCACCCACCCATGAATAAATTTAGCAAGGTTCCTTTGTGAGATGCTTTGAGGCTGGAGAGGCGTTTGGGATTGGGCCTGAGGGGTGGAGAAATGTTTTTTTCTTTAGCCCAGGAAATCTTCAAGTTTTGGAGCGTGTGAACAGCTGTCAAGAACGCTGCTGATTCATTTTCCCCAAACATTTTACTCTGCCATCGGGCGGGCAGGAATAGCAAGCTATAATAACAAAGGCACAAGCAGTAAATTTTTTTAAAAGGCACCGAGGCCAGAATATTAGCTTAGCCGCAGCGACCCCGGCGATTCTGGCTCAGGGATTGTGTTTTCATTCTGCCTGGAAGACAAAGGAGAGCAGTCAGCTGCTTTAAGGCAGGCACCTTGTCCAGAGCTCTCCCACACAAGGAAAGCCTTCTTGGGGTGCAGCCTCCCCCACTTCTCCTTGCAGCCAGTGGCTTGGCTCTCTGAGAGTGGTCCATTGCTTGCCAGTCTCCCAAGGGTAGCCACCCGCCCAGTGGTGGGGTGCTGCTGGTTCAGACCGGTTCACCCGAACCGGTGGCAGAAATTTATTTATTTATTATTTATTTATTTTGGTTTTCTTATATGCCGCCCTACTCCCGAGGGACTCAGGGCGGCGTACAGCCCCCACTCACCAAACCGGCAGCGATGGCCGGCTGGCCACATCCCAGAACTGGTCCTCCAACGGGTCCTCCGGTCGCCGCTCCTTGAAAGTGTCTGGCCAAGAACCCTCTGCACATGTGCAAAGGCTTCTGCGCATGCACAGAGGGTCATTTCCCTGACGTGATGACGCAAAACGAGCATTTCCGCTGCGATGCAAACCGGTAGGGAAGGTAAGTGAAACCTACCCCTGCACCCGCCCCAGTGCCAACCCAAAGGAAGCTCTTTCTGCCACATGGAGATGGGACTGGGGCAGAAACGGAAGAGCCGAAGGGAGGCTGGAGGGGAGCAGAGCCTTTACTGGCCCTTCTTTTTTGGCCCTTATTCCCCCCTCCCCCCCAGCCAGAAGGCACCCGTACTACTGCCACGGCAAACCTCCTTGCTGGTGCTAGAACTGGCTTAAAGGAAGCAACTGATGCCCAGCCATGGCTGTTTCGGGGTTGCACCCCGTCTCCAGGGCTGCTGTGGAAGCCCTGCCTTAATCTAGATCAGGGGTCTCCAACCTTGGCAACTTTAAGACTTGTGGACTTCAATTCCCAGAATTGAATTGAATTCCCAGAATTGAAGTCCACAAGTCTTAAAGTTGCCAAGGTTGGAGACCCCTGATCTAGAGCTTGTGGCGTGAAGTTGGGGGACAAAGTCCCCCCCTGGGGAAGAGCCAGCAGAAGTGAGCCAGCTCTGTTCTGCCTCAGCAGCCTGCTAATTGCTGGCTGCTTTCTCTAAGGCTTCCTGCGGTTTGCAGATAAGGCTCTTTTCTGAACATTGTGTTCAAGCGGGAGAGAGACGTCACTGCCTAATTATATAACTGCTGAGGGTCTTGTTTATCTGCGGCTTCCTTGCCAGGCAGCCTCTGCCTGCTCCCCGGGTTGCCGTCTGGAGCTCACCTGGCACCTCTGCAAGCTGGGCAGCACCCCAACAATGGCTGGGATGGGCTTTGGTGGTTCTGAGGCGAGGCACCCGAAGCAGGATTTGCCAAGTGTGCTTGGCTGGTGGTGATAACAGGGGCTGTGACCTTGCAAGCAGCCCTTTGAAACTGTCTTTCAATCAGCAACAAAGCACCCAGATGTTGCAATATTGTGACTGTAATTAATCACTCAACCTTGTTTGTGCAGATTAGAAGCAGTATTTGCATACACCTTTTCACAGGGTTTATTTTGCTTCTAAGGCGCACCCTTGCAGAATCCCCAACGGAAGACAAGATTGCTTCCCCAAGCCTGGGGGGGGGGGGAGAGAGATCAGGTGGTCTCTGCACTGGTTTGGGACTTCGCCTGACTCCGATGCATCTTTTCAGCCATGAAGGCACACAAAACAATGAGAAAAACAACAGGGTGGCCAGATTTTTGTGGTGTTGATCTTGGGCTTTGCCTCAGCCAACGCAGGAGGGGGGGGAGGCCTGGCTCTGTGCCAGGATTAGCCACAGTTTCTTTGTAGTTAACAACACCTAGAAAGCGGAAATCAGAAAGAACAAACTGATCCTGAGGCAGCGGTCTCTGCTTCTGCTTTCCAGAGTCAGCAAAACATGAGCCAGCAGCTGTTTTCTGGGGGGGGGGGGCTCACCAGCCGGGCTGAGGGAAGGAGCCTGACAACACCCCTGAGCCTCTGGGGCAGCAAAGGGCTCTCCGGCTCTGCCTGAGGATTGCCATGGTTGGCGTCGGCATGGTCGGGGGCTGCTTCCCTTCAGCACCAGAGCAGCTCTTGGCCCGTTTGGGCCCAGGGCAGCCCATGGCCCACAGCCTCTCCTAAGGTTGGGGTGGATGCTTTCCAGCCGGGGGGGGGGGCAATTTTGTTCACCAACTACCGTCTGGCTGCAGTCCGGTCCTGTCCTGTCCTAAGGATAGGCATCAAGAGAGTGGGCATAAGATGCCCAGTTGCGTGGTCGCCTTCTGCCCTCCCCACGAGGGCAGCGGAAAGCAAGAGGGGGGCAGCGGAATGAAAGCGGCTCCGGCCCTTTGCAGTTGGCTGCCTGCAGCCATCCCCAACTGGCCCCACAAGTGGTCTGGGGTCCATGGTCTCAAGCTGGGCTGGGCCTTTCTCGGGCAGCTGCAGAGCCCAGGAGAGCAAAGAAGCTCTGAGGGACTTAGTTGCCGTCCATCTCCCCTTCCCCAAAGTTCCTTTGTCTGGTTTTCATTGGTCTCCATTCTGGGGTGTGGATTTGTCTGGCAGGTGCGGCCATCCAGGCGTCCTGAAAGGAGGAGTGATGCAGCCTCTGACTGAGGGGCTGGGCCTTCCCAAGAGACCTCATCCCCCTCCTTCATTGCTGCTGCTGCTGCTGCCACAGGGGGGGGGGGGGCGGATGGGGGGGAGCCGAGCCTGTTGCTGGGCAGCAGCTGTGGGAGCTACAAGCGAGAAGCTGCGGTTTCTTTCCTCTGAGGCAAACAAGGCAGCCGCCTCAGCTCTCATCATATGAGTCTAATTCACACAGGGGGGGGGGGGGCAGTAGTGGGGGGGGAGCCTTACGTCAAAGGGTTCTGTGCAGGCTTCCTTCCTCTTTCTGCACCACGGCTGGTATAAAAGGGCCAGAGCTATAATTACCCTCCGTGGGCTTCTTCCCATCTGCTCACAGACGCAGCCCAGGGAGCCTCTTCCCCAGCGCCTCCCCTTGAATTTGTGTGGGGGGGGGGAGGGCCTGGGGAGGCAGGCACAGCCCTGAATGCTGCCAGCAAGATGATCCTCAGGGAGCCGTGGGTGGGGTGGAGTGAAAGTAAAATCTGGGTGCAGCGATGCAGCTTCCACCTCTTGGGGAGCCCAGTTGGGCCGACCTCGGTTCGGACAGCGGGTACTGGGGCCTGACAAGCTAAGAGCCTGAGGAGCAACAGCTCTTCTGCCATGCTCACCCAGCGGCACAGAGAAAAAGCCTGCCATGGCCAGGCCACCATCCACAGGCCTCCTGGCTGTGGCCCCTTGTGGACTGTCTCTCTCGGCTCTGCTGCCCAGAGTGCCAAGGGTCAGGGCAGCCTATGGCCTCTGTGGAGCTGTGGCTCCGCCAATCTGGCTTGGGCAGCATTGCCCACGTGCCCCCTTTGCTTAGACCACCCCTCACTTTCTCTTCCTGCCAGAGGCAGCCTGGCTTTTGCCTTGTTTCCTGGTTCCCCTCCTGCTCGGCCTCAGGAACCTTCTGGATGCCGAAGGGTTGGGATGGGAGGGAGGGAGGGAGGGAAGGAGCCCACAGCTTTCCCAGAGACGCTGGCCTCCTGACCCCAAGGGCGCCCCTTTGGCTGCTCCTGTGGCACTCTGGAGAGGAGGCCGAGTGGCACTGAGCTCCCTCCCCAAGTCAGTTTCCCAGATGCTTCTCCTCTGCTGTGGCCCAGGATGCTCTGAGGACATGGCTGGCTCCCAAGCCCCACAGTTGATGGCCACAGCGGGGGACCTTATTTAAAGGGCCACCTCGGAGACAGCCGAGCGTCCCACAGAGGGCAGGGTGGAAATCAAGCAGCCCCACATTCAGAAAGGTTCCACCCACTGTCTCCGGCCAGGACCTCAAAGCCGCCCATTGAGCCTTGCCTTGGAGCACAATTCCTGAATGCATGCAGAGGGGCCGAACGTACCTGGCCAAGCGTGCTTGTGAGGGTCATGTGTTGCCAGCCTCACGTGTGGCTCGCCCAGACAGCAAGCAGCCTTTTGTATTGGGGGATGGAAGGAAGACCGCTTCATGGGCAGAGAAGGCCCCTTTCTTCTTCCCAAAGCAAGCCAGAGCTGCAGCCTCCCGGGAGACCCCTTCCTCCATCAAGGGGAGGAGAGCTTGTTCAGACCTTCCAGCAGAGAGAAGGAAAGGGCCTGGAAAGAGGGCAGAGCCACCCCAAGGAGGAGATGGGAAAGAGGTTGTCTGAAGCAGGAAACCAACCATGGTCCAAACAGTGAGACTGTAACGTAAGGAAGGAGGCAAGCAGGGCCGAAGGACGCGCAGAGGGCTTGGGGAAACGGAAGAAATTGGCAGGACTGGGTGGGAGGCTGGCAAAAGAATTGTATCACACCAAGCTAATTGCCCAATTAAAAATGAAAAGATCCCTGAAGAACTGCACTGAGCTTGTGTGTTCGGCCACCCCGTGTTTTGCTTATGGTTCCATGTCTTGTGTGAAACGAATGGGGGTAACTGAGGACACCATGGGTTCCTTCAGCCAGGCCAGCATAATTCAAACATCCTTAAACCTTCAAACATGAAGCAGTTGACCTCTAACAAAAATAGGCAGATTGATAATGCAAACATTTTGCTGGAAAGAGATGGTGCGACCTGCTTTTAAGAGGGAAAGGGAGCCGCCTGAAGTGGGGAATGAATGGAGGCCTCAGGGGCTGCATTGTTGAGAAGGGCAATCTCTTGGCATCAGCTTCACACACAGGAGGAGGGCCCAGCTCTTTCTGACAGCCTCCAAGGAAACGTGGGGGCATTCCAGTGGTGAAATCCAATTGTTTTACTACTGGTTCTGTGGACGTGGCTTGGATTGGTGGGCGTGGCTTGTGGGCGTAGTAGGGGAAGATTACTGCAAAATCCCCATTTCCTCCCGATCAGCTGGGGAGGCAGAAAATAGATGGGGGCGGGGCCAGTCAGAGGTGGTATTTGCCGGTTCTCCGGACTACTCAAAATTTCCGCTACCGGTTCTCCAGAACCTGTCAGAACCTGCTGGATTTCACCCCTGGGGCATTCTCCTGGGGGGGGGGAGGCAGATGTGGGAAGAGGCCAGGAGTCTCCCTCTCTGCCTAGCAGGAGCAAGAGAGGAATTGGATGCAACTCGATATGCTTTCTTCTCCTCATTGTTGGGAGGAGGAGATCCCTTAATACAGGCCAGCAAGCTGGTTGCACCTCTTCCAAGGGGCAACTAGTAACAATGCTGGGTTGGGTGGCGAGGACCACCAGATGCAGCGCAGCGCAGACACCTGCTCTGGGCGCCTCACCTGGGAAAAGGATGGACTTTCTCTAAGTGCCAGGGAGGAGGGCAGGGCGGGCTCAGCCTCTGCCTTACTAGGGCCAGCAGGCGATTCCAACCCAACTATCCAGCAGAGGGACCCAGGAAACCAAGCCATTCGGTGGCATTGGCTCCCCAAGGCTCCGGTGCTGCAGGCTGGGAAGTGGGGATACTCTCCGAGGCAGCATCTCCATTGCTCCAACCGTTCTGCGCACAGATTCCCCTGCTCTGCTCCCATTTCAAAGGATTTCTGATCTAGAGTGGGACCCTCCCTTCCATCCACGCAAGCCAGGATATGGGGCTGGAGACCTGCCCTGGGGTCAAAGGGTCTGGAAATTTATTTATTTATTTATTTATTTATTTTGGAATTCTTATATGCCGCCCAACTCCCTAAGGACTCAGGGCGGCGTACATCAGTGAAAAATACAAGAACAACCAAAATCTAAAATAGTAATTAAAACAATATAAAAATTAAAACACAATATAAGAAATCAACAACCATTCAACATCATACATACTTGGGGGGTGAGCTCGAGTGAATTAAGCTCTACCCCCCGCCTGCAGGAAGAGCCATGTCTTAACGGCTTTTCGGAAGGCCAGCAGAGTGGGGATAGTTCGGGTCTCTGGTGGAAGTTGGTTCCAGAGAGCGGGGCCAGCCACAGAGAAGGCTCTCCCCCTTGGGCCCGCCAGCCGGCATTGCTTGGCCGACGGGACCTGGAGGAGGCCAACTCTGTGGGCCCTAACCGGTCGGAGGGAAGTATGAGGCAGAATGCGGTCCCGTAGATAACCTGGTCCTAAGCCATGAAGGGCTTTAAAGATGGTGATCAACACCTTGAATTGGACCCGGAGACCGATGGGCAACCAATGCAGCTGGCGGAGTATCGATGTCACGTGGGTGTACCTTGGCACACCCACCACAGCACGCGCAGCCGCATTTTGCACCAGCTGAAGTCTCCGGATACTCTTCAAGGGTAGCCCCATGTAGAGCGCATTGCAGTAGTCCAAACGAGAGGTGACAAGGGCATGAGTGACCGTGAGTAGAGCCTCCTTCTCCAAATATGGCCGCAACTGGTGCACCAGGCGAACCTGTGCAAAGGCCCCCCTAGCCACAGCAGAAAGATGATGGTCCAATTTTAGCTGTGGATCTAGGAGGACCCCCAAGTTGCGGACCCGGTCCGAGGGAGTCAGTTTCGCTCCCTCAAGGAACAAGGAGGGGCAGTTGTCATGATCCTTAGGAGGCAATATCCACAGCCACTCAGTCTTGTCGGGATTAAGTCTGAGTCTGTTCCTCCCCATCCAGATCCTAACGTCGTCCAGGCACCGGCACATTACATCAACTGCCTCACTGAAGTCAGACGGGGTGGTGATGTACAGCTGGGTGTCATCAGCGTACTGATGGAAACACACCCCATGTCTGCGAATGATCTCACCCAGCGGTTTCATGTAGATGTTGAACAGGATGGGCGAGAGAACCGACCCCTGAGGCACCCCACATGATAGGGGCCTAGGGGACGACCTCTGCCCCCCTGCCAGCACCGACTGCATCCTATCAGCGAGATAAGAGGAGAACCACCGCAAAACGGTGCCTCCCACTCCCAACTCGCTGAGACGATGCAGAAGGATACCATGGTCGATGGTATCGAAAGCCGCTGAGAGGTCAAGTAGCACCAGGATGGAGGAGTTCCCCCCATCCCGGGCCCGCCAGAGATCATCCATCAGAGCGACCAAGGCAGTTTCTGCACTGTAGCCGCGCCTGAAGCCCGACTGGTAAGGATCTAGATGATCTGTTTCATCCAGGAGCTGCAGAAGCTGAGTAACCACCACCTTCTCCACAACTTTCCCTAAAAAAGGTAAGTTGGAGACCGGACGATAGTTCTTCAAGTCAGCTGGATCCAGGGAAGGCTTCTTCAGGAGGGGTCGCACCACCGCAGCTTTTAACGACTGCGGTACGGATCCCTCTCTCAAAGAAGCGGTGACCACCGCCTGGATCCAGCCGCGTGCCACCTCCCTGCTGGTCGAGACCAGCCAGGAGGGGCACGGGTCCAATAAACAGGTGGAGGTACCCATCGCTCCCACAGCCTTGTGGAAGCTTGTGGCAGAGCTAGTAGGACCATCACAGTGCCAGGCATCCAGGGCCGCAGCAGTTGGGTGGGCTGGGCCAAGGTGTAGCTCCAAGCCATAAAGCAGAGAGACAGGAATCTCACCTGCTTCCCTTGGGCCCTTCCTTGTTCAGCCAAAACAAACCAAATCCTTCTCAGGGTGACATTTCCCTTTTTCCTCCTTCCCAGGTGTAGGCAATCGCAGGCATCTTTTTCAAGTTCACTTTCGTTTTGGGGGAGGGAGGGGGAGGATGCTCAGAGCAGAAGCTGACACTCAAGTTGGAGCTTAAAGTGATCCAGAAAGATCTCGCCTTCTAAACTGCCATGGGAAGGGATGGAGTGGGGGTCTAGCACTTCCAACAGAGGGGCAGTGGCCCTTCTCTTTTCTGGTGGGTGCCAGGGAGCGCCAGTGCCTATATGGGCCCTCCAAAGCCACCCAGTGGTGCCATTGAGCTGCTGGCTTGAAAGGCCGCTCTTGGGGAGGGCAGCATCTGGCAGGTGTGGACACATTTATTGAGACATTGTGCAGAGAGCTTTTCTAAGGATGAGCCACCCTAATTACAACGGTTTGGGATTTTCTTCAAAATATGTATATGGCATGTTTAAAATTATGCACAGGCACGCTTTGCCTTTGATTATTGCTGCCCGATTTGAGCACCAGACCCGTCTTGGGTGTCTCCACAATTAGCTCCTCCCAAAAGCCGTGGGCCAGGCGTTTTCCCAGCTGTCGTGCTGTCGTCTTTGGAAATAGACGTCAAAGCTTCCCACGCTTGGGGGTCATCCAGCAGAGGCTCCTCCTGGCTCCCAGTGTGGTTACGCAACTCCTTTTGGCGGTGCCTGTGAGTCCGGCTTCCCTGGGTCGCAAAGGAGACTTGCCCCTCCCTCCTTTCAGAGTTTCACCCCAATGCACGCTGGAAACCCCCCCCCTCACTGCTTCGGTGAGCCTTGCTTGCCCACTTCACAGTCCAGGGAGGGGCTAACCCTGTGAAGTCCTCGTTTACTGGGGGCAACTCAGGGGTGAAATGCTACCAGTTCGGCCCGGTCCGGGCGTACCGGTAGCTGTGGCCGCCGGTGGTTCGGAGAACTGGTAGCGGCAGCAGTGCGAGGCTCCGCCCACCCGCCTAGACATCGCCATTTTCTTTTTTTTAACCCTCTGCGCATGCGCAAATCCTTCTGCGCATGTGCAGAGGGTGAAAAAGCATGTGTAACAGTGGTGTGTGCACGCAAAATGCACACTTCCGAACCGGTAGGGAAGGTAAGTAGATTTCACCGCTGGGGCAAGTGTATTCACACCAATGCTTGTAGGATTCAGTAGGATGCAACGCAGCGTTTAAGAGCCACCAGGAACCTTCCACCAGAGCCAACTGTGTCGGAATGACCCAGGCCTCGCCAGAATCTGCTTTGAGCCTGGAAGCCCACAGCAAGTTTGGACAAGGCCCTCTGATGGAGCATTAATCTCTGGGGAGGTGGGAGGGAGAGAAATCCCAAATGGACCCCTTATTAACAGGGGTTCAATTAATGACTACCAACACATGCAAGTGAAATGGCTGGCTATATAAATTCAATCAATCAATCAATCCATCAAATAGCAGAGGAGTTTCAGTTACAAACCCTGCACCTCAAGTGTCCTGCACCTTTTAAAAAATGTGTTATATTCACAGTCTTGAAGGAAGACTGCACTCCCGCAATATTTACAAGATTTATATTCCTGTGTTGCACTTTGTGTTTCACTTTATTTCTTGTCTGTGAGAGCTGAAGTCCTGAAGGGCTGTTTAAACTTGTGCTGGTGTAGCCAGACAAGCTCTATGGTAACCTTCATTCCTGGGCAGGTCAGCTTGGGGTGGGGGCAGTGAATTGCCCAGGCAATCAATCAATCAATCAATCAATCAATCAATCAATCAATCAATCAATCAATCAATCAATCAATCAATCAATCAGAATCAATCCAAACAGAGCTGGAAGGGACCTTGGAGGTCTTCTAGTCCAGCCCCCTGCTCAAGCAGGAGACCCTACCACCTCAGACAAGTGAGCTACGGCCTGGCTGGCTGGCAAAATCTCCGCTCTCCTTCCCGGAGCTCCGTGTCCCCCCGCTGACCGCCTCTCTCCGCCGGGGGATGCGGGACCTTTGTGGGAGCAAGCAGGCCGGCAGCAGAATGGAATCAGGCCTTGGGGAGATTCTCAATGCACGGAATGGCCTTCAGCCTCACTGATCCATCAGACTGGGGGGCTTTTATAAAGGTTGCCTACCTCTCAACTCGAGGGAGCCCCGAGCATATTTTATAAGAAAGAATTTTTCCGTAAGAAAGGCGGCCTGCCCTCGCTCGGTGTCCCGGTATGCCTGGAGGCGCACACATTAAGCCCGGCAGGGAGGCTGGACAGACTCGGGGGAGCACTGCCCGTGCGGAGGTGCTCTCTCGCTTGACAGAGTCATTTGGCTTTGTGGCAACCTGTCTCGGCACACGAGAGGGGGATGACGCCCCCATCTCTCTTGCTAAGGCCCCGCAGACCAATAGTGAGTTTCACTTACCTTCGCTACCGGTTTGGAACTGTGAACACGCGCATGTGCGCTCGCTTAGCTCACGACATTTCTACACATGCGCAGAACCTTCTGCGCACGCACAGACCATCTGTGATGATGTCCAGGTGGGTGGGCAGAGCCTCCCGCACCACCGCTACCAGTTCGGCCAAACTGGGGCGAACCGGTAGCAACCCACCGCAGACCCTTTTGACCCGCAGCTGAAGGCATCTGCAGCTGCCCTTCCCTTCCTGCTGCTCGCCCGCCTGCCCGCCCATCAGCCTGGACTTGCCAAATCAGCAGAAGCTGCTTCTAGGCCGTGATGGCGAACCTATGGCACACGTGCCAGAGGTGGCACACAAAGCCCTCTCTGTGGGCACGCGTGCCATTGCCAGCTGGTCTTCTGGTTTCCAGCATGCCAGCCAGCTGGTCTTTGCAGGTGCCGGAGCGCTGGAAACGGCCTGAAAAACAGCCAAAAAACAGGCCGTTTTCCAGCCATTTTTCAGGCCATTTTCCGGGCCGAAAAACGGCCTGAAAACGGCCCGGAAAACGGCTGGAAAAAGACCAAAAAATCCCCCCAAAACAGGCGTGCGTGCACCGGCCAGCTGGTCTTCAGGTTTCCGGTGCTCCAGCGCACACGAAGACCAGCTGGCCAGCACGTATGCACATGCCGGAAACCCAAAGACCAGGTGGCCGGCGCGCGCATGCGCACCGGCCAGCTGGTCTTCGCGTTTCCAGTGCTCCGGCGTGCACACATGCACGCACGTTCCAGTTTGGGCACTCGGTGCCGAAAAGGTTCGCCATCACTGTTCTAGGCCATGCTGAACCAGAGTGTGAGTTTGTGTGCGTGCTTCCAAGAGATGTGTCCCTGGGCGCTTGCCCAGTGGAAAGTTGGGATGGACTTGGAACATCCCAGAAGAGAAGCAACATGGAAAACAAGCTTCAGAAAAACAGGGAGAACTTTGGCTCAGCGGGATTGTTGTTGTTTTCAACCTTTGATCTATAAATAGCGTTTCCTGCTCTTCGTTCACGGACAGCTGCTCTGATTCCTTCCAGATGCGGAGATCCTGGGAATTCAGGCATGACGTTCACCAGAGCTGCCTGGCTGGACAGGGGAAAGCAGGAATCGGGGAGGGAGGGCTGCTCTAAGCCCCCAGCCTGTGCCCCCCCCACCGTCTACTGCCCCCCTGCTTTTGTGGGGCACTAGCCTGAGGAAATAGCCTGAACTCCAGATTTTTCTTACCTGATCGTTTCCACCTTGGCTCCCAAGGGGTTTAGCTGCAGGTCTTCCTGGCTTTGAATATCCCCAGAGACAGAGTTTTGGGGTGATTTTTTGCTGGGGGTTCGGGAAGCTTGAGAGATGCTGCCAATGCATTAACACTACCCATGCTAGGCAATGTTTGTATGCATCTCTCCATCTGGAGGGAATGTACCTGCAGGGACAGTTTTCGAGTTGGGTCCCCGAGTGCTGGGTTGGGCACAAAGACTCCCTCACCATGGGGGGTGTGGGTAGAGGAGGAATCTGCCTCTCTATTTGTTTGCCTTCCAGCCATCAGGAGAGTCAAGAAAGCAGCGGGGGGGGGGGGAGTTGGGGTCTGGAGAGGGCACTATAGTGGTGAAGAGGGCAGGGTCAATCTGCCTTCATACTGAATGCAGAGAAACAGGAGAGCCCCTTCAACTGCCCATCAGCTTTGCTGAGGCCACTGGGCTTGGACCCCTTGGCAAGTGGGCAGTCAGATCCCAGCCTGGCCGAAGTTGGCAGTTCCCTAGGCCAGTCACTCCCCCTAATCGTCTGAGCAGGGAAGGGACCTTTGAACGTTACAGTCAGATCTTGCAAGAAAGAGTAATTCATTAAATGTACAGTAAATATACCGATAGCAAGAAATCAATAGCACCCTCTGCTCCAGTAGCACCCTCTGCCACTGGGGAAAGCTGCTACCATACAACTTCAGGAAGAAGTGGACCCCCCTGAGTTCTCAGGGTCTCCCTTGTGTGAAAACGTGCAGCAGCTTGCATAGGACATCTTGGTTTCTAGGGCATGCCATGGTTTGTTTGTTGAGGGCGGCGACCCACAGGGCTCAGGGTGTCCAGGCTCCCTCTCTTGGCACTGCTGCAGGAATGGGCGGGGGGCTGTGCAGAGGAGAGCCACATCGAAGGCACATGGCTCTCCCTGTTGTGGCCCGCCAGTGGTCCGTGCAGCTGGTAGCTGATTCCGACAGAGATGAGGCTGGTGTTGTGATTTGCCAGCGGCCTGTGCAGCTGGCACCCGAGTCATTCAGTGAGGAGGTTGAAGAAGACTTGGTGCCAGAGGCAGGGATTCAGCCAGGGCCTTCAGAACCTCCAGAGACTGTCATGAGGGAAGAAAAAGAAGGAGGAGGAGCCTGTTCTCAATGCGCGCGAGCGCAGAGCTGCCAAAAGGCAGGAATGACTCCTCAGGAGAAGGACTACTTGGGAGTAAGGCTGGGGATAATTGGCCATTCCCATAGCCTATTTAAGTGAGGAAAAGGACTGGCCAATTTGCAGGAAAGAACTCCGTTCATTCCCGTTATTAAAACAAGCTTTGTGCTATCTTCCTTGGTTTGGCAGCTGGGTCAGAACACTCCCTTGGATGGCAGCAGTGGTGGGATTCAATTTTTTTTTACTACCGGTTCTGTGGGCGTTGCTTGGTGGGCGTTGCTTGGTGGGCGTGGCAGGGGAAGGATACTATAAAATCTCCATTCCCACCCCACTCCAGGGGAAGGTTACTTCAAAATCCCCATTCCCTCCAATTCAGCTGGGACTCGGGTGGCAGAGAATAGATGGGGGCGGGGCCAGCCAGAGGTGTTATTTACCAGTTCTCTGAACTATTCAAAATTTCCGCTACCGGTTCTCCAGAACTGGTCAGAACCTGCTGAAACCCACCTCTGGATAGCAGCTGCCTCCATCATAGGCTGACAGAGGCCCAGCAGGCTGGGAGAAAGAGTGGCATGTATCTCTTGTGGGAAGAAATGGGAAGGCATTGTAGGAGGCAAGCAAAATAGCCACCCTCAAGGAGCAACTGCCCGCCCCCCAATTAACCAAGTTGATAAGCCCTGTCACCCATGAGCAATGTGGCAGATGTGGTCAGTGTCATTCCAAGCCCCCGGATTCCAGCTGGGGGTACCAGGAGGAGCGGGAGAAGACCTGAGAGAGGCGGGAAGAGGTTCCAGAGGGAGGACCCAGATGCAGTGCTGGAGCAGCTCCAAATTGTCCCGGCTTCACTTGGCTGCCCTTGGGCCTAAGCAAAGGGCCAGCAAAGACCATAAAACCACAACCGAGCATAAACAAGTCTGAAAGTGCTGGTCTTTAATCTTCCTGGAAACCTGCACAATGCTGAGCTTGCAGGAGCAAAGGCTGAGGCGGTAGAGGGGAAGGGAGCAGTTTGGATGGGGAGATTGGGGGGGGGGGCTCCCTTCCTTTTGACAAACAGGCAGCTTCTTGCTGCAGCCCCTTCCCCCAGCTCTTCTGGCCACCCCTTCCTGGAGCAACCAGATGTCATCCTGGCGGAGAAGTTGCTCTTCGTGCACTTAAACTGCTGGTTGGGGGAGCTCCAAACTGGCCCAAAGCCCCCCCAAGGATGCCTGTGCAGGAGGAAAGGCAGAGCCTGGGCAGTGGGATGTCCTGTGCCCTCCGTCCAGGGTGCTTCTTTCCCAGTAAGCAAACTGGGCTCAGCCATGTTTACACAGGAAGGCGAGTCTGATTTCTGCTTACATAACTGCACTGTTTGTGCTGCCATTTGGAGCGAGGGGGGGGGCTGGTCTGGGGAGGCAGATGTAGGTCACTCTGGGGCAGGAGCCTTTTTGCAGTCACCTTTTCCTCTGAGCTGACTGGGACCCGGTGGAGGGAGATCTGGCCCAGATCAAGGCTCTCCTTCCAGGAGGCCCCTGCTTTTGTGCACTGCTGTGGTTGAAGAGCCCCTCTTGACCCCTTGCCCTGCTCCTCCTGACCTCCTCCTCCTCCTTCGAGCAGAAACTCTAGAAAGCTAAACCTCATGGATCGGTTCAGAACCAGGAATAAGGCTGGGCTGCAACAGGGCAGGGCAGTCTGTGTCCCGTCTCCCCCCCCTGCCAATCCAGGCCAGGCCTAGGCCAATCCCTGGGCCCTCTGTGAGGTCCCGGCTGCAAGCAGACTTGTAGGAATGCAAGCAGCCATTCTGCTGTTGCCATCCAGGCAAGGGAGCCTGGTCTGCCACCCCCCAGAAAACTCTTGGAAGGTGCAAGCTTTTCCAGCACCACCTCAGGGCTTGTGCAAAGGGCATTTCCGGTCCCTGTTTAAGAGCTGCGGGTCAGGCCCCTCTCTAGTTCCAAGTCAGGGGCTGTCTTCATCTCTGCAGCTCAAGCCACCCCCCCCCCCCCCCAGGCTCTGAAAGGCAGCTCTGCATTCATCCCCAAAGTCACCTGAGGCGTCTCCTGCCCGGCCTCGGCTCCTGTACAGACGCTGTTTGTCTGCAGGTGGAACACAGCCCCTTCATCCCCTGGTAGCAGCCCGGAATGGGGCCCAGGTTCAGGGTTATGGATGCCTCGAAGCCTGGGGGGTGGGGGAACCTTCTCTGGAACAGGGATCTGCCCTATGCATGAGGTGGAGAAAAAATGGCCTGTGGGCCAGGGAATGCAAGACTTCACCGAAGCTTTCCAGGCCAAGAGCTGGCAGTTCTGCCCTTGACAGGACGAGCATTAATGGCTGGCTGCACCGCTGCGAAGGGGAACCCCGTCTGACTGCCATCGACTTGGGTTCAGCAGCATTCCAGCTGCTCAGAGTGTCAACAGCCTTTGGTCCTGGTTCAGTGAGGCACCCTTTGGAACCCCCTTCCCCGTTGGGTCAGGCTGGACTTCGTCTCTTGGGCTTCTGTGGCTCCCAGCCTTGCCTACCTCACAAGGTTGCTGTGATGGGATTGCTCAACAGGGTTTTTTCTTGTGCCGGAGTCTCGTGGAAGGGGAGGGCCTCTCCCCCGTTCAGCCGGTAAGATTACAGCTCTACTCACTTGGGCAGGGAAGCCCCACCAGCCTTGAACCATCCTGTGAATGTCCAGCAGAGGCCAGGGGCAAGGGATGGCCTGGGAATGTCTAACTGGGCAGTTCTGGGCTTAACAGGCATGGCTTCCCTGGAATTCTCCATTTCAAGCCAGGTTTCTCATACCTGACTTGCAGCTAATTATAGCCTGGATGGTATGAAGGCAGTTCCCCCACCAAGTGCACCCTCCCAGGACTTGGTTGGGGAAATGAGCCAGACAGCTGCGGGGGTGGGGGGAGGCAGGGCTGATTTGAAAGGGGGCTTGGGGCACCAGAGGAAAACCAGGACTTAGTGCTGTGAGGCCAGTCAGTGCTGCATCAAGGCAACCGAATGGCCTCCTTCATCAGACTTTTGAACCCGGTGCCCATTTCCCAGAGAAGGGTGTGACAGAAGTCAGCAGCCAAGGGATGGGCCAAAAGCCCAGCAGACACTCACAAATGGCAGCCAGATTCTGCAGAGCATTTGGTCAAAGGCCCCTCTTGAGCACATGCAAATGGGGGCACATAAAAGGCACTCCAGATAAAACAATAACAGAGTTGGAAGGGACCTTGGAGGTCTTCTAGTCCAGGGGTCAGCAACCCGCGACTCTGGAGCCGCATGTGGCTCTTTCATCCCTCTGCTGCAGCTCTCTGTTGCCAGTCGGCTCCACTATTGATAGGGCTTTCGGTTAGGACAGATAGAGGAAAAAGGATGCCGCTCTAGGAGGAGACTCTATGGTGGGGGGAAGTGGACTTCTGGTTGGCTCCAGAATTGAACAGGGGGTTTCCGGTTAGGACCTTTGTGGCTCTTTGAATGTTTAAGGTTGCCGACCCGTTCTAGTCCGACCCTCTGCCCTAACAGGAGACCCCATACCATTCTGGACAAATGGATGTCCAATCACTTCTTAAAAACTTCCAGTGATGGAGCACATTATTGTTAGATTGTTGAGAGGCACCTGACAGGGACCAGGCCAAAGTCCAAGCAGCGTCCTGGCCCAGTGATCGGTAGCAAAGGGGTGGGGTGGGCAAAGAGAGCCAGTTCTGCCAGGGCCCAGGGCTGAGTAGCTGCTGTTGATTCCCTACGCTGATTTGGAGGTGCAAGAAGTCGGTGGCTAGGAGCTCACCCAATGGCATGTCTGCCTTGCCATAAACAATGGAGACGGAGATCAGGGGAGACAGTGGCGGATTAAGGCTCACTGGTGCCCTAAGCACTGACAAATCTTGGCGCCCCAAGATTCAATTTTTTATCTTTTTTTTTTCTTTTCAAATCTTCATTGGGTTTTTTTCCTTTCTCAACTTTGTGGTGCCCCCTTTGGGCCTGGTGCCCTAAGCATGTGCCTCGTCTGCTTAATGGTTAATACACCACTGAGGGGAGATGCCAGCCATGGGTTAGTCCAGTTCTGATCCTGGGGGGTTACATGGGCCCAGGCACTCGCTCTGTGGTCCACTTCCTTCCCCTTGTACAAAGCCCTGGGCTGCCCAAACCCACACGTTCTGAATGCTGCCTTCCTCCAGCTGGGCTCTGCTTTGAATGACCACCGTGCTCCCAGCAGCTGCTGCCCCCTCGGGCCCTTTGTCCTACTGCTGTGTCCTCACTGCTGAGCATCAGTGCCCGGCTATTGTGCCCCCCACTGGTTTCTTTCATCTGGGCATGGGGAGGGGCAGGGGTGGGTGGAACAGAAATGTGTGACAAAGATTTTCCATGCCTTCCCCTGCAGGAGAGTCTCTGACTGGGTGACCAGGGCAAGTGGCCAAGAGGCTTTTGCTTCTTCGAAGTCCACCAACACTTTTCTGCATACCATCGGCATGGGAAAAGCTCCGGGGGAGGTTGCCTGCTTGAGGGAGGAAGAACATTCCTCGCCTCAAAAACTGCCAAGAGCCCAAAGCCTTTGGCTGGATGCCAGGGGCCATCCAGGGGCCCGGGAGAGTTCTCCTCCAGCTGGCACCTGGCTTGCTGGGAAGAGCGGCTGGTTAATCAGCGACCTGTTCCCAGAAGCCTGCAGACAACCCTCCCTGCCTTCAGAAGCTTCTCTCACCCAGCCCCCACTAAACATAAAGGATCCCAGGATCCCCTCTCTATGGCCAGCTTTGGGGACCAGAAGCACCAGCAAATGAAGCTCAGACTTTCAGCATTTCTAACCTGAGTCTTGGGAGGGGGGGGAGGAACAAGATTAGATGGGTATGGATACTATGGTAGCTAACTCTTCCTGCTGAATCTGGTTCTTCTCCACTAGGTTAATAGCAGGTGTGTGTGTGTGTGTGTGTGTGTGTGTGTGTGTGTGTGTGTGTGTGTGTGTGAGGGAGAGAGGGAGGGAGGGGTTTTGTCTCTTCATACTTAACCATTGTTATGCAGTGGAATAGGTTTTAAAATGACAGTATTCCCAAGAATCGGTTGGATCAGATCACCCCAGAAAAGTTGTCCCCCCCCCCAACTGGGGCCCAGGGGGCTCTGGAACCTAACCAGGCTGTGTCTGTCCTGCAGCCACAGGTGAAAGAATCAATTTATCGACCACATCTGGCAAAAGCTCACCCGTTTCTCTGAATTGTGCAGTACACATTGTCCTGTTGGGAGGCAGGATGGGCAGGTGGGCGGGAAGGCATTCTGACCTTCTCCAGCACAGGGCTCCAGGCAGACCTACCGTAGCTTTTTCGCTCCCTTCCGCCGCTGCATGCAAAGCCTGGCTAAAGGGCTTTGGATACGGCAGCCAAAGAGAAGGGACCGGTCCTACCTCTTTAAGCACCCTCCCTTACAGAGTTACCAAACGGGGCCGTTGCAAGCAATCCTAACCAAGCCCCAGAAATGCGCTTTCCCCAGATGATGCGACTGGGTGGGGCTGGGATCATCTCTCCCAGGATTCCCCAGCAGCCGGAAGAAGCTGCAACCGTCAGAAGAAGCCAGTTCCCTCCGTGCGTGGGGGAAGCGAGCTTTGTCCGGCCCCAGCATCTTCCGGACGCGTCCTCCCGACCTCCCCACTCATGGCCTAAATGCCCCGAACGCAGAAGAGAAGCTGCCCCGGCATAGACCGGGAGGAGGGGCGGGACAAGAGCAGCCCGCAAGACAGCCCACCCCCACCCCCCACCCCAAGGAAGCTGTGCGGCAACGTCAGATCACCTGCCTTCTACGGGGGCCCCCATTGGCCCAGGCAGCCTCTTGCCAGCTGGTTGCTGCGGTGACAGGCCTTTCGTTTGCAAAACAAGCCGCCAGCGGGTGAGGGGCGCCGTCGCTCAGTTCCCCAGCGCTGCGAAAGGCGCGCCCCCGCTTGGCTCCATGGAGCCGATAAACAAACACGCGGCGCGCCCTGGAACAGCCCCAGCCCAGGAGGATGCAGCGAGCAACGGAGTCCGGGCGCGAAGGAGCCAGGCTGGAGCGGCTCGAGAAGGACCGTTTGTAAGGGACGAGGTGGAGATCGGGGCAGGCCGCTAGTTCCCAGGGCGTGGAGGCGATCAGCCTATGTATCTCCCAGCTCGTCCCCCCCAGCCGCCATTCACTGCTCCGGGTCACCGTTTGTAGCAAAACGCATTTGATGATGCATCGACACGCCCGGCTTCCAAGGGCATCGTTTCCCCAACATAGCGTCCCAATTTAGCCGTCCCGAGCAGTGCAGGGGCTTCCTTACACTGCCCACTGCCCACAGCTTTAGCTTTAGATTTATTATTAGAGTTGGAGGGGACTTGTAGGTCATCTAGTCCAACCCCCTGCTCAAGCAGGAGTTCCTACATCATTTGAGACAGATGGCAGTCCAGTCTCCCCTTGAAGGTCGCAAGTGTTGGGGCTCTCACAACCTCCGCTGGCAAGCTGTTCCACTGGTTGATCACTCTCACTGTCAGAAAGTTTCTCCTCACTTCCAGGTTGAATCTCTCCTTGGTCAGCTTCCATCCGTTATTCCTTGTTTGGCTTTCTGGTGCCATAGAGAACAGCCTGACCCCCTCCTCTCTGTGGATGCTCCAAGGGTGGTCGAACAAGCTGCCCAATCTCTTTACTGGGTGCGGAGCCTGGAGCACCTCTTGGCAAGCAGAAGTGCTCTGGGCCCTTCACATCTTCTCCATCAAAGCCAAATGCTGGGATGACCTGAGCTTTGCAAACCACCAGGCAGCGTGCTTGAAGGTGTGGAGTCCGGCCAAGAAAGGCCTGGCTGAGCTGCTGGAAGAGGGAAGGTGGGTTTGAAACTGGCCATTAGGACCCCTGCCTCTCTCTTGAACCCACCTCTGTCACGATGTGAAATATTGCCAGTTGTGCATCTCTATGTTTTTCTACTGTTTCTTGTATCTATGGTCAAGCAGACGTATGATATGTTCTATTACGCATGTCTGCATTCCAGAAGTCAACTCCTTCCTTTCTCTTCGCCATTTCTACCGAAGGTAGAAGTGATTTATTTCCTTAGCCGATCAAGATGTAGTTTACTAAGAATTCTTTTTATTACTTTTCTACTGAAATAAATATTTTGTTAATTAGATTTGAATCTCGGGTTTTATTTTCTAAGTCAGAATGTTTTCAAAAGGAAAGCGACGATCCATCGGCCTCCGGAGGATTTATTTCTCCGCTAACAACCTCTCCAGTGGGAAATGGGCTTATAGTGATCACCAGCCACGCAAAATGAGGTGTAGCTGGTGTTCAGAGCTGGTCTTTGGTGAGAAAAGTGTCTTTGCAGCTGGCAAGGCTCCCAGTACAAGCATCCATGTGCAACTCCATAGCAACCTGGCTGGCTGGCTGTTTTTGCAGCAGCGGGGGGGGGGCTTTATGTAAGCACCCCAACCCTTGAGCCTGCAGGACGCTGGCCTCCCCCCCCCCTCAGCTCAATTACCCTTCAACACAGCTATGTGACCAAGATCAGGGGCATCTTTGATTGTCCTGGGGAGTCCCATTATGTTTTTTGCAGGGGGTTAGGGGGGCAGCTCAGCTTGGGGCAATGATGATCCTCCTACTGTCAGGGTCCCACCTCACCCAATCCAAAATGGCAGGTGGCTGGTTGCAGCAGCTTTGTAGTGGTGCATATTCAGCTCTGTGGCTAATTTAGGATTCCACTGAACAAGCCAAAATTGAACAAACTACAAACACATTAATCATAGCTATTTCCATGAATACACCTGTTTGTATTAATGCTGAAAGGTGGCTGTTCTGCACCAGCCACCAAAATGTGTGCCAGTGTACATGCGCGTGCATGCGTGCACGCACAGATTTTCAAATGGCTAATGGGCAAGCTGCAGCCTAACCAGGTAAATGGTCCTTGGAGATTCTCCTAGTCACTGGATAAACTGTCCCTACCCCCACCCCCGGTTTCTTCCTAGCCATACAAAGCTTGGTGGGGAGAGATGGAGGCATTGGGATGTCTTTCCCAAGGGATGCTTCTATTGCTCCAATCCACAGCCCTCCTATGCTTGGTCCCACTGCCAGTGTCCACTATGCATTTCTGCATACCCCCCTCCCCTTAGGAAAGAAGACCAATTAGACAGGTGTGTACAACAAAATTTATTGCATCATCTCACTATGCACCCATCCTCAGAGTGCACTACAGAAGCAAGCTTCCCCCCCCAGGGGGTATGTGAGAGCCCCTTAGCCACCTCCTTTTGCTCCCCCTTTGGTCCCCATCAACAAATCCAGGGGCTGCAGGGAACATTGATAAAAGTCCCCCCCACAGGGGAGGCTGTTGTCAGTATACAAAAGTCAGTGGACAAACCACAGCAGGAGAAGCCCCTCCGCTCTGGCTTACAGTCCTCATTCTAGTCTGCCTCTTGGCAGCTGCCCACTTGTCCAAGTCTGCAACAGGTGGGTGCCGCGCAGAGAGGTCTGGATCTTGGAGTGAGAGGGCTAGTGAGGCGCAAGGATGAAGCCTTGCCAGCCCACCAGCTGCTCCTGTTCCTATCCCAGGAGAGGTGGGGGCTACCTTTTCTCTGAGCCGCTTGAAGAAAACCTCCAACTGGATTCTTCTAAACCAGCTGTCTTTGCCCCCACCTTTAGCACAGTCTCTTCTCTAGGAATGCCCTTGGGGTGGCAAACCCAGGTCTCCTGCGGGCAGAGCAGCCGTGTGCCCATAGCAACTCCAATGCAGCCTTGCTCCTTTTTCTCAGGAGAGTCTATGGCCAACCCAAGGAAGGGGCCGCAGGTGAAGGGCCCCATCAGGCCCCCTCCAAAGAAGATGTGAGGAAACCACGTTCACTTGGAGATCAAGTTGAAAGAGTTCCGTGGCTCTGCCCACCCCATGGACAGAGCCACCTTACACCGCAGAGCCCGCCCTGTGTTGGGCTGGGGCAGCTGCCCCTTGGATCTTCTTCTCGGGGGCCGCTGGAGCCTCCAGGGGCAGGTGGGAGCGGAACTTCTGCAGCTGTTCGGGGCTGGCCAGGTTCTTCAGCAAGCTGTTCTCGCGCTCCAGGCGGGAGTTCTTCTCGGCCAGCTCTTTGATCTGCTCCTTGAGTACCTCCACCTCCTCCCGCACCGCGTACATCAGGTGATTCTTGACCAGATCCTGGAAAGAGGAGGAACAAAGTCCCGGTGAGTAAACAGAACTGCAGCTTCTGCGCGAGTTCCGCCCACCGCAGCGGCGCTGCCAGACAAAGGCCCGAGAGGCCGGCAGCTTTCGCGGCTCAAGTCCTCCCGAAAGCGCCTGGATTCTTGCATCAGAGCGCGCGCCCGCGAGAGCCGCAGCTCAACGCGGTGGCGCGTCTGCCGCCCCCCCCCCGGGACAGAAGCCCCTCCAGGAAGAGGGGAGGTCCGTGTCGTCTCGCTAGCCCTAACATTAACCCGAAGCCAGGGGCCCCCCAGAAACTCAAAGGCTGGAGCTGGAAGGCCGCCGTTCGTTCTCCGCATCTGCTCCGTTGAACTCTCCCTGCGGAACTGCAGTCCCTGATCCGGCAGTTCGTTTCGGGGCTGAGCGAAGGGAGCGCGCCGCTCCCTCGCCTCCTCTCCGCCAGCAAGTGCGGCGGGCGGAGGGCCAAGGCGCGTCCTCGCCTCCCACCGAGACACTCACCATGGCCTGCTCGATCTTGTTGTCGATGGCGACCACGCTGGCCCCGGACGCGCTGCAAGAGACAAGACAAGAGCGTCGCCGTAAGCATCCGAGACAGGCGGGCCTGCCCGGCTCACCCTCTCCCCAGCCCGACTGCTCCTCTCTCTACCTGTTGTCTAGCTTGACCGAGACCACGTCTCCTCCCAGTAAGGAGGAGAAGAAAGAGATGGAGAAGTTGTGCAGCTGGTAGACAGCCACCTCCAGCCGGAGCGGGTACACGCCTGTACTCATGGCTGGGCTGGGCTGTGCTGGGCTGGGCCGAGCGCACGGAGAGGCCGAGGAAAGACGGAACACAACACCACCACGACGACGGGAGAGAACTGCGGCTATTTTCGGCACACGCCCGTCTTATATAGGGAAGCTGTCGAGACGTCACATGGTCTCAGCGTGTTATGCAAATAAGGCCACGCCCCTCCTGCAGCGACCGCGCGCAGCTGCGCCCGGAGGATTCGGTTGCAATCCAGCCGGTCGAGCCGCGCCCTGCATTCGCGAGCCCCAGGCAAGACGCGCAGCTCTTTCCAGCTGCATCAGCCGCCAGGGAGCTGCAGTCCCGGGGCCGAACACGCAGTGGGGGCGGCTGCAAATTGTGGAAGTAGGTAGGGCCAAAGCATCTGAAGGGCACCAGGTTAAAGACCCTGCTTAGGCTCTCCCGCGACCTTAGCGGAAGCAGCGCTTCACTTTTTCCATTTCTGCGGCTCCAGACGGGGACCCGCAGGTGCTTTGTCCAGGACGCCGGTCGTGAAAGCGGAGAGCTTCCTTCACAGGACTGGGGCGCAAGGATAGCTTCATCCGATCCCTCCTCCTGCTGTGGACTCGGAGGCAAGTGCCGGGGCTGCAGGAGACATACGGGGACAGCGCCGCTTTCATCCTCTCCCGCAAAGTGAAGACCGCGCTTATCCGCAGGGCAACTCATCCCCCGGATTCCCACGTTCGGCCTCTTGCAAAACCCTGGCAACCACTGCCCCCCCTTAACCTGTCTTGGCTCCTAGTGCAAAAATGGAGGGCGAGTCAGAAATGTAAAGTATTGCCCAAGGGCAGCGCGGAACTAGGTCAAGGCTGGCAGTTATGTAAGAAGCCACCCAAACATGTTGTTGTTGCGACTTGGCAGGCCGGAGGTGAGCCAAGCAGCAGCTCTCTGACCGCGTGAGGGGGACCTCTGGCGGCTGCTCCCTGTGCTCGCCCTCCCACCTCTCCCAATAGCAGGGGTCCCCAAACTTGGCAACTTTAAGACTTGTGGACTTCAACTCCCAGAATTCTTGGAATTCAAGTCCACAAGTCTTAAACTTGCCAAGTTTGAAGACTTCTGCCCTATAGGAAGAGAGAGCTCCCCCTGGCTCTGTGGGTCTCCAAAACCTTGCCCTCTCACAGCCTCCCTCTGGCCCAGGAAGCAGCAGTGGGGAGGTGGAAATGTGAAAGGAGCCCCGCCCCCTCAGCAGGTCACTCTTGCCTTGGATCTGGGGGGGGGGGGCGCATGGCAGCAGGCACTGCTGGCTCTTTTCCTTGGCACTGCGAGAGAGGCTTTGCCCTGCCAGATTGCTCTGAACTCTCCTGCTGGGATGGGGACGGTTGCGTCTTTCCCAGTTCCCTTTTCCACCAGTGCTGCTCCCCAAAAGGGGGGTCTTTCCTGCAGGCAGCAAGAGGACTTGTGGTGGCAGGTGGGCAGACCAAGGCCTGTGCTTGGCGATGTGCGCAGAGTTCTCTGCAGGGCAGAACCCCCGTGCTGGGCATCTGTGCTCGGTGCCCTCTGGCAGTAAAGGGGAACGCTGCTCGGGTTCCAGCAGCTCCAGGGAGGTGGGAGGGTGAGGTGGCTTTCCTGGGGAAGCAGTGGTGATGCCAACCTCTATCAAACCAGGTTCTCTTCCTCCGCTTGTCTCAGAGCGAGGACTTGCTGGCGGGCTCCGTTTTCAGCTGCTTGGCGGCCACTCCCTTTGATGGAGGCCTTGGCAGAACTCCCAGTTCTGGGCTTACTGGCACGCCAGCACATGGCCTGGGCGGGGCATGCAGCACATGGCTGCCTTGTGCTCGCTCACTCCACAGTCTGGGAACCAGAAGGGATTCCCTTCCACCTCCACACTGTTCAGGCTATTAAGGGGGCAGCAGCCCCACCATCTTTGTCGAGGACCCTGCAACTAGGTTGCCTAAAAGGAAGCTATTCCCTCAGTGGGAGGTGTTTCAGGTAATAATAATAATCATCATCATCATCATAACAACTTTATTGTCATTGTACGTATATACACTGTATACCCATACAACATAATTCACATAACACCCAAAGACCAGGCCCAAAACACATAACAATCCCCAAGTACACCCCCACCCACCACAAATTCCCCGCCCCTAAACCACCCAAAAAGACATCCACACAACAGACCAAGTAGGTACCTGTTCCTTCCAAGGATTGAAAATGAGACTCTTTGAAAGGGCAAAAAGAGCTCAAGGGGGCTACATGGGGGGCACAGAGGGAACACATATGCTGCCCAGGAAGCTTTTAACACCCCCCATTGCTAAACTGCTGAACGGGACCTGTTGACTGAGCTCCACTGTGTTGTCAGCAAAGTTGTAATCTTAAAGGTTTGTTTTCAAATCAGGGCACTGAAAACCTGGTCTTTCCAGGTGTTGTTGCCTACACGGGAACCTGCACACTATGCAGAGTCATAGCAACACACCTATCCTGTTTCTATTGGTACCACTTGAATACACATGGATGTATCAGCACCAGCACATTTTAGCTGGTGGGTTTCTGCAGCCCCCAGGCATCCTCCTTCCTGGCACCTGGAAGATCTGTGCAGCTTCAGGGCGGGGGGGGGGGGCATCCCTGGAGGAGGCCAGCAGCCCCTTCATGGGAGTTCTTGAAGGGAAAATACAAAGGCTGGGGAGGAAAGAGGCCCCCAGAAGAGCGGGGGGACTGTGCTTCTCTGCTCCAGCAGCCTCACTGTTGTCTGCATTCACATACAGAACTGCATGCTGGTGACCCTCGTAATGCACACTAAGCCACAAATCATAGTTTGCCAATCAGAAAAGATGATCTGGCTTGGTCTATGATGTGAATGCGAATCCACTCTCTGAATCAGATCAGCATTCCCTGACTTTCAGCCACTCTTTGGGGCCCATAAGTGGCTTATGCAGAAGAGTGCCCCACGTTTTGATAAGCTGCTCATCCTGGATCATATCACAATGCAGAGTTTGTGGTGGTGGGAAAACTCCCTTAGCAGCTGCCCTCCCTTGCCCACTCTATCTGCTGGCCCACTAAACTGGCTGTGAAATAAGGAGAGCATTGGGGGGGGGGGGCTCCTGGGGAGCAAAGAGAAATGGCCCCCTGCCCAGGCAGCTGGCAGGCCTAGAGGTTGCCACCTTCCCTGGGGACAGAGCAGTAGCAGCATTGCGAGTTGTGGGTCACTATTGTTGGAAACGTGCCAAGCCCAGGAAAAGGGTCTGAGGAGAATGCCCCCCCTTGCCCCTTGCAACAAGCCAAGATTTGTAAAATCACTTTTCTGTGCTATCTTTTGGCTGACCTCACTCTCCTCCCCCAAATCCTAGGCCAGTGATGGCGAACCTTTTTTTCCTCGGGTGCCGAAATAGTGCGTACACGCGCTATCGCACACACGTGCGTGCCCACACCCATAATTCAAAGCCCCCCCACTTGCCTCACCCCCCCTGCACATGCGTGCGTGACCCCCCCACTCCCCCGTTTCCCAACTTCCAGTGGGCCCAGTAGGCCCGTTTTTTGGCTCCCCAGGCTCCAGAGGCTTTCTTAGAGCTTGGGGAGGGCGAAAACGCTTCCCCCTGCCACCCCGGAGGCCCTCTGGAGGCCAAAATCGCCCTCCCAGAGCGTCCGCATGAGCCAAAAATCAGCTGGTGTGCACGTATATGCGCGCTGAAGCTGAGCTAGGGCAACGGCTCGCGTGCCAGCAGATATGGCTCCGCGTGCCACCTGTGGCACCCGTGCCATAGGTTCGCCATCACTGTCCTAGGCCATCCCAGCTTCTTCCCTAGGAAGTGCCCAGCATTCACTTCCGCTTCTGCTTGACTTTTAAGCTCAAGTTTCCAGTCCCTGTGCCCAAGGCCTCTCGCATCCACAAATGGCTCCATGCTTCCGTGCATGTATCTAAAGGCACGAAGCTCTTGCTGTTTTGCTTCCCCCTGAAATTCATGGGGGCTCCATGTGGAATCAGCATTCCCATTTCGATGAGCCCCCATCTCAGAGCCTTTAGGGGTGAATGGGTGATGAACACGAGACAGGCTCCTGGGCGGAGACCCTAATGTCTCACCAGCCGAGTGGTTCCTTCTTTGGCACCACTAGTCCCATTCATTCCATGTGGGTTAACTGTTCCAGTTCAACCTGCCAGCTGCTTTGTAGGTGCCATGGTGAAGCACTCTTCATTCAACTGAGGGGATCCTGCAGAGCCCTGTCTCTTTGGAATAATGGGGGGCTGGGAGTGGTGCTCATCGCCCCTCCCAGCACAGTCCAGCCAAGAAAGCAGGCTGGAGAGGGAACCTGGGAGATGTGTCTTCCGGTTGAGTGCCCAGCAGAAGAAGCAACACAGATGGCCTGTCACCACCACGTATTTCCCCATGTAGAAGTCCAATTGCCTTGAGCCAGGTACCAGTTAAGGCCACCATTGCCTTCCCCAAAAGTTGCTATGCCCGTTGTGCTAACACCTGCACCACATCAGCCCACCTCATATCTGGACGTCTGCCATCCCAACAGTCTCCGACCAAGAAAACAGGATAGGAAAACTCAATGCTCCCAACACATCACTCCCTCTGAAGCCAGCAAGTGACTGTCCTTTCCAACTCTATCGCAACCATCAGCCACGGAACTTCCACCCCAGAATTTGGCTCTTTCTGCACACCGACTGCAAAACCTCTGGCCAACTCCCCATCTCCCTTTGATCAAATTCAGCCCCAGTAACGTCTCTTGAAAGCTCGAAGCTGCTAAGGTGACTGGCCTAGTTGTTGTTGTCCTCAGCGGTGCCTTAGGAGCCCAGTCAGCGGTTGCCACCAAAGGACATGTTCTAAGCCTCTGAAACTGAACCATCTGCTCTGGCCAAATTTCCCCAAGCACTGCTTGGTGCAGGGCGAGACTCTGGGCGCTGCTTAAGGAAACTTGGCCCAGAAGGCTGAGCAGAGACTTAATGCAGCCAAACTTGATGATACAATCAATGAGACCAGGAGCCGCATTTCTGGCCTGAGGGTCTGAGGAGAGCTGGGTCTCTTCAGAATTGGCAGCCCTTTCCCCTTCATGGCCTTGCACCATGGGCCTTCTCCCTTGCATGCCCTAGAAAGGGCAAAAGAGGGGGGGCACGTTTTCCTGCCCAGGTCCCAATCCCTTTGGTTGCACATTGGGGAGGAAAAGTTACCAGGATCTTCTCAGGTGAAGCAGAGGAACCAGGAGAGCCCCTGCTCACCTGAGCAGCTGATGTGAGTGGCCCCCACACAAACAAGCACAACCACTGACCGACATGCTCATTCCAGGACTTCAATCGTGCCAGGCTCTCGCACTCCCTGTGCCCGCCTGCGCTTGAGGCAGAGGGGCAGCCTGACTGGAACCTGTCCTCCGCCATTTCCTTTACCCCAGAGCAAGCATCTGCTCCTGGCAGCACCCAGACTGGAGCCTCTTCCAAGACCAGAGGGAGAGAGCCTCGCCCAGCCTGCCAGGCACACCCTGTCACGAGGAGACCTGCCTCCCCCGCAGCAGGCAACCAACACAGGACCTACAGAGATGCCCCTTTTCCTGGGAAAGAGGCCCCGCCCACTCCTCTGAAATGACGCCGAAGGCAGGACTCTCTTTGGTCAGCCACAAGCGACCCACAGGCGCTCCCAGGGCAAAGTCCTCTCGGACACCTGCCAGGCTCCAGCAGCTTGTATGGTCACTTAAGCCGCCGTCGGGGGGGGGGCAGGGATCCCCTGGGATCATCAGGCCGTTTCTTCCCCTTGCGCAAGCGGGCAGAGATGGGGAGACCGGCCTCTTCTCAGCGCCCGTGGCTGCCCACGGATGGTAGGCCCGGACGGAGCCCGGGCAATGCCGGCCCCTGTGCCCTCCTCCTCCTCACCCAGGACGGCTCTGCTGCATTTTCGGGGCAAGCGAGCAGGGAGACGTCCTGAGGGGTCAGAAAGGACGCAGAGGTCTGCACGGCTCTCCCCTCCCAACCCATTTGCGGTCGCTCCGCCCCCCCCCCCCGTGCCGCTTCCCCGGGAATTCCCTCCCCGGCCCTCCCGCGGCCCCCACCCACCTGTGGAAGAAGAGCAGGATGGAGAGCAGCGTCTGGTCGATGTTCCGGTTGCAGATCCCGCGGCTGAGGAGATAGCGGGGGTCGCGCACCACCGGCTCCAGGGAGTCCTGCCGCATGAGGCGCCTCAGCTCGGACGCGGCCCCGAGGCTCTCGCACGCCAGTTGCTCGCGCAGCTGGAAGAGGGGGCTCAAGTTGCTGTTGTAGCCGAGGGGGCCGTTGGCCAGGTCCAGGCAGCAGCTGCAACAGTCCAGCCCCACCGGCGAGCGGCGCTCCTTCAGGGGGGAGCTGGACATTGCGGTCCCGTCCAGGAGGCCGAAGCTGGCGGCGCGGAGAGGTGGCTGGGGCAGGCACTGGGGTCGGCCGCTGCTCTCCCTTCTGGCCAGGAGGTCTCTGCCCCGCGGCCTCGGCTACTAGCTGGATCGGTCGGGACCTCGCCGCTCCCGCTGCGCTCGCCTTCGCTTTCCTCTCCGGACTGTTTGGCCAGCGGGCCCCTCTTTGCTTCCCTTCGCCTCCCGGTCCGCCCCCTTCCTTCGGCGCAGGCCCGGATTGGGGAGCGCTGCTCGGTCACCGCCCCCGGGCGCCTTCAGCCGACACAAGGTCGGTCTCCAGGGCGGAGCCTCCACAGCGGCTGGGGGCGGGGCGCGGGAGGGGGGGGAGAGGCGCGCGCTCCGCCTGCTCCTGCCAGTCCCGGCCGGGCAGCTCTCCGGTGCGCCTTCTGGCGGGCGGCTGCGATGCCTTGGTTGGCCAGCCAGTTGAGAGGTCTTCTGGCCTCTCTCCTCTCAACTGGTCCCCGGTGGCTTTCAAACCTGGTGCCCGCCCCCCGCCCTGGAGGAGCCGTGGTGGCGCAGTGGTTAAAAGCAGCACTGCAACCTACTTCAGCTGACTGCTAGTTCAGCAATTCAGCGGTTCAAATCCCACCAGGCTCAAGGTTGACTCAGCCTTCCATCCTTCCGAGGTGGGTAAAATGAGGACCCAGATTGTTGGGGGCAATATGCTGAACTCTGTAAACCGCTTAGAGAGGGCTGTAAAGCACTATGAAGCGGTATATAAGTCTAAGTGCTATTGCTATTGCTATTGCTATTGCCCTCCGCCCTCCGCCCTCCGCCCAGGTTTAGGAGAGGACAGCTCGCGATTTAGAGCTGGGAAGAGCGGGTGGGTGCCCACAAGCAGGCAAGGAGCCCTTGGGAAGGCTTACCTGTCCTTCGGGATTTGGCATTCAGAGAACGTGGTGGTGGTGGGGAGGCACCGCAGCCCACGTGCTTGGATATGCTTCAGAATACCCCCCCCCCCCAAATGCAAATTTCGACATCGCCTCCAGTAACCCGGCCAAGCTCCCTCAGACTTCACGGGAGGTGCCTACGGGCCTCTTCCTCTTCTAAGGCAGAGCTCTTCGAACTTGGCAACTTTAAGACTTGTGGTCTTCAACTCCCAGGGAGTTGAAGTCCACAAGTATTAAAGTTGCTAAGTTTGGGGACCCCTGTTCTAAGGTGAAGGCTGCGACACCTGGGGCGCGCACAAGCCCCTGCAACGGGTTCTGCTTTGGGGGCAGCATTTTGCATTTGGCTTCCGTGGGATCCTTGCCCTGCTTTCCTGGCTCCCGGCTGCTTCCTCCATGTCCAGCAGAGGGCCCTCAAGCGCCGAGTCCCTACC
The DNA here is from genome assembly GCA_023053685.1 of Diadophis punctatus similis. Classification (NCBI taxonomy): domain Eukaryota; kingdom Metazoa; phylum Chordata; class Lepidosauria; order Squamata; family Dipsadidae; genus Diadophis; species Diadophis punctatus. The sequence continues at coordinate 282,218 of JALIGW010000014.1, read as the reverse complement.
TTGGTCCGATGCCCAAACTGCAGCTGGCAGGTGAGAGGCAGCCCTGGTGAGTTCCCGAGTGGGGATGCCCCCCCCGCCTCTGCCTTTGCCGCCCCCCCTCCCCTCCCCCCCATCTATGACTGCCTGCACTGGAGCAGAACTGGAGGAAAACCGAGGAGGAATATTTGTGAACAATTAATTCAGAAGTTAATTTTAAGAATGTTATAGCTAGATGGCATACAAATGATGTTGCGAAGAGGCACATCGGCTGTACTGGATAAGACCGAGATCAGACTGAATGTAGATTTAAAAATGATGAGCTAACAATGATAAGGAAAACATGTTTATATTAGATATTCAAATGACCCTGATTGACGTGTTAATAATTAAAAGGGACATATGAATAACAAACTAGAAGAGTGATTTGGATAATGTTTCCCTACTGGATTTATAAAAAATAGATATGTAGTTATCCCTGCTAACCTGTAATGGACTTTTGCTCTACCAGGAATAATGTATTAGGGTTCTGTTTATGACATGAGATGAGTCTTTATTGATTAGCCCTTGGGCCATATCAAAGTGCAAAGTTCCAGAAACAAATTATTACTAAAATTCGATAAAAGCAATTTAAAATGGAATTTGATAAAATACAATTTAAAATGAAATTGGAATAAAATATGATTTAAAATGAAGTTGGAATAAAATACAGTCTAAAATGAAATTGGAATAAAATACAATAATTGAAGATATAGATAAAATATAATAAAATTATATTTCGGTGTCACCCCTGCAATCTACCCCAAACAGTCCCATGTATGCAGATCTCAACCAAATCATTTTGTTTGAGTACTGTGCTGTGTTAAATGTTATTTTCAGGTTCTGGCCACACATAAGGTAAGTTGTTTTGATATGGGGATCCCAATGGGTCATTCGTTTGGTATATAGACCAAGGTACCTGTCTCTCACCCCCTTATACAAGCAATAATCAAATAGGATGTGAGCCAGGTCTTCTACCTCTGCCGCTCCACAAATGCAGAGACGCTCATTGTAGGGTCTAGAATGGAATCTCCCATATCTGACCATTGTGTCAAGCTGTTTGAATCTCGCTCGCGTAAATATCTCCCTAAGATGTTTTGGCAGTTGTAACTTCAAATAGCTGTCTACTTGAAAAGTACGTTTGTATTTGCTCAGCCATTTCAAGTTATCCACCTTACTAAGGATAGCTATATCATTTTGTGCTTCTATATCCTTAATTCTTTGGGCAGCTCTTTTTTTTTTTTTTGAGTTGTTCTCCTGTTACGCAAGAGACAGGAAAGCCACAGCTTCTTATAAAATTTGTTAGTTTGGTGATCCAGGAGATTTGTGGTTGTAATTTTATTTGCTCTAGTAGACATAACTTGGGGACTCTATCAGTCTCCATTTCATTGACTTTGCCTCAGTAGTTATATGCTCTAATTTTGGATAGTGCATGAATTGTATGAATTTCTAAATTCAGCTCTAACTGCTGCAGCAGATGTTCTTGGATCTACACCGAAAATACATCTCAAATGCTGGGACTGTGGTTGAGTATTCACCCCAAACTTCTGCTCCATACAAGAGCACAGGGGTAACCTTAGCTTTATAAACTTTAATTAATAGGGCTAGGGACCCTGGTTCTGTTTATGATTAAGAGATGAGAATGGGAAGAAAGGATTTGCTGTATTTTAAGCGAAGGTTATGTTACAAAAATTGTTTATATTTGTTGTGATAAGGGGGAAGTTACTTCTTTATGTTTCCTTTTTCCTCTCCTGTCCTGTTTTCTGCACCTATTTTTTTCTTTTTATTCTCAGATAGTTTTTATCTGTTAAATTGTAATTTCTAGTCACTGTGGAACTTGGGGAGGACCTTGGTACTTCCAGCAGACGGTGGCCTTGCTTTAGCTTTCTCTGCCTTGCTTGAGCTGCCTCTCCTGGCCACCAGGGGGCAGCAGTGCAGAGTGGGCAGGACCAAGTGGGTGGGGTTCATCTTCCTTTGCAGATGCAGCTTTCTCAAATGCAGAAAACACTCCAGGTGAGAACTGAAATAAAAACCACTCCTTTCACCTTTGTTCTGGACACTTTGCATGCAGAAGCAAGTCCCCTTCTGGGAAGACGAACAGAAGCGAACGAGCTCTTCCTCTAGCCCAGGGTTACCAAGCCAAGACTGAACACCGAATCGGAGTTGGAAGGGACCTCTGGTATCGCCCCAGCTGAATGGCTGACCAGCCCGTTTTTGAAAACCTCATATTTTTTGTCTTGAATTTATACCTTGTGTTTTTCTCTGGGAAGTCCGGGAGGGGGGAGGGGGGGGAGGGTGAGGGGGGGGAGAAGGGTGGAGGGTGGATGGGGGGGTAGAAAAGATAAAAACTGTATGTACTCTGTACTTGTAAAACTTTTCAATAAAAAAAAAGAAAAGAAAACCTCCAGCGATGGAGCATACATAAGCCCAGGAGGCAAGCTGATCTCACTGTCGGAAAACTTCCTTCCTTCCTTCCTTCCTTCCTTCCTTCCTTCCTTCCTTCCTTCCTTCCTTCCTTCCTTCCTTCCTTCCTTCCTTCCTTCCTTCTCAGTCGTCTCTCTCTTTGACAAGCTTTCACCCATTGCTGCTTCTTCTCCTGCCCTCTGGTGCCCTGCGGAATAACCCCAGTCCCTCTTTTGAGAGCCAGTGTGGGGTAGCTTTGGGGACAAGATAGGCAGAGGGAGGCTCTGGTTCAAATCACTGAGTGACTTTGTTAGTCGCTTTGTTTCAGCTCAACGTAGCTCACAGGAATGTTGCAGGGGGGAAATGAAGCGCAAGCGCTATTTATGCTGTTTTGAGCTTTTGGAGAAGAAGGATGTAAATCAGAAAATATATATATATATATTGAAATTTGGCAACATGCCTGCTTCTGCTTCTTAGAGCATGTGTGACTCTGGAGGTGAATCTAAAGCATCTTTTGCGCTGGCACTCTTTTCTTTCTGAGGGGAAGTGTTGGAGATGGTCACTCTTGTGGGGAGACACGGATGGAGGGGTCCAGTCCTTTGGACCCTGCTGGATCCCTCAACAGGTCATGATATAATTGACTGGTATCTCCTGGGCCCTCTGCAAGGTTGGGGCTGGAGGTATTGTTCCACAACAGCGGCGGTGGTGATGATAGCTCTGGTTATTTACATAGCTTATATACCGTATTTTTTGGAGTATAAGATGCACCTTTCCCCCCCAAAAAAGTGTGTGAAAATCTGGTTCGTCTTATACTCTGAATGTAGCCCTGCCCAGCCTCTCAAACCTCAGAGGCTGAAAAAAGCCTTTGAATGGGAGCTTCAGAAAAAAAGCCTCTGAAATGGAGATTTCAGAGGCAGGGGGAAAAAAAAAAACAAGGCACAGAGCTCACAACCAATGAACCTGTTGCTAAAGTTCACCTCTGGGAACAGCTGATTGGAGGTATTCCGGGAGGCCGATCCACCCGCCAAGCAGCTTTTTTCTTATTTTCCTCCCCAAAAACTGAGGTGCGTCTTATACTCCGGTGCGTCTTATAGTCCGAAAAATACAGTAGTTCTGGCTCTTCTTGTGTAGAGATCTTTAGTTAACAGGAGAGGAAGGAATGGTGAGGTGTTGGTCACCCATTGTGAGGCACCCAGGATTCTCCCAGACTGCTTAATATTGCTATGCAGTTGCTGGAAGAGGTTGTCCATAAGCTGAGGGATGGGTCTCCTGGGACAGGTGAATGTGGAGGCAGATAGAGCTGGTGGTGGTGTTGGGTGGAGCTGAAGGAGAGGCCCCAAAGATGGGAGAAGCCTAGTGGGCAGGCAAAGGAGGGCGTGGCAAGAACCCGATCTACCAGCAGCTGATGGTAATCAATCCACATTTATTTATTTATTTGTATCCTGCCTTTGTAATTTTTTTATAGATAATTCAAGGTGGTGAACATATCCAGCACACCTTCTTCCTCCTTTCCCCCCCACAACAATCACCCTGTGAGTGGTAAAGACCCCTTTTGGCTTCTCTCAGTGCCAGGAGTTTTTTTTTTCCCCTTGAATATTGTCGTGGCAGCCATGGGAGTTGAGGATTGCTTGCCACGTAGGCCTGGGAGCTGAAAAAAGCTGCTAGGAAGGGAGAGGGTAGGAAGGGCCCTGGGCTTGCTGCTCCCCCGGCTCATCTTGCCCGGGCATTCCTGTGCAGACCAGGCCCCCTTTGGGGAAAGCAGGAGATGGGCGGAAGGGACATTTCAGGAGCAGCCTGGCAGGGCAAGAGAAGAGCCAGGGCAGCTCACAGGAGGCTCCTCTCTGATGCTGGAGGGAGGACTGAGACTTGCTTCAGAGAAGCGGGCTCAGCTGTGAAGGCCATCTCGCTTTGGTGCCAGCTGTCACCAGACGTGCCAGCCCTTCCTGGTACTGCGGGCTGCTTGTCCGAGGCAAAGGCTCCAAGACAATTGACCATTCTCTAAAGCTGGCATCTGACCAGCAGGAGGAGGAGGAGGAGGCCCGACCCTCCTGCCCTCCAGACCTGATGTCCAGGGTGTCAAGGAAAGGAGAACGCAGAGCCATGTTGGTAGAAGAGGGTGCAGGAGGGACTGTTTGCAGCAGCATCTTCAAAGGTGACCCTTTTTCTCCTGCCACGAGGAGTCCTGGGCAAGCAGTCCTGCCTCTTGGCCTTCTCTCCAGCAGCGCCTCTTTCTGTGTTTGGCCCATGGCCGGCCAGCAACAAGATCAGAGCTGCCTTTCCCAGGAACCAGCAGGGCGGTTGAGAGCTCTCCTTGCCTCCATTTTCCCAAGGTTTGGGGAGGGGGAATTCACTCTCGCCTGGTCTCTGCTGCGGAAAGGAAATGTTGCCTTCAGGAGCTCAGAGCCACATCGGGTCCCTTCCTGGCATAACTCACGCAGCCTGGAGCAACAGTGTCACCAGCCTGCGTGGCAGAAATCGACCAAGGAAGCTTCAAGGATGCCAAGAGGTTGCACCTACAGAAGCCAGTTTCAGAAGCGGCTCTGAAAACTGCTCCCAGCCTCAGGAGGAGGGCATTTGGGGGTTTACCAAATGCCATCCTCCTGAGGCTGGGAGTAATTTTCAGCCCACGAGGGGCTCACATTTGGCTCCTGCTCTAGGCACTCCTTGCCACTTTGTCAGTGGGAGTCTTTTTCCAATTGAAAAAAAACAACTTGAAATAAAATCCCTGCAGCAGTTTATTTCTATAGGAAAAGCAGAGTGGTTTAGAAATGCATTGTTTTCAAAATCCCATTTGGTCCCTGCAGATAAGGAAGCGTTTCTACTTGGAAAAACCCTACAGGCAGACAAGCTACAGCTTTCTCAGGGTAATAGACGGGAAGTTGCTCTCAGCTGCCGGATGTTCCACTCCTGGGAAAACCACGCTCACAAGTGGGAAGATACATGTCCGATCAGCAAACTGGGAAGTAGCAGGGAAGAAAAAAGTGGTGCAGCTCAGGTAGAGGCACCACAGTGAGGTGGGGAGATGGGGAAGGAAGGGGCCACCAGGCAGAGTTCAGGCTGGCCCCATTGAACTCCAGAGTCCCAGGAGTGGACTAAAAGGCTGCTGGCCTGGGCTGCTCCTCTGGCGTCTGTTTCAGCTCCAGTGCAACCAGTGCCGCGCCCCCCCCCATCTTCTTTGGTCTTTCAAAGGGGCCTTCCTTCCCTCCCTCCCTCCCTCCTCACTGCCAGATGTTGCTCAACTGTCACACTTCAGGAGTTTCGACATGTCTTCTCCAGGTATAAGATTGATTTCTTAGGTAAAGGGCGGTTTCCTCACCCAGGAAGGCGAGGGCTGGAATGGTGAAGATTTCCATGGCTCCTGACCTTAATCTCCATTTTGGCAGCTTCTTTAAGATCCGCCAATGAGCTTCATCCTTCTTGGTGGAGGCTGCCTCAGCCCCAGGACTGGATCTTGAAGTCCAAGCATTGGGGGGGGGGGGACTTCCACTCCTGCTCTTTCTTTGCAACCCACCAAGCTGCTCCAGCTCTGTAGGGCCATTTGCAGCTGAACCACAGCATGCCAGGGAGCAGCCAGGCAGAGAAAGGGAGGAACTCGGAGGGCTCCTGGGCAAGAAGGGCCCCTTTGCTGAAGACAGAGGACTCTCTCTCACTATGAGTGAACCCATAGTGGCCACAAGGGAGGAACTGGTAGGAAAAGGGCACTTTTAAAATAACTGCTCCACGCAGCACATAAAACTCTGCTTCCATTGGAAGTTGAGCGGCTCCGAATCCAGTAAGCAGGGACCGTGAACTGCTGAGAGTTGTGTTCTGAGCGGGTGGCCAAACATTTCCCATCAATACATTTCATGACGTGGTTGCCCCCCCCCCCTTGGCCCATGGTTCAGCCACGTCTCTCAGGCTTGTGGATTTCTCTCTCAACCCCGAGCAGCCCTGGATTTCCTGGCACTCGGATAGCTCGGTAACTGCCTGTTCGCACCGCAATTAGCCCAGCCGCGCATGGAGAAGCTGCTCCCAGTGCTTCTCCCAAACCCTTCTGGGAGGGTTCTGAGTGCAGGATGTGTTGCCCCTTCCCTGAGCCATTTCAGAAAAATGCTGAAATTTCTTTCAGAGGATATTCTAGCCAGGCTCTGCTTTTATTCCTGAGCTGTTTCACTTCTGAGTTGTATTCTGTTAGTTACCTGCCTTAAAATTGTTATCTGCCAAGAGTTGTTTGACTGATGTAATAATAAATAAGCATGCAAGGCTGCTGCCAAGGGGCTCTCCCAGGGGCCTGAGAGGGCGAGAAACCTGATGGCACAGCTCCGGAAGAGGGAAGCTAGACGGCCCCGCTGGGCAATGCTCTCCTGTAGCAGGCTTGGGAGGGTTTACGGGTGAGGCGATGGCTGTAGCCCTAAAAGGGGGCTGGCAAAAGAGGGGCTGGGTCTGTAGGCCTGCGCTGGTTAGAGTTAGAGGTGTGAGCTGGTCTGAGGGCTTGCAACTGAACAAGCAACCATGGTCAATGGATCAATGACTTTGCTTTGTCAAATAGGAAAGGGCCCCTCGGGGCTCCATCCTCGGCCAGACCATTCGCAGTCTCTTTAAGGGGCCCAGAAGATGACCTGGAAGGGATGATATCAAGGTAAGGGTATTGGAGGGACACAAATCTGCAAATGTGTTGCCTGAAGTCCCATTCCTGAAAATTGTCATGACTCTGGGTGTCGGGCTGGATTGGCATGTGAGGAGCAGAGGTGGGTTCCTGCCGATTCGGACCGGTTCTATAGAACCAGTAGTAAAAATAGGGATTGGTTCTCCGAACCGGCAGTAACGGCAGCCTGGCCACGCCCCCGAGCTGGTTCTTTCAGCGCCACCATCTTGTTATTTGCTTCTGCGCATGTGCAGAAGCTTTGTTTTAGCACTGTGCATGTGCAAAGCATATATGAAGCATGCGTGCCCTGAGCAAACCAGCAGCGATGAAAATCGGAACCTGGTGAGGAGGACATATGGAGCGCAGGCCGAACAGGGGCAAAGCCCGTGTTGCAGCTGCTCAGAAGTCGACGCAATCTTGGGCTGCATTAAGAGCAGCAGCGGTGTCCAGACCACAGGAGGTCATTGTTCTATTGGACCCACCCGATGCTGCTTTGCCAACTGGCTTCAGAGGGTCACTCCCAGGGCAATTGGGGTTTGGAGCCGAAGCCCTGCCAGAAGCACTTAGAGCAGCCGGCCATCTTTGGTTTGAGCAGACCACAAACGCTGCCTGTGTCAAGAGGGAAACCTCCCTTTGATACTGTGGCGATTTCAGCTCAGTCTCAGGAGGGGTTTCCTCTTGGGAATTGCTGCAAAGCAATGTGAAAACCTTGCAGGGATGCGCTCCCCTCGCGGGAGGTTTTCAAATAGGGGCTGAACACTTAGCAGATGCCTGCACTGGGCAGGGGGACGGACTGGGTGACCTACAGCTTCTCTTTTACCTGTCAGTTCTTTAATTCTTCCAAGGCTTCCTGGGCCTCAGGGGGAGCAGCACAAATCGAGGAAAGAAAGACGGCCCCACGGTGGTCCTCCTTATGAAACACGGCCACCCCAAATCCTATCATGCTCAGCAGTGGCACATTTCCCATACCTTCCTTTTGCACACCTGAGCATCATGCAGGGTTGGCCAAATTTCTCAGCCTGGCATTTGGGAAAGGAATCGATGTTTGTGTATTCTCCAGCCCAGAACTCACAAGGAAGCCACCAGCAAGGCAAGTCCTGCTCTGAGCTCAGGGGGCTGCTTGGTGGAGCACTTTGTAGACCACCCAGTAGAAAATGTTGAAGACCAGGAAAGTGAAGGGGAAGACGGCTCGGGAGATGGTGTCGATGCGCTTGGCCCGCTCCACGTAGCGCCTCCGGAGCATTTCTCCTTCTTGCAGGAGGGAGGCTGGCACGGGTGGGCTGTAGATGGGGCTTTCCATGGCTGCCCCACTTTTCATGTGCTGCAGACAATGGCCCAGTCCATAGCCCTGGAAGTAGAAGCGGCTCTCGCGGACCACCTCTTCTTCCTGAGGAGGGAAGAGTAAGGGGGGTTGTCGGCTGTTGGCCAGGCTAAGACGCCAATGCCACACGGTTCAGGACTACATTTGTTGGCACGGCTGAAGCCGTGGAATCTTGCCAGTTGAACCTGCTTTCCCTCCCCTCGTCTTGCCTCTTGTGACCGGGGGAGGCAAGTGGGATGTTTTCTCGAGTTATTTTCCTGGCCTGGGCTCCAGTCCCCCTGATCTCATGGTGGCGGCTCTTCTTCCTCTCCTTCAGCCCCCCCCCCCCTTACCCCTCCAGGTCTGTCTCCGCACTGCAGGGACACATTCATGGCTGCATGTTGCCAGGTCCATGTTCTAAGCCGAATTATTTCCTCTGCGAGTGGCTCACAATTCCTAGCATCAATTGATGTCCTCACATGCTCCCCCCCCACTTTATCCTGGATGCACAAGCCACAAACCACCACCTTCCGCTGCTTCCTTGCTGCCTGGTGGGGAAGTGTTGGGAGGGAGCGGCATCCCCCAGCAGGGAGGGGGATAGGCCCAGGCTGCCTGGACATCTCCCCTCCAGTGTGGAACTGAGAAGGGCAGCATGATACGGGGAACGCAAGATGCCGCTGGTTTTATCTGGTTTCCAGGTTGCACCTGAGTCCAAAGTGCCAAAGCCAGAGCAGCAAAGTCTACGCTGCTGGTACCTTTGCTATGCCAGCTTTCAAGGCTGTGGTCTTGAGCACTTCCGTGTCCCCCCCCCCCCAACCAGCCTCTGAATGCCAACTCCCACCTTCTGTTCCGTGGATTGAGGCTCTGCCCCGGGGCTGCTCAGCTCAGCACTCTCTCTTGCCACCTTCCTTCGTGGATGTAAAACGGGGCACCCTTCTGCAGGAAGAGGCTGGCCAAGGGCTCTGCTTGAAACTGGGGCCTGCAGCTGTTTGATCAAGCACTAGAGGGCAGCTCCTCTCTCCTGGCAAAGGCTGGAAAGGCACAACTGCTGCCAAGGGGAAGAAGCGCAGATGGACTGGCGCAGACCCCAGGGGAAGCCCCCTCGCCTTCCCAGATGGCGTCAGCAGAGGGCCTGCCCAGCACGCTGCCTTCCTGAACTGAGGCTGGGCAAGGGGCAAAACAAGGGAAGAGCAAAGGCAAAGCCAGCACAAAAGAGGGCATCCTTTAGGAACCACTTGTTTTAAAAGATGCTGTTTCTGACTGGCTAAGCAGAAGTCACCCAAGGGAGGATGGCTTGCCTTTGTAGGTGCTTCTCCCCTTCCTCCCTTCCAACCAATCTCAGGGGAGCACCAGGCCTATTGCCTCCCCCCAGCCCAACTCTTGCTCACCATCCTCTGCCGCCGTTGGCTCCGCCGCAGACGCAGGAGCTCCTTATGCTGGCGCGAGACAAAGTTGACCGCCGCATATTCCAGCAGGGCAGCGAAGACAAAGAGCAGGCAGACGGCCATCCAGATATCAATGGCTTTGACGTAGGAGACCTGCCGAGGAGAGGGGCATGGGCAAGAGACTCCCCAGGCCTTCTTGGCTGTTGTCTAAGCAACCCCCTCCCCAACTTCAGCACTGCTTCCAATAGTTCCGACTATCTATTTTTCTTGGCAGCCCCCCCCCCCAGAAAGCACCAAAGACTTTCTCTAAAGCACTGCTCATTTGGCACAGCAAGGCATGGTCCCTCCCTCATGCCGGGCCTGGAGTGTGGTGGTTCCCCTGCGGTGAATGTGTTGTAGGGCTTTGTCTTGTCTTGCAAGGACCAGGCACGCCCCCACCCCCACCCCCACCGCCTGGTCTCCAGGCTCAGCACCCCAGCAAAGGAGAGATTCCAACAGGGGAGGGGATGAGAGAGCCAACCAGAACTAAGGAGACATTTCCTGACAGGGAAAATGCCTCTGGAAATTGTGGGGTGCTCCATCACTGGAGGGTTTTAAGAAAGATGGATGACGTTACCTAGTCTGGGTAATGAAATGTCTGCAAGAAAACAACCCAGCTCAGAGAGCACCAAGGAGCCCTCAGATTGGGCAGACGTTAGTCCAGAATGGTCTCGAGTTGGATCAGAAGTCCCTCCCAACTCTGTCATTTGGCTCTTCTGTCCCCAAATGAAGCCAATGATGGCTGCTTCTGGATAAATAGAAGGGCCAGGCCAAGACTAAGCCTTTCTGGCATTGGTGGCTTGCCTCCTAGGAGCGCACACTCCCATTCAGAGGTCGAGAGTCCCCTCCCCCCTCGCACCAGCTGGCATCTGATTTTCCTCAATAAGACCCCTTGGCCACCTGCCAAAGGTGTAGTTTCCCAGTGGCTTTTTCCTTTGGAGATATAAATAGCCTGAACAGATGGGAGGCAGATGCCAGAAGAGATGGGGAGGGAGCTCCCCCAGCAATAGAGAAGGAAGAAATTGGATTTCTCTTTGCAAGCTCAGCTTCGCAAATGCTCAGATCCAGATGGGGCTGGAAATCTCGGAAGGACGTTTTTCTCCTCCTTTTGGTGAGCCAACAACAGAAACAGTTGTGGGAAAGATTCCTTATTAGGCCTGCAGTGCTGGGCATCTAAACCTTACCTACATCCATTTTACCCAGTTTGAAACACCCCCTTGATGCTGCTGGCCTTAGTAAGAGGCATACTGTCCCTGCCTCATTTGCTGTACAAGAGGCATCGCAGTGCCTGGTGTCCATGCATGCAGCACAAAGGAGAGGGTTAATTTCAAGTGGTCATTCCTGGGCTTTGTAACAGACTTCTGAAGATGCACAGAGGGTTCATCAGAGAGCCCTGGCTCTCCATGGTAGCCATTGGGTACATGGCATGTGCTACCTATCCTGGCTCTCACGTAGGTCACGTGGTGGGATAGGGAAGGTTGTCTCTGCTCTTACCAGGGCAACCTCCCTGTGGTATGAACTTAATGCCCTCCAAAAGGAAGTGTACCAAAGAATCATATGTGTGAGGAAAATCATGCTCCTTCCTTTAGCTCAGGGATGGTGGATCTTCTCTTGGCTTAATTTCATGCTGCAGTTTGAGGGAACAGCTGGAAGCAGCATAAAGGGGCCAACTGAGCATAGGAAGGCTCTGATATGACCTCCCCGTCCCACCTCTAGGTGGGGGTGCTGCAAACATACTTCCTGCCCACCCAGTGTGCTGGGAAGGTGCTCCAGGATCCCCTGCCGTGGGCCCTGACCTTAGGCAAGGATGCCCGAGACCCTGCACTCTGGGTGGTCATTGTCAGCACAGTGGTAATGCCGAGCCCCACCCGGGCTGGTGCAGCATCCATGTTGATCCAAAAGGAGACCCAAGAAAGGATGACAATCAGCAGGCTTGGGATGTACATCTGGATCAGATAGTAGCCCATCTGCCTCTCCAGGTGGAACTTCACTTCGATGCAGGTAAACTGCCCTGGGGAGAAGGAAGAGAAAGGAGTGAGCCACAGCAGAGCCTGTCACCTGTGGACCCCTTTTCCAGAGGGGCACCTTGAAAAGCAAAGGAGACTCTCCAACAGGGGAGGTGATGTTTGGCAATGGAGGGGTGCGAGTCAGAGGTGGGGTGGCTGATGCGTCAAAGCAACGTACTCTCTGGCAGAGCTGCTAGGGAAGTTATTGTGGCTTTTGAGGGGGAGAAGGTAAGGGATGTGGTCTAGGATCGGGGTGGGTGGGGACTGGGAGCAAGGGAAGAGGATACCTAATTCTGTCCAAGCCATGATAGCAGATGGAGATAGTCAGAAGCGAAGGGTGGGAGTAGCAGGGTTGCTGGGTAAGACCTGCTTCATTCTCCAACTCTCTGGGCTCCTCCCTGAGGCCAGGGAATTGGGTCTGGGGGGCTCCAGTTGCTGTTACAGGATGCCAGGTGAGCTTGCAACAGGCCACCTGTATCCACAATCTGATTGGGGATAAACTCCCCTGGGGCTTCGGTTTGGCCCGGACCACAATCCCAGGATAGGGTGAGGTGGCAATTCTCCTCCATGAAGCCTAATGGCTTTCCCAGGCTGTGCTTGGCAGATAATGGCGTGAGACCCTTTGACCCCACATGGCCTGACTTCGTTTCAATGGGTCTGTAAAAGCTGGTTCTCTCCCCAAGCCTTGGACTTCATATGGGGTGACAAACAGCTTTGTCAGAAGCTGTTTTCTACTTTTGTGTGTGTGTTTCCTTTTTGCCCTTGTTTTATACTGTAGGCTTGCCTAGAGTTGTGATAGAGTCAGACAGTGAATGAACGGATGGATGGACGGATGGATGGATGGATGGAAGGATGGACGGACGGATGGACGGATGGACGGATGGATGAAGGGCAGCGTCATAGTAGTTTTCGAGGCAGTCTGCAAACGGGGCCTTTTTAGCTCTGGCAGAAGCGCTGAGCCTCCTCCCACCAGGCAGATCTGGTCACCTGTGTTGTAGGATTTGGTGCAATAGCCCAAATCTTTCTCATCCCGCAGAATAAACTGAGGGAGCGTCAAGCCTTCAGCCACCTGCACAGCCTCCTGCTCCTTCTCCCACTCAAAGATCAGGTCATTCATGGTGTAACCAACTGCAAGGCAAGCAGAGACAGGCAGCACAAGGAACCAGGAGAAGAGGCAGAGCAGAACCACCCACCACTCCGCATAGAGCCAGCCCCTCTCTTGCCCCCCCTCCACCTTTCATTGCTCCTCCAATGTAGAAGGACGATGTCCACCTGACGCTCCATTGCTCAGGTAACACAGCTTCCAGCTCCATCTTTCTATTGGGCCTTCCAGATCCCTCCTTATTGAACCATGTGGAACTTTTGGGCTACCCCATCTAGCTATAGCTTCAACCCAGGTTCTGAGTTTATGCAATGCACTGAATTATACGCCGACCACCCACAGAATGGTTAAGCCACAATGATGATCCAAGATTACTGTTAATGAAGCTCAGCATATTGTGCAAATCCAACCGCTAATCCTACTGTGTAAACCAGCCTACTACTCCTTGTATCTACGACTAATTCCCATTGCCCATCAAGTGAGCATAAGTCCAGGAACTGTGGCTCTTATGTACAGCACCAAGGACTCTGTTGATGTTACAGTTAAATAAAAGTACCTACAGCTCTCCAGCTGCATGGTGCATGTCTGAATGTCCATAGGGAAGTTCTTGAGATCCATTGGGCACGAGAGGATAAGAGTCAGCCTATGGGGAAGAGAAAGAACAGAATCAAACAGGACCATACTGAGCCATATTTTGTGGGTAGTTAGGCTGAACAAGATGTTGTTGAAGCTGATACCTGATGCTATACAGCACACCCCCATTTCTGAAAATGCGCAGAAGCTTGTTGTCTGTAGTGACCTCATGGAAGTTGGCTCCCTTCTCATTGGCAAAGAACAGGTCTGGCTTCCAGATGGAGTCCAGCATGGAGGGGTCCAAATCTAGAGAGTCATCGGGATATTCCCAATAAGTCAGGCGGGGGTCATTCCAGTGCTGCCGCAGAAAGACATTGACCCGATAATCCTGGAAGAGCCAAGAGAAGCTGTCATGGGTGGAGCCAAGGCGAGAGAAGGCCGGCCTGTGGGCAGCTAGGACAAGACCTGCAGCAAAGGAGAGGTGCCTGGCGGAGGGGGCAGAGAGGGGCTTGGAAGGGGCAGTTGCAAGGAGCGGAAGTGGGCCCAGCACAGGGCTGCTCTTTGGCTCCCCCGGCCCTCGTTTGCACCCCTGGTCTCCAACTGCTATCCTGAAACAGTCCTCCGAGGCCAGAGTAATCCGGGAGAGCTGGCACCTGTCGACTGGGCCCCTCCCAAACCTGCAGCTCCTGAGGCCAAAGATGCTGCAGGGTTCAGCTGGGTTCAGAGAGAAGGGTGAGAAGGGCGGGCTAAGCTTACCATGGTCGTTTCTGTGACTGAACCAAAGCTGTTGATGAAGATGTTGCATGTCACATTGACGGGTGGGCCTGTGAGGAAATTAAAAGAGGACGCATGCATGGCATGTTATAAAGCTATTGAAGTCTGATGATGGGTCCCACTCAGATAAGAATGTAAGAACCATTTGGCTGGATAAGACCAAGGGCTGTCACGGTCCAGGGGAGAAGCAAATGGCTTTTCCAAGCAGAAGACATTCGCCACACCTGCAGTTGTAATCTGAGCTCCCCAACCCAGACTGGACAGGAGGTCTTCAAAAGCAAGAGCTTCCAGTAGAGCAGTCCTGTCGTCCATGAACTCATCCAATCTCTTCCAACAGCCATCCGTGAATTTATCCCCCGTATGAAGTCAATGGCCATCACCCCATTTTGTGGGAATAAATTTCACAGCTCAATGATGTATTGAAGGAACAAATGCTCTCTTTTGGTCTGTCATACATCTGTTCCCAGTCAGCTTTATAAGGGGGAGGGGTTTGGTGTTTCCCAGTTCTAATTTTCAGAGATGGAGAAAACCAACTTCTCTCTGTCCAATTTCACCATGTCATCCATGTTTCCTACACCCTGATTACATTTCCTCTCAGTTGCCTTTTTTAATGTGATTTTCTTGAGGTGGGGAACCCATAAAATGATTTGATGGAAAATCAGGCTGGTGGTCTTCTGAATGCAGAGAGTCCTGCCCCTCCTAAGTCTGTCACATAAACAGCCTAATATCTACGTCTCCTCAAGATCTCGGGCAAAGGTGCGTAGCAGCTCCTTGGGACCTTCCTCTCGGGTGAGTCGACAGGAACAAAGCATGGAGCCTTCTACCTGCCAAGCAGTTGAGCCACAACCACACCATGAAGCCCAACCAGTGGTGAAACCCAATTTTTTTTTACTACCAGTTCTGTGGGCGTGGTTTGGTGGGCATGGCAGGGGAAGTATACTGCAAAATCTCCATTCCCACCCCACTCCTGGGGGAAGGTGTCAGCCTCCACGCTGCCTGCTTGCTTTGGCTGCCATAGAAATGGGGGGAGGAGGGGAGGTTAGATATTTGGGAGGGGGGGAAGCTGTGCTGGAGATGTCTCTTCATGTGTCTGATTAGAGGTTTAGGGAGGAAAGTTCTCATCACATACAGCCAGGCTGGATGGACATGTTTACAGCCTGCTCAAGGTCAACAGCTTTGGCAGACCAGATGTGGAAGCTCCACCTGGACATGTGCCCACATGACATCTTGGGGCGCCGGGATTGGATGATTTGCCCAGAGGGTTATGTGGGGAGGGATTTGGGATTATTCCTATATGCAATTTATGCGCCTTTTGCCTCAGATCTTGCTTTCATTTTGTCGCTATCAGTTCTTATCTAGTAAAAGTACCCTTCTCTATCATTATGTTGGGGTTTTTCTTTCCTGGATTTTGAATGGAAGAACACCTGACAGAAGGATATTGCAAAATCTCCATTCCCATCCCACCCAACTCTGGGGCCAGCCAGAGGTGGTATTTGCCGGTTCTCCGAACTACTCAAAATTTCCGCTACCGGTTCTCCGAACTACTCAAAATTTCCGCTACCGGTTCTCTGAACTACTCAAAATTTCCACTACCGGTTCTCCAGAACCTGTCAGAACCTGATGGATTTCACCCCTGAGCCCAACTACCTTCTCAGCCACCCCCAGCAACCCCTCCAGTTGATCCCAGGGAGGAGGAGGAGGGTTGCAGTGGCGGGACCGGTCGTCCATTCCTGGGTCATCATGTTTTCGGAGCACCTTTGTTAGCCCTGAAGGAAAACACAAAGGTGGCGCAAAGGCCGAGCGGCTCTTTGAAAGGGCCCATCCCTCCAGGAGGGGCCCGGGGAGCTTCCCTCGAAGGGGCTTCCTGCAGCAACCCGGCCTCTCCCTTTTCAGAGGGAAGCAAGGCAGCCAGGTAGCCTTTGCCCTCGTCCGAGGCGCCTCTGACCCTGCCAGCTCTTGGGATGGAGTGTGCAGAAGCTGCTTCTAGGTGCTGCAAGGCCTTCATGGGCTGAAGAGGGGGTGGCAAAGATCTCTCTGTCTCAGGCCAGGGTCTCATTTCACTGCTGCCCAGAGGAATCCAGGTTGTCTTGCAGCAGCTCATACGTTACCTTTTTTTTTTTTTTTACATTAACAACGATTTATTCTAATTTCCCCCCACATCCAATATTACTACTAGATTGCCCATCTATCCTATATATTTTATCTAATCACTCCCTTCCCTCTACTCTCCTTCCTCTACCTTCTTCCCCCTTCTCTCCCCTTTCCTACTACCCCTTCTACCTTCTCACCTCCTCTCCTCTACTTCCTCTTCCTCCTCCTGCTCCTTTCTTGAGTGTGTTATTATTATTATTATTATTATTTTCTTTTAACAGATAGACAGCCAATATATCTCTTCAATTAACATTTTAAATTGCTCTTTCAAATCTATCTTATTGTTAAAAATCTACTTCAAAATACTTAAATTTTAGGTATATTTTTATATTACTGTATTGCTACTTCTTCATTCATGTCCATTTTGTCATCTGGGTTATTTATCTATGTTCATTTTCTTATCTTTTATAAACAATAATTATTCTAACTTGATTTTCCACTATATTCATTTTCCAACCAACTGTAAAATTTCATCCAAACATTATAATATTCTGAGTCCTCTTTGTCTTTAATTTTCATTGTTACTCTATTCATTTCAGCACAATCCAAATTTTTTTTTTATCAAATCCTCTTCAGATGGAACCTTAGTTTTTGTGCAAAGGTAATTCTAGCTGCTGTCAAGACATGTATTACCAGATAGGTATCTTCTTTACTAAGTTCATGCGGTATAATCCCCAATGGGAAAGTCTCGGGTCTCAGCTCAATATTTTGTTTCAGCATTTTTTCTAGCCAGTTCTTTACTCGAGTCCAGTATAATTTTGCCTCTGCACAGGTCCACCACATGTGATAGTAGGAACCAGGTATATGTTGGCATTTCCAGCATTTCATAGACATGTTCTTGAACATTTTAGCTAGTCTTTCCGGTGACAAATGCCACCTGTAGAACATCTTGTACATATTCTCTTTATATGTTGTTGCCATAGTCAGTTTATAGTTCCTTTCCCAAAGTTGGTTCCATTTTTCAAGTTCTATTGTATAACCAAAATTCTGAGCCCATTTTATCATTGTCTCTTTAACTTGTTCAAATTCTAAATCCACGTAGAGTAGGTGATTATATATTTTCTTAATTAATTTTTCATCTGGTCCTGTAAGTATTGTATCTAATTCTGAGCTCATATGTTACCTTTGAAGTTGGGCCTAATGCGAGCATCGTAGCCCGACGTCCGGCCCATCAGCTTGTCTAGGAAATCGGAGGGAGACATCTGCTGCGGGAGGCTCTGCAGGGCCGATTTGACTTCTTTCCCTGCCACGAATCTGGGGGTAGTGGTGGGGAGAATAGAGCAGGTGTCAGTCTGACAGTCACTCCACATGCACACACCTTCTTCATGGGACACACACCAAGCAGAAGGCCACGTGTGATCTGGTTAATGTATTTTAGAGTGTCATGCAAATCTAGAACTTTAGGTTTCTCCCAGTTGGGATTGCCTTCTCCTTCTGCAGCACAAGGAGGGATCTTGGTTTTCAGTAGAGATCACCTGCTAGGGAACAGCCCCAGACAGATCCAGATGGGGAGCAGGTACAGATACAACATTTCCTCTCCCCCCCCCCCGAGCTGAGGTTTTGGGGTCATAAAGACTGCCATGGGCACTACATTTGATTGTGGAATAGTTTGGCCCCAGCAGAGCAAATAAATGATGGTGGGCCAAAAAGCAGGTGAGGAGGACCATGGACCACGGGGTGATGCCTTGTGGGCTGCTCACCGCAGGGCCCAGCATCTGTGTGGCATGGAAACACTCGTTTCGGCCTTCACAGAGAAACAGCTACAAGATTCCCTCTCAAGAAATTTGCCCAGAATTCAGAGGGCAGAGCTTGGCTAGTCAAAACGCTTCAACCAAACTGCCACTCAACAGGCCGCTGAAACCAACCAAGAACTGCCAATGAAATTGCGTCAGCTTTCTTCTGTTGCCCCAAGAGCCTTTAATCCTGGCACTCTTCCGCCATTCCACAAGGCCCCTGAAAAGCTTGCAAGGCATGGGTGGAGCTCCTCACAGCCCAAGGAGCCCCCTTTTCCTATGGGGTTGCAGGGATGTCGTGTCTTCTTCCACCCCATTGCCCAGGCAAAGCAGCACCTCAAGGCTCCCCAAGGTCCATTTTACACACAGATCTATCCTCAGCCTCTGAGATGAAGGAAGGGCACCTGGCCGTTTTTCTCCCGCCCAACCCCCACCCGCCCCAGTCCATACATTCTTTCTTGGTTTTTTTCTAGCAGTTTTAGGAGGCCCAAGACATTTTTTCTAAGACTAACCTGCTCCCACTTTGTAATCCTGGACAATTTACTTTAACCTCTGAAAAGAAAATGTTGCCTGTTAAAATACAAAGAAAACCCGGGAAACAGTCCGAAAGTTTTCCAATAACAAGAGCAGCCCTGGAAAGAGAAGCAAAGACTGTCTGGAAATTCTGAGGGGAACCAGAAGCCCAGAAGTCACAGATCTTCCCAGAACCAAGCCAACCCAGCTGGGTCAGAGTCCAGGTGGCCCTAAGGAGCTCTTGCCCACAGAAGCTGAAAGCGGGCACCCCTGGAGCTTGTGTGGGCTAGAAAAGGATGGCGGCTCTTCACTCTTTGGGGGCCAAACTGTGGCGCCCATTCATCAATTCAACCTGGAAACAAAGGCTCATGTGAACCGCGCACAGCCTGTTTCATCAAATGATACTTTCTGAAGAAAAGCAAGAAACCAACTTAGGAGCAAAGAGGCCACCAACATTCACTGCCAGTAGCGAAGCCGGGAGGGGAGGGCGGGAAAAACAGCCGAGGAGAGGAAGAGCCGCTTCCTAGGTCGGGCAGCCCAGCCTTTCGGAGCGACTCCTTCGCCTCGGGAAACTCTGCTGCGCCGTTGCGGGGCAGCTCCAGAGGGAGTCGGACCCCGCCGCGCGCGGGCTTTCCCTGCGGGTACATCGGAACTTCTCGGTTGCTCGGGGGGGAGAAAGGCGAGGACTTGGGCGAGGAGGAGACTTAACCGGTCCCAGCCTCAGGAAGGAAACGCCCGCGCCGCATGTGCAGCATCCCAGCCGCCCCCCCCGGCCGAGACAGACCCCCTCCCCATCTCCACTCACCCGAGGAGAGCGCCCTGCAGGAGCAGGAGTGGTACTCTCACCCCGTGGGCCCGGGGCATCCTCATGAGGCCAAGGGGGCTGAGGCCGAAGCGGATGGACGGCGAGATTCGCGGGGCTGCGAATCTGGGGGCTCGCGGAGCTCTCCAGTCCGGGGAGACGTGCGGGCATGTCCCGCTGCTATTCTTCCGCGCAGGGTTGGGCGGCGGCGGCGGCGGCGGCGGCGGCAGCAACATTGCCGAACCGAGGCGTCCGGACTTCGGCCAAGCCGGCCTTGCGGGAGCCCGAGACGCTTGGCTCACTTCTGCCCGCCTCCAGTGGGGGGAGGGCGCTGCCCACCACGCGAAGGACAGCCCCGACGGTCGACGCTTGGCTCCAGGTCTGGCAGCCTCCTTCCGGGAGCCGACTCCTGGCTTCTTTGCGGGCGCTCAGCCTCGACGGCGCCGACGGCAAGTCAAGGAGCAGGGGCATGTCCGGGCCCGAAGGGGATCCAGGAGGGCAAGGCTTCCTGAAGCCACCCGCAGTTTGGGCGCCCGCCTCCTTTCCGCCCGGAAGACAAGGAAGGCGCAATTGCCGCTGGCTGGCGGGACACCAGCGAGGCTGTGGCGAAGCTCTTGGTTCACCTCCCAGGACGAGCGTGGGATCCCCGGGCTCTCGCCTGACGAAGGGACCCAAGCGTCCGCTGCGGAGCGGATGGAAGAAATTCTCGACTAGACCGGGCTGGAAGGCTTTTCCTCCCTTTCCACGGGCTTTCCACACGTTTCTTTTGACCGGGTGGTGGACGGACCGTCTGAGCAGTGGCCGGGCTCCCTTTTCACTGCCAAAACCGAGTCCAGAACTTCCTTCAGTAGGTCACTTTCTGATGTAGTGCTGTGTTCACACATTACTCATTGGCTGCTTCAGATTATATACTGCTCAGTTTAAAGTCTGTAATTCAGAGGTCTTCAAACTTGCCAAGTTTGAAGATCTCTGCTGTAATTGAAACAAAGAGAAATAGTAACATATAAAGCTGGAAGACTCTGCCTTGTCACTCCTGGGGAGTAAAATTTTCAGGCGTTTCTGCTTCCAGGCTCTTTCAAAATATAATAGCATGGCATATTTCAGCTATCTGAAGGGAGCTGATTTTCAGCCCCTTTAGTTTTGGGATGGCTTAGCCATTTGCATGGGTGGGCTAGTGCTTTGTCAGATTAAAATTATTGTGCCGAAACATTCTGCCTGCCGTAAGGATATTGTGATGCAGTGTGAAGGTGCAACAGCCTTTCTAAACGGTGGAGGGAGAAGCGAGCCAGACCCACCCTTAGAGGGGATCCCCCTAGGAAGAGAAGTGCAAGGCAACTTTCAGAGGGAGCCTTGAGGTTAACAGCCCCAATATCCCTGCTTAAGGATGGGAGACCTCAAGGTCTGCAGAAACGAAAGTCAAGGAAGGTCAAACTGCCCCATCCTGCTCAGTGGGCAGAAGGTGACTGGGCCATTGGGAACGGTTAGGGCTGGAATGGCAAAAAGCACAACTATCTGCTTGGAATTCAACCCCCCTCAATCTGGACCCTCTGGCCACCCCCTCCTAATCTTTCAGTTCTCCAGGGAGGGAAGAAGTAATAAGAGAAAATCACTCCCAAACCACCAGGGACTCTGAAGAGAGACAGGAGCATTTGCAGCAGTTCAGGTGAATTCCAAAAAAGATTGCAGTGCTGTTTGTTCCCACTGTAAGGCTAAAATTAGCACATGACAGCAGGACAATCGTTTGTCACTTGGGAGGTGGACCAGCAACTCCAGCTCAAGGTGACAATGCCAGTGGGCCACCTGCAGCTCTGTGCCCCTCTGTGCCCTTCCAGCCTTGCAGTTTACTAGAAGAAATGCTTAAAGCCGGGCAAAGAGAAACGGGCCAACTGCCCAGTGGCACCTGCAGTGCCCTGCCCTTGCTCCTCGGCTTGCTCTGCACCGCCCAGCCAGTCTGGGGAACAGCAACACCAGCCGCTTCTCTTTGGCTGCACCTCATGGTTGAAAAATGGGCCAAAGAAGGCATGAAAGCACACCTCTGCTGCACCCGCACTGGCCTCCAGCCACGGGGAGCTATGGGGCGCACCTGCCAACCCTGCATGCTCTCATACCCTTCGAGGGCTTCAGGTGGACTCCAGTATCCTTTAGCAGGTGGACATTCCTGGAAGTGAGCTGCTGGTGGAAGCGCCACTTGTCCTTGGATCCCAGCATCTTTATTTCACTGGACAAGGAAGTGATCACATTGAAGAACATTGGGTTAAAAATGCACAGACATTGGATTTCTCAGAAAGGCTTCATTGTGGATTATGGCGATCTAGACATGAAATCACTATGATTGGTAGCATGGGGGAGACAGATGCTCTGTCCATGTGTCAAGGCTTCCACCATTTCCTTCCTGCTAGCCAATGCTGTGGGGGGAAAGCTCTTTTATTCCAAGGGATGTGGCACAATCCCATAGCAGAAGAGGCCACCATGGGTGCCATCTGAGCAGGATGACGGCCGTCCAGTTTACCACAGAGCAATGCTCAAGCTCCCCTCCAGTTCCTTCAGGGCCAGTCAAAGACACCAAAGGCCCCGAGTAACCATACTCCTTGCTCAGTGCTGCCCAGCTGCAGACTGCATGCCCCTACCCATTAGGAGAGTCTGGGCCAGCACCATGAGCCACCATGGGTGGGAGAGAATGAGCTGTTTGACCCAGGAAGGCAGCCGCAAAGGGTGTGGCTCCACAGCTTTTGCCTCCTCCTTGTGGGCAATCCTTCCACAATGGAAATCTCTCCCTGCACAGTGCACACTCTTTTCCATTCAAAAGGGCAGCTGGAATTCGGTCATGGGGTGGAGGCCTGTGGCTGCACTAACCACCCCCTTCCCAGAAGAGGCAGAGTGGGATCGTGTTTCTTCTCAGAGCAAGCCCCCTTTGGGAGTCTGCTGGGTTGCAAAGGTAGGCTGGACATTGTCTCAACTCTCTGACCACTACCAGCTGCTCCATTTGCCTCTTTTCCCAGCTTCTGGCACCACATTGGTCTTCGGTCTGCAAGCACAACCCAGGCAGCCCGCACTGAGCTCTGCTGATGAGGAGGCACCCGGAGCATGAAAAACCCGTGGTGTGAATCACACACCTGCCATTGCATTTCTGCAAGATTACCTGAAGAAGCACCTCTTGCCCCACCTGCTGCTTGGAGCTCAACACCGTCCAAATGGTGCTCTGGCCACGTGAGGAGAGGTCTTAAAAGCACCACTGAGTCTATGGAGAGTCTCAGTCATTCAGGTCCTGGTTGCCACAAAGGGGCTTTTTCAAGAGGCAACTGGACTTTGTTTTTCCTTGAAGATGTTCCTCTTCTCTTCTCAGAACTGAAGAAGCTTCTTGGATGAGAAGCGAAATGTCTTCAAAGAAAGTCCAGTCGCCTCTTGAAAAAGGACCTTTGGGTCTTCAAATCCCAGTTTGGAGAGGCGATCTTGGCCAACATCAGGACACTTTTGCTCCGCCCTCCGTTCGGAGCTAAAAATACTCAGGTGGCTTCAGTGGGAATTGCCTGCAGGCTCCAATGAGCCAGAAACAGTCAAATGGGGCCCGAGCCAAGTGGGAGGAAGCCGCTGCACTCAAAGACATGAAGCTGCGGATGCTTCTGCCTATGTGGAACTTTGCTGGACCTTCTCTGAATCTTCCATTCCACCCCATAGCCTCTCCTTGCTGCCCTATAGAGATGGAATGGACCTATGGTGTTTTCACTGAAGTGAGGAAATTAAGCTGGTCGAGAAGGAGGGCCTGATGTCTGTCTTTCTGCGTGACCAGGAGACTCTGGAGGCTCTCCTAAGCATCTCCGTTGGGCCTCAGCTGTTTTTCCTGCCTTCCTGTCCCAAAGGTGCTTTTTTTCCAAGACTTTCTGGTTTTTCTTCTCATCTAAGGAACTTTTTCAACTCTGACTGGATGGTGGGGAATGGAAGAGCTGAAGAAGCTTCTTGGATGAGAAGCGAAACATCTTCAAAGAAAAACCCGGAAGTCTTCAAAAAAGCACCTTTGGGACAACCGTGACCTGGATGGCTGAGAATCTCCATGGACATTCCTGCCTTCCTCTAACAGTGATTAGCTCCAATCAAATGATCAGCCCTGATCTGCACAGGGAGCAGGTGAGCCCATTAGTGCTCATCTCCAGTCCAGGCAGATGTCACCCGATGTGGCCTTCTTGCATCTTCTGCCTTGGGATTTTCTCACTTGGACAGGAGACGAAGGAAGGCAAAGCCATGAGAGGAAAAGCTTGAAAACTAGAGGAGGCAGCAAACCGAGCGGGAGAGGCCGAAGGGATGCTTGGAAAGGCCTGCCTGGGCCACCACCTCTGGCCAAGAGGGCGTTGTCCAGAGGAGAAAGAGAGGTCTTTGACCGGCAAAGAGCAACCTTCTCCTGTTCTGCTGACTCCCGGAAGATTCTGCTGCCTCTTCACTTTTCCAGGCTGAACTTTCCAAGCTTCAGAGCCCCGAAGAAGAGCGGCTGGCTGATTGCTAGAGGAGTCTTCCTGATTTGCCACCCTTCAAGGATTCAAGGAACTCCGTGTCCACCGTTCTGGCTGAATCCTCTTGCTGGCTGCTGAGCAGGGCTGGCTTCTGCCTGAGGTTGCCACTGCCTTGATTGCAGAGGCACCAAGCAAGGAGCTCCCCTCCTGGCTTGAGCTTATGACATGCTTGCTCTTTGAAGGAGGAGTGGGCAAGCTCCCTCCAGACCTCAGAGGGATGGGGGTGGGGAACCTGGGACTAGAGGGAGGAGCTCTCCATTCCTCCCTGTGTCCTGGCAGCAGAGAGGTTCTTTCAGCCTTCAGAATGGGAGACCTTTTCACGCTGGCCCAAGATCTGACAGGAGAATTAGGATCTCCTTGATGCCAGACTGTCTCTCGGACAATATGGCTCTTCCCTGAAATGATCTTTCTGTGCCAGGGTTTTGGTTTTGAATCCTGTGTTTGCTGAAAGCCACATGGGTACTGGGGCAAGGGAAATGGAACACATGCAGCTCTGCTGCCTGCATACACAACATGCTAATAGTTGTGAACTGAATCACTGCTTCCCTGCCTGGGTTCATACCCCTGTTTTCCCCCAAAATAAGACATCCCTTGATAATAAGCCCAATTGGGCTTTTGAGTGCATGGCAATAAGGCCAAGCACTTATTTCAAGGTTCAAAAAAAATATAAGACAGGGTCTTATTTTCGGGGAAACACGGTACAAGAAACTGAGTTACAAATTATGCAACCTTATTTTAGTTTCAGATGTTATGTGAATCCAGCCGCTGTAATTGGGTCACCAAATTGATTGGTTACCATCAATTATAACTGATTACAAGCAAAGGCCTGGAGGGAGTGGAGGCAGGTCCGCTGTCCAGGGAACTGTGGAGCCCTCTCGTCATGGAGGGAGCCTGGTCTCTCTGCCCCCTCTCTTCTCTCCCTCTATTTTAAGTTTCACACCAGCAGTGAAGTGGGAGTCTGAAGGCCTCCTAGTTACCATGGCAATTTGTAAGCCCCAAGGAACCAAGAAGAGAGGAGGATTTCCATGGCTGCTGTTGAAATAAGTCCCTCTTTCTCATTCCCCTTTCTCACTTGATTTCGGCCAAATGTGTCCAGTGGTGTGCCAGGCTCCTGGAAGACGCAATTGAAAAGGGGTGTGTGTGTATGATTTTTATGCCATCTGGACTCGGAGCCAAGAGGAAAAGGAGGGCATCTTAACAACCCATTCCCCCCCCCCGCCACCGCCCCGGCCCTTTCGCCATTCCACTGTTCACCAAGCTCAGCTTTGCTTATTAAATAGAGGGCCGTGACAGATGCCTTCAATTAAAAGGCAACCAGGTCCTCCTTCTCCATCCAGACAGGTGCGGAAGAGGAGCATGGGGAGGGGAGCCCTGCTCAAGGTGTAAATGTGCTCCTCCCTCAAGCAGCCTCCTTCTTCCACTGGCCCACAAGCTGCCCCCATTTTCTCAGGAAGAGACCAGAGTGACTTTCGGTACATCTGGAGTGCTGGTAGCAGCTGCCTGGATTTTAGGCAAGAATCATTCTTAGCTGTAGCGGTAGAGGCCGGCTGGCCTCATCTGCCAAGCAGCCCTTCTTCCCCTCCTCCTCCAACAATGGCCACTCCCAGGGTGAGCCTGGGTCCAGAGATCAGCAGTGCAAATGAGCCTGGAGCCTCAAGACCAGTAGTGGGCTGCTGCCGGTTCGGACCGGTTCTTTAGAACCGGTAGTGGAAATTTGCTGCCGATCGCCGAACCGGCAGCAATGACCGGCGGTCCACACTCCCAAACCAGTCCTCCGGTCGCCGCAGATTGCAAAAAAACCCTCTGCGCATGCGCAAAGGCTTCTGCGCATGCGCAGAGGGTCATTTCCATGAAGTGATGCATGCAAAACGTGCACTTCCATTGCGATGTGAACCGGTAGGGAAGGTAAGTAGAACCCACCCCTGCTCAAGACCACCTGCCAGAAGCAGCCGTGGGGCTGACTGGGCCCTTATGGGGCTCAGAGAGGCTTTGCAGCAGTTGGAGAGGGGGGGGAACCGGTCTCCCTTTAGCATTCTGGACTGGGGAAGAGCACCTCCCATTATGGGGCAAGTAGTAAGCCTTGAAGCTCCCCCCCCAAGCAAGAGTGGGAGCAGCCCTATTGCCTCTGCTTCCTGATGGTGTTTCGCTGGGTGGCTTTGGGCGGAGGGCTTTGCTCTCAGCAGTCTCCAGTGCCTGTGACCGATATCTTCTCATCAGCTGTTTCTGCAATGTGTCTCGAATTAATTGGTGCCTCATATGCAGCTGCCTCCCCCCCCCCTTATGACTTGGTCTCTCTCCAAAGATGGAAGAGAAGAGAGAGAGGAGTTAGCATCCAGAGCCACAGAGCTGTGGCCCACTCAGTGCAGAGGGAGCACTTTGCTCTTCCTCTCCAGGGTGGGCATATGCACGCAGGGTGGGGCCCTTCTGCTCCAGGGAGGGAGGGGAGGGGAGGTTGCCTGCCTGCTGAACCAGAGTGCCCTGGGAAGGGAAGGCAGACTTCAGTGTGGATGGTCCTTAGTTCAGACCCCAGCAACAATAGGGGGGCACTGATGAGATGGGGGGCAGGTACAGCTGGAGCTCTCTTGACTTGGCACCATAGAAAGGGGCTTCCTGCCCGCCTAAGAAGCACGGGAGTCAAGGAAGGACGCCAGCCTGTGCATCCCATGCCTTGGGGCAGAGTGGGGAGGGGGCTGCTTGCTTCTCCCTCCCTCCCCTCCATGTGGGTACATGGAGACAGCTAGATTGCAGAAGGAAGCTTCTCGTCAAAGACCCTTCAGACCTTCTACTCCCCCCCCCCCACTGGACACCACAGCCCAGGAGTCCCTGGAGCAGCAGCACCGGCGGTGCCCTATAAAGCAGGGGTCTCCAACCTTGGCAACTTTAAGCCTGGAGGACTTCAACTCCCAGAATCCTGTGGGAGTTGAAGTCCTCCAAGCTTAAAATTGCCAAGGTTGGAGACCCCTGCTATAAACAGTAGCTGGTTCTGCGCGACGGCTGCTGCTGCCCCCTGCCGGTCGCAGATCGGAAATCCAACCTCTACGAAGTGCTTGCGCCCGACACCGATCCCAGAGAGGGTCGCCGCCGGGATAAGATAGGATAGCGGGGTGGGCAGGTTTTCCTGCAGAGGCAACGGACGCGCTGGGCTCGAGAACCTTGGGGAGCAAGGGCAGAGCGCAGGGAGGGGGAGGCAAGCAGGGCGGCAGCATCGTGCTCCACCCGCCCCCCGGGTTCCCCTTGGAGCAAGTATTGCAACCGGAGACGGTGTTAATCCGGGAGAAAAAGGAATGAGGACAGAAGGCAGCTAAAGTCCAGCTGCCGCCTAACGGTCGTCCGGATCTACAGTCTACTTCTCCCATCCCCAAGACAGTCTGCTTTGGCGTGGAGAGCTGTTGTGACCCCTGATCATGCCTTTGGTGGCTCGAATTCTTGACAGCCCCCGTTCTCAGCCAAGGCGGGGCCTCCCCATAGAACCGCCCCCCCCCGAAAGGCCAGGGTTAGACACGGGAAATGCGCCACCGGGAGATCCTGGCAGTCTGGAAGGATCGACGGCACCCGTCTTTGGAAGAAACTTTTGGACCGACGTTCACTATTAGCTGATGTGAGCACAAACTTAGCACAAACTGCTGATATTTCAAAGAAGGGTTTTTTAAACCTTTAAAGTTAAGTCAGAAAGTTAAAATTATTGGCTTATCCGACTTCGCAACTAACAACAACTGTGCTCTCCCCCCCCCCCCACAAGCTTGTCCCAGTGAGATATTCGGAAGTGGCTGCCTTTGCTTGCTTCCCAGGGTGAAGGGGGGGGGGGAGAATACTTGGCCCCGGGTCACCCATCTGGCTTCATGCCAGCTCTACATCCGTGCCTTAACTGCTTCCAAAACAACTTTCCTTTTGCACTTCCCCTCGTTTATTTTGCTCCCTTCACTTTGCTAGATTTACTTGGTGTGGGGGGCTAACTGCAAACAGAGGACAGAGTGGAATCTCTGAATGCCACAGGAGATGGGGACTCCCGAATGGCATTCAAGGCCCGGCCTGTAGAGCCTTTGCCTGCCATCAAAGAGGCTCATTGCGCAGCGCAGGTCCCATGCCTCCAAACCTTGGCAGTTTCTACAGGGAAGACTGGAAATATGGAGAGATGCTGCCAGAAAAAGATTAGCCATAGAAAGACCAAAGTGAAACACAGTTATCAGAGTTTACAATCCCCCCCCCAATGTTTGTGGGGAGCACCAGAAGAGCCCAAAGCTGGATCTGGCTTCCCTTTCTGTTCCTACAGTGGCCAAAGGCGTATCACAAAGAGTGCCCTCCAAGGCCGCTGGGAGCACATGAAGAGCAAACTGGCCTGTGCCATGCTAAGAAATGCACACATCCACTGTCCAAAGGAGGGTTAAGAGAGAGGGGAGAGTCCAAGGGGTGGAGCGGATGAAGGGGGGCTGGCTCTTTAAGGGGGCTGGCTGCCAACCCAAGAGCCCTTTTCTTTGCTGGTGAACAGGACAGTCACCAGAGGGAAGGAAGGAAGGAAGGAGAGGAGACCGGGGCACCACGAAGGGTTCTTCTAGCTGAGCAAAGGCAGGAAAAGACCAAAGGCACCTTGACTTGCATCCTGAAACCATGGGTAAGTTGGCAAATCCAAGGAAGCCTCTAATCCTTCTCCATTAAGAAGCTGGGCGGTTATCACCGTATTGCCATTCAACAACAGTGCTGGGCTGAAGGGATTTTTATGCCCTTTCTTCTGGACACTTGGGATTTTTAATTTACTTAAAATTTAAAACTGCCATTTTAGCACCCAAAACGTCCCAAAGAAAGACTGGCAGTGACTGGCAAACTATTTAGGAAGTGTTTCCCAAATCTCCATCCAGGTTCAGCATTCCTTCCTGCGTGGTGATCCTCTGAGTTTGAACCTGATCCCTTTCCAGGAAGGGGGTCTTTTGAGATGGTGCCAAAATCTCCTTGGAGGTCTGGGTGCACCGCAATTGAGGCAAGGTTAGGGTCCGAATGAGTTGCTCTCAGGGAGGCCGAGCTGAAGCTGCAGAATGGGGGGCAGGCAGGAGGCAGGGAGAGGGTTCTGGGTGAGGAAAGGGAAGGGAGGCCGGGGAAGATATGGGTGGGTAGTTAAGCTTTGTGGGTCTTTTCATTCCAAGAGCTCATAGAAGCAGGTTGTCATGCTCTGTCAGGCAGTAGTTCTTTCTGTAGGGACACCAGACTAAACCCAGGCATCTTCATTGCCCTCCTCCTCCTCCTCCTCCTGCCGGAATGGGCATCCCTATTAACCCCCGTCAGGCCTTTCTTCTCAGCCCCTTCCCTGGAGTAATTCGGCCAGAGCAGCTGCCACACGATTCCCCCCCCCCCCACTGGAGAGGCAGCTCGCAGCTCAAGCATCTTCCAGGCCTCTCAGAACACCCAGGAGAAGGAGCTCTTAGCAGCTCCTGCCTTCTGCTTTTCCCGTGTTCAGAGGATGCAACTTCTTAGTCCCCCCCCCCATGCCAGCAATTCCCAAGTTGCACAGGAATGCTTAGCTCTCCTCCCGCCCCTGCCAGGCTGCCTGATGTGCGCCAAAGTGTAAACCAAAGCAGCCAACATCAGTACAATATTAAATCATGACTATATGGCTGTAAAAATTAAACGGACACGTAAAATTACATTTCTCTGAACAACAGCAGCTCTTGAGGAATTCCAAGTGGAGGAGAGGGGCCCCCACCCATGCACAGCCCCCCCCCCCCGCGAAGGCGAGGAGTGCTCCTTATGCTTGCCCGGCTCCTGCAGGCGGTTTACCTGCTCCTAGCATTTCATACCCCTGTTTCCCTCCTGCACAGACTCCCCTCCTCCTTCCTCCCCCAGCATTTTTCCCATTTCTTAAAAGTAAGCCAAGCATGTTCCCCAGAAGGAGAAGAAATAAGAAGCAAAGATTAGAAATGCCCTCTGTAGGTCTGGAATACTTTACAATGTTAGCTAATAATCTCCTACATCAGCAGAACCGGAGGGGCTCATTGGACCCCTTCTGCAGTCTAGGATCAAGGCCATTCGCAGCAATGCTTTCTCTCAGAGTGGATTTGACTAGATGACTTCCAAATTGGAGCGTCTCTGATCAGATGAGTATCTGTTTCAGCTGCGTAGAGCCAGCCTGATATCTGGGGGGGGGGGCAGCCAAGGGCTCTCCTGCAAGGGCTGTGCCTGCCTGCTCAGCTGAGTAAACAGGGCTGCAATGGGCTCAGATGGAAAGAGAAGTCCTGGCGTGGAGGCTGCAGGTAGAATTTTTTTTTTGGGTGGTGGTGGTGGTAGAGGATGAGGTGAACATGCCACACACACACACACCCCAGTTGCTCCTTCTGGCTTAATCACACTGCAGCTTTTCTACTTCATTGTAAACACCTCCATTTGAATTGTTTTCTGGGGTTTTGTTTTAATTGTTATTTATTTATGTATTTATTTTACACCTTACTGTCCAAACCCATTCTTTGGAACTGCTTCCACACCAATTTAAGTCACGATAAACCCCTGTCTGCAAATATCAGAAAGCTTGTTCCTCTTCCCGAAGTGGCTTTCTTGGCTACACGTGCGGGGAGCTTCCATCTGAGGCCCGCATGCTCCTTGGGTGGGTGGGTGGGTGGGTGGGGGGGCTAGGGACAGCAGCAGGAGGCACAAAGTGCTCCTGGCCGGGGAGTCTTCCATCCGATTGGACAAAAGCCCCCCCCCCACTTCCCTGCTGCAGAATAGCAGCATCAGCTCCATTTCACAGAGGTTGGGGCAGGCAAGGCCCTTCCAGCAGCCCTTTTCTCATCTGAGCGTCCTTGGGTAGGCAGGTGGCCAGATGTGCAGGTTCACCAAATCTCCCAGTGGCCCTGGGCAGAGAGAGACTCAGCCCCATGTGGAGTGGCTCCAGCCGCCTGCCTTTCTCTTGCCTGCCCAAAAATCTGCCGGAGGTCTCAGAAATTCCCATTGCTCCCCAGGCTCTTAGTGGAAATGCCTGGCCCCACGGCTGCACCTGGAAGGTGGTCCTTCAGGCATCTCCCCATCCTAAGAAGGCCTGTCAAGCTAGGCTGAAGGGGCTCCGGCCATGTGCTCTTTCCTGCCACTGTGTCTCCGGACAGTGAGTGGACATAAGGTGACTAGAGGAGGACAGGAGAGATCGTTATGCCACTCCGCTCCCCAGCTGAAGCCAAGGTGAGGGTGGGCTCAGCACCAGTTCTCTGCAGGCTGAAAGATGCCGCCTTCCCTTCCCACAACACTTAGGAGAAAGCTCTGGATTGGCATCAACCCAGCCTCATTCCTCCTCCTCCTCCTCCTCCTCCTCCTCCTCCTCCTCCTCCTCCTCCCTGAAACACTTTGGCCTCTGTCAAAACAGCCTTGGAAAAGCAGCTCCAACCCCCCCCCCATCTCTGTCCCTATGGCATCCACGCCTCTTCTCCCCACTATTGGTACCAGCCAGAGCTCCTCCGGACTCAACACAGCCCTATGTGGGGGGGGCAGTATTGAGCTCAGGCCTTGGGGAGGCTCATCCTGCTTGTCTTCTTGTGTCCATTGTTCTGCCCTCGACACAAGGCTGGGGATTGTGTTCACACAAGAGCCTCTTTCTGTCATCTTCTCCACCAACACGCCCCCCCCCCGGCCCAAGCCATTATGTAAGCTTAGTGGGTTACCCCTGAGGCTGGTGGAAGGCAAGAGATGGGCCAAGAGAGAAAGCCCGGGGGTGGGGGCAGAGAGGGGCCTTTCGGCTGCCATGCTGCAGCTGTGGCTCCCTCTGGGCCACCAACCTATC
Organism: Diadophis punctatus similis; assembly: GCA_023053685.1. NCBI lineage: Eukaryota > Metazoa > Chordata > Lepidosauria > Squamata > Dipsadidae > Diadophis > Diadophis punctatus. The sequence goes on along the minus strand of JALIGW010000014.1, from coordinate 250,546 downwards.
CAAAGTCTGGCAGAGAGCACAGAGCTGCTTAGACCACAAGCTCTCCCAGGTTGGGTCCTAACTAAAAGCAGGGAATTTATTTAATCGTCTTTATTATTTATGTATTTAAAACATTTGTATTTTACAGTATATATAATGTGAGGAATACAGGAACGATGAGAATAGAAAGCCAGTGTTGGCTCAAAGGAAATGGGTCCATGAAAGCTGACTAGGTGACTTTGGGCCAGTCCCTCTCCCTCAGCCCAACCCACCTCACAGGGTTGTTGTGGTGGGGAATAGGAGGGGGAGGAAGGTACGTTAGATAGACTCACTGTCTTATTTGTAAAAATAATGAAGCAGGATATCAATCAGTCAATCAACCAATCCATCCATCCATCCATCAATCTCACGCTGGAAGCAGATCCAGCAGAGTTGAACAATCCTTCGCTTTTACTTACATATTTTATTAGTCCCAGTTTTTTGCTTGGATATTGAGTTTAGCCACCAAGAGCAAAATAACAAAAACCCCGAAGCGTCTGCAGCCCAGCGTTCTCCCCCCCGGAGTGGCCAAGCAGAACCCCCCAGGCAGGCCAGGTGATCCAGAACACGGTCGAGCCAGCCTGACCTCTGCTGCGCCCAAAGGGGGCTCCATCCAGCCTCCCGTCACAATCTCCCTTGTGGGTGCAGGACACCTGTCTTTGCATACGGCTCATGGCTCAAAGCCCCGTGTTGGGCTCCCCAGTCAATCCCCTCCGCAGACCCACCGGGCTGATTCCCATAAGCTCCAGAAAACAAGCAGTGCGTCCTGCCTTGTCTTCAGGCCATGGTGGGTCCCTCCTTGGGCTCTTGCAACTCTGAGGGAGGAAGCGTTGCCTGGAGACAGCTTCCTCCCACGCGTGAAGGTCATTTCGGTTGCAGGGGTTGCAGAGGTGCGGTAGTCAAAGGAGGGACAGGCGGAGGCCCCCGTCCCAGAACTTTTCCATGGGTGCTCACTGCTCAGGCTTCCAACACACCCTTCCCAAAGGACAGCAGGAACAGGCTCAGCCGGACAACCCTGAACGAAGCGACCCAGGAGCCTCTCTGGCCGGAGGCTCCTTCTTCACTGGGCAGAGATGGGGCCCTGCTCTCATGGCGTTTGTGGGACAGGTGGGGAGAAGAGGCAGAAGGTTGGGGGCACTTGGGGTTCTCAGGCGGCAGGATGGTGATCATGACTGCATTGCACCTATCAGATGCCGGTCCCAAGTGGGGAACCAGCTGGCTTGAGGCCTCAGGCACTTGTTCCACACCCCACTTGAGGAGAACGGGGGAAGGCTGGTCCCAAAGAAGGGCAAAGAAAAGAGGGCCCCATTGTTCTCTGCTGATCCCCCTTTCCTCCCCAGCCCGGGCAGAGAGAAGAGTGCGGAGAACAAATCCCCCTTGTCCTCCTCCGTGCCACCCAGAGATCAGTACAGCTTGCAAGGCTGACCCTTGGCCCCAGCAGCTTCTGATGGGCTCATTCTTCAGGGCTGAGAAAAACACCCGGGGACAAAGAGGGAGTGGAGGAGGAGGAGGAGGAGGAGGAGGAGGAATGGGGAAAGCGCCTGGAGGGGGGGCAGATGCGGAGAGATGACCAAGCACGGGTTCTTCTCAGTCTGGTGGTGGAAACCCAGCCGCCATAGAATTGCCACTGGAGTGGGGTGGGCTTCTGCGTTGTGTGGAGGATTCTCAGGTTTACTGTTGTATTTTTTGTAATATAGATAATATTAGTGAAGTGCCTGAGCCAAAACCCCAGAGCCAAACACATCCACCACCTTCTGGTCCTCAGAATCCCAACCTGGATCCAGCTGCACAGGCGAGGTCTCCAGGTAGCTGCCCTTCTCTCAATCTGCCCTTCTGAACCTCACCCCCCTCCAGTCCAAAGCAACATGCTTCTCCTTGGCTCTTTCAGGGTCCCCGAAATCCACAAAGAGCAGCAGCCTGGCGAGGAACTCTGTCCTCCTTCTCTAGTCCAGGTTTTCTTCTTCCAGGTGGAGCTCGGAGTTCTGAGCGAGCTCTCAGCAGACAGACCGAGAGCGGCTCTTCGGGAGTTGAGGCCAGTTTCTGGCCCAGGACAGAGAGCAAAACTCCGTCCTGGCCTTGGCCTGTGTCCATCACCAATGATCAGACATTTCTCCTCCCTGCCAGTGAAAATGCCGGAGGGAGGGCAGAGCGTGATCCAATTCAGAGGAAATGCAGAGTTCCGTGTCCTCAGGTAGATCCCAGGAGCCCTTCCAAGGTGTGGGCCAATCAGTCGAGCGCCCCAAGAGTCAAGCCACATTTTGGTTTCAGCTTGAAAGGCAGCCGTGTCTCTGTGGCATCTCCGCTAGAAAGACCAAGAGGGCAGCATCTGAGTAATGGACCCACAGGGCTACCTGGAGCCATTAGAAGAGGCAGCCATCAAACAGATGGAAAGTTAAAATGAAACAGACATGTCCAGATTTCCAGATTCTGACCTATCCAAAATTCAACTTCTTTGCCAGACAGGGAAAACGTCAGTACTTGATTTAAATCTTGCTAAATGACAGGCAGCCTGCTAACTCTTCTTCACAGCCAGAGGTGTTGCCCTCCCCCCAAAAGAACAATAAACAATGGTGACATTGTTTCCCAGAGCAAGTTCTGCTTGAAGGACTCCTCCTTTTTCAGCAAGTGTCACTTTTAAGACCAGGAGAGGAAGGAAGAAAACCAAAACACGTACCTGAATCCAGATGAAACCAGAAGAAAATTATCTGAAAGTGGACACCCCCAAATAATCAGCAGCTTTATGCCCAAATGCATGTCCCAGAAGAGGACATGCCAAAACAGTGCCAGTAGCCGCTGGTCCTAAAGTCTGTGGCTCTTTTCCAAGGGAGGTTGCCTGCCTCTTTCTTGATCTGCCATCTGCAGGAAAAGATGGGGAGGCCAGTCACTGGCCAGGAAGCAAATACGTGAAGGGGAGAATGTGGCTTTTAGTGGGTGTGGGTATGGCTAAGTTTCTGAAGTTGGTATCCCTTGATCGATGTCACAGCTGGCTTTTCTGGAAAAAAAAATGTTATCGGCCTTTTTGACTGCCCCTTGGGAGAAAAGCAGGAGGCAAAACTAAAAATGGTCCTTTGGGCATTTTTTGTAAAACTGGGCAGTTTCTCTGGAAGCACGTTCTGCTCTGTCTGCCCCACCCCTGCCCCCTGCCCCAGTGCTTGCTGTTCAGATGGATCCAGGATCGGTTGCCCCACAGATTTGGATCCAGTCTCAGCTTCTTGACTTGATGCAGCCTCTAAAAGGTCTCTCTTCTCTGCACAGGGCAGAACATTTTGTCAGCTGCTGCTGCTGCTGCTGTTGGGGCTGCTGGGGCTGCCAGGACTAACGGGCCGTCTCTCTCTCTCTTCCATCCTTCTCTGTCCAGGTTTATTAGAGTGCTGTGCCAGGTGCCTGGTGGGAGCCCCCTTTGCCTCCCTGGTAGCCACAGGCCTGTGTTTCTTGGGAGTAGCCCTGTTTTGTGGCTGTGGCCACGAAGCGCTCACGGGCACTGAGCACCTGATCGAGACCTACTTTTCCAAAAACTACCAGGACTACGAGTACCTGGTGGACGTGTAAGTATTCCCCTCTAGGGCTGCGTCCTCTGGGCAGGGCAGGGGTTTAGCAAAGCCTGGGCCTCCCCTCCACAAACCTCTGCCAGAGACGCTACCCTCCTCCTGTCTTCCAAGAGGCAAGTCATGTACCTGGGCCACCCTGGGCTGGGGGTTAGGGCTTGGGTGTGATTTAAAAAAAAGTGATCTAAAATGGCATTTAAAATTAGAAATTTTGTTAAGTTTATTCAACTGAAAATATAGTTGTACTCCATACACACCAAGTTGAAAAAAACCTTAAATATGAATACCTGAGTTTAATACACATTTTTAATCAGTTTTAATTGCTGTTTATTAAACTTCATTCTTTTAAAAAAATCCTACAAATTTTAACATATCTACTGTAGAACAGTAGATAGCTGCAGGCTAGTTCCCTATAGGGAGCTTCCCCCTCCCCCTTCCATTAAGCCCCCTTTGCAAAGCCCCCTTCATGTCACTATCGAGCGGGATGGGCAGACGGAGCTTCGTGCCAGGGATGCCAGGTGGCCGCAGAACTTGCACTTCTCACGCCCAGCTTCTGAGCTGCAGCTGCGCAGACTGGGCTCCTTTCAAGGGTTTACTAAGGCACAGCCACCTCACCCAGCACCCATCGCCTCAAAAGCTGCTGGTAGGGTACACGTGTCCAGGACTGAGGTCAGCCTGAGCGGCGGTCTGGCTGCTCAGGCATGGCCGGGGCAGCCGGCGGGCAATGGTTGCCAGCCAGATGAGGGAGTGGGCTTTGCTCACAGATCCTGGACTGGTAAGGGCAGAGTGGGCATCAAAGCCACTGCTGGAGGTCTCTGTGGCAGCTAGGGCCCACCTGGCAAGGCAGAGCTCTATAGGGCAGCAGCCAGCTTTGCCTTTGGGGGGGGGTGAGGCAGGCAGAGTCCTGTGACCCAAAGCCAAGCTCTGCCAGGGATCTCCTGTCTGCAAAACAGGGGACCCCCGTTACAGGGTATGCCTTCGGACAAGAGCAGGCTGCTGTTTGGACGGAGCACTTTGCAAAGCCTGACTCCCGGGAGGGGGGGCTCTGGATGGGACCCTTGCCCTTCTCCCCCCTCCTGAACTTGGCCTTCCTTTGTAGGATCCATGATTTCCAATATGCCATTTACGGAATCGCCGGTTTCTTCTTCCTCTTCGGAGCCCTCCTCCTGGCCGAAGGCTTTTACACCACCGGCGCTGTCAGGCAGATCTTTGGCGACTACAAGACCACCATCTGTGGCAAGGGCCTCAGCGCTACGGTAACAGGGGGCCACAAGGGGAGGGGTTCCAGAGGACACCGTCAAGCTCACTCTTGGGAGCTGGTGTGTCACTGTTTGGGCAAATGGCTAGGACATCCTGACAAGGTGATCTATCCGCAGTTTGCATCTTCTGGGGCAGGTTGGCTGGTCTGGGCGTGGGCAGACAGGCATGAGACTGCAGCCCTGGTCAGCCCAGTGGCTGGTCCTGAGAAGGCTCCAGGCACAGGCAGAGCAGCTGCACTGCAAGAGACAGTGGCATCTTAAGAGAGAAAACCGCACAGGACGGCAGTTCCCCCACCCCACCCCTCCTTGCAGCCAGGTAGACGCTGCCCCTCCTAACACCTCCCCAGCTGTCCCATTGACTTCGGCCTTTGCCTGCACTAACCAGCTCACTCAACTTACGGGCATCCCCTGCAGAGCTCCCTTCCCTCCCTCCCTAGTGCTCCCCTTTTTGCAAGGAAGACCCGGAGGATTGAGCCTCGGCTGCCTGGCGATCCCCCCCCCCCACTGTCTCTTTGCAACCCAAGGCTGACTGCCGGGCGTGGGGCCCTCGCCATGAAGCACTCCAGCTGGGGTGTCTCAGTCATGCCAGATGTGTTGCAGAAAATGGGAGGGCGGAGATACCAAGCATTGATTGAGCGATGGGGGAAGGCCTCAAACGGCTACTTCTGAGCGGTATTTGACCCACCAGCTGAAGTGCCTGTGGTGCTGGGCAACTCTTCCCTTGGAAGCCCTGGCCCTTCCTTCCTCAGGGGCCCCCAAGCAAACTCCTTTCCGGGGGGGGGGGGGGACAAAGAACAGCCACACGGGTGCAGGGAGCTAGAGGGACTGGGTGTGGGGGACTGCTATGGACGAGTAGAGGGCCATTTGCCAAACCAATGAGGGAGCCAGGGTGGATTGGAAGCACAGGAATAGAAATGCTCAATTGCACTGGAAGAGCCCAGCAGCTTCTCCGGCTCAGAGAAGGACAGAGCAAGCCAAGTGCTGTTTTCTTTCAAGATCACTTACTTCTGCACCTCTTGGGCAAATGCTCACCCTCAGGCACACTCAGTATGCCTTCTTGCACTCAGCTAAATGTCACACACGCTTCACATCCCCCCACAGACCCACTCACCACTGCAGCCTGGAAGCATACATAGCAGAGCACGGGAAGGCTGGCTCCCTTGGATGCTATAAGCAGGTTCACTTGTGCATACTGAGTGTGCCTCTCTTTGAGGATTTGTCCCAGCTGGAAAGTATGGCTGGCACCTGGGGAGGGGGCTCTCTGCATGAGCTCAGACACTTGCGGCTATGATCTCTAGCCAACAGTAGTATGTTCAAACAGTTTGGCAGCGGGGGGGGGGGTGTCGCACTTTGCAAGACAGAGCGCTGACTTCTTCCTTTCAAACAGTCTGCAGAGATGCATGCAGTGTCTGAAGGTCCAAGGGGTGAAAGTTTGTGAACTGCAGCCAGGTTCGGCGTAAAGCAGCCGCTGGAGAGGAAAGTGCAGGTCTCAGGGATGAGGGAAGGGACTTGCTAGCATTCCCTGTTTTTAAAAGTGCACAAGTAAGGGAGCATTTCTGCACTTAAAATGCATAGCTTTCTAAATTGCTCATAAATCAGATTATATGTGACACCCAGTCACAAATCTGCTCCGTGTTGTCAACTGCTATGGCACAGCAGACCCCCAGCCTTTTGAGAGAAGGTGGCAGAGCATCTTGGCCACCAGTTGTGCTGTGGGAGAGGAGAGCAAGAGCTGTGAGCAGGGGGGCTGCAATCCCTGGCAGTCCCATTGGTGCTGGAGGGGTCTCTCCCTCCCTTTCCGGCTGAAAGAGGTGGGGAAGTCGTCTCAGACTGCAGATCTCCAGTCTCATGCTCTTCTGGCCAAAGGTCCTGACCCGCAATGACCCCTGCTTGTTCTGTTTCAGTTTGTGGGCATCACTTACATCTTGGCCGTCCTTTGGCTTCTGGTCCTGGCCTGCTCTGCCGTCCCTGTCTATGTCTACTTCAGCACCTGGACCACCTGCAACTCCATTGCCAACCCCACCAAGACCTCAGCCAGTATTGGCAACCTGTGTGCTGATGCCAGAATGTATGGTGAGTAGCAAAAGCGACGTTCTTACTAAAAACGGGAGACACCTCAACCCATCTGGATTCTAGAGGCTGTACAGGCCTGGGTGGTTCTCTGGCTCTGGTGAGCAGATGGCCACTCACCCAAGTCTGTCCTGGGAAGCCAGAAGTCCCTCCCTGCCAGAGGCATCCGGGAAGGTTACTCACGCTGGGCGCCCTTCCTGAGGAATGGGGAGAAAGTTCCCTTCAGGAGGCCGGAATGGTTATGTCCACATCCCGTGAAGTCTGGCTTTGCTTGACCATGGGCTGCAGAAAAAGCTGCAACTGGCAAGGTTCATCGAACTCACTAAGCCAAAATCAAAGCACTGAATGGTGTAGTGAAGTTGTTAAGGCTGGACGTGGTTAGGCCTTCCGACTGCCCCCAGCCCTCTCCTCTGGCTTCCCCAGACAGACAGAGGAGCTCGTTAGGGAGAAGCGCTCCAGTGGGCTCTTGCCTGGGTTTCAGGCCGGGGGGAGGGAGGGGGGGCCTTCCGGTATCCGTGTAGTCCTCCTGGCCAGCTGGAGGTGGGCTGTTCTGTGCTCAGGACCTCTTGTGCTCCACCCAGGTGTGCTGCCCTGGAATGCATCTCCAGGAAGAGTCTGTGGCCAAAGTCTCCTCTCCATCTGCAAGACTGCCGAGGTGAGTGTCTTCAGCTTCACAAAGGAGTGGAGGATGGGCTAGATTTTCCCAGCAAACCAAAAGAACCAGAGGGGAGGTTCCTTAAGGAAAAAAAGGGGGTTTTATTCTCTCTCCCTCTCTCTCTCCCCCCCTCTCTCCCCCTATCTCATTGTCTGTCTGACTCTGGGTGGTGTAGAAGTAAAAAAAAACCCCAATAAAGTCCACATAAAAATCTGTACAAAAATAAGCTATGTTTAAGCCCCCGATCGCTCAGGGTTGGGTCTGACTCTTGGATCCCATGCCAGTTGTCAGAGCCAGGTCTTCACGCTCTTCCAGAAAGCCAGCAGAGTGGGGGGGGGGGGCAGCCTCACCTCCGGGCTCAGAGAAGGAAGAAGAGAAATGTAGGTCCATCAGCAGGTGGTTGAAAGGGAGTAGAGGCCAAGAGTGCCCTCAGACTGGTGTGATTCTGATGACTCCCACCATCTTTGTATCAGAGAGTTCATCACTGACCATTCTCAGGTTACAAAGATCTACTGGGACCTCCATGTTGTTCATTTGCCCTCCTCAAACCATTCTTTGATAACTCAGTAATCAAAACCAAGTTATTACTAACTTGTATTGGCAATCTACTGTGTGTGGATAATCCATTGTGCTCCAAGACAATCAGCAGGTTGCTAAAAAACTGAGTTGAGTCACCAAACACATCTTAGTAGCTCAGTCAGCTACTGCCTTTTAGTAAAGACCATCACTGTGAAGACAATCCACACTCCTTGAGGATGGGCTCCAGCACGAGTCCGAAATCTCAGAAGAGTAAACCTCTGGTCCCGCTGACCCACCCAGATTGGTTCTCGCAACAATCCGTATTATTTATATGGATGGACAAAATGGATGTAAGGTACCATCTGGGCATTATTTTGGAGGGGGACACTCACTTTTATATGTGGACGAGAAAAGAAGATCCCACATGCAACTTTGAATATTCAATATGATGGGTAAAATAATCCAGCTGCCATCTTGAAGAGCGGCCTTGCTAGATCAGTGAAGGCCTCTTTTGTCCAGCAGTTGGTTGACCACCTAGAGAAAGGTGCTGCCTCCTTTGGTCACAGGCCAATGCAAGCCCACCTGTGCTTCCATGGATGACCTTGGCCAGACCTTCAACCTCTGGGTTCAGTCCTCCAAGGGGCTGATATCTCCTTGATCCCCCATCCTCCAGGGATCGGGGCTTAGACCTCTCTGTGTTGTTTGCTTGCAGTTCCAGATGACCTTTCATCTCTTCATTGCCGCATTCGTGGGGGCTGCCATTACTCTTGTGGCCCTGGTAAGTCTAGCCAAGGGCCCCCTGGATCTTTCCCCTTTGATGCAAGGGTTAGGGAGGAGGCAGGAGTGTCGTTATTGCTTTCAGCCCAAACATTCGAAAAAGCAAAATTCTCAAATGACAGCAACATTGAAAGGAGCTTCCAGTTAATTCACAGTCACACCTGGGGCTGTTGCTGTGTCTTCTGCCAGGGAAGAGTGCGGGTGGGGCTGGTGCAGAAGCCTGATGCGCTCAGGGCCATGAGGGGAGCTTGGGAAGGGGGGTGTCTTTCACAGGGCCTTTTGATCTCACCTCCTCCTTCCCACTTTCTGCCCTCCAGCTCACATTCATTATTGCTGCCACCTACAACTTTGCAGTCCTCAAACTGATGGGAAGAGGCACAAAGTTTTAAGCATGAGCGAAAGAGAGCGCCGTTACCTTCACCAGATGCTCTTCCTCCTCCAACTACCAGGCTTTAACCCAACCAGGCAGTCACACTGCACCTGGCCTCCTCCTCCTCCTCCTCCTCCTTTAACCCCATCTGACTGCCCTTCCCCCTTGTGCCAATGAAGCAGGCCGTGTCCCGGGGATGGAGGAGAGTCTCTTCAGCACCGCAGCTACAGTTCTTCATGCTCTCTGGGCTCCTCTGGGACCACCCAACCGGGAGCTCTCTGCCTCATACTGGGAGGGAGAGAGCTGCCTGCTCCAAAGGAGGCACAGGTGGTCTGGTCAGCCGGCTGAGCCGCCCTGAGAGAGAGAAGAGCCAGCTATGCTAGTTCACCAGCTTTCTCCTGCGGTGGCACCAGAGGCGGCGGAGAACCAAAGGTGCCCCTAGGCCAACCTCCCCATCTCCTGGGCAAGAGGGCTTAGAGCCAGGATCTTCCCAGGAGGGAGAGAGCACTGAGCCGCTGCCTTGTTGAGAGGTGACCTTGCCCAGAGCCCCAGCCACCCTCCCAAGAGCCCCGAGGAATCTGGGGAAGGGGCCCTTCTATCTATCCTTTGAGGAGCAGGTAAAGCTAGGCTGAATGGCTCCAGCTTCCTTGGGCCACACCGGCTGGGCAGAGGTCAGCCTTATCTTAGGAGCACCCGTAACCAAAAGCTGCTGTGTCTAATGCTAGGAGCTCCTTCGTTAGAGGAGGGGATCGTAATCCTGGGCCGTGTGCTTTCCCTTTCGCCACTAGCTGTGGAACCCAAAGTCTCCGACCGTCACGTTGGTGTTCTTCTCTCCCAGTGACTGCTGCTTCTATCATAAGTGTGCTTCATTAGGGATCATTTGCAGAATATAACCCGTATTCCTTTCCTTATAATTACTCTTTCCAATTTCTGGCAAACTGTAAACCATCCCAGTTATATGGAGCCTCCTGTCTTGGTTATTTGGTCCAAATAGAGGGGTAAAAGAAGAGAAACGCACTGAATGTTCTGGACACGATTTCCATAAAACAAAACAAAATTGCTTTGGTCTCTGTGGGAAAGGACTGAACTTCACACAATTATATCAAGTGGAAAGAAAGGATGGACTGAAAGAGTCATCGAAGCTCTCCCCGACACCCCCGGTGCGGAGGCTGGTTTGAAGAGGGGCTTCTTGTCCACGGAAGCAAAGCCCTACCCTAGCCGGAAACTCCCCGGCCAACCAGGCTCAGCCAGCCAGTGCTGGACTCCAGCCTTGGGGGTCTGTGTCAGCAAGTGGGAGGAGAGATGGCCAGGCAGGGGCCAGTTCCCTGGACGGCTAACAATCAGGGCAGCCCTGCTGAGCAGGCTTGGCCCAGGCAGCTGAAACCCACTCCGGATGCACATGTGAACAGAGCCCACCTGGAAAGCAGAAGCGAATACTGGGGGCAAATGAAGTTGTCTATACCTGATATTTCACATTGATCGAAATGCATATAACTGGGACTCAAGCCCTCCAAAATCCCTCAGTATAAACACTGGGGAACCAGCTAATAAGCTAAGTGTGTTTCTTTCTCCTTTTGAAATTCATTTTTAACAAAGCATGACAAATTTGTTTTTTGAGACTTACCTTGCAAGGTGTATTTTGTAATATTCAAGGAATAAAAGTTGCGACTATTCTGAAGAACTCTCCGCTCTCTTCCTGTCTGACTGCTTTCCCACCACAAGAGCCTCCTTGGCTGCCAGGGAGGTTGGGGCAGGACTTCTTGGCAGGGCTCAGGGCTCTCAGAGCTGCTCGCACGCCTGGCCCTCCTTGGCAGGGCTTTCAGAATGCCATCAAGGCGGTACAGGCTGATGGCCTTTGTAACCCCCCACAGCTCAGACCGAAGATCAGGTTTTACTGCCTGGATTCCTCTTCCCAGATTGATAAAAATGCACCACGAGTTCTGTGCTGCAGAAACTGAAGCCAGCCTTGCAATTTCAGGAGTCCTAAAACGGTGGGATATTGGATGCAAGGCATTTTCTGGTTATTGAGCCAATGTTGGCATGGAAATACTTGGCAACATGCTCAGTATCTGTGATGGAGGGCATGGGGCAACCTCTCTCTCTCTCTCTCTCTCTCTCTCTCTCCTATCTATCATCTACCAATCTATCTATCCATCCATCCCACCCACCCACCCATCCACACATTAATGAAATCTCCTGCGATAAAACATATTTGGGGATGGGGACTGTTTCTTCAAAAGCAGCCCGGAGGGGTGATTACCCTCCCCTGGACGGTGCCTGGCTCAACTGCTTGGCTCTGCAGGCTTTCTGAGAAAAAGAATGGTGTCCCTTGCTTCTCCCATTGTGGCCAGATGGCTGTTCCACACTCCCACCCACTCTTCCAGGAATGCCGGGGCCTCTCCCAGGCACAGCACAGAGCGCCTTGTGGTGGGTGTTCAGATTGGCTCAGAACTAGGAATGACCCACAAACAAAGCTCCTTCTTTTGCAATTAACACACACAGTAGTTATGAACACACATTGTATTTGTGGAGACCTTCTGAAATGGCCTGAAATCTTTGGAAGTTGGCGAGTTCACCCACTTGTGCTGGTAAAGTTGCTTTTAACAGGCATTCTGTGGGAATTGATTTATCTATTGATCTGGTTGGTTGGTTGGATGGATCATTTGGTCTCTTAAGGCCTGGTTTAACTTCATCGGTTGAGCCACTCTGTAAAGTGGCTCAAAATTTCCCTCCCTCCCTCAGGCAGCTTTCATGTCCCCAAGTCTCCATCAGGAGGAAGGAGAGACACCTGTAACTGCTGACAAATTCTGAGGGACTGCCCATTAAAAAAAACTCCACTTTTTTTTTAATGGGCAAAACAGCATGAAAACTGGCATCACGTGGCTATAATCACCGTTTGCTGCCCCAAAATACATTTCTCTGTTGCCTTCTTACGCTGCCGACTCACGACTACCTGGCTTATAGCAAACCCCGATGATCAGGGAGAAAAGTGGAAGAGCTGCTGTTGGGCCAGCAAGGACAAAATGTGGAGCAATACCCCATCTTTCTTGCAGGCTTTCAAAGAGGGTGCCTGGTAAGGAGAAGAGCCACCAGGGTGCCTTGAGATGCCATGCAGGCAGCCAATTTAGCATGATGGGTTTTAGGAACCAGAGCCCACTTTTTCAGATCAAGTGTAGGGTGAGATACACAGGAGGGCAAGGTGTGAGATGGTTTGGGCAAAGCAGGCTCTTTTCTGATGTGATAATGAACTTTCCATTTTTAACATCGTTTTGAAACCCATCTTTATTAGAGCCACTGGCTTGGTTTGGCTGCAACAGACCGAGACGACTCTCTCTGGAGACAGCATTGAAAAAAATAATCATGCTTTGTAACACTAGGAGTACATTTTCCTTTGAAATGAACGACAAAGTTACTGCATTTGGACTCCACCTTACATGTATTAATCTTTTCGCAAAAGACCCAAAGAACACACTTGGGAGGTGTGACTACACACCACTCTTTTCATGTGCTTGGCAGTTTTCCCCTTCTTTATTCAGTCGCCAGAAAAGCTACCTATTACATCCCCTCTTGGAACACCCCGACAGATGCAGCTGGGCGGGGGCTTCTCTTTATCGTGGCTCTATGCACAAAATTTATTCAAGGCGTTTGCCACACCTATAACTGCCCCACTCCTGAAGCCACCTCTGCTGAACCCCAAAGACAGTAGGGGAATGGTTAGAATGTGGCTTGCAGGAGAAGGGTGGTTGCCTGTGATCATGAACATGAATGGCAAGCCAGCTAGGTGTCACAAGGTGCTCTCATGGGCTCAGTTCTTTGGCCCAAAGCCCCCAGGAGCAGCTAGCCGCCCGTTTTTCTAGGCAGTGGGAGGTGCTCATTTCCAGAACAGCCTGAGAGGGACAGAGCTCTTCCAGCATTTGTTCAGCACAGAAAGCATACTTCTGAGGGTCCCAGCCTCCCTTGCCAAAGAGGCCAGGCACCTGCAACCTTGGAGAGCTAAGAACATCCCCAAGAATGGTGCAACTGGTGCCGATGCACAATTTGGCCAGTTTTCTGCCCCCCCCTCCCACCAAGCAGAATGGAGGGAATGGCATTGACTTTTGCTCTAATCAGAGATACATGGCCACATACATGGGCCACACTTCATTGAGTTTAAGCATACACACCTACATATATGCTAGCCAAGTTAACAGTCTCTGTCCCCACAGATTCAGCTCAGAGCCATCTTCTGCTTCCTAAGTCAAAGTGAGGTTTATCCCCCACTTCCCGGTGAGGCACCTGCAGTAATCTCCAGGGGAATCAAGAGGAGCAAAGGCAGTGTCAGGCCTGGAAGCCATCTTTTACCTTTGAGCCTTCAGGCCTGCCACATTTTCTACTGTGGGAAAATGGGAGGGGGGATTATATGGAGTAGGTGATATATATAGTAGTCTAACATTCTTTCCAGAAAGTCAAGATCGCTGTGTCCTGCAGCTGTGATGAAGTGACTGGGAGGCATCTTCAGTTTTGGACGGTGCCTGATTGGATCGTGTGATGGACATGTGGGTGCTGGGCAGGGACTTGAACTTTTCGTTTGGGTGGAGAAAACCCGGAAGCTCTCAGATTTGGGTTTTCCCAGATGTGCCAATATGACATCTCTAATAAAATGGAACTTTGAGGAACTTCAAGCCTCGGAGTCTTATTGCGTTGGGGGTGTTACTTGGCAGAGAGAGCCCAGAGGTCTCTTGTTGCTTGGCACTAATAGTAGCCATAGAGATGGGCGGATTCTGCTCAGCTCCCCCACCCATTTGATGCCCCCCACCATCAGCACAAGGCATCTTGGCCAGAAAGTCTCACATGACTCAGTCTGCTTGCCACCAGGTGACCGTGCAACAGCTCCAGGAATTCTTGCTCTCCCTGGTCCTGTTCAGGAGCTGAGGGATATGGGACAGACAAAGGACCCTGGCCCCGTGTCTCTACAACTCACAGGGCAGGGGGAGAGGAGAGGGAACAGGAAGTGCCATCCGCAAGAGCCCAATCCCACACCGCACGATCAGGAGGCTGAGGTGCTTCTCTAGGGCAGTTCAACCAGTGAAGGGCTCAGTGGGCTAAAGAGGAAAGCCAAGGACCCTCTGTCCCCTTTGGGATGCTCGCCCCTTTCTCCCTCTGTAAACGGCAGCCAGTTCTAGTCTGGCACCTCTCAGCAACACGAAGAGCCTGGCTTGGCATTGTGGTGCAGATCGACCGTGCGGCCCAGGACGCAGTGCTCCAGCTGCTCTTCCAAGGCCAACACCTGCCTCACTGCTTCCTCAAAAGCCACCGCCACATTTGTATCATCCTTGGCACTTGTCTCCAGGTAAGGGTAGTCACCATGTGCCAAGCACCATGCCCGGGCCTCCTCTGCTGCCACCTGCCTCTCCGCCTTGTCCACCTTGTTGCCCAGCACCACAAAGGGGAAGTGTTCCGGATCCTTGACACTGGCATAGCAGGCAAACTCCTTCTGCCAGTGGCCCAGGTTCTCGAAGCTCTGGCGGTCATCAACGCTGAAGGTCAAGAGGCAACAATCCGCACCGCGGTAGAAGGGTGTCCGCAAGCTCTTGAAGCGCTCCTGTCCGGCCGTGTCCCAAATCTGGAGAGTCACAAGGCGTCCGTCCACTTCCAGGTCCTGGTTGAGGAACTCAACCCCAATGGTGTGGAAGGCCTGGGAGTCAAACTTGTGGGCGACATAGCGGTTCATGAGGGAGCTCTTGCCGACGCCCCCGTCGCCCAGGAGGAGGACTTTCAGCAGCAGAGACTTCCCGCTCATGGTGGCTCTGGCAGCAGCAAGCTTGGAAACGAGCAGAGCACAAGGTTAGCAGGTAGGTGCCAGGCCCGGCTCCCTGGCAGGAGGCATGCAGGATGTCTCCTGGCTCAGAAACCCACCTTTGTGGGCACCCAGCAGTCTCCTTCCTACCTGGGAGCTGGGCTGGAAGAAGAGGAGCCGGTGTTGGTGGCTGGCAGAGGTGGAGTGGGCAGGGCCAACTCCCAGGAGCCCAACCCACAGCTGGCTTTAGTCCTTCCCTGGCTCTGAGTCTGAGGCGCCTTGGCCTCTTGGCTGCAGCTCTCCCCGGCTCAGACAACCTGGCTGGCTGCGGAAGGGCTTCCTGCCGGGTCTCATTTCATCTGGAAGCCCGGAAGAGCCCCACGCGGGAGACCAGTCGCTGGACCTGGACGGTGCCTGCCAAATACCTGCGCCGAGGAGCACCGCAAGCCCAGGACCCATGCCAGCTACAAGCCGGGAGGCCCGCGTCCCAGAGCCGCTTCGCCCTGCCCTTTTGTCTTCCCCGCAAATCCCTTCTGAGGGGCCCAAGCGCCTCCACGCCACCTACCGGTTCTGCCCAGCTGTTGCCTGGGGTCGTCAGGCTTTGCATCTGGGCCTGGGGGGGGGGAGGAGCGCAGGAGAAGGGAGGCCGGGGAGGCGGCGCTGCGGCCGAGGGTCCCGAGGGAGGATGGTCAATGCCAGCCGACGCGCCTTAGCATCCTCTGCTCTACCCCAGGCATCTCTGCCCGGCAGCAGCGGGTAGGCATCCAACCCTGAGCCGCCAGCGGAAAGGTGCGGGGAACTGCGGGGCTGGAAGATGCTTCCCGTCTGGCAATCGCTTCTCAGCTCCCACCCGATGTCTTTCTCACCAGTAGACTGTGGCTCGTCCCGGAGCACCTGCCCCCGCAGCCGGGCTGGGCTCGAACAAGCCACTCCGTAGCTTCCACCCGCCTAGCCGGCCCGCAACTCGGCGGCAGCCTCTGGAGCCTAGCATGTCCTGTGCGCATGCGCTCGCGTCTCCCCGGGCATAGTCAGCCAAGCGGCTTTCGGCGGCGGCTGCACCTCTAGTGAAAGGGCGGCCCCTCGTCGCGTCCTTCTCTGCTTCGCGCGAAGGGACCCAGGCAACGTTGCCACCGGGCGGCTCCGGCCCGCCCCGGCGAGCGCTGGCGGAGTTCCAGAAGGGTCCGCCCGCGGCTCTACCCGACTCGCGGAATTGGGGGGGGCGGTGCGGGGGCGGCGCGAGGCCAGGTATGAAAGAAGCACGCGCCGCGCATCTCTCCTCCCCCGCGGCGGCCCGACCCCTTTCAAGGCCCCGGTCGCAGCAGCTACCTGCCTTGAGCGGGGCCCGGAGCCAGCGCGGCTTTTCGGTCGAGGGCTCGGCCGCAGAGAATGAGGTTCCCGGAGGCGAGTGTGCTTCAGCTCCGCCTGGACCAGCGTGTTGCGCGAAGACTGAGCCGCGGCAGCTCCTTCCTTCCACTGCAGCCCCGCGGCTTCCAACCGCGCTCAGCTCTGCAAGGAAGGAAGTTGAGGGCGGCGGGCGGCTGTGAGTGGCCCGGCACATTAATGAAATCGGTGTCTGTAGCTTTCCATCAGAGCACACAACAAAGCCTGGGTGGCCTCCCAGTCGGTCTTCCAGGGGGAAGAGGCGGGTTGGCTCTGCTCTGGGGCCGCCTCCTGTGTGGCATTCAGAAAAACGCTTGGCTGGCAATACAGAAAAAGGCAGCGTGTCCCAGCTGGTGACGTCTCCGCTCGTCGAGCTAGCCCGGACCTGTCGGATCGGTTTGTTCTGCATTCAGGGAGCGGCCTCTCGCTCCTGACCTCCTACTGGGGAGCAAAGCAGGAAAGAGGCCGGCCTTGCCCGACTCTGGCGCACATTTTGTTAGCTGAAGCTACACACCTGGAAAGCAAACAGCTACTGGCAGGGCAGGGCCTGTTGTTGCTGCCGTGCAAAGGGGCACTTCGGAGCATTCCGGTGGTGAAGCCTGACGGATGGGGTCAGCATGCTGCTGCAGCCAGGGGTCCCCAAGGCTTCCAGGCAGCGGCATGTCACTAATGGCCACAGCAAACCCTGGTGGCCTTGTGGAGCAGTTCGGCATGGTTCCTGAAGGCACATGCTTTCTGAGCAGATCAGGGACCTAAATTAACTAGATGGGCTGGGTTCCTCCCAGGTGCCCCTGCCCCATCCTTAGAGTAAACACTGGTCAAACTGGAGTAAATGCAGACCAGCCCCACGCTGTGTGGAAACAGCCGTCCCAAACCCCTTTTAGCTGGCTGAGCTTCCAAGACTGAACTGCAGTGTGGTCTTTCCTATGGAACTGGGATCCTGCTGAGAATCATTCTGATCTCCCAGCACAAGTGAACCAGTGCAGCTGTGCAGGAGGAAATGGGCTGTTTGTACCCAGGATGTGGAAATGGGGCTTCCTACTGAAGAGACAGCCAAAGTGTCCCCCAGTTCCTGGGATGCACCAGTGAATTATTAAGGAGCAGGAAATCCAGTAGCTTTTCTCGTCCGTCCGTCTGTTAACACCCCCCCCCCAGGTTCTACCACAACTCTGGCTCCAGGAGTGGCCTGCAAAATTGTCCATCTTTAGATGGCGGTTGAGGCTCCTCTGTGGCTGGTCAGGTTGGAGGTGGAAGGAAGGATGGAGGTGGGGGCCAGCTCTGCCCTCTTCAAGAAGGGAAGGAGGGGAGCAGCTCCATCTCCCTAATTGCCTGTCCCAGGCTGGGAGGCGGCCATGGAGGAATCTAGCTGGCAAGTTTTTCTCTTCCTCAGAACCGCCCACCCCTTTTTCCTGTACACTAAATCAGGACACACGTCTGAGCAGAACATGGATTTTGGTTTGGGCATGCCCGTCTGTGTCCCCACCCTGTTGGGGCAAGGCCCAGGGAGCTGTTCAGCTGCTGTGCTGGCTGATGCCTGCCGCCTCCTTGAACAAACTAGCACCAACGCACAATAGCCCCGACCACAGAGGCATTCTTCCGCCCCAGGACGTCTGAGCCATCTGCAGGGTGACCATAGTTTAGGGAAATGGCCGGCTCTTCTCTGCTTAAAGCTGTAGACCCTTGAGGAAAGGCTGCAGGGCTGCTGCTAACCTTTCCAGCAGATGCTCTTGTCTTGGGTGAAGCTTTCAGCGCAAGTAGCTTTTCCTGTAGTTTGCCTTCCCTCAAGCTGCCCCGGTCTGAGGAAGGCACACCCAAAACAAACTTTCTTGCCTAAAGCGCTGAGGGGAAGTTGCAGGTTTTGCTCCCTTCCTCTTTCTTCAGGCTTTTGGTATCTCCGCAAATCCTTCCGCTATTAGCAAGTGTGTCTGCACAGAAACGGGTGGTTAGCTCAGAAGTGGTGCCTCCAAAATCCACTGCTGTGTTGACACTCAATTATTACTGTTTCCTGCTGGTGGTTCATTTTCTTTCATCACTTGTAAATTGCCATTTGAATATCTAAGAAACAATGAGGCCTCTTTAGAAGACCACAGCTCTCTTAACCCGAGTGTGTTGTTGATCTTTTCCTTCCGATTACAAAGATGCCCTCTTGCACTGCTCTGCAAACATACCAGGACCCCTACTCTGGGCACATCTGCCAGCCAGAATATGAAAGGCCACCTCTGGAAGCCCCCAAGCTGCAGGCTAGTAGTGGTTTCTAAAACCTGTCTCTTTAACCTTATATTCCCTATTCAGGATTGGCTTAGACTCAATTTACCCTCTCAAAGCCCTGAGCCTGCACCAGTGGCTACTTGCAGGTGTATTCCCAGAACTGTAGTGGGATTGTCTCGACCTGATCCCTCAGGTGGACCTTTGACTTCCCCAAAGATGATGTCTCTGCCAGGAAGAGGCAGAGATGCTGGTCCCAGACTCTTCCTCCCTTCTGCCCCACCCCCAGCAGACAAGTCACCCCCTTCAAAAGTACCACTGTTTCTCAACTCACAGCACAGGCCTGGACCAAATGGATATAAAAAGCCCCCAGCAAGATGCCTTCAAAACTTTGGGGCTCTGGGGAGGAATCACAAGACACAGTCATGAGGTAATTCATTTTTAAAATTTTAATAGATTTTTCTTTCCATTTGTTGGAAATCAAAGTAAAGTTGCAAAAACAATCTCAATTTTACTAATTGGGGTTTAATTGATGAAATCAACCCATCTGACAAGAAAGGCAAACGATGAGAATCCCACTGGGCAAGCCCTAGAAATTTCCTGTGAATTATTTTTTCTTCTGTGATGGAAGCAGAGGGCATGGCCAAGCCCTGAAAGGTGGGGGAGGGGGGGAAGGCCCAAAGAGGTAGCAGCCGCGGATGAGCTGCTGCAGCATTTCTTGAGATGCAAGTTTATATATACTGGTACGTTGTTTTAGAGAAACAACTGAGAAAGATCATCGGAGCTTCATGCCGCTGGTCTATGATGACTTGGCACTCTCTTTTTCCTGTTCAATGGCTGTGGAGAGAAAAAGCACCTTGAGCATTAATAGTCACTGAGCCCGCCTTCCGGACACCCACCCTTGGTCCCTAGCCGGGGCTGAAGGGGCCAGAACGCACTTTCTGGGTAGTCTAAACCTATCGGCTAGGTCTGCTGGGTAACCAACTGCACCCTAGTTCTGCTGCTTCCCAACAGGACCCCCACCCTGGCCCAAGTTCTGGAAGTGGGGCCCTCAAGCTCTGGTTCTCCAGCTCCTTCCTGGGTACAGTTCCGTAAGTCCAGGTCTTGATGCTCCAGGAAAGAACCCAGTGGAGACCCATCCTTACTTGTGGGGCAGCTCATCCTCCCAGGATTTCAAACTCTGTGAAATGCCTTTTCCGTACAGAAACCACCTCAGCCACCCCGATACTTTGCCAAGGCTGGAACCACAGGGAAAGAATCCAGTGGTGAAATCCAATTTTTTTTACTACCGGTTCTGTGGGCGTGGCTTGGGCATGGTGTGGCGTGGTAGGCGTGGCAGGGGAAGGATACTGCAAAATCCCAATTCCTTCCCCACTCCAGGGGAAGGATATTGCAAAATCTCCAGCCAGAGGTGGTATTTGCTGGTTCTCCGAGCTACTGAAAATTTCTGCTACTGATTCTCCAGAACCTGCTGGATTTCACCCCTGATAAATCCCATCTCAGCAGGAGGACCTGTAACAAGCAGGACAGGGGCCCTCCATCGGCCCTGGGCTTAGAGACTGGCAGGCTAACCGTAGCGCGGTTGGGCAGGGCTGAACTACAATAGGCTGAGAAAGCCCTGCCTGAAGCTTCGGAAGTTGTTGGGCTCTCCAAGCCTCGCTCCTTCCCTTTTTCCCCCATCGGAGTTTGGCCCAACGTTGCAGCTGCCGGAGGGCCCCTCCCCAAATACTTACTCTCCTTGGAAGGAAGCGTGTTCTTCTCTTCCGTATTCGTTTTCTTCAGCTTCTTCTTATCAAACTTCTCAACCTCCGACAGATCCGGTTTGTCGCACATCTTGGCCAGACAGGAAGCTAAGCCGATACTTTCAGAACTGCAAAAAGCCACATGGTTCCTCGCGGGGCTTCCCGGAACAAGGGGGCCGTCAGCCGCAGCCCCAAGACAGGCCGGGCGGAGGAGCCCATCCAAGGGGCCCGCTGCCCCGTTCGCCCCAAACCAGGCTCCGGCAGGCCCCTCTCGTCTTGGTCCGCCAGCCCCTCGCGGGAAGCGCCGCTCGCCTTAACGCAGACAGTCCCTCAAAGCCCGCCACACCCTCCATGCCCAGCAAGGGAGAAAGCGCCTCTCCGCCGGTGCAGAGCCCTCGGGGGGAGAGGCCGCCCCGCCCGCCGCCGCTGCCGCTGCCGCTGCTCACCTGCAAAACCGCCTCCGACTTCCACGCTCTCTGAGCCAGCGTGTCGGGGCGGCCCTTTATATCTGGCGGCCGGACCGCGGGGTACTTCGGGAAGTGTAGTTTCTTCTTCCTGAACGGGGAGGCACCGCGCGGTGGTGATTCCGAGCGAGGCCGCGCTGACGGGGTGAGGTCTCACGGAGCCTCGGCGGGAGACCGGCTGGTTGCGCAGATCTGACCGTATGGCGGAGAGCGGGGCTTGCCTGAGGCTGTAGGACAGGGGTCTCCAAACTCGGTCACGTTAAGACTTTCGGACTTCAACTCCCAGAATTCCTACAGAAAGCTGGCTGGGGAATTCTGGGAGTTGAAGTCCAAAAGTCTTAAATGTGACCGAGTTTGGAGACCCCTGCTGTAGGAAGAAGATCGCTGAAGGTTGCAACGGTGGATTAATGTGAGGACGCTGCTTTTGGGGGGGGGGGGAGCTTCCTTGTAACAGTGGAGCCTTCCCGTCTCTTCGGCCAAGCCAGGGACCTGCATTCATTGAGCCCTGCCTGCGTTGGAGTTCTGAGGGTGCCCAACTCCACCACCACCACCACCAGCACATTGGGCTCAGAGGCCACCGCAGTCCCCGGCCTCCCTCGGCCCGCCAGAAACGGGAAGGGACGGCAGCAACCTTCACGCCGCCGCCCTACTAAGCGCCGCCTCCTGGCATGTGGGCGGGCCGGCCAGGTCCGTTTCCCGCGCCGGAGATGCGGCTTTGCGCACCGCCCAGCGGCGGAACCGAGCCTGTGAGCTTGGGCCGCGCTCGGCTGCCTTTTTCTTGGTTGGTTTTTAAATAAGAGTAGCGGCGTTCGTGATGGATATTTGAACTTACGTTTATATACTTAAAGCTAATCTAAATAAAGTAATAAGATATTGCGGGCGGCAAGACAGTGCATATCTATTCTATATGATCTTATGATCCAGTGGTGAAATCCAATTTTCCCCCCTACCAGTTCTGTGGGCGTGGCTTTGTGGGCGTGGCAGGGGAAGGATACTGCAAAATCTCCTTTCCTTCCCCACTCTGGGGCCAGCCAGAGGTGGCATTTGCTGGTTCTCCGAACTACTCAGAATTTCTGCTACTGGTTCTCCAAAGCCTGTCAGAACCTGCTGGATTTCATCCCTGATTTTCTTATCCCAGGGCAGTCTTAACAGTATTATGGGTCTCGCGCAAAGCAGTGTACTGGAGCCCCTACAACAACAACTCACAGGAATAAAAATGTAAGTGGTTGATAAAATTAAATATATATTTATTTTATTGGGACTTCCGACAAAATCGGTGCTGAAACATTAAAAACATGCTGTGCAGTAACAACTAATCAACATGATAAAACACAATACTCAGTAAGCCATACAGTTGCTGTATTTATATGATACAAGATGCATTGAAGGGTTAACATGCACAGATTAGTATGGGGCCCCTATGCTTGTGGGGCCCACCGGCAAATTCCCATCAGGCCCATGCGTTAAGACAGCCCTATCCTTCCTTGCAGGTTGCAAACAATTTGTTAGTCAATTGTGGGAAGATATGTAGTTGTACTCGTTTTCTATGCCGATAAAAGTTAAGTGCACACAAGTGTATGTATAAAAAAGAAGTCTACAAAAGTTTGGAAACCTTATAAAAGCACAGGTGATACATGCCAACCTGTCCTGCTTGTGGGCTTCCAATCGACATAGTGGTTACTGGAAACCGTGGCTGTAACAAACAGGCCAGGAATAACCATCTTATTAACTCATAACAGCTACACTTATCAAAGTATCAAAATTAATGTAAGCCACTAAAATTCAGCTCAGCTGAAGAGTTTATAAAAATAGTATTAAACAAAACAAAACATGCTCTTTCTCCAAAAGGCTCCAAGACAAGTTGGCTGATATAAGTGATTACATGGTTCCAATAATTAAGCCCGAGCTTCATTCACAAATTGGCATTAGCATTACAAATAATGCACCCCAGTATATCTATATTTATATTAATTCTGCTGTGGTGTCTGGCTTGCAACATGCATGTAAGAGCAGAAATCATGATTCCTCTCCCCCCAGCCCCCCAAGGAAAGTAAAAGATGTTTTCTGCTGGCCCACTGTGATCCAGTTGAGAGCAAAGCAGAGCTTTCTGGAGCTCCGATGGAATCAAGTTAGTCCAGATGTGCTTGCAATCTTCAGATTTCTACAGTCTCCAAGTGAACCAAATCCCCCAATTCTGAGTTTGCTCTGTGCTTCTCTCTCTCCAGCCTGATTCTGTCCAATTCCCCCGTGTGGGGCAATTCTCCTTTCCTTCTGGTTGTCACTTTCTCCATTTACACCATGTTTGCAGGTTGCTCTGAAGGCACTCCTGCCCCTCCCCCCCACTTCACAACCAGTCCTTAGGTTGTGACAAGTACTGGTAGATGGCAGTTGTGAATCCCCAGCTGATGCTTGAGCGGAGAATGAGGAGAGATCCACCCCTGTACAACAGCAGGGCTTGCCTTCCCCGGGCCTGCCAGACCTTAGTCATCGTGGCCAAGAGGCCGAGGTTTTCCTGCCTTCCCACTTGGGACTGCACATTGGTAATGAGGATGCCAAGAGGGTAGAGCAGCAGGGACACCAAAGTGCCAGTAATACTACCCGACAGAAAGGCTGGGATTCCAACAGGCAAGCTCTGTGTGGAGAGGCTGCTATGGAGGGGCTCTTGCAAGGCAAAATAGAGGGAGCTCCCCAGGCCATTGCGGATCAGGATGAGACCGAGGCCTCGATAGAAGCCCAGGCTGAAGCTCTCGCTGAGAGGGTAGGAATGGAAGGTGGTCAGGATGTGACGTGTGGTGGGGAACCTATGGACCTTCCTCCCATCCTGGAGGACATTCTGCACCCTCTCGAGGGGACAGAAAACCAAGGCTTCCAAGAAGCCAGAAAACAGCCCGGCTACGGCTCTCCGGGACCAAGACCCCAAGGGCTGAGCCGAGAGGAAGCCATAGAAGCTTTCGTAGGTGCCAAACAGCAAAGTTCCTTGCAGCGTCTTGACCATGAGTGGTGGAAAGACGCCGCGATAGATTTGGCGGAAGCCTTCGTGGTACAGCTGGCGCACCGCTTCCGTGATGGAGAAGACGTGCAGTTGCTGGCGGAAGATGGTCTTGTGAATGGGGAAGGTTGCCAGGGTGGAGAGACTGCTGGAGGCAGCGCCCACAAAGTAACTGCTGCAAGCTCTTTGCCTTTGACCCCTCTCGGTCTCTTCCTCCATTGATGCAGAGTGTTGGACTTCTCTGTGGGAACAGAGGCAGTGCAGGGGTCACAGCCCTGGTTCTGAATGGGTTGAGTTGCCATTGTGCCAAGTGGAGGAAAGATTTTAATTTTAATTAAAACATAATCTTTAAATAAAAAGGAATCTGTGCCCTTATGCCTGACGTTGGGGCCACAGGCGTTTTGCCAGGGAAGCTTCACTTCTGAAATGTACTCTACACAGACACCCCCTTTTTGCAACCTCCTATTCACAAAAGGCTGCTTCTACTTAAGTGTCTTTACGCTACAATAATTAGATGTTTCTCCTGGAGCCGTATTTCTGAAGCTGTTCCAAAGTTGTCTACTAGACCCTTTACGATATAAATCCAATTGGTTTATATGCCTGCTCACCAACCTCCTTATTCAAGCAGGAGCGATTCTGGCCCTTCTTTAAGCAAAAAAACAATATATCCATTTCAGAAGCAGGAATGAGAAGCAGGTGGGCCTTTTTAGTTCAAAAGATAAATCAGAAAAGCAAACTTTTAGTATTGGCTCAATGCTGTCATAAAAATGTCAAATTAACAGGAGTCCAAGGGAGCAGGTGCATGCTCACACCTTGGAGCACCATTCTACACCACCTGATCTTTGCTGCCAGGTTAGCGTGGCACTGCATGGGATTTTTTTCATTAAAGGTTGCCAATTCTGTCCCTGCAGCCTGTGGGGTTTTCTTAACCACAATACTCAAATCTACTCTTACCAAGTCTACTGTTTTTGAAATTCCTCAAACTAAGTTTATTAGAGCAGTTCTTGCAGTCTCAAAATAAATTAAGAATGTTCCATTAAATTTGGAAATGGGTTTGGATTCAGTGGATGCTACAACTTGGTCCCTTCTCATCCATTTTTGGCTAAAATTAGTTTTTCTCCCCCCCCTCCATAGGTTTGGCCTCTGTGTTCCTTAGGGACCACTTCAAATCAACATGGTTTAATAAAGCAATTGAGGAAATCCACTCCTTCTCAGAAGGGCTCACAGGCAACAGATGGAAGTCAATGTAAGCCCGGCCTCTTGTTCTACCCTTTGGGGGACTCTTCAAAAGGATTGGCACCAGCCTCCCCTCCATCATCAGTCAATTCCAGAGGGTGGAGCACAGGGAAACCCCAAGAATAACTACATTGTCTTTGTTGCTGTAATAAATTATTCAAATTGAGCTGCTTTCCAAACTTCCCGGCAGCTCCCCTCTGGTCACCCAGGCAGCAGCAGGAGGGCTGAAGCAGAGTTCCTGCCCAACGGCCTCCGAGTCTCCCATTGGGATGCAATGGGGGCGGGGGCGAGATCCTCTGCAGTTCCTAGTCTGATCTGACCCATTTCTCAACTCCACCCTTCCTTGAATGGCTTCTCCCTCAAACCTGGCCCAGGGCACCCACACCGCCAGTCCCATGTTCTCCAGAGCCGCTTAGCCTTGAGTGTGCCAAGACCACTCTCCAGACACGAGGCAAATTTTAACCCCCTTCCTTCTGAATCGGGATGCTGCCCCCGCCCCCCACAGCAGCCCAAGGCCCTTACCTTCTTCAGCACATGTCTCTGCTCCTTTGCAGAGAGATGCAGACCTGCTGGCTGGAACATCCTCTCTGCTGAGAGCTCCACCCCCGGAGTTTCCGGAGGGGCTTCTGCAGCTGCTTCCCGGCACTGTCAAGCTTCAAAGTGCTTTCAGGCTACTTTCATTTTGATGGCTTCAGTTTGCCAACAGATGGGGGGGGAAAGGAGGGAGAGATTGGATGATATCTGATTGGACAGTGTGACCTGCACTAATGGGGGGGAGGGAAGATTATATACTCTTAATTATATCTTCTAAACCAGTGTTTCCCAACCTTGGCAACTTGAAGATGTCTGGACTTCAACTCCCAGAATTCCCCAGCCAGCTGGCTGGGGATTTCTGGGAGTTGAAGTCCAGACATCTTCAAGTTGCCAAGGTTGGGAAACACTGTTCTAAACTGCCCAGGAATTACCCAGAGCTGCTTCTGCATTCACTCTGTGCTGAAATGATGTACTCAATAAAGCTTTGCATAGAGATTGGATCGTCTCAACAGTGCTTTCTTCGTGTTGCAACCTGGACAGGCACTTTCTTAGTGTCATGGAAGACTCAGTAGTGAGCACTGAGAGGAACAGAGCATCTCTGGCTTCCCAAGGGGATGCCAGAGAACAATGGCAAAGGCTATACTCTGAACTGCCGAAGGGAAAACTCCTGGGCCTGGAGGGCTCCCAGTACCTTAGAACCATAGAGGGCTAGAGGAGTGACTGGGTTTTTTAGAGGGTGCAGTAAGGAGCAGCACACACTGTGCTGCCATTTCCTCACAGTTCTGCCTTGGTCAATTGCACAGGCTGATCTCCACAGCTCGAGTTGACCTTGACAGCAATACTGCCTTTTCAGCCAGAGGAAGGAGCAAGAACGGTTCCTTTGCCGCTTACTGTCACAGAGAACTGAACTTTGTTCTGGTCATATTTGCAAGCTCAGGGGAGCCTCCTTGAAATACTCCTTTGGCTGAACCCCTGGAGCAAAGGCGGCTGCCTGTGGAGCAGCGAGAGGCATCTCCTGCTCAAAGAGCTAGTTCACCCCTTGCTAATAAAATTGGGCCTGATTCAGCAACAGCCAGATATGTTCTGTGATCCATTTGGGGACCCCTGATCGCATCCAGAGAACCTTCTTTCAGGATACTGCAAGACAGCAAGGCTTCCTAACTCTAGGTCAGAGGTCTTCAAACTTGGTAACTTTAAGAGTTGTGGACTTCAACTCCAAAAATTCTGGGAGTTGAAGTCCACAAGTCTTAAAGTTGCCAAGTTTGGGGACCCCTGCTCTAGGTGGACCCAAATTCTGGGCCTGAATGCCCTTGGGGCGAAAGCAGGCATTAAATTATAGAGCACCCCCAACCAAGTGCCCCACCCTCAGCCTGGCAAAATCAGCACCCTAAATAGCAGGATGCTAGCCTCCCAAAGGAACACGTCTTACTGCCACAGGGGAGCAGAGTACCACACATCCAGGGGATGTTAGTTTGGCTTCCTGCCTTCCTGGATTATATGCTTTGCAGACTGTGTGAAGGGTAGGGGCCAGAGGTGGGTTTCAGCAGGTTCTCACCAGTTCTGGAGAACCGGTAGTGGAAATTTTGAGTAGTTCTGGAGAACCGGTAAATACCACCTCTGACTGGCCCCGTCCCCATCTATTCTCTGCCTCCCGAGTCCCAGCTGATGGGGAGGATTTTGCAGTAACCTTCCCCTGGAGTGGGGAGGGAATGGAGATTTTACAGTATTCTTCCCCTGCCACACCCACAGAACCGGCAGTAAAAAATTTTTTGAATCCCACCACTGGTGGGGGCACACAGCCCCCCGACTCTGCACACAAGAGACCTGCATCCAGCCCGGTCCTTTGACTAGCAAGCTTCTCCAGCCATTGTCCCGGTGGCTACTTGCCCCTCCCGGGAGAAGCCCATAAGAAAGAGAGAGCAGCATGCCCTCCTCCCACAAGCAGCCATCCTCATGCACTGGCAGTCCATCAATCAGAATAGAGGTGGAAGGGACCTTGGAAGTCTTCTAGTCCAACCACCTGCTCAAGCAGGAGATCCTATACCATATATATGTTCTTGGTGTGGCACAGTTGCTGACTTGAAGGGATACGTGGCTAGTTGCCTCATGTGTGCCTCACCGAAAGGATATGCGGGCAAACCACAGGAGCTAATACGAGTTGCCAGCCCCCCCCCCCCGGCACCCTGAAAAGATATCTCCATGGATTGAATTTGGAGGTGGTTTTCAGTTAATAATGTCTGTTAATTTGAAAAATAGCTTGCATTGTATCAAAGGAGGCAGCACATGTTTGGTTCCAACAGAGATACCCATATAGTCCCAAGGATGACCTACGAGTATGCTCACCCCTATCGAGACCTATTCCTCCCCACTCTCCTTTATTGTTTTCACTGGGGGAGAAAAGTGCTGCGCCCCAAAGAATCTTGCCGGAATATGGTGCGTGTGGGAACAGCATCCAGAAAGCTCTTGATTTTTAAGGAAGAGTTTAATTCCTCCTGCTCTGAAGTTCTGAGTAACACAAACATCACAGTGGTATCCTAGGGATTCAGCTGAAGCGAAGCAGAGGCAGCAGGAAGGGCCCAAATAAGAAGCAAAAGAAAGATATATGTATGCATGTATGTATGTATGTATGTAGATAAGATACACGCACACATGCCAGAGCAACTGGCATACAATCAAGGGAGCTGCTGCTCAGAACCCAGCTGAAGTGCCGTGAGACTGGCTGTAAGGACCTCTGCTTTTCTGGGAGCCGTTTTTTCTCGTCTCCTTTGGGATGGGGATAACGGTCTGCTGCTTTTGCCTCTCAAAGGCAGGCAGGCAGGCACCATTGGTCTGAAATGATCTCTGCTGCTGTCAGGTAGAAAAGTAGGCGCCAACAGACACACCTGAAAGCAACAGGGCACAGAATGCCCCAGGAGCACAAGCTGCCTGGGAAGACTTTTAAAAGGAGGGGGGGGGGACACTCCAACCAGCTCCTTTGGAAATGAACTGGACATTAAAGGGGTAGGGAGGAAGAGGCAGGCAAGTTCCAGTCAAGGCAAAGCCCAAATGTGGGCATTTGTTTGGCACAGAAAGGCCTTTCTCTGCATACTCTTGCACCAAGCGACCACTCTAGGTCTAACCAAAATGTAATCCTGACCTTCCGCACAACTAGCCACCACACCCTCCCAAGGACACAGGATGGATGCCCGAAAACCACTGGTTCTATTCTCCAAGTTAAAAGAGGTCAATAACTTCACAAGAAGCCTAATTTGCATAAAAACACCCCAGTCAATGGACAGGCTGAGAATGTGATTGATGATCTCCCCCACCCCCCCTCCAAACACTGAGAAGTAGAAAGGAAAAGAGTGGCAATCAAACAAGCAACATCTACTGAACTTAAAACAAATTTTGGTTTTTGAAAAAGCCACCCAAGCAGCAGCATCTACAATTATAAAGGGACATGACTGAAGAGATAAGAGACGGATTCCCCATTGTGAGTCCGCCTGATGGCTTCAGCCAGGATCATGGAGATGTCGATCACCTGCAAGGAAGAGGAAGCAACAAGTCAAGTTATCTGGAGCCTGCAAGCTGTCCAGACTCTCCCTTTTCTTCTGCAGTCACACCTGGATTTTAGGGCAGTGTTTCATCTTGTCCTCCTGGGGGATTGTGTTTGTGACTACAACTGCCTCAAAGCAGGCGTGGTTGATTCGGGAAATGGCTGGCCCAGAAAAGATCCCATGAGTCAGGATGGCATAAACTTTGGTAGCACCAGCTGAAAGCAGCCTATGTGGAAGACAGACAGACAGACAGACAGGCGTTTACTGGGTGAGCCGGCTGCTCATCTCTGAATAAAGCAAGCATTCTAATCCGCCATTAGTAAAAGAACGGGCCTTCGCTATATGGCCTTACCGTCCATAAGCATCTTATTGCTTTCAGCACACAAAACTGCATTCAAAAAAGCAGGAGGTGGCCAGGTAGGAGGAGGAATCAGCCAGGAGAGAAGTAGCCACCCACCCTCTTGAACCCAGATGGCTGCCTACACTCTGGTAGGGTACTCACTTGTCTGCTGCATGGCAGATGGTGCCACAGGTGTCTGCCATGTCATCCACAAGGATGGCCACCCGGTCCTTCACATCCCCCACCAGCACCATGCGGTCTACTTCACTGGCCTTCTTCCTCTCTTTATGAATAAGGGCAAAGTCCACATTCAGGCGATCAGCAATGGAGGTCACTCTGTGGAGAGATAGGTCCATATTGTCAATTTCCAGAAAGGGTAATGCTTTTCTTATGCCTTCCAGTTACATGGCAGCATTCTTATCTGCAATGCCACCTCAAATCCATCCAAAAACACCAGGCTGAGCAAGGCTACAGTGAACTCTGCCAGCAGCACATGCCCACGTAACCAATATGCAAATACAGCACAATGGCTGTCCTGCAATTCTCACAACAGAGCTCTCTTTGATTATTTAGGATTGTCCAGATCAGGGATGGCTAACCTTTTTGCCGTCGCGTGCCAAAAGCGGGGGGAGCGCGGTGGGTTCGCACACGTGTGCCCACACCCATAATTCAATGCGTGCTTCCCCCCACGCATGCGCGTGCGACACCCCCCCATGCTCCCCCCACTTTTGGCACCCCCCGGGAGGCCCTCCGAAGGCCGGAAACGGTCCATTTCTGAACTTCCAGTGGACCCGGAAGGCCTGGTTTTCACCCTCCCCAGTTTCCAGAGGCTTTCCTGGAGGCTGGGGAGGGTGAAAATGGCCTCCCCCCCCCCCCCGAGGCCAGAAACACCCTCCCAGAGCCTCCGCGCGAGCCCTTTAGTTATCTCAAAACGGGCCGTGTGGAGACTCCTGGGAGGGGAGGGGCCGTGGCCAGCCGAAAATCAGCTGGCCAGCACTCGCATGCGCGCTAGAGCTGATCTATGGTAATGGCTCCCGTGCCGGCAGATATGGCTCCACGTGCCACCTGTGACATGCGTGCCATAGGTTCACCATCACGGGCCTAGATGAATTTTTTGCGGTGCCAGGCACATCATTACATGAACAGAAGAGCCCACTTGCTCCAATTGCGAGGTTCCAAGAAGCAGCAGAGCCAACAGCTGGCCAAAAGAAAATTCATTTCTGAAAAGGGTTTCCTAGTCAAAGCATTTTATGAATGCAAGCAACCTCTTGCAACTGCCTTTTTAAAGGCCAATGGTCAGATGGGAACCTGGGTGTCACACACAGACCTCCTCTGCTGACTGAGGTTCTCTTTGATCCCTAGTACTACAAAAAGTCAAGAGCCAGGAAAAACATCACACTGAAAGCCAACAATAATACAAGTTCTGTTCTGACTTTGGAAAATGAACTTTGGCCACATCCCTTCAAGGAGGTCACTAATCAAGACCTCACCCCAGCCATGATTTGAGACTGAAAACATTCAGCAAAACAGGCCTCCACCCCAGTCGCTCCGGGTGTCTCACCTCTTGGCTCCCCCAGCGTCAGGAGAGACAATGGTGCAGTTCTTCCACTCAACAATGTTCTCCTTGATCCACTTTAGGACGGCTGGCTCAGCGTACAGGTTGTCCACAGGGATGTCGAAGAAGCCCTTGGGGAAAGGAAGCAGGTCCTTTGCCCCCTTTCGGCTCGGCTTTGGGACCATTTCCCAGAAGGCAGGAGAGGAGCAGAGCGCTCCTTTCCCATCCGGCCGGAGGTTTTAAGCCCCCAACCTGCCAGAGCAGCCCAAGAGCCCCCAGGGAGATTCCTCTCCAGGCGGGGGGGCCCTGCAGAGTTAGCCCCCGCCCCACCACGGCCCCAAACCTGGATCTGGGAGGCGTGCAGGTCCATGGTGATAATGTGGTCCGCGCCGGCCACGGAGAGCATGTTGGCCACCAGCTTGGCGGAGATGGGGGCCCGGCTCTGCAAGAGAGGCAGCGGCGGGTCAGGGCGGGCCGGGCAAGGGCCGGCGGGAGGAGGGCGCGGCGGGCCGCGGGGCACCTTGTCTTTCTTGTCCTGGCGCGCGTAGGGGAAGCAGGGGATGACGGCCGTGACGCGGCTGGCCGAGGCGATCTTGCAGGCGTTGATCATGATCAGCAGCTCCATCAGGTTGTCGTTGATCTCCCCGCAGCCGCTCTGCACGATGTAGACATCCTCTCCGCGGACGCTCTCGCCGATCTCCACGCTGCGGGGGGCGGGGCGTGAGGGCGAGGCGTGAGGCTCCTCCCCTCCTCCTCCCTCCCTCCCTCCCCGCCCCCGCGCATGCGCCGCTCCTCACGCGCACCAGGTCTCCTGGTTGGAGAACTTCTTAGTGACGACCTTGCCCAGCTCGAGGCCCAGCCGGTCGGCGATCTTCTGCGAGAGGTCCTGGTGCGAGCTGCCGCTGAAGATCTTGATGTTAGGCATCCTGGCCAGCAGCGGCGGCGGGCAGCGTGACGCGGCGGAGGACGAGGCGCGCTCCGCGGGCCCGCCGCCTTCCTGCGGCACCGGCAGCAGCTCCGCCGCCTCCCTGCGGCGCTCCCGCCCGCCGCTCTTGGGATCCAGCAGCAGCCCCAGCAGCGCCGCACGGCCTCCGCCTTCCGGGCGCCGGCTCCGCTTAGAGGGACGGTGCGACGCACGGGCGGCCCTCGAACGCGCAGGCGCCGACGGAAGGGCCGCGCGCGCTAGCCCGCCATCTTGGTGCCACGCCCCCTTTGTCACCTCACCGCTTCTCGCCTGGCAACGCGCACGCGCGGGGCGGGGGCGGGGCGGGGGCTGATGAAAGGAAATTTCCCAAGCGGCAGATGCGGAAGGAATCGATTTACTCTTCCGGGTTTGTGAAAGAAAACCGGTTTGTTCCGTACACGAGAGGCGGCGGGAGGGGTCCGGGGGAGCAGAGTCTGCGCGAGGCGCTGGGCTCGGCTACCTTTGGAAGCTGCGGGCGGGTCCCCCTCTCCCAAGCGCCGAGAGGCTTCCGGGCCTCCGAATCCCGTCCGGGGTCGCGGGCATCGCTCGGCGGCGGCAGCAGCAGCAGCAGCGACTGTTCCCGCCGCGAAGACCGTTCCTGGCCGTGGCAGACGGAGGGAGAAGTCGCCTCCAGCTCAGATGCCGAGGCGGCTCCCGGGCGAATCTGCTCCTCTCTGGCGGCCGGAGGGAGACGATCCGCGGAGCGCCTGGCACTCGGGTCCCTCGTGGGGTGGGGGGGGGCGAGCAGGGGCTCCAGGCTGGCCTTCCCATGGAAGGAGCCGGGGCCTCCCGCGGTTTCGGCCCTTGAGACGAGCCGGTCTGACCCCGGGCGGGGCGGGAGAGGAGATGGGACTCGCGGGGCAAATGAGGCGTTGCAGGGCGGAGACAACCGGCCGCCCTCCTCACTCTCCCAGCGGCTCGCAGCCCTACAGGCATTCAGGCACTTGGTCTAGGCTGGGCAGGCGGCGGCCTCCAGCGACAGACACTGATTTACTTGTTCATCAGTGTCTTCAAGGACCGTGTGAGAGTGTTCACCACGGAGGCCGCGGATTGGTGGCTCAGCTGCTCGGCTTCCTGATCCCCTCCGTGGCCTGTTCGGGCGGTGGACTCCTCGGCAGCTCTCAGCAAGAATGTGTAGTTCCTCACGATCTCTTCGACTTTGGCCAAGAGCGCCTGGCGCTGAGACCCTGAGCGCACCACATTCACCAGCAGCACAAACGTCTCGACCAAGCTTCCCAGTACTTGGAAGCTGCTGCTCACTGCCAACAGCATGTGGGTTGGGCTCTTGTTGACCGCGGCAACTCTGCGGCAGGAGGCCCGGAAGTCCTTGAACTTAAGGGCCAACTCTTGCTTGTACTTGGTCAACTGAGGGAGATACGACTTGCCTTCCTGGGCCTCGGGGCTCACGATGCACTGCCGAAGGATTGTCAAGAGTTCACTGGTGTCCAGCTGCACAGCCAGGAACCCGTTGGGCCAGGTGTAGGTGCGGCCCTTCAGGGCGTGGATCTTGGCCAGGCTTCCCTCAAAGGAGGAGGTCCGCAGGTCTATCTCCTGGGTCTGGTTGTCTGGAGTGCTGCAGACGCTAGCATCCAGAACTTGGAGAGTTCTGCTGACCACCGGGATTGCCTGGTGGCCGATCGTCCCTTCTGGGAGGATTGGCATGGGAATGGCGTAAGAAAGCTCATCCTTTTCACTCCCATCATCGGTCATGTCACATTTCCTGTAGTAGAAGCAGTACCGGAAGGAGCAGCACCTGTCCCCCTCTCCATCCTCCTCTGGCAGTTTTTGGGGGCTCGGATAGATGTCCTCCTGAAAAGGAAGCACAGCACCGCCTTTCTGGCTCTTCTCAGCCACTTGAACATAAGAGGGTTTTGCCGCTGTCGGGTGAGGGTCCTGCATTTTGCCTTTCGAGGCAGGGACTTGGGCAGTGGCCTCCCTCTGCTTGCTCAGGTAATGGCTCAGGTAGCCTGGAGAACTTGAGGATGTTTGCTCCATCTTTTCAACTTCGCTGATGCTGTAGCGCCGCATCAACTTCTTGTAGTGGGGTGCTCCTATGCACTCCCCAGGAGAGGCACACGTGGTCAGGCACGACAAGCTGTTTTCAGGGTCAGACCGGCAATCCCTCGATTCCAGGCTCATGGACCTGATCCGGCTGCCCTTGGGAGGAGGGGCTCCAGCGGAGGACTTTCTTGGCCCTTCTGCCTGCTGCGGCTCTCTGCCCCTGCTCTGCCTCTCCAGGCTTGGCGCTGTGGACTGGCCGGGCAGGGGCCTGGTGCCACGGCTGAGCCTCTTGCAGTCACAACTCCGCCTCTGTTCCCTGGACATCCCTGGCACAGTCTGCACAGGGCTGGTCCGGACCTGGCAGGTGCAGCGCCCTGTGGCCGAGGGGTCCAGACGGTCCGGAGACACAGGGTGTCTCCTGGTCTTTGGCTTCAGCAGCTCTTCCAGGAATTCAAGCTCGTACTGCCTCACTTTCTGCAGCTGAGCCTGCCGCTCATCGGTCTCTCTCTTGAGTCGTGTTGGGAAAGTGGCAGAAATGAGGTTCTTGAACCGGAACGATGCTTTGGGTACTTTAGGCTTAGCCGGGAGATCCGAGTCTGCTGCTGTAATGGCCAGCGCCTTTTCAGGCCTTTTTAAAAGCATGGAAGTGGAGGGCAGGCTTTCAGTCTGAGCACCTGGGGGGACCTTCCCCTTCAGAGTCTCCCCTCCGGGACTACTGAAGGTCTGTGGGCTCTGGCAAGGTGGAGGCCTCGGGATGCTGTGGCTGTTGGCACCCCTTTCATGCTGTCCCTTTTCCTCCTGGCTGATGAGCGTCTCCCTCTGGCCAGGTGGCCTGCCACCCTCTTCCTGGCACAGGAGTTCCTCTGCCCCCAGCTGCCCTGCTCCCTCTGGCCTTCCCTTTGGCTGGCAGCTCTGGGGCGCCTGCTTCTCCTCTTCTGCTGCTGGCAGGGGAGGGGGAACCGCCTCCGCGGGGCTGCATGGGGCTCCTGGGTTCCGCTGGCAGACTTCACCGCTTGGCTGCTTTTGAGAGCAGGGAAGGCTGAGGGGGAGCCAGCCCACAGAGCAGGGCTGGGGATCAGACAGTTGCCTGAGGTCAGGACCCCAGGGGGGAGCGCTGCCTTCAGTTGGCGAGGATGCTGCAGAATGGGAGGCTTTGTGGCCGACTGGCTGCAGACTTGATGCGACGAGGACAGGAGCTGTTCTCTGGTCCTGCCGCCCACTCTCCGGGTGGCTGTTTCCCAGGGCAGGGACAGCCGTGGTTGCCCCACAGGGGAAGGAACCTTTGGGCTCGGGCACTGTCCCTTTGGCACTGGGCTCATTGAACTGCTGAGAGGGTGAGGGCTGGGCAGAGCCTTTCTCCGTTTCTTGCTTATTTGTAGTGCAGGTGGCATTGGAGGTCTGGTCTGGCTCTTGATACCGAGGCGGCCCTTTGGCGCCACTAGCCTGGATGCGGAAAGGAAGGTCCTTCCGGGCCATGAGGCCTTCCTTGCTGAGCTGCTGAGTCAGGAAGAAGGCAGCATTCTGGCGTTGCTGCACAGCTGCGAGAATCTCGGGGACGTGGGGGATCTCGGAGGAGTTCGTTTCGTGGCCTGAATCCATCGATGACTCCGGGGTGATGGTGGCCAGAACGATGAGGCCTGGAGGAGAAGAAGAAGGCATGCTCTTTAGTTGGGCGGGGAAAGCCCCTCTCCTCCTGGAGGACGCTCAAGCCCACCCTCAGCCACTGGATAAATTTGGCTGTTTGGCCTAGCCAACCAAATGGGAGGAAACTAAACAAGGAGAGAAGCAACTTAGAACTAAGGAGAAATTTCCTGACAGTGAGAACAATTAATCAGTGGAACAGCTTGCCTCCAGAAGTTGTGAATGCTCCAACACTGGAAGTTTTTTAAGAAGATGTTGGATAACCATTTGTCTGAAGTGGTGTAGGGTTTCCTGCCTAGGCAGGAGGTTGGACTAGAAGACCTCCAAGGTCCCTTCCAACTCTGTTGTTGTTATTATTATTAACCAGAGAGGGCAAAAGGAAGGGGAGAGTACCACTAATTTAAATGAAAGGAATACGTCTGTGTGTGTGTGTGTGTGTGTGTGTGCGTGTGCCACTGCTTCAAAGGCAAAGCTGCTCCTGTGCCGAGGGGGAAATGGGGGGGCTGCAAACAAGCGGTAGACGGGATGTATGACACGTAGACACATACGCTGGCTATTGCTGGACCTCTTGTCTTTTTGGAGGCCCAGGTTCTGGCACGGGCTCAGAAGGAATTTTACAGGGTTGTCTGGGCTGCCAGCCCAACTGCCCCTGAATGATGCACCTGAGCTGGTGGGATGGTATGGTGGTCTTAATGTCCCTTAAGAGCCCTTTTCTGTGCCACATTCTGGCCTGTTCCCTGAGGATGGACTGCTGCAGCCTCTGTCTCTTTCTAAAATGGGGTTGGAGAGGCAGCCTTTCCAATACGCAACTGATGGCTGCCCTCGGAGCTCTTGGGAAGGCTCCTGCCACTGACTGCACCTCTGACCTGGGAATGAGTGTCCTTCCGCCCCCCCCCCCTTACATATGCAGCTATGCTGGTGCCAGTGCCCCTCTCTTTGGACTAAACTTGCAGGTTTTGGGGGGGTGCTGCCGTTTTGCTGGGTGCGTTCTGATGGGAACCACCTTAAAAGGAGTGGGGTACCTGCCGTCTGCTGCGGCTGAGGGTGCACACCATCTTCTGAGGCCGCCAGCGCTTCCAGGGCCTGCAGCGTGGAGACCAGAGCATCGTCCAGGTCCTGGGCGTGATCTCGGACAGTCCGCGTTTGCATGCTATCTATGAGTGTCACGGGAATCTCCTCGTACAGGAGGCTGCAGAGCTGGCGTCCTGGCTCCTGCCCTTTTGCCATGGCGGCTGCCGCTGCCGCCGCCACCCGGCGTTTAGAGTCGTCCTCGTCAGAGCTGTTGTCTTGGAAGCCGGGAGGCGGTGCGGCGATGGGGAGAAGGGATGTGGTTTCATCATCCTCTTCATCGCTCCCTGGAGGGGGCAGGGAGGTCAGATCCACCATGTCCTGCGTGGGGCCAGGATTGCTGCCTCGGTGAGGGGCTGCCTGCTGGCGCTTGACTTTGGCCTTGCAGGAGTCACAGAACATCTGCTGGGGCTGGCCGCTCTGCTGGCTGTCCAGGGTGTACGCCCTGGCTCTGTTGGCCCAGCGCTCCTGGTCTGGGCCGTGGGGCTCACAGTCTTGGGCGGCCCCATGGCAGTCTCGCCCGGAGCTCTCTGAGGTGGGATCCGATTTGGTCCGGGGCCGGGACTCCTCAAAGGGGATCAGGTTTTCATTGACGTCAGTCCCGCTCTTGCGCTCCTCCTTGTGTTCCCGCAGGTGCAGGTAGCAAAAGCTGAGGAGCTCCGAGCCCAGGGGATCTGGAGGGCCACCCCCTCCGGGGCTAGGGGGAGAGCCTCCCAGGAGCCTGCTCTCCTTCTTAGCCAGGTGCCCTGCTGGTGCCGGAGGCTGATGGCCGAGGAACGGGCTGCTGTCTGGAGCAAAACACACATTGCCCGTTAAAACATGCACTCCTGCCATGGCTCCCAAGGAGACGACTGGTGGACCCAGGCAGCCAAAGAACCCGGTGCCTGCCCACTTGGCGGGAGGACCAGCAAGGAACCCCATGAGCAGAATAAGCTGAAGAAGGGGCTCTTGCCACAAATTTCCCCTCTGCTCCTTGCCCCCCTCCCCCCCCTTCCTGCACTTCCAGCTTAATCACAGAATGGCCAGTTTTGCAGCTCTGCTGGCAAATGGCTTCCCATCGGAAGATTTTGGAGCTGCGGTGGGGTGTCAAGGGATGGACGAAGATCAAAGGCATTGAAGGAAGAAGGTGGTGCCTGGCCACTCTTCTCCCAAACTGACAGGTTTACGTGGCCAGAGGGGGATTTTCTTCCCCCTGCATTGCCCAGGCTCTCTCGACTGGTCACCAAGAGGCACAAAAAGAGATCCCCCCCCTTGAGCAACAGCTGAGCTCAAGGCATGGGGTCTTGGGTGTGCTTCTTGCGGGAGAGGCCGTTGTCCTGGCAAGCCTGCTGCTTCCCTTCAAGGGACCTGGGCAAAGACCCTTCTGGGCTCGGAAGAGCCACAAGCGGAAGTGCAGAGTGACTTCCGGGGAATGTTCACAGCTCCCTTGCGAGGCCTGATTCCTGGCTCCTGTCTTGCCCTCGGTCTCCTCCCAATGACACTGTACCTCCCCACCCTCAGTGAGCCCCTGACTGAACAGCTGCAGGAGGAGAAAAGATGGGGGGGAGTGCTGCCCCCTGCAGCTCTGTTGAGCAGAAAAACTCCATGCCCAACACATGGGTGCCTACACATCAGCCTGGTGGGACCCCCATGCTTGAGGTGTTCCAACTGGGCTGCTGCTGCTGCCTGCAGAGCCATCTGCGGGAAAGGCCCATTGTTGGAACCCCCATGTCGAGGGATAACATGGGGATCTGACCAAGGGGCACAAATCTCAAGAGGATGAAACGCACCTGCCTTGGTCAGTGGATGCGGTGATGGCTGACTGGTGTGTCGGGAAAGGATCGTCCGCTTGGAGTCCACCAGAAGGCGGCAGTAGCCAGCGATGAGGCAGGTGAAGTTGGTGGCCTCTGGCCATTCCATTAGCAGCACCAGAGGCTGGGAAGGGAAGAGAAGCCAAAGGGTCAGAAGCCTGTCTGGCCATGGGAGGGAAAGGTAACGTGGCTGGCCATGACAAGCTCCACAAGTGCCCTGCTCGGGAGACCTGCCCTTGGTTGCCTTCCAATTCCAGCAGGATGGCAGCCGGTGGCAGCAGCTGGACCTACCTTGGCGTCCAGGATGCTTGTTTCCACCCGGGCCACCCCCTGGTTCTCCCTGAAGAGCTGGATCTTGCTGACTTTGCTGAACTCCGACAGCACGGTGGTGAGGTTTGTCTTCAGATCAATGACGTGGCTGATGCCATGGCGAGGCCCCACCAGGAGAGTGGTGGCTGGCTGTTTCTCATCCTGTGCGGGACGAGATGCCAGTCAGAGACAGAACGGCAGAGGCAAGACTTGGGGTCCGGCTGGGGGCCCGTCACTGCGCTCTCCCCTCCCTTACACGCCAGTATTACTGTACCAGTCCCACAGTGCTGAACAGGACGCCTGCAAAGGTTGGCAGCTCGTTCAGGATGCGCAAGTAGTGGAGCTTCGCTTGGGTGGTGGTGATCTGGGGAGAGACATTGTGCCCTTCTCCGTCAAGGGGCCCAGATCCCCTCAAGAATTATTGTGCCCTGGCAACAATGCAGGGCAAGGATGGCTTTTCTGGAAGTTGAAGCAGTTCAGCTGTAGCAAATTTCCTTGGCTTGACTACTGCAGTGGATTCTGCCTGGGTTTTGCTGTGGCAGCCAAGCTATGCAGTGAGAGACCTGCACTGGCTGCCAGCTGTTTTCTGAGCACAAGATCAAATGCTGGCATGGACCTTTCAAAGTCTAGACGGCTTGTGGCCCAACCGCCCGAGGGTCTATTTGCCTGGTTCAGCAGGAGGGACCCTCCCAAAGGCCAGTCTGCTGCTGAGTGCAGAGGGGATGGCTTCTTTTGCAGCACTGTTGACTCATGCTGGGTTGAGGCCTCCCTTGCGCTGGGCTTACAGCTGCTGATAGGGAAAAGCATCTTTGTGGAGGGAGGCTTGGTCAGCTTTCTCCTGTCAGCCTTAGCCCACTTGTGTGAAGCCAGGAGAGATTTTTCCCAGAAGAAAAATCTGGCTTTGGACTTTCTAAGAAGTTTGCATCACGGCCCCTTCTCTGAGTGGAGAGAAAGGTGTTACGTAACAATCCCACAGGGAAGGCACCAAGCTAGAGACCAGGAGATGGCGAGTTCTAATTCCCCCTTAGGCATGAAAGCTGGCTGGCTGGGCCAATTCACCTCTCTCAGCCCAACTCACCCAGAGGTGGGTTCCTACCGGTTCAGACCGGTTCTATAGAACTGATAGTAACTTGGTGGCCTGGGTCGCTGGAACCGGCAGTGACCCAGGCTTGCCACGCCCCTGAGCAGGTTCTCTTGGCGGCGCCATAGGTGCCGCCATCTTGTTTTTTTGCTTCTGCGCAGAAGCTTTTAAGTACTGCGCATGCATGCGCCCGCGCGCAAAGTGTGCGCGCATCACGTCCCTGGGCAAACCAGCAGTAGGAGAATCTGGAACCCACCCCTGAACTCACTTCATGGGATATTGTGGGGAAATAGGAGGAGAAAAGGGTATTAAGTGTGTTTGCCACCTTGAGTTATCTATAAAAATAATAAAGACGGGAAAAAACAAACTGGTTTTTCTGCATCGGCCTATTTTACATTTTATGTAGAGTTGCCTATTAATCTTCCTATGCCATTTACCGCTATTTACAGAGGCATGTCCAGGGGAAAAGACAGTTCGTAGAAAAAAGAAAACCATTGTACAATGTTTCTTTAGTAGATTATGCACATCTAATGGCATGTCTAAACACACGGCCCACCTACTTATCAGGAATAAAAGCTCCCAAATCCTGGCAACACAGAATAATTTGTTTCCAGATCCAGTTTACCTTTCAGCAAGAAACTTGGTTTTGGTAACCAAGAAATTGATTGGATTGCTATATGTTTAAGTTGCTCCTCCATCAGCCTGCACAGAGCAACACAACTACGGAAGTCCGTCTAGATGCCCTCTAGCCCTCCTCCTATGAGCCTTGTTTAAAAAGATGCCAACTTGGCCAGAGAAGAGACTTGGGGGGGGGCAGCACCACTTTGGAAAGGCTCTGGGAATCCCCTCTTTCAGAAGCTCACGGATGCTTTTCACTCACAGCCTGTTGAGCGCCCTCTGGGCCAGAGGGGTCACTCTGCCCCTCCCTCGGGCAGCCATCTGGGCCCAGCAGGCCGTCCGCCCTCCCTGCACCCTTGCCTTGCCTTGGTGCCCCAGGGGGGCTGGTTCTGATGGGCCTTCAGTTGCTGAGACAGTGCCTTCCGAAGGCTCTTGTCTTTGATGCCTTGCAACAGCGAGGGGGGCAGGAAAGGCTCCAGGCCCCATTCCTTCCTAGCAGGAGGGAGAGAGGGCTGGTGAGGCAGGCCAGGCGGGGTTCCCTCCTTTCCCCCTGCCCTCCAGGGATCCCTGGGCTAGTGGGGACAGGCACAGGACCCTCTGGCTCGCTTGTGGCATGTGGCATCTGCTACCAGGGAGGCAGGAAGGGCAAATGGCCAGGGGAGGAATGTAGGGTCACATCCTGGGGCCAGAGAGGGCCTGAAGGCCTTGCTAGAACATCAGTACGAAGGCCAGCTTAGTGTGTGTGTATGGGGGAGACTCTGAACACTCAGGAGGGGCTTGTGCGTGGCCGGGGTGGGGGTGGAGGGGTTTCGCCGCTGAACTTACTCCACGTTTTTGAGAGAGACTTTCTGGCTTGGCCGTGTGGCTGAAACCGTGATGTAAATGTGCAGGGCAGTCAGGCCAAGCAGCATTTCCGGCTTGGGCTCCATCCCAAATCGCTCCCTGATCACATCGTTGCGGCTCTGGGGAAGGGGAGTGAGGCTGCTCAGAACAGCTGCTTACCTGCATCCTCCTCCAAGGCGGCCCTGCCCAGGTCTTTGCAGCCCCCTCCGGGAGTGCTCTGGGGCAGCACCGCTGTGCTCCCGGGGCGGCTGGCTAGTGGTTGCAGACCACCCTGGGCCAAGGCAGAAAGAGGGCCCGCCCCTCTGCTGCGAAGCAAGGGGGAACCTTGCGCTGCTGGTAGGCAAGAAGGCCCTGCATCTGGGGCTCTCCCCCCTCCCCCCACGCTCACCTGGATATACAGGTACTCAAAGGCTGCTGGGTCCCTTCGCAGCAGCTCCACGGGGTCCTTGGGAAAGAAGCTGACCCGGAAGAGGCATCGCATTCCTTGGTAGTGCGTCCTCTGCACCACCTGTTGAGAAGCAGAAGGGAGCCGCCCTGTAACCCTCGGCATCGGGAGGCCTGCATCTGGCAGATGTGGTCCCTATGTGGCAGACCTGGATGGGAACTGGCTCGCCTTTTCTAAGCAGAGTGGAGGGCCCGGGATGGCATCCTCTGCCGCCCTAAACACTGCACCAGCTTCAACGCTCTGCTTCCTTCCCAGGCTTACAAAATCTCCCCAGGGCTGGAAGTCTTCCAGAGCAGCTTCCCAATTGCAGACTTTGCATGATGGAGTTTCCATGACTCCAGAAGGCAAGCTGTCCTTAATAGCTCTGGTAGTCAGGAAATTGCTCCCTATTTCAAGCTTGGGTCTCTCTCTGGAAAGCTCCTACCCGATGGTTGGTGCTTCTTTTACCCTACAGAGAATAAAGCCCCACCTCCTTTCCCCCGGGAGAGCTTTTTAAAGCCTTGACAGCTTCCGTCGTGTGTGCTTTCGGCCTTCTCTTAGGCTAAACGTACCCAGTTCTTTGTAGCTTCTAGCCTTACTAGTTTTGTTGCTCTCCTCTGTTCTCCTCCCAATTCCTCAGCATCTGTCTTGAATTTTGTGGAACAGAACTGGACACCATATTCCTGGTGTGGTTGACCATCTCAGCATCCTACCTCTGCTGATGCAGCCTAGCACCACACTGGCTCTTTGGGCAGCTAAACACACTGCTGGCTAGCAGAATAATATGGAGCCGTGAGCCGGCCTTCTGAGGTATAAGCATCCCCCCCTTTGTGTTATCTGCAGCCCCCTCTATCCTCCTCCTGCAGGCCATGCCAGGAGCAGAGCAGGCAGGCGGCCCTTCCAAGGGGAGCCGTGAGGAGGCCAAATTCCTGCCGCAGAGAGAATGAACCCGTGTGGTGGGGTTAGGGGCAGGCGCTTACGTGGGCCAGGGGCTGTTTGTCCTGCAGAAGAAGGAACTTGTGACTCTGTTCAGGGCTGGAGTATTCCAGGACCAGGGAGAAATGCTCGATCTGCCTCAGGGACAGCCGATCCTGCAAGGTCATCATCACATCCTGGCCAGAGAGGAAGAGAGGAGCTAATGGGGGGGGGCTTCAATGCTCAGAGATGTCCCCCCCCCCGGTCTCCCAGGAAGGCCCAGCATGGGACAGGGGTCCAGCAGTTTAGCAGTTCTTAGAATTAAAGGAAGGAGGCCAGGCAGGAGGGAACCACTGCTCCCCCGACATTTCATCTTGGCTGGATCGTTTGTATTGTGCCTCTCCCCACCGAGGAAAGCCTGCTCCGGACTAGCCTGATGGGTCGCCTGGCTCCTGTGGCAGTCCCCTACCTTGACGGTGGTTCGGCCATCAAAGGTGAAAGACTTAATCTGTCCGTTCTCAAGGAAAACCTTCAGCACATTTGGAATCAGGAGAAGAGCTTCCTTCTTCAGCATGTCCTTGGGGGAACACGAGGGAGCAGAGTGGGGCGGAGAGAAGAGAAGAGGGGGAAAGCAACAGAAAGGGGGAGGGGGTGGAGGAGACCGCATCAGCCACACTTGGGTTTTAAGGATCAGCCACTGTGGGGGAACAGACTGTGGTAGGAGACCCCAGAGGACTGGCCAAATGTGCACCCCCGATATCCAGGGATGCTCTCAGCTGGGCCAGCAGACCAGATGGAGGCCCCCAATGGGCAGAGGCTCGAAGCAGGGAGGTGGCTGCAAGCATGCATGGCCCCGGTCCCTGGGTGTGGGGAGGGGTCAGCTGCCTCCTGACTGGCCCAAAAGAGTGATAACCATGACCTTTCACATGAACTGGAACATAAATTGAAACAGTTGCCTCCAGATCCTGGGCAACTTTGACAGATGTCCCCAGAAACAGCCTGGCCCCCTTTACTTCCATACCAAATTGAGATACATGGACCAGGTCTCAATTGTTTCCAAAGGGCCTTTTCCACCCCACATCGGAGTTTCTGGGCGTGGGAATCGGTACATAATGCATGTTCTGTCCGCTGGCCTCAGCTGTGCTTCCTAGATCAGTTGAAAAGGTGACCCTTGGGGAGCTCTTCCCCCAACAGTGCTGCGAGGGTGGGGGGGGGGAGACCAGCAGAGCTTTCTCAGGAGCTACACGGAATCCCCTGGGGAGGCACTCACGGGATCCGTCTCGCCAATGGTGACGTGTTCTGAAAAGCGAACTTTCACTGGATTGGACCGCAGTTTTGCTTTTTTGGCTGCACTGATAAAGGCCGATTTGGGCGACTGCAAAGAG
Source organism: Diadophis punctatus similis (assembly GCA_023053685.1). Lineage (NCBI taxonomy): Eukaryota > Metazoa > Chordata > Lepidosauria > Squamata > Dipsadidae > Diadophis > Diadophis punctatus. Next base: position 206,537 of record JALIGW010000014.1, on the reverse strand, counting down.
AACATACGTCAGATGAGCTCTGCCCAACCAAACAAGCCTACAAGCCAAGAAAGTTTCCTTGGACTGGACACTCTTCCCTCCCCCTCCGGTTCTGAGGGCCCAAGGGCTTTGGCTCTGCTGCTTGAGGCCAGGGCGGATCTGCTCTCCAAAGGATGACAGCTCGGTGCCTGCTTGGCTCTCTTCCCTTGAGCTGCAGCCAGTGGCCACACAGCCTCGGAAGGAGAAAGGAAGGAGAAAGGCACTGGCTGTCCAGAGTCTTCTCAAGCCGGCCTTCATCCCTACAGGCTGCACTGCCACTTGGGCTGCTGCTCTGCTGGTGGTCTGGGAAACAAATGCCAGCAGTTGTCTCTCCCCCGCCCCCAGAGCGAAGGAGCCCCAAGAAGGCAGGAGAAAACCCAGGCCCAGAATGTCCTAGGGATGCCGCAGTGGGTGGCCAGGTGGCTCCCCATCACCACCAGTTTATCAACAGAGGAGAAAAGCTAGGCCACAGAGCAGCTGCATCACCACCTGCTTGGCATTCGCGAAAGTGTGAACCCAAGACCCTGGCCCTTCCAGGGGCACCACCGCTGTAGTAGCCAAGATCGGCTGCTGCTGCTGCTGCTGCTAATCATTGAAAAGAGTGAGTTTCCCTTTGATGGCCTGCCCATTTTTTGGCTTGGGGGTAGCACATTCAGACAGCCAGAGCCATCCAGCCTGCCTCCCCCCACCATGTCATGTTTGCACAACAAGGCAACAGGTGCTGAGTGGGATCGGGAAGCCTGTGGTCCAGCCTTTTTTGGGGGACCAGCCATTTCTTTGCATGTGACATGAACAAGAGTCACTGGCATAAAGGTGGTGCCCTTCCCACCCCAAAGTTTGGCTCCCACCTGATGAGTCTGTAGCACCGTAAGGACCAGGGCCTCCTTGGCGCCTCTGCAACGAGAAGGGAGAAGCAGCTGCTTTCAGGAGAATTCTGCGGAGCTTTGCAGCAAGAGATGGAGTCGGCTGCTCCCTGCCCCCGATGGAGTCATTCCCTGGGTGGTCCACGGGTTGGGCTTTCCTTGTCGCAAGCCAAGTTTTTATTTTACTCCCACCCCCAATCATGGATTTGCTTAGGATGCCTCGGCTTTCTATCTCGGGGGTGGGTGGGATCAGATTGGACTTCTCCCTGCCCTAAAGATTATGCAGAACATCCCAGCAGTCAATTCTGGGAAAGCCCTGGGTGGGCTTAAGGCAGCCCCTTCCGGAGCAGTCCAGGCTCTCCAAAGCTGCCCTTGCTGCCCTGGAGGGTCTCCGAGTCTTCCTCCCCTTTCATTCTGGCATCCTGCTCTTACCTGACAAGTTCTATAACTCTCTCTCTGGGGGCGTCACTTACATCTTCGTGATTTATGGCCAAAATTTGGTCACCTGCCAACAGCTTATCCTCAGATGGCCCTCCTGCCAAAGAAAGGGTAGTCGATGTGAGCCACGGCTAGGGGAGCCGGGAGCATGGCAGCCCCCATGTGGCTCTTGATATTTCCATCACGTGCTGGTGGCCCCGCTGCATCTCAGCCACCGCGTGGCTGTGCTCTCTCACTGCTTGCGCCTTCCTTTGCAGCTGGAATCCCTGGTGTTGGGAACAGGCTGTCCTTACCATCGGGGGTGGGTGGGGGGTGGGGGTGGGGGTGGGGGGTTGACCCAAGCTTTCTGTAGTTAAAAGTAGCTGTTCGATCTTGAAATGATGTGACTTGAGAACTATCAGAATTGCCTGTTTTGAAATTTTGCACTTTCCCACTTTGTCCTGTTCCTGCTTATGGCTTTGGCAAAGGGGTGGGTGGGTCCTGACGTAGCTGTCCCGCAGTGAACAGAGCCCCCTGTGCCCAACTCCTCGTACTTGCGACTTTCACTGGACCCACTCCTCGGGGCATTTCCCACCGCACCTGAGGTCACCGAGCGAACTACCACTGGTCTCTCACTTCCGGCCACAAAGCCGAATCCATAGACGGGGTGACGCTGGACTTTCACCTGTCGGAAGGCCTCTGCAGGCAACTGGTCACATTCCATATCATCCCAGCAGCGCTCTGCCTGCGTCACATGCCTGGGCATGCAGAGAGACAAAACGAGAGATGAGGGTGGGAGCTGCTGGCACCCTCTTCCTTGGATAAGCCTCTGCTCTTCATAGCCTGGGGGGGGGGAACCACAAGGTCCTCTCTGGCACCACCCAGGCTGGAGGGGGCCACCACTGCGCCAGTGGAGGGGGTCAGCCCCACAGTTTACATCGCCTTTCTCCCAGACCGAACCATCTCTCTCCAAAGCAAAGGCTTGCCTATTCTCCTGGCACTTTGGCACGCCAGACGACTAAGATCTGCAAAGGAGTCCCGAGGGAGGAAAGGCGCTCCCAGCCGAGGGCTGCACTCCTACCCCAAAGGGAGGTTGCTCTCCTGTGGTGGATTTACACAAGCAGCTCCAAAGGGAATGCAAGAAGGGAGGAAGAATCCAAGCAGGATTCACCCTTCGAGATGCTCAGGCAGTGGAACAGGTCCTGTCCTCCTCTCACACCTATTTTCTCGGGGTGCCAATGTTCAGTACATCCAGCATAGCCAATGTAGCTACTGATGCATTAAGGCCTACCTTCAGCTCCTTCGGAGGTCCCCTGCTCTGGCTGGAAGGTCTGCCAGCTACGGAAGAGCAGCAGCCCCTGTTGCTTGGCTTCTGCAGACTCTAAGCTGAATCTAACACGTCCCACCCCAAAGATGAAGGGGGGCTGGTTTGCTTCTGCCTTTGAATCCAAGGAAAATAGCTAGGCAGCCAAGGACCCCATGGTTAGTAAGAAGGAGCAGGGGAGGGACTTGCCTCCACTTGCTCAGAGACATTGCTTCTGGCCCAGCCAGGTTGCCCTACTTCCGGCCCCCCTTCTCCAGCCTCCCTTGGGGATGGGGGAAGTCAGGGGACTCTTGCAAACTTAGGGCTTTTAGATGCTTGTGGCCATTGGCTAGAGAGCTGTTCTGAGCAAGCAGGCCGGCTGCTCTGTCTTTCGGCCCCATGGCTGGCTGGCTGGCTGGCTGGCTGGCTGGCTTGGCTTGCCTCTCTCAGCTGGGTCCTTGCCTCTGGCACAGAAGGATTCCTTGCTTTTCTCCCTCATCTGCATTTTAGGGAAGATCTCATTCACTCCGCTCTCCTTCTCTTCCTTTTTAAAAATGCCAGCAGCACTTGGGCAAAGGAGCTGCAACCTCTCCACCACCACAACCTGCAAGCACACAGGAATGAAAGCTGTGGCCTTTCTTTATTCCTTCCTGAGTATGATGAAACAGGAGGAAAATAACATGCATTACACTGATTTAAGGTATTGTGAACAGCTTGCATAATTAGTATATATCGTTAGAGTTCTATGCAAATAAAATGTCCCCATAGCCAGGAACAAAGCTGGATGGAGATTCTACTAGCAAGCGGTAATATTCCTAGATCCCTCAGATCTCTGCTACAGGAAAAGCAAGGTAAAACATTGCTGAGAATGATCCTTGCAGGGACCCATCCGGTGGGTGCCAGCCCTGTGGATGAATGCTGTCAGTTTGGTGACAAATCACAAGGAATCTTCCTGGGATGTTACACTTCAGGACATCCCTAAGAGACACCAGGACTTGGCCACCAAGTGCCAGGCCAAAAAGTATGAGGCGAAGCGACTTTGCTAAGGCTACCTGCTGGCAGCTCAGTCCCTTGGGTGGGGCTCTAGGTGAGAATGCTTCCGGGGCTGTTTTTTGCCCCAGCTGGAGGAAGGCTGCACTGGAGCTTCCTAGGACCAGCACAGGCAGCCCCTGCAGGAAGAAGAGCAAAATGGCTCAAGTCCCACTGCAGATAAATAGGGTTGCAGTGCCACCACAGATGTGCTCCAGGTGTGCATGCCTGTGGGGGATGGGTTTGTTGCCCTGCTCAGAGATTGGCCATTTCCCTCAGTAGTCCTTGAGATGTGCTGAAGAGGGATTATTTTCACCCAAAGATTTCTGACTTCTTGGATTCTCTCTGGCAGCCCAATCCAGGTGAAATTCTCATTGTGAGATGCTGCCCTTATTCAGATCAAGCAGACCTTCCTGACCATATGCCCTGTTGCCAGCAGGAGACGCAGGAAGGGAGATCCACAAGCACGAGAGAGTGAGCCACATGAGCTGTGCACCAGAACTCCACTGAAACCCTTTTGTGATTTGATGGACAACCCAGGCCGGTCCAGTCAGTTGCCTGGGCTAAATGTAACCAGCCCAGAAGGTGGGGAGTCTGACTTTAATCTCCCTTCAGCAGTTTGTTTCTGGACCAACCGATTTCATGGAACTGGTCCTCAGGTAGGCTGTTTCCTACGAGGGAAATCCCATGGGGAAAAAAGCATTGTTCCAGGACCAGCCAAAAATAGACCAGAAGGCATTTTCTGGAAAGGAAAAGGAAAATCCCCCACAGGACCAGCTGGAGCTGCCTTTTGGAAGCACTCTGAGTTTTCCACTGCTTTGCTTGGACTAAGCAGACCTACAAGATGTTGTGGACCCTACTTATCCAGGGACAGAACAAGGTGCCAGGGCAGAAGATAAAAGCCAGGAATTAAGAGCAGGAAGCTCCTGGTTGGCTCAAGAACAGGCCTACCGAGTGCCAGTCCCAGCTGTTCCAGGCAAAGAAATTTCCTTCCTGCCTCTCCTGAAAGACTTTCACACAAAAAATCCATTAATATCTGTATGCCCAGTCTCTGGCTTTATTGTCTTCCTCATGCCTAGTTTTTGCTGCCTGCTTGTGGCTGGATACAGCCAAGGAATTCTATCTCAGCAATTCCGGCTCCTCCTAATAAATCTGGGAGGGTAAGGCTGCTTCAGAGGGTCCACCTTGATGCGGGCACAACCAAACCCTCCATTCATAGCAGGAGACCCCGAAGCGAGTGCTTCCAAGGAACTGCCCCACTGCTCCTGCCCCCCCCCAGGAAGCTGCCTGAGCCTGGACCCCCCAGCAGCCTCCTCTGGTCGCGAGGTACTCACTGTCGACATCCAGCAGCCAAGAGCAGGGACAGCTTGCTCCGGCCTGCTCGCTATTGTTTCTGCTGCTGCTGCTGCTGCTGCTTCCTTCGCTTGTCATTGGCGATGGCGGCGCCTGTGGAAAGAGCGAGGGAGGCTCTGAGCTCTCAAGCCTTCGAAATCCAGCCCCATCTGTGATCGGAATCTTAAAAAGCTGCCTGGCTCAGCCCCAGAACTTGGCGGGGGCCAAAGAGCGAGCGAGGGAGAAACTGGCAAGTGCCAAGCAGCTGCTTGCTGGCCGGTTCACAGGTCCTTTCACAGCAGAGCTGCATCAGGGAAGTGGATTCCTTCCCTTTCCACCCCCACCCCCACCCCAACCCTCCAGAGAACCCCAGGATCTACTGAGGAAGGACTGAGACTTGAAGAGCTTAGAGGAGAAGCAGACTCAAACCGAGGAAATTCAACTCCCAAGGAGAGATCAAACAGCCAAGCAAAGGAGGGCAAGAAAACTACTACATGCCCTGGCTGTGGCTTGGAGCGTTTGGCAATCAGAGGGGGAAGAGACAGTTTGTTTAAACAGGCCCTGCACTTTTCAGGACATAAAAGGTTTAGAGACAGGCAGGTGAGTAGGACTGCTGGTTTCTTAGCAACCCCTTGCGCAGGACAACCCACATGTCGAATAATATAGGGTTTCTTAAAGTTAATCTTGGATTTATGACTATAGTTTTATGCTTGTTATTTCTCTGATTAATGTAGTCAAGTTGCTTTAGGGCTGATATTTTTCCTATTGGATATAACAGAAGGGAGAGCAATAACCCCAGGAAGTCCCTCCCCCATGGAAGACTCAGAAACAGCCTTGGACAGGAGCTGGTGAGAGGAGTTGGACTTGGATCGTACATTATGGGGACAGGAGACATGATTTTAAAAACCCTTAGCGGTGTAAGATTCCCGTCGGGGTTCCCTCGGCAGAGGGTGCTGGCCAGGGTGCTGAAAATGCTTAACTTCTGGGAGAGAAAGCCTGCACTGTTTGGCTTGCCTGAGAAAGTGTTGAGAGCAAAGTAAGACAGCGAAAATACATTTTTCCTGTGCTTTCCAAGTTGCCTGATCTGAACTGACACCAGCAGAAGGTACAGCAAGGTTCAGTCTGTGGTGGCAAGGAGCACTTTGAGGAAAGAGGAGAGCAAGGGGAGCGCATGACTTGTTCCAATGCCATCCCAGGGGACTTCATAGGTGTTTGCTTGCAGCTTCCAGAGCCCCTGGTTCCCATACAGAATCACCTTATATAGGAGATGGGTGGCATGAGAATGTATTAATTTTTAAAATTAAAATTGTTAAAAAAATTAATACTTTTTATTAAATAAATAAATAAACATAAATATAGCTAATGGGACTCGGGGAAAGGGTAGTGCTGGTTAAGTGGGCCAAGGTGACCTGGCAGATGAACCTTCTTAAATTCAGTCAAATGGGACTTAGCTAAGACTGTGAGGTGGGCTGGGCTGGGTTTATCCAAAACATATTTATTTATTTATTTATTTATTTGTTTATTTATTTATTTATTTATTTGTTGAATTTATTTATTTGTTGAATTTATTTATTGAATTTATTTATTGAATTTATTTGATTTATATTGCTGCCTATTCACACATGGCGACTCAAGGCAGCTTACAGAATATAACACCTTATTTAAAACAATAAAACTAATAAAAAGAATAAAATCCATTAATATAATATAATATAATATAATAAAATCACCCCCCACATTCCGCCCCAGTGACAGCACATCACACAAGCCATTTAATGGGCTCCATCCCGCTCTGGGTTCCCCAGGCCCACTGGCAGAACCAGGTCTTCACCGCCTTCCAGAAGAGTGTTAGAGTGGGGGGCCATTCTAATCGCTGGGGGAATGATGCTCCAGAGAGAGGAAGCCACCACAGAGAAGGCCCTTCTTCTGGGTCCCACCAGGTGTATCTCCCTCAGGGATGGGACCCACAACATTCCCTGGCTCCTCACTGATGGATCAGGTAGATGTGACTGGCAAGAGACGGTCCCTCAGATAACCTGGCCCCAAGCCATGAAGGGCTTTAAAGATGACAACCAGCACCCTTGAATTGCACCCGGAAGCAAATCGGCAGCCAATGCAGCTCCTGCAGGAGAGGTGATACGTGTGCACATCGGGGTCTGCACAAAACCATGCGGGCCACTGTGTTTTGCACCAACTGGAGCTTCCAGATGCTCTTCAAGGGCAGCCCCATGTAAAGCACATTGCAATAATCAAGACGGGAAGTGACTAGGGCATGAGTGACTGTGAGTAGGGATTGTTGGTCCAGGAAAGGGCATAACTGGTGCACAACCCGCACTTGTGCAAAGGCCCTCCTGGCCATGATCACCACCTGCTCTTCAAGCAGGAGTCGTGAGTCCAGGAGAACCCCCAGATTACACACACATTACATATGGTGTCCTATCCAGTCCCTCCCCAGAAAACAGCCAACATTTGCAAGATAGGCTCTTCCTCTGTGATCTGTTTTGAGGTAATTGCTCTGCTCTTTTGGGGAGAGCATCTTGCTGGGCTGAGGGGCGTTGCCTGCACTTTTGAGGTCTACAGTTTCATACACAGAGCAGGGCAAAATCCAGTGATGGGTTGTAAATATTTTTGCTACAGGTTTGCACTTGTGCTCCTGTACATGTGCAGAAGCATCTGCGCATGTGCAGAAACATCCCAGACGGGTGGGCAGAGCCTCCCGCCACCGCCGCTACTGGTTCAAAGAACCAGTCCGAACCGGGAGCAACCCACCACTGGGAAAATCCCCAAGTCCTGTTTTTAATTAACCCAAGAGGTACACTGCCCACAAATGTTAGAAGCCAATGGACGTTTTTCCCACTGGGCCAAAGAACAGCTGTTTAGGGGTGACACCATCATGATTTTTTCTCTCTCCACTTTGAGGGCTTCAAATAGGTGTCTCTCCTCCTGAGATGCAAAGAGAAATGACACAGGCAAAGGTTCCGTGGTCTTCACCGTTTCCAACTATTTTCACTGAAACTTTAAGAGGCTTTGATTACTTCCTCTACGTATGGAAAATATCACTCTGGCTTTCATCAGCATGCGGAATTCCTTGTGGTGCCTCTAGCCTCAGTAAAGGATGTGTTTTCATATTTAGTGGAATCCCTCCATTTATTATCCCGGTCATCTCCCTTCCCCTCCACCAAATGCATAAAGCCTTTGTCCCCCGGCCTGCTTTGCTTTCCAGCCCCTCGGTCACAGGTGCTGTGGGCCCTTCATGTTGCTGCTGCTCCTTCTGTCTCTGAGCATCCTCGCTCTGCTATTTCATAGTGCAGAGGTCTTCAAACTTGGCAACTTTAAGACTTGTGGACTATGCTGGCTGGAGAATTCTGGGAGTTGAAGTCCACAAGTCTTAAAGTTGCCAAGTTTGGGGACCCCTGTCATAGCCCCTTCTCAGCAGCAGCAGGAAAAGAAGTCTGGGAATCGTCCAGGAATATCACCCCCCAAAGCCCATGGCAGCATCAACCCCGGCTGGCCAGAGGAAAGGCCATCACCAAAGGCAGATCTTCTTCTGGTAAAGACAGCCAGGGAGGACTGAGTGGAGAGGGCCACATTGCCCTTTCCTCATCGCTTGCTCACCCGCCTTTCTCAATCATGATCCGCAAGCTGATGTGCCACAGTCCTCCGGCACAGCTGCTCTCAAGGCAGGCTTCCTCCATCCATTGCAGGCTTTGGGGGAGGTTAGGATGCGGAGCAACAAGTTCCCAGGTTTTCTGGGACGGGCTGGGGTGTATGGCAATGACTGAAGTTACAAAGGGCTAAGCAGAATCGGCAGGCAGATACTCCGTTTCTACTAGGGAGTGCAAGGGGGAAAGGCATGGCGGGGAGGGGCCCTCAGCCGCAATTTTTCCTTTAAGTTTCCATTCTGGCTTAAGGCAACATGGGAATCCAAGCAAGCGTGGCTTAATTCAGCAAAGGCTGACTTAGCATGAAGCCAGATTCAGTGAAGATGTTACAATTCTCATAATATAGTGTAAAACTAAATGCAGATTCAAAGAAATGGTGAGTGAACATATGTAAAAAGCAATCACCATTTGTTATATTTTACATTAGTTTTTTTTACATATCTCACAGTTATAAGCATAGACAACACAAATTATTCCTTTTATAAGTATATAATGATTTCAAGTTATTATAGCCTATACATTAATTAAAAGGTGTATTTATAATGCTGGCATTTTATGATCCTGTATGCTTAATTTGTCTTAAAGACTGACTATGCTCCTCTTTATAACTACATTTTTCAAGGGGGGGGGGAGGATCGGTTTGATGTCCTTTTCTTGTGATGAAGAGAAGCAACCTTTCATTTCAGGAGGCTTTCAACCTTGGGATTTGATTTACATGCCCAGGCCTTCTTGGGGTTCCGCAGGGGATTCTGAAACTTCATAGTCTGCCTAAGGAGCATACGAAGCCTCGCAGAATTTTTTGCATGCCTTGTGTGGGTTTTAAAGAAGGAATCATCCCGGAGAGGCTGGATCTTTTTTGCTGGAACATAGGGATTCTTGTCCGCTGCTGCAGTGCTGTTGCAGATCTGGGCTAGAGGCTGCCAACCCTCCAGCTGCCTGTGAGAGACTGCAGGTGTCCAAATTCTGTGCCAGAGAAACTAGAGGAGGGCAGCTGGATGGGCAAATCCCCATCCCTACAGCAGAGAAATCTGGGGAGACAGCTCAGAGCAAGGGGAGGCCCATAAGCCTCTTGTAAGGTTACCAAACTGTTTATTAATTCAGGGGAAGCCGCATTTACAGCCAAATGCTTGGACCGAATACTGTAAGAAGCTGACTCCTTTGGTCAGTCTTGGCATGGTGGTGCCACATGCCCTGTGGCCCTGATTCCCAGGTGGTTGTTCAGCAGAGGCAGCTTTCTGCAGGCAGTTGCTGTCTGGAAGAGAAAGGCTGCAGAGCTCCCATAGGTTGTCACTAGCCAGGTTGTTGGCTGCTTGGAGTCCCACAGGATAGCTTCACTTCCTGAAGCTGCCCAGCAGATAGGCTGGTTCTCCCCCCTCTTCTGCATCTGGCAGTTGACCGGCAGCATGAGGAAGGACAGGTGCAGGTAGTGCCACCCCCTCCTTGCCTGCCTCTTTTTGGCAAGCAGCCTGTATCAGAGCTAATGGCAGGAGAGTACCAGTCAAGTCCTTCACAGCCTGAAATAGCTGGAAAGACTCTGGCCAGCAGTGCTTTATGTTATCCTCCAGAGAATTGTGGCTGATGTGCAAAGCCTTTTGCAGGGGATGGAGACTCGTGCACCAGAGCTCGCCTTACTGCCAGCATGGGGGTCCTTGCCTTATCTGCAGAGCTGGAGCGGTTCTTCCACTTCTTTCTAGCCACTGTTCCATTTCCTGTTTTTATTTATTCCACTTATTCTATGTGCGTTAAAAAAACTGCTTTAGTTCACTAGCTAACAAGGTTGCCTGGAAACGGACTATTCAGTGTGACAAATTCTTGACTGTTAGCAGAATTCAATTGCTTGAAAATCAGTTCTTTATCAACCCAAGACAATTAGAAAATTCTGACAAAATATTTACCCTGTCGTTCTGGAGATTTTCATCCTATGGATAAAGAAGTGCATCCCAATCTACAGCTTTCAATGTTATTGACACCTAAATATAATTTTCTATCTAAACCCTCAGGCGTTTTTCTTTTATTTGTTCTCCCATGCAATGCAGTCAAATCTCTTCCTGCTGCCATTTCCTTAAAAGCACCCAGTGCTCCAAGACAAGCACAGATTCTTTCACATCTTTGTTCTCCAGATTCAATCACTGGTGAGGACCGATTTTATCTGCACAATACTGAATGAATGAATGAATGAATGAATGAATGAATGAATGAATGTATGCACACTGGTCAGCATGTACAGCCATAGTTTCTAAATTCACAGTGCAAAACAGAACATACATCTTACATTGGAGGGAGTTCCACAGAAGAGTGCCGAGTAAGGAATAAATGCTGTGGGGATGGTGAAGGACAAGTTGGGTTATTTCCCACAAACATCACCTCTTGCAATTGATAGAGAGATAATCCAGTTCCTTCTAGAAGACCCAAATTGGGACGTTCGTCATTATAAATGGAGGGTGGTTTTGGTGATGGGTAGTTCACTTTACTGTAGTGCACAAATCTTTATAAATCTTCACCACGGATGGTTTTGAATCACCAAGATAATACTTAACAAAGATTAAGGGATTTCTGGTTTGTTGTAAGTGCTTCTGCAGACTGGGGCCCCGGGGCCCTTTTCTCCCATCCTACAGCAGTGCCAATAGAACTGTGAGAAGGCTCTCCAAGTACTGTAGAATAATTTCCATGCCTGTCTTTTCATTTCATCGGGCTCTGCTGTGTGCCCTGCAGTTTCATTTCAACACATATTTTAAAGGTTTAAATAGGGAGTCATGAATACCTTGGTAGAATGAACATCCCATTAGATGATGAGGAGCAGAAACAATAAAAAGGGAGTAGGAATTATACTGGATTTCCAAAGTATCCAAATCTGTTCAGCAGCCAAAGTGAATGAGGTTGGCAAACTTGATGAACGAATAGAAATTATTTGAGTAAACATAAGTGGAGAAAGGAGTGCATACAATATTGTTAAAAGTGTGGGTGGTATTTTCCCAAAGCAAATCACAGACTTTTCCAAGAGGTTGAAACAATTCCAAGAGGTGAGGAATTTTACTTCCTAGGGCTCTGTTGGCAGAATACCATGGGGCCCGTCTTCCCACAGATTTCTTGCTGGGGTGCAGAGGTGAGATTCAGCAGGTTCTGACCAGTTCTGGAGAACCGGTAGCGGAAATTTTGAGTAGTTTGGAGATCCAGTAAATACCACCTCTGACTGGCCCTGCCCCCATCTATTCTCTGCCTCCTGAGTTCCAGCTGATGGGGAGGAAATGGGGATTTCGCAGTAATCTTCCCCTGGAGTGGGGAGGGAATGGAGATTTTACACTATCCTTCCCCTGCCATGCCACGCCACGCCCACCAAGCCACATCCACAGAACCGGTAGTAAAAATTTTTGAATCCCACCACTGTGTGGGTGGCCGCCTGTCCTTACTGGCGGTGCCTTGATGGAACACCTGAAGTAGGAGCTGAGGTCTAGAAGGTCCCTTCCAATTCAAGGGACATATGCGTGGAAGCAGCAGGAACAGGAAAGCAGGAAAGGGGCCACAAAACAATGTTCCTGATTTTAAGGGAAACTGAACTCAGCAATCAAGTACATGGCTTGGATTCCAAGAGAGGTAGTTTTAATAAAATCAGGGCAATTATGAAATGATACCATATGATAATAGAAGCTTAAGATGGACAATAAAATGATGAGCAGTTCCAGTGAGGCACAGAAGGGGCAAAATTGACTACACAAAAAGTTTGGTTAAGGTCTGAAGAACAGGAAGACAAAATGAGGAGCTTGAATGAGGCCTCGAAAGAAGAGCCCAGAGGGACAGGCTGGAAGTTCAGAGGAAGCATCAGCAAGGATAAGACCCAGAAGGAGATAGCAGGGTGGGTGTGTCTCTTTCAAAGGAAAGAAAAAGAGTAAAGCAGTATACTCTATAGTAGTTGCTTCATGGAGATGGAGAAATGATAACAAGGAACAAAGGAAAGAGAGAAGTTATATTTTGACTATTTCATTCAATAAGAGTCTATATTTCACCAGGCAATCATGAAAAACAGGTTGCCATTTGAGCCTTCAATATACCTGGTGAAGAAGCCCATATTTACTTTGTGTGCAGATGTTCCACACCAAATAGGTTGCACTCCAAAGTCCTGAAGGAACTTACTGACAGTTTGGCTGAATCTTTTGGAAAAGGAGTATCAGATAGCTAGAGAAAGGCAGATGTTGATTCTATCTTCAGAAAGAAGGAAGAGGAAAAATTGTGGAACTATGGACCAGTTAGACCAGGGGTCCCCAAATTTGGCAACTTTAAGACTTGTGGACTTCAGCTCCCAGAATTCTCCAGGCAGCTATGCTGGCTGGAGAATTCTGGGAGTTGGAAATCCACAAGTCTTAAAGTTGCTAAGTTTGAAGACCTCTGCTCTAATTCTAAATTCTACCAGCAAGCCTTTCCTCGTGGAGGGGCTGATTAGCAGGACTGCGGTCCAAGGGCGCTGCTGAGCCCCCCAATGGAGAAGAGAGTTTCCAGCAAAGGCAGTGCCCCATGGCCTTCTTGCCAAGCCAGTAGTCCCTCAACAAAGGCCCGGCTTTCACCTGCTTCTTGAAAGGCCTGGTGGGCTGGGTTGAGGAGGAGATTGTAGTGCCCCAAGGCTCTCTTCACCTCTTTCTGCTACTGCCTGAATTCTTGGCTGCCTCACAGATGGAGCCTTTTATCATGATCCAAAGATTCAAGCTTAGATGTTGCTTGATCTTTTTTGTCTTTCAGGTCTCTTTTCTAGCCACTCCAGAGGGGTATTTATTTGCCTCTGGCAAGGATACTGTCCTCTCACACCCAGCAGAGCCTGGTGTTGCCCTCCCATTTCAAGGGCCAGAAAGGGGAAGAGGGCCTGTGAGGTGCCAGGCAGGAGACGGGTGGGCTTCCCTACATTGCTCTTCTCTGGAAGACGGTGGTCTCTAGCTGCAAAAGCCCCACCAATCCTGGGAAAAAGAGCCTGAATGGTAAACTGGTATGAGGCAGGGCAAAGAGAAACATGGGCACTGCTTTCCTCCCCCCTCCCCCCACATGTAATGTTATACTGGGGATGATAGGTGTGAGAGTTCAGTAATGAGAAAGACTACTTTTGTGTGTGTGTGTGTGTGTATGTATGTATGTATGTATGTATGTATGTATGTATGTGAGGGAGGGAGGGAGGGAGGGAGGGAGGGAGCTACAGCTATGTCAGAGTTTAGAATATGTATCCAAAATAACCCAATTTAAATGCAAAACTGGAGATTTTAGCCATCTCGACAGCCAAAAATACCTTTATTAGTTATATGATCATACTGTACATGTTTGCCGTTGTTTTTAACATACCAAAAGGCCATTCAGTTCATTGGGAGGAGTGCAAAGGAGGGAGCCATTGATCAATATGGTTAAATGGGTTAAAAACAAGATTTCAATTCTGTTCACAAAGTGCTTTAACCCCCCTTTTTCATGCAAGCCCCCAAACCTTTTGTTTTCATTTTATGAGGAAAGGGGGAAAATATTCATGGTTGAAATAAAATGACAGAGATTTCCCCCCCCGCTTCCCCCCCCCCACAGGAAGTGAGAGCGCAGCCACCTTTGGCTCCACAGCCACCAGCTCAGCATCTTCCTGGCTTGTGACCTTCATGGAGGATCCTTGCTGGTTTTCCTGACTCCACCATACCAATGACTTCCTTTTATTAGAAAATTCTCATCAAAATTTGTCTACCGGTACATATAATTTAGAAGAAACAAGCTAAAAGAGTAAATATGCACAAGTGATACAACAGGCATTGTGCTAACCTATGCATCACATTTAAACATATTGGATGGGTGGGAATCTTTACTGAAGTGGCCAATTGTACCTAAGAGGCTTAGCCGGAGTGAGTGGCCAAATGCTCTAGCAGTACTCTTCCTTCCCCATTCCCTAGCTTAGCACCCCAAGCTGAAACCGACTGGGTTCTTACAGAAGGACCCCCCCCCCCATGCAGGAGTCATTTGGAAGCTCCGGCTCAGGCATGCCCTCCTTTTCCCCTTCCCCCATTGCCCCGCTTACTTGGCTTGCCTAGTTACCCCAAGTCCCAAGAGAAGAGCCAATGTAGCCCCCTGCCCTTCACAGCATCCATGACAACTGTGAGACCTCCCTGATGCTCAGCTCAGCTGGTGCCGCCCTCCCCAGCCAAAAACTGAGAATATGGTAAAGGACGACCTCGAATAGAACGAGCGGCCTGAAATTTCTGCCCGATTACTGGGAGAGCAGCCGAGCAAGATGGGCCGACACGCGCTTGTTTCCCAACCCAGTCCCCCCCCCCCCCCCAGCAGCGTCCACCAAAGAGACTAAAGAGATCTCTCCTCTGTGGCTCCGGGGGAAAAATTGCTCCTTTTCCAGTTTTCCAGATCCGAGATGAAAGGGGGGGGGGGTGTCTCAGGCCTCCTCCGGGCCAACCCTCGATCTCGAAGCCTGGCAGGCAGCAACACAAGGAGACCTCCTGCTAAGGACACCGCAACTGCCAGCCCAGGCCGCCAAGCTCTCTTTCACTTGCCTGGGTGGTGGTGAAGGCCGCTCCTTTCTCAGGGGGAGGAGAGGTCCGGGGGTCCGCAAAGGAGGCTTCTGACTTCCCCGGGCCTCTCTAGAGACAACCCCCCCCCCGTGCTCCTTTCCCCGGCGCCGGCATCACCTGAGCCCGGAGGTGCCGGGGGAACGGGGAGAGGCCGCCGCCCCGCGACTTATCTTAAGGAATGAAGGGAGAAGACGGCGCCGGAAGGCAGGTAGGCAGGCTGGGCCGGCGAACGGAGGGGAGACTCACCTGCTAAATTGGGCTGGAAGGAAGAAGGCCCGCGGTAAATCTCCCTACTGCCCGCCTTCCCGGCAGCTCAGTTCTGGCCGCCGCTCGACGCTCTCGCATTCGCGCTGTTTCAAGGAGAGAAGGTCCTTTTTCTCTTCTGGGCGGGAGGGGCTCCGGAGACCGCAGCGCTCTGGCCGGGGAGAGAGAGGGGACAGGCCCGCTCGGAGAGGAGGCGGGGCCGCAGCAACTTCCCACCAGCCGGTATCCCCGTGTCCCCGGGTTAGCGCGGGGGCTGCTCGAGAACCGAGGCGCCCGCAAGGTGCAGCGGCCTGCCGGGGCAAGGCTTCCATCATTGACTTCATTCCTCCGCCTTCCGCGCTCCACGGAACGGTGCGGCCACGGAGAACTGCGTGGCAAGCTCGCGGCAGCATGCGGGAGGGCTTCCCGGGGACTGACCGCAGCCGGAGCGGCCGAGCTGCCCGCAAAGGGGGCCTGGTGCGGCCGCGGCTCCCTCGAGCCCAAGCATCGCCCCTCGCCGCCCACCCGACGGCTTCTCCGACGGCCCCAAGGAGCCCTCTTCCGCGAGGACTGGCGCAGGTGCGGAGACAGAGAGAACCTCGGGGCTTACCTGGAACTCGCTCCCGCCGCTGCGGCTCTACTGGGACGGCGGCGAGGTTGCGACAGGGCGTTGGATGCCCGCCTTTGGCCGCTCCATGCTCGGCCTTCGCTCGCGGCGGCACTTCGGACTGGACGGCGGCGGCGCGGCGGCGGGGCTGGCGAGGCTTCCCGGAACGCCACCGGGCCTAAGCGGCCAGGGCGGCGGCGGCGGCGGGTGGACTGACGCGCGCGGGGAGGGCGGAGAGCGCGCGGGAGGCGTCGTCGTCAGAACTCTCCCTGGCTCTTCCCCGAAGCGTCTCACACCAGCCGAATTCCCTGCCCGCCGCCGCCGCCGCCGCCACTCCCCGCCTTGCTCGGGACACTCGCCGTTCGCTGCCCAGTTCCGGTGGGGCGGGCAGTTTAATATCTGCCCCCGGGGAGCGCGGCGAGGGGGAGCGGGAGTGGCAAGATCCCTTCCAGGAGGAGGCCCTCGCGATAAAGGGGGACCGTCGCCCCTACTTCGCCTGTCAGATGGCAGCGAGGCAACGTCACCGGCAGGAAACCCACCCAACCTCTGGCCCCGTGGATGGCGCCTCTGCTGTAGACGGCCCTGCACTAAGGGTGGCTTTCCTCCCCCCTCCCCCCTCAAGAAAAGGGTTTTGGCGCAGCATTCCGAAAAAGCGGCATTGTAGATTTTAAGTTGTCTTGATTGGAAAATGCAACCGCGTCTCCCGTGCTCCCCTCCCCCTCTTCGTAGGTTTCAGATTGAGGCTATGAGCTCTACGATCAGGAGCGGGGCTGAGGGGAAGCCAGCCTTCATTTCAAGAGCCAAATTGGAGAGGGGGGGGCAGCACCTTCTGGGAAGGCAGGCCAGTCTAGTAATTCCTCATTTTCCCTTCCCCCACCAATTAAGGGAGCAGGCAGGCTACTATACTTGGTAAGTCTAGCTCAGCCCAGGAAGGCAGAGGAGG
Source organism: Diadophis punctatus similis (assembly GCA_023053685.1). Lineage (NCBI taxonomy): Eukaryota > Metazoa > Chordata > Lepidosauria > Squamata > Dipsadidae > Diadophis > Diadophis punctatus. The sequence continues at coordinate 189,593 of JALIGW010000014.1, read as the reverse complement.
CCCTTGTGCCAGAAGGGGCTTGCCTGGGCCTGGGTCTCATGGCTGCTGCTTCAGCCACAATGAAACACCTTATCTTGACAACTGAGCTATTGGGGAGGGGGCAGAGGAATCAAGCCCAGAGGAGAAGCACCCCTTTTCCTTTTTGTCTGCTTTGAGGCACGAGGTGGCACTGAGCAGCAGTGGAGGGTCAGCAATGCAAACGGAGCAATGCCGGTTGGGGGACTTTGCCAGGGAATACGTCCCAAGTATGCAGGAGGTTGCTGCTGAGGGCTGCCGGTTTCCAGGTTCTGTAGTAGACATAAACCTGCTCCTTTCCCTCTCTAAGGAGGCCCAGCGCTTGGGCTGAATCCCTTGCCTCCCACCCACCCAAAACAAGGAGAGGCAAAGCCTTCCCTGGTTTGTTCTACTTCTTGATTGTAAGCTCCTTGGAGCTGAGAAGAATTGCTGCGAAACTGAATTTCCTGAAGTGGACCACTAGATTCCTAAACAACTTAAAAAATGATCTAGTAAAAAGAAAAGTCAACCAAAAAAGCAACATGCAAATAAAACCAAACAAAACACCCCCAGGAGCAAAACAAATTAAACTAAAACAAAGCAAAGCAGAAAAGGGGGCTCCACAATCACCTACAAGTGAATAACCAGGAGTTCAACCATGTTCTGAACCACCTAAGGGTGGGAACCAAATGAACCCTTCCAAGCACCCAGGGCTCTAGGTCCCACTGGTTGGAATTCCCTTCTCCAGGTAGCAAGTCTGGCTCACCCCGGCCCACCTGCCACACTGCCCTGGGAGCAGGGGGCTCTGGAGACTAGCCAGAGCGTAGCATGGCAGCGCTTAGCAGCACTTCAAGCTTTCCCCTTAAGTCCGCACAGGGGCCTTTCTGGCCAGGGTCATGCTAGACTGGGTTTGGAAGACGAGGAGTTTTGACTCTCCCCAGCTCTGGTTGGAATCTGTCAGTCCAACCAGTGACCCAAGAGAAAATTGGGTGAGAAAATGCTTCCTTGGAAAAATGAGTGCTTGGACCTAGAGCTGGGCAAACTCATCTACATAGAAGGATTAGTCCTCCACCTTGTTTCCCTGTTGTCACCATCTCAGAGAACTCCTTTTGGTCCAGGGTGTAACACACAGGAGAGGGTTTAGGTGCTGAATGGATTCGGGAGTGTGCATATGTAGTAACTGGCATTTCTTCTGCCTTTTTGCCCGTCCCTCTAATCCTGCTGTTGTGAAAAGGCAAGTCCTTCTCTCCCCCTCTCATTCAGCAGGCCCAATCCAAGTTCCCACTGCCCTGACAATGCTTCTTGGTGCTGTGCTGAATAACTTTGTTTCTTGTGGCTCCAGGAATTTGATATGCATTTCCAAAAGAGGCAGGGTACCAATTTGTCACATCCCCTCCTTGCCCTGCCTCAAAGTTGGTCAACATTAACAATGTCCTCCTGCTGCCTTAACCCCACTCTGCTTTTTACTATCTTCATCTGTTTTTACCTGGCCTGAGTTTGTCTCCTTGGGCTCCTCTGATGAAACCTAAACACTATCACTTAAGTAGAACCAATAGGAAGTAGGGCTTAATTGGTTACTGGGAAATGACAGATGTCTTGCAAGTGTTCCCAATATATTGAGCAGGCCATGAACAAGCTCTCATTTGCCCACACCTTCTCCCTCTGCTGCAAACCGCATCAGCAAGAGCTCCTTCTCCTGTGTGCTTTTCAAGTTGCGGGCTTGCTTGCAACCTGGGCCCTCACGATGGAAACACTGTTGTGCTAAATGCTGACTTTATGCAGTGGAAGACTCTGCTCGGTCTTCAACAAAACCCTTCAGGTGCATTGCTGGAGCAGAGAGGTCAGCATCTCTCGGAACAAGCCTCAGCTTGTTTAGCTCCCTGTCCGTTACAAATGGCCTGGAAAGCCAGTAGGCATCAATTGAAAGGGAGCCCCTGCTGTGCTGGCCAGGGCAGACTTCTGCAAAGGGTAGATGTGGGCACAGATAAGAAAGGGTGGGACTTTTATTATCTATCAACAGCACAGAAGTCTGAGCAGTCAGCAGCTCAGCCATTATGACCCCATATTGCCCCTGTTGTCCCCTACATGCTGATCTCCTGATGTTGGAGGAATGGACCCCCACCCCCACGAAGCAACAGTTAACAAAAATGGAGAAGCCAGAGGCCTCCTAGAAAAATTTCAATATCAGAATTCAAGAAGAAGGAAGTAGGACAGCTGGACCTCAAGGTCTCCTGGTGCAGGCAAGAAGGCCTGTTGGACACTGCAATAGTTCTTTGGAATTGGTGGCGAGATGTTCTCCTTCTTCTTCTCTCAATTACCTAACTAGAAAATCTCCCCTGGGCCTCTGAGGGGCCGATTCCTCTTTCTCTTCATGAAAAGTTGAGGAAATCCAATTCTCGCTTCATCCTCAAAGTGACTTCCAGTGTGGCCTGTTCAGACAGAAAACGGGCTTTCCCATTGGTGGCGTCCACTGGATGAGGTAGATGCAAAAGGAGCCGCCTGGAAAAGACCATTCCAAGCTGAAATTGAGGGAGGCATGAAGAGTGGGGGGATTGCTACATGCAAAATGAACTCCCCCCCCCCCCGCTTCCCCAGTACTAGCAGAAAGGTAAACAACAGAAGCAAGCTGGGGGGGGGGAATCACAGAGAGGAGGCATATAAAGCTCAGAGACTTTCCCAATAAGAAATTACTCTGGCCACAGCTCCATAGGCCTGTGGCATGGCAGACCTATCACAGCATCAAGAGAAGGCAGCAGTCTGCTCCTGCTTGCTCTGAAGCTTGAACTTCACAGCCAAGACATCTCAAATATTATCGGAATGTTATTGTCTAAAGGCAATATAAGAATACTCTCACAAAAATAAATTCTTCAGCATACTTCTGGGGACTCCGAAAATCAAGGAGCTTTTCTTGTATATCAAGGGTAATGTCTGAAGCTTTTGTGTCTGGCAGTTTAATCTTAATCTGAAATTGGAAAAACAAAAAGTGAGGAAAAGAGATTACTTACATTAAATGAATCTTCGTGCATCCAAGCTTATTTTCAATAGGAAGGGAGGCATGCAAGATGTGTTACACTGTTGCTTTTCTGTTTTAAACCACAGAACAAAGTGAGAGGTTTTGGAATCATTGTGCCACCTCTGTCAAAGCTGGGGGCATCCTTTGACAAGGAAAAGGGAGGCTTAAGGATATCCTCTAATATTTATGCACAGCAGTTCAGGTGATAGGGAAAGAGTCATCTCAGATATATGAAATGTTAGGTTAGACCAGTGATGGCGAACCTATGGCACGCGTGCCACAGGTGGCACGCGGAGCCATATCTGCTGGCACGCGAGCCATTGCCCTAGCTCAACTCCAGCATGCATGTGCGTGCCGGCCAGCTGATTTTTGGCTCGTGTGGAGGCTCTGTGAGGGCATTTTAGGTTTCCAGAGGGCCTCTGGGGGGGTGTTTTCACCCTCCCCAGGCTCCAGGGAAGCCTCTGGAGCCTGGGGAGGGCGAAAAACGGGCCTACCAGGCCCACCAGAAGTCGGGAAATGGCCATTTCCGGCCTCCAGAGGACCTCTGTGGGGGCAGGAGAGGCCGTTTTCGCCCTCCCCAGGCATTGAATTATGGGTGTGGGCACTCACACGTGTGTGACAGTGCGCGCGCGCTTTCGGCACCCGAGGGAAAAAAGGTTCGCCATCACTGGGTTAGACGCTTCATAATAATGCACACAGAGAAAGCGCAGTTGCCAAACTTTTGAAATTCACAACTCCAATAAGATCCTGTAGCTTTTGCTGTGAAAAGGCTGGAAGGCCCAGAGAAACTTCTTACCAGCATGTCCTCGCAGCAGGCAGTGGAGGGGTCCTTTCTGCTCATGCCTAGGAACAGATCCTCAGCCCTCACTTGCTGCTTGAACACAATCTCGTATCTGTAAAGAACTGGGAGTCAGGCAGCTGTAACGCTGGCTTTCCTTCCCCGGGCTCCTTCGGGAAGGCTATAGACGGAAGGGAGGGGGGGGGGAGCCCCGGCCAGCCTGCGAGATCGCTGCACTTCGGAAGACGGCCGCTTCTCCACCTGCGGCGCGGGGACGTACTCCGGCTGCTCCCGGGGGTCCCACGAGGCGTCGCCCGCGCTCCCTTCGGGCACCTCCTCGGCGCTCCAGATGGCCTTGCCGTCCTCGGGCAGCAGCGGGGCGGCTGCGGGAAGAGACGGGGCTATGAGCGGCGCTTCCGCGGCCTCCGGGAGCCGACGTGCAGGCCAAGGACAGGCGGCCCCCTCCCTCTCGCCCTCGCCGACTCACCCGAGGCGCCGCCAGCCTTCCGGGGCCCGATACTCCCCGGCCCGGAGCGGCCGCCCCCGGGGCCTTGCGCCTGCGGAGAGAAAGCGGCGGCTTCAGGCAGACAGGCCGGGGCGCCCCACCGCCCGCCACGGCGCCCGGCGCGGACCTCACCACGTCCGCGCTGTCCTCGTCGCCGTCCCCCGGGCCGGAGGAGAGCAGCTCGGCCAGCGCCAGCAGCGAGTCGCCCGGGAGGGGAGCGTGCGTCGCCATGTCCGCTCTGTACCGCCGCGTCCCGCGTTGCCCGGCAACGGCACCGCTTCCGGACCCGCTACTTCCGGCGCGTAGCGTCATCGGGACGCGCGGCGAAGCTTCTCGGGCCCAGACGCGCCATGAGTCAGTTCGGCTTCGGCGCGGGCGGCGGCGGCGGCTTCAGCTTCGGGACGCCCAAGACAGCGGGCGGCAGCGGCACCAGCAGCAGCGCGGCCCCCGCGGGCTTCTCCTTCTCCTCGGCCATCGCGGCGGGCGCGGGCACTGGCGGGTCCTTCGGCTTCGGCTCCCCCGCCCCGAACGCCGGGAGCGCCCCGCCCGCCGCCAGTCTCTTCTCCTTCGCGACCCCCGCCGCCTCCGCGCAGGCCTCCGCATTCAGCTTCGGGATGCCCCCGGCCTCGTCCGCGGCGGCGGCGGCGGCGGCTACTCCCGCGGGAGGCGTCTTCACGCTGGGGTGAGAGGGGCTCCCTCCGAGCGTTGGCGGGTCGCGGCCCGGGAGGGGGACGGCGGAGCCGAGCGAGGGGCTGCTCCCGCCGGAGAAGCCGCCCCATCGCCTCCCTTCTCCTCCTTCAGGGGCAACGCGCCCAAGCTGAGCTTGGGGGGCTCGGCCGCCACGACGGCCCCCACCGCGACCGGCGGCTTCGGGCTGGGCAGTAGCGGCGGACTGGCCGGCTCCGGCTCGAGCAGCAGCGTTCCGGGCACCCAGGCGGCGGCGGCGGCGGCGACACCCGCGGGGTTCGTGTTTGGCTCCGCGGCCACGACGACGCCACATCCAGCTCCGGCTGCCCCCGCCGCCGCGGGAGGCTTCAGCTTTGGCGGGGCGGCCCAGACGGGAGCTCCAAATTTCAGCCTCGGCTCGCTGGGGAGCGGCCCGCCGCAAACGGCGTCTACCGGCCCGACCTTCGGAATTGTTCCGGGCTCCACCAACGCCGCTGTGAGCGCAGCAGCCGCATCGCAGGCAGCCCCGGCCTTCAGCCTCGGGACAGCATCCACCGGTGAGAGGGCCGGCCGGGTGGAGTCTTTAGCCACCTCTCTCGTCCGGGGTTGTGCAACACCAGTGTGCCTTGCTACCTGTGCAAGGTCTGCCGGTGTTTCTCCTTTTGAGGAGAGGGAAGTGCCTGGGAGGGGACTGATCTGGAAGGGGCCCCTTTGCCTGAAAAGGAAGAAGCAGGGCCCTGAATGGAGGCCCTCCTTCTGGAAACAGGTAGGAAGCTGATAGGCCCTTTTGCTTCCTGTCTTCTCCTCTTGTTGCAGGTTCTGGCTTTGGAGCCTTGGCTCCAGCAGCTGTCACTTCCACCACCACAGCCTTGTCCTTTGGGGCTAAACCCGGAGGTATGTTTTGTGCTTTGGTACTGAAGAGCTGTGCTGGGGCCTACCCACCTGGCTGACTTGCCTGCTGTTCCTATTCATTGCTGCTTTTTAAAAAATATCCTTGCTAGGTACTGTTTCCTATCGCTTAATCCCTTTCAGCATCATCGTCGGCATGCTGACCTTCTCTTTCTATGATCTTGCCTGCTTTTGTTCTTTCTGCTTCACAGAAAGAGTTCCACCTCCTGCCCAGGGCCCAAAGGGTGGTTCAATTTTTTCTTCAAAACTTCCCCTTTAGTTGCTATGGAGAATAAATCTTTGCCCTGTGCAGATTTTCAAGTATTGGAAGGCTGCTGCTGTGTTTTTCCTTGGCTTTCTCTCATTTGGGTTAAATATACTGAGTTCTTTCAATTGCTCTATTTCAGGTTTAGCCTCCAAGCCTTTTACTGTCATTGTTGCTTTTCCCTATGCTCTTTCTAGTTCCTCAGCATGCTGCTTGTATTTTGGTGACCAGAAGTATTCCAGGTGTGGTCTGTCCAGTGCAGCACAGAGTGATCTTTTCCTGGAATAATTTATTTAGCAAATGTTTGTTCTGAAAAATCTATTTTTCTTACATGCACTTTTCCAGCATTTCTCAGTTGCAACAGTTCTTTTATAAGCCTTCTCTCCTCTCCTCTCTCCCTTCCCCCCCTCCCCCCTCCCCCCCCCTCATATCAAAGATTCTCATATTTGGAATCTTTCACTATGGCACAAAAGTAGTTCAGCAGCAGTGCTAGATTCCCTTATAACAGTTGAAGAGGTGGTGCTACAAAAATGTCTGCTGTGTTTGGTTTATTGATAGAATTGCGCTCACTTTGTGCATTGTCTCTAGATAGAGAGGTGGAATGAATGAAATGATATTTGGCCTTAAGCAACACAGAAAATTGTGCATTTCTAGAAGCTGTTCGTTTTGTTCTCACCCAGGGAATACTGAGACCACAGCAGGTGTCTTCTGCTTGTCCTCCTCCACAGGTACCACTGTCACCTCGGTGGCACCTGCCATTACAAGTTCATCTTCCCTCCTCGGCCTATCAGGGCCCACACTGTTTGCATCTGTAGCGGGCTCTTCGGCTCCAGCTGCCTGTGCTGCCACTAGCCTTTCTGGTAAGTTGGCTCAGGAGGGAGGTAGGGCCAGCTGGAGCAGGTCTCTTTACAGCCTTTGCATAGGATAGTTAGAAGTGGGGGTTTGGGAACTTGATCTCCCATCAGATCAAGAGAATTTTTGTATACTTTGCCTGACACAAATCATTGTAGCATTTTTCCATGTATGATTCAGCTTTTTTTAAAGAAAAAAATCCTTGGTCGCTTACCAACATTTGCCTCTTTCTTCCGCAGTGGGTACCTCTTCAACAGGGACAGCTCCCATTGGGACCTTGGGATTTGGCTCTAAAATGCCTGGAGTGACCACAGCAGCTGCTGCTGCCCCACACACAGCAGGTGAGGATCGGTTGGAAAAATGGGATGAAGGAAAGAGGCCTCCTTTTGTGCAGTGAGGCTCTTTAAAGGGAACTTTCTGGCAGTTTGACCATCTGGCTTGCCCTCCTTTTGGGGCACGTGTATAGGCCCACAATTTCCTTTTCTAAGGCAAGCCATCAAGTCTATAAAAAGAAACCAGGATCAGGGTGAAACCATCTGTAGGTGATAAGGGCTGCTGCTGCTGCAGGGCAAAACCAGTCTTGGCTCCTCACCCCCGGGCGGTGCTAAGTCCAGGGGCCGCAGAGCAGAGCTTTCCCTGCTCTTCTGCCCAGGGGACACACACGGGCTAGAGGCCTGGGTGAAGCAGGGTCAAGAATGGGAAACATCCCTGGGCCCACAATGGCTTTTAGGAATTAAAGTTTTGCCTTCTCCAGGGGAATACCCTGCTGTTGGTCACAGCTGAGCGCCCGCTTCAGCAACAGCTGTCCGCCACAGTCTGATGCCAGGTGACTTTCTCTCCAGGGGCTGCTTCCATACCTGCTGCAGGATTCCTCTTGAACCTGAAGCCCCTTGCCACAACAAGCGTGGCTGCTTCCACCTCCACTGCAACCACCACAATTGGCATGTGAGTTGTGTGGAGAGAGCTCCGGTTGTGATGGGATTTGAAAGTGCCCGGTGGAGATGCCAGTCAAGGAGCACCAGGTCCCCTGCCAATAGACTGATGGCGGGCTGGGATTTTCCATCTTCTGTCCAGGACTCCCCCAGTGATGACTTATGCCCAGCTGGAGAGCCTGATTAACAAATGGAGCCTGGAACTGGAGGACCAGGAGAAGCACTTCCTTCAGCAGGCTACCCAGGTCAATGCCTGGGACAGGACATTGATTGAAAATGGAGAAAAGGTAGGAGGGGGCTGCCTGGTTCTGGTGTTCAGCAAGGCAGGTTCTGTCAACTGCAAAGAAACAACTGCATTTCTCTCTCTCTCACGCAGATCACAACCTTACACAGAGAAGTAGAGAAAGTGAAGCTGGATCAAAAGAGGTAAGGGATTGGGCCTTAAAAAGACTAGGATTGGCTTTGGTTCCCTTGCTTTTCAGGAGCAAAGGGGAGGGCTGCCCCTACTGGCTGCTTTACGAGAAAGGGGATGCCATCTCCAAGAGGCAGAGCAGCAGTGTTTTGAAGCTCTCATTGTCAGCCGATGCTGCACCGGCCCCTTCTAAGGCACTTTAGCATGCTCTTCCTTCCCTCCCTCCCTTCCCTTATAGGCTGGACCAAGAGCTAGACTTCATTTTGTCTCAGCAAAAGGAGCTGGAAGACTTGCTGATCCCATTGGAGGAATCTGTGAAGGAGCAGAGTGGAACAATCTACTTGCAACATGCAGATGAGGAACGGGAAAAGACGTGAGCATCCCTGAAGGCGGGCTGCCTCCCTTCTGGAGGGATCGGTTGGCTGGCATCGGGCCCTCCCTTGGTCTCCTTTGAACAATAGTGGGAATCCAATCTGGGCTAACCACCGGGACCAGACATGTGCTGGAGCCCATCCTGATTCCTTGTGCTGCCAAGTCCTTTGCTCCTAAGTACATGATAAGCTGATGGTAAATCAGCACTCATGTTGACTGACAAGGGGCCCGTTTCCCAGGCTTCAGTCATTTCCTTGGCTATCTTTGTACCTGCATGGCTGACAATCTTAGTTGGGGAATGTTGGAAACTTCAGCAGAGGGGCGTTTATGCCCATCTGTTGACATCCTGTAGCCAAAGGTCCTTTTGCTCAGGGTTAAGTATTATGGTCCCCCCAGCTGGGTCTCTTCTGATGCTCCTCACCCTGTTGCCCGTTCTGTAGGAGGCAGGGGCCCCGTTGCACAGCTCTTTGCCTCTGTGTCTCCTTCGCTCTTGTGCTGCAGATACAAGCTGGCAGAGAACATTGATGCCCAGTTGAAGCGCATGGCCCAAGATCTGAAAGATATCATTGAGCACCTGAACACCTCCGGGGGCCCTGCTGACAATAGTGACCCCGTGAGTACCCTTGTTGTGCAGGGGGGGGGGACTTCAATTTTGTGCTTTGAATCATTAGGCTGCCCCCTTGCTGAGGAATATGATGTAAATGGGGAGGAAGAAGCTCCTGTCCTTGGTTGGCATGGAGGCAGGGGAGCCATTTCCTCACCAGAATGTGGGTTTTCTCTCCCCCCCCCCCTTTCACAGCTTCAGCAAATCTGCAAAATTCTGAACGCACACATGGATTCTTTGCAGTGGATTGATCAGAACTCAGGTATTTAGTTCTGAATTCTGAGGGAGCGGCAGTCCCCCTTTTTATAGCCAGGTGTAGTGTCATGGTCCGGGAGGGGTTTGAGTCCAGGATTAACACACACACCCCATTCTGATCTGGCAGCTGCGCCTTTCTGGACTTCCTCTTTTACCTCTTGGGGTTCCCCATCTTTCTGCTAACGGAAGAGGGCTTTCTTCAGTCAGTTGCCTCCTTTCCGCCTCGCGGGCCATAAAAGCAAGCTTGTAGCTGTAAGAGTGGTGGAAGCCCCCCCCCCCCCATTCCCCAATCAGCTGTCATTCTCCATCTGTCCACAGCACTACTGCAGAGGAAAGTGGAGGAGATGACCAAGGTCTGCGAGAGCCGCCGGAAGGAGCAGGAGCGCAGCTTCCGCATCACCTTCGATTGAGCGCCCCTTCCCCACCCCCGCTTCTTTTTGTACCCCTCAATAAAAGAGTTTCTTTCCAAACGCCTCTCTTTTGCTGAGCCTTCGCCGGCCAACCGCCAGGGGGCCTCGTAGTACGTGGAATTGGGGGCGGGCCCCAGGGAGCGCTCCGGCCAATGGGGGCGCTCCCGGCAGCCCGCGCGGCACGCCGGAAGCCCCAGACCGCGATGAGGAGGTGAGGTGGGCGCCGGGCGAGAGGGTGGGGGGAGTGGGGGAGGGGGCGTCGGGCGAGAGGGTGGGGGGGAGGGGGCGCCGGGCACTGCCGGTGCCTCGCTTCGTCTCTCCCGCAGGTGCGGCGGCGGCGGCGGCGGCGGGGAGGAGGCGGGGGCGGCGCAGGAGCTGGAGACGGAGGGCGAGAGGCAGCTGAAGCGGCTGCTGAGCCACCAGCTGGACACGGCGGCGTCGCTCGAGCAGTGAGTGGCCGGGGGAGGGGCTCGGCCGGGACCCCCCGCAGCCGAGAGCGCCGGGGGCCCGACTGGAGGAGCTGGGCGCTGCGGGCCAAGCCGGGGAGTAACGGGCGTTCCCGCGCAGGTGCGTGGCCAAGCGGCACCGCTTCGCGCCGGCGACCGTGTACCGGCCCTTCGGGGAGGAGGCCGCTGGCGCCCGCACCTTGCCGGAGTTCCGGGCCCTGCAGGAGAGCAGCGGGGAAGCGGCCTCTCTGCAGGAGCTGGGCCTCTCCGACGCCGAGATCCGCCTCTGGAGGCAGCGGGCCCAGAAGGTAGGCGGCTGGGGGCTGCGGCCCGTTTCCCCAGGCCCGGGTGCCTTGGCTCTGCCTTCAGGGCTGCCCTCCTGGTTCGTCTGCGGGGCTGCCTGGCCGAGGTTTCTCTCTCTGGTCCTCTGCAGCAGCTGCACTTGGGTAGCCTTCAGGGTCAGCTGTCCCAGCCTCCCCTCCGTCCTTCAGGGCCGAGAGGAAGGCGGCCTCCGACTCTCCCTGCTCTGGAGGTCAGAGTCTCCCCCACCCCCACCCCCTCTTGCTTGCTTCAGAGCCCTGGGCTTGGGGCAGCGCCGGAGGCCACTCAGGACAGGATCAGAGCCATCCAGGAAAAGATTGCGGAGCGCCAGCACATCCTCTCCCTGCCGCAGCACTTTGCGGGCAGCAAGTCACTCAGCAGGCGTGAGATGGAGATTGAGAAGGCTCTTTTCCAGGGGACAGACCGCCATTCCTTTCTGCGGATGTTGTATCGCCAAGGTACGGTGCCTGTCTGGGCCGAGGGCTGTGTGGGGCTCGTTCCTGTTCCTGGGCTGACTGGTCAAGAATTGCCTTTGCCTCTTGTGCTACAGATGAAGCTCAGGCAAAGGTTGCCCCTGAGACGGGCACAATGGTTCAGCTGGACGCAGTTTATCGGGAGCTCCTGAGCGAACCATTGCCAAGCCAGAGGCCACTGGAACCACCAAAGTCTCCCCAGAAGATGCCTGATTCATCTTGCTCTACCCCCTTCGGTAGCCTTGGAGCAGCTTCACCAGCCGTGGAGCCTGTGATGGTGACGGAGCCTGTAGCGTGTGTGCCAGAAGAGGAGATTCTCCGGAGCCGCCTTTCCAAAGAAGAAATCCGCCAGATCCCCAGATTTTCCTCCTATAGCCCAGGGGAGCCAAGCAAGGTACTTGCCAGGCAGGCTTGGCTGGGCTCAGATGCTTTGCTCTTCTCTGGGAGAGTCCGGTTGCCTCTTGTGTCACAGTGCTGGGCTTGGTGCCCAGGCCATTGAGCAGCTTCCCCACAGAGGGAGAGGGTTTGCCTCTCTGTCAAGCGCAGAACCAGGCAAATAGCGACCCCTCCCTGCCAGTTGTCCAGGATAAGGATGAGGGATTCCTAACAAGGCTTGGGGAGCCTGCAGGGGAGAAGGATATAGTGGCCCTCAGCCTGGGTAGTCTTGCGCAGAGAAAGGAGGGCCTCTTGTCCCTCTTAGCAGGCAGGTATGCAAACAGCTCCTGTGTTGGGGAGATGGCGGGGGCTGCAGCAGACACCCAGGCAGCTCCATTTCCTCTGGGGGGGTTAGGTGCTGTACGTGAAAAATCTGAGTCGCAACGCTACAGTGCAGGACCTGCTGCCCTTGTTCTCCCGCTTCCAAGAGAAGGATGGTCCCCCTCTTCGTTTGCGCCTGCTGAGCGGGCGCATGAGAGGCCAGGCCTTCCTCACCTTTCCCAGTAAGTACCTGGCCTCTGTGGGAGGGCCGGGCCAGGCCGGGTTGGACTCTTTTCTCCTCCACTAAGCCTTCTTCTCTGGCCAGCCGTGTCCCAGGCCCAGGAAGCTTTGGAGCTGCTCAACGGGTTTCTCCTGCTAGGAAAGCCACTCATCCTTGAGTTTGGTCGGAGTGGGAAGCAGGCTTCCGCCCAGGGCCCTAGAATCAACTCTGCATTCCAGGAGAACGACGGCCGGTCAGACAAATCCTAGACCAAGGGTCGGCAACCGTAAACACTCAGAGAGCCATTTGGATCCGTTTACCACAGAAAAGAAAACATCGGAAGCCACAAAACTTCCTGTGCCTGACTATTTCCTGAGCGGCCACAAAACTAGCATATATAGTTGAATTAAAGATTCTGTTTTCTTCTGAAACTTTTATTTTCTTGGATTTATCCATGGTTGGCCTACCGGAGTCGAAAAGCTCAATAAATTGCGTGCCGGCGGGTGTCGCACATTGGCAGTTGTGACACATATTTTGAGTGACGGAGCCGCAGCAGAAGGATGAAAGAGCCACATGAGGCTCCAGAGCCGCGGGTTGCTGATCCCTGTCCTAGACTGTTGGGGTAGCTTGATGGCTTTGCCTGCAGACAGAGAAGACGAAGAGGCCTGGCAGGACCTGTTGCCACTGGGGCTCCTGTGCGCCCCTTTGCTTGTACATACAGTGGGAGCCGACTGCATGTGGGGAGCAGAGAATAAAAGTGGTCAAGCTGCAGGAGTCATTTTGATAAGCCAGGATTGGATGAGAGAGACTGTTGATCTTTTCTTGCTCAGTTTGCATAAAATGTGTGAATGCTCATGATTCCTCTGGGTCCTCTCAGAGCATTCTCGGGCACCGTGTTCAGTCAGAGGATTAGCTCATCTTGCTAAGGGATGGTGGGGTGGTTTTGTCACACAGTGATTTATTGCCTGTCATATGTATATGCATGGGGCTACATCCCTATTCATTATAATGGTTTATTCCTGAGCACGTGATTGATATGTTCTTGTACACATGTGTGCATTCCATTCTCCCGTTCTTTTCCTTCTGTTCCTGGCTTCCATTGAAGGAAGAGCTACTTTTATATCAGGCATGTAGTTAATGAGATTTATTGTTTTTGTACCGAAATAAATATTTTTACTTAGACTTTTAAACTGCGGTTTCTTTTCTAATGTCTGATGTCTGGAAAAAGATCAAACATTTCCTTTGTGACAATTAATTATCACCTCTGTCAGGTTTAGCATTCGCTGAGGTTGTCTCTCTCTTCTAGGGGTTGGAATATGCCTCTTTCCCTTGGCCTCTCTTAAACTGCTAAAGAGCCATTGGATGAATACTTAAAGTAGTTCTGGCTAACTGGGAGCCGAAGATGCTTGCTTTGTTTCAGGCAGAGCCAGGCCTTCGGCACGCAAGATGGGTTATTTATCCCCAGTGCTGCAGCAAGGGTGGCTCTTGGGGGAGAAGAGTGGGAGCCCAAGGCCTACCAAGAAACAGAGCCTCTAGTTGGGGGTTGGAGCTCTGCTTCCCACCTCTGAGGTAAGGAGCAGAAGGAGAGGAGCGTTTGCAGCCTGAGCATCCCGCCAGCCAGGACAAAGGAGGCCAAATTGGGGTGTGTGCGTGTGTGTGTAGCTGAAGGGAAGCCAATTCTCTCCTTCCACTCTCCCAGAGCAGGGCTAGACGAAGGAGCCTGGCTTGTTGGTTTGTTTAGGGCTCTTTTCAAGGACCCCAGACGACAGTCTATTCTTGGGGGAAGAACCCTGAACTCCTAGCTGCCCTTGATTCCTCCTCCTCCTCCCACCCAGGGCAAAGGTTATGGGGGGAGCATAGCAGGGAATGTGACTAAGTGATGGGTGCTTCCACCCTTCCTTTTCCTCTCTGCCACAAAGGGAGGGAGGGAATCTGATCTGATGGAGGGACCCCAGAGCTGGCTGGGGAGGCTTCGTCCTTACAATGAATTCTCACCTGGTTGAAGGAGGAAAGCAACAGCCACTGGTGTCTTATAGCAAATGCCGCTCTTTCTGTGTTGCCTCTGATGTGGTCTTATCCCTTGCATGGAAGGGAGTCCTGCAGAAGCATGTTCTTAGCAGGGGTCTCCCACTTCCACCACCTGTCTCTTCCTGCTCCAGAATTACCTCTCCTGGTTGCTTTTTTCTCCGGGTCACGGAAATCTGGTGGCCCCCACCTTCGTTAGTAAGAGTGCAACAGGGTGTCGGGTTTTCTTCCAGATACCTGTGGCTGCTTGGGCTGCCCTCATTCCAAGGGGCAGCAATAGGGGAAAATTACAGGCTCAGCAAGAAAGGTATTAAAGGGAGACCAAGGTGTGGGAAGGCTACCCTGACCTGTCCCACCTCTTGCAGAATCTGCTGGGCGTGACTGCCCAGATTGCATTCCGCCCTCCTTAAGGTAGTCTCATGGTGAATTGTTTCAAGGAGCATTCAGTCTGATGAGGTGGTTGTAGAGGGAGAAAAAGTCCCTTTTAAGTTCCTTCACCTTAGGAACCATTCCCACCCCCACCCCATGGGTGGGGAAATGGCAAGAATGCTTTCGTCACCTATTATCAGGAAAATGGCTTTATTGGTTTGCAAAGGTTAATGGCGGCAAACGCAGCAATACATTAATCAAAAGGGTTTTTCCCCCTAAACTGTTCTCCAGGCTTTGCCTGCATAAGCTGTGGAAGCGTAGATTCACTGAACACCGAGCTGTTCTGAAGGGCTCAGCTGTGGCCCCACAATCCCCACCATGGGTCAGAACAAAGCCAAAGCCTGCCTCTTGTCTCTTCCTGCAAGGAAGGAGGCATCACTCTCAGCTTAGCTTGCTCCTTTGCCCAAGTATGCTGCTGATCCTTCCTCCATCACTGGCATGACTGGGAGAAAATAAAAATAACACCGCGGAGTTTTTTGTAATGGGGAGTTACCATTGTCATGGCTTATAACTCTTACACGAAGCTCTATACATCTACCCACCCCTCAATTCATGGAAAAAGACTTCCCTGCGTAATGAATGCCTCCTAGCTCCGGGGTTCCACCCTGGCATCTCACTCTTAAGGGGACATCCCAATGCTTCTCCACGTTGGCCACATCCAATTTTGAAGTATTGCAAGCAGTGGTGGGTTTCATAATTTTTTACTACTGGTTCTGTGGGCATGGTGTGGCTTGGTGGGCGTGGCAGGGGAAGGATACTGCAAAATTCCCATTTCCTCCCGATCAGCTGGGACTCAGGAGGCAGAGAATAGATGGGGGCGGGGCCAGTCAGAGGTGGTATTTACCGGTTCTCCGAACTACTCAAGCTACCGGTTCTTCAGAACTGGTCAGAACCTGCTGAAACCCACCTCTGATTCCAAGGAGGAGTGGCCGCATACTGGCCTGCCAACCTGGGAATGGCCCAGTCTTGCACCTTCAAATCAGCATGTTTAAACTGGACCAACAAATTCCTAGGCTGTTGCAGTACACCATTCCCAGCCCCCTGCTGTTCATGGCCCTGTAAGTGAGAGGGCCTTGCCAGGATGAATCCATTCCATTAGCTCGGTTACTGCTTGTCTCGTCTCTTGGGCACTTTAACCAATTCTTCCTGTCTTCACTTGTGAAGGGATTGGTTGGTCCTCACTCTCTGCCTACTTTGCGCTGTTCCCCAGTAGATTCTTAGTTCTTTGTGTTTGTGTGGCCACTGCCATGTCCCCAGCTCACCCTCGGGACGCTCACCCCCTGCTGGTTCTGGGAATCACACTTTGCTTTAACGTTTGTTCTTTAAGCCAAGCCTTTGCTGGAGCAGGGATTCCCAACTAGTTCAGTATCGGCCACTTTTAGAGTTTTTAAGCTTCTCCATGCCTCCCTCTAGTTATGTGCCTGACCCCATACGTGGGGAGAACCAAGTATCAGGCCTCCATCTTCCCTTGCACCCATTTGCCAACTCACTTTCACATGCTGCCTGCCCTCCCTCCCTCCCACCCACCTACCCACCCTTTTTTTTCTTTTCCCAAAGCATTAGCTTGTCATCTGGGAACACATGTACTTTTTAAAATCTCTATTTAATCTAGGACATTGCTAAACAGACCCAAGACACAAATAAACGCAGGTGCCAATACATTGCATTCTGGAGCAGGAGGTAGAACAACTGGTCAGCCCTGGGCATATTTTGCTGGCCTTAGTTCTTTAGGATGGGCCAGAAGTACTTTGGGGTCATCCCAATCATCTTCTTTCCTTGGCTCCCAGGTTGGAAGGAATTGGTCTTGGGGTTGGAGATTCTTCTTTCCCAGGCACAGTTAAGCCCCTCAGTCTCACCTCTGTCCTTCGCCTTTATAGAATATAGAATAACAGAGTCGGAAGGAACCTTCGATGTCTTCTAGTCCTACCCCTCCTTGAGCGGGAATTCTTTATTGGCCAGTGAAACCACTGAGTGCCTCTTAGGGCCAAAGGCTTCTCAAGCTCGGAGTACTGGAAGTGGGTGGGCAGATGGAGCGGCCCTTTGATCCCAGAGCAGGTGCAGCAGGCTTGTCCACACAGTTCTTTCATCTGCCAAGACCAGCATGTACCCACCCACAGAGCAGGCACATTTCGGCCTCTTCAAAGACAGAGGCTAAATGTAAGCTGTCGAGACCCAAATAACAGTGGGCTGTGGGCACCTTGTCATCCTTTGGGAAATCTGCCCGTGGCAGAAGGCAGGGCAAGGGACGGGGGAGGGGGGAATCTTGTCATCTCTCAGAGGATGTTTCAGTTGCCCTAGGACATCCCCATGCATCCTTGGTCTGTTCTGCCATCAATCCCCTTGTTCTGGGCTCCAACAGTTTGGGGTAGGGTCTTTTTACTCTCTTACCAAGGACTTGCAGGTTTCTCCCAGAAATGGTGACTGTTTTCCCACATCACTGAGCTATGTCCCCCCTCCCCAATCCTTAAGGCCCGTTTCCCACTTGGGGCTGAATCGTATGGAACGGGAGACGGGATGAAGGCAGGATTTGAAAGGGGCTCAGTAGAGGCCTGGTGGGCACCTGTGACTCCTCCAAATGGACTCCTCCTGTGCCATGCAGTCACTGGGCACTTTGCTTGGTCTTGTAGTAGCAGGAAGGTCTTCAGAGAAGACACAGCCCCACGGGCCTTGAAGAAACTGCAGCCGCCAGACAGCTGACAAGCAACACGACACCTCCGGCAGTGCCCAGTTGCATGGGGAAGCGGCAGGGCTGGAATGCTGAGTATGAAAGGAAGGTGGTGGGAAGAATAAACCTATCTGTCTCTCTGCTTACCTATTCAGTGCATCCAGTGAGCTTTTCCATGGGTGGCCAGCCACTGCTACACATAACCAGTCTGGCTGTATGCGCTGGCCTTTGGAGATGCGAGAGGTGGCAGGGGGCTCTTGTCTGCCATGGTCCGAGAATGAGGAGGACTGTAGCAGGTTGCCTGCGAGTCACGAGGTGGGCAGGAGGCACAGAGGATGGCGCCGCCAATGAAAGAGATCAAGGAAGACAGGATGCCCAAGTACAAGGCTTCCCCAATCTCATATTTCATGCTGTCGGGCACAAGAGGGTTGTAGAAGTCACGGAGGATCACATGGATGTTCCACACGACAGGGATGAAGCTGAGCAGAGCCCCCAGGATAAAAGCGACTCCTCCCAGAACCGCCACTTTGTCCTTTGCTGGGGAGCTCTGAGCAAAGATGGTGCATCTCATCCCCACCACAGAGACAATGGCAGCCAGCGAACCTATAGCAACGGAGGTGGCCATCAGGGCTTGGGCCAGCTGGAGGTCAGTGGGCAGGCTGAGCAGAGAGTTGAAGATGTCACACTGCGTGATCCCCGTGCTGTAGATTGCACACTCCATCCAGAGTCCTTTTGAGAAGCCAACAGCGGTGACGATGCTGGCGCCGATGTAGGAGCTGATCCGCCAGTTGGGCAGCAGGGTGGCTATCAGGGTGCCCAGCAAGCCCAGCAGCCCCAAAATGTAGCCTACCAACTGGAGTCCAACCGATACCATGCTTGCTCTCCTGCTGTTGCTCGTTGGTGCCTCCTTGCCCTCTGTGCCCTTCTGCTCAAGTGTAGGTTGGAACAAATGTTGTGTAGAAGTCAGGGATCTTGAAAGGATTAATTATTAGCTTCTGAAAAAAATGCCAAGTGCCCTTTGTCCATCCCCTTATCTGTAGAAATTACATCCGAAAACGTAAAAGAAACAACTATCCGTTATGATAAATAGGGCAAAGGGAGGAACCACCTGTTTTCACTAGTTTTAACAAAAATTCTGGGAGACTACTTGACGAGAAGCAACTGTTCATTTGTCAGAGGAAGAAGCCCATAACAATTGTGGTCCCATTTCGATGAGGTGGTGACCCTCAGCCTGTCTATGGGTTGAAAGTATACCGGAGAGCATATACTCATCTGAATGAGATGGGTGGTACTTACATTTGATAAAGAAAATAAAACTTTGCTATGTATTTTGGGCACTTCTATAGAAAAATAAAGAGTTTATCTTGATTTTTAAAAATATTTTGCAAAAAGAGAAGTGTGGAGTGAGGAGCCACTCTTGTACTTGCTCACACTTGCAAGTACAAGGAGGAGGGGAGGGGGAACTGGCACCCGCAGCCCCTGGTTCTGAGGGACTGAGAGGCATTTTTCTCTTCAATTCAGAATCCCTCTCCTTGTGTTTAACTGCTTCAGGACAGCCAGACCAGAGTTTTGGATAGAAGAGTGAGAGAATGGGAGGGAGCTTTGCTGGCTCAACACATCCCTTGCCCAGTGGTGGGTTCCAATTTTTTTTTACTACCGGTTCTGTGGGCGTGGTGTGGTTTTGTGGGTGTGGCTTGGCTTGGTGGGCGTGGCTGGGGAAGGATATTGTAAAATCCCCATTTCTTCCCAATCAGCTGGGACTCAGGAGGCAGAGAATAGATGGGGGCGGGGCCAGTCAGAGGTGGTATTTACCGGTTCTCCAGAACTGGTCAGAATCTGCTGAAATCCACATCTGCCCTTGCCCCCTCATCCTAGCAGGAGGGCTTTTCCTTGCTAATTGCCCAGCCTGGTGGAAATGGGGTTTAGTTTTCATGCTTCTCTCCCACTGCATTCTGCCTGCACTGATTGGCAGCAGGGTTGTTGGGGTATGTGTGTGTAAGTTTCCCCACAAATGCCCAGATTTATTCTCTATTTTTGGTGCAAAAAAGCCAAGAGGTTGGGTGGGTGGGGGACAGCAGTGTTTCCTGCGGCCCTCCAGCCCTCCTACAATACAGACAGAAGGGAATATTTGTAGCTCAGAGTTGAACTGTGGGGGTTTTGGTGCTCTCTGAGCTTGGTTGTTTTCTGGCAGACGTTCATTATCAAACTAGGTAACAACATCAGTGCCTAAAGATGTTACCTAGCTTGGTAATGAAACGTCTGCCAGAAAACAATCAAGCTCCCCACCCCACCCCCAGGAGGCACGAGCGACTGCTTCAACGGAACCTCTTTTCCTTTCTTCTTCCTGGTTTTGCCTGAAGGCGCCTCTTTTACTGATTGGAGGCTCAGCGAAGCCCCTTCCTCGCTTAATTGGCCGTGGGGGGGGGGGCAGCCGCTCGGGAGCCGCCAAGGAAGCGCTTGGGCAGAGGTCTTCAAACTTGGCAACTTTAAGAGTTGTGGACTTCAACTCCCAGAATTCTCCAGCCAGCTATGTTGGCTGTCCAGTCTTAAAGTTGCCAAGTTTGGGGATCCCTCCGCTTGGGGAAGGCTCTCTACGGAGCGGGACACCGCCTCTCCTTCTCAGCAGCGTCCTGAGCCAAGTGGCGATGGGAAGACCCTGGCCCAGAAAGAGCGAAATCCACCGGGGACTGGGACGGGGGGGCGCTCTCTCTCTCGCTCAGCCCCGAGTCGGCCACCGGAGAAGCTCCGGCCTCCCCTGGACCACGCTTCCCAGAAGGCCAAGCGAGAAGGAAAAAGGTCCCCTTTAGGCCACCCACTGGCTTTCCCATTCGGAGCACAGGGTGGGCAGCCGGTCCGCCTCCAGCTCGCTGGACCGACGAGTAGATAACGCAGCGAGGGGCCTGGGGGTGCGTGGCTGCAAGCTCCGCCTCCAGGGCGTGGCTGGCTAGGGTGGGCGGCAAGCCCCGCCCCTTGGCGTCTCCGACGGGCCGCGAGTGCCGGCTGACCCGCGCCGAGCTTCTGCAGGACTCCTCGGACCGCCACCACGAGAAAACCAGGCGAGCGAAGCGAGATCTGGGAAGGTGGTCGCGGAGCAGGGGTCGTCTCGGAGAGTTTAACGGAGGACGGGCAGAGTGGCGGCCTCGGCTTTAGCCCCGCTCGCTCCTAGCACCGGCGGCGAGGCTGGCTCGGTTCTTTCGGAGGCGCTTTCCGTTTTCCCGGCGATCCGGGTGAGGGGCGCGCTCTGGGCAGGCCCGGTACCCGTGGGTGCCCCGATGCCTGGAGGTGGCGCGCATGACGTCAGCAGCATCCTTGTTCTCGCTGCATCCCGTACGCCACCTCGCTGTTGCCATGGCAACCTCTTCCCCGACGGCAGAGGTAAGGGATCGGACTCCTCGCGGCCTCCGTGCGCTCGAGGAAGGGCTCTCTCTCCCTTTGGAAAATGCGGGAAGGAATGTGTGTGTGGAACGGTTGCTGTAGCCGGCTCGCCTGGTGCTCGCTCCCACTGCAGAAACTCCTCCCCGACCCCCGTCTCCCCCTCGCGTGTTGGGGACCACCAGACCCCCGTTCCTGCTGCCTCGCCAAAACCTACTCCTCGCTCAGCGCTGGCACCTGCGAGCCAAACTGCGGGGGGGGGGGGCTGGGGAGGGGGGGTGCCTGAGAGTTGGAAGGGGGCGTTTGGCTCACCAGTTGCGACGCCTGGAATTGAAATGCAGATCCTATTTGGACTCTGGGATTGCCACTCCCCTCCTTGCGCAGAAGCCCTGCAATGTTGGGGGGGGGAGGGGAGGGATTACCGCTTCTCTTCCATCATCTGATGTAGAACCATATATGCAGGGATCTGCCTTCAGGGCCCCCTCCTTCCTCCCAACACATCTGGCCATGTTCCTGGCATGTACGCTGCCAACAGGGAGCCTCGGCTTCTGAAGATGTTTTTCCCCATTACAGCTACCCTGTGCTGGTGTTCTCCTGAGGAAGAAGGGCAGCTTTGGGACTGGCTTGGCCAACTGGGTCTCAAGCACCTTCAAGGATGGTGCTGGAAGGGAAGAACGGGAGGGTTTTTAACTGCTTTTCTCTCTTCCTAACAGTTGGCTGAGACCCTTAACTGATAGAGTGAAGACCTAACATGGCAAGTAGGTGAATTCTTTGCTGGAGGGGAGGCATGTTTCCCACCCGTCCTGGGGAGAAGGGGCTCTAAGCCCCCCCCCCGTGCCACACGTGGCTGATTGGGTTTCTTCTACCTTCTCAAATTGGCTTCAAAATACAAGGAGAGGAAGGGGAGGAGGGCTTTTCTTTCTTTTGATTTTCTTTTAAATTTTATTTCTCATACATACATTCACAAATATACCATCTCATTTTTCTTATTTTTAACATGATAATATATTTTCCTTTAATATTTATACACATTTAATTACACAGCATCGAGGCTGCTTTTTTGCCATCCCATATCTTTTATTCCCCCACAACCCTTCTTCTTTTCCTACCTTCCTTCTTCTATCCTTTCTTACTTTCCGCCTCCTCCTCTCCTTCCTTCCCTGCTTCCCTTTTCCTCTCCCCTACTCCTCCCCCTTTCCCCCTCCTTACCCTCTCCCCTATCCTTATTTCCCTTCCTCTCCTCTCCTCTTCCCTTTCTTCTTTTCTCCTCTCCCTTCCTTCCCTCCTCATCCTATCCGGAGGGGGGCTTTTCTTAGGCTGTTCGGGGAGTCTTGGGGACGTTTTGGCCACTACTGGAACTGCCCTAATCTGAGGTTACCTTCCCAGGAGGGGCCTACTTGCCCTTGCCCATGGCTTGTCTTCTCTAAGGGCAGGCTGGGTACCCTTTCCAAAGGCCACAGCCCACAAATGAGGCTGATGGAGGTTATTTTTAGCTGTTCTAGTTTTCAGGTAGTGTTTTCCCTCTTTGCATCAACACGGTTGATACCATGGTCAAGTGAATTGAGCTACCAGCCCACACGAGCCCAGTCTTGCCCATCAACAGGTTAAGGAGAAGGAGCGGTACCTGCTTCTTCTGCCACTGGAGATTTGGGTGGGAGGGGCTTCCCTGATCTTCCTATGCAATAAAGCAGCAAGACCTCTACCATGGAAGAAGAATGGGAACTGGCAGAGATGCTGGCAGACATTTCGGCCAATTCCCAGCCTGTTAAGGTGGCCACGTTGGTGCCTGTCTTCCAGCCTTCCTCACAGCCCCGAAAGCCCATTCCGTCCTGAAGCGATTTCCACGGGCCAATGGCTTTCTGGAAGAGTTTCGCCAGGGCACCATTGAGCGTGAGTGCGTGGAGGAGGTCTGCAGCTATGAAGAAGTCAAGGAGGTCTTTGAGAACAAGGAGAAGACGGTAGGTGGGTCTGGGAGGGAACAGCAAGGGGGGCATCCCTTGTCTTTCACCCATGAACTCCCTTGCACCAGGTTTCCCCACTTTGCTGCCAAGATGTGGATAAGAATCCATCTGGATGAGGGCTTCAGTCATTAAGGGCGGAACCGGCATGTTAATTTCAGATGCTCAGCATAACATCCGTTCCATTTGTTCCAAGTGTCTGAAAAGGCTTATTATTCACTGCTCAAGAAATAAGATGCTCCATGGTGTAAAAGAGTGAGGAGTGGGCAAGAGGGCAACAGGGTGTTTTTTGCAGGAGGAAAGCAAAATGGGCAAATAGTTGGGGGATTGGAAAACAAAGAAGCTGTGCGCCAATTAAAGCCCAAAGAAAAAACGTGCACTTTAAGTCAGAGGACTAAGTACATTGGGTAGTCTTGTTCTGGCAATTTCTCCAGGCAGCAGGGCCATTCGCACTGCCTCCTAGTGATGGGATTGCATATGAGGTGCTCCTGGCACATGGCCCAAATCCTTAGGCACCTTTGAGGTAACCCCTTTCAGGGGGACTGAGGGGGGAGGGTGGATGATTGCTGACTGGTGTCTCCCATTCCTGGCAGATGGAGTTCTGGAAGGGCTATGCCTACTCCGTCAAAGATGCCTCCGACGGGACAGACCGATCTGATGCCATGTACGTCGTGGTGCCCCTGCTAGGCGTGGCATTGCTCATTGTCATTGGTCTCTTCATCATCTGGCGCTGCCAGCTGCAAAAAGTCATGCACCACCGTCCCTCCTACCCCCAAAATAGGGGCCTGGCCAGCCGAGCGGCTCGCAGCTTGCCCAGGGTGAGGGTGCACCGCGAGGCTCCTCCCAGCCAAAGCGAAGCCCACGACCAGCAGGACCCAAGTGTCAGAGGGGCTGCCGATGGCGAGTGGGGGCAGGGTTCACCCAGTCAGCTGGCCAGGACGCTTGTTGAGCCTGAGCACATGGCTCCCCCCTTGCCTAGACTGTGCAGTGCCACTCCTCCCCCCTCCTACGAAGAAGTGACGGGGCAGCCTGACTGTGGTGGCAGCAGCGGCACAGAGGAGCCCAACATGTCCTACAGTGACCCACCTCCCAAATATGAGGAGATTATGAATCCCCTTCATGCTCCTGGGAAGTAGCGGCCCCGGATCCTCTCAGCCAGGTGATGCCATCACAGAACAGCCTTATCCTCCACCCTCACCAAGTGCTCCGTAGGTGGCTGGTGCCATTCACCCCCTTCACTCCTCCTGCTGGGCTGTTGCGGGATCCTCAACTGGAGCGGTTCTAGTTGCAGAGATGTGGTAGAAAGCATGGCTGAACTGGGCCCCAGGAGTCCCTTTACAGGAAGATGGCTGAACCACGGTTTGGTTGGCTTCCCAGGGAGGAGGGTGGGCCCTACTGCTACAGGGGGGCATTCAGCACCTTTGATGTCCACCCTTTTGGCAAGAGCTTGGTTGGATGCTGATGGTGGATTGGGTGGGGTGGGGGCTTTACCACTTTCTACCCACCTGGGATGGTGCTGAGGAGGAGGAGGAGGGCAGGTATGCCTGTTTGGCATGTATCTGACATGGGAAAATGCCAGTCCTTCTTTTCTGCTCAGCTCACTTTATCTTTCTACCCAACACTGCTTTGTTCAACCAAAGGAGGGGAAGAAAGCCCACCTCTGTGTTTGCTCTCCCTGTGGAATGCTGCCTTTGTCTATGGATGAAGCCTTGATGTGAGGCCTCCTTCTCCAAAGTAGCCCAAAGCAAAAGTGAATTTTTGTATTCACAAAGCCAATGCATTGGCAATTGCCATTTTCTGATGTACCTGTTGCACTGGAAGGTTAGACAATGTCTGTATCTGTGCGTGTAATTTCTATGTGCATATGGAGGGCAGAGGAGAAGGACTGAGCCCCTCCCTCCCTCCCTCCCTCCCTCTCAGAAACACATCAGGACATTTTCTGGCCCTTCAGGCTTATCCCACTGGCCCAATCTGTGTCTTCCTCTCCTTGAGGCTGTCCAAAGGTAGACCCTGGGAGCCAAATATGATTCTGAATGGGCTTCTGTGCTGGGGACCCCCTTCTGCTGCAACAGCACTTTCTCCTCTGGTGGGATTCTGCCCCAACAGTCAGTTTTCCCCTTGGCCCCCTTATTTGGCTCTTTTCTCTGTTGAATGGAGGGGGGCATCCTGTTCCTCCTGCCCTCAGTGCTCTGGGTCTCCCCTCACCATGCAGCCCCCTTCCTTTCACCCGGATTCCCTGGAGGTTGTCTCCTTGCCAGAAGGAACAGCTGCTCGACATTTTCACTCTCCCGGACAAAGCACACACACTCTTTCACCCTTCTTTCTCAATGGTGCTAATGCATAGCCAGGCATTCTCTCCTTGTGTGACGCTCTGTATGCTGCTTTACTGTATTATTTATACATTTTGTTTAAATGGAAAGAAACTTCATTTCTCTTGGGTAGTAGATTGTTTCTTGCACTGTTATCAAAACCAGATCATGATCAGCCATGAATTTAGATGTGGACAGCAGCAAAAGGTTAAAAAAAAAGAGAGCAAACATTGTAAGTACAGCAACATAAGAAGAAGAGCTGCCTACCAACCTGATATCAACCACACTGAGCCCAGGGAGACTGGTGCAGGGGTGAAATTCAAAATTTTCCCCTGTGGGTGTGGCTTGGTGGGCGTAGCAGGGGAAGGATACTGCAAAATCTCCATTCCCATCACACTCTGGGGCCAGCCAGAGGTGGTGTTTGCCGGTTCTCCGAACTACTCAAAATTTCCGCTACTGGTTCTCCAGAACCTGCTGAATTTCACCCCTGGCACTGGTGGCTGTGGCAAGTTGTCCCATTCTGCCCTTTCAGGGCCCAGTGAACCTGGAGCAGGCAAATGGGTCTTGGGGTCATCAGCGGAGAGAGGTTGGCTTCTTCCATGCTGCTTGTGAAACCTCAGGGGATTTTTTCTGAGACCAGCCACAACAGCTCTCCCGTCAGAAGAATTGGAAAGCAAAGGATGAAACTGCCCAGGCTTTGTCCCTGCTGGGTGGTCCAAGGTTTTTGTGGCGGTGGGGGATGGTGTGGTTTTGCCCACAGAAATAGTTTGTGCCATGGACATATTGAAACGCCATGTCTGCTTGTCACATTCCGTTCCAATTGCTGTATTTCTAGGTCTAAGTTAGCCTTCTCCAGCCTGGCACTCCATGAGCTGGATTGTGTGCCACATGTTGGTGTGTGTGTGTGTGTGCGCGCGCGCGCACTGAGATTGTACTTTTCCAGCTTTTGGTGGATGTCAAGTTAGAGAAGTCCTTCCCATGAGGTAGACATGAAGGGAGCAATCGGGCTTCTGGGGCCAGATTGCCTCTCAAGCGCTTCTTGGATTATATGCTGAGCTCTTCCTGAGAGCAAAGCCTAACGAGATTAGGTATCGATGCCGCTGCAGCTAAGCCTCTTTCGGGAAGGTGCTCTAGAGAAGCGGCAGGCGGGCCGGAGAGGCACCCTCGGGCGCGGCAGGCAGAGGACAGTGGGCGGCGCAGCCCCAGGGTGCGTGGGAGCGCCAGGCTCTGCGGATGGGAGCCGCCGCCGGCTCACTTTCGGGTCAACACACGAGAGGCGAGCCGGAGCCTCTGGGCGCCAAGTCAGGGTCGCAGGTTGGCCGGGTCAGCTAACTGGGAATCGGCGCCTTCGGCCAAGCACACGAGCGCTCCGCGGGCCGCAGGTGGGGGCGGGCCACGGCAGGCCAATCGCGGGCCGAGGCCGCTGACCGGCGGGGCCTGAAGTGGGCCCAAGGGAAAAGGAAGTGCCCGGGCGGGACTGCGAGCCGTCCGCCGCTTTTGGCCTCCTCGCCCTTCCCGGCCGCCTCCTCCTCCTGCTCTGGAGGATTCCTTGCCCGGTGCAAAATCTTTCAAGCGATTGAACTGACCTTCCTGCGCGCCCCAGAAAGACCCCGCGGGTAGGTGTGGGGGTCCGCGCGCGCATGCAAGACTTAGACCCGTTCTTTGGGCGCTGGTGGTCTCCCCCGCCGCCAGGACCCTCTGGCGGGGGTGCTTTCAGGGCTGTACAAAGGGAAGAGCCATTTAATGTGGAGGCTTTTCTGGGACTGGCTGGTGAGAATCTTCGCCTGGAGCGCGGGGCCCCCGGCGGAGCCTTTGTGCCCTCGACCTGGGGAGAGCTCTTTCTTCTGGTGTCTGAATGGCATCGCAGGATCTCTTTTTGGGAGGGGGGCAAAATCCCAAGGGGCGCTCTCCCCCCCCCCAAGAGTTTGAATTGCTGAGCGTTTGGGCAATCGCTCCCATTACAGAAGGCAGAAGAGCGGCTATGGGGTCTGCATAGCTGGATGAAGCCAAGCGAGAGGCGGAGTTCAACGAAGCCATCAGCCGGCTCATGCGGGTCCCCAGCCGGCTGAAGGTGGCAGTCGATGAAGACTTTTTCCAGATGCAGGTCCCTGGAAAGCTTTTGCCGGCAGGTAAAGCAGGGACCTTGTGGTATGGGGGTAGTTGTGGGGGGGGGATTCACATGTATTGCCACACGCCAGACTGCCCTGGCTGTGTTCATAAAAAATAAAAGGCACAAGAAGCCATTGAAATACACTTAATCCGTGTGGCCTGTGGCCCCAATCCTATTACTGGCCATTACAGATCAACACCCCCTTTTTAACAGCCTTGCACCTCTGGGGAGGGGCTGCTCCAAAGTGAAGGAGAGAAACAACCCTGCATTCCACCCCAGGCGCTCTAGTAGAGGAGACCTTGAAGAGCCCCTTGTGGGACGAAGGAGATGGATGGCCTGAAGATACCGAGAAAGCCTTTACAGGCTAAAGCCACACAGAGTATTGGAAGCCAATGAAATGTTTACAAAACCAGTTGGATGGCTGTAACAGCTTGCAATGTGCTAGCAGGTGGGCTGCACAGTTGTGGGTTTTTGCAATCTTGAAAGACCATCCCATGTAAAGCAGACTGGCATAGGCCGGCTTTGGGGAATGCACAAAATTTTCCTGGCTGGCCTCCACTTGCAAATCTAGCAATAATTGTGAGTCCAGGACCCCCATAATCCACTCCTTTGAGGAAGTGCAAACCTGTCCAGAATTGGAGCAGAGAGCCAGATGGTTTTGGGTTTTCACTGTCAGATGACCTCTGCCAGTGATCTCGTGTGGTTGTCTAACCATGGAAGAGAGGATTGGATCCTGAATCTCCTCTGAGGGAGCAACCCCCCCCCCACAGCTGACCTTCCTCACTGGCTGGAGGGAGCAGACGTGCTGCAGAGCGTTGCCCCAGGTCCCTGTGGTGGTCCCAGGCTGCCATGATCGATGGTATCAAACATTGCAGAGAGGATCAAGAGATTATTGTGCCAAAATGCTCACTTAAGTCAGGAACCAAGGAAAACAGAGGCAATGTAGCATCTTTTCTTGGCATGCACATCCACAGTGATCTCTGGGCTTTTTGCCAAGGAAATGCAGAAGACCCTGAAACACACAAAGTTACATGCTGTATACCCTCTGAAATGATACACAGGACATGGAAAGGCAATATACTGTAAATGATAATGCAACCATTACTGTAGGAATATGGATCTGATAATAACATGGGGTGAGTTTATTGTGGGCTGGCCTGCCAACTCTTCATTCTGGTCTTCTAAAGAAGCTCCTAGCCTGCCTCATCTGCCTTCTAACATAAACACTGTCCTTTACTGTGCCCATATGTTGACTCTCTGCACACCACAGGAACAGCAACAATTCAGTTTGCCTGCTCTGCCCAATATGCATTTCAGAGTCATATATGCAAGGACACAGCATTATTTGTCCCCCCAAAGAGTTGAGCGCTCGTAGCCAGATCCTGATTTCTGTGCACTTTCCATCCCATCTCCAGGCTTGCAGTCTGACTGAAAGAGATCCGGGTAACTTGCCTCCTCCAGGTCACTCAGTAGCTGGAATACTACCACCTTCTCCACCCATTCTCCGGAAAGGGAAGCTGGAGGCAAGGCAGAGGTTGCCAGGATAGTTGGACCCACAATGAATCTCTAGGGGGCACACAATGGCTTCCTTTAAGGCAGTGCTTCTCAAATAGTGGGGCGGGCCCCCCTGGGGGCGCGTGGAGCGATGCCAGGGGGGCGCATGACCCTGGGGAATGTGCTTTTTTTTGCCACAGGGAGTAGGGGTTTTTTGCACCGAACAATAGCACACAGCACAGAGCAGGAGATATGAAGTGCAGATAACAAACCCTTAATAGACACCATGGAAAAATATTTAACAGGGATGAAAAGAAAGAAGGAGAGAGACGGAGATAATGAGACAAACGTAAGTCTCCTGAAAGCTAAGAGGAGGAAATATGATGAAGCATATGTAGCACTTGGCTTCACTGTGACTACGGTGGGAGACGAGGAAAGACCAGTATGTTTACTGTGTCTAAAAATGTTTGCAGCAGACAGCATGAAGCCAAATAAATTAAGGGTCACTTAAACACATTACACCCCAATCACGCTGATAAGCCGCTTGAGTTTTTTCAGCGAAAACGTGCCAAATATTGCAAACTCGTCCCGGTGGTGAGTTGGGGGGGGCGCGGAATGTTTACTTCTTCCTAGGGGGGCGTAACAGAAAATAATTGAGAAGCACTGCTTTAAGGAAACGAATGTGTCTTCCTCCCAAAATCTATCCAGTCACCCCATCCGCAGCCACTTGGAGGTGGGGCATGGTTCTAGCTGCAAGGGGACAAAACTCATGCCACAAGGTGCTCACCCGTCCGTCCATCCATCCATCATATTGATATGGCTGCCCAATAGACTTAGACTTAGAATAACTCTATTGTCACTTTGAATGTACACTAATCGGCATACATTAAAATGAAATTTTTGCTGCATACAGCTCTCAAAGGGTCACCACCTCCAATATATACTACATAAACGTGACAAAACAAACAAACAAATAAATATAAAATTATGCATATACCCATATATATTATATGACTCAGAGAAACAACACAGTCTAGTTTGGATGTATATACTGTATGTACATGGCGAGAAAAATGACTCTTGCAAGTTTACCAGACGGATGGCCTAGGGAAGAAAGCGGTTCCAGAATCTGGTGGTCCTGCTAGAAATACTTGAAAACCTCCTCCCAGAGGGAAGCAATAGAAACAGACCGCGAGGTGGGTATGTGGGGAGCCAGCTTCCTATAATCTTCTCCACTGTCCTCACCACTCTCTGTATGGACTTTCTATCTGAGGCACTGCTGCCACCAAACCAAACAGTGATACAGTTTGTTAAAATGCTCTCAATTGTGCCTCTGTAAAAAGTGGCCAGGACAGAAGGAGAAAGATGTGCTGTCAATGCCCATCCCCTAAAACTCTGGGTGGCATGCAGCAATTGACTTGACACATACTTCTCTTTTTTTTTAATTCAAAAAGTTTTATTAGTACAAAGTACAAGCATTTTTCTCTTTTCTCCCCCCCCCCTTTCCCCCTAACCCCAACCCTCCCCCTCCCCCTCCTCCCCATCCCTTCCCCTCCCTGGACTTCCCAGAACATACACAGGGTATAATATAGTTTACACAAATGCAAAACTAAAATATGCTAACAAATTATTAACTTCCAAATATCAAAAACTCTTAACTCCTTATACAGTAAATTAAACAAAAAATTAAGTTGAAATATGTCCTTCCTCATCTATTTTAGTCCATTCATCTTCTCCTTTATCAGGAATATCATTTAAATAATCTTTAACATGTTCTAAAATTTTTGCCCTTTACAATATTAATTTTAAATAAGTCTTCCTCTTACAGTTTTATGCCACCAACACCTGGCAGCAATTATTAAATTCCAAACCAACTTAACCAAATCTAAAAATATTTAACAACATCACATTCATTTGATCTCTATTACATTAGATTACAACCTATACTTATTTCCACCTCTAATATAATTTTAATCTTATTCTCTACCAATTTAATCTCTATTACATTAACTATCTTCTATTCTTATTCCCCAAACTGTAAAATTAATTTAATCTTATTATTTAAACCAATTTAATCTCTATTACATTACTTTACCTTCTATAATTATTCCCCATAAGTAATCTTGTAATCTAATTTCTGTAAACTTAAACAGCCTCATATATACATTTAAACTTTATTCTTATTTCTTTTACATTATCCTACTATTAGTAAAACGTCAATTCTCAATTCTTCTCCCCTTAAATATTTCTTTAAGTTGGCATCTGAAGATATGTTTATCCATTCTTGCTTCATTTGGAGAAGTTGAGGACTGAAATTGGTAATTTGAATCTTCTTCGCTTTCAACCTTTACTTCACTAATCTGTCTTAAATCCTTTGTATCTTCTTGACTTTTCAGAGTTCCTTTCTGTTGTGAAAACCACCAGTATTCCTCTCCCTCTTCTTTAATTTCCTCATATCTTTTGTCTTCTTCACTTTCAATCTTTACCTCTTTAACTTGTCTTGGGTCCTTTGGTTCTTCTTGACTTTTCAGGATTCCTTTCTGTTCCTCATTTCTTTTGTCTTCTGGTGACTTTGGTCTCTCAACCTTTAACACGTTGGCAAAAAAATCTTTTGCTTCACAGATCGTAATAAGTCTGTATCTTTTCCCCCTAAAGGTAACAGATAGTCCAGCCGGGATTTCCCATTTATATCGTATCTGTTGCTTTTTTAATTCTGCCACCAGAAAAGTATAACCTTTACGTGCTTTTAATATTTTTGGAGGAATTTCCTTAAACGTCAGAACCTCTTGTTCTTCGACCTTAAGATTGTTTTTATAAGTCGCCTGTAAGATTCGATTTCGCAGTGTCCTTGTGGTAAAATATACTACAATGTCTCTTGGTAAATGATTTTTTCTGGCAAACCAAGAATTAGCCCGGTATACTTTTTCAATCTGCCATTCCAATTCAACTTTTCTTTCCCCCAAGAGCTTCACCAATGCATCCAGGATCTTTTCCTTTAAATTTTCTTTATTATTTTCTTTTGCCCCCCGTAGCCGTAAGGCAAATTCCATGTCTTTATATTGAAACATCGTTAATTCTGCCTCAGTTCCATCAATTTTATTCTGGATCTCAGTTACTTTTTCAACCAAAGTCCCAGTAGACTGTTTAATTTGAGTCACGTCCTGTCCCAATAAGTCCATATTAACTGCCAAGGCTTTAAATACAGATTCCACATTGTCTCTGGTTTGTTGAGTCTGAGAAACAAACTCCTCTGAGACAGCTTGTATTTTTTCATTAATTTCAGTAATTTTTCCATTAATTTCAGTAATTTTTTTGTTAACTACTAAAACAATTTCTTTCTGCATATCTTTCATAATTTGCTGCCATTTTTCCAATGTAAGAGGCTGTGTTGGGGGGGCAAAGTCATGCAAATTAACAATATTTGTGGGAAGATTTTCAATTTTTCCTATTCCTTTAAAAGAAGCATTCTTTGCCAGTTTTAAAGACATCTTCAATTTGTATTAATTCTGTATAGCCAAAAAACAAAGTTCATCCAAGAAGAGAGCAAAAAACAAGAGGAGTTCTCACCAACATCTGTTAACAATCAGAACTCTCATTAGCTTCAGTAGCTTTCGCTTTCTCCACGCCTTTCAAATTCCAAGCGCCATCTTTAGCTACTTTGTTGCTTCCCAAATAATCCAAAAAGCAACACCGGAGTTAGGTAAAAATACTTGCTTTTAGATTCTCCTGGTATGTTCCGTCTGCTGCATTGTTTAGAGTAATAAAGTAATAAAACCATTTGCTACCAGCAGAGATGGTCGCGGCTTCTTGCTCCACTAAAAGTTAGCAGAGGCATTCCAGGTCCGGAGCTGTGACAGGCTTCAAGGGAGCCCTCGCCCTTCGCACCCCAGAGCTTCTTCTGGGGTGTTAGGGGGGGCTCTACCTCTGCCCATCTGCTCTTCTCCCCTCCCTTTGCCCGGGACAGGAGTTTCCAAGCCACCAGACAGCTGATGTGGCTTATCTGGCAGCTTTTACGGAGCCTGGAGTGGAGCGCCCATAAAGAGCGTCCAGCGAAGCTCGCGGTGCCACCGGAAGGCCGACACATACTTCTCTAACTTGGGTCATAAGTTAGCCCAAAGCCTGGGAGGTGGGAGTGGAACTGATAGCGGAGAAACTGCCTGCCTTCCTGTTCCCAAATGAGCCTCTTTGCACAGGATTTTTTTTGGTCCTTTTCCTTTCCTTTCTTTCCCTTTGCCCTCTCCTTCCACCTAGAATGATGCAAGGAGCTGATGGGTTTATCAGAATATTTTTGGCTTAAGGAAGGATAATTCTTAACCAGCCCTAGATCTGAAGTATTCATTCATTCATTCATTCATTCATTCATTCATTCATTCATTCATTCATTCATTCATTCTTTCTTATAGGCCGTCCAACTCCCGCGGGACTCTGGGCGACGTACAACATGCAAGAAGAATAATTTATTAAAAAGAAACCCAATAATAATAATTTAAAACAGTTATAAAAAATAAAAAACATTATCACCATTCATACATGGGAATGTACTGGGGTGGGGTGACAGTTAATTTGTTGAATTGACCCACGAGTTCTCCAAGACCATGGGGAAGTGACAGTTGATAGAATTCACTCCCAAGAGCCCTAGGAAGGCTTCCTTTTCTGGGGCGGATGGGGTCACCTTCCTTTCCTCCACCTTAGAAATGAAGTCTCTCTGTTTTCAACCTTCTGGGGCACAGCAGCAGCCTCGTCCATTTGCTGATCGACCTTTCCTGGAACCAGCCATCCGTAAACCAGTCTATGGCCGACACAAGTTACTCAGCTTTGCCTCCCAGCCTGGACCGCAGAAGACTGAGCAACTGGTACTGAATGCAGACTATGCCCTAGTGGCAAACCAGAAGGCCATGGAGGGGAAGATGACAGAGAGGTCTCAGGTCCCCCCCCCCTCAAGAGGGGGAGGTGGTGTTTGGAACTAAACTGCCTTCTGGGCCAGAGCTGGGGGTGGGGTGGGGGGCAGACAGGAACAGAAGGGGTTTTCATGACTTTAGCCACGCCTGACGCCCTTGCTATGGGTTGAATCCAGAGGTTTCTGGTGAAGAGCTACAGAGGGTGCTTTGTCCTCTCCACCCTTGGGAGAACAGAGCTGGCTTGCTGGGGGTGGAGAATAAGAGAAGAGAAGAATGAGAATACCCACCCTTCCCAAGTGTGCAAGTATGTGCTGTGCTTATGAGCAAAACGCTTCCTGGCTTGAGGTCCCCTTTCCCAGTTTTTGGGCTGCACGAGGCAACCCACACTGGACACAGCAAGGAAGCCAGCATGCCGCATGCCCATTGAACCAGTCCCAAATGCCCAGGAGCTGGTTTTCCTGCCCTTTGGCAGTCAAAGTGAGCAAAAGCTACCAATGGCATATTCAGGTAGCTCAGATACAGTGTTCTTGCAGTGACTGAGGCCTGTTGATGACCAGTTCCTTTAGGCTCAGTAGAGATTGTGGTGATGACATACGTGTGTGCGCATGAGCGAGCAGGACATGCCCGTGGAGATGGGTCATGTTTAATTCTAAGGCAATCGCTTTGCTTGTGCTGTCCCTTCCAGGGGGAGGGCAGGCCAATGTTCTGTGGCAGATGCTGAGGTTTACTGGCCTAGTGCAGCATCTCTTGCTGTGCCAGGGAGCCATGGGGGGCTGTTGACCGAGGTCCCTGTTACTCTCCCAGAGGGTCCCTGGGAGGAAGGTCTGCCCATTTGCAGGGCAGGCCTTTGATGCCACTGCAGAAGTGGCTGGGCAGCCCAGGTTCCCTTCCTTTGTGTCTTGTGCCCAACAGGCATTTACGGATACAATCTGGGAAGAGGGAATGTCCGAAGAGCCCCCTCAGGTGACAGTGGAGAGGATCAGGCAGAGACAGAGCAGGTAAGAAAAAGGATGCCCCGCCAGGTGAAGAAATTTCACCTGTAAGCTGAGGGGTCCCCCTACAGGCACCGGAGGCAGCACTGGCTGCATGGGTGGGGCAGTGGGTAAGCAAGGCAAAGTAATGCTTGGGGTCATTTACACCCCCCCATCTAGCTGGCTAAGCTAGCATTGGGGTCTCCCCTTTCTGATAGCCTAGAAGATTCCAGTCACAAAAAGGGGACTTCTTTCGGCTGAAGTTTAGGAACTGTCATGAGAAGAGGTGGCTGTCCTTCTTAGGAGATTTTTATAAACAGAAGCTGGATGGCCCCTCATTGTCCACAGCTGTTGACTTCCTGCACCTTCTGGGCTAGGGGGGATAACCCGGAGCAGGAGGCTTCCAAGTGACACCTGACGTTGCTTCTGGGCTGCTGGGTTGAGCTGTCACAGCAGACCATCATCTGTCTTGGCTGGTTTGAAGTGCATTCAGTTCACTGGGAATGTGGAAAGGCAAAGCATGCAAGAAGGGGACCAGCGTTGGGGTCTTCCTCTTTTGGGCAAATCCTTCCTCTTCTTTGAGGAGGCTTCTTTTCTTCAGGTGAGCTTTCTTCACGGCTGAGACATGGGAAGATCTGCCTGTGCTCCCTCTGGGCTAACAGGAGTTTGCTAAGCTTCCAGATGTGCCTCTGTCTCTGTGCTCCATGCAGGCTGGAGTCAGGCCTTCTGCACCCAGCTTTCTTTGGAGAGGGCAGGATCTACTGCTCCAGGAATGTCCTCCGAGTGCTGCACTTCCTGTGGCGCCAACTGTTCCGGCTGCTGTGGGGGCCCAGGCGGGTTCAAATCAGGTACGACCAAACACCTTGTGGAACTCTGCATGTAGCGCACTGAGAAGTGGGTCATGTTTTCCAGGGGGTGCAGCCACATCCCCAAGGTTGACCAGTCTTGCTGGGACTCTTTCTCCGGCCTGCTCCCGTCACCATTTATGGCTCTGTTCTGCCCCTCGCCTGCCAGCTTTTTCAGTTTGGACTAGCCCTGCTCTCCCTCCCAGCACGCAGCAGCGAATGATCGGTCTCCGCCTCCTCCCTTTAGTGCCTGGGGGGTGAACTTGGTCTCTGACGGATCCCTGGAGGAGTCTGGCATCCTGGAGATTAGGGTGAAGATGGAGCAGGTAAGGTGGCGGACCACCAAAATGGACCTTCCCTTGTGAAGCCCTGAAATGCGGCGAGAGGCTTGTCCCCTCAGCCGGGTCACTTTCTCCTCTTTCTCTCTCCTGTTGGAAATGCAGCTGTCTGACCTTTCTGGGCAACTGTGTGCACTGGAAGAGCAAAGTGGGAGTTGGCACCAGAAGGAGCTGTTCCTTTACTCCATGTTGGTCTCTGCCTGGCTCTTTACATTGTGGATGTGGCTCAGGAGATGACTTGCCCACGACAGCCACAAGAGGAAAACGATGCGGTTAGCTGTAAGACTTGCAAATCAGCCATGGGGAGCGGGGGAACGGGACACTGAGTGTTCCTGGTCTCTAGGGTAGGAGGCGTGTGTGTGGAAGTGGCATTGAGTTGCCCTCTCTTCCACTCTCCTCCAGTCCAAGTTAGAGATGATAATATGGAGGTGCTGTGCATTTAAGAGCATGATAACATTGGAATTCTGATTTTTAGAAGGCTCCGCACATATTCCCTGCTGGCCTCTTTTCACATTCTCCCCGTTTTTGTTTCTTGTGGATATAGTAGAAAGTATTGAAGATCATCTTGATAGAGATATGCAGACTCCATTACCAAGGCTGGGAAGGGTGAACTATACTTTAAGTCAGGGGTCCCCAAACTTGGCAACTTTAAGACTTGTGGACTTCAACTCCCAGAATTCTCCAGCTAGCTGGGCTGGAGAATTCTGGGAGTTACAGTAAGTCCTCAAGTCTTAAAGTTGCCAAGTTTGAAGACCTCTACCTTAAGTCCACAGCAGACCGAAAATATGCGGAAGGGGCTCAGACAGAAACCTCCCTGGGTTACAGGAACATAAGAAGGCTGAGCAAGACTGTGAGGTGGCGCAGCGGTTAGAGGCAGGTACTGCAGGCCACTTTAGCTGACACTGATCCGCAGGTCAGCGGTTCAAATCTCACCTGCTCAAGGTTGACTCAGCCGTCCATCCTTCCGAGGTAGGTAAAATGAGGACCCAGATTGTTGGGGGCAATATAAATATAAAATTGCTTACTGGTGTAAACTGCTTAGAGAGTGCTTGCACTGTGTGGCGGTATATAAATCTCACAAAATAAATAAATAATAAGTATTATTATAGTCTCTCTCAATTTAAAAAAAATAGTTTTAGCCTTCCTGTGCAGCTGATTTCTGGATCTGCTCTACCTTGTGGGACTGCAGCATGGTTTCAGTATCTAATTTGTATATAATTTTTGGGAACTTTTTGTTCATGATAGCTGCAGCAAGGTTATTGTATGCACAAAGATGGAAAGATTCAGAACTGCCCATGACGGAAGAATGGCTGGTGAAGATGATGGAACTTGCTGCAATGGCTAAATTGACTTCTTTGATCAGAGGGGAAAAAAACAATATCTATACTTATTACTGACTGGAAACGTCTTATAGACTTTTTGTGAGAAACAGAAAAAAATGAACTCATGATATATGGTTTGGACGATTAGACGGGATAGACGATAAAAGAAGATACAGTACGTTGTAACCATTAAGTAAAATTTCTAATTGTACTTATAACTACTGTAAAAGAAAATTGAAAGCTCCTTCTTTGTGTCCTTTTTCTTCCTTTTCTGTTTTAATGTTACATTTCTGTTGCATTGATAACAATCATGGCAGGGCCAGGGATTTGCTAACAGGCTCTGTTAGCAACTTTTGACTGCTTCCAGCACTGCATAACTCCTCTCCAGTTGGCATCAACCTCCTCTGTGGGCATTTTTGTTGTGCTGCTGGACATTTGTGAGATCAGGAGAAGAGCAATCATAGCAGTCTCACTAGTAGGGCTGAAGGCCTGGATCTTGTGATACAATTTCCTGCTCAACCCATGGATGGGGCACCCTCCTGCGAAAAGCTGGACAGGACTTCCATGTCAAGATCTGACAAGATCAGCCCAAGATCCTCGGAGCAGGGCTTGCACTAGCTCTGCCAGCTCTGTCGACCCTCCACTCCAGCCATCTCCACCCCAGCCCCAGCAAGTTGTTATGGGGAGCAGCTAGGGGGTCTTTTGCGGAGGCAGGTCACTTGTGGAGGGAGGGTGACATCTTGCACTGCTGCACCAGTGGTGGGGTGCTGCCAGTTCGCCCGTACCAGTGGCGGAAATTTGCCCCCGCTTGCCGAACTGGCAGCGATGGCCAGCTGGCCACGCCCCCGAACCGGTCTTCCGGTTGCCGCTCCCTGAAAGCGGCTTGCAAAGAACCCTCTGCGCATGCACAGAGGCTTCTGCGCATGTGCAGAGGGTTATTTGCACAGAGGGTCATTTGTGCACTTCTGACGCGATGCGAACTGGTAGGGAAGGTAAGTAGAACCCACCCCTGTGCTGCACCTTAGCTTCTCACCCAGTAAACGATTAGAGTGATGTCCCCCTCCAGCATTGGTGAAATCCAATTTTTTTTACTACCAGTTCTGTGGGCGTGGCTTGGTGGGCGTGGCTTGGTGGGTGTGGCAGGGGAAGGATATTGCAAAATCTCCATTCCCACCCCACTCTGGGGCCAGCTAGAGGTGGTATTTGCCAGTTCTCAGAACTACTCAAAATTTCTGCTACCGGTTCTCCAGTACCTGTCAGAACCTGCTGGATTTCACCCCTGCCTCCAGCCTTGCTGCCAAGACAGAGCAGAGACCTGCTTTGCAAGTTGAGCAAATAGCAGCATGTACTTTTGTGCCATCCCACGGGGGAGAAAAAAAGCAGCGTTCTGAATGCACCTGGGTGTTGCTTGTTGCATTCTTGCTGGAGAAACCTTTTGGCTGTTGTCCCGCCCTTTCCTCTGCCGCTCATTTCCCAACCCCCAACCCCTTTCTCCAGGGAAAAGATTGTTGTGTCTTTGCTAAGTGTGTTTTGCATCATAGGTGCACAAGGGAGCATGTGTCAGAGGATATTGATGGCTGGCGTGGCAGCTGTGCCTGCTGCCATTTTTCTTTCAGATCTTCTGATTTTGAAGCTTTCTCCTGGAAAGTCATATTCCTCCCAAAGTTCCCCTTCCTAGGACTTCCAACTCAAGTTTCTAATTTGGAAGAAGAATGGTTTTGCAAAAAACATGGCCTTATTTGTGGGTGCTGCCAGGGGTTAATAGCACAAATTCTGCATTTGCTCCCTGCTTAGAGGGTATCTTTTGTAGGCAGAAGGTTTCAAGTTCAGCCTTGGCATCTGTCCAGTTTGAGAGGGGATTGTTTGCCAGGTGTTGGGAAGGCTGTCTTACTGTCTGCAGCCAGGCACAGGAGAGATGAAGATGCAGTTCGCCTGTTGAGTTTGCATCCGAGAGAATTTGATTGAGTGACATCCATTGGCTTTTCCAACACACTTTGACTTTCTTGTCCACTAGCTCAGCAGAAAGGCCCCAGTTCTAAAGAAAAAAAGCAGCAAGCCTGTTAGCTCGAAGCAATCTGTGTTGGTGCTGGAGGTAACCTTGGCAAGCAGCCTAGTCCCCGAGCAGCAGAAAGTAGTAGAAAAGGCGAGCTCCTTTGGGTTCAGCTCCCACATCAAGTGAGCCAGAGGAAGGGCTCGGCAGCAGGCAGGTGGTCCTTCCAAACCAATGCAGGAATGGGGCGTTGAAGGGCATTTGGTTCAGCATTGGCAGCAGGGTTGAGAACCCCCACAAAAAGAGGTTGGAACAAATGCAGTCTGGGTGGGCAGCGCCTGGGACTTCCTTTGGCTCTTGAACAACGGGCTGCATGAGTGGGTCGCCTAGCACCATCCCAGCCTACAAAGGACCTCCTAGTTCCTTGGAACACCTGGCAACCCTTTGAAGCAGCAAGTCAGCCGCCTAACTGCAATGCCCAGCAACACTGCGAAGGGAACCTGAGGCCCAGAGAGAGAGAGAGAGAGAGAGAGAGTGCTCAACACAGACCGCAGGATCACTTGGAAGCAGTAGCTGCTGCTCCTCCAGGCCTGCCCAACTCCAGTGCAGTCATCTGCCTCTGACACGGCCTTGGCAGAGCACCCGACTAGTGAGTAGCAGGGGAAGGGCTGGCTAAGCTGACTTAGCTGGAGGAAGGGTTAGGTTGGGGGGCCTGGAGGAACAAACTTGCATGGGGCTGAGGATAGTGGCCAATAGCCTTCCTGCAGCTTCTTCCCTGGCAAAGAAAGCCCTTATTTCACCCATGCAGTCACTGGAAGGCTCAACTAAGGGAAATGCTTTGCCATTAAACAGGAACAAACATTGACATGTGTGCAAATCTGCAGGGTGGCAGTCAAGAGGGCAGGCTGTTTGGGTTGCCCAGAGTCTCAGGTGTGGCAGAGATAACGGATGTCCAAGAATTTAGAAAGAAGCACTGGTCAATAAAAAGAACGAAGGTCCATAATACAACTACATTGGATTGGGGATAGTCCTGAGATCCCACTTCTCTTCTATTGTTCCAACGGCCTCTTTCTTTTTCTTCAACTGACTTTTGTAACTGCTCCGGAATGACAGCAACTGTCTGTTACACCCAGCCAGGTGGCTCTTTCTCTGGCACAGCAGAATCAGCACAGCTGAGCGGGCTTCTCCCTTTTACCCAGTTTGCTTGCTTGCTGCTGAACCTGGGGGCTGCCTGGCCTATGCCCCTTCTTTGACACCCCACACCCCAGAGTCTGAATTCAGAGGGCAGAAAGGAAGAAGTGTCTGTGTGTTCTTGCAGATGGTCAGCCAGGGTAATTAGGTACTTTAAAAAAAAGAGAGAGAGAGAAGAAGAAGCCAGGGTAGTTAACTTCTGAATTGCCACCATGCTTGGCACTTCTTCTGAGCTACCTGTCCAAACACAGGAAAGCAGTGGGAGTTTCGGGTGGGAAGGTTTTGAAAGACTGTAAAGAAGAGCTTGGAAGCCCATCTTTAATCAGGTGAGGTGATACAATGGAGGTAGCCTGCATTCCTTTGGGGGCTTTGCCATTTCCCCCTTTTCAGGTGACATAGCTCAGTCAGGGATGTGGCTTTTGCTCATAGTCGGTGGGTGTGTCTCCCCAACTCAGCTCTGCAGTGTAAGGACACTCCAAGTCCTTGAATATTATTCCTTTGATTCACGATTATTTTATTGATAGTTCTTTTCTCTACCACTCTGGGTTCTCCCATTGAGTTAGATACAAGTACTGCTATTACTTTTGCTTTTATTATAACTACTGCTAAATTTGCTGAAACCAATTACAAAACAAACAACCCAAGTGAGTGAGGGCTAAAACAGATATCAAAATGTCCACGTAATAGACTGTGGCAGCTGCTTCTTGCAACTGGTTGGTTGCGGTCAGTTGGAAGCTGTACCTTCCGGCTAATGAGCCAGGCTGCCCACTGCTCTTCCTCCGGCAGAGTCGGGGTGATGCTCCTCCTGTGAAGCCAGAAGGCCGACCGGGGGCTGCCTCCCCAGGCTGGTTCCTCCCAAGTTGCCCCGTTGAGTCTGCTGAGGACAGGCCACGAAAGCATCTCACACCTGTTGTTAGGCAGGATCTTGACGATGATGAGGTTACCATGGTTCTGATGGCAAAGATGAAAGCCTTCGGGAGAAGCCTTGAATAATAACATGGAGAAACCATGTGGGGAATTAGAGCAAACGGAGGCTGGGGGCTGCAGAAACAGGGAAGGAAAGGAGGCTGGGAGGAAATTCTCTCACTAGCTGTATCAATCAAATTCAAACACACGTTTGAATGTGAATACGGGGCTTTTTGCTTTGCCAACTGCAGTAGTCCAATTTGTTTATTAAGATGTAACCATTTAGATGATGTTTTTGTTACTCCTGCAATTAATTGTATCTGCAGAGATTTGTCACTACAGGCTGTTTGTAGGGGCTTGGGCAGATTAATGGTGGGAACAGGGAAGTTCAGCTCTGCATTATGTCACATGATTAGCACCCAGTCTAATCCTATTCTTGTCCTATATCTTTCATAGCCAAAGCTCTCACTGATTTTATGGGGCTGTCACTTATTAAGACAGCTCCCAGCTCTTGGCCACAGGGCTCTTGGGTGTTCTCCTAGGAGCAGATCTGATTCCTGCCCCTGGTTCTGGGCAGAAACTGAAAGGGAGTCATGCCAGCAGGAAAAAGTACGCTGGTTGTTCCCTTGAGGTGTATGGGGACAGGATTTCAATGGAGACACCTGGGAAAGGTGGTCAAACTGACAGGAGGAAAGGGCAACCTCACTGAGATGTTTTAAATGATGCTCCATCCAACATGAAAAAGTGCATTTTTGAAAGCCCTAAAGCAATGACTTTGCTCAAGGAAAGTTGGACAACAGCCTTGGCAAGATGGAATTGCCTGAGCTTATAAGCCATTCCTCTGCCAAGCAAAGATGCCATATTTCAGTGGATCTCAGGAAAATTGTTTAAGGTACCAGTTCCTCCCGATTGCCAGCCATATGCCCCCTCTC
Source organism: Diadophis punctatus similis (assembly GCA_023053685.1). Lineage (NCBI taxonomy): Eukaryota > Metazoa > Chordata > Lepidosauria > Squamata > Dipsadidae > Diadophis > Diadophis punctatus. Next base: position 147,736 of record JALIGW010000014.1, on the reverse strand, counting down.
ACGTACAACAAAGCCATAGTGAAGCACCCAGCCCAGAAGCAAACATCTATCAGGTTCTCACATGTCCAGCCAGGCTTCTTTATTTTCCCTGTTTTCCGGAGCAGAATAAAGTTGGTGGCTTCTGCACATGGAGGATGATGGCAAAGAACAATGGTGCCAACCACCAGAGAACGGTCTCTATGAAAACCAAAGGTAACCTGGAGCAGACCAAGCTCAGCAACCACGATAGCAGGTAACTCGGGGCTTTGGAAAGACCCTCCATTTGCCAGACGGTTACATTAAGACAATGGCATTCTGTATATTTGAAAGCGTAGTGTCCATTTTGGTATGTGTGTGCGTGTGTGAGGGGATGTGGAACAGGAGTGTGGTGCTGCAGGGCTGTAGTCAGTGGTAGGTTCCTACCAGTGCGGTCCACTCTATAGCACCGGTAGCGGCCTGCTGGTGATGTCACAGTACCGGTGCGGTTGGTTGCCGGTGCCTGGGCGCTGCCATTTTTTTTAAAAAAAAATTCTGCGCATGCCCAGAAGCCGAGCTTCCGGCACTGCGCATGCGCTGCCTTCCTACCCCACAGTGAGTCCAAGCAGGGGAGGATGGCTGAGGGAGCACGTGAGACGCTGAAAGAACCTGACAATTAAGTCTTTCCCCGTCCCTTCGCTTGAAAATAATAAGAAGCTCGCATTTGACACTTTTCCTTCATTTTTTCCTAAAGCTTCCCAAAGTGGGCGTTTTCTGAAAGCTTAACCTTTTATACTGTTAATTTTATACAGTTTTATACTGTTATTCTTTAGATGAAAACATTGAGGACTGTTAAAAGATATTGTTCTTTTAACAGTCCTCAATATTTTCATCTAAGGAATCCATGACTGAAACAAAAAATGCTGTATGAGACTTGCTTGTCTTTTAACTATAGCATTTTCTGCATATAAAGGTTGCTGTGTTGCCATGGTGTAACACACACTTTGTATGCAAAGCTTTTCATATAAGGTATAAAATAGCAAAAATAGTAGTAACATCTCTCTGAAATAACTAATATATGACCGGTAAGCCATGCCCACCCGGTCACATGGCTAGCAAGCCACACCCACAAAATAAGCCACGCCCACAGAGTGGTAGTAAAAAAATTAGGAATCCACCCCTGGCTGTAGTGTACTGCAAACCCTGCTCCTTTTGTGCACATGTTTCCTGTTGCAACCATGTATAACATGTGCAGTTCAAGGCTTTCATGATGCTTATGTTATTCAGATGGAATTCACTAACTGGCTGTCTTCTACCTGCTGGCCCCATCTAGAGAGGTTGGAGAGGCTGCCCTGATGCCAAGGAAACTTTCTTCCTCACGTGACCCATGAGATGGCATTTCATCAGAAAGTGCCTGGCCTCTCCTCCCCTTATTATTATTACTCACATTTGTATGCCGCCCAATTCCCAGAGGACTTGATTTGGAGTCTTCTCTTGCCTCATCAAAGCTAGGCTGATAGAAGCAGGACCTGCTTTGGCCAATAAAGAGCTTCTTTCCAGAACACTGGGCCCCAGAAACTTGGCTGGCAAGGCACAAACCTATGGATTTCCATCAGTCTGTGTAGGGAATGGAGAGGCAGCTTGGCAATCAGTGGTGAAATCTAAAAAATTTCCCTACCGGTTCTGTGTGCGTGGCTTGGTATGCGTGGCTTGGTGGTCATGTGACTAGGTGGGCGTGGCCAACTTGTAAAATGTGGTGAAACTCACTTAACAATGGGAATGGAGTAGGGAAGGCAGGCTGGGATGGTGGGGGCGGGGGCAGGGGCAACTAGGTAGGCTGCGACGTCGCAGGCTTACCTGGCAGGCAGATCAAGGGTGCAGCGCTTCAGGCAGGCAAGCTGCAGAGCAGAGACTGGGCAGGGCAGGGCGAGCGAGGGAGTGGCAAGCGGGGGACCGGTTCAGGGGCGTGGCCAGCCAGCCGTCGCTACCGGTTCGGCGAATCAGGCCACATGTCCGCTAATGGTTCTCCCAACCCAGTCCAAACTGGTAGCATTTCACCCCTGGCTTGGCTTCGTTTCTCTGCTGTGCCCAGAGTGATGGGTCTGGGGAAGGCAGAAGCTCTTGATGCCTCTGAGAGAGCAGCTCAGGGTTTGGCGAGTTACCGAGGCCTTGTTTTCATGGAAAGAGAGGAGTGGTATTGCTGAGCGTGGTGGGTGATGGTGGGTTGCTGCTTAGCTTCATAAGCCAAGGAGGACCACTTGTTGTTTGGTCTCTCTACAGGCTTCCCTCAGTTGATGATGATGCCTCCTCGGAACTGCGACGAGTGGCTGCCTTGGAGGATGAAGACCACTCCAAAAAAGGGGCCCTCTCCAGGTAGGCTCCCCGTGGCTTTGGCTAGCTAGGATCGGCCAGGTGGAAAAGGCAAGGTGAACAGAGGTTTCTGAAGCAGACAATGGGTGCAGGCCATTTTTAGTGGAGTGGGCTAACAGCAAGGATGTTTCCTTGTCCTGAACTGCAGCAGTCTTTTGCCAGAGTCATTGGGGATTCCTGCTGCACCCCTTCCTAGGCAATAGGGGGAGGGGTCAGTGGGTCCTTGGTTGGAAACTTTGGGCTGCAATCGCTTTAAGAGTAATTCTGTAGTTTGCCTAATAAGACTGATGCAATCATGGTTCCTGGGTTCAACATATGAGGATGTGATGATGTTTCAGCAGGAGGAGTAACAACATTTTACCGACTACAAAAGGTCAAGAGGTATTCTGTTTGGACATTACTGCTTTCCTTTTCCAGTCCTAACCAGGCAGGAGAGGAAAAAAAACAAACAATGGCCAGTTTGCGTCCCTGAAGCTTTCTGTGCCACATCTTCAACTCCAAACCAACCAACTAAGCAACCAACCTTCTTCCCTAGGATAGCTCGGCTGGTGATGACTGTCCGAGGATGGGCAAAGAAAGGTGTAAAAGAAGAGGAGAGACCGGACTCCTTCCTTGAGCGCTTTCGTGGACCTGATGTGAAGGCTTTAGCGTCAGTGTCAGCAACGGCAGGTGGAGATGGCCTTGCAGGCCAGAGGCAGAAGAAGTGAGTCTGCCTGACTCCCTGGTGAGAGGGGGAGCTCTCTCTTCTGGGCTTGCAGAGGGGAATGAGGGACTTTCTTTCTAAGGGGTGTCTCAAGAAAGAGACCAATGAGGGCTGGCCTTGGCCTTGGGTGGGGGATGATGGCAGAGGACCCGGAGGCCAGAAAACAGCTGCTGGCCACTCTGTGGTGGGGAGGTGAGCAGCTGAGAAAAATGAGAGGAACTTGAGAGAAGGAGAGAATGCAGCCCATCTACGACTGTGAAGATGGTTTCTTGGGCACCCTTTGTCCTCCTGGTAAGGGAATGGTGATATTGCACTGAATGCATTTGAGGAATGTTGCCTGGACCAGCGGTGGGTTGTTTCCGGTTCGGCCCAGTTCGGCGAACCGGTAGCGGTGGCAGTGGGAGGCTCCGCCCACCTGCCCAGGACGCTTCTGCGCATGCGCAGAAGCATTGTGCGAGTATGCGCATGAACCGGTAGTGACAGGATTTAGAACCCACTACTGGCCTGGACCTCTCATGAGGAATAGCAGAAAGTTTGAACTAATCTTTTGGCATTTGGCAAAATGGCAGAACATCTCTTGGGGCCCATCCTAGCAGCTAGTGTCTCTAGTTGCTGCTCAGTCCCTCAGTGGAGCCTTATCTCACCGAACAGCTGCCCCCTACCAACTCCTATCCTTGCACACTGCCCAGCAGGCCCCAGCTGCTAGGCTTTGTCAGGTCATTGACTTCATCTGGATGGCATGTTCAGCGGTCCTTTTCCTGGGCAGCCAGGGAGGCCTTGAAATGCCACAGAAGCAGAATAACAGAATTGGAAGGCACCTTGGAGGTCTTCTAGTCTAACCCTCTGCTCAAATAAGAAACCCTATACCATTTCAGACAAGTGGCTGTCCAGTCTCTTCTTGTAAACCTCCAGTGTTAGAACACACACAACTTCTGGAGACAAGTTGTTCCACTGATTAATTGTTTTTACTGTTAGGAAGTTTCTTCTTAATTCCAGGTTGCTTCTCTCCTTGATTGTTTTCCATCCATTGCTTCTTGTTCTGCCTTTAGGTGCTTTGGAGAATAGGTTGACCCCCTCTTCTTTGGGACAGCCCCTTAAATATTGGAACATTGCTGTCATGTCTCCCCTGGTCCTTCTTTTGATTAAACTAGATGTACCCAAGACACATTGAGTCATAATCAGCCCCAGAGTCCTCTCATTATCTCTTCAGGAAATAGACCATTCAGCCAGAGTCTGGCGCTGTCTCTTTCTTCCCCTGGGCTAACCAAGGATGTGCTTTACTGAAGCCAAGGCAGTGGATGCGGGACAGAAGTATGGCAGTGGCTGTGCTCCGGCTTCCTCAAGTCACCCCTCCCACACACATCCCTCAGCCTCCAGACCCTGGGGGCCCTATCTGAGCTGGAGCCGGATCCTTCCTCTCACCAGCCCTGCCCTCCCAGTGCAACTCAGCTCCTTTAAAAGAAGGTTTTGACTGTGTTTCCAGGAAGAAATGGAAAGTCCTTGTGATGGACCCTGCTGGGAAGTGGTACTACCGCTGGCTCCTGGTTATTGCAGTACCAGTTCTGTACAATTGGTGCATGCTGGTTGCCAGGTGAGTGGGGAGTGTGGTTTTTGGGCCTTGCCTCCTGTGTGTCTCACTTGCTGGGGTGACCTGGCTGCCCTCCCCAGGGCCTACCAACTGAGCAGTCAAGCAGGCTCCAGCAACTGCAGAGTGGAAGGAAAGATTCCCAAGTAGACCCTTTCACAACCCTTATTCTGCCCCAAATGTGATCATCCGCCACTGCAGACCTGATCTGGCACACCCAGGCTGCCTCCTTCCGCACCTGCCATGGTATCTCTCTTCCACCGGCTGCAGAGGAAGAGTATGTAGGGACAGAGCTTCTGTCAGACATCTCAGTCATCAGAAGGAATGTTTTGCTGGTGGACAGCTGTCATCTTCTGATGCATGGAGGCCCAACAACTGTCCCTGGAAATTGTGCTGGCTGTCTTTCCTCTCCTGGGGGACACCCCCCCCCCCCAAATCAAGGAAGCCCTTTTGGTTCAAGGCAAGGGAAGAGCAGCCAGTTCCCTGCACAGAACATCCAGATGCTCACTCCCACCACTATGGGTCCACTCTTTTAACCCCCCCCCCACCTTCCTAGCAGTTTTCTGCAAGTGCAGGGCCCATTTTTCTTTCCAGATCAACTGAACGTTGATCCATTTGATCATGACAGAAATTGACTGGCTGGCCTGTTGCCTGAGCCTGATGTTGTGCGCTGAAAGGACTGGCCCAAAGTCACCCAGCTGACTTTCACAGCTAAGGAGGGACTACAACTAAGTTTTCCTGGTTTCTAGCCTGCTGCCTTCACCATTAGACTAACTGGCTCTTATTTTCAGCTTTTATAACGAAGGTGCACAAAATACACCTTGAAGAATGTCCACCCTCTGGCGATCATTCGCCTGCTTTTTCTTTGGACAGTCCTGCCTGGTGGCCCCCTGGTCTCTACGCCCTGTTTGTCACAGGCTCTTCGAGGGCTTCCTGAGCAGCAGCTCAGCTCTGGTCTCTTTGCAGAGCCTGTTTCAATGATCTCCAGAGAAGGTATTTGCTCTGTTGGCTGCTCCTGGATTACCTGGCAGATGGCATTTACATCGTGGACATTGTCATCCGGATGAACACAGGTGAAGGGGAAGAGGTGGGATCTGGATTGGGAAGGGTTTGTGCTCTTTCTGTAGCTGAGGGAAAGATGCCTGTCTCTCCAACAGGCAGAAAATGACCCTGAGAAAGTCAATCTCCTTGCCTGAAGTTCGGGGGGGGGAGGGGAAACCAGTGAAAGATTTATCAAGCTTTATTGCTAACAATGCCCAAACTGGGCAGTAGTGGCCATCATAGAAATGACACTGCCCTGATAGCCAGCTGAATTAATAAATGTTCAAACTGGGGCACTTGTAGCTTTCAATATTTTGTCTCACCAGTCTTCATCACTGTGAGAATGGAAAACACTGTCCCTTTTGTTGTTGTGTGATCCAGAGTAGCTCTTTCACTGATCACAGGCAGACTGTGGACCTTGGGTATAAGGAACAGTAGCAAAGAATGATGTACATAACCATATTTGAACTGCTCTTTGTGTTTTTCCTGGTAGGTTTTCTTGAGCAGGGATTACTTGTTAAAGACTTCAAGAAACTGCGTGCTAAATACTTTGCCACTTTGCAGTTCAAGTTGGATATCTTATCCATTCTGCCTACTGACTTGGCATATTTTGCGGTTGGCATCCATCGGCCTGAGTTACGCTTCAATCGGCTGCTGCATTTCCCTCGCATGTTTGAATTCTTCGATCGGACTGAAACAAGAACCAGTTACCCAAACATTTTTAGGATCTGCAATTTGTTGATGTACATTTTGGTCATCATCCACTGGAATGCCTGCATTTACTATGCCATCTCCAAGGCCATTGGCTTTGGAGAAGACACCTGGGTTTATCCAAATATCTCAGATCCAGAATATGGATATCTGACCAGAGAATATGTCTATTGTCTCTACTGGTCCACCCTGACCTTGACTACCATTGGTGAGACCCCTCCCCCTGTGCGCGATGAGGAATTCCTCTTTGTCATCTTTGACTTCCTAATTGGAGTTCTCATCTTTGCTACTATTGTGGGAAATGTGGGGTCCATGATCTCCAACATGAATGCCACCAGGGCAGAATTCCAGGCCAAGATTGATGCCGTCAAGCACTATATGCACTTCCGAAAAGTGAGCAAAGAAATGGAAGCTAAGGTTATCAGGTGGTTTGACTATCTTTGGACCAACAAGAAAACTGTGGATGAATGGGAAGTGCTCAAAAATCTTCCTGACAAACTGAGGGCTGAAATAGCTATCAATGTCCACCTGGAAACCCTGAAGAAAGTGCGGATATTCCAGGACTGTGAGGCTGGGCTCTTGGTGGAATTGGTGCTCAAGCTTCGGCCTCAGGTTTTCAGCCCAGGTGATTATATTTGCCGGAAAGGAGATATTGGTAAAGAAATGTATATCATTAAGGAAGGGAAGTTGGCTGTGGTGGCAGATGATGGTATTACTCAATACGCCTTACTGACGGCAGGGTGCTGTTTTGGAGAAATCAGCATTCTGAATATTAAAGGAAGCAAAATGGGGAACAGGCGAACGGCGAATATAAGGAGCATTGGCTACTCTGACCTCTTCTGCCTGTCCAAAGAAGACCTCATGGAGGCTGTGATGGAGTACCCAGATGCCAAGAGGGTCCTGGAAGAACGTGGCCGAGAGATCCTCACCAAAGAGGGGTTGTTGGATGAAGCGGCAGCGGCGGAAAGCATGGAAGCGATGGATGTGGGCCAGAAGCTGGACAGGTTGGAGACCAGCCTGGAGACACTGAACGCTCGCTTCTCTCGCCTCTTGGCTGAATATGATGCCGCTCAGATGAAGCTCAAGCAGCGCCTCACTTCTCTGGAAGCCAAACTGAAGGAAGACAAGCAGGAGGAGCTTTTCCCCGAGGGTTTTATCAGCCCACTGGGGGAAGAGGAAAAAACCAAGCCTTGAAGTCTTGCTTCCTACCATTTCCTGCTCATTTACTTTATTTACTTTGTTTGCATGTTACTTATTCCCCCCAGATCGAATTCTCATCAGATCATCTGACCACGAGATCCATTTCCACCAGACTGCTGCTCTTTACACAGCTCTCTCTCTCCTTACAGGAGACCTTACAACTCTCCCAAGGCTTTTCTTCTTTCACTAGTTAACAGGCAATGGAGTCTCCCTTTTTCTTAACTCCCTTCCTTCATTCCTTTTCCTAGTCCCCTTCGAGATGGGACAATGCAGGATATTAGATGTTCATTCTGAAAAACAGTCGTGAAATTGAAAGTAGACCAGGCTCTATTCTGGTGACAATTTGAATGATATTTTGAAATATCATTTCACAGTTGGTGACTAACAGCCAATAAAAAAAGTCCCAAGACTTCCTATTTTGGAGGCAATTTCCAATGGAATTCTATTGCCTATATTATTTCACAGGCAGAAGGAAGGAAAGCGTGTACACATACTTCATGTGAGTGCAGTGTGGGTATTGTGTACCAGGACATGGAATCATCTCTTTAAGTGAGGTTTGCATAGTTCAAAATTGCAGAGAGAGAAATATGCCTAGATCCCCTTGAACTCTTCAGCTCAGTTTTTGCTGCCTGGATCTTTTTATTCTATTAATTCTGAACAGTGAGACTACCTGCTGTGTATTCTCTTTGTTTTTGAAGATAATTGAAATTTCTTCTGAGGCAACACTGAGTGCCAAAAAATGCAGCACATCCTGGCAGGAGTAGGTTTTTAGGGATTATCTTCACATATCTCAGGCACTCAGGAAAGGTCAGGTCCAGAATCTTTTCTGAGACAGCCATCCTTTCTCATACTTAGATCCAGCTTAAAGAGGACCTGAAACTAATTGGGAATGGCTGTCCAATGAGCACAGCTATTGGTGGGTTGAGGCCTACGGCTGCCCACCAGATCCCCATGATTATAGCCCAGTCCTCTTTTAAACCAGGGGCCTTTCCAACATCATGGATGGGGAAATTATGTGCTTTGCAGGAATTGTGAATTGGGTCTGTGTAATGAAGTTGTCTGGAAAGACTTTTGCACAATGCTTCCTTTACCTGATCGGATTCAGTCCTTGGCCCTAACAATAATAGAACAATCAGCACTTTGCCTAAGGAGGAGAAACAAGTGTTCACACCCTCATGGTAACACTTGCTTGGTCTACTTGAGGTCATGCGGAAGTGAGCCACTGTCCTGCTTCAGAAGCTGGAATGAAAAAGAAATTCTCCCGGGCAGCTTTATAAAGAGCATTTGGACACCCCCACCCACCCATCTAACTGGAATTGGAAGCAGATTAGGCCAGTTGGGAGTCATCTAGTTCTTGAGAAAAAATGGATAGGTGAAAGCAGTGTGCCCAGTCACTTTACATATTGCACTACTTTTAGTGTATTTTAAGAGATGTCTGCCTTGATGTAACAGAGTTACAAGGTCCCATCCTACTTTAAAAAAAAATAAAGTACTCATGTCAACGATACGTCTGGCTGATTTCTTTTCTTGCTGCCTTTTCTTTTCTTGTATTTCCTTGTAAGTGGAAAATGGGGCAGTGAAATGGCTGAAGCTGGTCTTCTAAAAAAGCTTTATTTACCCAGCAAATGGCTCAGAAGAGCCAGACAATTCTAGTGATGGCAGGAAGTGGCTTGTCCATAAAGGGAACCATAGGCCACAAGGGGGTGCTGTTGGCCTATAACGACAGGACATCTGAGGGAATGAACCCCCCCCCCCCAACCAGTGACTTTTGACCAAGCGCAAACTTGCAATAATTTCCTGCTTTTTCTGGAGAGTTAAACCCTTTTTGTAGATAGGTTTTCTCTGATGATGGTAACTTGATATACTTACTTCTGGTGTGGATTCTTCCATCTGGTCAGCTTGGTCTGAGGATATTCTGAGGCCATATGCTTATAAAAGTTTCAGAAGTATGGAGCAAAGCAGTTTTGCAGAATTCCTGATTCCTGAAATTTGTGATGCCCTCCAGAGGCTCCTGAGCCCTTCAGCTGGCATAGGGCTTCCCTTAAAGCAACCCATTCTCATTTGCCCTTGGCAAGGGACAAAACTGAATCAAGTACTGGTAAAAGTGGCTAGAAAAGCATGCTGATTTGGGCATAGAAGCATAAGTACTTCCCCACACTAATTGCATCTGCAGATAATCGGCCAGTGACCCTCTTTAAAGTGAGCTGTCTCCTCCTGGGGAAGGAGGATGTAGAGCAGGGGTCCCAAACTTGGCAACTTTAAGACTTGTGGACTTCAACTCCCAGAATTCTCCAGCCAGCTGGCTGGAGAATTCTGGGAGTTGAAGTCCACAAGTCTTAACATTGCCAAGTTTGAAGACCTCTGATGTAGAGGTCTACCTGAAGGGGCATGCTGAGGGATCTGCTCATTTTCTAGCTGCATAGGCTGCCAATTTGCTTCTGGGGCCAATCCAAGGTGCTGGTTGTCACCTTTAAAGTCCTTCATGGCTTGGGACTAGGTTATCTGAGGGAGTGTCCTTTCCTAGTCACATCTACCTGACCAGAGCAGAGAGGAAGGGAATGCTATGGGTTCCCCTCCCCTAAGGAGGTCCATTTAGCAGGATCCAGAAGTAGGGCCTTCCTCCCTGTGGAACATGATCCCCATGGAGATAAGACAGGCCCCCATTTTGACACTGTTTCAGAATGGCCTGAAGATCTGGTTCTGCCAACAGGCCTGGGGACCCAAGAATGGGATGGAGACCATCAAGGGTCTCCTGCTTGGGCAGGGGATTGGACTAGATGACCTGCAAGGTCCCTTCCAATTCTGTTAATCTGTTAAAGTAGCTTATCTGATTGATCATTGGGAGGGAGGAGTTATTTATATGTATTTATTTATTGGATTTATGTACCACCCATCTTGACTGAAGGTGACTTTGCTTTTGTATTGTTTTTACATTGAGTTTTATCTTTGTAAGCTGCCCAGAGTCATTGAGAGTGAGTTGGGCAACCATATCAATTTTCTGAAATAAATAACTGTGAAGCCATCTTCCCCCAGCCCATTGAGATCGTTCTTGTTCTGTGTTACTTTCTGGTTTACGGGAATTTTTGCTTCAGTCAACAGCCACAGTGGGAGACATTTACACCACAAGACTCCACAGTGAAGGGGGGGGGGCAACAGGAGCTTTTACTGCTTCCGGATGGCAGAAGAACAATAGAGGCTTCAGCTGAGAGAAGGGGGTGGGGGCTGTGCTACAAGCATTTGTAACATCTGCTTTGTTGTTTCTGCTGCTATTGTCATTCCTTCCTATTTGCCTCGGGGAAATAGGAGAGCCTTCGACTTGCTTCCGTAATGACGAAATGTGAATGCTACATTTGTACTGCTCAGTCCCTCATGACAGAATAATGCTAAGACGAAATCAGGCTATCCATTTGCACTGAAGATAGTTTAAAAAACAAAACAAAAAAGAACAACTCACCCAGGAGGAAGTTATTTCAGCACTCTGGACAGCAACTGCAGTCCGCAGCTGTGGGAAGGCACAATCCCAGAAGGCAGAAATGAAAGGCTCCGAAGTATCACAAAATAAAGCACAATAAACAAAATGAAACAAGATGCTTGACTCAGCCTATTGACCCACCTGAGCTTATTTTAACTTTTGTGAAAGATGGGATCACCAAAGAATCAGGCAGTTGTTCTGGGATGCCACATAAAATCAACTGTTGTATTCCAGGGGTTAATAAGTAAAGAGTGGGGCTCATGGGAACACGAACTGATTGCAGGTACAATGTTGGTGTGGGGGGGAGGGGAGTATATCTCATCCAGTTTCTCAAGCATCTGAATATTACTTTTCTGAAGCTCTTGATATTAAATCTTGATGCTGGAAGAGTTTAGAAAGACTGCACAGTCTCAATACATTTAAACTATATAAAACTCTTCACGGCTTTCATGACGACTCCTTTGCCCTTGTCAGAGATGGGAATACAAGTTGCTTTCAGTAGGATGCATGGCCAATCCATGTCTAAGTCTAGCCTTCATTGTACACATGTTGTGCATTGACAATAAAGGTTTGAACTGAACTGAACTGAACTTGGAAGGCCAAAAGTGCAGAACATCCACTAATTTATCACACCCACTAAAATAAGGTAAATGGGAATTAACATCTTTCAAAGCAATTCTCATCTAGGATAACTGAAACCTCTTCAGATGTTGAAGATTTGCAGGGTGAAATTCTGAGGGCCTATATTAACATACCCTCCCTGCGGCTCAGCAATTTCATTAACATAGCTGATGTCTTGGGTTTTGAGTGACTGTTGTGCAAACTCAGCCCGTTCAATCACAGCCAGCTGTCCAGTGCAGCCAAGCAGAAGCACTGAGTCCCAAGAGGAATCTACCAATGTCCCAATCTCCAGCAGCCCTTTCTGCTCCCTGGCTTTGCTCACCCAAGGGCCATCCTCCTGGGGGTTTCACAGTCCCGCTTGGTTTTTCAGGTCAGTCTGTTTTGTTTGTTTGTTCTGCATGTCAGTCTGCCAAATTCTATCCCATTTGCTTGTGGCCTCTTGTATGGGGAAAAGCAAGCTCAGACCCGCTTTCCTTCTAGACTGGAAGCACCACTCCCCGTGGCCCGAAGGCTTCATTATGGGCACAGGATGGCCTGGATCTGATCTCAAGCTTCCACAGGCTCCCACACATTCAGCAGCAGCCAAGATCTGCCAAACTTTGGGGTCGCAAAGCAGTCTAGTGTCTTGGCAAGGCCAAGGGGGTAGAAAGTGCAAGATAAAAACATCCCAAGGGGGGGGGGAAACACCATTCAAAGGAAAAGGGAAAAGTCTATCCCCGTCTTTCACAGAAATACTTCCTAAAATAAGTCCCCCCCCTTAAAATCTGGATTTTTGGCCAGCTTGAATCTATTTTGTAATCAAATTTTTATTAATTTATTAGGATGTAAAATACAAAGGAAAATGAAAACAATGGGATAATAGGGAAGGAAAATAAGTAGGGGGAAAGAAGAAAAAGCATAGACTTCTAATGCTTTTTAGAGCAGTAGAATAAGATTAACATTACAGTCTCAACTTTTTAACTTTTATATACTAATGTATACTAGCCATTTCTATAACAACAAACCTATTTAATCAGCAAAACCCAAAGTTTCATATTTTTCAGTTTCAATACAACATCCAGAAGTGTGCCAGTTTGGACCTCAACATTTTGGGCAAAGCTTCAATGTTTTTCATGCAATATAGAGGAAGAGAAGGCTTCACTTTTTTTCAAATTTACAGTTTGGAGGCAAAGTTAAAAACAGTTCAGGTATATTGTAGTAGAGGCTAAATCCACTAATAGTTATTGGCCATGGAGAACCTCCATATTCAGAGCCGCTCTCTGGTTAGGAATGGGGTTCAAGGGAGAAGATATTGGCCTCAGGCCCCGCATGGGGGTCATCCCGAGGCACGCCTGGTTGCTGCTGCTGCTGCTGCTCCTGCTTGGAACTGAGGGGTCTTTTGCCGACTCTTAGGATTCCCTGGAGTCCCTCGCAAGAAGCGCGCGGCGAAGGGAGGGGCAGGCAGATGAATGAGCGAGTCAACGAAAGTGGCCGGATTTTGAGTCCGGATCAGCGCCGTTTTGACTGGGCGGGCCGAACGACCACCCCGTTTCTCCGTAAAAGCGGAGGACGACGGATCCAACGTCTGCCATCCCAGCTGTCTGCTCCCCGCCATCACCAGTGCTCCCGGGGCTTTTCAGCTCCCATCAAGGCGGCTCTTTCTGTCTCCTCGAGGGTGAGGCTGCTGCAGTCAAACGCGGGGAAGATGCCCGATCCGAGCCCCTGCTTTCCTCTGGACTGGTCCGGAAGGCCAGGGCGACCCTAGTCCCGGGTCTCTCCGTGCGGTCAGGGAGGAGCAGGAGCGGAGGCAGCGGCCGCCCCGCGTTGCTGGTCAAGGAAGCCAGTCCCGCGAGAGCCACAGCACGGAGCGAGAGAAAAATAGGTTTCCGCTGCCTGGTGGACCTAAAGATCACCTAATCTAGCACCCCCAGGTTGCTGGTATTGTCCCCCAGTGCAGTTCCTAAGACAACCTATTCTCTCTGACCTGCTTCTTCCAGATTTCTGGAATTTGCGATTCACACATGGAACATGGATGCCTTTTTAACGAAGAGTCACCCACCTCTTCAGACATCGCTTCTTCTGGCTTGAATCGGAGATCTCCTTTTGCCAGATTCCACTGCCTATCATTGCCCCAGGATACAACATTGGCTTTCACAAGTGGAGGCAACTGAGGTGCCAGTTGACTCACCTGTGTGTGCTGGGCTACCATGACCGATAACCTCTTTCACCTGCCCAAGGCCAGCAGGCTCCTTGGGACAAAGGCTCCTCTCCGCCCATAGAAGAGGCGGTGTGGACGGACTCTCCCATCACATCTGTGGGCACTTTCTGGCATGGAAGTGAGACAGAGACACCCAGGAGGGTTCCCACAATGGTATCCTGATGGGGAAAAGCTGCTCTCTGCAGCTGGGCTCTTCCTCTCATCAAGGGCAGCCAAAGGGCACATTGGCCAAGAGGGTCTCCCCACTTTTCTCCCAGGTCTTTGGCCAACTTCTCTGTTCTTCCATACTTGCTAATTTTTGAAATGCAGAAATTTGTAGACTAGGATTTTGGCCTGTTATCACCATCAGCTGTTAATGCTTAAAATATAATTAGTTGTGAAATGTTCTCTCTCACTTTCACAATTAATTACGCATGCATGATAACTGTCTTTCTCCTCCAGAATGCCCCAAGACACAACTGAGATGTATCCTCTGGGAGTTTTTCTTCTAATCTAAGGCTTCTCCTCCTCCTCCTCCTCCTCTCATTTATCCCTCCTTGGCCCTGGAGAGATAATCAGGCCAACTGTGTTTCTCAGGGAGATGCAGGCACGAGAGCCTGGAATGTTTCCCTTGATCGCTGCCCGCCCTTAAGGGTCAGCTTGGGAAAGAGGGCCCCACCTGGAATTTGAGAACTGGAGGTTTGCTAATTCAAAGGAATAGTGGGATATCTTCTCTGAATGCTGGTTCTTTCTGTTGACAATACTATGGAGATTCTCAATCATCCAGGTTATGGTTCTCCCAAAGGTGCTTTTCAAAAGGCAACTGGACTTGGTTCATTTTTTCCTTGAAAACATTTCACTTCTCATCCAAGACTGAAGAAATGAATGCATGGATGAAAAGCAAAATGTTTTCAAGGATAAAACCAAGAAAGTCCAGTTGCCTTTTGAAAAGCACCTTTGAGTTGCCAGTACAGTTCTTTCAGCTCCTCCTCCTGCTCTGGGAGGATCTTTTCCGCTCAGAGAACCTGTACTCTGACCTCGGTTCCTGGAATCTGGCAGTCATTCCTCTCTGGCACTCCAAGAAACAAACGGACCTCCTCCTGTCATAAAATGTAATGTTTTGCTGTTTTCTTGGGTTTCCAATAGCAGTTCCTAGCAATTGCGTCAGAAAAAGGCCCTTATCAAAGTTTTATGTGACTGCAAGTTGGATGCTGATGAAGAAATGTAAAGGGTGTTAGAATGCCTGGTTAAAAGATTCTTCTGCCGCTAGCAATGTTTGCTGGGCAGGCTGAAGTGCTGCCATTACTGAGTTCCAGTAGAGGTGGTAGACAAAAGCTAGTAGGGGCGGCCTTTGAGGAGTACAGTTGTCTAGAATTTTAAACCTGTTTGATTCTGCTTCTGGATTTGGTACAACTAAGTTATTCATTTGAAAAAAGATGAGCCGCCTCAAACAACAAGAATAACCAAACCCTCACGCACAACGGCTGAATCTCCAGCTCACACGGCAGATGGAATGCCTAGAGAGAACCAAGAGAACCTGAAAAGGGAATGCCAGGGCTACTGGCTACCCTCTCTACACGGTGTGTCAACTGATGCTAAAAACTCTCAAGTCAGTGGCATTCTGGTGAGATCCAAATTCTTGTTTGAAGCATAAAGAATGAGAACTTTTGAAGCCTGCCTTGCAGCCACCAACCAGGTTATTGCAATTATCAGATTTATATCAAGGGATGGGCCCCCTCTTGATTCCCGAAGAACAAAAGTGGATGAGGTTGGTAAGGGTGGCATTTTGTTTGACTTCTACTATAATTAGCTAATTGGTTAATTCCACTATTTTGTTCATTTCAAGATTTCTGTCTTCCTAAAGCACCTTGCTGTTTAAGTAAAAAATTAAAACTGGCATGAGGGGATAGAATAGAATAGATGGGGGCGGGGCCAGTCAGAGCTGGTCTTCACCGGTTCTCCAAACTACTCAAAATTTCCGCTACCAGTTCTCCAGAACTGGTCAGAACCTGCTGAAACCCACCTCTGTTCCATAAATGGAAAGGTGAGGTCAGTCGAAATCCATCCCTTAGCCATGAATTTGGTCTTGGCGGCCCTGTGTCTATTGATGGAAAAGACAAATATATCCCTCCCAAGGAGGTTGGGGTTTTTTTTGATGCTGAAAGGAACAGCTATTATTTATTTATTTATTTGTTAGTTAGTTAGTTAGTTAGTTAGTTAGTTAGTTAGTTAGTTAGTTAGTTAGTTAGTTCGTTTATTTATTTATTTATTTATTTATTGAACAATATTTATAATCCACTCCAATCCAAAGGGCCTCTGGGGAGCAAACAGGATAGAAACAATAAAAGAAAACATTGGGACAATGCACATGCCATGCCCTTACTTTAATGTCATATTTGGCAGATTTTTCAAGCATCATCATAGCAGCTGTAACCTTTTCTTAGCTCCCTGAAGTTTCCCCCACCTTTCCATTCAATCATGTCCAGTTCTCAAGAGACTGCCTGGACAAATCCCTAAAATTTTCTTGGCAAGATATTTCAGAAGTGGTTTGCCATTGCCTCTTTCTTAGGGCTGAGAGAGAGTGACTAGCCTAAGGTCACTCAGCTGGTTTTGTGTCCAAGGTGGACTAGAACTCAGGGTCTCACAGTTTCTACCTAAATGCTCTTAACCACTATACCAAACTGGTTCTCATGCTCTGAATTAAAGATGTTAAAAGTAGATTCCTGGTAGCATCTTGCTGCCAAAATGACAATGAGGTCAAATGCTAAATCTATTTGCTGGCTGTCCACCTCAGACAGTGTGGCAGTTCATAGTTTCACCTTGTATATACAATGAGGGTTGCCTTGACTTTGGGGGTGGGAGGGCATTGCAAAGGCTTTGAGGTGGGAGGCAGACGGGTCCAGAAGTCCACCACTAGCTTGGAAGTCCTCCAGAGAAAACAGGCCCTGCTTTCTCCAGCTTGCTGCTCTCCCGGCTTCTGTGGAGGTGCTTAGAGTCTGCCCAATGATGCTTGCATGGCTCCCACCCCCCCCTTTCGCCTTCTGCTTTGCTCCTGACACCTTTTCCTCCACCGGAGACATTCTCAGCAATCACACATCTTTTCCTCTTCCACTTTTCTTCTCTTGCTTCCTCTTCCCCATTTTGCCAATTGCACAAATAGTCCTTGTTTCTGAGTTTCCCTTTTTTGTTAAAAAAAAAATTGGCTGTGTTTCTCCTTCTGTCTAATTCAACCAGTGCTTTCTCTGGTCTTTCATTTGAGTCAGAGTTTGGGACATGTCTGGAATTATGTTTTTTCTTGCTCATGTCTTGTTCTCAAGCAAAACTTCCCTTTCCTGGGCTTATTTTTATGATAGCCAGGATCATCAGTTCATCTCCATGATTCAATTCCCTGGGGACAACTGGAACCTCCTGATGATCTCTGGCTACCCTCTTGGATATTATTATTATAGGAGGAGCAGCAGCAGGAGCATTCCAAATTATCAAGTCTCATGGAGGCTTACAGTATAAAATTATAATAACATATATCTGCAGTAAGAATATTAACAGAGGGACAATAACATATAGTAAGAAATTGAACGCCCAACATCATAATACAATGCTACCAAAACAGAAGCAAAAATAACAGTTCACACCATAAAGTAACAGTGGTAAACAGTGATATCTCGATGGTCTTCTAGAGAACTTTGAAACTTGCTAACTTGTAGGAGCTCCTCCACTTTGGGAGGGGGAATTCCAGAGCATTGATGCCCCCCCCCCGCCCCAACAAGCAGTCTTTCAAGGTGGGTGCCTCTCAGGCAGATAACAATTATATACAAAAAGGCGGATCAGAAAGAGATTTGGACCACCAATCCCTGTTTAATTTTTGTCTAAACATTCACAATTATATTTACAACCCAATGAGAGGTTTTATGAAAAGAATAAGATGTTGCATATCTATTGAGTTTGGGATATTTTGTATAATTGCCTTGAAGCTGATTAAAAAAAAATCTCTAAGGCAACATTTGTTTGCATTTAGCAAATCCGGGCTGTATGATTAACAGCAGATTCAATAGATAACAAATCCAACAACAAATATGAACGAACTAAATAATTAAATTGAAAACAAAAGGTTTAAAGTTACAAAAGCTAGTGAATCTGAATCTCAGCAATATTTGGGAAATAATTCTAGGAAATATATTTCTTATGAGCTGAAGAATGAAACCGTGACAAGTTCATGGCTTCAATTCTTCTCCACCAATAAAGAATTGACTTTTCTATGGGTGCAGATGCCCCAATTTCTCACACCAGACCCAGTGCAGCTTCATTTGGGCTTCTTGAGCACTGAGAGATGAGGGGCAAAGCCTCCCTTGAATAAACCAGCATGGCTGATGATCCTACAATAGGGCTATCATATCTTGAATGCAGAACTCTGGACAATCGCAAAATGGTAGCCAGGTAATATGAAAACTCTAATGCAGGGGTCTTCAAACTAGGCAACATTAAGACTTGTGGATTTCAACTCTCAGAATTCTCCAGCCAGCATAGCTGGCTGGAGAATTCTGAAAATTGAAGTCCACAAGTCTTAAAGTTGCCAAGTTTGGGGACCCCTGCTCTAATGCTTTGCTCAATGGACTGAGATGCTGTTGAGCAACAAGCTGTTGGTCGAAGTTTGGCAAAGCTTTTTCAAACATTGTATGATACCTAATTTTTCTCATGATTGGTTTGGGAATGACTTTTCTTTGTCAGCCATTGCTCTGCTTTCTTCATTACCAGGGGGACTTCCACATAAGTGAGGAAAGGAATATTTTAAAGCCTTTTACAACTTTGTTCTGGCGCTCTCAAACTAGACTTCCTTTTTGTGCTGTCTACTGGCTGTAACGGAGGATGGTGACTCGTGTGTTAGATGCTTTTCCACCCCAGCAGCAAATCTGTGGTTCCTTTGTCTTTATCCTACTATGCAGTAGCACATCTGGTTGCTCTCTCACAAAAGGAGAAGAAGGTTGCCAACTGCTTTTCTTCCTGGGTCTGGGTCAGAGGTGGGTTCCTACGATTTCTAACTGGTTCTTTAGAACCATTAGTAGTTCGGCGATGACGTCACAGAGCCGGTTCTGTCGGTGTCTCCGTGGGTGCCGCCATCTTGGATTTTGCTTCTGTGCATGCGCAGAAGCTACTTTTTGCTTCTGCGCATGCGTAGAAGCTATTTTTTGATTGCTGCGGGCGCAGGTGCACATGGTGCAACTCTGAGCGAACCGGCAGCAAAAGGATCCAGAACCCACCCCTGGTCTGGGTGGCCACAGAACATCAGAAGCAAGGATGGCCTTTTGCTCGTGTCCATTGACAAGCCATTCGCTGGTAGATCCCAAAGGTGTTTTTTCAAAAGGCAACTGGACCTTCTTGGATTTTACCAGTTGCTTTTTGAAAAGCATCTTTGGGACAACCATGACCTGGTTGATTGAGACTCTCCCTAGACAGACGCTGGTGTGTTCACACTCCAGCTATTGCAATATGGCCAATCCTTAAAGAGGGTCCAGCAACTGCCCTTGGCCAGGAATGCAGAGGGGCAGGCGGGAAGGCCCAAGACCAAAGCAGCAGGGTGAGGTCAGCTCCACTGCGGTGGGTTGGCCAGAGGAGCTGCCCTTGGAAGGACTTCCCTTTGAACCCTGCACGGGGGCATTTCCCCCCTTATTACACTTTGGGGTGGAGTGGAGCTAGGATCTTATATGCCAGGCCTTTTTTGTGTTTAAATGCTTATGGTTGGAATGCTTCAATGTTTAATCTTTCTTATTTTTAAGCATATTTCGATGATTGCTTTTATGTAGGTTTGCAAGCTTCCTGGAAGTTATCTAAGCAACCCCCTCCCTGCCCCCCACTGGCTGCTCCCAATGTTCCCAGCCTCACATTCCCCAGGTGAAGCGTTCCAGGAGAAGGAAAAGGCTTTTCAGGCAAGGCAGATGCTCAGCTGAGCTCTGGGGGCTTCTTCTTGCACCCCCGCCCTCTGAAGAGGCTTTGGAGAGCCAAGCAAGAGAGACAGAAGGGCAAGACTCAGGACAGCAAGTGCTGGATGTGCTATTAATGGGGCTGAGAGGTGTCTTTAAAAATGGACTTTTGGTTCAGGGTTCAAATGGAAATGCTTCAACATGTGCATATACAAAACAGAACAATTTAAGTTCAGACCATTGTGACAATTAAGGAAAATGAAAAGTTACATATTTTATGCCCATATGTTCAAAACTTAAATATCAAGCCCCAAGCCTTCTCAAGAAAATTGTTCCGTGAGAAAGAGAGAAAGGCTGCCAGATGCCAAAGAACAAGAGACAAGCAGAGGGCTTCCCGGCCATCAAATGAAGAGTAGACCAGGGAGGAGTTCTTCTTCTGGCCAAAAGACTGAGAAAGCCCATTTGGCCATTCTTTATATTTTCATCCTTCTATTTTGTACTTAGTTTCCTTTTTATTTGTTCAGTGGTAATGATTATTTTTAGGCATAGCAGAAATTCCACCATTTTCTTACCATGTCTTTCTTGGTTATTCTTTGCAATTTGGTTTTGTATTGTGTTCTGCCCGATCTTTACCAATTTCACACGTTTTAAAATTTGCAACTACTGTTAAGGGCAGCTCGTTTCTATTTGTATACCTTCTGTCTTCACAAGTAGCCTATAATGAGGAGGCTGCTGAAACCTCAACCCTGAAATAATCCTCATCTTTAAATACGGGTACGGTGCAATGTGCAGGAGCGTGCAATTGCACGCCATTGTCCTGCTGTGGGAGTGGGGGTGGCTCCATAGAGATTGAGCAGCTCCCTTTCCTCCAGCTGCGGTTGAATCTGGAATGAACATAGGCTCCCTTTCAAAATATAGGCCAAGAGGCCAGGGCTGCAGAAGAAGCCTGTGAGGATCCACAGAGCAAGTGTACAGGTTTCTCCCCTTTCTGCTTGATCACTTCCAAGTCAAGGATGGTTTCTGATTTTCCTGCTGGCTGGTGGGCCAGAAGATGGAAAAGTGCCTGCACTCCTTTCAGTTTAAACTATTCTTTAAACTGAAAGGTGGATCCGCTTCTTCCTCTTCCCCTCAAAAGGAAGCAGTTCAGGCTTGCAGACGATCTGCTCATTTTCACAGGAAATGCTTCCAATAAGCTCGAGGGCTTCTTGTGTACTGGCAATATTTCAAAAGACTATAAATGCACAATTATCGCATGTGCATATTGATGGTGAAATAAAATTGAAATGCATATGTTGATTCATTCACTCCCAAATGCATTCTCAAGAAACCACTGTGCACTATGCTTTAATGTGCACATTTGTCCATGTACGTGGCTAAATGAAGGAAATAAATGATTTCTCTGAAAGAACAGAGAAATGCTGCATCAGCCAATTATGCTTACATAATATTTACAAAATTTCAAAATCCAATTTAGATAACAACAGATAATAAAATCTGCTATATATATATATATATATATATATATATATATATATATATATATATATATATATATATATATATATATATATATATATATATATATATATATATATATATATATATATATATATATATATATATATATATATATATATATATATATATATATATATATATATATATATATATATATATATATATATATATATATATATATATATATATATATATATATATATATAGTACGGCTATGTGACCAGAAACAAAAAATTCTGAACCACAGATCCAGTGAAAAATTCAGAAAAGCAACCCATGGAGTACAAAGTCTGTCATGATAAAACTGCAAAGTTCCTGAAACAGACACCTGTTCAGTATTGACACCTGCTGCTCCTGTTATATCCTAGCAGCTTTTGTGAGAACATGCAAGTACTGAGTCCAGGACCTGCCGGGACTCTGTGAGTGGCTGTCCTGCATCTGCCTGCTAGCCAAAGTTACCCTTTCTGCTCTCATCACATTTTCCGAATGGCCAAGTCGCTCCAAGGGGACCTAACTTGTTCTCCAAATGAGGGACATCTTTCTCACTGAAACCCCAGGCACTCCAGTGAGAAAGCCCCCTCCCTCCAGCTCCCCAGAGGCCATGGGCATCAGGAGCCCCTCGGCATGTCTCATACAAGATGAGCAGGGCAGGAAGCCAGCTCCTGGCAAGTTGGAGAGGAGTCGGCAAGATTGTAGCAAAGGGATATCAGACTCTAAGATAGACACACTTTCCCTTGTGGGTCTCTCAGGGACGTCCCCTGCCCCAAACAGTAAATGTAATACATCCAATAACATTCTTGATTTTGTTTTCTTTCTTTTTTTAAAAAAAATCACAGTTTGATTCACATAGGAGAGAAAGTAAGTCAGCTGAATAATATTAATCATAATAAAAGGTAAAAATGATTATAGTATCAGCAGGGGGACCAAAGCACCCCCCCAGGGCTCCTCTGTCCGGAATTGCATGGACATATGGAGGGTGCACAGCTAGTTTCAATCCTTGGGGATCATATCCTTGATGGCTGACTCCCGGTTGACATATGTTGCCCAGTACACCATGTTGAAAATGGCAAATAAGACTGGAAAGACAATGCGAGACATTTTGTCTACCTTGCTGACACTGTTGTAGGTCTTCCTGTTCTCCAGAGGCTTCTCTTCCAATCGGGGCACCTTGACGGCGGGGACCACCACAGCAGCAGGTGTGGCTGTGGGAGCAGCCACACTCTTGGCAATGGTTGGGAGGGTAGGTTCCTTGGTGATATTGAGAGCGTACGTGGTCCCCACAATGTTGTAGGTGTTGTTGGTTTTCTTAGCCAATGTGGCTGGCTCTTTCTTCTGAGAAGAAAAGCAAAGATGGTGAGATAATTTATTTATGTATTTATTTGTGAGATTTATATATCACCTCATAGTGCAAGCAGTCTCTAAGCAATTTACACCAGTAAGCAATGTCTATTCACATTGCCCCCAACAATCTGGGTCCTCATTTTACCTACCTCGGAAGGATGGAAGGCTGAGTCAACCTTGAGCCCGTGAGATCTGAACCGCTGACCTGCGGATCACAGTCAGCTAAAGTGGCCTGCAGTACTGCCTCTAACCGCTGCACCACCTCGGCTCTAATGATAATGATAATGGCCCAATGGTATTGATGCATCCAGAGATATTTGCCTGTGTGGGAATGGAAGGCTGAGGAAAAAGGCTGCTGCTGCTGCTCTGATTTTACCCTAAGATGGATCTCCATTCTGGAAGAGAAAGCGCCAGCAGGGCACAACCTTTTGAAACAGAGTAGTACCTCCTGGAATCCAGGCCCTTCAGAAATGAACTTCTAATTTTTAGAATTGGGCACCCTCTCTTGGTGGTTTTTTCTGATGCAAATGTGAGAGCTTTGGTGCTTACTCTCCTCTTTAAAGTACCATGACAAAAAGAGGCCCACTGGATGGCAATCGCACTATTCCCTTTTGCAAGTTGTAGCTTGTTATATTTGTGGGTGCATGGCCAGAATTTATCTGGGTTACTAAACCCTGGCTCCTCTGACACCTTCCCTTCCCTTCCCCTCTGCCCTCTCCCTTCTCACCTTCATCTCCTGAGCCTCCAGCACCTTCTTGCCCTCCCAGGCCCAGCTGCGCTTAGTGAAATAATTGACAGCAGCAAATTCAATCAGCGCAGAAAAGACGAAGGCATAACACACCGCCATAAACCAATCCATAGCCGTTGCGTAGGCCACCTTGGGGAGGGAATTCCGTGCGCTGATGCTCAGGGTGGTCATGGTCAGCACTGTAGTGACACCTGTGAAAAGGAGAACAGATCAGAGGCAGCTGAAGAAGGCAGGCTCCACCCTTAGGCTCTCCTCCGTCTGGGCTAGCAGGATTTTCTTTTGTCTTGTTTCCCCCCCTCACACACACACACTTAAATTGGGAAATCACTCAGCAATCTTTCAAAATACAGCATCAATGATGTTTGAAAACCTCTATAATGAATGACAAATTCAGGCACTGTTTATCTGCTATGTTAATAATGTCTTGTAGTAGATGATCCTTACCAATGGGGACGTGCATAAGGGACGTGCATAAGCGCACCAGCGTGCCTACCGTCCCTGTCCTATTGTTTTCATTAATTTGTACCCATTTAATGTGTTCATATTTATGTTTATACTTATACCTGTTATCTTTTACATGTTTGAAAAAATAAATAAATAAATAAATAAATAAATAAATAAATAAATAAATAAATAAATAAATAAATAAATAAATAAATAAATAAATAAGGAG
The DNA here is from genome assembly GCA_023053685.1 of Diadophis punctatus similis. Taxonomy (NCBI): domain Eukaryota; kingdom Metazoa; phylum Chordata; class Lepidosauria; order Squamata; family Dipsadidae; genus Diadophis; species Diadophis punctatus. The sequence continues at coordinate 123,707 of JALIGW010000014.1, read as the reverse complement.
GAGGAGGAGGAGGAAGGAGGTGGAGGAGAGGCAGTGTCCAGGCAAGTAAGACAGAAAGGCCCAGGCTGTGAGTGCCTGCCGGCTCTCTTTTCCCTGCAGCCTGCTCAAGGACACACTCACCAAACACTGTTCGGGCTGGGACACTCTCCCTGTTAAGCCAGAAGGAAACTTGGGACAGGATGACTGTCATGATGCAGGGCAAGTAAGTCTGGATCACAAAGTATCCGATCTTGCGCTTGAGATGGAAGTAAGTGGTCATCACAATGTAGGTTCCTGGAAAGAAAAAGGCCACAATACAGTGATACTAATATCTTGTGGACAATCCAGGCAGCAATGTGTTCGTTCAGCTGCCATCCTTATAAATGTCCAGGAAAACTGCTCACTGGAGTGACCAACTGCAGTTAACAATTGGGGTGCACCTACATCTATATCTTCACCATTTAAAAATCTGCCTTTCACATACTACATCTGTAATTGTTTTGTAAAAATGATCTTTTGGTCTTACGTGATGCCATCAATCTAGGGCAGTGATGGTGAACCTTTTCGGCACCGAGTGCCAAAAAGGAAGCGCGCATGCGCGCTCATCAGCCGCACAACCCAGAAGAGGAGCTGTAAAGGGGGCATGTGCGTGCATGCACGCGCTGGGAAATTAACTTCTGGTTTCCGGTGTGCACATGTGCACCAGAATCTAATCTTCCAGTTACTGGCATGTATGCACGTACAATGATCAGCTGGCCGGCGTGCATGCCCACACTGGAAAACTTTCCAGTTTCCAGCCCTGCCACACGCATGAAGGCCAGCTGATCATTGTGCGCGCATGTGTGCTAGAAACCTGGAAGAGGAACAGGCGCCACTGCGTGTGCCAGGCAAAATGGCTCAGCATGCCACTTCGGGCACGCGTGCCATAGGTTCACCATCACGGATCTAGGGAAATGAAATAGCTGCAATGCCCTTCTCAGGGTCTTCTACACTCTCCTTTCATGAAACCGGATGGAGTTGTCAAGTCCACTCAGTGAATTGGTTCACATACTTAAACTACTTGAATTATTGCCCTAAAGACTGGTACAAATTTCCTTGCCTGGTCCTGCCTTCTTCTGACAGTGACGGGACCACACAGCCCCTGAGCTTAGATGTACAGGAGGAAAAGTTTTTTTTCTTCTTCTTGCCACAAGAAGGACCATGTGTTATAAATATAATCCCTATGAAAATCAAACATGCTTTTCATGGGATCATCCAATAGTAAGGGCCATTCTCCAAAACTACCCCTCTCATTTAACCCTCTATAAAAGTGATCTCTATTCCTGCAGCCTGCATCACCTCTGCTTCTTGTTGCCTTCAGCCACCCGAATTACCTGTGCTAGACTCAATGGAGTCTCTGCCTACATTATGGCCAAGGAGGTCATATTGATTGAGGCGGGAGCCACCTTCAGCCACCTCCACTTTTCCCAGAGTCCAAGTGTAGATGACTTCTGTCGTGGTGTAGGCATCTATGAAGGAAAAATTACAGAACAGATGGAAGATACGCCCAGAAGGCTTTTGCCTAGCTTTGGTTGGTTGGGCTAGTGGCACCCTCATCCAGAGGGGGTTGCACTAAAGAAGATGTCTTCGGCTTGCCATAATTCATTCTAGATGGGGCTCTACTTGATGACCCCCTACAAGCCTTTTGATTGGGAGCCTCCCTGAGTTGGTTATAAGAGGGGTTTATAAATGTTTTAAAATAAATAAGTAACTTTCAACTGCTGCAAAATGCAGTGGCCTGTATATAGTACTTTTGTCCCATTACTGCCATTGGAACCCGAATGCTGGAAATGAGAGGCTGCTGCTCGTGACCTACAAAGCCCCATACAACTCAGGGTTTCTGCAAGATTGCTTTCCCCATAGGGACTCTGAGCAAATTAAAGGCGAAGTCCCAAAGCTGCTTTTTCTAAAAGACACCAGGACTTTCTTGGATTTTTCTTGGAAAATGTTAGGACATTAAATGTAGTAGCTGGAACGTTAAAGTGTACAATGGCCAGAACACACAGTTGTTGTAGCTGATTGGTCAGAGAGTGCTGGCTCCTGCATGAGGCAAGCTGCACTGTGATTGATTGCTGTGGGTGTAAAGGGGGAGTTTCCCTTTCTTCCCGCCTTTTTTTCTTGTGTGTATGCTCTGTATACTGTCTAATGATTTACCTCATGATGTTCCTGATTCTCTTGCCTGCTGTGAATATAAATGTAAAATATATTTATTTACATAAAACTACACGTTTGTGTCAGTGTCTCCAACTTCATATGGTCAGCTGCTGCTGCTCAATTCCCGACAGAAAACATTTCGCTTCTCATCCAAGAAGCTTCTTCAGCTCTTAAATCAGAAGAAGTGGGAGCAGGCCAGTTTCTAGCTCAATCTGTAGATGCAGACCGTGATGTCACCACAACCTATGCAAGTTTAAGCAGGCAAAAGCCTCCCTCCCCTTCAAGCTAAAGAACAATGATGAAGTACTTACAGCTCCCAAACTTCAGTGGGCAGGCGTGTACATCCATGGGGAAATCCTCCAAATGCATGGGGCATTCTGCGTGAATGGTCAATCTACAAAGGAGAGAGCCCACTGTCAAGCAGGAGGCTCCCGAGGCTTAGCCCTGAGACCTACGGCAAGCCCTTTGATCGGTTTCTTTCTCAGCTATCACAATTTGTCTTTCCACCAGAGACGGTGTTGACTCACAAAATGTATGCTTTTAAAACTGCCTCAATAGCCCTATACTGCTATTTTACTAAGATGCACCACATTGTGGGATGGAGTGTACAAAAGTCCATTGTCACATTCGGCAAGTGGTGTTGAGAGGGAAGCTCCATTGTAAGCAGCGGTTAATCCAGTCCCCCCATCCGACCTCTCGGTGGCCAATCTGAGGTTGCCTCCTGCTGCTTCCAGAGTCACAGCAACGGTGCAGGTAAAGCAGCGGGTCTCCCCTCCATCAAGGCCAAAGGGGTTCCACAACCCAACACAACCGTGCCACAACCCAAAGGACGCCCAACCCCAGAGGCCCCAGCTCACCTCATGGTGTAGAGGAGAGTGCCATTATCCACCAGTCGAAGCAATTTGTTTGGTGTGGTCATGTTGTGAGCCACCGATTTCTTTCCATTGTGGAAAAAGGTGTCTGGGGTCCAGATCTTACTGGCTAGCAAGTTATTCAAGGGCAAAACCTTCATTGGACCATCAAATTTCAACCGCTCATCTCTCCAGGATTGGCGGAAGAAGACATCAATGGTGTACTCCTGCCGGTGAAGAAAGGAACTGAAGATGAGGCTGCCTGAGGAACAGGCCCTTCCCTGGCGCTGCTCACAATAATGGTCCTGCCTTCCTACCCCCCACCCTGGTCACTTCTGCCCTGTCAGCTTTGCTGCAGGCGGCTTCTGCCACTGTAACTGTCTTGTTGTCTCAGCGATGCCCTAACCTGACTGATTTGCCCTGTGGCTGGACATGGGGTGGCTAAAGGAATCCAGGGTCACTCAGGGGCGCCCTAGTTATGCTCTTGTGTCTAGAAGCAGCTCAAGTGCAGAGAAGGCTGCGGGTGCTGAATTTTCAAACCTTCTTGGGAAGAAAACTGACTGGCAGGAGCAGTAAAATGGTGAGAGCCCTCAGGAGATGCCCAGTTGCTGGGTTCCTCTCAGAGCACGAAAGGGTCTGTGTGGGATTTTGCCCTAAGTATGGAGGCAGCTGGAAGAAGAGTTGCAGGAGCCTGATAGAACATCAGCTGCTCTTCCCAGAAGCCAGTTTACAGGGGGGTAGGGGGAGGGGGCAATCATCAAGCCTTCTCCTCCCGAACCCTCACTCTGGGCTGGGCAGCAGGGCTATGTAGGCTCAGGAGGATGTGCTGTTCTCTGGGTGTTTCCAAGCCCCCTCCCCATCATCATGAGAAAAGGCCCAGCAACAAGTGCAGAAAAACAGACCCCCCCTCCCAGCAGTTGCCATAGCAACAATCATGTGGCAAGGAGCGCTAATGATAATGGATGCAGAGCGCTGCCAGCTACAGCAGCAGTTGCTCTCCCCTTCCCCCAGAAAAGCTTAGCTAGCCCCCAGGGTCCTTGGCCCATAGCCCTGTGGAAGGGAAAGACTGTTCCCTCTCCAGCCAGCTCCTTCCCCTGGGCGGTCCTCTGAGGGAGGGGAGGACAAAGGGGCCGCCAAAAGAAGGTCCATGGATGAGATGCGCTGGCTAAGGAGAAGGATTTGTGCAGAAGTGAAAGCAACCACTTGCATTCGACTTTACCCATCTTCGTCTTCCACTGAGTAAATTTTGTAAGGTCACGTAGCAGTAGAAAATGCAATTCATTTTCAACTCTTTTGATTTCTCCTTTCTTCACAGTTCATTATACATGCTCACTTAATCAAATATGCTTAACTTTATAGTAATGACAAGGTACTCCCTGAAGGTGGAATGATTGAATATATTAAGGTTCTTGGCTTATTCTGCAACAATAAGGGTGTGTGTGTGTGTGTATGTGTGTGTGTGTGAAAGAGAGAGAGAGAGGGAGGGAGGGAGGGAGGGAGGGAGGGAGGGAGGGAGGGAAGGAGAGAGCAGTCCAAAATGAAACAGTTCACTTTCTTTGCAAGGGAGGCAGCTGTCCAGATTTTAGAGCTTCCTGATGGGGTGTGAAAGTAAAGCTTTTGCTTTTAAGCCGAGGTAACCCTGAATCTACCCAGCATCTCTTCCCCTGCACCATTCCATTGAGCCAGCTGCCTCTCATCCTCAATCCCTCACCAGGATGGTTTGCAGTATCTGATTGACAGACCTTGGATACTTTAGCACCCTCATTAGTACCCTATAGATCAGGTGCTCTGGCACCATTTGGCAGAGCAGCAGCAGAGACTCCTTCCTGCTTTATTTGCAAAAAGGAGATCAACTGTAGAAACTGTGCAACTATGCTGGCCTGGAGAAAGCCTGTTAAACCTAGGCTGCTGAAGGCCCCAGACAGACTGAGCAGGGTTGATGGCTTCGGAGGGACTCAAACGTCCCATCCCACAGGCCCAGATAGAGAGACCCGAGGGAGGCAAATTCCGTTCCCTTGACTCAGGAAGAAGGCAGGTTCAGATCTCAGCAAATAAGTGCCGATGAGCTAGCAGTCTCAGCCAAGAGCTTCTCCCTGGGGCAGAAGAAGTCAGACTTGCAATCCAAACAAACCAGAGAATTCCAGTCTGCCAGTCTGTATTAGCTGGAGAATCCCAGGAAGAATCCCCACCATAGTTCCACAAAGATGGCATGGAAAACTAGTCCTGTTTTCTTCATATGAATGGGATTTTATTTCCTGGCTGTATTTATTTATAGTGGAGATTGTTCAGATCTCAGCTATCTCATTCCTATTTCCACTCAAGGGCTATCCAGTTCCCTTCCCCACTAGAGTTTGCAGCCCCATAGACCTCTTTGCTGCCAACTTCCAGGGGCAACCTTTGCCAAGCTGCTCTTCTGGGTCAGAAGTTGAATTGATAGTCTAGCTCAGAGGTCTTCAAATTTGGCAACTTTAAGACTTGTGGACTTCAACTCTCATAATTCTCCAGCCAGCTGGCTGGATAATTCTGGGAGTTGAAGTCCACAAGTCCTAAAGTTGCCAAGTTTGGGGACCCCTGGTCTAGCTCCAGGGACTTGGAGGACTCTTCCACTGGCCATGGGAAGCCATTCCCTCTGGTCCTACCAAGCCCGACAAACACCTACCCATCCTTCAGAACAGTCCTCAGAACCTGATGGGCTCCTGCTGGGAATCACCCCGCTATTGCTCCCCAGCCCTCCTTCTAAAATCCAGCCGCAGGAGAGGCCATAATACCAAAATATTTTTAAGGCAATGCTACTCTGCCAGCTGAGAGCATCCCTGTCCCTCAGGAAGCTTGGATGTAACAAAGCATCACCTACCATGTCAGTGTCTGAGACAGGCCCAAAACTTGTCACATAGATATTGGTTTTGACTTCAGTTACTGTATCTGAAACAACATAAAACATGATAGTTATTGAAAACAAGTTGTATTTACAGAGCAAACATATCTCGATATAAAATAGCCTCTTGTTTTTTGTTTGCAATGTCCATGCTTTGGGGGATCCTTTGATGTCTAAAATAACCCCACGACTTGAAAGTAAATCAGAGATAGAATTTAATTCAAACAGAAAATTGCATTTTTATGTATGTTAATTTTATACGATTTCATGGATCTCCTGTCATGCCATCAGCATTCAGCCAAGAATAATGTTTCCAAGTTCTATTAAATGGCCCAGGGTACATATTGCTTAAAGCAGACGCTTCACATGGGGCTGCTGCTGAAGACTGCTTTGGAAACTTGATTAATTAATTCAATATTTGAGCCAGGCAATGGGATGGGCTGCAGTCCTGCCCCAACAAGATCAGGGGCCTGCAGACCTGCTCTGGGACTTTCCACCCCACAAGGCAGGCCACGGAGCTACCCATTAACGCCTCCTCATTCAGTACTTCAAGCCAAGGGCTCTTCTACATGGACAATTGGACACCCCTTCCGGTTTTTGCCCTCCAACCACATAACCTTGCTACAAGAAAGAAGAGTCATTCCCTTGGAAAGAGGCCAATCACCTTTTCAGTTAAGTATCTCCCTCAACCAGCAGCATCCGAAGGTTTGGCAACTACTTGTATTCTGACAATACATCCAAGCAGCCATAAAAGACTTGTTATGCCTGGTGAGACTAAAATATATAGTGAAATGGGCAGCTTAAGTCTGGGTGACTTTTTTCTCCCATTCCTTTTGAATCCAAGTCATCCCAGTGATAAGGAGCGGATCTCTTGAAGAGGTGCCTTCCCTACTTTGTGCTACTTTCATTGAGAAATTTTTGGCACAGAGAACTTACTTTCACCAAGCCCACTCTTTCTAGACATTCCCCCACCCTTGAAAGCACCACACTTGTTAATTCCAAGCACTGTGGCAACATATTTTGGCTTCCACTCTCAGTGCTGCCTCTTGGGCAGTTGAGAGATTCCTAGACAGATAACCTAGACAGGCAGAGATGCTCTTACTCATTTTATTTGCATTATTATTATTATTATTATTATTATTATTATTATTATTATTATTATTATTATTATTATTATTATTATTATTATTATTATTATTATTATTATTATTATTATTATTATTATGTTTGTAGTCCCTGCCTCTGACACACAGAGCCCCTCTAGCCCATACTGTTATGACAACGTCATGCAGGCTCCCTGTTTCTTGCTTGGGGCCATGGAGAGAAAACTCCACTGATCCAACTTTGAGCGTGGTACAAACCAATTCAAGATCAATTTATTTGGCCTTCCCGGTTTGCCAGTCCTCTTGCTGACTCTCTCGCCAGGGCAGCCAACGACTCTGGCTTATTCTGCAGCATAGTAGGCGGCTCAGGCAATCCACCTTGCCCACAGCTTCTACTTTGCTCCAATTCTGCTCTGCCATTCTTCTTTTGTAGCCCTTCCACAATGGGTGGGTGGAACCCAAAGGATCTCTCACCTAGCAGAGGAGTTTCTCCAGAAGGCAAGGGAGGGAGGATGAGTAGGAAGGGGTTGAGCACATGCCAAGCTGCTCTCTGTAGTCCTGGTCAAACCTGGGAGGAATGTCCTCCTTCTCCTGCACTCCTCCTTCCTTTCTAGCACATGGCCTACAACTTCCAGTCAGGTAACTACACTTTATTTTAGCAACAGCCAAGTGAGCTGCACCATTCCCCAGATGGATGGCACCCAAAGTTACCGTTCTTCCCTAGACATTCTCTCTGGGCCAGAAAGGAATGGAGGTTTGCACAAAGGGGTGTCTTGACAAGGATGTGGAGTGAGACTGGGAGCTTGGACTATGGAGGGTGGACTAGCGAGTGCTCTTGCTCAAAGATGCCAAGCCCCTCCTCACTGCATAGATAGGCAAAGGTTTAGAAAGCTGGATGTGCCTGAGAAGGAGAGCAAGGCCTGCCAATCAATGTGCTCCCCCTGTGGCTCCACATAAGCCTTTTCCCACATTGTGAGGGTAGGCCAACCTTGTCCATTAATTCTCAGGATTTTTTTCGAGTGAGCAGTTATGTTGCCATGACAGCATCTTCAGGCCAGAATTGAGGAAGCCAGACAGACCCATGTGTTCCTTTGGAGGCAGGAAAATAGAAATCCCCTCTGTGTGTGTGTGTGTGTGTGTGTGTGTGTGTGTGTGTGTGTGTGTGTGTGTGTGTGTGTATGTGAGCTCAATTAGTGGCAATGCAGAAAAGGGGAACAAGCCTCAGTCATCCCTTGACATGATGCCCAGGGTAAGAAAGGAATGGAAAACCCAGTCTTCCCTTCCCGGGAGATGGGGGAGCACTGTCAAGGAGCAGAAAGGGATGGGCTATGCTAAATATACCGTACAACTATGGAGTCATGCATGTCTTGAGCAGCACTAGGTGCCCATCCCATCCGTGAGAGAGGTTTAAGTCATCCTTCATTGCACTGGCATTAAAACAATCTTTTCCCCTTACTCTGCCACATCCAAAGGCAAACTCAAGTTACATAAACTGTGTTAGGCTTTGTCACCTTGGAGGAAAGTCAAGCTCCATTGGCAGCTGGGAACAAATGCAACCGAGGATGGAGCAGGATCAGCACTGAGAAGCGCACCTGATCTAATAATAATAAATAATAATAATAATAATAATAATAATAATAATAATAATAATGATGATGATGATGATGATGATGATGATGATGATGATGATGATGATGATGATGATGATAATAATAATAATAATAATAATAATAATAATAATAATAATAATAATAATAATAATAATAATAATAATAATAATAATAATAATAATAATAATAATAATAGAGTTGGAAGGGACCTTGGAGGTCTTCTAGTCCAACCCCCTGCTTAGGCAGGAAACCCTACACCATTTCAGACAAATGGTTATCCAACATCTTCTTAAAAACTTCCAGTGTTGGAGCATTCACAACTTCTGGAGGCAAGCCGTTCCACGGATTAATTGTTCTAACTGTCAGGAAATTTCTCCTTAGTTCTAAGTTACTTCTCTCCTTGTTTAGTTTCCACTCATTACTTCTTGTTCTACCTTCAGGTGCTATGGAGAATAGTTTGACTCCCTCTTCTTTGTGGCAGCCCCTGAGATATTGGAACACTGCTAGCATGTCTCCCCTGGTCCTTCTTTTCATTAAACTAGACAAATCCAGTTCCTGCAACCATTCTTCATATGTTTTACCCTCCAGTCCCCTAATCATCTTTGTTGCTCTTTTCTGCACTCTTTCTAGAGTCTCAACATCCTTTTTACATCGTGGCGACCAAAACTGAATGCAGTATTCCAAGTGTGGCCTTACCAAGGCATTATAAAGTGATATTAACACTTCACGTGATCTTGATTCTATCCCTCTGTTTATGCAGCCTAGAACTGTGTTGGCTTTTTTGGCAGCTGCTGCACACTGCTGGCTCATATTGAAATGGTTGTCCACTAGGACTCCAAGATCCCTCTCACTACTGTTGAGCAAGGTACCACATATACTGTACCTGGGCATTTCGTTTTTCTTGCCTAAATGTAGAACCTTACTTTTCTGGTGGAGTGTTGGGGAAAAGCCCACATTTTTTGGCCATGGTAATCCTTGTCTTTGTAGATCATTTCCTCTTGAATGAGAAGAGTGCTTAGTGGTGGCCAAGAGCTGCATAACTAGCTGCATAACTAACAACATGGGCCAGCTTTACCGTCCCTTCCAGTGTTGGACTGCACTGTGATAACACATATTTTACAGCTTAATGCTATTTAGACAGTGGAACATGCTTTACAAGAGATAACTAACCAGTTAAGAAGACCTTGTGCTTCCTTGCACTACCACCGTTCCACTGAATATTGGACAGACTCACTGTAAAATACCAGCTATGGCTTATAAAGCCCAAATCAATGTGGAAAAAGGTTTTTTGAAAGGCAGATTCTCTAAAATTAAGCCTGCTTAATTTTAAGATCCAGAGAACTCGCAGCCCTGCTTCAGTTAGAAAGAAAGAAGGATAATGTTCTATATTTCAGAAATAGATTAAGAACATAAAAGAGATGAAGAGCATACATCCCAGCCACTACTGGGTGAATGTAAATCACCCATCAATGCAAAATTAAGCAGAAACCAATTTTGGGTCAAGATGACTTGGAGAACCAGAGCTTGGCAGTGGTTTTGCTGGTACTGCCAGTGACTTGGGTTGCACCTTGTAGACAAGAAAGAGCAGGTGAGATAACCACAGTGACCCCTGAGCTCTCCAAGCTTCACAGACCATCAAGAAGGGAGCTGCCTTGTTCCCAATTCTTCAAGAGGGGACTTCGTGCCCACGCTCAGAGGGTGCCAGAACACCTGCCCAGATAAGTGCAGATGGGACTTGAGGAAGTAGAGAGTGAATGCCCCACATGGCTAACACTGTACCCACAGGCTGTGTTGCTGAAGGCTTCAGCGCATCTCCTCCCCCCAGGCAGGAGCAGCTGCTCATGAGCACAGAACAAATTAAGCCACCAAGAGTTGGTCGTATCTAAATTCAAATAACAGAAACATCTCATGTACAAAGAGTGCAAAGAAGCTTGAAATAGTTCTTTAGTTTATGGATGTCAAGAAACAACAGGAAACACAGGTAAAATGGGTTTACCTCCAAGACCAGGTCTCAGTCGGTTATCATAGCCATCTAACAGACGATCCAGGATGCGTGTGAAGATGGTTATGTTGTCTTTGCTGTCGTCATCAATGATATCAGGACCATGTTTTTGGGCTAGTCTGTCATGACAATGGAAACAGGAAAAAAAATCAAGGCACACCTTCATTTCTCACATCTTATCTCTTTAGGGGAGTCACATATTGGGACAAGTCCCCATCCAACAGATTTGAGGAGGAGTTGGGTGATGATTGACTGTCCCAGACCCTCTCTAAATGGATTTCAGGTAAGTCTCAAAGGCCTGCTGGCATAATCTCTTCCATACTTCCACTCCTGCATAAATTGACAAAGGCAGTTTACTGTAGACAACATCATTAATAACATGGTAAAAACTGGGCTAGATGAAGCTTCGGTTAGATGCAATCAGCTGCACCCAAAGAGTGCTTGTTAATGGTGCCACTTCAGCTGGGTGGGGAGGCTCAGGTGAAGTGCTGTGGGGCTCTGTCCTGGGCCCTATGCTGTTCAACCTTTCTATTAATGATCTGGATGAATGGGTTGAAAGGATGATTAGCAAATTTACAGATGACTCAAACCTCGGGGGACCGGCTAACAGTTTAGGGAGAAAAATACATTTCAAAAAGATCTATTTTACACTGGGACCTCCCTCCCAAACAAAACAGACTAACAAAACAGAAAAACACCCAACCCAGAATGAAATGTAGCAGCAGAAATATCAAGTCCTGACTTGTGTATATGTGTACATACATTCGTGCATACAATTAGGAATAGGGAGATCTGGTTTAGAATACGCAAAAACGTTGTGGCTGTTCTAGTAGGTCACAAGGTGAATGTGCGCCAACTGTGTGACAGCTGTTAAAAAGGCAGGTGCTATTTTGGCCTGTCCTAACTGCATAGAGGGAGTAATCGTCCAGCTTCACTCTCCTTTGGTTAAACTCCAGTGTTCGTACTCTGCTTAGTATTAGGTACTGCAGTCTAAAAGTGATATTGACAAACAGGAGCAAATTGGGAGGGGGCCTACCATGATTCTGGGGGGACTAGAAATCAAATCCTATGAAGAATGGTTAATGGAATATTTAGCTTGAGAAAGTGACATCTAATGTTACGGTATAAAGTGAAAGGTTTCCCCTGTTCAGAGATTTCTGGCTCTAGGGACTGGTGCTCATCTCCGTTTCTTAGCCGGGAGAGCCAGTGTTGTCCAAAGACGTTTCTGTGGTCATGTGACCAGCAGGACTATAGCTGAGGCACATGGAATGCAGTTACTTTCCCACCAAAGTGGTACCTATTGATCTACTTGCATTTGCATGCTTCCAAACTGCTAGGTGGGCAGGAGCCGGGCAGGAACAGGAGCTCACCCTGTTGTGCGGCACTCGTTTCTCAAACTTGGGTTCTCAGCTTTCCAGCTGACAAAGCTCTGCGTCTTTAACTGCTGAGCCATTGCGCTACTTCACATCGCGAAGTGACATCTAATATTGTCACATCTAATACAGAAGACAATGGATGTTGTCTGTTGCCCTAGAGGGCAAAACTTGAAGCTGTGAGTGGAACCTTCTAAGAAGTAGGCTCTATGTTAAGAAGAATTTCCTGATGTTAATAGATGATACCAGCGAAAGAGGTTACTGCAGGCAGTGGTCTGTTCCCTTTCATGAGAGGTCTTCAAAGAGAGAAAGCAGAGAGACATCAGTATATTTTAGCAGAATGCTGAAGGATTGGACCAGATGATCTCTAAGGTTCCCCCCTACTGTGTCTATGATGAGAAACTGTATTTACGGTGTTGCTGGAGGAGAGCAAGTTTTGGGAATTGTATATGCTAGATGAATGGTATCTTTATGAGATGATTGGTGAGTTGCTACCTTCAAGATTGTCTTAACAAAAAATAAACTCCCCAAGAAGATTAGACCTAAGTTTGATTAAGGTAAACTTTGTTAATAGATTTACTCTCAAACTCCATCCTTCTGATACCCTGTAACTCAGGGAGGAGCTGGCCTAAGTTTCTTCCTAACGTTCTCTTCTTTCCTGGGACTAAAGGAAGGCTTCTGCCCTTGTTGTTTTTGAATATTTCCCTCCAGAAAAATCCCTGTGGCATTCCACTCATACACGACTCTGCGAACAAGAAGGCCCCGTGCGGCTGTTCATGGAGCTTGACTGACTAAGGACCTCCCCACATCACCCCACTACTTTTCCATCACCTTCACATGCCCCCTATCCCACGGGCCACATACACCCTGTGAGGAAGAAGAAGAGACAGTTCTGCGGAGGAGCAAAGACCCCCGCTCACCTGGCACAGGCTTATTATTCATGCTGCCTTCTGGGTGTGAAGATGGGGCAAGTCGCTTCTGTGTTTTGTTCTGAAATAAGATTTTTTAAATCAGTCCTCATTTAGTGATCATAATTGGGACTAGCAACTCAGCTATTAAGTGAAACAGTTGCTAAGTGAAACTACAACTATGCTTACCACCTGACTTCAGTTTTTCTTTGCTTTACAGACCTGCAAAGGTTGAAAAGGTGAGGATTGGTTGCAACTTTATTTTTCATTGCTATTGTAACTGCAAATGGTCACTAAATGAGACAGATCTTAAATGAGAACTATCGTATCCATGGTAGTAAAGTGATGCTCACACGTCCAAATTCTCCTTGTGGGTTAGGGTTAGGCAAACCAAGTAGACAGTAACATTCACAGCCACAAAATGCACAAGATGCAAACGCCCCTCCCCAAATGTGATTGTAAGCTGCCCAGAGTCTTTTTGGGTAGGGAGCATGTGAAATGAATGGATGGATGGATGGATGGATGGATGGATGGATGGATGGATGAGAAAGAAAGAAAGAAAGAAAGAAAGAAAGAAAGAAAGAAAGAAAGAAAGAAAGAAAGAAAGAAAGAAAGAAAGAAAGAAAGAAAGAAAGAAGCACCTGAGTGACATTGAAGGGAGGGAGAGGTTTAAATGCTGAAATCTGTGAGTTGCAGCCAAGATTATCTTCATGTACAAATGCAAGAAGGAAGGGCAAATGATAAACCTGCGATTCCCTTTCTTCTCAAGCAACCTTCACCTGCATTCAGAGTGGGAAGAGCCCAGGGATCCATAGATCCATCACTCTTGGTCGGGGCAGGAATCCAGATTAAAGCCTCTCCAGCCTCTGTCTGAAGGAGTCATCCCCCCCCACCTCCTGCCTGGCCCCTCTGCCCTTGTGAAAAAGGCTGTGAAAAAGACAAGAGGCCGGGCTGATGGTGGCCTCCCCACCCCACTCAGTGTTGCTCTGCCTGATGGGCAGCAAATGGCAAATGATGAATGGAGGCCCAAGAAATCTCCCAGCAGAGCTGTCCTATTTTTTTTGGTCTCTGAGAAACTCCAGGGGCTGACCCAGCAGTAAATTCAGCCTGCAACAGACTGCTGAATCACCCCTTCTCTAGCGCAGGAAGGTAAAAACTGAGTAGCGCAATTTGTCAGCCAGTCTCCAAAGAAGCAAATCAGTTCTGTGGGGCCAGAATATGGGTCCAAATGGAGGCTGATGCTTCCCTCCCAAAAATCATGGCTGGGTCAGAAGGAATGATTCAGCTGCCCCGGTGGGATAAGAGACCCCGGTTCTGCCACCTTACCCTTCTGCAGGCAGGGCGTAGACTAGGAGCAGAATTCCAAGGCTAGTGGTGCAGAAGGGGGTCCTTGCCCAGAGGATCCTGAAGGCCATCCCTTTACAGTTCAGCCGTGGTAGCCAGCAGATACTCCACACCTGCCAAAGAGGAAAAGGGGAGAGTCACCAAGGCCAGAAAGATGCTGAGGATGGGAGATGGGGGGGGGACAGAAGGCACATGGGCAAAGGCCAGCTGGAGCCTCTCTGGAGTCTTGGTCTAAAGGACCGAAAGCAGGAATAATGGGGGCTGATGCACAAAGCCATGTCCACCCATCCACTGTCGATCCCCTATGATGGTCCTTGCGGCCATTGCTTCCTAAATTTATTTATTATTTATTTTATTTTGTGAGATTTATATACCGCCTCACAGTGCAAGCACTCTCTAAGCGATTTACACCAGTAAGCAATGTCTATTCACATTGCCCCCAACAATCTGGGTCCTCATTTTACCTACCTCGGAAGGATGGAAGGCTGAGTCAACCTTGAGCCGGTGAGATTTGAACCGCTGACCTGCGGATCAGTGTCAGCTAAAGTGGCCTGCAGTACCTGCCTCTAACCGCTGCGCCACCTCACCTCAGTCCAAATGTTGAGTTTTGACTGCTACTTCTAGACAGCCCAGGAAAATAATAGCCCCAATCTCTCATGCTGTTCTCCAATCTTTGGCAATGGTCAATGTGCTTTGCAGAGTTGGGAAGGAAGGAAGGAAGGAAGGAAGGAAGGAAGGAAGGAAGGAAGGAAGGAAGGAAGGAAGGAAGGAAGGAGGGAGGGAGGGAGGGAGGGAGGGAGGGAGGGAGGATTACAGTGGTGAGCAGTAGCAAGTTCAGGTTGGTGAGAGAATTATTGGTTTTGGGTTAGTTTTGTGTGTTAGTGAATAGTTTCAAAGAACTTTTATAAGATTCTTTTAGAAGTAATGCCTTTTTCATATTTCCTTTAGTCTCAGCCTTCATTCCTCCTGATTCCACATGTTTTCCTCAGTGTTATTTTTACCCTTTTCTTACCTAAAACCCTGCAATTAGGAGAGGTAAGTCAAAGGAGAGGTAAAGTAGTGAATATTAAAGGGTCACATTTAACATTTTTAAATTAATATTATCTCAAGAAAACGGTTGGCAATTAAGAACTTTTATCTATCATAGATTGAAATACATTTTAAACAGGCTAGACTGTGTTTTTCTCATCACTTTTCAGCCCCTTTGGGCAAAAAGATCTGATGGAAAGCTTTATTTGGAATGGTTATGGAGAAGGTGGCAGCACAGCCACTACCGGAAAATAGCTTGGAAAATACACATTAGCCAACAAGTTCCATTACCTCCTAGAACCTCTGAGAGAAATAGCTCAAGAGAAATGTTTGGGAAGGCAGCTTATGAGTGAGCCTAAAGTATCGGAAATGTACACACCTTTCTGGGGAAAATACAAACATAAGGCTGAAGCGGCAAAATGGGCACCTCAGTAAGGGAAGAGTGAGAGACCCTGGAAAAGCTGCCACATCTCAAGAAAGGGAGGACGCTGGGGTCTGTGTGGAGCTTTCAATCCCTCATTTCCCTCCTGGAAGGCTCAGCCTAACATCAGGCGAAGAACGAGGGGTGGGGAAGCGATCAGCCCTGAGCTGGCCAGGCTTTCTGTAGAAAGACAGTAGAGGACACAGTTTCTGCAGCACTCCTAAGCAGGATGTCTGTCCAGTTAGCTTTTCTAAAGGAAATGACAGAAAGGGGTCTTTCACGCCCCCCCCCCCCCACTTTTGAACATTCCCCACATGCACTCGTCTAAAAGGTATTCGTGGATAGCTGTGTGACATGCAACCATGCATCTACTGATGCCCGGAAAATGAGCTTTGCAACAGCAGCAGCAGCAGCAGCCGTGCTAGTAGAAAAGGGGGCGTATTAAATGGCTGCCTTATTTACTACAACGTCTCCCTCTGTGTGCCTAATTATGTCAGCTCCGTCTGTATGTTGAGGTACTTGTTGTAAGTCTTAGCAGCAATGCTTCCATCAACACCACGGGTTAGACACAGTGGAACTGAGATGGAGGAGAAACATAAGAACAAAGCCTGAGTCACTCGTGGCGGGAAATGGAAATGAACTTGGTGGTATGGTAAGCACTGGCGCTCATAGCTTATCAAGAACCAGAAATTACAAAAAGAGAAGCGGCAAAGACAGAGGAAATACATACATAGAGTGCACAGTGCATCTCCAGCTGTGGCTGGCTGGGACCCCCACATGGCTTGGCTATTTGTTGAGGCTCCCTGACTCTTTTTGGAGGTGGGACTATGGCTGTTCCAAAGAACCCCTAGATCCACATTCAGTACGAAGTACGGCCACTGAAAGCTTGCAGGCATCGAGCACCTCTGTGCCTCAGCCTGCCAGGCAACTCAGCAGGTGGCTTTTAAACCACTGAAAGGAAGCAAATGGTGGTCATTGATGCCACTTCAGGCAGCGCATCTTGTGCTGTTGGCAGCCTTGTTTGTAGGTGGCTGCCAGGCTGCGCCTAGTGGCTCTGGGAAAGCTCCCTTGCAAAGGGTAGCCACCAGTGGTAGGAAGAGAAATTGGGGATTAAGCTTCTCTCCTGTTGCCCTGTGGTGCTGGCAAAAGCTCCCTAGACACAAAACGAAGGGGCCAATCCGTATTGCTTTGGCACTCAATGTCCACCCAGCTAAGGGGACATGGGGACACACCATAACCTTCTGCTCCAGGCCAGGCCCGATTCTCAGGAGCCCTGCCACCCCAGGTCGCCCCTGGGATTGTGCAGCAGGGATTCCGTGAAGCGGGTACCGCGGACGTTTCCCTTTCAGCCTTCGGTGGGAGATCATCTGTACACCAGTCCGAGCTCTCGAGCAGAGAAAGACCGCCGCGGTCACAGTGAGAGCATACCACCAGCTGCCAGGTTCGCGGAGCCTGCAGCCCTGGAACCCAGCAATAAGCCCCTTTGGCCTGCCCACCACAAGTCCCCAGGGGGCATGGGAGGCTCGACCATCCCTCTGTTGTCGCGGCCTCCCGGGTTCTCTTTCGCACGCCGCTCTCCGACACAAAGAATGCCCACCGCACCCGAAGTCCGGCGCCAGCCGCGTCCGTTTAGATGGCGAGACGGGAAAGGGGGGGGGAGGTGCAGGTTAGCATCACTACAAGCGCTTGATTCCGATCCTGGAGCACCGCGCAGCTGGTTAACTCCCCGCGAGCACGGAGGCCGAGGGCTTGGTCTCCCCGTCTCTCCCCCCGCCCCGCCCCCAGTCCTTTGCTGCAGCCCATTAATCAGACGAGTCCAGAACTGCCGGCTTGGAGTGCGAGAGACCCAGAGAGGCAAGGGGACTGCGGAGGCACGGAGCTTGTCCGCGCAGTTCCCTCTCTGGCTGCCCCCCGCTCCTGACAAAGCAGCCCAGCAGAGGGGAGTTCGTTAGCCGTTGCTGTCTCGGCTTTTCCGACCGTCTCCTTGGGCAGCCCGCCTCAAGACCCTCCGCTGTGGCATTCAGGGACGCCTGGATGGCAGCGTCTCAGCCAGAAGGAAACGCGGCCACTGCCGCGCGCGGCCCTTTGTCCTTCTCTGGAACTCGGGCGAGCGACTGCCCCAGCTACCGGTGGCCCGGAAAACGAGGGCCGAGGGGCCTTTGCCTCCCCCTCCCTCGCTGCTTCCCTCGCAGCTTGCTGCTGGCGCTGCGCAACTTGGGCGGGGGCCGGTGTGTGTGAGGAAGATGTGGGCTGCAGCCACCGATCTTCGAGGTCGTGCAACGGGTATAGCAAGCCGCCGGCCGCCGCGGCCGCTGGTTTCCGCGTCTGTCGACCGGGCTTTGAAAAGGGGCCCGCGCACCGACAACGTTTTGCCCTCCCCTCCGATGCCGCCCAGCGCTTCTTTTTTGACCCAAAGTGCGGCGACGATCAACAGCACCTGCCTTCCTTGCGATCCGAGATGCCCCTTTGGGCAGAGGAAGCGAGGGGGCCGAGGCTCAGGTCCGTCGTCGGAGCTGCCGAAGCCGGAATCCTGTCGGAGCGGCTCTTTGGGCGCCTGCTCGCCGCCGCCGCCGCCGCTCGGTCTTGCTACCGGCAAGCCTCTGGCGCTGCTCTCCCCTCGCGGGTGGCTGGAGAAGGAAGAGGGGGCGGGGCAGTCTGGCGACTGGCTAAGGAGAGCAGCGCATTTCAACCTGCGTTCCACGGCTGCTGCGAGGGATTCGCGCGCTCTCGGGAGCTCGGTAGCGGCAGGGGCAGCAGCCGCGGCCGCCTTCCTCCGAGACTGGCGAGGGTTAGGGCGGTGTGGCGCGGCGGACAGATTTCTCTTCCCCACGCCTCTCCTCCCCCTCCCTTTCCAGGAAGAGAGATGGCGACCTTATGAGCGCCAGGTGAGAAAGTGCCTACTCTGACCCGGATCAGAGAAGCAGTTGTTCAGACGGAGGCAGAACGGTACCCGCGGTGAGAGCCCCGCAAGTGGCCCCATCGGGATTAGCCTCACTGGGAAAAGAAGGTGGCTCATTGGTCCAAGCAGGGCAGGCACACTGTCAGGCGGGATCCTTCAGTCCTGCACTGCTGGAGGACCTGGGGCCGGAGGTGCCTTGCCCAGATCAAGCTGAAGGGTCCGAACTGGAAGAGGCGCTGCCGCTTCTGACAATGGTGTCAGGCAGTTCGAGAAGAAAAGGGGGAAAAAGCGCGCGCGGGGGGGGGTGTTGGGAAGGGAAGGTGCTGGTGCTTGGAGGTGGGGCACTGATTGCATTTTGTGGAATCTTTGCAGCCAGAAGACAGCAAGGGTTGGGCGGGCAGCTTCGGGGGTGGGTGGATGTGATTTGGGATCCTAGGAAACAATCAGTAAAATGGCCCGAGCAGGTGGTCTTAACCTGCTGGTGTCTAGGCATCCCTTTTTTGGGCTGGGAGAGTGGCTTGCTCCTTTCTTCTTCAGAGGAACTCCCTGGTCTGCTTTGGCTTTCTTTGGCCCCAATAGCAGGAGGGTGAGTTGGTCCAGAAGCCAGTAGCAGGCAGGCCTGGTATTTGCGGAACAATCAGCCCAGAGCTTCAGCCCAGAGCGTATTGCTGTGGCTGAGGAGCTTCCTTGGAGTTCACTTGATCCAAGCTCTTTGACCTCCTCTCCCTTCTCTTCCTCCACCTGCTGATAAGAAATGGAGAGGATGGTGAGGGCAGTGAGGACAGGGGTCTCCTCTCCCTGTGTTTCTGGGTTCAGAACTCTCTCTAGTCCAATTCTGGGTCTCTAAGCTAGTTGTGGCATTTTTCTTTTGCATTCAGACTTTCTGGAACACGGTGAGCCTGCACTCATGAATAGGCTCTGCTGAGATGACCCTATGAAGTACCCTGGCCCAGTGGTGGGTTGCTGCCGGTTCGGACCGGTTCACCTGAACCGGTGGCAGAAATTTGCCCCCGCTCGCCAAACCGGCAGCAATTGCCTGCTGGCCATGCCCCCAAACCGGTCCTCTGGTTGCCGCTCCTTGAAAGAGGCTGGCAAAGAACCCTCTGCACATGCGCGAAGGCTAATGCACAGAGGGTCATTTCCCCGACGTGACGTAGGGGAAACATGCACTTCCGATGTGATGCAAACCGGTAGGGAAGATAAGTGGAACCCACCCCTGCCCGGGTCTCAGGGTTTCCTGTGCAAAGCTCCCACAGGAGACGCTTTGTCCAGCTCCCCATCTGCAGAGCAGGATTCTCCGGGTGGCATCTCAGCCAGGGGTGAAATGCTACTGCTTCGGACCGGTTTGGGAGAACTGTTAGTGGACATGTGGCCTAGTTTGCTAAACTGGTAGAGATGGCTGGCTGGCCACGCCCCCAAACCCCCCCCCCCGGTCGCTACTCGCTCGCTCACCCAGCCCTGCCCAGTCTCTGCTCTGCAGCTTGCCTGCCTGAAGCGCTGCGCCCCTGATCTGCCTGCCAGGTAAGCCTGCAAAGTCACGGCCTACCTAGCTGCCCCTGCCCCCCCCCACCATCCCAGCCTGCCTTCCCTACTCTCTTCCCGCAGCCCCGACATGCTTGCCTGCCTTCCACATGGCCTTCCGGATGTCCCCGTGGCCAGCTTGCGAAGGCAGGCAAGTGGAAGGTTACGTGGAAGGCAGACAAGCATGCCGGGGCAGGCCGGCTGTGGGGAAGGGAGCTATCAGCCTTCCTGGCGGTCCCCCACACCCACTTGCCTTCTGAGGTTGGCATCCAGCCCAGCACGGGCAGTGGGTGGGCGGCCGGCCCTTGGTGGAGACGCAGCTGCTGGTGATCTGGGTCTGAGGGGGTGGCAGCCAGGCTAGCCAGTCGCCACCCTCTTTGCCCTCCTTTCAGGCCCAAAGGCTGCCGGACACTTTGGGGAGAGGGATTGCTGCCGAGCGCTCTCTCTCCTGGCGCAACTTGCTGAGTGGATTCTTTCCCACCCCTTTCCTTCTCCACCAAGGGCCACCCGCTTCCGAAGTCTCCCCCCCCACCTAAGCAGTCGCGCTCTCCCCCTTTTCGCACCTGAGCTTTCAAATCATATTTGCTGCTTCCAAGCTTTGGGTGGCTCCCTCCGCAGAGCCCCTGGGCAGCTAAAGTTCAGCTCGGGGCATGGATGGATCAGAAAGGGGCAGGGAAGAATCTGGTCACCAAGTTGCGCCAGGAGAGCGCGCGCTCGGCAGCAATCCTTCTCTCCAAAGTGTCCAGCACCTTTTTGGCCTGAAAAGAGGGCAAAGAGCGTGGCGACTGGCTAGCCTGGGTGGCACCAACATTGGGCACTCAGTGCCACCGCTGCTGCCACCCCAGAGCAGCAGCAGGTGGCCCTTGATTTAAAGAGACCGTGGCTGCCACTTTTGGAGGCGCAAAGTCGCCATGGAGCCTGCGAGGTCCGGCCTCCTGTGCCCCCTGAGTGCCCACATGGGGACTCCACATCCCCTTCCAAAGCCCACGTGGGAGGCAGCACAGTGGTGCCAAGCCACTGCTGGAGCGCACCTGCCAGGGAGGCCGGCCGAGCACTCAGCCAGCTGTGGGAGGCCTTGGAATGGCCAGGCGGGGCGGCCCCGGCCCAGCTGCAGCCCCCGCAGCATTGGGGGTGGCGGGGGTCTGGTTGTGCAGTTGGGGCGGCCCCTCCCAACCCCATGTGTGCCCTGACAGCTCTGCGCAGCAGTGAGGAAGAGCAGGTGGGCAGCAGGGAGGCGCGTGTGGAGGCACATGTCCTTGCAGCCATGGGGCGAGGCGGGCTGTTCCGTCCTCGGGAGGGAATGCCCCGCAAATACAGGTGGGGGACGAGGGGAAGGCTTTGGCGTCCGACTGCCTCCGCTTTGCTGGTAGCATTTCACCCCTGCCTCCGGGTCAGGGCTGTCCAAAAGGGGCTTTTGCAAGAGGCAACTGGACTTTCTTGGGTTTTCCTTGTCCTGTCCTGTCTTGTCACTGGCAAAGGGTGAAAGCTCAGGGTTTCCAAGCTCCAATCTGCCCGGGGGGGGGGGGGGTGTTGGTTTCCTCTTTTTCAGAAGGCCATTTTTTACTAGTTAAAAATGCTCTAAAAAGTTTTTTAAAAAGTTGGCCACGCCCACCCAGTCACATGACCACACAAAGCCACGCCCACAGAACCGGTGGCAAAAAAAAATTAGATTTCACCACTGAGATTCTCAACAGTAGCAAAGCAGAGTCAAACTGGCAATGGGAAAGCTGTGTAACAGGAAAAGCCCACTCAGCACAGCTGCAACTGCCTCCTTTTCATCCCTGACCTCTTTTGAGACAAAAGGTGCCAACTGAGAAATGGGAACTCTGGACTTGTTTCACTGTCAGCTTCTCCCCCTTCCTGCCTTAATTAAGCAGGATTCAGAAATTAATTAACAGGTTTCTTAAAAATAACTTCTCAGAACATTCATACTTAAGCACTGGAGATTTGGGTCAAGAGCTTGTATTGTCATGGGAGTAATCACTTCGACTTTGTGAGGAAGACATTGCACAGACTTGAACTTCTCAGGGGCTTTTCCCATTGGCTTAGGACGTTCTGTGCCCTTTGACCTTCATGCTTTGATCCGGATGGGCTAAGATACCCTGAAAGCTTCATGACGTCTCCTACCCTCAGTCAAGCTGTTTGTTGGGCTCAGCACCAGAGAGCGGAAGGCCTTCCCCAAATGCTAGATTATGTGAGACTGGCCATAGATCTTCACATGTGTTGTGTTGGCTAAAACCAGTGGATGATGCCCCAAGATGATAATGACCGATGGTCAATTTTCAGCATCACAAGTGAGAGACCCACCCAAACAGAAGAGGAGCTTTCCTCCTCTTGGGGTTTCATAAGGACCCTGTGGCACAGCTGAACCCCAGCAGCAGGTCACGAGGATGCAGTCGTCGCCTCAGTGATACCAGGTTAATATGGAACCTTAGCCTGTTCAAAAAGCAGGTGTCTTTCCCTCTGGAAAGCCTGCTCATCAGAGAAACGGGATGCTGTGGAGATGGAAAGCCTGAACCTGGAGGAGTTTGAGCCTGAGAATAGGGCAGAGCCTTTGGGAAGGATCCTGCTCCCTGGGTGGGTAGGTGTGCTCCTTCTGCATCCTATCTTGGAAACCCCACCTAGACCTTCCCATTGCTTTCATGTTGCCCAATTGGAGCGAGTCCCTGCAAGGCCCTTGACAGACTTCTCAGCCACTGAGTGCACCCTCCTCTCCCCCATTAAGAAGAAGATGGCACAACTTGGAACGTGCTTCTTTCACTGCCCTCCCCACATTACTCTGAGTTGGGTTTTTGGGGGGTTTGTTTTGAGCGGCATTGTCAAAGCTCATCAATGCCAAGGATTTCATTGTCAATTTCCATAGCAACCCATCCACAGCAGCAGTGAAATCTACTTACCTTCCCTACCAGTTCAGAAGTGCTTTTTTACCCGCGCTCTGCTCTCGCGCAAGCTTTTTCACCCTCTGCTCATGCGCAGAATGCTTTGTGCATGCGCAGAGGGTTAAAAAAAGAAAATGGCCACATCCAGGCGGGTGGGCGGAACCTCGCACTGCCACCGCTACCAGTTCTCCACTAGCGGCCACCACTACCGGTACGCCCGAACTAGGCCGAACTGGTAGCATTTCACCCCTGATCCACAGCTTTACTGAGATGGATCCCACCCAGGGGTGGGTTCCTCCCGGTTCAGACTAGATCACCCGAACTGTTAGCGACCCGCTGGTGACTCAACAATGGCGTCACGGATCCGGTTTGGTCGGTGCCGGTCCGTGGGCGCCGCCATCTTTTTTGGGGAATTTTTGGTGAATTTTTCCATGTTTGGATGGCTTTTCCTCTTCCACGGCTTGAAAAAGAGCCCTCCCGCCTGCCCCCGGGTTAATACTCACCTTTATTTCTTCGCCCGAAGCACAGCTGATCAGCTTCTCAGCTGTGTTTTGGGCTGAATCCTGCTACTGAGCATGCGCGGAAGTGAAATTGCATGGGGGGAACACGTGAGAGGACCGAGGGTTAGGGTTAAACCCTAGGGTTAAACGTTGTGATGCAAACCGGTGGCAAAGGTAAGTGGAACCCACCCCGACCCCACCTCACCTTGGTGGTCTGGAAGACAGATCCACGCCCTAGTCTTCATTCTGAATAGTTGATACTTCACATTTCTCTAGGATGAAGGATCACCTGGTTTAATCATAAGTTAAAGAAAACACTGTGGGGGTTTCGTAGTACATCCAACTCCATCTCTGCTCCCATAATCTGGAGCAGAGGTCTTCAAACTTGGCAACTTTAAGACTTGTGGACTTGAAGTCCTAGAATTCTCCAGCCAGCTATGCTGGCTGGAGAATTCTGGGAATTGAAGTCCACAAGTCTTAAAGTTGCCAAGTTTGGGGACCCCTGATCTGGAGGATGGTCTGTCACCTCTGAGGAAGATCAGCCCCATCATGGAGCAGACACTGTTTGCGCTGGCTTGGAAGGCAGAATTTTAAATTGCAAATCTTGGTTGCAGTTGCAAACATACTCCATCTGCATCAGAGGTGGGTTGCTACCCGTGCGGCCCACTCTACAGTACTAGTAGCGGCCAGCAGATGGCGCTGTTTGTACGCGCTCGCTCCGGTGCTGTATTTTTGGGCATGTGCGGAAGCAAAATCTCGCCGAAATCTCGCAAGGGGATGCGCACGCGTGCGATTTTGGCGAGATTTTGCTTCCGCGCATGCGCAGAAGCAAAATCGCACAAGGGGACACACACGTGTAGCGAGCGTCTACACGCACCAAACGTGGCGATGCATGCGCAGGGCTCCAGTAGCGAGGTAAGAGAGCAGCCCGCCCCTGATCTGCATTGGAGGTTGTGAGGGTGGCTCTGTTGCTGTTCCCCAACAGGCATTAGACTTGCCACCCTGGGACTTTCAAGAGCCCATATGGAGAAAGGGGAAAAAGAGACCCACGAGCCCATCTTCTCCTTCTCCAACCATCTCCTGAAGCTTCCCGGCACACTTGCCTGCCTCTCTCAGTGTGATCCAAGCTGATTAAGTACTTCATTCGTTGTTTTTTTTAAAAAAACTAATTGAACTTTAAATATTTGCTATAGCTGTTCATATTGATATCAACAATTGCTTTAAAGAGGCTGTGCAAAATGAGTAAATAACCGCTGAGCCGAGGTGGCGCAGCGGTTAGAGGCAGTACTGCAGACCACTTTAGCTGACTGTGATCCGCAGGTCAGCGGTTCAAATCTCACCGGCTCAAGGTTGACTCAGCCTTCCATCCTTCCGAGGTAGGTAAAATGAGGGCCCAGATTGTTGGGGGCAATATAAATATAAAATTGCTTACTGGTGTAAACTGCTTAGAGAGTGCTTCCACTGTGAGGCGGTATATAAATCTCACAAATAAATAAAAAAATGAGTAAAGTATTCATGTTGCAGTCTTACAGAATGCAGAATAAACTAGCTCACAACTGGCAGAGCAGTGGCAAGAGTGGCTCCTCTCTCCATATATTGAAGGTTTGGGGCAAGAAATGGGGTGTGAAGGAGGCCTAGGAGCTCTACACCTGGAGGCAGCTGCCTTCCTGGCTCCACTAATCTTCATATGTTTTGCTGCAACCAAGTGTGTTCTGTACAAATGACCAACACAGTTACCGGTACTTAGTCCATCACCTGAGTGACGATAGTCTGGCAAAATCTATCAAGTTAAGCTTCTTACAGCTGCTCTACAACTGCCCCAGCCATCCAAACCAAACTGTCTGGTACCCAATTTGTTGAACATCCAGCCTTTTTCTTTTAATGTAGCATAGGGAGGCATGAAGGTGGCTTTCAGGGAAATATTCAGAAGCCGTTAAAAAACAAAAAGGGCAGAAGCATTCCTTAAGCTCTAGGAAAAAAGACAGTGTTAGGAAGATGCTCAGGTTGGCTCCTCACTCACTCAGTGGTAGACAACAGAAGGGAAGGGAAAACATAAGCAGCCTAGGGACAATCTCCATGGAATAGAGTTGCACTCTTCCTGTGGGTTGGGGTTCCTTGTGCCATCTTCCAGGCACCTCACCCACTTGCCAGCATTTCTCAAGGATACCACCAGCTCATTCCTTTGGGATGCTGTTCTTCTAGCTCTGAAGATTTGAGCTCAGTCCATGAAAGCAGTGCAATTCCCTCTGGTAAGCTGCTCATCCCAATTCCTAATTGTGTTTTTATCCATCTCCAGCTTCATCCAGTTCTCCCAACTCCTGAAAGAATGCTGGTCTCTTCCAGGCTCCATTCTCTTCCTCCCGCCAGCTGCTGGGCCGGAGGGGGGGGAAGGAGGGACTCACTCATCAGCTCCTTCTACTGAATCAAACTTCAGAGAAGGGCAGCTTTGGTACCATAGTAGTTGAGATTCTGCTGCCCTCTAGTTGCCAAATGTATCCTGTAAAGGCACAATAAAGCATACCCCAAAAAGAAAAACAACCATTATTTGAAGAAATGTAGTTCTCCAAGGGATTGCGGACAAGTATTTAGCAGCCCTTTTACTGCTATAGTATGAGCTGTGTCATGCGTGTGAAAAATGAGCTGAGCAGTACTAGAATCACAAGGTTGGGAAGAGAGGGACGTTCTTAAGACCTTAAGCTAGGACGGCAGCACCCACCGACAGCCATTGTGACAGAATAGCAGCCATTGTGCCAAGCCATTGTCTCCTTCACAATGCACTTTCCTATTCCTCTGGCTCATAAGAATGAGAAGAAAGGCGTATCAGTTAGACTTTGCAAATATTTTAACCCTAGCATGATAGAAAGTGTAACATTGTAGGAGATCTAATGAATGAGTGTTGTGTGTAGATCACAAAACAGATTGCAGAAATAGAAATAGAAAATTTGGAACTGACTTGAAAAGTATAGTCAAAATGCTAGGAATGGCAAGATACTTCACATTTCTATTGTAAATGGTCAGGAATCCACAGGAGTGTGGTGGAATAAAATTAAGCAAGTACATACAAATTACAGCATTGGTCCTTGAATATCAATGAAAGTATGATTAAAGCTTGCAATTAAATGATGAGACTGATTTCTGTCTTCTCTCTTTGTAACTTGTTTCAGACTTACTCATTCAGATTCTCTTAAGAGCAATACATTTAATAATCTAACTGCAAAGGTATTCAGAACTACATCTGCAACAGTAGTGGGTTCTAAATCCCATTGCTACCAGTTCACATGCGTGCTTGTGTGCGATGCTTCTGCGCATGCGTAGAAGCGTTCCGGGCGGGTGGGCAGAGCCTCCCACCACCATCGCTTACCGGTTCGCAGAACCGGGAGCAACCCATCACTGATCTGCAACCGTCTCCTTTGTTTGGAAATCAGAAGAGAGGTTCTTCTCCTCTAACATGACTAAAGGTTTTAAAAGAAAGAAAGCTATAGAAGGAAGATTGAAAAACAACATCAGACCCAAATCTCTTAGAATGTCTTCCATGCATGGTAAAGTTTATTCCCTCCAGGCAGCAGAGTTTTTTTGGTTTTGCAAAGCATGTTAGCTAATATGCTAATGAGGCCACATTACTCTGATGTAGCAGGGATGGGTGTCAAAGGGCCAACCTCCCGAGTTTAATGTCAGAGTAGCAAAGAGGAACAAACTTCAGACTCAGCAGATTTGTCTCTTGCACCAAAGGGATATATTTAACTGGCTTCCATGTGCAGTTGTGTATAGGCATGTATTTACACTTACATTCAAGAAAAATGTCACAGCATAAGGTCTCGTTAAGCATTTGGGCTGGTTCAGTTTTCATGGTGGATCTTTTAAACCAGAGGGCTAGTTGGCCAAACACTGAATGGCCCCAAGGATTGGGAGAAGGCTGAGAGATGATGGATCCAACCTACAGAACACATAGGTACCCAGGGGACAGATACAGCAACCCCCGGCTCTCAATCCAAATCCTGCTCCAGAGCAATTGTGGCTCTTCCCAAGGGTATCCACTTATTCAGATGTCACCCTAGCCTTTATCACAGGTAGCATCAGCAAGAGAGTCTGACATCAGTAAGTGCCTGCAGAATAGAAAAGCCCAGGGACTTGCAGAAGGGTTTCTTTTCTTATGCACAGTTCATAGCCTAACTCTGTGGAATTCACCGCCAGCATCCCCGGATGATTTTAGAGGCACAACAGACAGGTTCAGAAGGATCAGGCAGAGCAGTGGCTGTTCTTCATTTCCTTAACTGAAAAACACGAGGAGAGGTAAAGGGGATGCCTTGGGATTAGCAGGCACTTTGTCTCACGCCTTCCACAACTGAACTGGCTGCACAATCAAAACTGTCCTGGAAGAGCAACATCAAAAGAAAAAAGAAGCAACCGAAGGAGAAGCAGCTGCTGCCTTTGGAGGGCCAGGGAAGAACAGCCAAGTTCTGGCAGGCCTGCCTCTTCTTCTAGCTGGGGCAGCTGCTGGCTGCCTGTTACCTTCCTCTCCCTCCCACTGTTGGCATGGGGTTTCGGCGGGTGATGTCTGAACTTTTACCTGGGGTGGGTGCACTAACATGGGTCCCAGACGCTCTACTGATGCCCTGGCTACCTCCTCTGGAGTGATATGCAGCTAGTTGCGGGGAAGGATTGATTGCGTTTAGGTCTGGGAGCGTCCCCAATGTGTCCTGTGTCCACAGAGGTTTTCATATAAATTGAACATACATACACACACACATATATATACCTACAGGATCTTCCAGTGGGGAATGTGCTTTAGAAAATATGATGCCTCAAAAGACACAGACAAAGGCCTGAAAAGAGCCAATGCTTTATTGGAAACAAAACAGGGAAAACAGAGATGTGTATTAAGGGAGGGTGAATCCCTTAATATTCCAGATCAGGGAATTAGAATCATTCATAAAAAATATAAGAATGCAGAAAAAGCAATAATGCAGCATGATCTGACAAAGCCTGCATGTATTCCCAGGGGCGTGTGAGGAGATGCCCCCCCTCTCTCCCCATTTCCAGGTGCACAGCTACTTCTGGAAAGGAAGGAACACAATTGTAGACATCGAGGCCATGCCAGAAAAGATAAATTTTCTGGGGATTCTTTTCTGGGCACTCCCAGCTTGAGAGAGGGAAGGTGGGGAAGGGCTCTCCCTGGCCACCTGGTAATATGCACTCTCCCATCCCTAAACTGGCAGAGAAGGTCCGAGGGCCAAGTTGTCTCAGGTCCTAAGTTGGCTTCAGAACAGTGGTGGGTTGCTGCCGGTTCGGACGTAACGGTGGTGGAAATTTGCACCCACTCGCCGAACTGGCAGCGATGGCTGGCTGTCCAAGCCCCCGAACCGGTCCTCCGGTCGCCGTGGCTGGCAAAGAAGCCTCTGCGCATGCTCAGAGGGTCTTTTCCCTGATGTGACTTCCGTCGCAATGCGAACTGGTAGGGAAGGTAAGTGGAACCCACCCCTGCTTCAGAACAGGAGAAGGAAAGAGATAGATCCTCTCCTCCCCCCTCCCCACTTCATCCTCCCTCCAGGTCAGCAAGGCAAGACAGTGCTGATAATAGTAACCTCCCCACACCAACAAACCTATGAGATGCGTTTGTCAGAGCCCTTGTAAGAAAACATTTACATCAAGATGAATTGGTTCCTAAGTGGCAACAGGGATAAATTAAACAGGGACCAGTGACCCAGTAAACCAAATTATTTACATCTATTCACTGACCACCACACCTCAAAGAGAGTATAGCTGACAGAAATGAGATGCAAGCGTTTTCACAGATGTTAGAGCTTAGTGAGAATCACAGAAGAATATAGATATAATTTGAATTAGTGCAGAAGTATCCTGATGTAATTTTGGAAGAAAGGAAAGAGAAATATAGGATAGGATAGGATAGGATAGGATACTTTATTTGGCCAAGTGTGGTTACAGAATAGATAAATAGAAAATAGCAAAAGTAGACTTGCGAAAAATGTGCAATTGAACAGCAATCAGGGTCTTTCTCTGAACAGCAAAATCCTCAATCCTGGGATTCTTCCCTTCTGAGTTAAGGAGAGCTGAAAGAAGATGGAAAATCGCTAAGGTGCACCTCTTGCCAAGAAACACCATGGCTTCATCTGAACAAAGGGGTTTTCCTTGATAATTAAATAAGTCCAGGAACAGGGACTTCCAACATCGCTGTGTCAGGCAGGTAGTTTTCTTCTCTGTTCCCTGTCCTGTAGTACATACACATGTGCCTATGCATGTACATGTGCATGCACACATGCGCATGCACACACACAAGGCTGACTGTTCAGCTACCTCTCCTTTCTGTATCTGGTACACCATTTCTTATGGATTCCCTCCCCATGTATCTAAAGGGCACTCAGGGTAGGAGGAGCATGGCATGGAGTAGCCCAGCTGGTGGGCTTGCTGTAGCGTAGATCCCCCCCCCCCCGGGCAGGAGGTTAGCCTACATGAGCTTCAATCCTCCCCTCCTACTTATGAGTCTATGGTTAGAAAGGGAGTGTTGTGGCATCAGTTTGCCAGTCCTTGCCTCAGGGGGAGCAGGCGTCAGGGTTGGTCTTGTTGTTTTAGAATGGAAACAGGAAAAAATATTAGAAAACATGTTCAGACATCAACTGAAATGAAAATGCATCCAATTTATACTTAATAGTGAAGATAGTTGGTGGAGATGCCAACTTGTACCACTCAGATTGTCTGGTTCTCCTGAAATTCCTGTAGGGAGCGGGGCAATGCCTAACCAGACCTGAGGAAGGAGACCTGTTGAAGTAGAAATCTACAGGGCAAGAAAGCAGAAGGAACCCAGCCGTGGGTCTCCCTGGAAATGGGGGGCTCTTCTTCCCTCAGTGTGCCCTGCCTTACCCCTGCCTGGAGCCAAGCCAGTTTGCCCGCCCTCGGGAGGAGACCACCACAACCCTTCTCTCCTGCTCTCTGTTCTGGCTGAAGGGCATGAGCCCCTGGCCCTCGCAGGTGGCTAGCTGGAGGGAGAGAGAGGAATACTTACACCGGCACGGAAGGGCTTCTCCTCTGGACGGATCCTGAGTCTAACTCAGCTCTCGATGCTATCAGTGTGGCATCTTGCGGGGTTGTTAGCAGGGTGTTCTCCTGGCTGACTAACCACATCTACTATCGTCACTGTGGTGATGGGGAAATACTGCCGAGGGTGTCTGATTGGCTTGTGAATGGCCAATGGTCCGCGTTTCTTGATTTGCTCGCTGCGATACAAGCACATCTCCCAGGAATCTACCAATGCCTGATTAGGATCGGTGGTCACATGAGCGCCTTCCCTCCAAAGTGGGGAGTAGAGGAAGGTGGGGAAGAAAGGGAAATGAACCACACACGATGGCCCTAGGTCGATTTAAGCAGGAAAAGATGGTGCCGCCGCCGCCACTGCCACTGGATATGCCCGAGAGGGTTTAACCCGGGCTAGATCAAGGGAAAATAGGTAGATGAGTGAGGAATGGTCCCTAGGATACCCAAGTGTGGCCGGCGTTCTCAAAGCTGCCGATGGGGGGGGGCTGAGAAGGACCTGAGCCCAAGAGCCGCGTCGGGCTGAGCGGTTGGGCAACAAGCCAAGGAAGGAGTTGGGCTCCCTCTCTCCTTGCCCCTGGCTCCTTTTGCCCCTCCTCCCCCTCCCCCTCCTCGTGACGGAGTTGGTGCGGGTCGGAGGAAAATCCGCGGAACCATCTTCTGTTCATCCGCATGCGGGGGCGGCGTTTCCTCCTCTCCCTGGAAACGCCCCCGCCTCCCCTTCCCTTCTTTGCTGGCTTCTTGCCGCCCCTCCCGTTCCAGTTCATCCGTGCCAATCACTTTCCGCATCTCTCCTGCTCTGCAAATGCCGCCCGGTGGGAGCGAGCGAAGTGCGCAGGCAGCCCCTTTCTAAAAATAGGGAAGGGGGGACCCAGGCAAGGGCGGGAGGGGGCTGCTGTGAGCCCGAATGGTGCGTGGCTCGCCGCTCTTCCCTCGCCGCTGCCCGACTGCTCGCGTAGACCTCGTCTCCTCTTGGTCCGTCCGCCGCCCCCGGTCCCGAAGGAGGCGAGCAGGCAGGAGCGAACCTCTGCACGGCCGGATGGCGGCGTAGCGGCAGGGCCGGGGGCAGCAGCGGCGCCCAGTAGGCAGCGCGGTCGCTCGTCTGAAGGCTCTTTTCCGCGGTCCCCCGCCCACTCTCCCACTCTCCCTCCCTCCCTCCCTCCCTCCCGTTCTCAGCCCTCGCCGCCGCCGCCGCCCGTGAGAACGGAGTCTATGTTTCACTGAGGCCGTTCGCGAGCGTTTGTCTCTGCTCGCTCCCGAGGGACCTGCTCCGCCGCCGCCAGAGGAGAGCTTGCTCGCTCGCGCAACCGAGGATGGTGCTGTTGCCGCAATTGCCGCTGCTGGGGGCCAGAAGTGGAGTGTCGGGCCGGCGCTGAGGGACCTTGCCGTGCGCCCCTCCCCTCCCGGTTTCTCCCTTCCTTCCTCCCCAATGTTTAAATGCTTCATGTGATTAAAAAGCAGCCGCAGCAGCAGCAGCACCCCAACGTCGAACACCCAGGATATCGGTCGCGGGCACCGGCCCTTCCTGCGCGCCGAGGAGGGCGCCGAGCGCGGCTCCCTTCCACCCCTTCCGCCCTCCCCCTTCCCTCCCTTCCATGGTCCTGGAGGTGGAAATGTGGAGATTTCAGGCACGCAGGCTGAGTGGATTCGTCTGTGCTTTGGCAGCTCTTTGTCTAGCCTGCTGCGCCCAAAGGTAAGAAGCGACGTCGGATCGAGGAGGCGAGGTTGGGCTGCAGAGGCCCCCCTCCCGCATTGCTTTCTTGCGCCACCCTCGAGTCGCCGATAAGGGGCTCCGCTCAGTCCCGCGGGGGGAGAACTGGCGGCCGGGGCAAAAGAGGCTGACCCCGAAGGAGGCTTCTGGCGGGGAGGGGCCAGTGGGAAGAAATTGCTGCTGGCCATTTGCCGCCGGAGCAAATCGCCGCTGTTGTTGCGCCTCTGGACCCCGAGGGAGCTGGCTGGCGCCGCGTCGAGATGGGGATGGGGATCGGCGGCGATGTAGAAGCGGCGCCAGCACACCGCTGCCCTGCCAGGTTGGCTCTCGCCTGCACGCGATCCGACGCCGGACTCGAATCGCCGGCGTTGTCGTTTGCCTCTGCCTGCCTAACCGGGAGAGCCAGAGGAATCGGGACTTGGAGGCCGCATTTCTATCCAGGATTCAAATTCCTTAAAGAGACAGAGCTCTCCAGCCGTTGGCCCTGCTGGCACCCAGTGGGGAATTGGAATCCGACTATAAATAGATTGTGTGTGTATGTGTGTGTATTGGGTTTAGATGGAGATCAATGCCCAAAGAAATGCCTCCCCCCCATTTTGGAAGGGATTCGAAGACTCTTCTGCAGAACTGGCCAGGAGCAGAAGCTGCTGAAAGCCTTTTGCTAGTTAAGGGGAGTCCACCCCCTTCCCCCAAGTCGCTCTTCTGACCAGAGACAAGACAATGGGGCAGGCCTTAAGTTCAAGTCCTTCTGTTCTTCTCTCCTGTCAGGTTCTCTTTGGACATCATACAAAACATCTAGGCAGTCAAAAACTGAAAATCTGAACTGGAAAGTGGAGCTGTCCAGTGTGTGCCAAACTGTAGGCAGTTGGGGAAGAACTGGTAGTCTATTAAGCCTCCTATCTGAATAAGATCTCTGTGCAATTCAGAAGCTTGCATGTATCACAGCGGGCCCATCTTCTTCTGAGCCATTCCTATGATACTCAGGTTAGGGTTAAGGGGGGTGGGAAATCCTGGCAAAGAGCAGTCTTTAGCCCATCGGCCTCTTTCTGTGTCTCTTCCAAATGCTCAACGGTTGCAGGGAAGAGGTGAAAGAAGGACCCTGTGTTAAGGGGACAGAGGATGTCAGAAGGAGCTGGAAGCTGATTCCATATAGCATAACATCTTAGGAGAGCTTTGCAGGATTGGGCCTTTGGTTCCCATTGGAAGACCAAAGGGGACTTCAGCTGTGAAAACCCATCTGTAGAATTATCAAATCGCATCACACCTTTGTTACTGCCATGGTCTTCAGAATTAGGCAGTGCCTCCGCCTAGTAAGAAAATATAGTGCCATTCAGGACTTGAGTATCCCACTTCCATGATTTCTCCAATCTCAAAAAAACTGGCCAGCGCTGCCTGTGCCTTCCAGTAACAAATCCCATGAATTTCATGCTTGAAGGTAAACCTCCCTCTAGTCAGGTTCAAATCTCCTGCCACATTCCTGTGTCATGAGATGATTTCTGTGAGGT
This sequence comes from Diadophis punctatus similis, assembly GCA_023053685.1. Taxonomy (NCBI): domain Eukaryota; kingdom Metazoa; phylum Chordata; class Lepidosauria; order Squamata; family Dipsadidae; genus Diadophis; species Diadophis punctatus. The sequence goes on along the minus strand of JALIGW010000014.1, from coordinate 89,960 downwards.
CTACTCTTTTTGGGGGGGGGGGGGAGAAAATGCTTTACTTGATTTGATTGACCCACGTTAGATAGAAGTTTAGGATCCTTTACATACTGCAAAGCATCCACCTCCTGATCGTTTGGGTCATCCTTTTTGGTATTATTTAACTTCTTCAAGATACTTTTGAAGAGGAGAAGACCAGAAATTGTGCACAGTGTTCTGAAAGTGACCGTCCCATGAATCTTTAGAAAGGATATGCACCGTGGCACTGCCCAGCTTTAATAGCATGCCTCCTGGTTTCTTAAAAACACCGATTTGTCTTTGCCCAAAGGCCAGGGGCCTTTTTCGGAAGACAAATACAAACCAGTGTCCCCAAGTCTTCCTTAGGGTTGAGTCATTAAGAAGCCCGGGAGGCGTCTTAACCCACTAACATTAGCACTAGCAGCAGCCATGGTGGAAAAGAAAGGCTTCCTCGGCTTGGCTAAAGACACACACACACACACACACACACACACACACACACACACACACTCAGAGAGGCCACATGCTGCTTTCATCTGCTGATTGTGTCTGAATCACATATGGCTCTGAAGGGTACTCCTGCTTCCGACCCACCTTGGCTGGCTGGGAGTCCTGCTGCAGCTTCTGTTTGCCTCCAATCTATGACAAAGGAAACGGGTGCCTTTGCCTTGGGAAAGGGCGATGAGAATGGTGACTGCATGAACCAGCCTGCTGAGAGAACAAGGCCCATGGGGTTGGATATACGTATAGTGCAAAGGTTGCAGGAGTGAGGAGCAACTGCTGGATTGTGGGTTCTACTTGGCCTCAGGCCACAGGGTTTTGCTTGCTTTGTGTCTCAACCTGCTTCCTTCTCTCCACCCCACCCTGCCCCTTTGGAGGGACGGAAAACAGTATTGCCGGCCTCAGTCTCTAAGAGAAAAACAAGAGGTTTAGGAAGGAGGCAGGCTCATCACACCAAGACCACTGAGGCCAAGATGGAGTCTTGCCTCTCATTGACTGTAGAAAGGCAGTTGCTCTTTAGAGCATCTTCAGGGGTGCAGGAGTTTCCTGCTTGACTGGCAGTGGATGGAGCAGGGACAGAAGGAATGACAACCATATTCAGGAAGCCCCAGGAGAATTAAGGGGGCAGAGCAGCCTCGGTGTCTTCTTTGTGTAAAGGCCATGGCCTTGTGAGCTGATTTCAGAAGCTGCACATCTCAGGGAAGGTCAAGCACTGGAGGTGTTATGGGGCAGAAGCTGTGAGGCTGCTAGGGGCCTGCCAAGAGGAACCAGGATTTATTTGTTTATTTATTTATTTATTTAAATAGATTTGTATGCCGCCCAACTCCTGGGGGACTCTGGGCGGATGCCATGAAGATGCAGATCCCTTCCCAGTATTCCCAGAAGGCTGTGGGGAGGGAAGGACATGGCATAGCAACTTCTGGGCATAACTGTCTGGGCTCAAGAGAGGCAGCAGGCAGTGAGAGTTAGTCAACCTGTTGCAATTGAGGTGGCAGATCCCCCCCCCCAGTCTTTCTCTGGCCAGAGCAGCTGTTTCTCCTTTAGCTTTTCTTGGTCACTACAGTCCAGGATCTTGTGGGATGCTGGGTGTGGGTGTGGATGTGGGTGTGAGGCACTGATAATGACCAGATCACGTTACCCTTTCTGTCTTCTAGCCCGGCCACTGGGAATTTATCTGTGGTTAAAGATATTGTGGACAAATTGCTGAAAGGGTACGATGTCCGTCTCCGGCCTGACTTTGGAGGTATGTAAATCCTTCTATTCCTTTTGCTTTGACTAGAGGCTTGGTTCAAAGCAGACAGAGCCCCCCCCCCCCGCAAGGCTATTGGGGCTCCTTTTGTCAGAGCTACTGTTGCTCTGTAGCTTTTGTGATGACCTTTGCAATTTCCTTCCCTTTCCTTCATCCTCACCTGTTTCTCGGCTGGGCCAGGCAAACCATGCCTGATCAGAGCCAGTCTCCACCAGAATCTGCTCTCAGTATTGAGAATGACGAGGGCAGGAGGAATGAAGGCCTTGTCTGGAGGTGCCCTTTCTGCCGAGGTTGCTTCTATAGACTTCCCGAACCCCTCCTGACTGCAAAGGTCAAGATGTTGCTCCTTGCCCCAGGATCCCATAATGTCCCAGTGGCAGATCAGTTATCCTGGCAAGGCCTCACCCATCTATGCCTTCCCGGGCTGAGGGATGCACACACACAAATGTCTTGCTGTGCAATTTTTTGAGGTTCTTCCAATATGGCATGAAAAAAGCATGCCAAGGCAATCAGTTGTTTGCTTAGAAGTGTGCAGATTGGTCATCGCAAAAAGGAGGAGTCCAGTGGCATCCCAAATAATCTGCACTCAGGAAAACACTTCTGGGGCTGATCCTGTTAATTGTGCACTTTTGGTTGACAGGATGTTAGGAGTAGGACTGGAGCTTTTGTTACTTTGTTGCAGTATACAGTTCTTCATTGTGTATTGGACATTGTCATGGTTCATGGTTGCTGTTGACTTTTTTTTCTTTGGAAATGTTGGGTCACTTTTATATTCATTTTGCTAAGATCCTACAATATTAGTACTACCACTAATAGCAGAGCTAAGAGTATTGAAATTGTTTTATGCATACTTCATAGTTTAAACATTACTTGAGTGACAATGTACTGAGTAGCTGGTAGGATGAGGGCAACAGAGTGTTGCTTGCCAAAAAAAACCTCTGTAGATCAGAGATCCTGGTTTAGGAGAATAACATGCTTGGAGTAAAACTAGGCTCTGGATGTGCTTGTGATATCTTAGCATAAAATGTACCAAAACAGATGGTCATTCTCCTTAACATAATCAGAGAATGCTTTATGTGGTTAAGACTGGTAAGATCATCCATACATTCTCTTATCTTCTAAAAAGGAACATATAAAAATCTAGATTGATCAAAACCATAAAGGATAATAGAAATCAATATTTATGATCACATCCTGTGATGATCATATGATATGAAAGACGATGACATAGAATGTATTAGAGGAATTACTGTAAAGAGCATGAATTAACAAATGAAATTTAAAAAATAGGATGAAGGATGTAAATGAAGGTGGTCTGATTTTGTGGAGTGGTATTGATAAATATAGGCAATTTTTCATAGAGGTGTGAGATGGTTATAATGGGGATTTCATTTCCCATCTGCTGGGAATCTAATTCTACTAAGAATCAGATGCCCAGTAAATTCTTGCTCTCTTGCTGATAAATACATTTGCCAGAAGGTGAAAGAAAGAACAAAGGGTCTAGACTCTAGACCAGTGGTTCCCAACCTTTCTAATGCCGCGACCCCTTAATATAGTTCCTCATGTTGTGGTGACCCCCAACCATAAAATTATTTTCGTTGCTACTTCGTAACTGTTATTTTGCTACTGTTATGAATCGTAATGTAAATATCTAATATGCAGGATGTATTTTCATTGTTACAAATTGAACATAATTAAAGCATAGCGATTAATCACAAAAACAATATGTAATTATGCCAGATCAGAAATTCTCGGGCCAGTCTTTGCAAGAGCACAAGGAATATCATCTTCCACAACAAGTCTACTTCTGTATTTAGACTTGATAACCAACAAGTGTACAGCAATATTTCTCAATCTCAGCAACTTTTAAGGTGCTTGGACTTCAACTCCCAGAATTTAAAGCAAAGCTGGCTAGGGAATTTTGGGAGTTGAAGTCCAGGTATATTCAAGGTTTTGAGGTTGAGAAATTGTGGCCTGCAGTGTTGAAAAACTAGAAATCAGATAAGCTTCCAGCAAAGTAATCCCTGTTTAGTAGCTTTCTCCCAGGACTCCAAAGTTTCAGGAGGCAAACAGGGGGCAAAAAAACCCATGATGGTCCAAAAACATTGCCAGGGTCCCTAAAGCCAATTTCCTCTTTTAAGCTCTTTCTTCTTAAAACTGAGACTAAGAGATATTAGCACAGGGCTAGCCTGATCATACGGAGCAGGGCAGCGGCGATGGACCATGCTCCGGCACCACCTCCTTCTCCAGTTCCCTCCGGCTTAGCTCCTCCTGCCCCTGGCGGTGGCACCCTCAGCACCGAGGCTGTATGATCAGCTAGCCCTGCGCTAATATCTATAATAATAATAATAACAGAGTTGGAAGGGACCTTGGAGGTCTTCTAGTCCAACGCCCTGCTTAGGCAGGAAACCCTACACTACTTCAGACAAATGGTTATCCAACATCTTCTTAAAAACGTCCAGTGTTGGAGCATTCACAACTTCTAGAGGCAAGCTGTTCCACTGATTAATTGTTCTAACTGTCAGGAAATTTCTCCTTAGTTCTAAGTTGCTTCTCTCCTTGTTTAGTTTCCACCCATTGCTTCTTGTTCTACCCTCAGGTGCTTTGAAGAATAGTTTGACTCCCTCTTCTTTGTGGCAACCCCTGAGATATTGGAACATTGGTGTCATATCTCCCCTAGTCCTTCTTTTCATTAAGCTAGACATACCCAGTTGCTGCAACCGTTCTTCATATGTTTTAGTCTCCAGTCCCCTAATCATCTTTGTTGTTCTTCTCTGCACTCTTTCCAGAGTCTCAACATCCTTTCTACATTGTGGCGACCAAAACTGAATGCAGTATTCCAAGTGTGGCCTTACCAAGGCATTGTAAAGTGGTATTATTACTTCACATGATCTTGATTCTATCCCTCTGTTAATGCAGCCTAGAACTGTGTTGGCTTTTTTGGCAGCTGCTGCATACTGCTGGCTCATATTTAAACGGTTGTCCACTAGGACTCCAAGATCCCTCTCACAGTTACTACTGTTGAGCAAGGTACCACATATGCTGTACCTGTGCATTTTGTTTTTCTTGCCTAAATGTAGAACCTTACTTTTTTCACCATTGAATTTCATTTTGTTTGATAGCGCCCAATGTTCAAGTCTGTCAAGATCCTTCTGAATCTTGAACCTATCTTCTGGAGAGCTGGCTATTCCTGCCAGTTTGGTGTCATCTGCAAATTTGATGAGTTCCCCATCTATCCCCTCGTCCAAGTCATTGATGAAGATGTTGAAGAGTACTGGGCCTAAAACAGAGCCTTGGGGTACTCCACTGCATACTTCCCTCCATGTAGATGCAGTTCCATTGAGCACTACTCGTTGAGTGCGGTTGGTCAGCCAGTTTTGAATCCATCTGGTGGTGTTGCTGTCTAACCCACATTTTTCTTAGTCTCTCTCTTCCCTCCCTCCCTGTTTGCCTCTTTGTTTGCTGGGTCTCCGCGCCAGCCGAGGGCGAGAGGGCAGACAGATGATTCCAACCCAGCTGTCCTCCTTCCCGCCGTCGTGCGCTGTGAAACCTAAGTGGTTGTTGGCTGGCCGTTCCCTCCCGTGACTCCCTTTCCCTTCGACACCAGCGGGAAGAAACTGCCACTGCAAGCAGGAGACAGGGGCGGCCACAGATGTCTTAAGCACCGCCTTGTACTCTCCAGTGCGCAATCTTTCGACGCCCCGCCCCTTAGCTGATGTCAAAGCTCGGCTACCAGGCATCACAAACGCCTCTCACTGAATGGCACCTCTCCCGACCAATCGGAGGGCTTGGGCGAGTTGAGCCAATATGGCCAGGCTTGAGGCAGGGGGGGGGGAGCTGAGGATGCCGGGGCGACCCCTGGGAAATGGTCGTTCGACCCCCAAAGGGGTCCCGACCCCCAGGTTGGGAACCACTGCTCTAGACCAAACCCTTACTAAAAGGGATGAGTTGGTTGAAGAAGTCATGGTGACTAGTACCTTGAAGGAAAATGATCGTGTTATCCTTGAATTCATGATATCCAGGGGAGAAGGAACTAAGAAGAATCAGATCTGCATGCTGGACTTCAGAAGAACATATTTGTTGAACTCTAAGGAAAGGTAGGTTAGATCCTACGGCTTGAAATCTTGAAGGAGAAACATATCTAGGAACCATGGGAAATGAACACAGTTGCAAACAATTCTAATAAGAAAAATAGAAGAAATATGATGGCTGAGAAGGTATCTGCATCATATTGGTCTGTTTTTTAAAAATTCTTGGCTAGGCAACTTCAGATCCGAGATATAATATGCTAATCTATAAAACTCTTGAGGAACAGGAAGAAGAACTGCAACCAAGACAATTGGTCGGATAAAGTTGAATCCAAGTCAGAAATGTAATTTGAGAAAAACTTTCAGACTTGACCCTCCCTATTTCTCTTGAAGATAAAGGGAGGGGGGATTACATTCAGACTTGTAAGATTATTACAAAAGCAGCATTAGCATTCATAATTTTAGACTAGTCTGGTCTATCTTGAAAGGCCGACAAAGTTGGGAGATAGGATAGTAACCCTTAACTTACAATACAATGAGTATAAGAAAAGAAGATATTGCTTGGAACCCAAAGAAGAAAATTATTCTACAAAGTTCTCAAATTTGGGTGGGTGGAACTTTGCTAGTAGGAAGGATGAAAAAAAAATTGATGGAATTGTAACATGAAAGAGGCCGTGGAAAAGGAAAATGTATATAAGGAAACAATGGCTGAAAACAATAAGGATGAGAAAAATATATTGCAGAGAGGAAATGGTTAGTGGCTAGTCATGTGATTAAAAAAATAAGAAGTATTCCGATTAAAGGTGGCCAAGAAAGTGCAATACAAGTTTGATAAATTTTTTTAAAAAAAACCTCTTCAGGCAGTAGGGAAGAGAGGTCTAACAAGTAGTCTCTAGCAAACTGAATAGAATTAAGAATAAAAGTGATGAAATTTCAGGGAAATGCTGGATAAAATCTTTTAGATTTTGGGGGGGGGGGTTGGAATTGAAATGAATGCTATAAACTTGGCAACTTTAAGACTTGTGGACTTCAACTCCCAGAATTCTCCAGCCATCTTCTGGGAGTTGAAGTCCACAAGTCTTAAAGTTGCCAAGTTTGGGGACCCCTGCTATAAGTGATAGTGTTTCTAGTGTTATAAATGAGAAGGAAGTCACATATCCTTGTTAAATATTGAAAAATGATAAGGTGGTATAGGTGGTATTAAAAAATGAATGTGGCTTCCATATGGAATAGCTTGTGAATTGTTTAGCTTGTATGAGGATGGCATTCTAGACCTTATGACTAGAGGAAGGCTGTGATTGTTTCCCTCTATAAAGGAGAAAGTATCAAGAGGGGGTAAAATTTAGTTTGTGCCTGGGAAGATGGGAAAGATACAAGAGTAACCATGAACAATGGTTGGGAGCAGAAGTGGGTTGTTCCCGGTTCGGACCGGTTCTATAGAACCGATAGTGGGAATTTCCCCCCGCTCACCGAACTGGGAGCAATGGCCTGCTGGCCATGCCCCTGAACCGGCTCTCTTGGTGCCATAGGCTGCGCCATCTTGTTTTTTGCTTCTGTGCATGCGCAGAAGCTGTTTCTTGCTTCTGCACATGTGCAGAATCTGGGTTTTTGGCACTGCGCATATGCACGCGCATGCTGCCATGCGGCATGCAATGCGCACGCGCCACGCAGCATGGGAGGAAGCAAACCAGCGGCGAGGTAAATTAGAACCCACCCCTGGTTGGGAGATGCCGTGCAGCTTCATGCCAGGCAGGGGATATGAAGACCCTCATTTTGCCCTTCAACAGGTCATTTAAAAAAATATGAATGCAAGCAACAAGCGTTACTGCATGTTTGATTATTTACAGAAAGTATATGATAAAAATAGGGCTGAATTGTTTTGGGGTCAATGGATAAAGAACTGGGGAAAAACCCTGGAACTTTGATGTTATATATGCTGACAGCAGCAACAATACTTTATGCACAAAAATGGAAGGAAGCTTTGATTTCCGCAGTGGACGAATGGCTGCAGAAGTTGATGGAGTTGGCAGAGATGGCTAAACGGACTGCTCTGATTAAAGAAAGCAATACTTGGAAACTGCTTTTAGACTTTGGGCTTCAGGTGGAAAAAATGAAAGTTTAATTTGGGGTTTTCGGATTAGATAGGTTTGATTTTGGGTTTTGTTGATTAGATAGGCTGCTACTACTACAATGGCTAATTTATATTATGAAGTAAAAGCAAAACGTTGAGGTTATTCTACTGTGCCAAAAAGAGTCAGAAGTCAATGCCTTTCTCTTCCTTTTTCCTTTTACCCTACACTTTTTCCGCTTTCCCTTCCATTCCTCTATTTTCTGATTATTTTCTCTTTTTCTTTGTATTTCTATATTTTATATTTTGATAAACTAATAAGAAATTGAAATCAAAAGCTAAAATAGGGCTTTGCATGAATATGAAGTTAAAGTTATGTTACTGAATGTGCTATAAACAATCCATGACGGAAATACAACATGGTGAGAATAAATATAAGGGCTGAAAAGTAATGCCTCCATCATTATAATTCACTACCAGATGCTAGTGCCGGCTTCTCAGAAACTCTGGGGTGTGTGCGTGTGTGTGTGTGTGTTAGCATTTGTTATTTCACTTCAGTTGGTGGAAAATTGCTGTGAGGAAAGATTGTGTTGCTGTTATTTGTGAAATGAAAGCCTGGAATGAGTACTCATTAGTGTACATGACATTTTTGGCTGTTGAAGGAGTCTCTTCAATTGAGATTCACTGCTGAATGCTGCTTGTCTATAGTGATGACTGTGTGGATGTGGGTACTGTGTGTTGCTTGGCTAAAAAAAATAAAAATTAAGAATTAAAGATAGTGAACTGGGAGGAGCCAATTTTATGGTCAGAAATGAAGTGCTGTAGATCAGTGGTCCCCAACCCCCGGTCTGCGGCCCGGTACCGGGCCGCAGAACAAATGGTACCGGGCCGCCCTGCTACTGCGTCTCTCACTCGCACCCACACCCAGATGAGAAATCCTTGGGCGGCCTGGAAAGAGCAAGCGCCTCCGCCTCTCCCTCCGACCACCATCACTGCGTCAAGCTGTCGGCGAGGGGAGCTCCCGAGATCTGGAGTCCGAGAGCGCCGGGGCTCGGCTGGTCTTGAAGGAAGCCGGGAAAAAGCGGTGGGCGAGCCAAGCACAGGTGGGGAACAGCCCTTCTCTCCCTCCGCCTCCTTTTCAATTCTGATCTCCTCCTCTTTCTCTTCTCTGCTCTTGAAAGGGCCTGAAAGGGGGGCGGCCGGCGGCGGGGGGCGTGTGTGTGTGTGGTGGAGGTGAGGCGCAGCACGGCGAGATTTGCGAGACAAGTAGCCGCCGAGCGAGAGCGAGAGCCAGCCCGAGCTCCCTCTGCATCCCTCACGCGATCCCAGGTTTGGTCGTGGAGTGGGGAAAGTGGAAGGGGTGGGGCGGAGGGGGAGGGCTTGGAAATGTGCATCGTATGTGTGAATGGAGGAAGGAGACGGGGGAGAAGCCGCAGTGGAAGGAAGGAAGGAAGGAAGGAAGGAGAAGGATGGAAAGAGAAGGAAGGAAGGATGGGAAGGAAGGATGGATGGATGGAAAGGAAAGAAGGAAGGAAGGAAAGCCCCCCCCCCCAGTGGGCCGCGGAAAAATTATCAAACGTTGACCGGTCCACGGCAATAAAAAGGTTGGGGACCACTGCTGTAGATGACCTACGGCAGCAACCTCTGGAGTTCCACCTGAGAAAGTCAGATGAATCAATTAGGAACAACCAACAGATTATCAAAGGGAAATTGCTGTCCAACATAGCATTTCACAGGAACGTGTAGGTCACATTATGGATCTTCTTCAGTATCAGAAGGTTTGTTCTAGATGGGTTCCTCGAATGCTATAGCAGGGATGACAGCTTCAAGACTAAATTTGCCAGCAATTATTGTTGACACAGTAAGAATGAATGTAAAGAACTGCTTCATAGCATTGTGACAGCCAACAAAACATAGGCTCATCATTATTACCCAGAAATGAAGCATCCAGAAAGCTTCACTTATGGAAAAAAGCATTCAAACCCCAGCTTTGGCAGACAGACACATGGTTACAGTTTTTTGGCATGCAGATGTGGTTATTTGACTGGATTTCTTTGAACCTGGAGCTGTTATCAACTCAGAATGGTACAGTGCAGCACTCAAAATGTTGCAGCAATGAATAAGCAGAGTTTGGAAGCATCAGAAGTAAATTTTATTGTTATATGGCCTCACTCTTTATGAGCCATCCAACAGGCAACTGTGAAATTGGATCTGTCTTACCCATCTGACATACAGGCTAGACGTGGCCCCATGTATTTCACCACGAAATGAAGGAATACCTTCATGGGCATCTATTTGACTCAGAGGAAGAGGTGGAAAGGACTTTCAGGGTCTGGTGGAAGACGTAAGTGTAGAGTTCTTTAGTAATGCCTTTAAGAAACTTGTCCATCCCCTGCACAGCAAATGGTGGTAATTGTGTGGACAAATATGGTAAATAGGAGTAACAAAAGAATTCATTTCAAGAATTATTTCCTGTTTCATTTAATACTTATTTAAATCAAAGTTATGAAGATGGAGGCATTACCTCTTCTTCAATCCTCATAGAAAGCTTTGGGAATGATTCAGTACTGGAATAAGTAAAGGGCATCAAGGACATTTGTTGTCCTCTAGATCAGTGTTTCCCAATTCCCCAGCCAGCGAATGCTGGCTGGGGAATTCTGGGAGTTGAAGTCCAGATATCTTCAAGTTGCCAAGGTTGGGAAACACTGCTCTAGTTTGCTTAGCGTGTTTGTGGATCAATGTATAAAAAGTGCTTGCCGTCATTAGAAGTTGGTTGGAAATGTAGATTTATGGATATTTTTCTATGCAGAAAATGTTGCTGGCTGACAACCCAAATAATTTGTAGGGGATATTATATATTGAGTGATGCAACAAGAAGTATTAATTGGAAATTATTGCATAAAAGACCCAGGTAGTTGTGTTTGATAGAGGGAAAAAATGAGTGAATCATGACAAGTTATCTATCAGTTGAGAGCTGAATCCAGTTGTGAATTGTTGCACCTTGACATGTTCCTTATTACAGCTGAAAACACAGAGGAAGGAATTTTAAGATGTGCAAATGATAGTAGAACTGCAGACTATTGAAGGTATTTGGAAGAAGCATGGTAGAACAAGGAGAGGAGGTCAAGAGAGAATCAGTTATGAATGAACTGTGTCTTGAAGACAAAAACGAGTGGCCAATGAAAAGAAGTACTGAGGCAGTTTAATCATATGGGGAGAATGAATGGGAATGGAATGGCCAAACAAATACATGAAGAAAGATGAATGGGAGGAAAGGAAGGAAGGAAGGAAGGAAGGAAGAAAAAGAAAGAAAGAAAGAAAGAAAGAAAGAAAGAAAGAAAGAAAGAAAGAAAGAAAGAAAGAAAGAAAAAGGGAAAAGGCCTTGAAAAGTTTAAAGAATATAAATCAATGTTTGAAGTAGAAGATGGATGCATAAAGCAGGCAAGGATGGAAAGAAACACATTGTGAATGGTGCTGGAACAAAATAATCTGCTTTAATAAAGCTTGCTTTATTTATTTGATTTATTGCCCCGCCACCCCCCACAATCCCAAATAAATAAATAAACGTCCATGGTAACAAATTTAACATTCATAAAAACCAAAGACCAAAATAGAGCATTGTGTGATGTATATGCATGTGTGTATTACAGTTTTATACAGAAAGTCCTATTACAGAAGTCGGACCCTGAAGTCGACAGAGAGAGGCTTACCTGAGACTGTATTCATAGTAGAAGTGAGACCTGAATCTGATTTCTGTCTTGGTTTCAGGATCGCTCTCCATCCCATTTGAATGGTCAAGTCTCCAGCGCTTAAAGCCACTTTAGGAAATCATGTTTTCAGCTAACATAGATTTCTGGCCCAGAAACAGTTGGAGTCAGTCCTCCAAATATTGAAATGGAAACAACAGATCCAGGCTGCAGGGACTGGCCCTGCGATTCAGCACAAGGGACTCAGATACTCACAAGAGTCCAAAGGGTCCTTATTCCAGAAAGGGAATAAGGCTTCCAGCCATACAGTAGGATGCCTGGAGTCAAGAAAGTGGGCTGATCACCAAGTGCTTAAACTCCCAAGGCATGACACCCACTTCCTTCTTGGAGGCTGCAGAGAAAATGGTGGACAGGCATTTGACAAGCTTTTATGGGAAGAAGGCTGCTGCCTGACCTTCATGGCAGGTCCTCCCCCTCCCCCTCCCCTCTGTGGTGCTACAGGTTTCAGTCTGTCCTTTTTCAAGCAAAAAGAGGCAAAATTAATTCAAGGTTTAAATCTGATTATTTGGAGATCCCAGTGGTGCACAAGCACATTAGTGAAAGCTGGAGGCATGCCTCAGTTTCAGTGCACAGTAATAGCCCCATCTATGAATCCAAAAGCTATTCCACAATATGGAGTTCTTTGGTGTAAGTCAGGGACCCCTTCTGCTCATGTGTTAGCCTTCCATGGCTGCGGCAGAGAGTAATGTGGGCAGGCTTTATAACACCCCCGTGGTGGCTGGATAATGCTACGAAGGAGCTGTATAAAGCACTAATGAACAAAGATGGTTGTAGACTGGAGTAGGGTAAGAGACGTCCTTTATGGGGTCATCCTGTTGGGGTTCGATGCTGCTTCCAGAAGGGAGTTATCCTTTTGCCCTTACTCATCCAGTTCATGATCCTCTAGGTCAGGGGTCCTCAAACTTGGCAACTTTAAGACTTGTGGACTTCAACACCCAGAATTCTCTAGCCATCTATTCTGGGAGTTGAAGTCCACAAGTCTTAAAGTTGCCAAGTTTGAAGACCTCTGCTCTAGGTTGATCTGGCTGGTCTCTCTTCCTAGGTATGCAACCATGTGGAGGAGTATTGTCGGATCTCTTTGCCTGTTCCAGTGGGATAGTTGGCTGTGGGCTGGGAGAGTGTTTTGTTTTGGTTCTAATCCTGTGCTGGGGCCTGTTTGAACTGTATAAAGAGCTCACACCTTTCTCCTTGGGCGGGGCGGGGGGGGATGAAACATGACTGGTCTTGATTTATAGGTCATGGAAACATCCCAGCTAAAGGACAGGTCTCCTTTTATGAAAGCATTAGAATTGTGCCAAGAGAAATGAGCTGCAAGTATTCATCAACACATTTTAAATTGTTTAAATTGTTGTGTTATTCTGTACTGTTGTTTTATTTATTTTTTTACCTGATTGATTTATTGTTCACCACCAGAGTCATGTCTGAGAGATGGGTAGCTATATAAATTTAATTAATAAATCAATCTCCAAAAGGGTATCTCGGATGAACATGAAACAATTGATTGTTGTGCTATTTCCATAGCATATTAATGGTAATGGTCTATGGAGATTCTCAGTCATCCAGGTCATGGTTGTCCCAAAGCAAGAGGCAACCGGACTTTCTGGTTTTTCTTTGAAGACGTTTCTTGGATGAGAAGCGAAACGTCTTCAGAGAAAAACCAGGAAGTCCAGTTGCCTCTTGAAAAAGCACTTTTGGGACATTAATGGTAATGGTATATGAAATGAAGTGTTTATGTTGACCCTTTAAATTTACTGTGTATTATATTTTACTGAGCCTAATCTTCAGGAATTATAGATTCAGTCAGAAAAATAAAAGAGGAGTTCCTTCAGCCAGGGCCCAAACTTTTCTGAAAATTGGCACTATATCACTGGATGACCTAAGACAGGAGGTCTCCTCTGATGGTCCACTTGAATCTGCTGCAAGCACTCAGCAGCCATGGGCAACTGTAATAAGGAGGTGCTGAACAAAAGCTTTTAATTAATCAAAGGTACAACCCATGTACCTAGTGGAGTGGTACAGCAGAATATATTTTAAAAGCAAAGTGAAATAAGTTAAGAACTCAACAATTCCCCCTCCTAAATGTAGAAGTAAAAACTGGCCTGAGAGAAGCACACAAGAGTCAGATGAAGTCCACTCAGCGGTGGGTTGCTCCAGTTCGGCCCGGTTCAGCAAACCGGTAGCGGAGGCAGCAGGAGGCTCCGCTCACCCACCCGGGAGGCTTCGCATGCGCAGAAGCGTCACGCTCGAGCACGCACGTGCAAACCGGTAGCAACAGGATTTAGAACCCACTACTGAGCCCACTCCATCCTGGAACAGAACGGGCCTTTTATCCTCCTAACGCAAACTTCTGGCCGCTGCCCAATCCCTACCCCAGGCATCATAAGAACTGAGCTCCTAATTAGGTAGGTCTGCTTCCTGAGTGACCCCTACTATTATATTTCAAAAACCAACCGAAAATAAAACCTGGTAATTTGCTTCCCTCTTACATGTTTCCACTAGCCATCCCCTCTTGATCCAGCGTCACCCTCTTGGCTTTCCATCTCTTCCAATCACCCCCCCCCCTCCTGCCGTCTGTTCCTCATCCTCTCCTGCATGTTTCAGAGCTGTACTGCAGAGCTCAAGGGTCCTCCTGGCCCACTTTCATCCAGATCCACATTCTGCATTCTATCATGGGTTTCTTCTCTTTTTACATCCAAGCTAAACCAACCAATCCTTGCCACCATCTTTTTTTCATGCTGTTGATTTCTTCCCTCGGCAACCTCATTATTTTTCCTACTCTGCCATCACCTCACTTGGAGCCATATGGAATATTTGGGGGAAGGAGTGAGTGACAGCAACTGTTAGACCTGTGGACAGTAGGGATATTCTTAGAGCTGTCTGCTACAAACCTCGTTTATCTGCCCAGACTTTCTAGTGTTTAGAGTGGATATTTCTTGTCCTTACTGCATGGATGCTAGAAGGCCTCTGCAGCCTACTGATATTCCAGAGTCTGCCGCTGCTAAGGTGCATTTGGAACCACTGATCAGCGACTGTAGGAACGTGATGTTTTTCAAGTAGATCTTTAACTAAAATAACGGATGCTCTCTCAGCTATTAAGTCAGTGAATGACACAGGGCAGTTGCGAAATCAGCCACTTCTGCTGGCCAAGCAAATCTCCAGCCAGGTGTGATAATATGCAAGGGGAGAATGAAGACAGCTGTTCATCTGTGATTATCTTGAAGAAAACATCCTGTTCTCTATGGACAGATCCCTATTTTCAGGTGTGAAATATGAGGAAAATATATAGGGTCTCCACCACCATCAGAAAATTTATGCAGACTATCAGTTCCTGGCAGAGCTTCTTTTGCTAAGCATTCAGGATCAAAGCCAGAGGCTGATGAAGTTTACATATAAGAACTAATCTTTCTGTTTTCTGTCTGACTAATTTCAGACAAAACAAATCCATGGAGCGTTCTCAGAAACAGGGAGCCACAACTTTTCCAAATACGAGTCATGCATTTGGCTTCTCGGTGTGTGCAGGGAGTCTCTTTGCCAAAAGGAAATAGGCCAGGATAAAAACTACATATGTCTGCATGGGCTTCCACCCATGTCTCAGCACTCTGAACACATTTCTATGTTCCTTGCTTCTAGTCCATCTCTTGTCAGCCCTTTGAGGTAGGCAAGATAAAGAAACAGGGGCTGTTAGGTGTCTTGAAATGTGCTATATTGCAGTTAGGGTCTTCTTGTTAACAGTCTTGAAAGCCTGCTAAAACTTCAGCTTATACCTAATACAAAAGGTGGAATTGTTTTGAGTTTCTTTCAGACTTAAATGTATTTGTGATAAGGCTTGACATAGTCCTGACCTTTTTCTGAATCAAACTCATATTCCATCACACATATTAACCAAAGTTCTCTGTTCAAATTATAAAGTTATTAAAATTTGTGAAATCATAAAACAATGTACAAAAAGCAATGAATAATAACACTGTGTATACTGTATGCAAGCCATCCAAGAGCAGAGCAGGACTTTCAAAGCAAACTGATTTGAAAGTAAAATGAATGCATTAGAGAAGAGGCGTATCTTTCCAGGCACTGACAAGATACAAGCAGCTTCCCTGCACTCCACTCCTAACAAGGGATTCTCCCCTCACCTGGAGGAGAGTCTCCAACAGTAATGGAAGAACCCGAGCAGATACATAAACTTCTGGTTCCAAGCTGTTCAGGGCTTCAAAAACTAGCTCAAACTGGGCTGGGAATTAGGCCAAGAAATGAACGGGCACCCAGTGCCATAGAAGACCCCTCATGTGATACTGATCCAATGGAGAGCAGCCTCCAGCTCCAATTCAAACTAGCTGAAGTGTGTGTCACACCCTGCAGCTTTCCAGCTTAGAGATTCTCTGGTGCTGAGCCGTCTCTGCCAAGAAAGAGTGTCAGCTCTAGGTAGAAGATGATAAAAGTTTTCCTCACCATCAAGAACTCCTGAGACAAGCATGGCAAGAGGAGCAATTCAGGAACAATTCTTCCTGAAATAGGCTGAACACCATCCAGATGAATATTTGGGCCTTCTGCCAACTATTTCTGCCTTGGCTGGACTTTGTTTCAATTTTCCCAGTCTCACCCAATTAATTGCTATGCGCAGGCACCAGCTCAAGACATAAATGCCCATAACTCCCTTTTTATGATCCTGAAATCCCTTAATTTGGGGTAGAGTCGAGGTGGCTAGATGGAGAGGAAAAGCAGGATGCAGTGAAGACAATTCAGCCCTGATCCCTGTAAGATTTCCCACAGCCTGCTGAACCTCAGCCTGAAAAATGTCATGCCATTGAGAAAGAACTATTAATTCCTCAGCATCATCTTCTGGAAACAGCCAGTAACACAAGAGGAAAATCAAACAATGGAGTTAGCCTTCCCTAATTCCAGTGGTCTGGAGGAACTCCATAATTAAAGTCATTGAAGGCACTAAGTGTTAACAGAATAAAAGAGTAGCAGATTAGAAAGGACATTGGAGGTCTTCTAGTCCAACCCTCTGCCCAGGCAAGAAATCCTGGCCTATTATCATTTTGGATAAACAGCTGTCCAATCTCTTCCTAAAAGCCTCCAGTGTTAGAGCATTCCCCGCTTCTGAAATTCTTCCAAAAGAATAAGCAAGGGGTCCTGTAGAATCAACAAAGACACGTATTCTGGGAGCTGCTTTTCTTTAGTCCCTAATCAGGACTCTGATTCCTCAGCTCTTGTGGTTCTTCAAATTCTTTCTCACCTTGAATAAAGAGGGGCACCTTTCTGGTGTTCCTAGGTTTTGCCTTAATTTTCTTTCACCAGGCCCTTCAGATTGGCTGGATGTTATTATCCCCAGCTGCAGAGGGAGGTGTTGAAGGGATACAGTTCCTGAGAAAGTGAAGTGTCTGGAGGCTGCAGGTCCCACTAAGCGGCTGCTTGTGCAGAGCATTCAGAGCAGTTTAGCACCACATCCTGCAGTGTCCTTTTCGATGAAATGTCATGTGCTCTTTATTTTCATGAATGAACTCTGATTACAGAAGACCAATTAAGGGGGCAAAGGGCAGCGTCCTGTTTTCTTCTGTGATTTAGGAAGAAAAGCAATTTTATGTTCTTCAGAGCGACCTTTGAGAGAGCCTTTTATTCTGGGGCTTTATATTTTTCATAGTATTTATGCATATGTGTCTTGGGGAATGCTTGAGAAAATCAGTCAAAACAAAACAATTAGCCTCACTGTTGCTTGTAATCATGGCTTCTCCTCTACCTGGAGGAGGGAATTAATTTTTAGCCAACTGTTGGTTCTCTTAAAAGAGGCTTCCTTCTCCTGCATTCTGACGTGAGGTTTACCAAGGCTTAAGTGGCATTTCGCAGAGGTTAGAGACAAACACTTTCTTGTCAGTTTCAAAACTTGTCCATAGCAGAGAATACATGTAAGTCAGGTCTGAACTGCTGGATTCTTGATGCTAGGGTTAAGCTTAGACTGGCAGTGCTGCTGTTGCCTGGCCTGGTAATGAAATATCTGCAAGAAAACAATCAAACTCAAAGAGCATCAAGAACTCAGCTACCCAATTTACTTTATCCATTTTATAAGAGCTTGGAGTTTTATTCTATAGACAAAAAACAGGGTCCATTGTCCATGACAGACCTAAATTAGTTCAATTTGCATGGGAACTAATCCTACCTCCTTGTGCTTCAGGTAACCCCGTTACTGTCGGAATGAGCATCCATATTTCGAGCATTGATCAGATTTCTGAAGTGAATATGGTGAGTATAAATGACAATAACAAAATCATTCTTTTGGGGAATTCCATCTCATGCAACCAATTGAGCAAACCCAATTTGAATTGAACAGAGAGGCATTAATGTTCTCACTGGCCTCACTTGCAAACAGTGTTTAGCCAGAAGTGAGGTATGCCAGAGCATGGGGAATGCACAAGCATGCATTCAAACATGGGTATAGTGTATGGATTTCCAAAGAATAGAATAGAATAAGAACAGAATAGAATTAGAACAGAACAGAATGACAGAGTTGAAAGTGACCTTGGAAGTCTTCTAGTCCAACTCCCTGTTCAGGCAGGAAATCCTGTACCATTTCAGATAAATGGTTGTCCAATCTCTTCTTTAAAATTTCCAGTGTTGGAGCATTTACAGCTTCTGGAGGCAAGCCGTTCCACTGATTAATTGTTCGAACTGTCAGGAAATTTCTCCTTAGTTCTAAATTAATTCTCTCCTTGTTTAGTTTCCACCCATTGCTTCTTGTCCTGCCCTCAGGTGCTTTGGAGAATAGCTTGACTCTCTCTTCTTTGTGGCAGCCCCTGAGATATCGGAACACTGCTATCATGTAATTGTATAGAGAAAATATACTATTTAATGCCATGCTTTTGTCATGATAATTATTTGCAGCAAATTCTATTTAATCCTGGTGGCAAATATCATACAAAAGTCAAAAGACTTTTGAAATATGATAGAAAAAACTGTCTTCAGTTAATACATGATCTTGCATTGTATTGACAGCCAATGAAGTACTACCTCCTCCCTTCACCCCACTGTGTTTTGCTCTTGTGAAAAGGTTCTGCACTGAATTCAGTGTGGAGACTTGTTAGAATCTACCATCCTCTGCGTAGGGCTAGAATAGATGCGAAAACTCCATCCTGTGGAAAGTTTTGCATGCCTCTCTCAATGGAGCCCTTCTCCACTAGGGTATCCAAGAGCAGAGGACTTGGTCTGAAAAAGTGGCAGGTAGTTAGAAGTCCTATTCATTCTGCATTGAGATTTTCTGAAAAATTTCCATAGATATCTATGGGACTAGAAGTAATAATTTTTATATACTGATACAAGAATATGTTGATCACCTTTTCTTGACTTGGACGCCCTTTCAAAGCTAGATAAACTTCTGTATGTTTCCTCTGATCTTCCTAGTTTATATTAGAAAGGAATCAGGACTCGTCATACTTTTACAGACTGTCCCTAGATTTCAGTCACAGGAAGATGTGGAAGCCCAGCTTCTGACACTTGCCTAACATAGCAGTAATTATAATATATTTAGGGACTGAGTCTGAAAATTAATTATTATGCAATTCAAAATGTTGAATTCCTTCCCCTTCCACCTGTATTTGTATCTAATTCCATCACAGGTGGGAATATTAACAAAGAGCAGTTTTTAAGCCTTAATCTTAACTGATTTGGGAAAAATATTTACAAGTTCAGATCCAGCTAATAAGGCAGAAGTTATTGGTGGATGGAAGAGGTGTTGTGGTTTTTTTAAATGATGTTAGATGCTAATGTGATTGACTTGTCTTTTATGGAGTACTATAGTGGACACTGAAAAACCACCAAACTCCAAAAGGGAAATTCTGCAACTTCTTATTGATTGATAAATGAGTCATTCCCTGACCAGATCTACTGAGAACAAGCACAAGTTCATTCTAGGCACTGCGGTTGCAATGGTAGGAGAAGAGCTGGTGATTTCTTTGCTGTGATTTATTTTGAATGGAACAGTTCCTTCAGTGGGGCAAAACAGGTTAAAATATTTCATTTGAATGGGAGAGGCTTGCTTCTGCATTGTCTTTTTAAAAGTGAAGGACACCTTTTTTAAAGGTGAAGGCACTTTCACAAAATAATGAGGTGTTCAGTTGAGAGAGATGCTGGCCTGAAGTTGTTCCATAACTAGTTCTTGTTTCTCATGAAAGGTGTGGTTGACCTAGATCTTCCTGAAGTGAGAAAAAGTGAGGAACCTGAAATGGAGCTTTGGATGATGGGAAGAATAACAGAGTAACAAAGTTGGAAGGGACCTTGGAGGTCTTCTAGTCCAACCCTCTGCTTGAACAGGAAACCCTACACCATTCTGAACACATGGCTGTTCATATTCTTCTTAAAAACCTCCAGTGATGGAGCACCCACATCTTCCGAAGGCAAGCCATTCCATTGATTAATTCTTCTCTCTCTCTGGAAATTTGTCCTTTGTTCTAGGTCGGATCTCTCCTTGATAAGTTTCTATCCATTACTTCTTGTTCGGCCCCAAGTGCTTGGAAGAATTGGTCCATCCCCTCTTCTCTGGGACAGCCCTTCAAAGACCGCTATCATGTCACCATGTTCTCTTCATTAGCCTAGACCTAGTATATAGTTCCTGCAATCGTTCCTTGTATGATTTAGCTTCCATGAATGTAGCTCTTCTCTGCACAGTCTCAACACTTCTTTTTGCACTGCTGTGACTAAAACTGGGTGCAGCCTTCCAAGCCTGGTCTAACCAAAGCGGCATAAAGCGGTACTAACATTTCGTGTAATCTTCGTACTATCCCTCTGTTGATGCAGCCTAGGACTACGTTGGCTTTTTTTTGACACAAATGTGTGTTGTGATGGAAACACTATCTTGACTTAGCTTTGTGTGATGTCTTGATGAAAATACAAAAGGATGGAGTTGTGATGTCACAATACAACCTCCTCAGTGCAAATGTTGTGATATTAGGCTAAAATGAGCATATGCTAATTCTTGAAATCCTGCTTCCAGATTTAGCAGGAAGCTAAATCACATTTGCCCTAGTCTTTGTAAGGGGAGCTTTCCATGTGGAAAGATCCTACAGAAGATTCAGGAGCGCTTCCCTCCTCTTCTCGGCATTCTGGGCTTGGCTTTTGCCTTAGACGCCAGGTAGCCTAAAAAGAAAGCAGACGGTCATTGTAAGGTCAGCTTGGTAAAACACCTTGCTGCCTAGAGTGGCCAGCAGGGTGCCTCTCCCCCCCCCCCAAGAAAGAAGAGGGCCACAAACCTTCATATCTAGACAGATGGGGTCCTAAGAAGGAGGTTCAAGGAAAGGAGCTCATAAGAATCTCTTCTCTAAGAATCTCTTTGCTTCTCTTCTATAATCTTTCACGCTGATAGTCTCCGTCATTTCTTATGGCAACAAAATCAATAGTCTAAATATAGCTTGAGAAAGTGACTTCTTTGGATATGCTATATATCATGAGTATCCAACTTTTGGCTAGAGCGAAGAGGAATTGTCTTGGGCTGCATATAAAATATACAATATATGGTAGTTAATACATATTAACCCTATACAATCCCAGTACCTCAGTAAAAAGCTATGTCAAATTGCTGCAGGATGCGGCGGCTGCTGAGTGATGGATGGGAGGCCACCAGGTGCAGCAGAAGCTTCATCTTGCACTGTGAGGCTGGGGATTTATGCAGCCTCCCTCACGGGGTGCCAGTTAGGCTGAGTTGCTATGGAGACAGGCTAGCTTGGATCGCTGCATGCTTCCGATCATAGGATTAATTGCTTCAGCAGAGGTCTTCCCTGGCAGCAGAGGGTTAAAAAAGAAGGAAATTCAGATTAATTTTGCCAACGAGCCCATTCAATCACCTGGCCCATAATAGTTCTATATAGTAGTCCTACAACCTTTTTACAACAGTTCATTTAGTGACCGTTCAAAGTTACAACAGCACTGGAAAAAGTGGCATGACCATTTTTCACACTTACGACCATTGCATCACATGATAAAAACTCAAACACTTAGCAACTGATTCATACTTATGATGGTCGCAGTGTCCCAGGGAGTCATGTGATCAGTTTTTGCAATCTTCTGACAAGCAAAGTCAATGGGGAAGCCAGATTCACTTAACAACCATGTTACTAACTCAACAACTGCAGTGATTCACTTAACAACTGTGGCAAGAAAGGTCATAAAATGGAGCAAAATTTACTTAACAACTGTCTCACTTAGCAACGGAAAGTTTGGGCTCAATTGTGGTTGTAAGCTGAGGTCTACCTGTATTAGATTTCTATCCTGCGTTTCATTCAGGAACAAAAGGCAAGGCCTTTCTCCTGCATCCCCACAGACCGCAGCATCGCTCGGTGAGGCAGATTGGGCTGAGCGAGAGTGGTTGGCACCAAGGTACCCTATGAGTTTTGGTGGCCAGAACTCTTGCCACTCCATCACATTGTCTACCACATCACACCAGTTACCCATCTCTTAGAATTAGCTGGCGAGGGAGGCCCCGCACCCCACTTCTCTCATGCAGGCCTGAAGGCACAGCCTGCATCAACAACCCAGGGCCGAGAGGAGGAGGGGGAGTCCTGGGAGTCTCAGGTCTGCACAATTCAGTCGAGCCTCCCTTCCCCTCTCCAATCAACACATCTAGACAACAAACTGAGTGGCCATGTATGCTCTTTGTGTCTCATAGTGTTTTCAACATACAGTATCTGGGCTGCAAAACTCCTAGTGCCCATTATACATGGCACAGAGCACGGCTACTCGAAGTGCTGCCTATGCCCTATAGTACTTACCCATGATGATCTTTGAAAACAGACTGTTCTTTGGTATGAATGAGAGGATGAAGTAGCAATAGACCGTGATGTGTCCATTGGGTTGGGTAGAAGCCCCTGTTTATTTTTAAAGTTAGATTTATTTCCCACCTCTTCTCCAAGGGCTCTAGGCAATTTATACATACTTCTATCCCCAAGAGCCCCTCTGCGAGGCAGGGCAGCAGAGGGGACCTGTCCAAAGTCCCCCAGGGAATGGCCAAGGGGAACTTGAACCTGGCTCCCTGGGGCTAGTCCAGCACCCTGCCACTCTCTCTATCACGCTTAGCAATGTGAAGGTTCTATTGAGACTTAGTAGCAGGGAGTTGTTAAAACTCCTTACTGCCCCCCTTAAGTATTCTTCTTACATAAGAAAGGGGGTACATGTGTGCATGTGTGGAAGTGCTGCTGCTGTACTGCTTTCCCTGGGACGTTTCTTGTGCTGCAGAGCATGTCCTGTGTAGAAGAAATTCAGAGGGGTGGGTGCGTGCGTGCGTGCATGCGTGCACCTAGGAACTGTTCCGCTGTTGGAGCAGTCAGGTCAGAAAGCTGGTCTCACTCTGATAGGAGCCCGGAGGCAGTCAGGGAGCTCTGCTGGAATAAGACACTCCAAATGCATTTCCGATTTCCTTCTTCCTCTTCTTTTGTTCTTGCCTGCCAAGTGTGAGGAAGGGGAGGCTTGGGGAGGGGAGGGGAGCACTTTAGGAAGCCAAGGCAATAAGGCGTTGCTACGCAACAGGACAAAGGGATATAATAAGATTATGCAGCCCCTTCTCGTTAGGTGGCCCCAGGAGAGGCTTAGGCACCTCCATCCTTGGAGCACCGCTTCCTTGGCTTGGCCATCACCTGGAGATGCAGTAGGCATTTTCCTGGGCCGTTCTCCAGTTCTTTCCAGCAGCTCTGCATTCCCATCTCTAGAACTTCTTTCTTACCATCGTTCACACAGAATCGGGTTTTTTTTCATACCTCTGATTAGCATCATTCCAGAAATAATTAAGTTTTAGTAGCGCTGCATTTTGGAAATGGTTCTCTTTACTATGTTCTAAGCAGGTCTTAAAGCAAAAGCGTTGCCAACTCAAAACGGCAGTGAGGTGGTTGAACACGGAGGCCATCGGTCTCCTCTTCCTCCTCCTCCTCCGACAGAATGAAGATCCTATTTCTATCAAGGAAGGGAACTGAGCCTTTGGGCAGACCAGAATCTGGGAGAAACACCCCCCCCCACACACCCACACCCACAAGAGACTGAAGTGCAAGCAGTGCAAAGGGAAGTCAGGCAAGTGAGGGGGAGGCACAGAGAAAAAGAACGGCTGTATTCGTACAAGATGCTTAATCAGGGCAATAAATAATCCCACAGCTACTTTTGCACAGACAATAGGTCACACTTACTTTTTTTAAAAAGATGGCAGGTTTGCCCGCTTATGTTCTATCAAGTTGGTGTCATCTCTTGGCGACCACATAGATTTTTTTTCTAGTATGATCAGTCCCTAATATTGTCCTTCAGTTCTTCAAACATGCACTCATTGGCACTATAATCCATCCACCTGCTTCTGGCTTTCTTGCTTATTTCTGCTTTTTCCAGAATCACGGACTTCTCAAGGGAGCTAGATCTTTACATAGGCCCAAAATATGTTGGTTTTGTTTGGGAAAAATAATCAAGCAGTGCATTTGTGAGCACCTAGAAATGAGCAAACCAACTAGTAGCCAGCACGGGTTTATCAAAAAGAGGTCATGCCAGACAAATCTTAGTGCCTTATTTGACAAAGCAACTAAATTAGTGGATCAGGGAAATGCTGTAGACATAGTTTACCTAGATTTCAATAAGGCATTGGATAAAATAGCCTACTTCTTGGCAAAATAGAAGACAGTGTGATAGGCAGCATCACTACTAGATGGATTTGTAACTGGCTGACCAACTGCACTCAGTGGTAGTCTTCAATGGAACTACATCTACCTGGAGAAAAGCATGCAGTAGAGTACCTCAAGGTTCTGTCTTGGGCCCACTATTCAACTTCTTCATAAATGATATAGATAGAAGAGGAACTCATCAAATGTCAGATGATACCAAGCTAACACTTTAGAAGATAGAGTCAAGATTCAGAAGGGCCTTGACTATTTGAACACTAGGCCCTATCCAACAAAATGCAATTCAGTGGTGAGAAAAATAAGGTCCTGTACAGAGGCAAGAAAAACCAAATGCACAAGTACAAAATAGGTGATACCTGACTCAAAAGTAGCAACTGTGAGAGGGTTCTGGGTGTCCTAGTGGATAACCACTTAAATGGCAGGTTTGCCCGCTTATTTTCCATTATGTTCCACTTAAATATGAGTCAGCAATGTGCTACAGCCACCAAAAAAGCCAATGTAGTCCTAGGTTGCATCAACAGAGGGATAGTTTCAAGCTCTTGTGAAGTGACAGTATCACTTTATACTGCAAGGGTGAGATCACATTTGGAATACTGCATCCAGTTCTGGTCCCCGAGATACAGAAACAATGATGAGGCCCTAGAAAGAGCACAGAGAAGGCCAACAAAGATGATCAGGGATCTGGAGGCTAAACCATATGATAAACAAGTGAGAGAACCAGATATGTCTAATCTAACAAACAGAGAGGGATGATATGATAGCAGTCTTCCATTACTTGAGGGGCTGTCAAGAGAAGAAGGGGTCAACCTATTCTTCAAAGCACCTGAGGGCAGGACAAGAAGTAACAGGTGGTAGATCATCAAAGAGACATCCAACCTAGAATTAAGGAGAATTTTCCTGATAGTAAAACAATCAGTGGGATAGTTTATCTCCAGAAGTTGTGGGCCGTCCATCACTGGAGGTTTTCAAGCAGAGACCAGACAACCATTTGTTCAGAATTGTAGCAGGGGTAGGCAAAGTTGGCTCTTCTATGACTCATGGACTTCAACTCCCAGAATTCCTGAGCTAGCATGATTGGCTCAGAAAGTCTGGGAGTTGAAGTCCACGAGTCATAGAAGAGCCAACTTTGCCTATCCCCGGTATAGGGTCTCCTGCTTAAGCAAGGGGTTGGACTGGAAGAGCTCCAAGTTCCCTTCCAATCAGGGGTGGGTTCCTCATGGTTCAGACTGATTCGCCTGAACCGGTAGCGGCCCTCTGGTGACATCACGATGATGTCACCGAACCGGATCAGTCGGTGCCAGTCTGTGGGCGCCGCCATCTTTTTAAAATTTCTTTGAAAAAAGTTTTGAATTTTTTTAAAAAAAATTTCTTCTGCGCATGTGCAGAAGCCAAGTTTCCAGCACTGCGCATGCGTCGCCATTTTGTTTTTGGCATTTTTTTTATTTTGGGGGGGTTGCACTGTGCATGTGCGCGCGCGCAAAGCATGTGCGTGCCCATGCAGTGTGGACACGCGGTGCGGGAGGAAGCGAACCAGCAGCGAGGTAAGTTGGAACCCACCCCTGCTTCCAATCCTATTATTCTATGTTTCATGTCTTTCTCAGATAATTCAGTTGCCATCAGATACCCTGATATTCTCTGTGCTGCTACCTAGAAAAGACAGAATAGAATAACAGTGTTGGAAGGGACCTTATAGATCATCTAGTCCAACCCCCTGCTCAAGCAGGAGATCCTGTACCATTTCTGACAGATGTTCAGTCTCTTCTTGAAAGCGTCCAATGATGAAGCATCCACAATGTCTGAAGGCAACTTCTGTTCCATTGGTTGGTTGTGCTCACTGTCAGAAAGTTCCTCCTTATTTCTAGGTTGAATCTCTCCTTGATCAGTTTCCATCCATTATTCCTTGTCTGGCCTTCGGGAGCTTTGGAAAATAGGTTGACCCCCTCCTCTCTGTGGCAGCCCCTCAAATATTGGAAGACTGTTATCCTGTCTCCCCTGATCCTTCTCTTCACTAGACTAGCCATGCCCAGTTCCTGCAACTGTTCATCGTATGTTTTAGCCTCCAGTCCCCTAATAATTTTGATTGCTCTTCTCTGCACTCTCTCTAGAGTCTTTTTTATAGTGTGGTGACCAAAACTGGATGCAGTATTCTAGATGTGATGGCCATTCTTCTGACATTTAGCCCATGGCTTCTCCACTTGTGTTCACAGGACTATACAATCACCATGTATTTCCAGCAAAGTTGGCGAGATAAGCGTCTAGCATATAGTGATCTAGCTCTAAATCTCACACTGGATAATCGGGTGGCTGACCAGCTGTGGCTCCCTGACACATATTTCTTAAACGACAAGAAGTCCTTCCTGCATGGGGTAACAGTCAAGAACCGGATGATCCGGCTTCACCCAGACGGGACTGTTCTTTACGGCTTGAGGTGAGTCCAAAACAGAGCATTCAGTCTGAATTCTACCCTTTATGTTCTAGTGAAATGAGGAGAAAGCTGGCTTTTCTGTGGCGTGTTTGTATTGCGATTGTATTTTACAATATCAATATTTTTTTCCAGTAATTTAGAAAAATGATCTGGGTTTGAATTATTTGTATGGTTTCCAGAGTTACCCTCAATAGCATTTCAAAAAGGCTTCTGATCTTAAGTCTAAATCTAGAAATTAAAATTTTATTTATTTATTTATTTATTTAAATAGATTTGTATGCCGCCCAACTCCCAGGGGACTCTGGGCGGCAATTGTGGTTTTCTCATAATCAATGGCTTTGTGGCAATGCTGCAATAGTTTGTGGCCAAAATGCCTGAGTTACACATTGACCTCTAAATGGTTATTTAATTTAATAATAGTATTTCTATGCCGCCCAACTCCCTAGGGACTCTGGGCGGCTTATAACAGTAAAAATACATAATAGAATAAAAAACAGTTTGAAACACGATTAAAAAACAATCAACATTTAAAATACATTCAACAATGCATACATACATGGGGCGGTCTAAAGGACCTCATCAGAAGGTCATTGGCCCCCGACCTGCCGGAAAAGCCAGGTCTTGATGGTTTTCCGGAAGGCCAGTAAGGTGGGGTAGTACGGATCTAGGGAGGTAGTTCGTTCCATAGGGTCGGAGCCGCTACAGAGAAGGCCCTCCCCCGCAGACCCGCCAGCCGACACTGTCTAGCTGACGGGACCTGAAGAAGGCCCACCCTGTGCGATCTCACTGGTCGTTGGGAGGAATGCAGTAGAAGGCAGTCACGCAGATAAACTGGTCCTGAGCCATGTAGGGCTTTAAAGGTAACAACCAACACCTTGAATTGCGTCCGGAGACCAATTGGCAATCAGTGCAGCTCGCGGAGAATGGGCGTTATTTCAGTTTGTACAACACAATTGCAGTTCACTGTCTTGGATAAAGTTTTGGCTTAAACCAAGCTAAGGGATTCCTTTTCATTTCCCGTTTCTGGCTTAAAAGAATGTGTGGTCTCCACACGGGGGATAATTGAGTCCAGTTGTAATGTTGTGTGGCTTTTAACAACCCATAAGAAGTATTCAGTTCAGATTGAATTCCTATGTAGCACAGAATTGTTTAGAAGCTATGCTATGGTCACCAGAGGCATAGGAGAGGGGTAGAGTCCACCTGGCCCATGGTGTAGTTGAAGATATTTGTTAGAAGAGGCCAAGTCACTAGGGATAATACCAGGGGTGAAATCCTCCCGGTTCGCTCTTACCTGTCGGTCGCCGCAGAGCCGATGGAGCCGGTGGCGGTCGCGGTGTGGGGCAGAACGCTTTGCGCATGCGCAGAGGGCAAAAGAACTCAAATGGCGGTGTCCAGGCGGGCGGGGAAGTGGGCGGGGGCAGCCCCGCGCGCAAACGCCACCAGCTCCATCGACTCTGCGGCAACTGACAGGAAGAGAGAACCGGGAGGATTTCACCCCTGGATAATACATAGTGGTGGATAGTTATCAATGAGTCTGGACTGTACTAAAATTTGAGGCCATGTGATCACGCAAAGCTGAAAATAAAACAAAGGTGGCCATCTGACCCAGCCATGCCGGAAACAAATGGTAGAGTGTAGCACTGAAAATGACAAAAATACAAGGGTAACCAAGAAAAGGCAGAAGTAATCAACTCCTTCCACTTGAGTTTCATATTTTTTGAGGAGGGGATATGAATCTTAGCAGGCTGTTAGGAAGAAGACTTGAGGGCATATAGGGCTCTATGCCAGTATAGGATATGCAGGGAAAGTATCAAAGAACTAGAGTGGATCACAAACTCCGTATGAATCAGCAACAAGAGACATGGCTGCTAAAATGTCAAATTCTCTTTTATCGTTTGGGGCTGATAGGCAGCCATGTATCTCCGCTCTGAGTGAAGCGAGTGATGCAGCGGATGCCCTTTCATGGTGCCTGGAGGCTGTGGGGGTCTGCATGGGGAACGACAGACTTCAATTGAACCCTAATCAGATGGAGTGATGGTGGGTGGGCCCCTCTGTGTCCAGGAGTTTATCATCTTTGGTCCTGGATGGGTCGTGTGTAACTGAGCAAGCCATGGCCAGGAGGTCCTTTGAGCCTTGTGCCAGTTATGCCCCTTCCAGGGCAGGGAGGGCCTTTGCTCGGTACGTATGCCAAGTCATTTCCCAGCTGGACTACTGCCACATGCTCTACATGGGGCTACCCTCAGAAAGAAGCTCGAACTGGTGCAGAATGCAGCCGTGTGAGCCATACTGGGTGCCCAAAGTATAACTGGGTGCCCAGAAGTGTATAACACCTCTGCTCTGTGAAGTGCACTGGGTGCCAGTTTGCTTCCGGATCTAATTCAATGCGTTGATTATTACCTATAATAATGGCATTGAGCCAGACTGCTTGTGGAACCGGCTTCACCCCATCACATCGGCCCCTCCCACTCGTTCAGGCAGGGAAGGCAGGCAACAGAGCCCATCAGTCAAAGAATTTCCACTTCTGCCGCCGCCTCTGCATTATGGAACATCTTATCCCCCCAGAGGTGAGGCAAGCCCCCAGCCTCTTCCACAAGGGGCACAGAGCCCACTACCACCATGGGTCTGGTTGGCCCTATGGGAAACACCCCCAGATACACGCTCCTACTCTCCCCATCTTGGTTTTCTCCATCTTTTGTAATTTTATGTTTTATATTTTTAAATCTTAAATTATTCCATCTTAATATTTAATGTTATTAATTAATTGTACACTGCCCAGAACTCCTCTCTGAGGGAGATGGCAGTTAAGAAATGTGAAATATAAACAAAGCTTTCCCTATCAGGTGAGATCATTGTTGCACATTTGTCAGCTCCCACCTCAAGTACTCTGTGTCCAATAATGGGCATCACACTTTTAAGGAAGAGGAAGAGAAACTGAAATGAATGGGGTTATCAGGGAACCAGGAACTACGTTCAAAGAAAAGAAAGTGGCCCCACAAGGGTGCCCCCCCAAGGCAGGCCTGAAAGGATATCATGCAGCAGGAGGTCAAGGTTTAATCCCCACGGTCCCCAAATTCAGGACAGGGGGAGTTTGCTTGCAGCAGCAGTTTGGAGAGGGGGTCTTTTTCTGACAATGTTCACATGGAGGCTTTGCTTTAATTTCCAAAAGATGTGCATTTACTGTAAATCAGTGGTGAAATCCAACTACCGGTTCTGTCGGCGTGGTGGGCGTGGTGTGGCTTGGTGAGCGTGGCAGGGGAAGGATACTGCAAAATTTTCATTTCCTCCCCACTCGGGGGCTAGCCAGAGGTGGTATTTGCCGGTTCTGTGAACTACTCAAAATTTCTGCTACCGGTTCTCCAGAACCTGTCAGAACCTGCTGGATTTCACCCCTGATTTAAATAGGGAAACACATTTAATGGTGTTACCTTCTTTTGAATACAGTTATGTTGGTTATCACTCCCACTTGAGTACTTTTTACAATATTGTATACATTTTTAAACAATTTCTCCTGAATTCGGGACAGACCCAAGAATCTTCCTATTGTTTGCTGCTTGTTGGGCTTTGTCTGACCCAGAGAATAAGGACTCCAACCTGCAATATGAAGGGTTGCATGACCCCAGACTGAGCACACCTAATACCTTGCTTCAAGTGAAAACCCTCTGATTCCACCACAGCAAGAGCAATCTCACCAACCATAAAAAGTTAGGAATTGGTGGTTCTCTAAATGTTGCTCCTCTGTCACTCTCAGAAAGCCAAGAGCTCTCTTGAATTCAAGGAAGGCTCCGCAGGTTCTTCTTTTCCTCCATCTCCACATAGAGCACCAACCAGTTCGTGACTTTTGTCAAGGGCTGAGCCTTTCTAGAAGAGATGTTCTAAGACAGGGGTCCCCAAACTTGGCAACTGTAAGACTTGTGGACTTCAACTCCCAGAATTCTCCAGCCCGCTATGCGTTGGAGAATTCTGGGAGTTGAAGTCCACAAGTCTTAAAGTTGCCAAGTTTCAAGACCTCTGCTCTAAAGACCAGTTGCCGCTGGCAGCCAGTCCAACCCTGGGAGCTGCAGCTAGCCTTTGCTTAGCCCCTCCCGGGAGGAAATACTCCCAGCTACTGGACAGCCATGTGCTGAACAGACCTCACCCACCCCCAGACTTTGGCAAGGGATCCTGATTTACCCGAGGGTATGTTTTTCCTAAGTTCCCCATCCCTTTGTACCTACTGTATTTATAGGGCATGAGACAGCAGCAGAGGCATCTTGAAGGCTTCCTACTTACAGAGAGATAAAATTATCAGGTCACTGCTGGTGATCTCCCTGTCTCCATCTTCCTGATTTTCCCTTTGCATTCTCATGGTCTACACCAGGGGTCGGCAACCTTAAACTCTCAAAGAGCCACAAAGGTCCTAACTGGAAGCCCCCCGTTCAATTCTGGAGCTGACCGGAAGTCCGGTTCCCCCACCATAGAGTCTCCTCCTAGTGCAGTGTTCTTTTTCCTCTACCTGTCCTAACCAAAAGCCCTATCAATTGTGGAGCTGACTGGAAAACCCGCCCCTTGCCATAGAGTCTCCTCCTGGCACGCCATGCTTCCTCACCCAACCGGAAGCTCCTCTCAAAATTGTGGCGCCAACCAGTGACAGGGAGCCACAGCAGAGGAATGAAAGAGCCACATGCGGCTCCAGAGCCGTGGGTTGCTGACCCCTGGTCTACACTCTCCTGCTGGTTGCAGTCACCTCATGGTCTTCTTTCTCGCTCCATGTTGCTGGAAAAGCAAACGCTCCCTTTAAATGGAGGACATGCTGCTTGAGAAGTGCCTTAAGCTCAGCCTCTGAACTGCAGCCATTCGGAGACATTTACCAGGGGCTGCTGAGAATTCCTGCTTGAGGGAAATTGAGCCCTGAGAATTCAGCTGGAGCTCCAGCCAGACATAGCACACAGACTTCACACAGGGTTTTAATTTAATGCAACTGCCCTTGGATGCTGATTTTGCCTCCTAAGATGTGGGAGGGAGCTGGTTCCTCTGGCTGAGGCAAGAGACTCAGAGGTGGGTTCCTGCTGGTTTGGACAGGTTGTATAGAACCGGTAGTGGGAATTTTCCCCCGCTCGCTGAACCGGCAGTGATGGCCAGCTGGACACGCCCCTGAACCGGTCCTCTGGCTTGAAATCTGTCCACCGGAGCCAAATTTTTGTGAAAAATGCTCTGCGCATGCACAAAGCCTCCTGTGCATGTGCAGACCAGTTTAACCCGGGAGCGCCGGAAGTGTACAAAATGTACACTT
Source organism: Diadophis punctatus similis (assembly GCA_023053685.1). NCBI lineage: Eukaryota > Metazoa > Chordata > Lepidosauria > Squamata > Dipsadidae > Diadophis > Diadophis punctatus. The sequence continues at coordinate 58,030 of JALIGW010000014.1, read as the reverse complement.
CCAGTGCAACCCCGAACTGGTAGGGAAGGTAAGTAGAACCCACCCCTGCAAGGGACATAGGATTCCAGCCATTGCAACTAGAAATACAACCATCTAAGGATGAAAGCAGCTCCTCGCCGCCCAGATCAACATGAATGACAGAGCAAGGCTCCATGCCGGGTTTTCAGTGCTGCAGAATAAACTTCCAGGTACTCTTGTTCTTGAAAAGAGTGGGAACTTCTCTTGGAAGGTTGTGTTCAGCAGAGCCAGTTAGATAAGAGTTTCTTTTGCATTGATGATGTTCCTTAGTTGGATCATGAAACGTCTGCAAGAAAACAACCATGTTCGGAGAGCACCAAAGACACCCCCCCCCAGTTCAACCATCAAATATTCTCTTCTATTGGTTCCCATTTCTTGTTATGAAATGCTGCTTGTACTGCCGTTCCTATGCAGCAATAAAAGATTAGAAGAATAATCCATAGGGGGCTCTTCCTTGTTTTTGTTTAAAAGCACTTCAGGACTATCTTAACGTGTACTAATTGAGCTATCTAGAAAAGCTTGGAGAACATAGCTGCTAATTATGTACTGCTAACCTGGGCCACCTCTATTGCAAGACATCCACAAAAACTAATAGGGTATGTGAAAAGCCTGGTGGTTTTCAGGGTGGTGGCTGATCGAAGAGCAAGGCAGTGAGTCTAGGAACAAATTCATTCTGAAATGCCTCCCCAACCACAGTTTGCTATCTCAGCCCCAGCTGACTCCTGCTGAAAAGGTGACGTGAAGGAAAAGTGGCACAGACAGGAGAGAGAGAATCGGCCACAGTTACTGAGTTGAAATTTCCAAGTGTTCTGTGCTGGCAGTAATAAAAATGGAAAGAGTCAGGATCAGTGCACAAAGTGCTATCCTGCCAGAAAAGCGAAAGATCTTCTGAAGGTGTGGCTTCATGTAACTGAGCCAAGACTCCAGTTCCAGAAGTCGTCTTGTGCTACTTATCAGATCAATAAGTGTTAGAGAACCTGCAAATGCAACAGAAGGATTACTCTGAACTGCCATTCATCATTAGCCATCTTTATCAGCACCAGCTTTGTTTTCTCTGGATTTAGCTTGAACAACTCTGATTTAGCTTAAACAACTCCAACTCCTACGGCTATTGGATGAAACCGATTATCTTGACCCTTTTCAATCTGGCTTCAGACTGGGTTACAGCACAGAAACTGCTTTGGTCACACTGATGGATGACCTCTGGCAAGCCCGAGATGGAGGTTGTTCCTCGATCTTGGTGCTCCTTGACCTCTCAGCGGCTTTCGATACCATTGACCATGGTATCTTTCTGAGTCAACTAAGGGAGCTGGGAGTGGGAGGCACTGTACTATGGTGGTTCTCCTCCTATCTCTCTGGTCGTTCTCAGTGGTGTTAGTAGGTGGACAGAGATTGACCCCTAGGCCTCTCGTCTGTGGGGTACCTCAGGGCTCGGTTCTCTCTCCCCTCCTTTTCAATATCTACATGAAACCACTGGGTGAGGTTATCTGCCGATTCGGGGTGAGGTATCAACAAGACGCAGATGATACCCAGTTGTACATCTCCACCCCGCGTCAATTCAGTGAAGCAGTAGATGTGATGGACCGGTGTCTGGAAGCTGTGAGGGTCTAGATGGGAATCAACAGACTCAGACTCAACCCAGACAAGACCGAATGGCTGTGGGTACTGCCTCCCAAGGATGAGGTAAACTGTCCATCCCTGACTCTTGGGGGGGAGAAATTGTCCCCCTCAGAGCGGGTCCATAATTTGGGTGTCCTCCTAGATCACAGCTGAAATTAGAGCAACATCTGACAGCCGTGGCCAGGGGGACCTTTGCACAAGTCCGTCTTGTGTACCAATTACGGCCCTACTTGGATCGGGATTCTCTCCTTACAGTCAACCATGCCCTTGTCACCTCACAGTTAGACTACTGCAACGCGCTCTACATGGGACTACCCTTGAAGAGTGTTCGGAGACTACAATTAGTCCAGAACGCAGCTGCGCGAGCTATCATGGGTGTACCTAGGTACATCCATATTACACCTATTCTCCGCAAGCTGCACTGGCTTCCCATTGGTCTCTGGGCACAATTCAAGGTGTTGGTTATCACCTTTAAAGCCCTACATGGCTCAGGACCAGGCTACCTCCGAGACCACCTCCTACCGCACAGCTCCCTTCGACCAGTGAGATCTCACAGAGTCGGTCTCCTCCGGGTCCCGTCAGCCAGACAATGTCGGCTGGCGGGTCCATGGGGAAGAGCCTTCTCTGTGGCAGCCCTGGCCCTCTGGAACCAGCTACCCCCGGAGATCCGGACCGCCTCCACCCTACTGGTCTTCCGTAAGGCAGTTAAGACCTGGCTCTTCCGTCAGGCATGGGACCGTTGAGCTTGGAATATCAGGGATATGCTCCGGCCCATGAAAGTAGTATGCATGTGTTTTTTAATGGTTTTTTAATTGTTTTTAACAGCTTTTTTTATTTTGTATTTTACATGCTGTTAGCCGCCCAGAGTCCTTTGGGAGTTGGGCGGCATACAAATCTATTAAAATAAATAAATAAATGATTCTACCTAGGTGACATCAGTTCAGGTTGGAGGCAGTTGCTCCAATGCTTTGTTGGATAAAATGAGTTAAAATGCCTATTAAAGCCACACAAAGCTATGCATGACCTCAGCTGGCAGCAATTTATTGAAATTTAAAACTGCCATGATGATGATGATGATAATACTTAAGGACCCACTGCATAGCTCCCAAGATCACATAACTTCACCACTGATCTGTTCGTTGAACACATGCACTCTTGTACACTCACCTGCTAATTCATTGGAACTTTCTCTATGAAGTCTGTGCCAGCTGTTTTTAAACTCTGGGGCAGAAACAATATGGTCCAAAGTTTCCTGACAGGCCCAACTATACTGGCAAGAAGGAATTCTTCTGATTAATTTTCAAAGGAACATCATTCAGCCAGGTAAACAAGTCACCTCCATCTCATAGTCACTACAAGAATCGGCTTGGAAAGGATGAAGGCAAGAAATAAAAGGGAGGGAGGACGTTTTTTTTCCCTAACAGAAAATGAAACTGTGATGCATCAGTAATGGTTTCTTTAGCACCAGACCAAGGTACCATTTCTATCTTCATTGCCACAATGAAGCAGGTGGGGCCAAAGCTTCTTGGTTACCCCAGATAAATCACTCAGACTTCCCGGAGCAGTCAGTTCCCAGCATCGTGGCACAGCTCTTGCAGACAGGGGAAGAATAACTAAGAAGGTGGTGCTGTCCAAAAGGCCTCCTCACTTGCTCACAGCATAGGCTGAGGGGCAGCCCTGAAAAGAGACTTGCAACCCCAAGGCTCCATCCTCCATCAGCTGATGACCTCAACTTCTAGCTCCTGCATGATGGTCTTTCCCAGCTCTGCCAGCCAATCAGATTTCTGGGATTTCTCGCTTTGTTGTAGTCCTCAACTTGTATCAAAATTTTTGCTTTTCCATTGTTCAGGGTCCCTCTTCTCCTGAGGTTGTGCTCCTTCTTTAGATCAAATTCATGACACAACCACATCCCATCCTTTTGGCAGCTTTGCAGGGCACAAAGGCATGGCAAGGGTGCCTCATTCTGACTCCACGTTGCCCTCCGAAGCTCTGGAAAGGATCACTTTTGTGGCCTCTTGAACTGGTTATTTGATATTTATGGATCTGCAGCTGCCTTTTTGGTGGTAGTCAAATGCAATTGTATAACTTGTTTATGCAGTTTGGGGGGTGGACGTTTTGATGGATTTAAGACTGTGGTTGGATTGCAGTACATTTACAGAAACCAGGTTTGGACAGTCAAAATGCTTGATTAGATGTGATTTTCATATTCCATTTGAAACTTAGTTTTGCTTCAAGCCAACTGATCCTTTCTGAAGAGTTCAGATGTAGGCGTTTGCATTTAAAAAAATAACAACATATACCGTAACTAGATTTATTTCTGAGTTTTGCCTTCATTGTAACAAACATGAGTGTCTCTTGTTCACTTACCGATTTTCTTCTTACAATTTCTTTCTGACCCTCCTAGCTTGTTTTGGTAGAGCTGCTGGGCTGGCTGCAGTGAGTCACAAATTACTTTAAACTGTGCAGTTGATGCTGTGTAGCACAGCCAGTCTCTTCCTCTCATCCCCCACCTCATGTACACACCTACCCTACACTGTCTTTTTGGTTGTCATAGGAACAGCAACCCACCATGTTAACTTTCTCTTTCTCCCTTCCTTCTTTCCTTCTCCCCCCACCACCCAACCTCTGCCCAGAATCACTACCACGGCTGCTTGCATGATGGACTTAAGGAGATACCCCCTTGATCAGCAAAATTGCACTTTGGAAATTGAGAGCTGTGAGTACCAGCTTGGTCTGGAATGGGCTTCCCCAGTGAGTTTGAAGAGGAACATGGGGTGAGGGTGGGTGGGTGGGGAGACCCTTCTTTGCCTGCCTGCCTTTGACACTTACTCTGCCACTGCGGAAATCTCCTCCTCCTTTGCTTGCAGAATGCTATTTTGTCTCCTTTCCTACTCCTGAGTAGGACTAAGTGGGGTTCTGATGTGGGCATCTGTCAATTTTCTACAATCACACCTTTTAAAAGGAGGTGGGGGTTTCCCCCCATGGATTCAAAATTAATCACCTTTAAGTATGTGTGTGTGGAGGTGTTATTGCAAAACTGAGGTGCTGGATGGTCTTCAGAGTGCAGGAAGTGCACACTTGCCCTGTGGCACAGAAATACCCGCCTCCGATCTTAATGACCACCTGTAATTGGGTGAGAGGCTTCTGCTGCTTGCCGGAGGGGAAGGTGTTGGCTGGCTGCCATCCGGGCAAAGGGGTCCGGTTATGGTTGTCCAGACCACTCCCACCTCCATCTGGACACACTCAGCCTCCCGGGACCCGCCTGAAGCTTCGGCAGAGTGGATAGCGCGAGGCTCCTGGGCATCCTGGGGGCCCAGGTTCATTGCCGCCAAGGAACTTGCCCTTCGCTTCGCTCCTCTTCTCCAGCCACATCCAACAGAGGCCTACAGCCGGAAAAGGAGCCCTTTTCCACGCTGGGCTCAGGAGGGCAATGCTGAGAGCGAGAGCTTCCCCTTTTCAGCCCCCTCGTCCTGGGAGAGCCACATTCATACCTTGTGCCCGCCGAGTGACGCTGCAACGGGAGGCACAGGAACCTGATGGCGCGACTTAAAGTGAGACTCGCTGTCCTCTGTGAAAATGCAGTTGACGGCTGCCACCCCTCCTCCTCACCGTGCGATCCAGTATCGGGCAGAAGGGCACAGCCGGTCTGGAAGCCGGGATGACCCTGACTCATGCGCTTCGATGCAGGCGAGGCCGGGCAAAAGGCGGGGTGGGAAGGGAGCCAGACTCCTCTTGAGACTCCAGAGAACCAGGACAGCTTTAACTGGGATGAGCGATCCTTCTGGTTAGTTAGGGTGTAAGCGTGTGTAATGGGAAGGCACAAGAGGCAGCCCCTTACACGCCCACAGACACCCGTGTATGGAAGTGGGAAGGAACTCCTGTAGTTGGATGTTCCTTTGTCATTCATCAGAGTTTCCAAACCTTTCTCACCCTTGTCCCAAAGGGCTTTTTTCAGGAGACAACTGGACTTTCTTATTTTTTGTTTTCTTTTGAAAACGTTTTGCTTCTCATCCAAGAAGCTTCTTCAGCTCTGACAGGATAGTGGGGAATGAAAGGATTTATACTCCTTGCAGACAGCTGGTCATTTGCATCCTTTTAGAGAGCCGCTGAGGCCGCTTGGAAGTTTGTCTGTGTCCTCAGGGTCACCTGAGTGGTGCTTCTGGTTCCTGTAGTCTGCAATCTTTTTCCTTGGGAAATCCATCCCTACTCCCACAACATTCGAAGGGTGTTCTCCCAAATTGTATAGATAAAAGTCTGTAGAGATTCTCAGTCACCCAGGTCATGGTTGTCCCAAAGATGCTTTTTCTTTCAAAACAAAAGACAAGAAAGTCCAGTTGCCTCCTGAAATAGCACCTTTGGGACAGCCGTGACCTGGAGGACTGAGAATCTCTACCGGCCTTTCTCATCCTTGGAGACATTTGAGTGGGAAAACCCCTGATTTCCGCCCCCCACCCCCACCCCTCTCTTCATTTAGGAAGCAGAAGGTGCCATTCCTAGGGCTGCAGCAAGTTTAGCGGACTGAGTTTGCCTTCTGTGTTGTTTTGTGGGGGGTGGGGGGAGGTGACTTGGAAAGACAGCTTCCCCAAACCAGTAAGGCTAAGATTTCCCAGTTGTTCTCCCTGGAAAGCATGAGAGCTGTAACAGCTTCTTCACGAGGAGAGAAAAATGCTTTCTTTTTTTTGCAGAAGAACTAGGATTTTATGTTTACATTTGTGACAGCTATTAAATCCTACCGTAGTAGCACTAATATAAATCAGCGTACACCAACGGTGGGTTGTTCCTGGTTCAGCCCGATTCTGTGAACCGATAGCGCCGGTGGCGGGAGGCTCCGCCCACCCACCCACCCAGGATGCTTCTGCACATGTGCAGAAGTGTCTCTCTCGCGCGCAGAGTGGTAGCAAAGGGTTTTAGAACTCACTGCTGGCGTACACCAGTATGCTGCTAACTTGTGGCCTGTGAGTCTGTGGCTCCCACATCCTCTGACTATTCAGAAATACTCTGCAGGCTTTGCATTGACTCTCTTTGTGCTCCTCTTTTCCCCAGATGGCTACACAGTTGATGACATCGTGTTCTTTTGGCAAGGAAATAATTCAGCTGTGACAGGGATGGAGGTCCTCGAGCTACCCCAGTTCACCATCATTGAGCAAAGGCTTGTCACCAGAGAAGTGGTCTTTACCACAGGTGAGTTCTTCCTTCCTTCCCATACAATTGCTTGGGGCATCAAGGCCCTGCTGTAAACACCGAGAGATTTAGTTAAGCACATGATGCAAAGACTGAGCTCCCTAGAGTAGCCTTCAAAGTTGGGGAAAGAAAGAGGTGACCAGCAGCAAGGAGAACGGGCTTACAGTTACAGTGGCATTGGGTTCACTCTTGGAAGTCCTGAAGGCTAAGGGAGGGGCAGATCAGCAGGGAGAACATTATGTAGGAGCAGAACATGACTTGATGGCGCACGATCCATCGGTCTTGGCCAGACATTTTCCATCGGAGCAGAAAAGAGCAGGTAATAAGATGCCTAAATCTTCTCCCCATTTCTGATTGCATGTGCTTCTTTTTCTGTTGGTCCTGCTTCATAGTATATAGCTGTGATGACGAACCGATGGCACGCGTGCCACAGATGGCACGCAGAGCCTCTCTGCAGGCACATGAGCTGTCACCCCAGCTCAGCTCCACCGTGCATTCGTGCACGCCTCCTGCCAGCCACCTGATTTTTGGGTCTCTGCCGTGCATGCGTGGGGGGCGGGGCACATGCGGGAGATGTGCACGCATGTGCGGGGGGGAGGGGAGCGCAGGGGGCGGCCCACCCCCTTGTGGCCCATTTTTGGTCCCAGGAGGCTGCAGGGAGGCCTGTTAGGCCCAAAATGGGGCACGGTGGGTGTGGTGTCCCCCCATGGCCCGTTTTTGGCGCCAGGAGGCTGCAGGGAGGCCTGCTAGGCCCAAAACGGGGCATGGGGTGGTCGCACGCACATGTGCAGTGGGACATTGGTCACATGGGGGAGTTGTGCGCACATGCACGGGGGGGCGGTGCATGTGCAAGGGGGTGTTTCACGTGCATTGCATTATGGGTGCAGGCACGCACGCGTGTACATGCTTTCGGTACGCAACAACAAAAAGGTTAGCCATCACTGGTATATAGGTTCTCCTCTTGGATTTTGTCTGCTGTATTCCCTGAAAGTGGGGGGAGGCTGCCTAGGGATGTCAGCAAGTTCTAAAAAGCATCTGGATGTTGCTTAATTAGCTCACCAAGTGTGGATGCGGCTTATGGGTAATCTGTGAAGTGGGGTGGGGGGAAATGAATCAATGAATGAACCTATCTCCTCTCAAGTTTCTGGTGGTGCAATGGTTAGAGTGCAGTACTGCAGGCTAACTCACTGCTCATTCTAGCAGTGTGATTCTGAAGGGCTCAAGGTTGACTCAGCCTCCATCCTTCCGAGGGAGGTGGGTAAAATAAGGACCCAGATTGTAAACTGTTTAGAGGGCTGTAAAGCACTGTAAAGCGGTATATAAGTCTATGTGCTATTGCTGTTAACTTTTGCTGCTGTTTGGGAGAAGCTGAAGGCTGTCTTTGGAGTGGTGGGGTGAGCTGCATTTCCGCCTAGCTGCAGCTGTCTTTCCCAAATGCAGACAGTAATCTCAGCTTCATTCTGTCACCGACCTTGACTAGATAAGCATTTGGGTCCCTTTAGGCTAGAGTATACTAAAATTGTATTGAAGACTGAGAGATCTGTTTGGCTGAAGCAATTTTTCATAACCTTCCCATTTCACAGAGCCCCCTTCTTTCCCTCCCAAAGCGTGTCTCTCTTTGCCATGTTAGCTTCATTGTTTATTATTCATTACGACTGCTCCTATGCTGTCCAATTACAGTATTGTAATATTGCAATAAATGTCATTCGCAACCAAGACCATCAATTAAAATCCATACTGTAAATTAATCATTAAAGTGCATAGACAAAAACAAAAATTAAACAACCAAGGTTTATTGTTTCATTGCAAGGACTATATTTGAAAAGGGTTAAGTTACCATAAATACAAACGGAACTCCTTTTGTCTCAAAACAGATGGTGGTTGTAGGGAGTGATGAAAAATGATGAGAGATAGTTGGAAAGGAGCAGATAAAAAGAGTTTCTTCTGATGCTTAGTGGCCCCATTTTCTGAAGAGGGATTCTCCAGATGACTGGTCCCTGCAAGGAGCTCTGCGATCTCTTTGGATCAGGTTGCACCCCGCCCCCCACCCCACCCCTTTGGCTGAGCACTGCAGGATTTTATAATTTACTTCAGGGGTTCCCAAACTTAGCAACTTTAAGACTTGTGGACTTCAACTCCCAGAATTCTCCAGCCAGCTATGCTGCCTGGAGAATTCTGGGAGTTGAAGTCCACAAGTCTTAAAGTTGCCAAGTTTGAAGACTTCTGATTTACATGGTTGTGAAATAGATGATTGCTGCTATTTACACAACTGGGACCCTCATTGCTAGAAAGGGCTGTAAGGAAGAATAGGAAGAATAATCTTTGCTCCTTTGAACAGAACAGAAAACAGACAGTTGGATTACAACTGTAAATTTATATTGTGGCTGCTTATTTGTCATCTAGATTTACTTACCATCTATTGGACAGTGTATAATGATTACTTTGACATTGAGTTCTGTGCTGTGAAAAACTAGAAATTTCCACTGAGATGATTCCAAGATCTTCTCATTATACTAGTTTCCCCCCCCCCCTTGTCTATTTGGTAGGTTCCTACCTTCGCTTGTCGCTCAGCTTTCGAATAAAACGGAACATTGGTTATTTCATCCTTCAGACATACATGCCTTCCGTTCTCATCACAATACTTTCCTGGGTCTCTTTCTGGATCAATTACGATGCCTCTGCAGCCCGGGTTGCCCTAGGTAGGTCTTCAGATTGACATCGACTTGAGACTGAGTTGGCTACAACAGCAGAAGAATGTCTATCATGAATGTTTCAAAACATTGGGAAAGTTTTCTAAAGGTTTGTAGTAGTAAGCTGTAGGCGGGAAGGCTTACAAAGGTGGCCAAGAAATTTCTGTTATCTTTTTCACAGATTGTTCTGCAACATCTATTACTTTTCTCTGTGTAAATTGAGAGGCTAACCCAAATAAGAAAATGTTGTTCAACTTTGAAGTAAGGGCCTTGGCTATCATTAATAAGTTATCTACTTCTACAGGAGTCAGGCATCTAATTAATTTAAGTAAATAATGATAAACAATATTTCTCCCTCCCAACTAATTATGGGAAACAATATGACCCTACTGATTTTTTAAATTATATCTGGATTGTAGGTACGAATACCTACAATCAGGGTAGGTATTCAGGGTTATTTTGTTATCTGCACAACCACTCCATTTTGTGACAAGTAAAACCTGGGGCAAGTCTGATTTGCGTAAAGATAAGGGCTGGGGCTTCAGTTGGTCAAAATATTACTGGGAAAAGAATTAAAAGAATCTGGATAAGATAAATGTTTTTTTAAATAAAAGTGAAATATCAGTTACATTAAAAAAAATTATTGCCTTTTAAAAGAATGAATCTTGGAAATTAAACTTGTAAATGATCTGCACTTCAACAGTTCAGATTATTATTCATATTTTGGTTCATCACACAGTCAGCCAGATGTTTGCACTAGATTTGGCATTTTTGTCTGTCTGTTGAGCTGGGATAGGCAGATGTGGATGTTCTTACAGGTCTCATCTCAGGATGGAAGCTCTTCTGAGCAAAACTGCCTTTGCAATTGACTGATGGTGATTTTGTCAATGCCCATAGTGTTTCAAGTGGTGTTCCAGTTGATTGCACCCAAGGCGCAAAAGGGGAGGTTCTACCGGTTCGGACTGGTTCTATAGAGCCATTAATAACTTGGCGGCCTGGGTCGCTGGAACCGGCAGCAACCCAGGCCTGCCACGCCCCCGAGCCGATTCTCTTGGCTGCGCCATAGGCACCGCCGTCTTGTTTTTTGCTTCTGCACATGCGCAGAAACTCTTTTTTTTGTACTGTGCATGTGTGGGGCGCGTCCCTGAGCAAACCGGCAGTAGAAGAATCTGGAACCCACCCCTGCAAGGCGCCCATTGCTATTGTGTACTGTCTTTGTTTTTCTTTTGCCATTTCTATTTGCAGGTTTTTGTATTTTATTATTCTTATTTTGATTATTATTCTGCCCAGCAATTCTGGGCAGTTTACAAATGTTTTAAGACATTAAAAACACAAAGAGCAACAAAAGCAAGAATAAAGATAGCAGGATGACAAACCAGGTGGGAACAAACGAAAACAACCTAATTTAAGAGGAGACTTCAATTCATTCTCATCAAAGACTTAGGCAAAGAGCCAGATCTTCAGGGGCATGCCATAAAAATGCCAAACCCAGTCTAAACATCTGGCTAATTGTTCCACCAACCATAATAATATGCCACTCAACTCCCAGCATCTCTGTATCAATGTATGCCCAAACTCACAAGACTTGTATTGCGGCTCTTGTACAGTATTGTCAAATAGATGACAGAACAACCTGGGATGTTGGGCGGCATACAAATCTGAATGAATAAAATAAATAAATAAATAAATAAATGTTGCTACAGTGACTACTTAATCCAGAATCCGACCATAAAAAGGGAAGCCGTGGGGGCCCTGAGGAGAGGCGCTCCACCCAGGAATCAGCTTTCTTCTGCAGTATTAGTGTAGGCTTTTCACACGATCATCCCTCCCTGGTGCCCTGTGTGGTGTTTTTTTTTAATTGTCTCCAGAAGTATTTTAAAAGGGGGCTGTGCAGCTGCCCGTGCTCCACTGAAAACCTTTTCCCAACTACAATCAGTTTGAAAGCACTAAATGTGTGTCTGAACTCTCCCTCCACAGGGGTCACCACAGTCCTCACCATGACGACCATCAACACGCACCTTCGGGAAACCCTGCCGAAAATCCCCTATGTTAAAGCCATCGACGTCTATCTCATGGGCTGCTTTGTCTTTGTGTTCCTGGCACTTCTGGAATATGCCTTCGTCAACTACATTTTCTTCGGCAGGGGCCCTCGGCAGCAAAAGAAACAGAGCGAGCGTCTCAACAAGGCAGCTAACGAGAAGCAACGCTACGAGGAGAAGCGGTTGAGGGAACAGGTTGGTTGCTTTCCTCATTGCAGAATTACGGGTAAAGCAATGGTGAAATCCTACCGGTATGCCCCGGTTCGGGAGTACCGGTAGCGGCGGCCGCCAGTGGTTCGGAGAACCGGTAGCAGCAGCAGTGCGAGGCTCCGCCCACCTGCCAAATGTCGCCATTTTCTTGTTTTTAACCCTCTGTGCATGCGCAAAGCCTTCTGTGCACGCGCAGAGGGTAAAAAAGTGTGTGGGCCGGTGGCGTGCACACACTTCCGAACCAGTAGGAAAGGTAAATAGATTTCACCACTGGGGCAAAGTATAGGTTGCATCTTGTGAGTGTTAAGTGTAGAGAGCAAGGAGGAAGTTCTTGAAGGTTATGTTTTCCTTTGACAAACATTTATACAATTTATTATTAATTCCAATCTTCAAGTAATCATTATCTTTATAGAGATAAAACATACATACACAAATTTCTTAAATACTCCTTATAGCATTCCCTTAATTTAGTTTCATCCTAAAGTTTTTATCACTTTTATTCTTCATTCTGTTCCTCTTTGGGATTTTCTTTACTACCTTCTATTTTTCTCTTTATAAAGGTTATACCTTCTTCACTTTTTGGAGCAATCCTTTTCTTAGATGCAGGCTTTCTAATCCAGAGTCTCTTTCACTTCGTCCTTCCACCAAGTGTGGAAAAATATCTCTATTTTTCATTTACTCTATTGGAAGAGGGATCTGTTTTCTAATTCTTGTTCACATATAATGTTTGCTTTCTCTTCCTGCAAACGCTTTACAGGTAGTTCTTAGATTACAACCTTTCGTTCAGCAACTGTTCAGAGATGACAGCGCTGAACAAATAGTACTCACATCTAGTCCTTGAAATGCCAGATATTAAACCTTCCTCATGGCCACATATTCATGATTTTTGAGACTCCCTGTTGGCTTCCTATGAGCAAAGGCAGAGTAGAAGGCAGTAGGAAGGTCACGATCACATGAGGTCCTCTCTTAATGACCCACAGAGTCCTTGGATTACAACAGTAACCAGGACTGCTGGAAATGCCATTGCCAAGTGACATGGTCAGATGGCATCACTTAGCAATGGAAAATTGGTCTCAGGGAGTAGGGCGGCATATAAGAGCACTAAATAAATAAATAAATAAATAAATAAATAAATAAATAAACAAACAAACAAACAAATAAATAAATAAATAAATAAATAAATAAATAAATAAATAAATAAATAAATAAACTTGCCAGTGGTAACCTGAGGACTACCTGTACTTTCACACTTGATTCTTTCCATGCACGTTTGTGAAAAAGCTGCTCAAATACAGTAAATGTATCATTGATGACATAAACACCTGTGTTCAGGTATCATCCACTGTACAGACAAAATGTTAATAATGTGCAATATCTCTGGCCCTTTTTTTTCAGGTGGATCCTTATGGCAACATTCTCCTCAGCTCTTTGGAAATGAACAATGAATTATTAGCTTCTGATAGGATGACCACAGGAGGAGAAACACGAAACTCTGTCATGTCCTTTGAAGGATCAGGAATCCAGTTCCGCAAGCAGCTGGGACCCCGAGATGGTTTTGGACACCACCCACCGCTAGAACGCCACGTCCCACTGACCCATCATGCGGCAGCCCGTAATCGTGCCAACTGCCGACTCCGCCGACGATCGTCCAAGCTGAAGCTCAAAATTCCTGACCTGGCAGATGTCAGCACCATTGACAAATGGTCAAGGGTCATTTTTCCCATCACTTTTGGATTCTTCAACCTGGTTTACTGGTTGTACTATGTAAATTGATGCCTGCAGACCAGAGGAAGAATAGGGGAAGACACTCAAGACTATGACAGCAACACAGGAGTGTGGCAACCTTTGGGGTTTGGTTATTCTCTTGATTATGACCAATTTTTCACTCCATCCCCACCTTTGATTTACATTTCTGCAAATCGTTATTCCTCTTTTCAGCACATGATGCGCACACAGAGTTTGTGTGGTGGGCTATGTGGGTTTGTTGAAGGGGGAGGGAATGGTTTTCAGGGATTTTCCTACCTTCCCTCCCTCCCTCCCCCTCTCTCTTATGCTTGAAATACTTCACCCCCAGGGATGGGTAGGGGGGAGATAATCTCTGTCTCTTTTAATTCATTATTGCAGCTAGTTTAGTTATTGGGGTAGTCTTGCAAAAGTTAGCTCTAGAATGTGTTGGCAAATGCCTGGCCATCATCTCCATTGACTGACAGATTGTGCAGTTCCTTATCTGTGAGGTTATTCCAAGAGTTTTTCTTTCTTCATGGATTCTTTTGAAAGACATTCTCCCACAGCATGAGTTCTCTTTGTTTTGTCTCACCTTCTATCTTATAGGTGCATAAGGGTTTGTTTAAAACAATAGAACCCTTATTTTGCAACTATCTGGGCAGAAAGGGAAATTACCAATGGGGGAGGGGGGACATCTGCTGTGAGTGTGTTGAGGACAAAGGCATGTTTGTAAGCTGCATTTACGACTTTCAGACTTTTGGGAGTGTTTGCTTTCCTGGGGTGAATGTATACCTTCTGGGGGTGAGGGAGGGATTTGCATCTTCCATTGGTGGAATAGAACCGAGAGAGTCGTAGACGTAAAGGAAGGCGGTGGCAGTGGCTGCTCTGTATCCCTCCTTCAGGTTGACTTTGCCCGGGTTGGGTGGGCCCCTTTTGGGCTGCCACAGATTTCCCTGCCACTGCCCTTATTTCTTGATGCCAGAGATGGACTTGAGAGCATCTCAGGTGGCAGTAAAGCTTAGATGGATCCTTTCTACAGTTCTTTTTATAATCTCTTTTGATTGGATGTAATGTAACCTAGGAATAGAGTCCATGAAGTTATAATTATTTGCAAATTCCAATGAGCAAAATTTTGGCCCATGATCTGTTGTTTATTTATTTTTATTTTATTACTTTATTTTGTCTTTATTTTATTTACAGAATAACAGAGTTGGAAAGGACCTTCAAGGTCTTATAGTCCAACCTCCTGCTCAGGCAGGAAACCCTATACCATTTCAGACAAATGGTTGTCCAATCTCTTCTTATAAACTTCCAGTGTTGGAGCATTCACAACTTCTGGAGGCAAGTTGTACCATTGATTAATTGTTCTGTCTGGAAATTTCTCCTTAGTTCTAAGTTGCTTCTCTCCTTGATTAGTTTCCATCCATTGCTTCTTGTCCTGCCTTCAGGTGCTTTGGAGAATAGTTTGACTCCCTCTTCTTTGTGGCAACCCCTGAGGTATTGGAACACTGCTACCATGTCACCCCTAGTCCTTCTTTTCATTAAACTAGACATATCCAATTTCAGCAATCAATCTTTATAAGTTTTAGCCTCCAGCCCCATAATCATCTTTGTTGCTCTTCTCTGCACATCTTTTTTACATTGTGGCGACACAATGTAAAATTTATACAAAATGTATAATGTACAAAATTATACAATGTAATTGTATAATGTAAAATTTATTTAATTTATAGGCTGCCCCACTTCCAAACAACTCTGAGTGGCTGACAATTAAAAAAACAACTTATTAAAAGAAACACAATAGAAGAGCAAAATCCAAAAACATCAAGATAAATAAAGCTAAGTAAAACAATATCTTCAGAGATTTTACAATTTGTGAAAAGAGATAACACAAAATTATTATGTGACTAAACAAAAATTCTACGCAAACTTCACAAAATTTAGAAAAACTACCAGTACAAAATGTTTTTAAAATTCAAATATAGTCATTCCCAACTTCTGCTAAGATCTCATAAACTAATCCAATTTCTAAACTAATTTCTGTTGATGCTTTATATTTCTGAAAATCTGATATACCTTCTACATTATCTTTGGAGTATTCACACCTAGCCAAAAGAAAACCTTTTTAGCCCCTGTCTTACACAAAGGCCTTTGATATGTTATTTTCAAATTCTTACTGCTAGCTGTTCAATATGATCACTGTATCATTCTTGAAAAATAAATGTTTAACTTCTTTCTTTAATTCTAGTATTTTTTTACATTATCTGGAATGTCTT
This sequence comes from Diadophis punctatus similis, assembly GCA_023053685.1. NCBI lineage: Eukaryota > Metazoa > Chordata > Lepidosauria > Squamata > Dipsadidae > Diadophis > Diadophis punctatus. Next base: position 42,271 of record JALIGW010000014.1, on the reverse strand, counting down.
TCCTATTTGGGACATGCTCATTTTGATTTTCATTTCATTTTCTTGAATAATTGTAACATTCTATCATTTAATGTAGCATCTTTAAATTCTTCCACTTTTCTACCATAAAGAAGGCATCCAGTACATTGTGGTATCTTTGTTTTGTAAAAGACCTCTGGACAGGCAAACCACATGCAATTACCGGCTATTCCCAGACTTAAACATTTCTTGTGATCTCTACATTAATAACCAACGTTGGATTCCTACACATGAACAGTATAACAGTTCCTTAAAAATAGCTTGCAAAGATTTATGATCAGTCTCTATTGAAAGTTGTTTTCTGGAAATAGAGAGAATTCTTGTACATCCAAAAATGATAGCTAACATTTCTTTTTCTAGCTGATAATTATTTTGTTGTGCTTTACCACAGAGCTTTGGAGAGACTCATCTGTGGCCTAGAGGTTGAGCTCTTGCCTCACAATCAGGAGGTTGAGAGTTCAATCCTAGGTAGAGGCAGATGTAAGATCTCCTGCTTGGGCAGGGGGTTGGACTAGATGACCTGCAAGGTCCCTTCCAACTCTGTTAATCTGTTAAAGATGCCAGAGGAAATCTTTCGGGTAGCAATACTGCATCTAAATCAGATGTGCTGGCATCGACTGATAACACAGTTTTTCACCTTATATAGTAATACAGATGCCTTTGTTAACAACTCTCTTAATTTATTAAATTTGTCTTCATCAATTGGCATCCACTGTAATTCCATTTCTGTAAGATGTTTTGTTAAATAATTGGCCATACTTAAATATTGCTCGGTACATTAACAATAGTTTCAATCTTCATTTTGTCAGGTTTCACAGCACTGTAATTAACATATGCCCCAAATACTTTACCTCATTTAATCTAAGCATATATTTTCATTTATTTTATTTTATTTTTTCTCCACCTTTTTGAAATCTTGTTAATTCTTGTGCTCTTGTTTATCCTTAACCTACAGTCAGGTCCAGAAATATTGGGACATCGACACAATTCTAACATCTTTTGCTCTTTACACCACCACAATGGAGTTGGAATGAAACAAACACAATGTGCTTTAACTGCAGACTGTCAGCTTTAATGTGAGGGTATGTACATCCAACTCAGGTGAACGGTGTAGGACTTACAGCAGTTTCCATATGTGCATCCCACTTGTTAAGGGACCAAAAGTAATGGGACAGAATAATAATCATAAATCAAACTTTCTCTTCTTAATACTTGGTTGCAAATCCTTTTCCAGTCAATCACAGCCTGAAGTCTGGAACGCATAGACATCACCAGACGCTGGGTTTCATCCCTGGAGATGCTCTGCCAGGCCTCCACTGCAACCGTCTTCAGTTCCTGCTTGTTCTTGGGGCATTTTCCCTTCAGTTTTGTCTTCAGTAAGTGAAATGCATGCTCAATGGGATTCAGGTCAGGTGATTGACTTGGCCATTGCATAACATTCCACTTCTGTCCCTTCAACAATTCTTTGGTTGCTTTTGCAGTATGCTTTGGGTCATTGTCCATCTGTACTGTGAAGCGCCGTCCAATGAGTTCTGCAGCTTTTGGCTGAATGTGAGCAGATAATATTGCCCGAAACACTTCAGAATTCATCCTGCTGCTTTTGTCAGCAGTCACATCATCAATAAATACAAGAGAACCAGTTCCATTGGCAGCCATACATGCCCACGCCATGACACTACCACCACCATGCTTCACTGATGAGGTGGTATGCTTAGGATCATGAGCAGTTCCTTTCCTTCTCCATACTCTTCTCTTCCCATCACTCTGGTACAAGTTGATCTTGGTCTCATCTGTCCATAGGATCTTGTTCCAGAACTGTGAAGGCTTTGTTAGATGTTGTTTTGCAAACTCTAATCTGGCCTTCCTGTTTTTGAGGCTCACCAATGGTTTACATCTTGTGTTGAACCCTCTGTATTCTCTCTGGTGAAGTCTTCTCTTGATTGTTGACTTTGATACACATACACCTACCTCCTGGAGAGTGTTCTTGATCTCGCCAACTGTTGTGAAGGGTGTTTTCTTCACCAGGGAAAGAATTCTTCGGTCATCCACCACAGTTGTTTTCCGTGGTCGCCCGGGTCTTTTGGTGTTGCTGAGCTCACCGGTGCGTTCCTGCTTTTTGAGAATGTTCCAAACAGTTGTTTTGGCCACGCCTAATGTTCTTGCTATCTTTCTGATGGGTTTGTTTTCTTTCTTCAGCCTAATGATGGCTTGCTTCACTGATAGTGAAGCACTGATAGAGCTCTTTGGATTCCATCTTGAGAGTTGACAGCAACAGATTCCAAATGCAAATAGCACACTTGAAATGAACTCTGGCCTTTTATCTGCACATTGTAATTGGGGTAATGAGGAAATATCACACACCTGGCTATGGAACAGCTGAGAAGCCAGTTGTCCCATTACTTTTGGTCCCTTAACAAGTGGGATGCACATATGGAAACTGCTGTAAGTCCTACACCGTTCACCTGAGTTGGATGTACATACCCTCACATTAAAGCTGACAGTCTGCAGTTAAAGCACATTGTGTTTGTTTCATTCCAACTCCATTGTGGTGGTGTATAGAGCCAAAGATGTTAGAATTGTGTCGATGTCCCAATATTTCTGGACCTGACTGTATGCCAGAACACCATCATTAAATGTCACAAAGCACAAGACTGCTTCTAAATCATCTAGAATCTGCTGCATTTTATAGACTTCTGGGGAAAAAAGAAATACCAAATAAACTTTTAAATTTGTACTTATCAAATTTTAAAAATTCATATCTTCAAACTCCTGTAATCTAACTCAATTTTTTAAAAAAACTACTTGCATTGAAAACGATAAACAATTGTGCTCCCACTAATTCTTTTTCTACAGTTAGTAATAATAGTGTTTTCTTAAAATAGCTTTATTTAAATTCCTGGAACCAAAACATATCTTTGTCTCCATCCTGGTTTCTCCATAATTAGTACTCAGTTTACTCATTCAGCAGAGTCATCCACTTTTATTACAACTCCTGTGTTCCACTCTATTCAGTCCTTGTTCAATTTTCATGATTACTGGACTATTTCTTGGTGCACAGGAAGTACTTGTTAATTCAATTTGATTCATTTAATTTCATTTAAATTCAATTCAATAATATCCTGTTAGGTATCCTAATTAAAAATCTATTTTTAAATGTGTATGCTGTATTACACATGAATTTAAAATTCTACTTCTTGCAAAAACTCTCAATACACTATTTAAATGAATTACCTGTGCTTAACCTAAAGTAGTCCTTGTTTTAAAATCCACAACTAGAACTTTAATATCAAACTCATAGACTTATACCTGCAATTTATTTCACATTTTTTTCCTGGAACTACTCAGTAAGACCCAGCATTTACTTATGCCCCTGTAAATCTTAAAATTTCAGTTTTGTAACAATCTATAATTAAATGAACAACCCATTCATTTTTTATTCCCTCTATTTTAAAAACTCTGATCAAAAGTTCTTCTTCATTCAGAGCAGCACATAAGATGTTTGCCATTAGTTCTATACAGTTTTGCAAAATGAAGGAGTTGTGCAAGTTGTTTCAGGAGGATAAAATCTAGGTAGGTGTTTCCACTCTCCGGCCTTTGGCATCCCAAGGGATTGTGAAGATGTAGCTTTTGTTGAGTGTAACATTTTACTCCTCAGAATTTCAGTTTCCTTTTAACTGAGTTACAGCCGACTCCTCAGCTCTACAGACATCAATAGCATCTTCCAACATTAATCATCTTTCTGTAACTCTTTGAGGTTTCATTCCATGCATGATACAATGAGTCCCCCCAAAATGTTCGGCAAGTTTTAACTCTGTTATAGAGGGGATAATATCTCCTTTTTGTTTCTTTGTAGGCTTTTCATAATGTAATATTCTTGGTCAATACACAGTTATTTTCACATTTCTCAAACGACGTTTGCAACTTTTGTTTATCAGACTCCTGGTCAGACTGTAGTAAAGACTTCGGTTGCCTCATCTCCAGCAACATGCAGAAACAGACTGCCTGTAATCTCTCATTCTTTGCATTAAGTCCACTACCCAAACAACGCAGCTCAAGTCTTTGCGACCATTTTCTCTGGTTTTCAGTACATGTCCTGCAAAACCTAACCTATCTGGGACTGCAGCTGATCTGTACTAGAAATTCCAAATTTTCTCGGTTTTCTTTTGATATTGTGCTATATTTGTTCCATCATGGCAAACAGAAATAACCAAAATCCATATCAAATACTCCTGTAAGTTTACTGCTACCAGTTTACATTAGGTATAAAAAGCTGCTTGTCAGCACCCAGAGGTAACTCTTTCGATCTCATCTACCCCAATTATAATTTTCCTTCGAAGAGGTATAACTTGTAACCACCCCAACTCTCTCATGGTGGCCACACTGATGCCCAAATCTGAAAGGAGCCCAGGAGGGTCTCGGCAGTTGGAGGTCAGCTGCAGTTAGAACAACCAGAGATTAACATTGCTCCACTTTTCTCTGGGTGTGGAAATCTGTACCGGAAATCAAATAATTATGCCTGGAGGTCTCTATGAAGTAATTATCAATAGTGATGAGCCCACAAGAATGTGTGTGCCAACATAATATTAACTGATGAAGGAATCCTTTATTTTCTTATTTTCTCAATCTTGCAAATACACACATTTTCCTTCACCTGTGCAGTTAAAATTGCTCCAAGTCCAGCTCTTGACATAAATAATCTAGGAAAGTTTGTACTTCCAAACAAAAACCAAAAACCTGGCCTTGACCATGGAAAAGGGAGAATAGTTGAGTTGCTGTGACTTGTCACTATTTGGACAAAGATTTCGGCCACCCAAGGCAGTTGTGTCTGTCCACTTCTACTGTCTCTACACCCAACCCCATAATTAACATCCTTTCAATAACTGCAGCCAGTTCTCATTTGACTCTATCAAAATGGCTCAATTTCTGTTCATTAGTATGTCAGTCAAAAAATCACAAGGCCATCTTCCTGACAGTTGTGGAGCAGCCAGGAGCTTCCTGGGTACCACTCTTTCTATCTTTATTCTTGTTGTGCTTGTTTTCTAGGTCACCCTTGATCAAAACATTTTTGTTCAATCTTCTTTGATGCATGCAAACAGTTGAGATTTAATCTGCTTCTCTAATACTGGAGAAGTAACCCAGAAGAGAATAGGAGCAGAAAAGATCTTGATGAAAATGCTTGAGGAGTCTGCTCATCATCCTGGACTAGTCAAAACTCAGGATGAAGTATTTCCATCATAATTCCTTTTCGGGGAGAGGAAGAGAAAGAAAAAGAATTAAGAATAAATAACGTCAGAACTCTCAGGACAGCACAAACTATAGGCATGCTTTGTTTTCTTCTGCTGGCACAAAATAGGGCCAACCACCACTCAGGGACTTTTGTGAATTGTGGGTGCCATCCAGTCAATCGCTCCATATTTCAATACCCCACTCCTTCCTCAGGGAGAAAAAAAAAACATGTATATGGATTAAACAGTAGACAAGAGCAAAGAAATGTGGACTGAAGTCAGCATGATGTTTTGGAGGCCAAGCTTCATCTACCAATTTGCCTAATCAAATTGCTGAGCCACAGTTGGGGGTGAGCTCAGCACAGCAAAAGTGATACAAGGACTTGCAGGAAGCTAAGGATTGTACAGGAATGGCTAAAGTGCATCCAGAGTCCTAATAGAATAATTCTTAGTTTTTGAGATCGGCACTCATTTACAAGAAAATGAATGGGGAAGGAAAACTAATAACAGTGATAAAGAATTAACGGCATGTCAGAGAGTCAAAGTTACAGAGAAATGCAGCTTAACAGCCGTGGGGTGATATCTTCCATGTCAGTAGTGGGTTCTAAAACCCTTTACTACCGGTTCGCCTCCCTCCGCCGGTGCTACCGGTTTGTGGAACCGGGCCGAACCGGGAGCAACCCACTGCTGGATGGGTCAGTTGCACCATCCAGACCAACTGAGCCTTCTGATCGGGTTCCAGAGGATGCCGTCAGCATAGGAAGGGTAGGTTGATTGGGAGGGGGTACCTGAAGGGTCTCCATTGTTGCTTTGCATGAAAAAGTCCCTGATTTGAATACTGCTGCTCAGTGCAGGCCAACCTGACCTACCTGGTTAGCCTTATGATTCAATGCCAGGGTGATTTCTGTGTTCTTGTGTGACTCTCCTTGAGACAGTAAAGGGAGGGAAAGGTTTGCCAGGGAGGCCACCAGCTCTGTGTGCGTGTGCGTGTGGTTTTTGTTTTACAATTTTGTTGTTCGATTCTCTAGGCAAGCAAATCAGATGGAACAAGCGGGACGGCAGGAGAAGTGTAATTTTTCAGAAAGAGCCTTAATTTGGAAACATGAACAAGGAATGTTGCCCCTGCCGCTGGCATTTCTTGTGTTTGGTTGCATTAAACAACAGGAAGTGGGGAAACATGGAGTTTAGCCACATGCCACAAGCTTGATTTAGCACCAGTTTCTGTTCTGTGTCCTCCCCATATGAAAAAAGGGTGGGGGAGGGGGATGTTGGGTTTGGAAAATAAAGGAAACACTGCCGTTATTTTTGCCCTTTGGCAAATAATAAGCAGGAGAAATTCAAGGATTTGTCTGCCCAGGAAAAAAACCACTGTGTTCTGTTTCTCGTATTTCAGAAAAAAAAGAATTGGAGCACTGATCCCAATGCACAGTAATGAGCAATGTCAGTATGTGGGAATCCTCCATTAGAATCAGGCCAAACCTATATTACCAAAATAAATTTCAGAGGGGATTGGAAAACAAAGTTCCCTGCTCCGGTTTTTCAGCACTGCTGTGTTCCTGCCTAGCGTTTCCTTTTAGCTAGCACAGTAGCTCTGATCAACAGTACAGTTGAAGAACAATCGTATGCTAAGTAAGGCCTTACTGCAGAGGTCTTCAAACTTGGCAACTTTAAGACTTGTGGACTTCAACTCCAAGAATTCTCCAGCCAGCTATACTGGCTGGAGAATTCTGGGAGTTGAAGTCCACAAGTCTTAAAGTTGCCAAGTTTGGGGATCCCTGCCTTACTGTCTTCAACCTGAGAAAAACAATCCTACATGCTGTCTGGTTCTCTCCCTGCCAACCTTGTGCAATGTGTTGATTGTTATCTCGTCGATGTAGGACTATCCCAGGAAGAAGAGAAGCCTTTCCATGGCTGCAAAACTACTAGCGCCATTATTCATCGTGTTCTCTCTTTTCCCTTACTAAAGTTTCATGCTGTCTGTCATTGGTCAATATTTTAACAATAGTTCTGCCCCTCCCAAGAGGAACACATTAATTCACCTGACAGTCTGTATAAATCTCATTTTTTATGCAGAAAAATAAGGTGACGATGTTTTAAATACAGAGGTGACCACGGGTAGAAATGGTAAGGTAAACAAATTGTGTAGTTGCAAGAGTACAAATTTAATAATAATAATAATAACATCTGCCTATCCCAGATCCTTAGAAATGACTCAATAGGTGGATTGAAATGCCAATTCCAATTCACAGTCTGACTGACTGTGTAATGAATCATCATAATAAGAGAGATGAGATAGTGGCACATAAATCTAATAAATAAAATAAATATGATGGCATTATAGGTTCTTAGTGGAAAAATGGATACATATGAAGACCAACACCAGCTAAAGAATCAGCAGCTATGTTTTCATATGTTGTGTATGCTATATAATAATACTAATTCCCGCTATAAATGATGGACAAGGGCTGGAAAAGAACAGTACGGAGGACTAAAATGGGAACAGATGAGTTAACTAAATGACATTCATAAGATGCCACGAACAAGCATTTAGGAAGGCGGGGCACAATGTTCATGTCCCAGCATCAGGGAAATTTCTCAATGAAACGCTATTTGTTAAATTAAGTAGGTAAGTGTCTCAAATACTAAGTAATTTAGGTCTGAAATGCTAATATGCTACTGAATTTTTCTTGCTGTGGCCACATGTATGTAATCAACCACCTTTCAGCAATGGGAGAACTCTGTGGCTTGATCACACCACGGGGCTCCATAGTGGAGAGGAGTTCAACAGTGAACAGTGAACTGGATGGTTCACTTGCAGTGATAAATGTTGAAAGGTGGCACTAAATAAGTAGATTCAGTTCCAATGTAGCCATGGTGCAGGAAGTGTTCATCTTCCTCTCACGGCTGGCGCTAGCTTATGCTGCTTCCGTGCCTACATTTGAGGACCGAAAAAGGCCCTGCTTGGCCAGGCTGGGAATGATGGTGGGAAATTGCAGGAAGGAAGCCAAACAGAGTCCTTGGCAAGATTGCCATAGAAGCCATCGAGAGACATCAAAGGTGGTATCTAATTCCCAAATTTGCCAACATGATTATTACTATCTTTCTTTCTAAAGAATTCCCCTATTTCTGTCCTGGGGCAAGCGACGTATTACACATGAATCGACTTCCTAAGTGCCATATAATTTATAATGACAGAATTGGTGTTTGTGCCAAGTAGGAATTCTAAGTTGTGCTGGATAGAAATGAAAGGAAGTAACTGCCGGGAGACTAGGCAGCGGTTACACGGCGTTTCAGTGAAAAGGTTCCAAAAGAGCTCCTGACAGGGAAAAGCTGACTTGGTCTTGCCTGGAACAGCTGGCAATTTATACTGTAGCGAACTTCTACCCAAACTGGAAAATGATGCCAAGGAGAAAGAAGACCCTGCATTCCATCGGTACTTCCTACCTTCCCTATTTGGATGGAAAAAGAAAACTCAGTGAGTTCAGCAGGATTTGACTTCACTCTTCTTAGCATCCACTTTCTCTCAGACTTTGTAAGGTTGCATTCCAAACTTTAGGAAAATGCGTTTTTCCAAACAAAGTCTCTTTAAAAGGAGCGAGTAGAAGACTGTCAAATATCACCTCTCTGCTGACCCAGGTCAGTCATAAGGCATCTGAATCTGGACAGGAGACTGAAAATATACAGCTCATCCGTCTATCACGTAAACTTGTGGTACGTGAAGCCCTTCATACTCTTTATTAGAACTTGTTATCATCACTATGTTTCCAATGCTTAAGCTCTGGATCTGGCAGGGGAACGCCAGTTCCAGTCAAGAGTGCGGAGAATCCTCTGCGGCCACAAAAGCCTTTCTCCGGCCAAAATCAGGCAGGGGAGGAGAGCCACAGGGGCCTTTGCAGGGGCCACAGTCCAAAGGAGGCAGTGACTAAAAAAGAAGACGACGACGGGGGCGGTCGGTCGGTCAAAATTTGAATATTACCTGAGTGAATTCAACTGAAAGTAGTAATTAATATATAATGAACACCAATGCATTTCACCAAGTAATTCCCCCATCATGTTAAAATTAAGTGGAACTGCAATTCACTGGCAAGTTTTGAAATTGCTCTGGAGGTCTATAGAGGACAACTTGCTCAGGACATTTTCAGGGCTGTAATTATGTTCGGTGCTTTGGGTGTCGCTATTCCTTTATGTTTAGGCAACAGGAATTTCTGCTCAATAATTTAAATTTGAAACAAGTTTTAGATATGTACTATGGTCATTTATCCAAAACTGGCATAGTTTTGTACGGCAAACAACACTGCAGTTGACCAGCAGGCGTAATTTAGCCCTGTGGTGCCAATGGCCATCTCTATAGAGATCAAGACAGAAGACGTTTGCCGCGTTGGAACATTCACCAGAAGCCATGAGATACGCCTCTTCTGTCTTCTAAGAGACCATCTGACCGACTTTAAATAAAGCCAGGAAAAGGCAGAAGATTCCATTATCATGATCTGGGAGCAGATGTTGCAGTAGAAACTGTTCTGTCCAATCTATTTAATCTTTCCTAGAGAGGTTACTTTGCACCCTACACAAAGAAAAGAAGAAAAGCAGCTTTTTAATTACATTTGATTTGCAATCTGTGCATGAAATGTTGTTTTATATATATATATTTTCTTCATGAAAGCAAATTCTGCTTTACAAGTGTACAAAGCAGGAAAGGAAATAATCTTTCTAGCAAAGTGATTTAGCTGTAGATTTTTGTATAAAAAGGCAAAACAAACAAAACAAAAAAGAAAGAAAATAAAATAAAATAACTTAAAGAGCCATCTTTGTCTACTCTAAGGTGTGAAAATGTGATTGGTGAGTAAATACTTCCTTTTCACAAGCAGCCACTGCTTGTGAGTGGAGAGTTATCCAGAGCTCCTGCTCTGCAGAAGAGAGAAAGCGATTGGAAGTGCAGATTCACCAATTGCTTCATTAATAATGTGCTTTCAAAAACACTCTGTTTTATTACATAGGGCGGCTTTCCTTTTTGATTCTGTTACTTTAACAGTGACAGTTTTTGAAAAATGTCAAGGAACTAACATTTAAAAAAGAAACTTGAACATAGTTTACAGTTTTGTATAAAATACGGTCAATATTAACAGTGTTTTTTTAACAATCATAAGAGTGCCAAACAATGTAAAGTGCGTACATTCATGTTTTTCCTTTTTTTTTGTTTTGAAAAGTACTGAAATCCACAGACACATGCACGCACATACATCCCTAACTCTAATCCTTTTTAAAGAAAAATCAAATGGCAATGTATATGGTCTAAAATGTATTTTAAAATTGTTAAATAATAATTGGTCAGGATTTTTTTTTTGTTTTTTTAACCCAGAAAAGAAATAACACTTTCAAAATACAGCTTGATAGAAGATATGTTTATTTCTTTCCCTAGTTTGAATGTAGAAGTGTTTTGCTTTATTTTCGGTTTGGGGAACACAACATCCTGGAATAAAGGAAGAGAAGGGGATGTCCCTCGGCAGTAACGGGGAAAACTAGGGGCCAGAATATAAGTTTTGGTCCTTGGAGTATTGGATGGGAATATATTTAGTAGAGAAACTTGCTCTGAATCATAAGAGAACGGGATTGAGGTGGGAGGAGGACCCACACAAGGGCCATCAAGCCGATTTGCAGTCTCTGCTGCTTTAAAAGAAGCTGCCACGCATTGGTTGAGTGCCAGTTGACAGTCACAAGTGCTAAGATCCAAAATGTGCATATGCGCGAGCACGAGAAGAGAACACGCACATAGGCTCCTGCAGGCATCCCGATGCGACTGTGATCACCAACTAGGCTGCATGTTCTGAATGCTTAGAGGTGTCCGGCAGTCCTGATTATTTCGGCTCACAGCTGACCCAGAACTAAACTTGAGGATTAGCCACAGGGCTGGAATTAAATATCTTCCTCTTCAGAAACAGAGCAGAAATAGCTGCCTTGCCATAGCAGTCCCTTTGTTGTGGAAAAAATCATCCTCTTTTGACAGGATGCAACGCAGGACGTCTCCCCCAGCCTTCTCCAGAGCGCTGGTGTGAAAGAAGAAAGGCAACCATATACAGCAGCTTTCTTGGATCAGGCATGGAGCAAGTGACTGTTTGGGTTTTCAATAACTTTCCCCAGAACATAGGATCAGAAACCGAGGCAAACCTTAGTCAAAGAAAGAGGGCGTCTTGTGTCCCAGGGGCCCCAGCCAAGAAGAGTTTCAAGGCCTAGATTCCAGAAATATGTCCTGCCAGGGATCAACACCAGGGGGTGATTGGTGGGCAACTGCCAAGCCTAGAGCTCTCAGGACCTGCCCACTCAGTATCTTTGCTGAGAAGAGGGTAGCTCTTCCCCTGTCATTCTCTTTGGAGGAGCCAGGCAAAGGAGAGGCATCAGTGGCTGGAGGGGGGGGGAGGAGGTCATCATCCCAGGAATAAGGGGTCTCCTAAGGGCATCTTGCTCAAGGGATACGGCACAGATCAATATTTTTTTTAGATGAGGCAAATATTGAATGATTATCAGCTGCCTTGAACCTAGATCAGGGGGCAACATCTAGCCTGCCTAGGCCAATTATGAAAGCTAACTTAGAATTTCCTTTTTTGCTGTCTTGAGTGAGGCCCTTCATCCTTGCTCCAGGCCCTTGTTCTCCTCAGATGTCTAGGAAATTGATCTGAACTTAGAGGTATTCCCCTGAAGTCTACACCAGGACAAACTTTGACCTCGATGTGACCCAGAAGTGCTGTAGACGACCAACCATCAAGAAAATGTACTTTCACTGACAATTCAAAGTCTTAAGGAAAAGGGTCCCCTAGGCATAAAGAGGCATTCTTTATCCTTCATTTTAGGCATTCTTTCTTTCTTTGCTTCTTCCAGATGATTTATGTTGTGTGTGTTATAAGACAAAGCAGACAACCTAATGCCATGTCAAGCCATACCACATCACATCATAGTATCTTGAAAGAGAAAGTTGTGGAATGAATTGTAGTGTCTCAAACGCACCACTGTCATAGCTTGATAGAAATGTGCCATTTCAATTTTTTGGTTTACTCATTTCACAAGAAAAAAAAAAGCATGAAACTCAGGGACCGCTGTAGTTTACTCAGCTTGGGGTACAGGCAGAATGGCCTTCCTTCAGCAAAAGCAGCAACAGAGAACAGTTTGGGTCAGGTAAAATATCCAAGGCAGTTTTGGTTCAGATTCTGCAGCCTTCTAGGCCACTCAATCGGGCTTGTAGGGAGTGCAGCAGAAATGCATGTTATATGAGGACTGGATGGAAGCAGCTCTGGAAAGCCACCGTTCTGAAGAAAAAAAATGCCAGGGTAATGATCACAGTCAATATTTGCTTCTTATTTTGCCACCATATGTTTAAGAACGAAAGATTTTCTTGTTTTCAGCATTTAGGCATTTATTTGCTCTTCTAGCATCCAATCTGAGATGGGAGGTTGGTTTTTGCAGGAAAGTGACATCAGATTCACATACAAAGATGTCAGCAAATGTGCTCCCTAAGAAGAAATAAAGAAGGTTGAGTTTCTATAGCAATTGTAGAAACACTGGAGCGTAAAGTGAAAACCATTCCGCCATTTCTTCCAAGAACAGCTAACCCATTCCATGACAGCCATGGATATGTTTAAAAGGATAAATAATACGAAGTCATGGGGTTTAGATATTTTCTAAAAGGCAGAGGGCAGAGAGATTATCGGGCACCCGCCACCAGATCGAGAAAGACTGCCATTCTGTATACGAAGACATTTTAGCCAGTTGCCAAGCATCCAAATTTTGATCATGTGACCACGAGGATGCTGCAAGTCATGTGAAAATTAGTCCCAAGTCACTTTTTTCAGTGCGGTTTTAACTTTGAATGGTCACTAAATGAATGGTTAAGTCGGAGTACCTGTATTGAGAAAGAGTAGCAGTTCAGCTTCCACTGCAGGGTGTGTGTGTTAATAAATTGCTTTTGAAAATCTGATTAACCTGCATAGTTTTGTTGGGTCCCCTGGGAGCCAGTCTCCCCTCCCCCCCTTATCAGGAAGGACGCATCTGAGAGGCACCCTGCAATAGGACGGCCCAGCGTCAGCAAGTCGCCAAGGGGAGGAGAAAGAGGGAAGAACGGTTTTGTGCAGGGGTCCCCAAACTTGGCAACTTTAAGACTTGTGAACTTCAACTCCCAGAATTCTGAGAATTGAAGTCCAGAAGTCTTAAAGTTGCCAAGTTTGAAGACCTCTGGTTTTGTGTAATAAGGCAGTTTCCCCAACCCAAGTGCCGTGAAAAAAAAAGAAAAGAAAAAAAAGGTAAACATGCTTTTTGGTACAATTATGTTTCATTGCTTAGGAAAAAACAAAACAGGGCGGGCAACGTGCTGACAATCGCTCGCCTCCCGCTTTTGCCCAGGATCGTGGAGACCGAGAAGCGAAACCCCACAGTGCAGAGCGGCAGCAAAAGCACCGCCATTCTATGCTCCTCTGAAAGAGAAGAGCCGGTTCCGTTGGCCGCCTTCGAACGACCGCTGGCTTCTTCCTCTCCAGTCATCTCCGAGAGACCCGGCATTGGCGGACTTCCTCTCCACTCACCGCGACCCTCTCCCGAGTGCCTTCGGAAAGAACCTTCCTGTCGTGGCAGACTTCCGGTCCATCCTTCTTACTTTTCCCCTACTTCCTACTACCACGATAAAGTCCATCAATCTTAATCATCCCTCCAACTTCCTTGCGCACCGACCTTCTTGGCATGGCGGACTTCCTGTCCGTTCACCGCAACCATCCCCCAGTGCCTTTGAAAAGGACCTTTGCATCATGGCTGCCTTCCTGTCCAACTTCCTTACTTTTCCCCTACTTCCTACTACCCCGATAAAGTAATATCTTGATAGCTTCAATGGTGACTAAGTAACAGAAAACATTGCCCTCCTGTGTTCCAAGCAGGTATAGCAGCCACAAAAAGAAAAAATCCCTTTTTAATGGCATTTAAAGATTATTATTATATAGCTTTATTATTAAAAGCCTTATTAATAGTGCAACGGAAGGCCCGGGAGCCACACAACAGGCACATAAGAAAGAATATTCCTGTTTCAAAAGCCTTAAACCGAGGTAAAAAGGTCTATGACGACCTCAATGCTAAAGCTAAGGACAGAAAACAGTGCCATCCTGTGGTCTGCAGGTATAGCAGCCACCAAAAGAAATAAACTTTTAAAATGGCATTTTAAGGTTATTGTTCGGTATTATTAAATCCTTATTATTAATATTAATAGGCCTTCTTAACTCGGTTTAAGGTTTTGAAGCAGGGTTTCTTTTCCCGTTCCTGTATTGCAGCAAACGGGCCTCCCGTTGCCCTCTTAATATTAATGAGGCGTTAATAATTAAGATACAAGATAATAACCTTAAAATCCCATTTAAAATGTTTATTTCTTTTTGCGCCTGCAATACCTGCTTTGGCCACAGGATGGCACACTTTTCTGTCCCATAGCATTAACATGGAGGTAATCGTATGCCTTTTTGATGGCCTCAGTGCTATCGCTGAGGGACAGAAAATCGTGTCATTCTG